>CM038216.1:215856872-217219372 GCA_021442155.1 Cymbidium sinense
TTTGACTCAGGCTAATAGGAATTATTTATGATAATGCATGAGAAATCAGATTATTGGCCAAAATCATCGAAAAGGGAGGAGGTGAGTTTCCACCATATCTCTCAAAGGTCAAGCTGAGTTCTCTGGAAAATATGGAAGCCCTCCAATCAAGAGTGAAATAAGATGCATTTATGCATGATATTATAAAGAAATGCTCATCCAATTAAGGGGTTGCTAATTATTTTATCTTGATTTTAAACCTAAGCTTTAAGTGAGATTATGAGTTATTTAATTTTAATTTGAGTTGTTAAGTTGGGTAAAAGATTTATTTTTTCCTAAAGAGTCTAATCCACATCCAAGCCATACATAAAGCAAGGAAGAAACTAGAAAAAGCATGTCACTTAATGCAAAAAACTAAATAAATCATCAAATAATTTATAAAGCTAATCGCAAAAAGAATACATGGCCGTTTATGGTCGGGCACCACCGTACAAATCCAAAAATATCAAATGTGGGTAGCTGAGCTCTACTTTTATACAACCCGTATTACAAATGAATGTTACAATTAAGCAAAAGAATTCAGTATTATAGGGGTCTTCAAGCTTTATTCTTCTTTTCTTCTTTCTTCTTTTGGTTCCTCCTTTGGAAGGTTAGAAGGTGGATGCTCCAAGGCTTCACATGATACATAAGATAGGATCTTATGACCAATGCTTATCCTAATCCCCATAACAAATCATTTCAAAATCCTAATTATACAAATTTTTACATGAAAAGAAAAGTAGAAATCTAACTAACACCTACAAAATAAATGTTAGTTAAATCACATCGCACAAATCCTAAGCATGTATATTGGACTTATCACCCCACACATGAGTGACTAAGTCCACCTGACCTATGGATTATGCAAAAGGGTATAAACACATGAAGCGGTATATTTTTATTTATGATAAGCACTTAAGCACAATCCCTACATAAAAGAATAGTTATACTAAGCACGTCCTACTATTCCTTTCTACTCATACACCAACATCTAAAATATATATCACAAAATAAAATATAACATCAAACCATGCACCGACCTAACCTAAGGCTAGAAGTGGAGACTTAGGCTAATGTGTGTGCTTTGAAGGCTTATGTGGTATGCTTAGCTAGAGTTTTAGGTTCAAATTTTCTAAGTGTGAAGAACTTGTTAAACTTAGAGGAGGGTTTCATTTAAGTTATTTAAATATTTTGGATTATTTTTATTTCATATTTTAATTTGGTTTAAGTGAAACCTACAATTAATTACTAAGTTATGAAGAGAGGGAAAGAGAAGAGAAGAGAAAACTTCTCTTTCCTTCCCTAATCTTAAGTAATTTTCTAAAGTAGGTTCATGTTTTAGTTTCATTTAGGTGAATATTTTGATTATATCTTTTAATCAATCCTAAGTTTACATAAACTCTAATCAAATCTATTCATGAAGAAAGATATTTTAAGATTAAATAAAATGAATCAAAATTCACATAGCACACATTACTTCACTTCTTTCCTAACAAATATAACATGCATATGGATGGACCCTGAGCATATATATGCATGCAAATGAGAGTAATTAACACACTTTATGATGCATGCTAGGTAATCCATTTAAGAAAATTTAGAAGTTGAATATGCATGATTTTTCTTAAGTAGAAAAGGTTTTCTTTATCCAAAATTTTACATACATACATGAAAGTAAGAAAGGCATAAGTGAGTACAATGCTATTGTTAACCAAAGGTGTAAGGTACAAGATCTACTTAGGGCTACTTAAAGCATCACAATCTCAGGGTTATCTAGACTAATATACCATTTTCCTTAAGTACAAATATTTATATAAAAGAAATGAAATAGAAAAGGGAGATGCAAAAGTTATTTAATAGATTTGTTTTGTTTATGCAATTTATATATGTAAGTGTAAGTAACCCTTCTTAGATGATAGCATAGGGATGAATATGATATAGAATTAAGTAAGTGTTGGGTTCTTTTCAAATGAACTCTACATCTTACCAACTCATATTCAAAATTATGTTAACATAGGAAAGAAAGGAAAACTACACTAAGCATAACTTTATAATCCATCACATGCAAGCTTATAATTAAAGTATAAGTAGCATACTTTAATATTTGATATTTCATTTATAAGTTTTGAAAATAATTTGAATTTAGTAGTGATAATAGCCACTCATATCTTACTTTAATCAACACGTGCATATTTGACATAAAGTAAATAATTTTCATTTTAAAATTTGAAACATGAAATTATGAATGCATGAATCACACGGCATACAACTTAACATGTTGGGAAAGATCCAAAATAATGAAAACATGTAAAAAAACACACTTTACTTAAATCCTAAAGACATTCTTATGAAATAAGAAAATTTAGAATAAATCAAAGTGAATTTTAAAATGATTTTTGTTTAGTTTGAAGTTTGATTTAATTTTTAAAAGGTGAGATGAGTTTGCTGTTCCTAACCCATTCTCACATGTGTTTTATATTTTTATTTAATTTTTAGGCAATTAGATCAATTTTTATGTGTTGATTAGGTTACGGTATGAATTAAGTGACTTAATTAACCCCCCTTACCTACACAATCTTAGAAGAATTAACTAAATAATTATGAGCAAATGAGATGACATAAAACCCATAAGGAATTTAAATTTGCAATGCACCTAATAATGAAAAGGCCTAATGCAATTTAGCTCATAATTAAAAGTTAATTAAGCTAAGGGGTTTAGCTTAAGTACTTTTAAAACACCCTTTCATACTTATGAAAAGAGTTTTAATTTCCTTAATGGAACTTAGATTATTAAATACTTAAGCATCTACCCAAGGTAGATTAATTAAGTTCTGAAACTTTTTAGAATAAAAGTTGATTAAGAGGATAAATAATGAATTAACCCTTAATTAAATGAGATTAAGGAGAGAAGAGGGGGTTTAGAAATAACTTAGGGGAAATGCCCCCAAAATTATTGCATAGACCTCCTATTTACTAGATCTGACCTTAATCAACCCTAATCATAGGTTAAATCAATTGATCACACCTTAATTATCCTTAATTATATGAAAGGGATAATTAGAGAATGAAGAAACAATTTCTCCAATTGATCTCTCAATAAATCTCAAAAAAATTAGGGGAGGCAAAGGTCAACCCTAAAATGAACTCTAGAAATTTGAGATTAATTGATGACCTAATTAGGGGATAATTAACTATTTAAGATTCCCAAAGAAAGCCAAATTCAGAGAAAAGGGTAATTCAAAATCTATTGAAAAATATTTTTTAAATATTTTAGATGAAATTATCTTTCCATAGCATTTTTACTTTTATTTTTCTGATTTTTCTATGAAGAGCTATGAATTTTGAAGTTTTATGGATTAATTAGGTAATTAACTAATCCCTACTTAATCCTCAGCTCACGATGCGATGCGTGGCGGCGGCGGTCAACGCGCTTTACACGCATCGCATCGTGAGAGTGTGACTTAAATATCACATCCCAAGTGGCAGCGGTGATGAACGTGCTAATATTCTCGACCGTACGATCAAAGATCGGACGATTAAGGATTCACCCGCGATTTTAAAAGGATAATTGATTTCTAAAATGTGTTAAATAATCTCTGCCGTCCATCTAAAACACACGGATGAACGACTGAGATAAGCCAAGTTCTTCCCCTTGATCAACATAGACCATCCATGATCAAAGGGGAGATCCAAACTCGATCTAGCATGTAATCACACAAAATTTAACCCACACTATCTGGAGAGATAGAACGACAAATCCAACGGTCAAAATTCGATGAGGTGAAGATTTCCTTCACAAAGCTCCACACCACATTAAGTTTAGTGATTGAAAAATTTTATACCTCGCCGGAGGTTATCACCGGCGCTCGAGATTGATGAGGTAGCTTCGTATGGTGGAGACGAAGCCCTATTGAAATTTCTAGGCCTTGGGATTAAGTGTATCAATGGGTAGACTAATTCCTTCTTGCTTAGGCTTCGACTTTGATCCAATTGAGGTCTTCCTTGCTATGGGAACTTCAATCAGAGCTTGGGCAAGTTCGACTTGACCCTCTGATGGAGTGTGCAAGAGTAATTAGATTAAGATAAAATATAGAGAAAGTTGGCTAATGGATTGAGCTCCCTTTTTTTTTGCATTGTGCAAAACCGAGAATTTGAGAATTCAAATCATATCTAAGGAGCTTGAGAATGCTCTGAGGTGGTTGCTCTGGGTTCCTAGGCTCCAATCTACAGTGAAAGTAATGAAATTTCATTGAATTAGGGAGAGTATATCTCCCTCTATGGCACTTGGATGGCTGAACCATTCCTTGCCATTTTAATCCAATTGCTGAGATTGGAGAGGTCATTTTGATGGTTTCGAGTGTGCACATGGTCGATTTGATCCCTTGAGTTAATTGTCAACTTCCCATGTGCTAAACTTGAGCTTATGAGGGAATTTGACAACTTAATTTCCAGCTATGTGGTCAGGTTTAGTTTACGGGCCAAATGGGCTAACCCAAACCCATTGGGTTGGGTGTACCACTCATCACTAAGTCCCTTTGAGCTTTTAGGAAAGCCTCAAGTGATTGTGAAGAGGGTATGACCAAAATACCCATGGGTTAGGCCAAAATTTGCTCTATGGCCTAGGGGTAGGATGGTCATTTTACTATTTCTCTACTTTGGACATATTTGGTATATGGAGAAACTAAGTTTGGCTAAGTTTTATTGGATTTGAAATTCATTTGATAAGGTTTGGCTCATGTTGACCCATTTAGGTCAAAATGAGTCAACTTAGGTCAAGTTAACCAATTGGTCAAATTGTGTCAAACCAAGAGTTGGGTCAAGTTGGTATGAACATTTGAAATATTTTGGTGGCTTTGGTTTGATTCAATTTAGTATAGATTTGGTTTTAGCTCATATGACTTCATTTAGGTAAAATGGGTCAAGTTGGCCTATTTGACCCATTTGACCTGTTTGGGGTAGGTCAAGGGTAGGTTTAGGTTAGGTTAGTCATACGGAGTGGATTTATATCTTTATTTCCAATCAATTTGGGTTAGGTTCAATTTTGGCTCAACATGGCCCCTTTAGGTTATGTTGGGTCTAAGGTCCATTGAGTTAGGTTGGGTCTAGTTGGTCAATTGAAGATTTGGTCAAGTTCTACAAGTGATTTGGGATGGACTTGACCTATTGGTTACAATCAATTTGGCTTAAATCAAGTTTTGACACATTTTGGCCTTGTAGGTCAAAATGGGTCAACTTGGGTCAAGTGGGCCAATTGGGCTAGGTTAGGCTCAAATGTTGACTTGGCCAAGTTCAAACATAGGTCATGAGTGAACTTAGATCAATAGTTTCAATCAATTTGGCCTATGGTAAATTTTGGCTATGTTAGGTTTCATTTTAGGTTAAGTGTTGACTCGGTCAGCCCTTATGCTTGACTTGGTTTGACCCAATTTGATTGAATGATCATCTCATGATGATTGTTGATCATGATGAGAGGGATATATGAGTTTGGTTCAATCCAATTTGGTTAGGATCAAAATTTGGCTTATAAGGGTACTTTAGGTCACTTTGGGTCAAGTGAGCCTAAGTAGGTCAAATGGCTTTGTCAAAGCTTGATTTGAAATTGGTTGATCTTGTATATGCACTTATGATTGAAATATAAATCCATTTACAAGTGATTTTAATTCAAATAGACTTTGGTCAATTTGAAAATTTCATATTCAAAGGAAGAATATGAATGAGTTTTGGGTTTGATTTTTGATTTAGGTTTTGATTGAGTGATTGAAGTTTGGATTTGTACATGAGCTCATGATTGTAGGGTTGATTGAACCATCAGAGAAAATCAAGAGTTTGGATTTGATTTGGATTTCTAAGTTCAAGATTTTGACTTGAATTTGAATGGATTTGAGTTTGATTGGAATTGATTGTTTGAATTTATATTTCATTTATATATGTGAATATAAATTGATCATGAAATTTCAAGAATTTGAAGTGGTTTAATCATGATTTAGGTTAAATCTATTAAAGGGAATTTAAAGGATTTAAAGAAATTTTTAATTTGAATTTGAATTTTTGAATTAGATTTGATTTATTTATATTTATATTTCATTTATATATGAAAATATAAATAAGGATATAAATAAGTTTTAAGAAAATTCAATGAGTTTGAAATGGTTTGATCAAGATTTAGGTTAAATCCATTAAAGGGAATTTCAAGGATTTTAAATTTGGATTTTAATTTTTTTTCTTTGATTTAATTGATTTATATTTATATTTCATTTATATATGAGAATATAAATGAGAATATAAATAAGTTTTGAGAAAATCCCAAGGGTTTGAATAGGTTTGAATCATAGTTTAGAGTTGATTTTGGCTAAGTCCTTTAATGAAATATTAAAGGGACTTAAGAAAATTTTCATGAATTGATTTGGATTTTTGAATTTGATTTGATGGGTTTGAATTTATATTTTATTTATATATAAGAATATAAATGAGAATATAAATGAGGTATAAGAAAATCTCAAAGGTTTGAATTGGTTTGAATCATAATTTTGGCTAAGTCCTTAAGAAAGTGTTAAGGACTTAGAAAATTTGAACTTAAAAATTTTTGATGGATTTTGATAATGGGTTTCAATTATGTATTTCAATCAGGGAGTTCAATCATGGAATTGAATTATGGAATTGATTTGACTTTGACTTGAAAGAAGGAAAGTGAGGAATGATTTAAGCTAAAGGGTAGGAAATTTTTCTAACACCCCTAAGGCATGACCTATTCCTATGACTAACTCTTCTAGTCGGTTAGAGTGTCCACCTAATCACTAGATCTGTCTTAAGACTAGGAACTCTTAAAGTCTAAGAGGAGTCCTATGTTTAAGATGGAGGGGTTGAGAGCTCATTCTAAAAATGAGGTCAACAAACACTAACACACATTTTAGTTCTTTTTTATTAGCCCAAGCTAGTCCATTGAGTTGGCTTGGCAAAATTTGAATCTATATTAGGCTAATTTCATCTCTACTTGGTCATGGCATGCATGCATGCTTGCATAGTCTCATGCTAAATCATTAGAATCATAGTTCACATTCACTACACTTGGCTTGTTCACCTTATTTAGTGTAATGTGTCTTAGTCTAATCTTTATAGATTGAGTCTTTCACTTATACAACAAAACACTCATATGCTATCTCATTATTTGAATGATCTCCTCATTATGTAGGATAATTCTTATCATTTTCATGTAGAGATTAACCTTCTAACATCCTTAGAACAACTTAAAAATTATATCACCTATCCTTAAAAATTGTATAATTTGATGTGTATATTTAATATTATTGCATGTTCTTAGATACCTTAGTATATACTTACCTATCATTCATATGCTCGTTCTTTATGTATTATTTTTTAAAAAATCTTATATCTTGCATGATAAAGTAATAAAAATATTAAATTATTTTCATCAAAGAAAAATCTTATATATTTTGAGTATTTAAATAGTGGAAGACCAAGATCAAAAAGTAAATTGAACAGTAAATCATGTACCTTCGAACAATAAATAGAATAAAGTTTTGCTTAGATCAATTTGATGATTTTTTTTCGTTTAGAAGGCACCACTTGCCACCACATGTGCTTTGTGCTTTAATGTCATAACAAAATGGTGTTATTGAGAGGTATAATCATATTGTTTTGGAATTAATTGTATGCTTTTTTCGGTCATATTAGACAAGATTTTTTGTTTGAAGTTGCCTCTATTGCATGCTACTTGATCAATCGATCCCTTCATGCCATTATCTACTTGAAGTGTGAAGAAAAGGTATGATCTGATAGCCCTCTTGATTATTATGACCTAAAGATTTTTGGTTGTTCAAGCTATGCCCATGTTAAGGATAGAAGTTAGATCACACATCAAAGAAGTATACATGCTTGGGATATGCCACACAAAATAGTTTGATGAAAAGTCTCTACTACATCAAACGACGCCACCATTATCCAGTCATGATCGAGACTAGTCAACTATGTCAAAGAGCACCAAAATTAAAGTGGAGTACTCTATTTTTACAGCATCACCTTGGTAAATTAGTGTTGATAAAGAAACTTTTATTATTACAAGCTCGATTAAGCATAGAGAGAGAAGAGTAATTCACTAACCTCGATGATATAACAAAGTAGGTTTGGTTGCATATGCATTGAATGTTATAGAGGAGACTTTTGTTAGGCCATGATGCAGTCTCCAATTTAGACTCTATAAAATGGCTTGTGGCTGTGGTGAAGAGAAAAAAAAATGTCATATAATGAAAGTGGGTGCACTAGAAAAAAGATTGCAAATTAATGGATAAAGAACCAAGGTACATGGCTTGGTTAGTGGCAAAGAGATCCAGTCATATTCCGAGTGTTGACTTCACTTCTCTTCAGTTATGAAGCACACATATATTCGTGTGCTACTCGAGCTCATTATAGCTCATGATTTAGAGTTTGAGCAGTTATATGTGAAGATTATTATTATTATTATTTTGTATGATGAGTTGGAAGAAGAAATATACATGATCTAGCCTTAGGGCTTTTTTATGGAAGGAAAATAAGATTATATCTACATATTTACTTTATCATAAGTAGCTTTAATAGTTTTCTGTACCTAAAGAAGCTATTTGATACATCATTTGTGCACCTCTTGTTTTACGTGGATGACATGTTGATTAAAGAGAAATCTAAAGTTTAGAAGTTGAAATATCTTCTAATATCTAAATTTGATGTTAAACAAGTGGGTGCAGTAAGAAAGATACTTAGAATGAAGATTTGTCAATCAAGTTCAAAAGGGTTTTTGCATCTTTCTCAATCAGTCTATATTCAGAAGGTGTGATAGAGGTTCAAAATGAATGATGCAAAGTTTGTTTTCACTCCATTGGCTGCACACTTTAGATCATCAATAAAGATATCTTCATCTACAAATGCCAAGAATGAATATAAGGAGTGTGTTTCATATATTAGTGTCATCATCAGTTTACTGTATGCTATGATTTGCACTCATATCTACTTAGCTCCAGTAGTGAGTGTTGAGAACAGTTACATGACAATCCAGGAAAACACTACTAGGATGTTGCTAAGTCGATTCTAAGATATATGTATGACACCATTGTTACATGTTGACATTTGGTGTTAACAAATCAAAGTTTGTTAGGTTTGCAGACTTTGATTACACTGGTGATTTAGATTGTATAATGTATACTATAGGATTTGTATTCATTTTAGGAGATTGTGCTATTAGTTGGAGGTCTTTTTTACAGTACACTATAGCAATATATATCTACGACTGAGGCAAATTATATGACTATTTCTGATGCTATGAAAGAAGCCATTTAATTGACAAACTTATATGGAGAGCTCAATGAGAAGTCTATAAATACGATTGTCTTTTATGATAATCGAAGCATCATCTCTATGAAATTAAATATAAAATATATTGACATTAGATTCCACTTCATCCGAGATATCATCACTCATGCCAACATTATAGTAGAAAAAATAAACATATTGAAAAATTCTATCGACATTGACAAAGCCTCTTTTGATAACCAAGTTAAAACATTGCTCGGACTTGATCAATATTTGATGTAAATGAGCTCTAAGGGGCTTGGAGAGGGGAGTGTAGCTTGGAGCGTCACATTTAATTTAATTTTAAGGCGAGATGGTGATTTGTTAATTAATGCCTTGAAATTTCCTACCAAATTTATTTTTAAATATATTTCCTACCAAAATATATTTCTTGTCAAATATATTTCCTGCCAAATTCACCCTATTATAACTCTATAAATATTACGTGTATGTTATGAGTTTTATAAGAAAAAAACAAGCAAGAAAAAATGAGGCTTGGGAGAGATAGGAAATACTTATGAAATCTTATATTGAGAACTTTTCAAGAGATTTTTTGTATTTGTCATTATCACCGATCATTTTTTTTTCTTTTTTGTCAGTGAAGTCTTGCTCTGCCTCTTTCGTGATTTTTCCCTTTATAAAATTTCCATATAAATATTGTATTTTTGTGTGTTTACAACATCAATTTTATTTGATGACGATTGACGTTTTGTTAGGCATAACCCTTCAATCTTGCATGACATTCGAAGCATCTGCGTAGGTTAATCAGAACCATCATAGCCAGACACTCCACCGAAAACCATCGAGAAGAATTTCATATCAGATAAAAACCTAATTTTAAATCGGTAACTTTAATAAGTTAGAACTTTCAAAAGCTCCAAAACGAAGGCATTCCAATAAGAATGAGCAAGCCAATGAATTACGTGTGTAATTTATTCTTCCTTTATAGAAAGTGTTTGTTTGGCATGAAAATAAATCCTAGTTTCTATTTCGGTTTGAACATTAAATCCATATATTATATTTATACTATTTTTTAATAAAAAATGTATTTTTTTTATTTCATTAAAAGAATGTGAAATATGCATATTTAAAATTTTTAAAAATAATAGATTTAATATAGAAAATATCACTTTTAAATCAAATTTCATTTGTCAAAACTAATCGTTGATCAAGAGAAATTTTATTTTGACATTTTTATATCTTGCATTTAGTTAAAATAACTTTTTTATTTTCAGTCACATACTCAGTTTTATAATTGAAAAATGTTATCAACTTCAATATTTGATTTTTTAAGTGTAATTTATTTTAAAATGTGCAATCTTAGCTTATATTTTATGAATAATTATTTAAAGCAAGATTCACATATATATCACACAATTATGCATTTATATATCTAATGCCTAAATTTTGATATTTATATTTATAATTGTTTATCTATTTATGAAAATTTAGTTGTATTCATTTTTAAAAATTTAATAATAGTGATATTTTTGAAGTTGTGTTAAAGATTTGAGTGTTGGATATCTAAATATATAAAAATTATATGTTATATATGCAAATTCCCCTTATTTAAATTCTTAAATTTTTAGCATATGATTCTTACAATTTTTTTAATATGAGATTTAACGGTCGATTTCGATCACAAATGCCCAGCAAGCAATGATTTTGGTGATCAGTTATCGGCGGCCAATCGGTCTCAAATTGTCTTTTAACAGTCAGTTTACTACTGTTTTTTTTTCTAACTAACAATATCTAGAAATGAAAAATATTCGCTACGCATAATCACAGTATCATCCGACAAATATGGAAAACCCAACAAACATCATTAAGTTCATAAATATAACAATATCTAGAACACAACAGCAATTTAAAGTAGCTCCATATCTGTCTCTAAACACATTGATATCCGATTATATTTACAAGAAATAATGACAGAACAAAAAAAAATTAAAATATTCTAACTGTCATCATCATCATCATCATCAATATCTTTCACTCCATCTTCGATATCTTACATACCACTAACTTAATCATCTGAAGTACTTCTCTGTTGAAATTATTTCAACATCGAATGGACAATCTCCTGTCTCATTATAGCTTGTCCTCCATATTGATGGTAAAGTAAGGATCAACGCATAGAAACTATCTTCGACAAGATCACCAAAAGCATAAACCTGATCTTGATTCAATGTGAAAGTTAGGCATCACAGTGGTATTTTGAACTGTTATGGGGCTATAGTTTGAATTTTTAGAGAGATTTAAGAGTTAATTGGATCAATTTGAAGTTCTTCCAAGATCAGTATTTGATAGTGATTTTATTCAAAGATTTCAATGACGGTTGAAGTAGGGTTGAAAGTTTAGGATTAGTTGAAGGGCTAAGAAAAAGGTTGACTAATTTAGAGATTTTATGTAAATTTATAGCTAAAATTCTACTGTAATATTTGATTTTGTTCTCTTTTATAGAAAAGGGATGATGATCATTTTAGGTAACTTGGATGTGTGAAGAAGTTATTTTTAAAATGAACTTGACATAATAGGTGGAAATCATGAATTAGATTTTGCAGAAGGTGTATAGTTAAATTTTTGTAATAATTAAAATGGTGTAAGCTTTTAAAAAGGTGTTGGGGAAGTAGGAGAATAACAGAGAAGAAAAAAAAAAAGATAGTTAGAATTTACAAACTTTAACTATTTTTTATCCATAAAACAATCTGAAACCTAGCAGCACCAATTCTATGTAGATACAAGTTGTTACAAGAGAGTAAACTAGTTTTGATGGTGGATATAAATAAAAGTGCTATAATAAAGGGAAAAAAAAAAAACTTATGAGGAAACAAAAAAATCTCATTGAAAATGTATTTAAAGGTCATAATGGCAACCTCTTCTTTTATCTCTTTGTATTTGAAATAAAAAAAAATACAACACCAAATTAAAAGGTTCACTTGAATGTTTGATTAATTCTCATGAATCTTTAATTTGAGATATATATGCTTCTAAAAATATATTTTAGTATTTAAAATATTTCATCTAAATAAAATTTAGTGGCCCCCTTTTATTTTCTACCATAAAATAAAATAAAGATATATTGTCGATTGAAATGTTTTAGTTATGGACATAGTAAAGATCCCTTAACTTGTTCTATTAGTCAATTAAGTCATCGACTAGATTTGATGCTATTTTTTATAGCTTCTCCTTAGTGAGCCAAGTAGCATTTTCAAGCAATAAGTTATTCTATTTGATTATGAATCTATGTTGTTTATTTATACTGATTGGTGCATCTTCAAAAATAATGCTACCATTTTTAAAGGACTTTGATTCTGGTGATAATTGTAGATTGGAGTTGGCCTCACCTACTTTAGGATTAGGCTATAAATCTTCTATTTGTAGTAGGTCTTCTATACTAAAAATATGATCGATAAAAATTTTAGAAGACCAATCTATGTAATGTTAATTTGGCCTAATTTTTCTAATAATTCTAAAAGGAGTATAAACTCTAGCATGTAATTTCTTCTATCTAGTATTATTATATCTTTTAGGGTCAAAATGTGTCTTAGTAGATAGTCCAATTTTAAAAAATAGAATACCAACCTAATATCTCTATTTAACATAACGGTGCAAGGTTAGCCCATGTGACCAAACAATTTTTTAATTACAATCCTAGCTATAAAAGATGCATTATTGGTCTTTGAATATAAAATTATCATAAGTACAACATAGTATTCTTTTTTTTTCTTTTTTTTTTTGGAAGGGTATCCACCCAACACCTCACCCATCTTGTGGGTGGGGATATCATTGTGACTAATCTCTTAGGGCATAAAGCATCACATTCATCACTCACACGTCATGATGTTAAATGCGGTATAGCCGAGAGGAATCGGCTTGGTCAGGGGTTCTCAGCTACTCACTCCTTAAGAAGAGCGATGGGTATAGCATAGTATTCTCAAAGATAACCCATATTACGTAACAAATTTTTCGTGCCTTAAAAATTAAATAATGAAAAAAAAAATTTCTATGCCAGCAATGAAATATATTTATTTTACCTCATTGAATTTCTCATTGAAGAAAACAATACGATGATGGCTTCAAATTGAAAAAATTATCCAACTATTTGACTGTTTCTTTAAAATATTTAATTTGAACTGATTTATATACTTCCAAAAAAATATATTTCATTATTTAAAATATAACCTCCAAATAAAATATAGTATCACCCTTTTATTTTCTATTATAAAAATAAAATAAATGAATAAAATGTAATGCCAATTGTCATATTTTTTGTCAATGAATGTAGTGACGGGCTTTCTAACTTGTCCTGCTTCGATACTTAAAGAGTTAAAAATTAAAAGTGTTTACATATATATCATAAAATTTTTATATATTTATATATATAATATTAAAATTTTAATATATAGATATATAACACGGGAATTCCTAACATCACATTAAAAATAATATTAAAATTATATATTTAAAATAAAATATACTTTTTTTTATATCCATATATTGAAGTGATTGTGACCTTGAAGTCTTATATATGCAAATATAAAAGTTTTTATATTTAATATATAAATATATAAAAATTATATGATATATATATTTAAATCCTACTAAAACATATGCTCAATAAAATAAAATATTTTATTCTAAAGCAGTTTATGTTAGATATATTTTAATTTGATTTTAAGTCAAATATGTAGTTGCATAACAGATAATTCAAAAGAGCAGAAAAAAAAATGCATAACTCCCTAAATTTAAGATATTTAAATAATCTTGAACTTTTGAGTTGTGATATCCGCCTGCTACTGTTAGCTCTTCCTCACATGATACGCATTAGCCGTACACTTTACAAGAAAATTAGACAGCCTTCCTATAAAATTGTTGCTTTGATCCATGACTTTTTAATTTGTACTTTCATATATTGCGAAAAACTAACGGTCCAAATAGACGTGGCAATATCGCATCAGCACAAGCAAAATCAAGTTTTTAATTAGTTAATTTTATTTTCAATCATTTTACTTTCACTAATAAAAGAGGAATTATTATATACATAAAAAATTCAATGATATAATATCATTTGTCATTTAATGTTTATTTAATATGTAACTACTATATATTAATTATAAATATATATTATTGTATATAAAAATACAATATATTATCATCTATATAAAACATATTAATATATAATAATATATAATAATTTATAATCAATATATAATATTTTAGTATATATATTATATGTGAGTTATATAATATTATACTATTAAAACTCTAACATAAAATTACAGCTAGACTCGCCACGTAATTATTTTTTTCTTAATATAAAAGCACATCGACAGTGCAGGAACCACGACCAGCTTAATAAGAGCGTTCGTGATGTGATTTGGCCACTCCTATTGTTCCTGTGTAAAATTTTCTTCTATATTTGGACAAAAAACTTTGTCAAATAGAAAATATCGATAAAAAGAAAAAGGAAATAAATTTTGGGGAGGACATATCGATTAAAATTTGATGATAAATTTTAAAAAATTTTAAATTAAAATTAAAATAAATTTGAAATAAAAATTGATTGATTATTTAAGATTCAAATCAATTTAATAAAAATTACAAGTAATTCAGGCTAAGTTTTCTTATAGATATATACCCATTTTTCTCCAGGAAATAATGAAGAAAAAAGTAGAAGGAATGTTGCGAAGAGTAAAGATGTAAAATCCCTAAATTTCATTCTGAAACAAACTAAAAAGAAAAAATATATATAAAATAAAAATTGTTACAACATCCCCTAGGGGATATAATATACAATGAATGTCATCCCACCATATCACTTCCTCCCTCGCTTCTTCTGCGGCGGTGCCGGTGGACGTTTCGCCGGTACTGCTTCCACCTTTACTCTCTTTGTCGGTGGTGGACTCGGTGTTGGCGGCGTCCTTTTCGGTGGTCGTCCTACGCTTCTCTTCGTCGGAGGACCCGACTCAGGATTTGCAGAGGCAGCCTCCTTCCGCCCTTCCCCTTTCCCGCCCCTCTTCTGCTCCGATCCTTTCCCACCGGATCCACCACCAGAGCTTTTCAGCGAGTTCAGAAGTGTTCCCGTCGATGAACCCTTCAGGCGATTAAGAAAACTAGCAGCATTTTTCTTCTTCGGTGTCACGTTGGATGAAGTGGCGACACCCTTCTTTTCTACCTTCACTGGAACCTCAGGAATCTCCTCAGCAATTGGGCTAGGTTTCGTCGCAGTAGTCTGCTTGGAGTTCCTCGAACCGGAACCACCAGGCCCGCCACGACTTTTGTTAGTCCTTAAGCCCCTCGCTCCTGATACCTTTGATCTCTCCTTCGTCTTCGGTTTAGCAATGCCACTCTGCTTGTCACCATCTCGCACCCGCTCCCTCTCTCGCTCTTTCTGACCGGAATCCGAATCATGTTGCCTCTCCTCCTTCCCAGCCACTTCCACCTCGCTAGGGGCTACTGCCTTGGAAATGGAACTCCGCTTCCGGCAAGCAATTAGGGAACCCGATGACCGGTTCTTCTTAGGCAGTGGATTGTTGAGATCTGAATCGAGCTTTAGCTTAGTAACCGTTTTGGGAGGAGGCAGTGAGAACTCCTTCGGAGCCTCCTCCGGAGCTTCCTCCGGAGCTTCCTCCGGTGTCCGATAAGCAGTCTTCGGCAGGATCGCGGTCATCTCCTTAGTAACCATCTGCCGTAGATGGACGGCGGCTGTTGATTCCGACGAAGCCTTACGGAAGAAGACGATAGCGTTGTTGCATAGGAGCAGAAGATCGCGGTAGAACTCCGCGTTCGAGTATTTAGCTCCCCTCAGCTCCAGTTTAGAACGCACGATCTCCAGGTCCACGTGTCTCCTGATCATGCTCCGGTACCTCGCGCTATCCTATATTAAGATCATAATTAAAAAAAAGAGTATATCACTTTTTCTATTTATAAAATTATCATTTATCCGAAAAAAAAAACAACAAATCTTGTTTTTGGCGTGTCAAAGTCGCAGGTTGGTTTGCTGAAATTTTATCAGGATAAAAATATAATAATATTAACTTTTATAAATAGTTAAGATATTTATAGATGTAACAATAATTATTGTCCGAAAAAAAAGTTAAAGAGTCTAAAAGACGCGGGAAAATTTTAGAGGGCTATTTCAGTGGCCCAAAACGGCGGCACCTGTATTGACGGAGAAGGGCCGGCACGCTTGTGCTACCCCGCAAGCACATCATAATATTATGTAAAATTAAGTAGCCACTTAATTTTCCATTATCCATTCGTTGGACTGCTAAATAATGAAATGAATCATTTATACCGAATGAATGATCTAAATCTGACGGCAGTATTATATTATAATCATGGATGAAATAAATTTGTAGTTAATATTTTGTTTTAAAAAAAAATAATTCTCATATTATCGGATTTTATTTGAAAACTCAACAATAGAAATTTTTTCCATTAAATTCCAATAATAATAACAAAATATATAATTTATTATAATACACGTCAATTTCAAGATAAATTTTAATAAGAATATCAACTTTTAATAAATTTAAAAAGTCACCTATTATTATATTTATAAATTTTTAACTTGGTTTATTTTTAAGACAATCAAATTACATAAAATTTTATAAAAAAAAAATTTAATATTTAAATTTTAAAATTAAAAAATTTACAAAAAAAAAAAAAAATTACGGCAGTGAATTTCAGTTTTGACTTGCTTGTATGGGAAGAGAAAATAGCAGGATAAAATACCTGACCCTCGAGCTGGCTCAAGAAAACGGATCCGTACTTGCTCGATCGGATGATCTCGAGGAAGGCAGCCAACGGTTGCGATTCAGCGGAGTTGATGTGGTTGGCGTTGGCGGCAACAGGGGAGACGCCATCCGTCTCAGCCTCCTCAGCTACGCTGCTACTGCCGGAAATCGCCTTCCGCAGTCTACGACGACGGCGCCTCGTTAGGCTTACCGAGCTCTGCACATCGCTGTTCTCCTTCTCGACAGCTACCGACTCCCCAGACTCCCCCAAAAGAGGAGGGGCAGCCTCAGCCGTTTCCGACCCTTTCGATAGAGTCTCCGAGCTCCCGTTGCACGAAACCTCGCGAGCTGGCCGATCCATCTCATCTTGGCCATCAGCTTTCGTCGTCTTCTCTGGCTCCGTTCCCTCTACACCGTTGCCAGTCTTCGTGTCCTTAGTCTTTGGATTCGTTGAATTAGACTCCTTGCAAGACCCCCCGGAATCCTCAGCTGATGTTCGATCTCTGGCGAACGCCGCTGGAGACGGTTCTGGCGAGTCGCCGTCTTTATTCGTCTCCTTGTCCTTCAGATCCGGTTCTCCCTCATCGGCTTCGCTCCTCTCTCGCTCCGCTCTCAAATTCTTCAGCTTTAATTGCAAAGATCTGTAAAATTAAATTAAAATAAATCTCAGGTGATCCCATCCGTCCGACTCTCATCCAACGGCTCATAAAAAAATTCCAAAAAAAAAAATCCTCAAAAACGCATCGGGTTTCCGAGGGATGATGGATTATTTTACGTGATCGAGACGTCGTATCGCTGAACTTCACGACGGAGTTCGGCCATCCGTAGCTTCCGGAGTTCCTCGAGCCAAGGAACATCCACCGGATATCCGTTATCTCCGCCGCCACCGGCGACTTCGGCTTTTTCCCTAATACCGTCGCCTCTGGATTCGAAGCGGCCTTTGAGATCTAGGTATCGCTGGCGGCAACTTTGGGGTGTGAGGAGATCGGAGAAGGGGCTCCGGGTTTGGATCTCCATGGCGACGGAGTCCCAACTGCGGGTGCCATGGAGGTTAACCGCGCAGGCGAGGAGTAGCTCCTCCCACGTTCCCCAGATCTCGTTCTCCAGATCGGCGGATCTCGTCCCTGACGCCATGGGCAGCGTTTAAATCGCCGTCTCCATCTACGCCTCCGCCCACTCGTTATTTCTTTTCGAACCCTAGTTTCCCCCTCTCAATTCCGGTCCGGGTCGTTTCTCCTCTTACGTATCTTCTTCGTTTATATTTTTAATTTAAATTTTAGATGTTTTGTCTATTTATTTTAATTTGATTGAGCTATGATCAGATTTCACTCAGCCTCTTTTAAATTTTTTGCAAAATATTATATAATTTCTTAAGATTTAATAAACTATAAAATGTAAAGCTTTTGTTTACATTTGTATTTATTTAATATCAATGCAACTCTTTTGTCCTTTTAATATATAATAAAAAGAAACATTTAAAATTTAATTAAATAAAATTTACATAAAATCTCAGTATATTAGTATTCATAAAAAAATTGTCTAATTAATTTATGGGTTGGGTCAACCAATTCATTGATAATTTTGAAAAAATATGGATCATGTAATTTACCTGAGCCGAGGGTGCAACAGTGTCAGACTGAACAAAACCCGAGTTTACTGAAGCTATTCGTTGAGAGAAGGAACTGAGAGCTGATACTAGTGGGTTATCGGATCATAATCGTGTTTGAAGCTTTGGACCAGAGAGTGAGATTTGATGAGGGGTTAAAAACACATATAGAAATATTTATATACATATCACATTATTTTTATTTATTTATAAATCTAATATTTAAAAAAATTATATTAATAAATAAATATGTATTTCATTTTTAAAAAATAAATGATAGTTATATTTTTATTCTGATATTAAAATTTTAAATATTATATATATAAATATTAAAGTTTATATATTAAATATATAAATATTGTGTGAAATGTTTGTGAATTTAGTAATTTACCACACTAAAAAGGGCCGAGGCTTCTTTGGTGGCAATTAATTAATAAGATGGTGAAAGGACCACAAGAAGAGGGGGCAATGCGTACATGTGTGTAGTCGAAAAACTCATAAATAATTTATGAAATGTAAAATAATAATAATAATAATAATAATAATAATAATAATAATTTATAATAAATATTTATTTGTATTGACTAATTAAAAAACAAATTTGAATTTGAACTTATCATACAGCTCATAAAGGATTAATTTGTAATTATCTTTGTAGATACATTAATGCCTCGTAATTAATTTTAAATTGATGCGCACTACCTGAATGATATATATACAAAGTCAAAATCGAGTCAAAATTATATCAAATTCAAGTTCATGGGTAAAAATCGGATCATTTCGAATTTTCAGGTCAATTTCGAGTCAAATTTGAGTTGACAGGTTAAAATCGAGTTATTTTTAGATTGGTGATTCAACTCAAACTCAACCCTAAATATCAAATAGGTCAATTTCTTAACTCAAACTCGACTTAAAAATTATTCGAGTTAGCCTGAACCTGAATTTTTCGAATCTAATTTTTATCGGATTAATTTTTGACACCTTTAGCAGATTGCACCAAAATTTAGGGAAGCTCGGAAGGATTTAAGGAGGAACGGATGGGGACGACCTTTAATTTCATTTTTTATATGTAGGTATTTTAAATTTCAATAAAACAAAGAGTCGCTTATAAATTGAATTATTTTATTTTTAAAAATTTTATAAATTGATTCAATAATCTTAAATAATCATATATTATGAACTATTTCAGCTTTAAAATTTAAATTAAAACTAAATTTTAAGCTTTATTCACGTAATAATTTTTATATGGAAAAAAAGCTACTTTTTATTTAACTGAAATAAAATATAATATTTTATTTATTTTGATCAAATAAATTATGCATATTTATTCAAAAAGTTTTGAAACTTTTATTTGAATAAAATTATGACACCTTTATAATTTTTTTTATAAATGAATTAAATTTTAATGTACCTCCAATATAAATTTTCAAAACTTTTGTTAATATACAATTTTTAAACTATATGTTATATTTGAGGGGATTTACAATTATAATACATCTTTCTTATGTATTTGTATATCTAACTTTTTAAATTTAATATTTATTTATATAACACTTTAGTGTCATTTATACGTGAAAAAAAAAATTAATGATATCTATAATAAAATAATGATTCAATACTTATATAATATAATTATAAGATTTTTTGTTATTATATATTTTATTTTTTTAATTAACAAATTAAAAAAAAAAACTAAAATCTCTAATGCCTATTTGCTCTACCCTAAGCCAAATGAAAATAATCGAGAGAGTCGTAAAATAAATAATTGCGTCCCTCATAATTTTTTATTTATTTTGGCTCCGACGCTTCCTATATAACTAAGCATTATTATGACAAGAAATAAATGTATCCATGGCTGTCTAATTAACTCTCTTGATATATTTAATTAAATTGTTTTTTTTAATATCTTTAAATTAATTTTAAGGAAGATCAAGAGCCTGCTTGATATAAAAGAATTATTAATTCATTTGAGTTCAGTAATTGTTCTAATATAAACTATAAAGCCACCACAAGTTCTAATACACTGTAAACAAGTGGTATGTAAAATCCGCTTCATCCAACGTGACAACAAAGAAGAAAAATGCTACCAGTTTTCTTAATCGTTTGAAGGGTTCTTCGATGGAAACACTTCTGAACTCGCTGAAAAGATCTGGCGGTGGATCCGGTGAGAAAGGAGCGGAGCAGAAGAGGGGGCGGAAGGAGTCTGCCTCCGCAAATCCGGAGTCGGGTCCTCCGACGAAGAGGATCGTAGGACGACCACCGAAAAGGACGCCGCCAGCTCCGAATCCACCACCGAGAAAGAGAGTTGATATGACCCTGAAAATTCTCCTAATTGAAGCACGAATCTTGATGTCGAAATCAATTTGATTCTGAATCAAGACTAATCGAGATCAAATGCTTATTATCAATTGACTCTTAAATAAGGTGTTTATAAATCGAAGCGTAGACGATTGGATCTAAAAGCCCAAGATCTCATAATGACTTCATTGAGCATTTAAATACACAAAATATATCATGATCAGGAAATTATCATGAGACATCCAGATGGAGTGGTTGATTTTATATGTATTTTAAATGACACTTATCTAATCTATAAATATCATTCTTCACATGAGCAAGCAGAGAGAGCTCAAAAGCAAAATCCTCCAAGATAATCGCCATATTCTCGGCCGCCGACTACCCCTCATTGCCAACCACCGCTATCAACCGCTCGATCCTCGTTGCCGCCAATCTGCCGTCAAGATCATGATGACCTTCATTATCGGCCATCGATCCCCATGCTCACCATCATTCTGCTACCACAAGAACCAATCAAGCGTGATTATATGACTATTGTTGTCTGATTCTGGGATTCCCATTATCAGCTCTTCTTATATACAATATTGTAATCCTCAGATTGAAAATTTTGTCAAAACAAATATATAATGTGATTTTAGAAAGAGCCTAGGCCCGATTTTACTCTATTTCTAAAATTTTTTCACGTAAAAATTCTTGAAATTTTCTTGTTCACTCTTTAAATAATTATATATGTGCTGAATTTTATAATAAGATTAATATGTAAATTTTTACTCTATCACAACTGATTTTTTAGCACGTAACAAAAATAAAGATCAAAACGATCCCGACGAAACTTCCGCTGTAGAAGAAGCGAGGGGAGGATGTGAAATGGTGAGATGGCATTCCTTGTAGATTATTTTCCGTCGGGGATGTTCAAACAATATATATATATATATATATATATATATATATATATATATATATATATATATATATATATATATAAAATTATTTTAAATTCAATTTTAAAAATTTAAATTTTATCATAAAATTTTAATCAATATATCTTCCCCAAAATTTATTTTCTTTTTCTTTTTATTGATATTTTTCATCAATCAAATATTTTTAATAAAATTCTTCATTAGCAAAAGAATAAAATACAAATATTTCAACATTATTTCATATAATAAAAATATTATCATAACATTTGATTTAAAATATTGATAAGGGATGCAATGCAACAAATCAAATAAGAACAAATTTTGTTTAAATTTGTACAAAAGAAAATTAATTTAACTATAAAAATGTTATACTTTGATATCATTTGATCATTCAATTAATATTTCAAAAGATTAATTTAGACACATTTAGATTCAGATCCATCCACTCTTTGTATCAATGGATTATATTGATATTGCGTCGCCGAGAAAATTAATGTCATCGCGAATCTGGCATTTTGAAGCGCGATCTAAGCGATTTCAAACTTATCACGGCCTCGAGAGAAGGCGAACATCACAACATCAAGATAGTCGATCCAGACTCGAATCGTTTCGGATCGGTTTCGGAAGAAAATGGATCTGATCCAAATGGTCAGCGGACATATTTATAGTCGGATCGAGCGGCGTCAAAGAGCGAATCCAAGATCACCCAATTCGACATCATTAAGGCGCATCATCAAAATACACCGTCGATCGGGGGATCGCTGGGCCGTCCGATGGGAGTGGTTGGAGTTTTCCACGCAATTTACAAGCTCGCCACTCCCAAAATCTATAAATAGAGCTTCATTCTCACCTTAGAAAGGAACCGAATCGATTTGCCTGAGAGCTCGAGAACCAGGTCGACCTCGGCAGGCGATCTATCACCATGCCACCGTGGTGCAAGATCGTGAGCTCGCCTTGGGGATCGCCTCAGGGACAAGAAAAGACCGATTCGCTCCTTTCTCTCAAGATCAAGAGGTTGCTCCGGAAGATCGTTCCGCTTTTGGGAAACTTCTCCTTGGGTTGGAGTTGACCGATATTGCTCTAATATTGTTTCCACACACCTTCTTCTCTGAGGAAGGGATCTTTGAACAGTGAAAGTTCTACGGGCAAGGCCGTGGTTTTCCCCCGGGTTTTCCAGATAACCCGTGTTCATATCCCGTGTGTTGGATAATTTTTTGAGCTACGAAGATCTCGCATCTAGGAATAAAATTCTCAAGCGGCTGGCCGTCAGGGGCTAAGCTTCCCCATTTGCTATATCTCCAATATGATTGGTAAGCGGTGGTGAGGTCAGCCTCTTTGGAAGATCGCGTTCAAAGGATGGAGGATTCCGAGCGAAATTCTTCGACTCTGAGAGGCAAAAGCGTTCCAACACGCCTGGAAGAGCCACGTTCCGGCCCTCGGCATAATCCATTTTCTTCCCGAGAATGATTACCAGGAATCGGATCAACAAGTAGAGAAATGGCACAACATCCAGATCGAACTTACGGATACCGCCAGTTCTCACCCCGCGAATGGCTCACCATTGGTGAAACTCCACGTCATCTTATACGCGATGAACTACGGCGGAGTGCGGGAAGAGTTCCCGACAAACAATCGAAGGATCCATTCTCCGCCGCTTCTTTCTTCGTCCCGCCGAGATCATCTCGCTACGATTTGACGAGATTCAAGCTTCCGGATGGACCCACGATGGCGATCCTTACGAATATATCGATCACTTTGAGCGATCATGCACATTCGGCAAATGACTCTGTCGTATTCTAGACTCGAAAGGCAGTTCGTACTTAGTCTATTCTTCGCTAAGGGTCCGTCCGATCGGTTGGAGAGCTTCGATTGTTTGTAGAACAATTCTGGCGAGATTCATCACACTCTCTCATCCAGAGCGATGGAGAGTCCCTCAAAGAATACTTCCAGGTTCTCCTCGAAGCCGAATGAGTAAACTCAACTATTAAGAGGAGTCTTTCTAGCTAGGGCCCGCCCACTCATCACTCATGCGGGACACGGTCGGTCATATAGACTTAGTTCATCGTGTGGAAGCACAAATCTTGATGAGGCTATTAATGCACATCGCGAACAATTTGGATAATCTGCGAGAGACATAAAAGCACTGGCAACTCTCAATCTCAAAAGATAAGCAAGTCAGCAACACCAATGAAAAGGCAAAAGATCAATAGTCAACTCTGGCTACACGCTCATACAAATATTCGATCTCTTCCATACGGGTTTAATGTCAGCAAGCTCGACAACCCGGAAAGGTCAAACGTCCTTGGTGGGCTTCTTGCAATCTCTTCCATCGGGTTAATGTCATCAAAGCAGAAAGGTCAAAACGTCCTTGGTGGGCTTCTTGCAATCTCTTCCATACGAGTTAATGTCATCGAGCAAAAGCTCTGACAAACAACCCAGGAAAGCTCAAAACGTCCTTGGTGGACATCACACGGCCTCTTCCATACGGGTTAATGTCATCGAGCAAAAACTCTGACAAACAACCCGGAAAGGTCAAAGGTCTCGGTGGACTTGACCTCTTCCATGCAGTTGCGTCAACACACGACAAACAACCGGATAGGTCAAAATCCTCGGGGATTCAATTCGATAAGTTCGAGTTCGCGTCGTCGACAAACAACCGGATAGGTCAAAATTCTCGGCGGATTGATTCGACCTCTTCCATATAGGTCGTCGAGTCGCCTCGACAAACAACCTCGGATAGGTCAAAAATCCTCAGCGGATTCAACTCGACCACTTCCATACAGGTTAACGTCATCGAGTCACGCTCTGACAAACAACCTCGAATAGGTCAAAACTCCTCAGCGGATTCAATTCAACCTCTTCAATACAGGTTAACGTCATCGAGTCACGCTCTGACAAACAACCTCGGATAGGTCAAAATCCTCGGTTGATTCGACCTCTTCCATACAGTTAGCGTCATCGAAGTCACGCTCGACAAGCCGGATAGGTCAAAATCCTCGGGATTCGACCTCTTCCGGTTTCCGAGTCACGCTCGACAAACAACCGGATAGGTCAAAATCCTCGGCCAGTTGATTCGACCTCTTCCATACAGGTTACCGTCGAGTCGCCTTCGACAAACAACCTCGGATAGGTCAAAATCCTGGATTCCTCAACCACTTCCATACAGGTTAACGTCATCGAGTCACGCTCTGACAAACAACCTCGGATAGGTCAAAACTCCTCAGCGGATTCAACTCGACCACTTCCATACAGGTTAACGTCATCGAGTCACGCTCTGACAAACAACCTCGAATAGGTCAAAACTCACCGGCCATTCAACTCTTCAATACAGTTAGCGCGTCATCGAAGTCGCGCTCGACAAACAACCGGATAGGTCAAAATCCTCGGATTCAATTTGACCTCTTCCATACAGTTAACGTCGAGTCGCGCTCGACAAACAACCTCGGATAGGTCAAAATCCTCGGATTGATTCGACCTCTTCCACGAGTTCATCGCCAGTCACGCCGACAAACAACCTCGGATAGGTCAAAATACCCGTGCGTCGGTCATCCCACCTACCGTCATGGGGTCCTTCTTTACCGCCATCATCGGCAATTTCGCCGATCGTGCGTCGCCGGTCCCTGCCGACAACCGATGTCGCCGACCGTAGATGGTGCGCGCCGCATTACCGTCGTCAGCCGTAGGCTACCGTCGCATACCGTCGGCCGCATCGCCCGGTTCGCCGACCACCTGCTGCGCCAACCGTCGGCCGTCGCCGGTCGCATCGACCACCCCGTCGGTAGCCGGCGTAGATGGTCACGCCCGTCATGCGTCATCGCCGCCATTCTGTCGATCACCGTCACCGTCGCCATTATTCGACCACCCGTCGACCAACCAGATGGTCATCATCGCCCTATCATCTCCATCTCCCACCGGTCATCTTCGCCGGTCACCACCGCCGACTATCATCACCGGTCATCCCCACTACCTCAGCCGGTCCGCCACCTAGCCATTCAAGGAGAGTGCCCAAACTCCCACCGGGGAGGCATGCACTCGGCTTGGTGGAGATGAGGAGATAGAGGTGGATCCAAAAAGTGCCCAAACTCCGGGGAGGCATGCACTCTGGCAGAGAGAGGAGGAGGTTGATCTAAGAAGAGTGCCCAAACTCCCACCAGGGGGAGGGCTATGCACTCTGGCTTGGTGGAGATGAGGAGATAGAGGTGGATCCAAGAAGAGTGCAAACTCCCACCAGGGAGGCATGCACTCAGCTTGGTGGAGATGAGGAGGTAGAAGTCGATCCAAGAAGTGCCCAAAACTCCCACCGGGAGGCATGCTCTGGCAGTAGAGATGAGGAGGTAGAGGTTGATCCAAGAAGAGTGCCCAAACTCCCACCAGGGGGAGGGCTATGCACTCTAAGAGGAGAAGATGAGAGGAGATGAAGTTGCCCTTTTTTCTTACCCTAGGGGGGTATTTATAGACCAGTAGGGGTCAAAAGTAAAACCCTAAAACCAAAAAAACATTCAAAACCACAGCCCGACTCAGGTGATATGGTAAGAGAACCATTGTGGGTGTATGCATTCAGCGCCATAGCCGTGCCTGTGACCAGCGTCTGCCGTCACGGCCCAGTCTGGCCAGCCTCAGGCATGCGTAGCCGGATCCGGACCGCCGCAGCCAGATGGCCGTGACGTGGCCCGCGCCATTATTATGGCCCGACGTGTAGCCTTCGCGATGGCAGATGGCGGCCGTGTACGTATGGCCATCGATGGTACGTGGTTGGTGGCGTGGCGTCGTGGCCATGACGTGTGCCCGCCTCACGTATTACACCTTCATTGGCCGTGACCCGTAGCCATGACACCCATGATGACCAGCTGACCGCTGACACCCATGACCCGCGACCTGTTGACCATTCGAGAAGGGACCTCCATGGTAGCCTTGTAGCTTCGCCTGCATGGCCCGTACCAGCGCGCCCGGTCGCCCGTGGGTCCCCGGAAACGCCTGAAAACTTCCGTAAGTGTCCGAACAGGTCCATAACCTCAAAATATCACACTTACACATACTTATGCGCATTTGCAGCCCTGCATCAGCTTCCAAAGTTATAATATTATGCTGTTACGAAGATTTGTTCTCTCAAAATGCGCAGTTGATGGACTCTCAATTTTCATTTGCTATTTTCAAGTATTTGGCATATATTTTTTGGATGGTAGATAATGTCACCCAAAATAGAGGTCGTCCTCGAAAATTAAATCGATCAAACGAATCTCAGGCATTTTCGAAGCGCTTGATCTAAGCACCGATTTTCAAACTTACAGTCAAGCCCGATCTCGAGAACATCACAACATCGCATAGTCAGATCGAATCGACTCGGATCGCTATGAAAATGGATCCCGATCCGCCAAATGGTCACAAAAGCGGACATATTTATAGTGGGCGGCCGTCAAGGCGAATCCAACGAATCCAAGATCACCCAATTCGACATCATTAAGGCACCCGGATCATCAAAATACACCGTCGATCGGGGGGATCGCTCGCCGTCCAGAGTGGTTGGAGTTTTCCACGAATTTACACGCCACTCCCAAAATCTATAAATGAGCTTCATTCTCACCTTAGAAAGGCAGAATCGATTTTGCAGGAGCTCACGAGAACCTCCGGCGGATCTATCACCACGCCACCAGTGTGCACGAAGATCGGAGCTTCGCCAGGAGATCGCCTCAGGGGACAAGAAAAGACCGATTCTGCTCCTTTCTCCAGATCAAGAGGTTGCTCGGGAAGATCGTTCGCTTTTGGGAAACTTCTCCCGGGTTGGAGTTGACCGATGCTTCTATTGTTTTAGAAACACCTTCTTCTCCAGTGCGAGAAGCGGACGTCTTTTGAACACATAGTGAAAGTTCTGGTAGGCAGGGCGTGGTTTTCCCTTAACGGGTTTTCTAACCCGTGTTCATATCCCCTTGTGTGTTGGATAATTTTTTTGACGAAGATCTACATCTGGAATAAAATTCTCAATGGATATATTCTATTCCTCAATGCATTTGTCAAAATTGAAGTTCAAATGATCTTGAATTTAACCTATATATTATCTTAAGATTTGTGCTTGATTTATTAAATTTTAGAATGATATATCAAGAAAATATTTAAATAATCTGACAAGCCTCAAATTCTGCAATTTAATTGGTTAAATTTAAATTTAATTCCTCAAAATTATTTATTTATTTTTAGCATAATAGATAGATATTTGACAAATAATGACCTTATCTTCCAAGTTCCCCCTACTTGCTAGAATTACCAAGCCCAACAAATCTAATGTTAGGATCTCTTTGATATGAGATTATAATAATTAGAAACTAATTATTCAAAAGTTTAGATCATCTTAAACAATTGGGTCATGATTTAGTATGCATATGATCTTCAATTTGACACAAAGATGAGTGAAATTTAAGATCCACGTGATCAAATTATATTGATTCAAAGAAAATTTATCGTTAATCAACTTACATTGATTGGACCCACCGTCTCTTAGCTCTTCGTTGGTGGCGGGAACCTCGGGCCGAGTTAATCTCAGGAGGCGCCTATACTTAGGTGGGAAATCAAGTGGGGACCTGACAAGTGTGGGTGATGAATGGCAGCCTCGTGGGATTAGTGTACGTCACCCAGAAGATGGGTGGTGGTGTTCATTCAAAAAAAAAAAAACTTACATTGATTGGAGTCAACGCCAATCATTGCTATCATTTTTTTAGGAATGCATGGCTTAGCTTATATCCGTTTTCATCTACTTCATTTTATTTATATAAATTATATATATATATATATTTTTTATTTTGTTATGATTTTCTAAAAATATGAATTAATTTGATTTTCTAGGATATATTATAATAATTTAATTTCATATTCATATTTCTAAAATTTAGATTTTAATATTTACATACATAATATTTAAATTTTTTACTATTATATTAAAAATAATATTATTAATTTTTGAAGTGAGATACAGTTTTTGATGCATAGATAAATATTCGGTATATAAATATGAAATTATATATATTAGATATATAAATATATAAAAATGATGTGATATGTATGCAAATTCTTCTAGCAAATATTAATCTAATTAAATACATCCAAATAAAATAATTTATACATAATTCCGAGTTAAGGTCTTTAAAAGGCATTCTTACTTGACAAGCTCCAAATTTAGTCACTAATTCGCTATCATGACAAGTGAATTTTGTTTGCTAAATTTGAAAATATCACTTTTATTTGTAAATTTATAATTCAAAGATTATGATTTTTCCAATATTAATGGACCGGGAAGCCGCTCATTTGGATTCAAAATTTAGAAACTTCAAATTGATAGAAGAACGTTGATATGTCCATTTGATCCGCGAAGTTCTTCGAATCTACATAAAATAGTACTTGTTTATTATTTTAATGCATCTTAGATACTTAATTTGAAAAATAATAATATAATAATTCGAATGTATTTAATTGAAAAGTACACTAGTTGTTTACTTGTTTTGATAGATATAGATTAATAGAATAAATTTGATTATTTTATTTATTAAAAATGCATTATGACTGCAACAAAAAAAAAATCTCCCTCGCTTTTTTTTTTTTTTTTTTTTTTTTTTTTCTGTGGCAATAGGTCATCATCAGGACAAATATGGCTGGGAGTAGGCCTAAACTCAAATCGACAAATTAGGCGACTGTAAAATTTTAAATTTTGCGTTATTTCTTTTGTTTCAAATCAAGCAATAATATATATATATATATATATATATATATATATATATATATATATATATATATATTTATATTCATATCTAATATTTAAATATTTAATATTATATAAAAATAGCATTATTATAAAAATTTTAAGTTAAAATGTATATTTATATGTATAAAAATATTATATTTATAAATATTAGATACGTAAATATAAATTAGAATACGATGCTCGGCGTGTTTGCGTAAGGTTAAGTTTTACTGATCTATTAAGAGGTGTTTGGTCCGCCCAATTAATAATGCATTTTTTTTTTTTTTTGCATTGGATTTAAGAAAAGGTATTTTATGGGTTCATTTTGTTTTTGAATTTAATGTATGCGCCCATAAAATTATTATTTGTTATTTTTGATTGGATGGGATCTAGGAAATCCAAAACTTTTTTTTATTAATTATAACTTTTTATTAAGGAATAAACAGTTCAGTCTTTGTTATCTGATCTGATCAATTAATATAATTTTTTTAAAGTCAATTAATATCATTAACTATCTTTTTAGGTTTTTTATGAGCTTCCTGCCTTGATAAAAAAATATTATTTTTTTATTAATCAGAGTCGAAATTAGCCCATTTTTAGGGTAAATAAAATTTTAAATAATTAAAGAATAATATATAAAATTAATATTTTTTATAATATATTATTTAATTATTTTCATATGTCTAACATATATAATTTTAATTAAAAAAATTAAAATTATTTAGAACTTATTTTAAAATTTAATGCAAAATAGATCATATTTGATTAAGTTAAAAAAATTATTTAGATGTTAATATTAAGCATATACTTATTTAAATTAAATTAAATTTGTGTGGACCAAATAGCTCTTAATGGATCAATGAAACATAGCCTTTTGCAAGCGGGCCGAGCGTTGCATTTTAAGAAAGTAGGTTGCTAGGCCTGACAATCACAGCTTGCCAAAGGGTACAATATCAAGCCAGGAAGCCCAAAACGCCTAAATAGATAATTAATGATATTAATTGATTTTCCAAAAAAAAAAAACCATTAATTGCTCCGATCAGATCGCGCATTTGTAAAAGTTTTCTTTTGAAAAAAAGTTTTGGATTTCTTCGATGCCAACTAATCAAATTTAAAAACTTTGATCACTAATTATTATACTTTTTTTATCCACTATCATGATTAATGAATGTTATGAAAATATTTTATTCATTTTATGTATTTTTAAATATCATTTATTTTTGCATCTTTATAATATTAGAATTTTTGACTTAGTTTATATTTATTTAATTATTACATATCTTTTAAGATTTTATAATGGTATAAATTATGATGTCATATCAAATGCCTTTTTATAATTATTATATATATATATTATACATATAGCAATAGATGACCTAATAAAGAGGTGAATAAACATTTTCCACCATTCAGTACAAAGTTATTTAAAGAACATTAATATAGATCTACATATTAATTCAATCCTCTATAAAAATCTCATCATCAGCTTATTTCTGAAGTAAAGCTGTGCATTCACACCCAAATATTATCAACTACAATTTCAAACATATAAGGTAAGCAACCACAATAAAGGCTCTTTAAAGTTAATTAAAATCTTGAAATTACTTTTAATGGAAGATCAGGAACTTACTCAATATAAAAGAATTAATTATTCATTTGAGCCCAGTAATTGTTCTAATAATAATATGAAGCCACTACATGTTCTAAGACACTTCAAACAAGGTGTATGTTGTAAATAAATTTGTACGTTTACGTCAACTATTAAATGGAATATTTAAATTTATTTATTTTGAGCACTATAAATAATCAGCATCCGTGATCTACATTTGTTAACAAGTTCAAACTTGTTTAATGGGGGTATATATATATATATATATATATATATATATATATATATATAAACTGCCTTTCATCATGAAGGCGAGTCTGTTTGCAAGTTGGGTAAATTTGTGAATAAAAAACTTTTTATAAATTATCTATAACTTTATAAAATAATAATTGAGAAATGAATGTATGATTTTTTAATTGATGGCTCACGTGTTATTAGAAAATTCATCCAATTAATTATGAATTTGATGAATTTTCAGCGTGAGACCTGCAGGGCACATCTGCCCAGCACGATGACCTACCATCGAACTCATAGATATGTGTATTTATTACTCTTACGAGCTCATTAATTAAAAATAATAATAATAAATAAATAAATAAAATTATGAATTTTGATGAAAATTCAAGATGAAAATTTTCAGAAATTAATTTATGATCATTGAATAGTATTTTGAGTATAGCCATATTAAATGAAAATGAGATGAATTCAATGACAAAAAAAAAATTGATTAGGTTTAAGTTTAAATAAGTCAAAACCAAATAATTTAAGCATGGTTGAAAATTTTTAAATTTTATATACTTAGATAAGTCTAATGTGTCCAAAAGAGGAATTCAATAGGCTCAAAATTACTCAATCTATGATTATTAAAATACTTCAATGTTGAATAAATAATATATCATCCGATAGAGTGTTTTAAAAATTTAAATAAAATAATCAAAAAATCAATCCAAAAGATTATAAATAAACCCTCAATCTTCATATTAAAGAGACATAGATTTGAATTTGAAAAGAGCTTAGATTTTTAAAAATATTATAAATATTTGCTCAATGATCAAAATCAATTACTACAATCAACAATTACTATGGTTTAATTGCTATTCCTTGATTGTAATTGCTTGATCATTATTATTCAATTATAATTATCTAATTATCAACACCTAATCATCATCTTCTATCTGTACTCATTTCATCACTATTTATTGATCATTATTGGCCAATTATTTTTTCTTAACTATCATCGTCTGACCACCGTTACATGACTGTTTCCTTCAACCTTGATTATTTTCACCACAATCTTAGGTGAGGATATTATCAACTTATAATCTCGTATTCTCTAATCAAAGATAAAAGTGATTTTTTGTTGTAAAATTAATAAACATAGTGGATTGTTTTATATAAACTTGTATGTTATAGTGGATTATATATCTTGTATTTTCTTTTTAATTTTTTTATATAAACTTCAGTGACTTTTATACTCTTTTCATTTGTATATTTGTGAGTGGAATCTTTAGGTAAAATCTTACTGAGAATCTTACTGAGAATCTAACATATAGTAATGATTAATTTAGACAACTAATGAGTCTTATTTATGGGATTCAAAATTGGGTTGCATTGGATACATGTTTTCAGATTGGGATTTTATATTGAAAATGCTAATACTTATAAAATATGTATAATTATAAGAAAATTTTAAAAAGACTTTTTCATACTCGGCGATTATAAGAAAAATATGTATTTAAATACATAATATATAATTCTTAAATATTTATATATCTTATACTTAAATTTTTTATATTTATATAAATACTTAAATCTGTTATATAACATCATAAATAGTAATATTATTAATTTTCTAAAATAAAATATACTTTTTTAGTATAAAAATATTATATTACAAAAAAAATAAAAAAAATTAGATATAACATTAATGCTGATGCTCTACTCCCTGATCGTGATTCTAAAATACTTCCTATTTTTTTCAAAAAATAAATAAGCTTCTGCAATTTCTTTGGCTTTTCTTTTTCTAAAATTATGAGCGATTATTATTAGAAAAAAGTTAAAAATATTTTGGTAAAAAGTTAATGAAAATAAATATTGACATCATCAAAATTCTTTTTAAATAAAAAGTATATAAATAGTAATTAATTAATTATATATTATATTCATCTTAAATTCATTTAACAGCTACTGAGTTTATTTTGACTAAATTTAATAAGAATAATTTGACAAATTTTTTCTCAGTTAATTAATATTTATATAGTATGTATTTAAAAAGAATTTTAATGATGTTAATATTCATTTTCATTTTGACCAATTTTTTTTAATAATAATCAGTTATAATTTTAGAAAAAGAAAAAACCAACGAAAATGATAAGAAAAATTTGACTATCTATGTCTCATAATTAGGAAAAAATCTCAATTATTTATTTAATTTTAAAAAATATACTTGAAAGTTTATTTTGAATAAAATTATCCATTTTTTATTCACAAATTATTTATTGAACTAATCTTCTTAAAAGAAATGAGTTTAAATTAATTCAAGCTTGATTCAAACCTTTGTTCAAACATAATTCAAATTTTCTTCAAATATGATTTAAATTTCAACAATATTCTTCTGAATGCTCTTTTATTCATTTCTCATTGTTGCTTGAAAAAGCATTCATAAGATTTGTGGGGGAAGCCAACATGAATGGCTACAAGTGAGGAGAAGAGAAATTCATGACTACAAGTGTGTAGAAGATATTAGAGATTTATAGAGACCAATGGTATATAAGAAGAAGATGAGTTTGTGGGCTAAATCATCATTTGTGAAGAAGTATAATAATTTATGAGAAACATATTTGGGGAAGATCTACACAATTGACAATGTGTGATGAAGAAGGGGAATTTACAATAGATTACATTTGGGAAGGCATCGTGAGATCGAGGGTATGTGAATGAGGATATTTGTTTAAAATGGAGGTTAATAAGGAAGGCATCACGGGATTACTGGCATATGAAAATATTCTTTAAAAAACAGACCTCATTGAGGAAGCAATTAGAGAATTAATGATGTGTGAAAGAAAAGATATGTTCACACACGAGTGGCTACAACATGTCATTATGGGATAAGATTAAGAAGGCGAGAATGACAATGATAGAACCTTTGAGTGCCAAGAATGATGAAGGTTTGAACCATGTTTGAACAATGGTTCAAGTGTCTATCACAAATAAAATTTAAATAAATTTGATTTGCATTGGTTGAAATTAGGGAGGCGCCAATTCAAACTAATTTCATTCGCAATAGATTTTCATAAGCAGTCTATAAATACGAAAAGAAGTTTAAGACATATTTCTCTAAGAAAATAAACACAAAAAATATTGACCTAATGATATGAGTCCATATCCCCAAATCAACAACAGAAATAAAAGGGATAGAAGAAAGCCAAGTTGGTTAAAGAACTTCACAAATATACCCAAAATATAACATCAACAGAGAGTAAGTTACATGCTCAGACCAGAGAGAGTAAATATTACAATTATACAAGACAAATATAACAGCTTTTACAACAACAGAGAGCAATAGGATAAAAAGATTTATAGCAACAACATTATAATATCCAAAGGAACAGACTTTACTAAATACAAGATATATGAAACAGTTCAGAACCAAAGACCAACAGAAGCAAGACCAGTAGATCTTAAAATAAAACAACAAAAGCCTCCGGGCGGGAAAATAAAAGTCCATAGATAATAGCGCCAATAGAACAAAAGAAAGACTACGGTACCACAAATCTCGAGCAGCGAAGCAAGAAACTTAACCATCATGCATGTGATTTACAAAATACAGAAGAGATCTAAGAAGAGCAAAAAAGACTATAAATAGAGATCAGAAAAGCAAACAGAGGGAATCAGAAATCTTATGAAGAATCTCCTTCTTCCTTATCTCCAGTCTTATCTTCCTTCCTCTGAGTATTTCCCATAATATTCTTTGCCAGAATAGCCTTAATCCGGTGGAAATGCTAGCCATCTTCTCTCTGGATCCCCTCTTCTCCCAGAATCCCCTCAGGAGCTCCCGGCCACTCGAATAGCCGAATAACTCAAGACCCTAAGTGTTTTTCCCTTTCGAAATGAGAAGCTTCTCCGGCAAGATTCATCAGATGGCAGAGATCGCAACACCCGGATCGCATTATCTCAATCAGACGGCCATCAACGTTAAGACACATCAAGCCCTCCGGTCCATGACATCTGTAATCCACTAGACAAATCAGACGGAAGGAAGCTAATCTATCTTCGCGCCATCGAAGCATAGATCCAAGGGCCGAGAAGAAATCAAACCAAATCGACGGCTCAAATCAAGATTCAGGAGAAACACAATCTGAGTGCTAGATCCAATGGCCAAGAGGAATAAGCATGATCCAACGGTCAGCACCAATAATTCCCCGCTACTTCTCCACTCGGTAGGGTTCATTTTCGAGTGAGTTAACTCAACGATCGGACCAATTAACCGACGGACTCAAGCGAGATTCATATCATATCATTAGTGCTCTCGTTGACTACATCACTCAGAAAAAATGACAGAAGGAACAAGACACACAGCCAAGACCATAGATGAGTGTGTAGGAAGACTCAATAAGACAGATGAACATATGTCTTCAATCACTATGCTATTAAATGAGGTATCAAGAAGATTATCTTCTATAGAAGAAAAATTGGAAAACAATCATCAAGAACAACAACAGTCACAGGTATGTACCCCTTCTCATACTGAAATTTCTTTTCCAAATAGACAATAACCACAACACAACAATAGACCTGTGAAAGTAGATATGCCAAGGTTCAATAGAGAAAATCCCAGAGGTTGGCTGTTCAAAGCAGACCAATTTTTTCAATATTATAGCCTATTCTTAATTGCATCTGTTTACATGGATGGACCAGCATTAAGGTGGTATCAGTGGATGCTAAATATTGCATTCAGACAATTCAAAACAGTCATTCAAAATTTGGTCCATCTTTATACAGAGATTTGAGAGGAGAATTGGCTAAATTATAATAGAAATCTACAGTTCAGAGTTTCTATAATGAATTTGAGGAACTAGCTAATCAGATATCAGGTATCCCACTTGAATTTTTACAAAGTTATTTTGAATCGGCTTAAGACATGATATCAAAGGAAGTAAAACTACATTCCCTACAGCAAACTTTCCAGTTAGCTAAACTTATGGAAGACAGGCTAGCTGATGAAATTACTATGACAAGAAATTATGGAACCACTCAAGCTCAACCAGTTAAACAGCCACAAATCTACCAACCACCTTTACTGCCTACACCTTCAACATCTAACCAGAGCAATAATATGACCAATAAATAAAACATTCCAATCAATTAACACCAACAGTTAGAAGAAAGAAGAAGGGATTGTGTTTTTTGTGATGAAAAGTATCACAGAGGTCATATCTGCAAATCCAAACTGTTTGCATTAATAGTGATCAATGAGGATCAAGAGCAATATATGCAGCAAGAAGCTGAACTAGAACTGCAAGTATTACAAGAAGAATTTCCAGAAATCAGCCTCAATGCATTTACAGATTAGTACAGCTACAAGGGGATACAACCTCTACAATGGATAGCATTTCATTCCACCAGTTCACAAAATTGTAGCAAAAGAATGAAATAGTTTCATATTTTCAGATCACAGAAATGACAGAGGGAATAAATTCCTCTATAAAAGATTTCAGTAACTTACCTACAGGGATACAACAAGTATTATCCCAATATCAAGAACTGTTTCAAAGTCTAGAAGGCTTACCTCCAAGAAGGGATATAGACCATCAGATCCATCTGCCACCTGGAACTCAACCAGTGAGGGTAAAAAATTACAGGTATCCATATTTCCAGAAAACAGAAATTGAAAAATTAATTAAAGAAATATTGGACAGCGGCATAATCAGAGAAAGCATCAGCCATTTCTCTTCTCCAGCACTGCTAATCAAAAAGAAGGATGAAACTTGGAGATTTTGTATGGATTACAGAGCCCTCAATAAAGTATACACCGATTTCCTATCCCCACTCGAGGAACTTATGGATGAATTATACAACTGTTTTCAAAATTGGACCTAAGGTCAGGCTATCACTAAATCAGAATGGCTGAAGAAGACATCTACAAAACAGCCTTTAGAACTCATGAGAGATATTATGAGTTTATGGCAATGCCATTTGGACTCACAAATGCACATCAACATTCCAAGCTTTAATGAATGTAGTGCTTAAACCTTTCTTAAGAAAGTTTGTCTTAGTATTTTTTGATGATATACTTATATATAACAAGACCTTGGAGTTACATCAAACTCATCTCCAAAAGGTATTGGAATAACTCAAGCAGTATTCACTTTGTTGTCGAGCCATCTAAATGCTCATTTATACAAGGAATTGAGTATTTAGGACACATATTATCTGCCTGAGGATAACTGGATCCAAAAGATTCAAGCGTCTGAAGCATGGCTTTTACCTAAGTCAGTAAAAGAGTTAAGAGGCTTTTTGGGTTTAATTGGCTATTATAAAAAATTTATTAAAAACTATGCAGCCATTTCCTCTCCACTAACTTCTATGTTAGCCAAGCAGTAGTTTCAATGGACAGAAGAAGCAAAAATATCTTTTTTTCAATTAAAACAAGCAATGACATCACTACCAGTATTAGCTTATCCAAATTTTGCTCAACCTTTTATTATAGAAACAGATGCACAGTACAACAATTGGGCTGTTAAAATAGCCATCTTATAGCTTATTTTAGTAAGAAGCTCTCACCATCATTACAAAAAGCATCAACATATGCAAGAGAGTTGTATGCTATAACATAAACATTAGCAAGATGGAGATAATATTTGCTAGGTAATAAGTTTACAATCAGAACAGATCAAAAGAGCATAAGGGAGTTAATGCAGCAAACAATTCAAACTCCTGAACAGCAAAGATTTTTAATTAAACTCCTGGGATATGACTACACTACTGAATATAAACCAGGGATTGTAAACAAAGCAGCTGATACATTATCCAGAAAACTATTTTATACAGAAGAAAGCTCTACTGTTGACAAATCAGAATTATTTATGTCATTCAGCCTATCAGTTTATACTCAACAATTCAATATTATGCAACAAATCACGAAACAAAGGCTAGTTATGAACTACAAGCGCAGGAAATTATCGACAATCCGATTATTTCCTAAATCTGAAATGGTGAATGGGTTGATACAGTATACATATAGGATTGTCATAGCCCAAGATTTAGAAATCAGAAATAATATTATAAGAGAATTATATTCAACACCAGTAGGAGGGCATGGGGGAATTCAGAAAACTTTGGCCAGAATTGCTCAACAATTCTACTGGAAGCATATGAAAAAAGATATTAAACACTTTGTATTAACTTGCCCTATTTGTCAACAAGTCAAATATGATACTCAGAAGCCAGCAGGACTACTATAGCCTTTACATTACCACAAGCCATTTGGGAGGAAGTATCAATGGATTTTATTACAGGACTACCCAAGTCTAATAATAAAGCAACTATATTAGTAGTGGTTGATAGACTATCAAAATATGCTCACTTCTTCTACCAAATAGTTTTACGCGACTTATATAGCTGGATCTTCATTCTGGACATTGTTAAACTACATGGCATACCCCAAGGAATAATCTCAGATAGAGACCAAATCTTTATGAGCAATTTTTGGCAAGAATTGTTCAGGTTAAGTGGAACCACACTAAAACACAACAGTGCATACCATCCTCAGACAGATGGACAAACAGAAGTAACCAACAGAATCCTAGAGCAATATTTAAGGAGTTTTGTATTAGAGACACCAAAGATGTGGTTACAGTTCCTCCCTTGGGTAGAATTCTCCTATAATACATCAATCAATACATCCACAAAGAAAACTCATTTTCAAATTGTATATGGCAGACTTCCTCCTTCAGTAATACATTACAATGAGAAGATAACTACCAACACAGAAGTGGAAACAGTGTTACAACAAAGAGACAAGATGCTACAGCTAATTAAAACAAACTTACAGGCGAGAAAAATGAAGTGATGAATAGAAGAGAGCTTCAATTTAAAGTAGATGATTTGGTATTAGTTAAATTACAGTCATATAGACAAACTTCAGTCACTGGGAATCAATATACAAAATTGCAAAGAAGATACTATGACCCTTTCAAAATCCTACAGAAAATAGGGACTATAGCTTATAAAATAGAGTTGCCGAAAATAGCAAGAATACATAATATATTTCATATATCCAGACTGAAGCAATACAGATAGGACTCTACAATACACCTAACAAAATTATCAACTCAATTCAGAGATGGGCAGATGCTAATCAGGTCTATGAAAGTTCTGGATAATAGAACAATCCTAAAAGGAGATCAACAGATTAAAGAAGCCTTAATACAATGGGAAGGATTACTACAGAGGCTTCCGGGTAGCAGAAGAAATATAAAGAAAATTTTCGCTGACTTTGACCTTGAGGATAAGGTCAATGTGGGGGAGGGGAGTAATGATATGAGTCCATATCCCCAAATCAACAACAGAAATAAAAGGGATAGAAGAAGGCCAAGTTGGCTAAAGGACTTCACAAATATACCCAAAATATAACATAAGCAGAGTAAGTTACATGCTCGGACGGAGAGTAAAGATTACAATTATACAAGATAAATATAACAGCTTTTACAACAACAAAGAGCAATAGGATAAAAAGATTTACAGCAACAACAATATAATATCCAAAGGAACAGACTTTACTAAATACAAGATATATGAAACAGTTCAGAACCAAAGGCCAATAGAAGCAAGGCCAGTAGATCTTAAAATAAAACAACAAAAGCCTTATCCAGAGCCGGCCTGAAAATAAAAGTCCATAACAGAAATAACTGCCAATAGAACAAAAGAACAAAGAACATACTACATGTATCATAAATCTCCGTGGTAGAAAAGAAACTTAAGCAGATCGTAGCAGAAATTAGTTACAAAGTATAGAAGACAGAGATCTAAGAAGAGCAAAAAAGACTATAAATAGAGATCAGAAAAGCAAATAGAGGGATAAGAAATCTTATCAAGAATCTCCTTCTTCCTTATCTCCAGTCTTATCCTCCTTCCTCTGAGTATTTCCCAACGTATTCTTCGCCGGAATAGCCTTAATCCGGTGGAAACGCCGACCATCTTCTCTCTGGATCCCCTCTTCTCCCAGAATCCCCTCAGGAGCTCCTGGCCGCTCGAATAGCCAAATAACTCAAGACCCTAAGTGTTTTTCCCTTTCGAAATGAGAAGCTTCTCCAGCGAGATTCATCAGACGACAGAGATCGCAACACCCGGATCACATTATCTCAATCAGACGGCCATCAACGTTAAGACGCATCAAGCCCTCCGGTCCATGACACCTGTAATCCACTAGAAAAATCAGACGGAAGGAAGCTAATCTATCTCCGCGCCATCGAAGCACATATCCAAGGGCCGAGAAGAAATCAATCCAAATCGACGGCTCAAATCAAGATTCAGGAAAAACACAATCAAGTCTGATCCGGCGGTGAGAAAATAAGCGATCCAGCGGTCCGGCGCAGATAATTCCCTAGCTACTCCCTAGGGTTCATTCCACTCGAGTGAGTTAACTCCGTCGACCAATTAACACTGAGCAGGACTCAAGCGATTCAAATCATATCACCTAATTATATATAATATGAGACATAATTAGTCAAATTTTTATTTAACAATAATCAAGTATCTTAGTTATGTTGTATATTGTCTAAATGTTTCTACAATAAATTCTTAAAAGGATTATGAGATACCAAGATTTTTTACATGAAAATTTACGAAAAGGGGAAAGATCATAAGTCATGGCCTAGTCAAAATAATCAACTATATTGAAGATACAATCTCATTTTTCTTTCTAATTGGAGAATATGGGTTTACAAAATTATAAGTTTTATAAAAGTTAGGCAACAATAGCCTAAATATAAAGCTATAACAATCATATGGTGGATGTCGAGTTGTAATAATCATAGGTGATAGTTGACGATGACTACTAATAATAGCTAACTTCTAGCTCTTAAACTTGTATCATTAGTCTTCTCCACCTATGTGGTGAGAATTTGGTTTTATTTATAGAATTTTAAGAGAGACATTTTTTTGATAAATTTAACCAAAATATTAAAACCCTCTATAAAATAATCCATATTTATTACTTCAATCATAAATCAATCTTTTGACATTTAAGTACCTTAAAGACCTCAGATCTAAGATATCTTGAGCTCATTAGATTTTTCTCGTCGAGTCGCTCGATTCAACTGTTGGCATGATAAGCTCGTTTGACCATTCAAAGTTTCCAATCACAGTTCAAAAGCTTGATTTAGACTCATTTGGATTCAAATCCATCCACTCTTGGTGTGGATAGATGCATCTTATCAAGATGTTTAATTTGATAATAAATTTATTAAAATTAGAGTTCGAATGATCTCAAATTTAACACTTATATCACCTTAAGATTCATGTTTGATTGATTAGATTTTATGATGATATATCAAGTGAGTATTTAAATAATTTGGTACCTATCATGAGTTCAGCCAAAGCAGCTCTTGAGAATGATACTAGGGTTACCTATCATCTCCATTACTAACAATCGATAGCTTGTGATAGTTTCCAAGGTATTGTGGTACAGATGCACTAATTTGCAAAGTGGACTTAATGGAGGTATAGACTGATCTCTCTCTCTCTCTCTCTCTCTCTCTCTCTCTCTCTCTCTCATGTTGTGACAGACGATAGAGAGCTAATGCATATATATATATATACACATAATTTATTTGGATGAATACTTAATTTTTGTCTATGTTGACAGTTTCTTTGACATTTAGTTTGCTTTTTTAAGAAAAAAAAACTTTTGAAGATTAATCTAAATCTTATTTGGTAGAATTGAATCACTCTAAAATACTAGTTGAGAGAGAGAGAGAGAGAGAGGTCTCGCAAAATCTTTAATGAAATTTATTCACAAAGAGCTGAAACCTACATATTGGTGTAAGAAAGTCAATTTGAGCTTATGAAATACAACTGAAGAAAAGAGAAATTGTTTGTGAGTTTTGTCCAATTTGTCTTTTTTTTATTATATAATTTCAAAAGTCTACATTTGGCTTTGAACTACTTATTTATCAGAGATCAAAATTGGCGCTATAAAAGTTTAACTTTTGATATAATTATGTAGAGAAGAATAGGACAATAACATTGTAGCTAGTTGTGTTGAGAGTGAATTTATTTGGTGAGATGAAAGACAACTTCAAGAGACTAGAAGTATTATATTGTGCCAGTAATCTTAAAAAATTTCATGACTACTCTTAACAAGAACACGAAGCAGATTGATGATTATTTTAAATGAAAATAATTAAGAAGTGGGCAACTTTATGAGTCAATTGGTTAAGTTAAATAATTTAATATTTAAGATCGAATTATTTATAACTCTTAAATAATTTAACAGTAAGGGGGATATGACAACTCGAAGGTCTCATACAATTTCACCTAGATTAAGCTTATCCATTAATTAGCTGCTTCATCAGTCTAATTCATGTTTGCATCACATTAAAATTCTGCCTAAAACTAGCTCCGTTGATTCATTTGAAATTAAATTCAATAATTGTCAACTCTTCAATTGTGGGATTGACGGGTTGACTTTTTCCCTTTAAATTTATTTTTTTAGATATTCTTAAAATATGTATCAATTTTTTTGAATATTTGAGTGAATTTAATAGAGAATTCATATAAATAATGCATATTTAAAATCTTGAACCTAAAATCACTTTTAATTGAAAATTTAAGCTCTCAATTACTAGACTAAAAATAGTATAAATGCATGTATCAAATTTAAAATATATTTCTTTTTATTGGGATTTCCTAAATTTATATTCAGGGTATTGTTTAAAAGAAAGGCCCTTGAAGGAGTAGATACTATTTAATTTAGTTGATGAATATATATTGTAAAAATCTTGACAATGAAATTACTTATTCTTTTAATGAACTTCACTCGTAAAGTAAACAAAAAAAAGGAGAAAGGCAATTACTAAAAGGGTGCGATTGCTTTCTATCGTATCTAGCTGGCATTATTGTTAATTCCAAAAAGATCAAGGGTAATCCTGGAATCTAAGCCAACCCAGCTGTGCGTCCGATGATGCAGAAAATCCCGATCCTAATTCCTATATCACCCTTTTTTGCTCAAAATTAATTCTGAAAATCCCAAATCCCGTTCTTCTCGTTCCCCTTCGCATCCCTAAATTAACCAAAAACCCTAACTTCGATCCTAAAATTTGAAATTCCCTTCTCCCTAGTATTAGGTTTTGTTCGTCATGATGATACCACTCAAGTGGTCATCAATTCTAGTGATAGGTATTATTTTGAGAAGAAAAGGAGTTCCTAAAATAATATGTTGTGTCAAATTTTTGACTAAAATAAAAGGTATTTGAATAAAAATATCATCTTAACACAGCGTATGATAATTTATCTTGTCAGAAATCGCCATTTAACCATTGTCTAGTTTTTTAAAATATTTAGAAGGAATAATTCTTCTTGAATCTGTTAAATCGCCGCTATCTAGAAGCTAAATTTAGTAAAATTAATTATTTATTTATAATTAATTTAATAGAAATATACCATTTCTGGTATATTGCCTTTTGAATATTTTGTAAGAAACCTGATTCTTGAGTAAAATCGGCTTTTATGTTTTCAAATGAATTGAGTATCTTCTGATTTAATTCAAGATCCATAAGACGTCCACTCATCAATTCTTGCTCATCTTTTATTTGTTGAACTTCTATTTTCAGTTGCTTTAATTTAGATTTTAATTCTGTTAAAGAAACTGAAGAAGAAGATGAACTGGCTTCAGCACTCCTGCGAAATACTTTAGACATGGAGTACATAAGAGCCTTTAAATCAAATTTTTCCAGTTTATCTTTCTTCTTATCATTAAGAAGATTTATAATTTTATCATGAGTTGAATCATCTTCAACTTATGCTAAAAGTTTAATTAATTGATCTTTTGCTCGTGAGTGTATAGAATCGACATATTAATAATATTTTTGTAATAATCTACCTATTGACAGGATTTGAAATAGTTAGATTTATCAGAATCAGATTATGATGAGGATGAAGTGTTTTCTACTTCCTCAGATTTTTTTCCAGAATCTGAAGTTATGAGTAGAATCTTCATTAAGGTTTGTTTCAACCCTTCGTTAATCTGAAGTTCACTTAACTTTTTTTTGACCGTACATCTGTTAGCATAGTGACCAACAGCTAAAACCAGGATATATAAAACTTAATTATTATTAAATAACTAAAACTTACACGATTGCCAACTGTAGAAGCACACAGGAGGAAGAACAAGAGAGAGCAGATGGGAGGAGAAGAGAGGAAAGAAAATTAAGCACACCGAATACAAAGACAAAACCTTCTTATATAGAAGTGGAGGCATAAGAGAAAACTTTGCTTAGACCTTAAGCAAATGTACAATTATTAGATAGAATTATTTCTGTCATAGAAGGTATAATAATGTAACAACTTTTCAGGTGAAAATTTGCATTATTTCATCTGATGGGATTACTTTATGAGTTGTAAAGTAGATTCCCTATTGGTGGAGATAATGACATCCTCTTTTGAGTTGTAAAGTAAAGCGGGTCTGGTGGAGATAATAATGCATTCCTTTTGCGCTGTAAAAGCAAAGTGGAAGCCATAATTTAGCAGCATGAAGCTGGAATCCATTAATTTTCTCCAGTGGATTCCACGTCGACACCATTAGAAGAGTCGCCACTATCACAGATGTAGATAGTGTGATTAAATACTTTAGCGAGTTGATTCTCATAAATCTTCTTGAGACGTTCCTTATGTTGGATCTCATTCTCATGAGGGTAACGTCTTTTGATGCTTTGAAGCACCTCATCAACCGATAGCTCAAAATCCGTAGTTTTTTGAGAGATCGTTAATTCAAAATAAGCTTTAATAATAGCTTTAATTTGTTTGAGCTTATTCTCAATGCTGATTGAATTCCACTATTTTAATAAAAATTGTCTTTGAATGACCAACTGATTAAATGGATCATTCCCAAGAATAATGTTCCAGCTCCAAATCCATGGGATTTGATAGTCCGTGAAGAAAAGAGCAAGATTTTGCCCTTGAATTATTTTAAGGATTAATAGCTCATTTTGGGAGCGACTTTCCATTCATTGAAGACCTCTTTGATTGGATCAGGAAGAATATTTAATTACGCTCAAAATAGTTCCACCATCCAGAAGCATCTTTGGAAGATCTTTGTTGATAATATCTTTGTTCATTAACATTCATGAATGCCTTCACTTTTCATGAAGGAAGAAGGCCTTCATCATAAATACATAACAATAATTTATGCAATTTTGTACTGTAAATTAGTGGAGGATAAAAATACATTTTTCTCTTGGAATGGAGTTAGACCCCATTCACTTTGATGAAAAAACTTTTGTATAACGCATTTGCTATACAAAATTGTATGATTCGTCTGATCACGAACATGATTAATCTCAACACACTTTAATTGTGTTAAGATTTTTTCATAATTCTCTCTTGAGAGATTAGATTCAAATGGGAAAAGGTTGTTTCCCAACTATCTTTTAAATAAGGCCCACAGATTATTTATTGAATAATCAGAGGGATTAATTTCAATGATATTCTATTTTATTTCTTTAGAGAAATAAACAGGTTCTTGTGCAATGACATCTTTTAGGGATGGTGTTGAAGCTTTAGAGATCTCACCCTTTTCATCCATAGTTGAAGAGGGCGATATACCATATAGGTATGTCTGTCTTGGATTCGATCATCATGCCCGTTGAGTTTGAGATCTTTTCCATTAAGACCCGTGCGACCTCCTTAAAAAGAGTTACCACCTCGGGTAGGAGGAGGCATCTTTCTATGTGGGGTGATCCACCCCTGATCGTCCCTGCAAGAATTCTCAGGTTAGAAAATCAAGAAGAGAATTTTCATTACCTTTGATGAATTCGATATCAAAATCAAAGACGGACAGCTGAGCTTGCCATGATGCAAAAATTTGCTTAGATACCAAATTTTTTATATCTTGATCAATTATGTATTTGACTGAAGAACAGTCAATACGAAGAAGAAAATGTTGATTTAATAAATCATCTTGAAATTTAAAGATGCTTTTGACGACTGAAAGCATTTCCCTTTTAATAATAGAGTACTTTTGCTGAGTGAGATTTCATCATCCCGAAACAAAGCGAACCAATTCTTCTTTAGAATTTTTTTGTTATTTTAGAATACCACCGTAGCCTTGATCAGAAGCGTTAGTTTCAACAATTTTGAAACTGTCAGGATCAACAAGGTTAAGACAAGGAAGATTCTTAACGCTTTCTTTAATTTTACGCACTGCCATAGTATGAATATTAGACCATGGTGGTGGAGTCTTTTTCAATGTCAAAAGCGAGTACGCTTATTTGGGTGTGATAAAATCAACATAGTTGAGGGCTCTAAGAACCTCATGGCGGTTTTATCCAGAATAATATCAGGAAATTTGTCTGCAAATTCAATACTTCTATTAATTGGAATAATAGAAATATTGGAAATTATATGACCTAAAAATCTTGCTTCAGTTTGAAATTATTTAATTTTGGGCTTAGAAATAACTAAACCATTTTTCAGGATTAACCATTTAAATATTTTTAAATGATTAAAATGTTCTTCAATAGTATTTGAAAAGATAAGAACATCATCAATATAAAGAAGAATAGATTTAAAATAGTCTTTAAATATATTATTCATAATATGTTGAAATTCGGACAGAGCATTTTTTCATCCGAATGACATTACATTTCATTCGTAATGTCCGAAGGGAATAGTAAAAACAATTTTATAGCGATCCAAATTTTTAATTTGGATCTGCCAATAACCAGATTTTAAATTGAATTTTAAAAATATTTCTGCATTATGCAAATGATTTAATAAATCTTTTTTATTAGGAATAGGATATCTAATCCATTTTAATACTTTATTTAGAGGCTTGTAATTTATTACAAGTCTCGGTCTCTGTCTTTCTTTTTTGGTGATCCCATTATAGAATGCAATCCATGTGAGTAAGATTGCCGAATTATTCCCTTCTTTAATAAATCAACAATTTCAGCTTTACATAGAGAGTAAGATAATGCTCGTTCATCTGACAAGGATGAGCTTTAATAGAGATGTCCCTTTAATTGAAATTATCAATATACGGGAGTTCTACTAAATGAATCTTTCTTTCCGAGAAAGTAATTGGGTTATCCCCACAAACTTCTTTCCGGAAATCTTGGAGACAATGATTAATTTTCTCCTTTATCTGGGGAGAAGAAATTTTTTGTTTAAGAGTTAAATCACTAATTTCTTCTTTCAGATAATTGATATGCATAAGTCTATTCATTTCATTTATGATAATTTTTTTAGGATTGGTGATAAAGCAGAATGTGATTTCTTTATTCTAAAGAAAATACTAAATTTCGGTATTATCAATTCTAGTGATAGGCATTATTTTGAGAAGAAAAGGAGTTCCCAAAATAATATGTTGTGTCAAATTTTTGACTAAAATAAAAAGCATTTGAATACAACCATCATCTTGACACATGGTCATAGATGATAATTTATACTTAATCTATAAAGACTCATCACCTTTAATTTGGGTAGTTTTTTTTAAAATATTTAGAAGGAATAATTCCTTCTTGAATGCAATTTAAATCTGCTCCGCTATCAACTAAAGCAGTTAAATTTGGTAAAACAAATTCTTTATTTATAATTAATTTAATAGAAATATATCATTTATGATATATTGCCTTTTGAATATTTTGTAAGAAACCTGGTTCTTGAGTAGAATCGGCTTCTATGTTTTCAAATGAATTGAGCGTCCTTTGATTTAATTCAAGATCCATAAGACATCCACTCATCAATTCTCCATTACGCTATTTGTAGAGGACCTAGTGGTATCTCAATCTCTTCATCTTCATCCTCTTCCTAATAAACATACAATATAATATAATATTAATGCCATTAAAAATAATATGATACTAAAGAAAAAAATCTTAAATCGTAAAATAAATACCTTGACTTTCTCTTTCAAGCCATAATAAGAGCGAACCCAGTTAGAGCCACATATTAGAGCTTGAATAGTTTCAACTCCAAGCTTTGAGCGGTAAGTATCAACAACTCTCTGTCACCGAAGGTTCTAAGCTGTTGTGGAATAAATAAAATATCAACTGTCATTCTTGAGAATATATGATATTTTAGATGGTTGATTTTCCACAAAATAATTACATCAAAACTATGACCTTCTAGATTTATCTCTAACCCATCTTCAAGATAATTATCTAGATCTGATTTGGTGGGCGTTCGACTTGATTTCTCTGATATATAAGCAGTAAAGTCATGCCAACCACTATATTTTCTAGTCAGAGTATCTTAGGTTGACTTGCTACTATTGCATATGCTACTTTTACCTCTAAATGTCCCACTACTTGTAGCTTCAACTTCTGGTTCAAAGCATTCAACATATTCTTCATATAACTCAAATAGTAAACTACAAACATATGCTATATTTTGAATGCTTTCATCTCCTTCATAGATCATAGGATATGCAAACTCACAACTCCATGACAAATTTCATTTTCTTAATGAAGTCATCAGAATATAATGCACTATCATTCAATACTTTCTTTATAGTACAAATTTGTAAGAGAAATAGATTGGATGTTGGGTATTCAGTGCTTGAAATGAAATTGATTACCTCATTAAAAAAACTCAGAATATCACAAACATTTTTTTATTTTATTCCATTCATCCTCTGTAGGGCGGTTATAATATGTAATCTCCCTCTCATTGTATGAAAAGAAAGCTTCTTTTAATTGAAGTGCAACAACTAACATATTATATATTGAATTCCAACGTATTAGGCAGTCCATGATAAGCTTTCTTATCGGTAGTTGTAACTGTTAAACAACATCAACATATTTCATAAGTCTACCTTCTGAAGCATTGATAAAATTAATAATATTGTGGATTTTCTCAACAATAAATTCTATACATTTAACCTCATCCTTCACCATTAAATTCAAAATATGTGCGCAGCAACGTATGTGAAATAGTCTTCCCCTAAAGAATAATTTCTTCCTAATCCGTAAACCATCTTTCAATAACTTGATAGTCCGATCATTGTTTGATGCATTATCAACTGATAAGGTAAATATTTTATTCTCAAGGTCCCACTCATTTAGGGTCTTATAGAATGTGTCAATAATTTCAGAAGCCGTATGCGGAGGTGGTAGATGTAAAAAACTAAGAACTCATTTTTGCAATTTCCAGGTTGAGTCCACATAATGTGTAGTGACAGTCATATAAGATATCCGCTGATTTTTTGATTTCCAAGTATCAATAGTAAAACTTACTCTATTTATATTATTTAATGTGTTCTTCAATTTTCTTTTCTCTTTTTCATATAATAGCATCACATTGATATGAGCAGTTGTTCTTGAGAATTTAGAAAAATATGGTGACATGGACTTTAGAACAAGATTAAATCTATATTCCTCCATAATTGAAAAGGGTTTTTCATTAATCAAAATATAATGAGCAATCATCTCCCTAATTTTTGTTTGATCAAACTTAAAAGTTGCCGAAGTAAATCCCTCTTGATTTATTTCTAATGAACTGTCATAATCTTTTGGCTGAAATTGTAAGATTTTTTGCTTCATTACTATCCGCACTCTAACCGCACATCAATCTAAGTGTCTCCTAAATTGTGTGGTTGCACCAGTGTTATCTATAACAAGTTTTTTCTTTGCAATGATAGTATTCCCCTTTTCTTTGGCCATCAGGAAGAACAACTTCTTTAAACTCCTCCCAAACACGTAATATTTTCTTTCTTTTTCTTAATTCAATTGGATTTTCAAGATCAACATCATCACCACCCTTATCAACCAAATCATTAATAACATCATTCTTCCCCTCATAATTATTACCATCAACATTGCTATTATGTTCTTCAATATTGATTTGGACACCCACAACTGGGTTATCATTGTTTACATCCAATGACTCATCTTCTCTAAGTGGTGGTGTTACCATTTTTAATCTAAAATAAAAATGATAAATGATTGTTCATTATAGAATGAAGAAAATAATTGATTTATTAAATATTAAAAATTTTAAAAATATCAAATTGTTCATTGTATGTTTGCAACAATCCAAAACTCAATACTCTGCCTTTTATCAAAGCATAAATATTCACAATAACCACGCAATTCCTTTGTAGAGAAGCCACAAAAATTCATTAAACGTCAAAGACATAAAAAAACAAACATAACATGTACATTACATTATTTCATAATCCAAATGTGATAGAGCCACTCCCAGGCCTAAGAAGAGCAAACAAAATCACGGAACCAATCTAGTATTTTATATCCACAAATTACAATCCACTGTTTAATATTTCATAATGTACACGATATAATATAGACATTAGACACCTAATCCGAAAGATCAAACATAATGTACACATCATAACATAACATACACACTGAACTGAAGTTACCGAACCAACATAAAATGATTTCCGTTGTTGAACAATAGTTACAACATCATCAAATTCGAATCATCATCAAAATCAAACATAGTCATTAGACACCTAATCCCAAATATCATCAAAACCAAACATATACATTACACACCTAATCCGAATCATCATCAAATCAAAATACTAAAGATGAGCAGAAGGAAAATGAACCTGACCAACAAGATCAAGTCGATTTGCTATCTACTAAGAGAGTAAGAGGACAATGAACACGAAATATAAACTTTCGACTCTAAGATCCAGCGTGATCGGGATTTGAAGCCAGGAAGATGAGGGAACTCAGATGTGAGGGAACTCATATGTGAGAGTGGGTACAGAGTCTAGGCGAGAAGCGAGCAGTAGAAGGTGAGAAAGGAGATCTGGCGTCGGTAGCAAGTCGAGACTTCGAGGCGAGGAGAATTAGAGACAAGAGCGGCAGCTATAAAATATAACTCGGATTAATAATATCTCGAACTGGCTTCAAGCAACTCGATGAGTTAACGATCCGAGCCTTTAATTACTCGAACTCAAGCTCGTTAAATGAGTCGAGCGGTCCCTTCAACTTGAGATCGAGCTCAAGGCTCGAGGCTCGATAAACCGATAGCGAGTTATCGAGTCGAACTCACTTGGCTGACTTCGGTTGCTCCCCTAGTTCATACTATGATAACATCAAATTAGTTTTAAAGGGCTCGTTAAGGCGGTAGGAAACGTGAAAAGCTGGGCCAAACTCGAAGGCGATGGTGAGGCCGAGATGGAGGGATCTCCGGCAGCGGCGCCGATGATGAAGGGAAGGCCGAGGACATTGATGGTGATTTTCCCAGGCAAGGGGCCATTGGTCCTCGTGGAACTTGAGTGGTACCATCATGGCGAACAAAACCTAATACTAGGGAGAAGGGAATTTCAAATTTTAGGATCGATGTTAGGGTTTTTGGTTAATTTTAGGGATCGAAGAGCGAAGAAACGGGGATTTGGGATTTTGAATTAATTTTGAGCAAAAAAAGGGTGATATAGGAATTAGGATCGAGATTTTTTTACGCATTATCGGACGCCTGACTCCGTTGGGTTGGCTTAGATTCCAGGATTACCCTTGCTCTTTTTGGAATTAACAATAATGCCAGCTAGATACGATAGAAATCAATCGCACCCTTTTAGTAGTTGTCTTTCTCCTTTTTTTTTGTTTACTTTACGAGTGAAGTTCATTAAAAGAATAAGTTATTTCATTGTCAAGATTTTTACAATCTTAAGTTCAACAAATTTCAAATTTCATAAGTCTACCTTCTGAAGCATTGATAAAACTAACAATATCGTGAATTTTCTCAACAACAAATTATATACATTTAACCTCATCCTTCACCATTAAATTCAAAATATGTGCACAACAATGTACGTGAAATTGTCTTCCCCTAAAGATTAATTTCTTCATAATTCGTAAACCATCTTTCAATAACTTGATAGTCCGATCATTGTTTGATGCATTATCAACTGATAAGGTAAATATTTTATTTTCAAGACCCCACTCACTTAGGGCTTTATAGAATGTGTCAACAATTTCAGAAGCCGTATGCGGAGGTGGTAGATGTAAAAAACTAAAAACTCATTTTTGCAATTTCCAGTTTGAGTCCACATAATGTGTAGTGATAGCCATATAAGATGTCCACTGATTTTTTGATTTCCAAGTATCATTAGTAAAACTCACTCTATTTATACTATTCAATGTGTTCTTCAATTTTCTTTTCTCTTTTTCATATACTAGCATCACATTGATATGAGCAGTTGTTCTTGAGAATTTAGAAAAATATGGCGACATGGACTTTAGAACAAGATTAAATCCAAATTCCTCCATAATTGAAAAGGGTTTTTCATTAATCAAAATATAACGAGCAATCATCTCCCTAATTTTTATTTGATCAAACTTAAAAGTTGCCGAAGTAAATCCCTCTTGATTTATTTCTAATGAACTGTCATAATCTTTTGGCTGAAATTGTAAGATTTTTTGCTTCATTACTATCCGCACTCTAGTCGCACATCAATCTAAGTGTCTCCTAAATTGTGTGGTTGCACCAGTGTTTCCTATAACAAGCTTTTTTCTTTGCAATGACAACATTCCCCTTTTCTTTGGCCATCAGGAAGAACAACTTCTTTAAACTCCTCCCAAACATGTAATATTTTCTTTCTTTTTCTTAATTCAGTTGGATTTTCAAGATCAACATCATCAACACCCTTATCAACCAAATCATTAATAACATCATTCTCCCCCTTATAATTATTACCATCAACATTGCTATTATGTTCCTCAATATCGATTTGGACATCCACAACTGGGTTATCATTGTTTACATCCAATGACTCATCAACTCTAAGTGGTGGTGTTGCCATTTTTAATCTAAAATAAAAATGATAAATGATTATTCATTATAGAATGAAGAAAATAACTGATTTATTAAATATTAAAAATTTTAAAAATATCAAATTGCTCACTGTATATTTGCAACAATCCAAAACTCAATACTCTGCCTTTTATCAAAGCATAAATATTCACAATAACCCTGCAATTTACTGTAACAGAGAAGCCAGCACAAAATCAATTCATTGTCAGCAAACATAGCCACTATGACATAAAGAAAACAAACATAATATAGACATTATAATATTTCATAATCCAGCTGTGATAGAGCCTACCCTAAGAAAACAAGCAAAATCACTAACCACTCCGTATTTCATATCCACAAATTACAATCCTTCAATATTTCATAATGTAACATGACATCTAATCAGAATACATCTGTACCATAACATATTAACCAAAAATAATGATTTCTGTTGTTACAAAATCAATCATCATCAAAAAAATAAAACATAATCCAGATCATACATAATGTACACAACATAACATAACATACACACCGAACCAAAGTTACCGAACCAACATAAAAATGATTTTCGCTGTTGAACAACAGTTATAATAGCATCAAATCTGAATCATCATCAAAACCGAACATAGCCATTAGACACCTAATCCTAAAAATCATCAAAACCGAATATAGACATTACACACCTAATCCGAATCATCATCAAATCAAAATAGCAAAGATGAGCAGAAGAAAAATGAACCTGACCAACAAAGATCAAGTCGATTTGCTATCTACTAAGAGAGTAAGAGGACAATAAAACTAAAATATCGCTTTCACCTCCTACCGTCCAACGTGATCGGGGATTTGAAGCCAAGAAGATGAGGGAACTCAGATGTGAGAGTGGGTCGAGAGTTAAGATTGAGAGACAAAGCCGTAGAGCTCAGAAAGGTGAGAAAGAAGAGAGAGCGACAACGAGAGCGAGTCGAGAGTCGAGACTCGAGGCGAAGGATTGAATTAGAGGCGAAGCGAGCAAACAAACCTATAAGGATATAACTCGACGGATTACGGAATATCCGGAACCGACTTCGAGGGGCTCGACGAGTTAACGATCCGAGCCTCTAATTACTCGAACTCGAGCTCATTAAATGAGTCGAGCGGTCCCTTCAGCTTGAGCTCGATATGCATAGTAAACGAGCCAGTTATCGAATCGAGCTCGAGCTCGAGCCGGCTCACGAGTCAGCTTGACTCAGTTGCACCCCTAGTATGAACTATGATGTAATGGGTTAGACTCCTCACGTGACCCTATTTAAGTTTAAATTTATAGTAATTCCTATAGGGCTATAGGGCTACCGCTGCATCATTTTTTAAATTATTATTAAATTTGATTACATAATTTTTTACTTAATATTTTTCATTATTTTTTATATTTTTTGCTCGTTATCATGATTTATGAAAGTTATGATAATATCTAATTCATTTTTTTTATATTTTAAATATCATTATTTTTTGCATCGTTGTAATATTAGAATTTGCTAACTTATTTCATATTTATTTAATTTACATCATTATTATATATTATTTAAAAAATTATAAGATATATAAATGATGGTGCCATATCAAATGCATATCAATATCTTATATTATCAAAAACAAATTTGTCCTGTGTCATATTATTATATAGTGTCAAAAAATTCTACATTACGTAGTCGCAAAGCTCTGAAGTCAATTGTATTCTTCAAGTTCTTGATTTCTCGGACAGATACGCGTATCCTAACTTTACTGTAGTAAAGATTTGTCTCACGTAACTCTCCTAGTCTTGCCACTCAATGGAACGGTAACCCTTATAGATTAGGGCACTTAGGTTTATTGAGGAAAAATGGATAAGAAACCAAGGGTCAATTAATCATCTATCTGGCATTCATATGAAATGTCAGCTTATAACAGCAATAACATAACAACTGGAACGGTGCCAACACCTTATATATCTATCTTAATGGCAAAAGCAATTTCGTAAAGCAGTCTTAGAAATATATGTGAATCTTTAGTTACAATTATGACATACTCTTGATCATCGTTTAACTAATCTTTTTATCAGCCTTTTCGAAAGACCTCTCTAAAGGGTTATCGAGTCCTCTAAAAACTCTCTTGAGCTCAAGCACATATTCAAATGTTTAATGCAAATAAATTTTAAAAGCATTACTATAGATTTGCATACATCATAACATAAAATTTAGACGCATTTACACACAGGGCAGACAATTCTTATATAATTAAATATCTAACACCTAAACTTGGTATTTACATAATATAGCATCTAAATTTTTAATATTATATCAAAAGTAGTATATTTTTTATTTTTTAAAGTGAAATGCATCTTTCAAGCATAGGAAAGATGTAATACTTGTAAAAAAAAAAAAAAAAAAAAAAAAAAAAAAAATTCAAAATTTAGGTACTAGATATGTAAATGCATATAAATTTCTTAAAAAGTTAACAAGCACTAAATAAAATAACGGTCACACTAAACTTGCTCATCATGATATTATGAATATTTTAGTTTCACCGTACCACCCTAAGGTAACAATACTATCGAACATTTCCATTGTTGGTATGGATCATTTTATTGTGGCACGTTAAGCTCATTTCTCTATCCTTAATAATCTTAGGCAAAATTTTTAAAATAGGCTTAATCCTAATCTTAATTAACAATTTAGACACGAAATTTTTTTTTTTTAGCAAAATAGACCTAGTTGTCCGTTGAACGGATGGCCGATGTGACGATGGTCTTGATGTCGACCCATTCGTCCATATCGGCGGTTGGTTCTTTTCTTTCATTATTTTCACTTATCGGGCCATATGATGTATGATTGAAGCGAACTTGGTATCGTTGGAATCATAACAAAATTTTATAACTTTTCGTGTTGGTGAAATTTAAGATTATGGCCGACTGGCATTTCGAATCGCGCAAAAGCTGCGCAAAATTAAAATTTCGGGCTCAGCGCGTATCGAAGTCATCTGATTTGATTCTAGTGAACTTGGTATCGTTGAAATCATGCGAAATTTTTACAACTTTTTTAAAATTCTGATTGTGGCGATACTGCAGTTTTTTAAAAATCGTCGTTGAGCGGACGGGCGTTGGCGATGGCGTGGCGTCGTAGCGCCGTCGTCCGTTCAACAACGACCATTTTGTTAAAAAAATATTTGTGTACTTAAATTGCTAATTAAGATTAAGATTAAGCTTTTTTTTAAATTTTGCCGATAATCTTAAGGAAAGGCAATCAATATTATCCAAGCATTTGCAACCTGTCTTCGAGATTGTTCCCCATTATATGCTATTCAATCCCCTGTTAATATTTCATCATCTATTTATTTATGAGCCAAAGCTGTGCACTCACACCCGAGTATTAGCAGCTACAACTTTCAAACATACAAGTTTGGCATCCAAAGTAAAAATTTTCCAAGCTTATAAGAACTTCAAAGTTTTCTATCTTCTATTTTCTGTTCTTCCCTCTATTTTGCATCTATTGCAATATCCTAAACTCTATTTCATATCAAGTGTAATATCTCACTAATGTATTTCTTCTGCTTCTCTCGTTAATTAATACTAAAAATCAATTTGAAAACAATTTTTTTTAGGGAGATTTACATACATACCACATCAAACTTCCATATTTACATATCTAACATCTAAACTTCAATTTTTACATATATAACACTCTAATCTTCAATATCACATCAAAAATACCACTTTATTCACTTTTTAAAAGTGAAATGCACCTTTTTAAGCATAGAAAAGTGTTAGATAAGTAAATATCTAACTTTAGGTGTTAGATATGTAAATATGAAAGTTTGACGTTGTATGTATGTAAATCCCCCTTTTTTTTAATTCTTATGAAGTTTAAACTAATTTTAATTTAATTTATATAAGTTTAATGAAAAAAAAGATAATGTATATCATCTTTAAAATCTAAGATATATATGAAAGCTCACTTATTACATAAGGTACTCTGATAACATTTTTTATTGGCAAGAATAACCAAGACATTAAAATACTGGCTCTTATAAAGAAAGAAAAATAAAAATTTATCTTTTTAATTATTATATAAGGCCTAAGAGCTCTAGAATTAATATAGCAATAAAAGTTTGTATTCTCTATTGTACTACATTGAGTTACTTGTGCATATCTAAATAATGTTCAATGATGAAAGATCATGACATTTGAGATCTCCTCAATCAAAAAGAAAAAAAAAACTTTTCCATAAATATATCATAATTCAAATTGAAATTTAAAATTAACAAAGAGTAAAAAATCAAGATGGTTCTAAAAATAAGAACTCTGTAAACATTTCCATAAACCAATAACTTAACTTTAAATTTCCTGCTGCTATAGCTTCTTTTCTTTTCTCCAATATACCATAACATTAATGTTCATTCCATTAGTGTCACATTCCTTTGTTACTCAATTAAGACATTTATTGGATTTTTGTGTAGAATCACATCTTCTGAAATTTGTTCTCCCTCTTGGAGAAGTTGATTAATCTTTTACGGTATCAAAGTTTATTGCTTTTTAACATAATCTTCTGCACGTATTTATTTTTTTTAAAACTGTTGTTTGCTACTAATTTTAAATTATACTTTGAAAATTTTACTGTGTTTCTCTTCTATCAGAGGGATTGCTACTTCATCCAAGATGTACAGTTTTAAACAAGTTTTTTTAAGTATCTTATTAATCATAATTAATTATAACTACATTTAAAAAAAAAATTAAACTAAGTACAGTCGTCTGTTTAACGGGCAACCGGCTAGCCACCTCAAACAGTGATTGGCTTTATGCCCAGAGCCAATCGCCTGATTAATGGGCAATTGGCTTAGGGCATAAAGGTTGGTCCCGCAATTCGGAACCGTGTCTTCTTTCTCTGAACCTGACGACCCCACGTCCAGACCGTTGTCTACCCGATGACCCCCGCGACCCGATTGCTGTCTCCCCCAAGGCTCGGCAACCCAACTCCACCGTAAGTGGTCCCCCTGTGCTCATCTCTATCGACCGACCTGGCTTCGCCACCTCAACCGCGAGCCAACCGCACGACTCTAATCCCCACAGCGAAGATATGTTTACAAGAATAATTTTTATTTTTACTGTGAAATTTTATGGATGTATAGATCCAGGATTTGAGTAGAATATAAGTTTAGTTCATTGTAATGTGTATACCTATTCAATTTAATTGTTTATGAACATAAATTTAAAATATTAATCCAATGATATACTTGATATTTTTGCTCTAAAAATCGCAATTCAAAACAATCAAATGAATGCGATAAGCATATTTTGTTGTTATAGCATTTTTTTTAAACCATCTGTTGAAGTGGAGACATATATTAGCTTAAGTCATAAACATCTAAATTTCTGCCAAATCATGCTATTATGATAAAAATTTAAAACAAGGACCATAATTAATTGGTCTTCCTGTATAAGATTATATTAATAAAGTTAGATGATATTGAACCAAGTATATTATATTTGAAAGGTAAGTAAATAATAATGTTATAGATAACATTATTATCCATACAATATTGAACCAAACAGACCCACTTTCATAAATTTATCGACTTCAATCCATTTCCCTAAATTTCCTCCCATCAAATTATAAAAACTTTACCAACCTTTATCACAACTAATTTCATACTGCAATTACAATCACAAATAACTTAATACTTCCTAATAGAAATCTTGCAATCAACAAAACATAATTGCTAAATCTACTAATTCAACTTCAGCGACAAAAAAACAGTAACAGGAGCATACCGCATATTTGACAAGTTTAGTTCACTGATTCATTAGGCCGCTATTTTCCGGCAGCAGTGGCGCTCATCAAGGCCTTCTTTAGCTCCTCGTTCACATCCTCAGACACTGATTTAACCTCATTCTGCCGCTCCCTCTTTGATGGCTCCTGTGGTGGAGCTGCTCCCCGCATCCCGTTCTTCCCAACTTCAGCACCAAAGGAATCCTTATTTCCAATTGCAGGAAACACCTTTCCAGAAGTGAAGCAACTGCCATCGATCTTTTCATGAAGTTCCTCCACCGCCTTCCTGAGAGTTGTGCTTTGCATCTGCAGTGTTGCAATATCTTGTCTAACAGATTTGCAAGCCTGGGTTAGTTCGCCTGCAGCAATATTGGGTGCGCTGTCCTCAAGCAGCTTCGACTTAGCAGCTGCTGGCATATGCTTGATAGAGATCTTGTTCATCACAAGCATGGGGAGCTTGGTCAAGGAGAAAGTATCTGCGGATAGTGATGACTGAAACTCTGTAGGCATCCTGAAACCCCACCGGAATCCAACCTTCGCGTGGCTGTGAATCGGAAGAACACTCCTTGCGGTTACCTCTATGCTGGAGAGTAACCCTCCTATTCCTACCCCTGCTGCAGGAAAGTCCACCACGATGCCGTTCGCTTTCCCACTGGGATGGATTCCGTTGGCAACTGGAGCTGACAAAGGAGAAGCGGGGAACATCTCCTCACCATCAGAGACGGGTATGATCTTCCTCGATGACGAAGACGACGAAGCTGATTTTCTGAAACAGAAATCACCGAGGCGAGGCTTGAAGACGACGGAAAAGGCAGGGGATCCAGAGGCTCCGTGGGAAGAGAAGAGGTTGAATTCCGTAATCATGGAAAAGGGGGCGGCAACGGGGGAGCCAAAGGCGCCGATGCCGGTCTTGATGGCTAGGGTGAAGGGGCTGAAAGGCTCGTTAGGGCGGTAGGAAACGCGGAAAGCTGGGCCGGACTCGAAGGCGGTGGTGAGGTCGAGGCGGAGATCGCGGGGATCGCCGGCAGCGGCGCCGGTGACGAAGGGGAGGCCGAGGATGTTGATGGGGATTTTCGCCCGGGCGAGTGGCCGCTGGTCCTCGCGAAACTTAAGCGACGCCTTCATGGCGAACAAAACCTAGGAAGAAGGGAATTTCGAATTTTAGTATCGAAGTTAGGGTTTTGGTTAAATTGGGGGTGCGTAGTAATAGGAGGAAGGGGATTTGGGATTTTGGCAATTACTCAAGCGGTGATTTCACCATTCTGGTGTTTTCAAAATTTATTTTGAACAGAAAAGGGTGAAATGGGAGCGGGATTTCTGCATCATCAAACGCACGGTCTCCGATGAATTTGCTTATTAGATTCTGGGAATACCCTTACTATTTTTGAAATTAACAATAATGCCAGCAAGAATCGCTAGAAAACGTTCGTACCCTTTTAGTAATTGTTTTTTTATTTAAAAATTGAGCAGCTCTTTAAAAGCATATTTAATTTCATTTTATTAAGATTTTTATAATAGATATTCATCAACTAAATTAAATAGTATCTGCTCCTTGAGGAGCCTTTCTCTGCATAATTTAAGAATATTTTAAAAAAGTTAATCTATAAAAGAAAAAAGAACTAGAATTGAAGAGTCGACATAGAAATTAGGGGCCTTTTGGGATTAACTCATTGTCGACATAGAAAAAAATTAAGCAATCATCCCAACATACTAGCAATTTCTAACTGCAATGACTCACAAAAATAAAGAGTAAGGAGATCATTACTCTCTGATCAATAAAGACATAATTTCCTCCCATCTGTTGAATTGAGAGAGATGGATAATCAGTTGCCAAACCTGTTACTTCCTCTCTTTTTTTTTTTCGATTATTTAGGAGCCTTTTGGGATTGCTTTTATTTTATATTTTATTTTATTTTGTATTGTTTATATGTTGATTTGAACTAAAATATATTTAATAATGATAATTGTTTTGAAATCATGATTTATTTTTTAAAACAAAAAAAATAAAAATATATTTTAAAAAAATATGAAATAATATAAAATAAAATTGTTCACAAACATACTCCTAACATTTAACTGCTCACAAACTCTTAAAATATATGTTCCTGCTCCTCCTGCAAGAGCCCTGACAATTGCCCAACCATATCCATTGCCATCAGCCGCTGCAGCAATAAATGCCCTTTTACCTGATGAACAAATGGCGTAAACTGCAGAGTTGTGCATGTGATCACCTAATGACAGGGCGGAACTGGATGGACAAAATTTTAAATATTTAAATAATATAATAATTAGATAAATAAATAATATTTAAAATTAATATTTTGAAAAAAATATAAATAATTAATAAAATAATATCATTAAATTTATAAGAAAAAAAATATATATATGAGTAAGATTATTAAATTTATGGATTTTTATTTTAGTTAATTATGTAGTTATTTGAGAGTAAAAAATTAAATTGATTTTTATGGAGAGAGGTTGATTTCATAAAATATAAATTGAAGATGAGTAAAATATTAAAAAGTATTTTTTTTAAGAAAAAACAATAATTTGAGGGTGGGTATCAACTCAAGGTAAGTCCGCCGGTGGGCCTAATGATATGTGCAAAAGCTAATATAATACGTTTCAACAGAATGAAGCAACAAAAGATGACAGCTGAAAGGCAAGAGAGCCAAATAAAACATTTCAAAATCCTCAAAAAAAGCAATGGGATCGGATTTCCAGCGCTGAAGGCTTGGAATAGAGGTCATCAGGCTGATAGAAGGTTATCATCAATGGAAACAAAGGAAGAAGCTACATCATCGGGCTCCAATGGAAGCGCTTCCATTCCTATTTAGGTTTCGGCAGCCTCCCAAATTGGTTAGAAAAGACTAACTATAGACTACTAAAGTGTTATTCTGTAAGCATGTATAATAATCAAAAGTACCTGCAAAAGAGAGAAAACATAAACAAAGAGCACCAAAAATTTGCATGGTTCCGTATAAGCATGTATCCATAGAAAAGGTGAGAGAATTTGATCCACTAGTCGCGATCATAATATACAATAAAATAGCACTGACTAGTTATTTCTAAAATCTCAACAAAGAGTAACAGAGAACTAGAGAAATGTTTTTAAAATATTTTTTTGATTGACCTCATGTCTAATTATATGCAACTTTATATTTATGCTTTCGATTGATAATGTTTTTAAAATATTTTTTTTCTTTATAAAAGATTTTTTATTTTAAATTTATATATAATTACTCAAAATTTGATAACTTTTCAAATACTCTACATGTTAAAAATTTTGTGATTGCAGAGAAAGAAATTTTTTTTTTATCATAGTATTATAGGAAGATTTGCAAATACATAAATAAAAAAAAAAACTAAGAAAAATACCAAATTTTTTACGCCTAAAACATGGGATGGAAAAAAAAATCACTGTAGCATAGCCTGGATAAAAAATTTCACTATATAAACAAAGATTATAGAAGAAAGCATTTTCTTTTGTTTGGAGAAGATAAAATTATAAATTATGTATCACTAGTTTTGTAATAACTCAGAATAATAACAAAAAATAATAATTCTATTATAATTTAACTTAATATATATTATAGAATAATATAATAGTAAAACATAATGAATTATCATGACTCATATGAACTATAATATGATGCTTTTTTACTTTATTTAAAGCATTTAGATACATTATATAAATTCTGCTCTCAAATTTTTAAAATTTTAAATTACATAAAGATCAAATTAAATAAAATTAGGTATCCCATAAAACTATTATCATAAACAATGTAAAATTTTTTGTTAGTTTTCAGAATATAAATGAAATTAATATTTGAAAAAACTATGAGAAAGTTATTCTCAAATTAAGAGGTGATTAGTATATTTGAATTTAAAAATTGATTTAATTGTTAAGTATGATTGTGTGAGTTAAATTATAAAAACAATAATTAATAATGATAAGTAACAAATAATATTGTTTATGTATATTATTACACTTATCATTACTTATTATTATGATTAATTTAAAAAGTATGCCATGAAGCATGAAGGAAACTCATTAGTGCATATGATTGATTAATTTGGGCGTCTCGAAGATAAATAAGAGAGAATTGATTTAACCAAACTCCTTTCTTTAGAAGGAATACTTAAAAAAATTGTGGGTGAGTGTTCAAGAGTGATAGAGAAGATGAAGAGTAAGACTAGAATTTCATTTTAGTGAGTTTGTGATGATAATTTTTTTAGGAATTATGCTCTTCAAGAGATAAGGTATCACCACAAAAGGAAAAAAGAAGAAGAAGATAAGGTATCATCCTCTTTTCTAATAATTTACTAAATTCCTTTCTTTCATAATACTTTAAGATATGATATGTGATGGAGAATGAACTCTCATATGAATTCATACATAATTATCTGAACTTATTCATAATATAAATAAATATTTAAATTAAAACATCAAATATATAAATATATATCATCAGGGGCGGAACCAATTCTTGAAAGGGTGGGCAAAAATTTCAAATAATTAAACAGTATAATACTTAAATAATAATATTTTTTTAACAAATAAAAAAATATATAATTAATAATTCTAGAAAAAATTATAAATGCTTAATAAGATAATATCACAATTTTTATACGAGAAAAATATAATTAGATTAAAAATATAAACTTATAGAGTTATTTTTTTTAAATTAAGTTACTAATTCACTTATAGTAAGGAATATGCTTACATATTTTTTAGGGAGAGTTGGGCAAAGTGAACAAATTTTTAAAAAATTAATGTTTTTTTAAAGAAAAAAATTTTGAGGAATTGCCCACCCTCACTATATGGTAGTTCTGCTCATGCTTAACTTCATAGTACTAATCACAAAATAGAGCAATAATGGCAAATTAGAGCAGTGAAAAACAACCATTATTTGTAAGGGGCTTTGGCAACTTACAGGATCCTTAGCCATTAAAAATACCTATTGTTACAATGCAATCATAAACAATCCGTTTCCTCCATATGTGATAGTATTTGGTGGAGTCTACAGGAAAGATCTCATAACTCTTTTGCTAAAAAAAATTAATTTTTGAGATTCACCAAAAAATAGATTGGATAGATTTTATCAGTTCAAAGAAAATTTAAAAAAATATTCCTCGTATTGTTAGATGCCCATCTTAAGTGTATTGAAAATGTCAAACATGCTTAAAGCTTGTGGTATGGCTCCATCCTCTAAATACAAATTATGTGATGATGTAACCATCTTTTTTGGTTTCCCCTTCTCAATTTGTTTAATCAGTAATGTATCATCTTATGGGTGAAAAGAGAAATATGTGGGCTCTAAAAATTTGCCACCGACCTCTCGATTAAGATAGTATGATTTAAGTGTTGGTGAAATTTTCAGAAGGCAGATGAGATAGTAGATAAGACACTACCCAGAGATTTCGTCCTTACTTTATAAGGACTTTAGATATGGTTCCAGGTTTCCTATAAGTGCAAGCACCTATAATTATTTACCCCTCTCAATGCTGAGAGAGAACTTTCGATTAAGGCTAGTCGATAGATCACTGAACATGTAGCATATAGTAACAGCATGTGGAGTATAAAATTTGCGATTTATGAAGTTCATCGTTATTTAACTTAAAGCGGATAGTTGGGGGGAATGATGATGTTGTGGGCTCCAAAAATTCTCCATCGATCTCTCGACATATTGAAGAGAAGTATGATTTAAGGTGTCGGTATAATTTTCAGAAGGCAGATAGAATAGTAGATAAGACACTACCAAAAGATTTCACCCTCATTTTGCGAGGACTTTAGATATGATTCCAAGTTTCTATAGGCACAAGCCCTATAGTTAATTTCCCCTCTCAATGCAGAGAGTGAGCTTTTGATTAAGGCTAGTCATTAGATCGCTTAATGCGTAGCGTATAGTAGCAGCATGTGGAGTTTTAAAATTTAGAATTTATGAAATTCATCAATATTAGCTTAAAGCGGATGGTTGGGGGAATGATGACGAGCCCGATCTACAACCCATGGTTCCGTCATCCCGGGCTGTTGTGGTCCCTAGTTTACTTAGTGAGAGGAGGTAGTTGACCCAACCTGACTGAAGGATTCTTATCAGTAACACATAGGTTACGTCGTCCATAAAATCCTTATAGACCTGGGATGATGTTTATCTAAGGAGACAATCTTAAGTCTACCTTGGTGACGGAGGATTTTGCCTATCAAGTATACTATGATTCACAACTCAAAGGGTAGAGCCATTAGAGAACATCTGACTACGACCGTGATCGTAATATAATGAAACCTTACTGGTCAAACCACCCGTCGAGAGAACTCACGGTAAAGCGCATCATATGTGGAGCTCTGAGTGTCTTCACAGTTAGAGGACACGTGTCACGTCCTTACTAGCATGAGATTGATTGAGAGTGAACATACCAGAACACTTGATTTGACATTGACTCCTTTGTGAGCTAGAGTTTTCTTAATTTGTCACTTTCAACAAACTGTTGCGGAAGTTGGATTGAATGAAGTTTGTTTTAAGTTTTTAAAGATTAAATTTCATTTAAACAATTTTTAGATTGATACTTAATTTGAGTTAATTTGATTTGAAATTAGAATCACATTTTGATGGAAGTATCCCCTCTAGTTAAAATCATCATTCAACATAGCCATCATTGGGGTAGTTAATTGATTGAATCAAATATATTTGAGAATTTTAGATCTTATCAACTCGCTAGCTTAAACTCATCTCATCGCCACATGAGGTAATTAGCTTCGATATTCTACTAAGTTAAAAATCTTATAATAGATTTTAGGTTTTGTTAACCCTAACTTTTAAGACTAAATCGGAAGCAACACAGATCTTGACACTTGAATTTAAGCATCCGGCATAGTGTCGGGACCCATGCAAGTGTATTTAAGAATGCCTTAGTTAACGCCTTTTGTTCGCTTGTACGATGTATTGCGAATCCGATGGCGTTGTATTAATTTAATTTTTAATTTTGTATTTATACAAATGTAGAATCATTTTCATTTGATTCTTCATTGATTACACTTGGGAACATTCAATGAAAAGCTTTATTCGTCCTCATAGATATAAAGAGTTTCATTTATGATCATATAGATATTTCAAATGTATTGAAAATAACACTCCTTTCTTTTCTTTTCAAATTCTTTAATGAATCACCAAATTATCTAACCATTCACATGTACCAATGAGTCATTTAATTAAGCTCTCATTTTTAAGCCAAATTATGGAGATTAATACAAATTTGTTTGCCAGTTATTTCTATTCATTCTATCGCTTGAAGTTAAGCTTTTAGATTTCATAGAATTCAATTGAGATCACTTACAAATTTCATTTGAATTTCATGCTTGAAGTTTATGTTTCAATTCATAAGAAATTTTCAATGTTTAAATCAAAACTTCTCTAAAATTATGTGAGGCATAATATCACAAGGTTAGTTTTATATATATATATATATATATATATATATATATATATATATATATATATATATATATATATATATATCAATGAAACTCAAACTGGTCATCTTGAAAATCATTTCAATTCTAGGTTCTAAAGAAAAGACTTTATAAATAATCCTCTTTTTCTTATGCCCACATTTATATTTATTTTGTATATTCATTTGACTTGTTTAATGCAATTTTAATTCTATATTATTTCATTATTTATTTTTTTCTTTTTGTTTTTCTTTTTCTTAAATAAATCTTGATTCTTTCTTTTTCTTTCTCCTTTTTTTTATAAGTTCAAAGATTTGACGAAATTTTAGCAGCATTTCGACTAGGTGGAGCGACATCTAATAGATATTGGCTTACTCGATATGCCCTAATGAGTATAGCGAACAGTATCTTGCGACACTCCAACCAATTTTTTATCTCGTCACACCCTAATGAGCACGACGAGGCCTTCAAACCTGTAAAGGGACAAGCATATACATATACTCATTCGCATCACATATGCTCAGACTTATTTTTCTGCGCACTTGCAATGATCGGCAAGGAGATGGAGTGGGAGATGCCAGAAACTAAGAGAAAACCCACTAATGATCGTTCCCTCCTGACAAAAGGAAAGGGGAGATGGAAAGGAGATGCCAAATTAAGAGAAGAACTCAATGACTGTTCCTCACTCAAAAAGGAATTGAAAATTTCGGATTGAGAGAAAATAAGAGAAATGGAAGAAGAAATTTTTTAGTTTTGAAGAAGATGAGGGAAGAAATGGAGAAGGAAGAAGAGGAATGAGAGTGAATTTCGGTTTGGGGAGAAAAAAAGGGGAAGAAAGAGTGGATTTTTAGTTTTGTGAGGAGAAGAAGGGGGAAGGAAGAAGAAAAAAAAAGAAGAAGAAGGAGAAAGCTTACCCTTGCTTGTGGTTGGAGAGGGGAGAAAGAAGGGCTTTTTGTGCGATTTTGGACGAGGGGAGGAAGAAAAATCGAGAGAGAGAGAGAGAGAATGGAAGAAAAACGAGAGCCCTTTTGTTTTGCGATTTGTGATTTTCTTGGAGGGAACGGTTGGAGGAGAAGAGGAGGGGGTCGCTTGCAGTTGGAGCTTGAACGAATGAGGGAGATGTGCCTTTACGTGCGATTTTGTACTAACAATCTTACTTGATAGATTTTGATATTTTAAAACTAATGACACAATCAATTTCATGAACGAAGGTCATTTGATTTACGCTCACCTCCCTCGACTCGACATGATAGAGCATGGCTCGATTGCTTGATCGGTTGACCATCAGATTGTGAAATATTTATATTCTAACTATTTTCGATGTTCTGAACACAATGGCGAAGTCCGTCCATCGATCAGAGGTCATTTGAGTTGATTTTGGTGACTTCTAGTGTATTTCAACCTCGATTTACGCGCCACTTCCAACATTTGCATGTACGGCCCGAAGCGAACAGCTTTCATTTGGTAGTTTTAATATTTCATCAATTTAACCGAGGTCGTTTGAATATCGTCGCAGGTTTCTGACTCTGATATGCGCGTCGACTCATTGATAGCTCGATCGCTTGATTGGTTGATCTTTAGATTATGCAATATTTATATTCTGACCAATTTCAATATTTTGAACACGGTTGCAAAGCCTGTTCATTGATCGGAGGTCATTTCGACTATTTTCGGTGATGCCCAGTGCATTTTGAGTCTCGATTTGCTCTCTAAAGCATCCAAAGTTGATCTAATTCACCTTATAAGCTCGATTCGGCTAGTGTACCATATGTGAAGGTCAACAGATGCCCCATAACAAATGTGATTTGCACATAGAGTTAGTCACATTTGTTAAAAATTAATTGACCATTTGGGTTTGGACATGCTAAATAATGGGATTGACCGATTTGTCAGAATCAACTTGTCAGATAGATAAGAGTTCTTACACTATTTACTCTTTGCTTCAATGGCTTTGTTGAAGATCTATTTCTTTTATGTCATTGCAGATTTGAGTTTCCTCCAACCCTAGCTTCGTGCTTGGTTGGGTTTGATGAAAGAATTGGTCTGCTTCTTTTGAGATTTGGAATTTATTGACCTCCTCGTATGTGTCATAAATCAAGACAAGTACACAAGTTTAATTTAATGGACTTCGAACGTGTCAGTATGCAAATCGGGGCTCAAAATGCACTGGACGTCATCAAAAATGATCAAAATGATCTCCGATCGACGAATAGATTTCGCCATCGCATTCAGAACATCGAAATTAATGAAGATATAAATATTATATAATCTAATTATCAACCTATGAAACGATCGAGCTATTAATGTGTCAACACACATATCAGAGTCGGAAAGATACAATGATGTCCGAACGACCTCCATTCATAAAACTGATCACGTCGTTAGCTAAACATCAAAAACTATCAAATGAGACTGTCTACGCTTAATTTGGACGAGTCTGTGCAAATGCCGAATGATCGGAAGTGACGACATGAAAATCGAGATAAAAGTACATTGGACGTCGCCAAAATCAGCCCAAATGACCTCTGATCGATGAACAGACTTTGTCATTGCATTCAGAATATTGAAACTGGTGAGAATATAAATATTGCACGACTTGATGATCAACCGATCAAGCGATCGAGTCTTCAACGTGTTTGTACGCATATCGAGGTCAGGAGGCGCCAACACAAACCAAACGATCTCTGTTCGCGAAATTGATTGCACCTTTAGCTTCGAATCATCAAAATCTGTCAAGTAAGACTATTCACACTCAATTCGGACAAGTTTGAGTGAACGCGATCTAAATAATGCATTTTTGAAAGTGATCCATTCAACGCCAATTCAATCAAATTACGACAATAAACAGATCGTGTCATTGCATCCGAAATGTTGAATTTGTTTAGAAATGATATTCATATTATATAAAATTGAGTTCAACAGAGATATACATTTTTTTTTTAAATTAAGTTCATTTGTAACTCGATCAAATAAAATTTAAATTCGGAAAACCAAAAAAAGGGGAATTTTATTTTTATTTCCTCGCTTAATCAATCCCGCCTCTCGCTCCTCACACACAAATTTGAAGCTTCTTGCTCTCAACCGTTCCCTCTCGTTCATTCAGTTAAGGAACCGCAAGCAACCGTTCCCTCTGATCTTCGTTTTCGCAACTCCTAAACTGCAAGAAACCACTCCCGATTTTTCGTTTTTTTTTTTTTCACTCTCTCGTTCACAAGAGGAAATTGCAAGCTCACGAAATCATTCCCCCTTCCCGTCCACCCCGTCGGACACACAAGAATAACAGAACCGTTCTGTTCCCACCCATCTTCCCACTCTTGGCCGAAGCCCTATCTACAGTCGCGGTCGAAGGGTGATGACCTCCGCAACTCAAACTCTTGTATATCTCCTCATTCCGGTCCGCTCTGCTCCTACCCGAAATCATTGAAGGAAACGAACAGACCACAAGAAGGATCCAAGTAAGATGTCTTCCTTTGCGGGATTCCAGTCTCTGGCCACTAAAACAAAGAACTTGAATGTTGCTGGTGGCCTGACTGGCTTTGCTTTGGAGTTATTATTACACAATGAGAGCTGTCGGAGGCACTGATGAGTTGCAGGTTGCTATAGACAAGTTTGAAGAGCTGAAGAAAAACTGAAGCAGCAGCTGCTCCATAAATTTCTACTCAGCCTTCCAACTCTTTTAGCAGATACAGCTCTTGGAAAGGCTTGCTTCGACCATCCATGTCCATTTTTCTCCAGCCCGCTGTGCTGTCCCCTGCGCTACACGCCTCCGTCGCAGCCATAGCGCCGCTTGAAACTGGTGTTGACTAATCCTCACCGTCACTCTCATCGTAACAGCCCATACCGCTTTTCTTACTAGCGCGCTTCGTCCTCTTTCTTTCTTAGTCGCTGCCTGATTCTAACCATCGATCACCGAAGAAGCTACCGGAGATCGCCAATGGAGGATCGAAGACAACAGTATATTACTGCATAAGCACCCTCCCTTCCCCTGGGCTAAACAGATCGACTTTTTCTCTGAATTGGAGCATAACAGAAATTCTTTGTCGTTCTCTCGATCCTTCTTGCCACTGCAGATGGCCAAGCTATTGATCCCTCTCTCTTGCAGTCTTGACGTGAACCCTCACCAAATCGCAGATCTCCTTCGCATTACAAGGTCGTTTGTTTGATCGTCATAAGTCGGAAGTTATGTCAAGAGGAGTTCCTTCCCGACGCTCAACAGAAAGTAATAGCCTGCCTTTGTTTGGTTCTTTGAATCAGAAATCAAAAGCATCGCCACTTCTTTCTGCTGGTCTCATTGTCCTGAGCGCCATTCTTCTTATTGTTTATTGCTACAATAACATTACTATTGCAGTAAATAGTGACGAAATTCTTCCTTTAAAACATGAAAAAGCTGCAGCTGAAGAGTCAAAAGTTGATGACTGTAGTTCCGCTCATGAAGTCTCTTGACATTTCTTTTCAACAGAAAATGTAGAGAAAGAGGATTTGGTCAAGTGTACAAGGGCACACTTAAAAATGGCAAAATAATTACTTGAAGAAGTTGGCAATGACTCAATCAAAGAATGTGAAAGCAAACTTCCTGAGTGTAGTGAAGCTTATAAGCAAGGTTCATCATCAGAATTTGCTTAGATTGCTTGGCTGTTCTACCAAAAGTGATGAGCTTTTTCTTGTTTATGAGTACATGGCAAATGGCAGCATTGATAAGTTTTAATATGGTTTGAAGGGCCGTCACTCATCGCACAAAATGAAATCTCAAGGTGTTTCAAAAGACAACCGTTAATCGCGCATGACGAAAAAAAAAATTATGTGTATACTGGAATACTTGCATTTTTCGGTTTCAAGACGCTAATGCCCATTAGGTGTAGGTGCATGAAGATTTGGTCCCAAGACACCACTACTTTCATTGCATACCGAGTAAGCCAAAATAGCAGATACGCGGATGATGATGTCAATCTCAAAATGTTACCGAAATTTCATCAAATTTTTGGGACTTAACAAAAAAACGATTTAACATTAAGTTAAATATAAAATATAAAGTCTCAAAGAAATGAAGTAGAAATTAAATATAAATGAACTGAAAATGAATTTAAAAGAGGCTTGAGTACAAATAAAATTAAAAAAAGCATATTTCAAATAAGAAAGTAGAGATCAAACTCAAGTGAACTTATAAAACTTGAAATAAATTTGAATTCCTTTGATATATATGAACTGAAGTTCACAAGAGACTTAAGATAAATTTGAAGTCCAGTTATTAAATAAATATGAAACTTTATTTGGAGTTGAAGATATATTCATATTAAATCTAAAGTCCTTTTTATGTGAATAAATTATATGTAATATCAAATGAAATAAGGATCTCAATTGAATATTAAATAATAAATAATTGACGGTAAGTCTAAATATCCAATTCCAAATTGAGAATAAAATATGCAAGAAATTTGGTAGCTTTCTTATAAGTATAAATTCAATTAGACAAGTCATGATTACATATGAATGTGACCTTTAAAAGGATCATTGAGATCTTGTGTTTAAAGTCAGGTTTGAAGCACAAGAGATTAGTTAAGTACTGTTTTCAAGTTAAAGTAAAAATCAAACGAATTTTAAAAGAGATTCTCACTAAAGATGAGCAACTTGTTGGCAAGTATAACTAAAAGCTCATAAAAGACTACAAGCCAAATAATATCTAAGAATTGGAAAATTCAATAAACAATCACACCGGATGCAATTTTCAGTAGGAGAAGGCTTACACTAAACTAACGCCGAATGAATGAGAGATTTCAATACAAAAATTAAGGAACTTCATTCTAAATTATGATTTTCAAAATCAACAAAATCACTAATTAGGTAAAATTATCTAAGCTATAAACACCTGCATGTGTTCGGACATAAATATTTCAAGTGCAAATTTTAAAGTCTGAAAAGGTTGTGAAGGTTAAATTAGAATTAATTAAATGTTAATACGAAAAATATAATAAGATATTAGAATAATTTACAACGCCTTCTTCGTCTTGGATCTGCAACTCTTTGCACAAGCAGACAGAAGACGATACTAAATTAAATTCTATAAAAATTATTGAACTTCTTTCAATCTAAAAATTGAGAAATTTCATTCTGATTATATTTTTAAAATTAATGATTTTATTAATTAGATGAAATTATCTAAGTTATAAAACTCTTACATGTGCTCGGACATAGAGATTTAAAGTATAAATTTTAATGTCTAAAAAGGCTGCGCAGGCTAAGTTGAGATTAAATAAATACAAAATTAATCTCATAATTCAAACATAAAATTATCTGAATTATTAAACACCATCGTGGGCCCCGACACTACGTTGAGTGCTTAAATTTAAGTGTCGAGGACGCATGCTACCCTGCTTAGTCTAGACTGTGTTAATAAAACCTAAAAATATATTATAAAAATTTCAACTCAGTAAAATATTTGAGAAATTGATTCTGTGAGATAACGGTAGATCTAATCCTCTATTAGCAGTTAAAAAGAGTTGACAAGATCTAAGGCTCTTAAATATATTCAAATTAATCAATTTTTTCAAATCAAATTAACTCAAATCAAGTGTCAATCTAAAAATTCTTAAATAAAACTCTATCATTAAAAACTTAAATAAACTCAATCTATTCACCTTCCACAATTGTTTATCGGGGATGACAAATTAAGAAAACTCTAGCTCACAAAGGAGCCAATGTCAAATCAAGTGTTCTACTATGTTCACTCACCAACTTTGCCAATAAGTGAGTAGTGTCCTCGAATGCATGGTTTGACCAAGGCTCATGATTATCAGAGTCCTCGATTAGTGGTTGGCCATTAGATCAGATCAATGATCAGAGCCGATGCTCAGCTCTCGCCATTTGAGTTATGAATCATGGTACATTGATAGAACAATTCTCAGCAAGGTAGACTTAAGATTGTCCTGACAAACACCACCGTTTGGATTTCTGACGACGAATCCATGTTGTTGATGAGATCCTTCGTTGGGTCATACTCCTTGACAAGAAGACCAGACACGATGGCTGATGGGATCAATTCTCCGTCTCACGTTAAGCTAAATGGTGAATTTCATAATTTTAAATTACATCATACGTCACTTATACGCTATATTGTTATCTAATGACTGTTCGAAAGTTCTCTCACTTGGGAGAGGTAGATAGGCGCTTATGTGAAACAAATTAGATCTAAAGTCCACCAAACGAGGCAAATCTGGGTGGTCTTATCTATTATTCTATTTACCTTCTAAAAATTACACCGATATTCTTAAATCACTCTCTTCAATCCAAATATTGTCGAGAGGTCGATGACGAATTTTCGGAGCCCACAGATTTCTTTCGCCACCGACCTCTCGATAAATATTGAATTGAAGAGAGTGATTAAATGTCGATGTAATTTTCGTAAGCATGGAATAAGAAAGACACTACCCGTAAATTTCATCCTCATTTGGTGAGAACTTTAGACTGGTTTGTTTCCTATAAAGCAAGCCCCTATAGTTAATTATACCTCCCAATAAGTGTGAGAGAACTTTCGATTAAGGCTAGTCGTTAGATCGCTAAATATGTAACATATAGTAGTAGTATATGGAGTTTTAAAATTTAAGATTATGAAATTCATCATTTCAGCTTAAACCAGATAGTTGGGGGAATGATAGTGTGCCCGATCTAGATCCCATGGTTCCATCATCCCTGTGCGGTCCCTAGTCTTTTAGTCATGTTAATGACCCAACGAAAGGATTCTTATCGAACACATTTACGCCGCCCAAGAAATCCTTGTAGACCTGAGATGATATTTGTCTAAGGAGACAATCATAAATCTACCTTAGCTGACAGAGGGTTGTTTGCCCTATTAAGTATACTATATGATTTACAACTCAAAAGGTAGAGCCATTGTGGAGCATGCCCGACTGGTGATCGTAATATAGGAGCCTAATTGAGCCTACCCAAGCCAATGAAGTTAGAGGACACGCCACATCCTTACTGGCATGAGATTGATTGAGAGTGAACATAGTATAACACTTGATTTGACATTGACTCCTTTGTGAGCTAGAGTTTTCTTAATTTGTCACCTTCAACAAACTATTGTGGAAGGTGGATTGAATGGAGTTTGCTTTAACCTTTTAAAGATTACATATTATTTAAAAAGTTTTTAGATTGATACTCAATTTGAGTTAATTTGATTTGAAATTAGAATCACATTTTGATGTAAGTATCCCCTCCGGTTGAAATTATAATTCAACACAGCCATCATTGGGGTAGTTAATTGATTGAATCAAATATATTTGAGAAATATGGATCCTATCAATTATGTTTAGCTCCTAACAGAGGATCATATCTACTATCACATGACAGAATTGGCTTCACAGATATTTTACTAAGTTGAAAATCTTATAATATATTTTAGGTTTTGATAACCCAGACCCAGTCTTAAGACCAAACCGGGAAGCAACTCATGCAACATCCTCAGGCACTTGAATTTAAGCATTCGGTATAGTGTCGGGGCCCATGCAGATGTATTTAAGAATGCCTTAGTTAACGCCTTATATTCGCTTGTACAATGTGTTGCGAATCCGGTGGCATTATGCTATTTAATATTTAATTTTATTTTTATACAAATGTAGAATCATTTTCATTTGATTCTTCGTTGATTAAACTTGGAAATATTCAATGAAAAGCTTTATTCGTCCTCATAGACATAAAGAGTTTCATTTATGATCATATAGATATTCCAAACGTATTGCAAATAACACTCCTTTCTTTTCTTTTCAAATTCTTTAATGAATCACCAAATGATCTAACCATTCATATTTACCAATGAGTCATTTAATTAAGCTCTCATTTTTAAACCAAATTATGGAGCTTAATACAAATTTGTTTGTGAGTTATTTCTATTCTTTCTATCACTTGAAGTTAAGCTTTTAGATTCTATGGAATTCTACTGAGATCACTTACAAATTTCATTTGAATTCCATGCTTGAAGTCTATGTTTCAATTCATAAGAAATTTTCAATGTTTAAATCAAATATATCTCTGAAATTATGTGAGGCATAATGTGACAAGGTTAGTTTATATATATCAATGAAACTCAAACTTTATTTAAAATTTGATAGATCTAATTGAGTTCGGTCATCTCTTCTTTGTTTCAAGCATGTCATTTAATTTATTTATGAATCATTAAATCCCCACTCAAATTCATAATCTCTTTTAAATTCATCTCGTGGTCATCTTGAACATCATTTCAATTCTAAGTTATAAAGAAAAGACTTTATAAATAATCCCCTTTTTCTTATGCTCACATTTATATTTATTTTGTATATTCATTTAACCTGTTTAATGCAATTTTAATTCCATATTGTTACATTATTTACTTTTTCCTTTTTGTGTTTCTTTTTCTTAAATAAATCTTGATTCTTTCTTTTTCTTTCCCCTTTTTTTTCTAAGTCCAAAGATTTGACAACATTTCTGCAGCATTTCAACTAGGTGGAGCGATATCTAACAGATGTTGTTTACTCGATATGCCCTAATGAGTGTAGCGAGCGATGTCTTGTGACACCACAACTAATTTTTCAACTCGACGAGACCTTCAAACCTATAAAGAGATAAGCATATACATATACACATTCACATCACACATTTTCTACTCATTTTTCTGTGCGCTTGCAATGATCGACAAGGAGACGGAGAGGGAAATGCTAGAAACCAAAAGAATAACCCACCTAATGACGGTGTTCCTCTCTGGCTGCGGCAAAAGAAAAGGACGGAAGGAGACAGAAAGAGAGATGCCGAAAACTGAGAGAAGAACCCGCCTAATGATGGTGTTTCACTTCGGTTGTGGCAAAAAGAAATTGAAAAATTCAGATTAGGAGAAAATAAAGGAAATGGAAGAAGAAATTTTTCAGTTTAGAAGAAGATGAGGGAAGAAATGGAGAAGGAAGAAGAGGAAGGAGAGTGAATTTCGGTTTGGGGAGAAAAGAAGGGGAAGAAATAGTAGATTTTCGATTTTGTGAGGAGAAGAATGGGAAGGAAGAAGAGGGAAAAAAGAAGAAGAACGAGAAAGCATACACTTGCTTGTGGTTGGAGAGGAGAGAAAGAAAGGGCTTTTGTGCGATTTTGGATGAGGGGAGGAAGAAAAATTGTGAGAGGGAGAATGGAAGAAGTACGAGAGCCTTTTCGTTTTGCAGTTTGCGATTTCCTTGGAGGGAACGGTTGGAGGAGAAGAGGAGGGGGTCCCTTGCGATTGGAGCTCGAAGGAACGAGGGAGATGAGCCTTTGCGTGGGGTTTTCGTTCAAACGAAAGGGGGGAACGGTTAATCCGTTCGGGCTCAAGTGCGATCGCATGTGAAGAAGGGAGCTGAGCCGTGCGTGAAGAAGGGATATCCGAGCTTGAATAAGGGCTCGAGTCATGCTTTAGGAATTAGGGCCGGTCGGTCGGTCAGGGTTAATTATAATTAAGCAAGAGCTCTGAAAAATATTTTTTATTGCTTAATCGACTTTAACTTAAACTTTATGCCGACCACAATATATGGTTGATATAGATGTTGATTCGCCGTATTTGAGCCAACGAACGACGCTGCAATCGATACCGTTGATTCAAGCCGTCAAATTGGGTTAATTTCAGCTCAAAATGGGCATTATCATTTTCGACCGCTCGATTTTCACGTAGACTTGTTCGAGTTGAGTGCGAATAGTCTTACTTGATAGATTTTGATATTTCAAAACTAACGGCAAAATCAATTTTTTAAACGGAGGTCATTTGGTTTACATTGGCACCTCCTGACCTCGATATACATATAGACGCATTGACGACTCGATCGCCGATCACGGTCAAGTTGCAATATTTATATTGCCTGGGATGCTCGAACAAAATGGCAAGTCGCTCATCGATCAAAGGTCATTTGGGTAAATTTTGACGACTTCTAGTGTATTTCAGCCTCGATTTGTGTGTTATCACTTATAATCGTTTGACATTTGCACAGACTCGTCTGAATTTAGCGCAAAGAGTCTTATTTGATAGTTTTTGATATTTTGAAGTTAACGACATAATCAATTTAATGAACAAAGATTGCTTGGACATTGTCGCAACTTCCCGATTCTGATATGTGCTTCGACATATTGATAGCTCGATCGCTTGATTGGTTGATCTTTAGATTATGCAATATTTATATTATGACCAATTTTGATGTTTCAATGAAGTTCGTCGATTGGAGGTCATTTCACCATTTTCGCGACGCCCAGCATTTTCGCCCCGATTTGGTTTAAAAAGCATAAGTCAATCGAATTCACATTATAAGCTCGATTCGGTTTATGTAGCATATGTGAATGTCAATAGACGCGCCCGATCTAGATCTCATGGTTCCGTCTACTTAGTCGGAGGAGGTAGTCGACCCAACTTGACCGAAAGATCCTTGTCGGCAGCTATGGGTTGCGTCGTCCAAGAAATCTTTGTAGACCTGGGGTGGTGTTTATCTAAGGAGATTGGCTTAAGTCTATCTTAGCTGATAGAGGACTTTTTACTCTATCAGGCGCACTCTATGATTCACATCTCAAGGTACACAACCATTGGTGAGCATACAAGCTACAATCATGATCATAGTATAATAGCGCTATTTGGCGACAACCACCCGCTCAGAGGATTCTGGCCGTAGCCGCATCATATGTGGAGCCTAGTAGCCAAGCCACATAGTTAGAGGACACGAGCCACGTCCTTACTAGTATGAGAATAATTGAAAGTGAATATAATTGTGTACTTGATTTGACATTGGCTCATTTGTGAGCTAGAGTTTTCTTAAATTGTCACATTCAACAAAATATTGCGGAAGATGGATTGAGTTAGATTTTGCTTTAAGTTTTTAAAGATTGAATTTCATTTAACCATTAATAGCTTAATAAAATATTAAATTTTGTATTTGGATTGATACTCAATTTATGTTAATTTAGTCTAAAATTAGAATCACATTTTGATGGAAGTATCCCCTCCGGTTGAAATCTATATTCAATATAGCCATCATCGGGGTTTATGAGTTTGCTTGATCATTTAATTTATTATTTCAAATCATGTCAACTCTATTAGTTTAATAATAGAAGATCAGATCTACTATCATATAATAGAATTAGCTTCTCAAATATTTTAATAAGTTAAAATTTTTATAATAATTGGATTTTTAGGTTTTGTTAACCCGGACCCGGTCCTAAGACCAAACTGAGAATCAACCCGTGCAGCATCCTCAAATACTTGAATTTAGACATTCAGCATTATGTTGGGGACCATGCGAGTGTTTATAGTTTAGATAAGTTCATCTAATTAATAAAATAATTGATTTTAAAAAATCATAATTAGAATGAAATTTTTTTTATTTTGGATTGAAAGAAGCTCCATAATTAATATATCATTTAATTTAGTATCATCTTCTATCTACTTATACAAATGATTGCAGATTCGATGACGATTTCTCAATTTTATATCTTTGATCCAAAATCTTGCAACTTTGCTTATATTTAGTTTGATAGCAAATTAAATAAAAACAAAATGATTACTTAGCTTATGCATATTAATAAAATTTCACATATTTGTTAATCATCATATTCAACTTTCATTCTTACTCATAGAAGAGCTATTATACCACTTTTAACTTAGCTTATTGGATGTAAGCCTTGTTGCTTGAATCATGATTGAATTGCATTTGCATTTCAAAGCTAGATTTCAAGGTTGTTGCAAGATTCATGTGATCTAATCATTTTTTCAACTGAATTTACTCTTAGATTACTCGATATGAAATATTGCAAGGATTATATTCAAATTCATTGGCAAGCTATCAGTTATTTTTGTAAATTTTACTCAAATTTCTTTAACTCTTTTCAACTCATGTAATTGGAGTCAAGTATGAGACATTCGTTCATTAAGAACCCTTCGTTATATTGATTGCCATACTATTTGGGATCACCGGAAGTCTTCATCTGTGCACACTAATGAACCTTCGAATATAATGTAAGTTTTAATTTGAAGCTTTCAATTTTATTATTTATATCAATTCATTATGTTGCATAATAATTTATGTGCTTTGGTAAGCATTTAATCTCACTACAAATTCCATTCAAATCACTTTGACCTCTGCAATATAATTATAATACATTGAAAGTTTACAATATCCTGTTTATATTTCTCTTGCTCTAGAGTAAAATTTCAGTTTCAATACTAATCATCAGTTTCTTAACTTAATGCTTAATACAAGTTGTAATAATATTTGATTATTCAATTAAAAGTCATTTTTATATTTATGGGTGGGTCATGATGTTTATTCTCTCCATATAAATTGTAGTGCTAAGGGGGATTCATTTTATTTGCTTGAGTTTGAAGCACCTTAAAGAGAAGAGAGATTCTAGTTCAAAATTTGGGTGGGCTTTCAAGTTGCTTGATTTTTTTTTTTTTTTATAAGTGCTTTTCCTCTTCGCCTCTTTGATTTGATGTTTATCTTTGTATTTATTATGTATTTCTTTATCTAATTTCAAATTTAGATTTATTTAAATTTATCTAAGTCTATTTAAATTTCAGATTTTGGCCACTATGACGCCATATACAGTTTTGCCACTTGGCATTTCTATAAAGATTTTTTCAAGCATGCACACCAAACATATTCCATATATACATTAAAGATAGATTTGGAGCAATTGAATTTCCATTTCTTAAAGAACAAGAGAGATGTAGTGAATAATTTCAGGATTTGGCTAGAGGAAATCGTGATCTCTAGGAGTGAAACGATCGGCGAGCTGGGAATGATCGGGTCGAAGATAGGATGGGAAGCCGACTTTGGCTGAGGTATTCGAGACCTGTAAGTGTAGACTGTCGAAGAACCAAGGGCTGTGTATTTGGTGTCGAAGCAATCGTGAGAAAGGAGAAAGTATCGTGAAGATGAAGCTGCTTGGGATGACGTCGAGCAAGAGTTGAGCGAGGAGATGTGAGGGTTGCGACTTGTAAAGGAAATCGCGAGAATAGGATGAGCGATTGGGGGAAAACGGGAGTTGCTTACCGATTAGGGGAAAATGGGAATCGGGCCAGTGCCGAATAGAGGAATCGGGCTTGCGGTTCGAACGAGAGGGGGAGAAGTGAATGTCGAACGAATGGGATCCGCCTAGGGTTGTGAAAACCGACAGGGAGCGTGTGTGTGGTTTGCGGTTAAGGGAAATCAAACGAGAGAGAGGGAGGAGAACGAGAGCTTCTCCTTCTAGGGATCGTGCGTGCGGATCGAGCGTGAGGCTAAGCGGATAGGAATTAGAATAGGTAGAGAGTAAAAAGAGTTAATTACAAAAAAATTTTAATTTCCATTTTTTTTTTTTGGTGCAAAATCGACAGGGACAGCATGTGGGTGGGGGAGATGTGAGAGCATTTTGGGTTTTATTTATCTAATATATGTACATACAATAAAGGGAAAATAAATGGAAAAGTATTGAATATGTAGCATTCTTTAAAGTGATAATTCGATTTTAAGGGAAATAATAACTTACTTTAATAATAAAATTAAAATATGTTGCACTTATTTACATTTATAAAATAGATATAAATATATTTTTAACATAAGTATATTTATGTTGAACATATATATATATATATTAGATTTATCTTATTATATACATTTTTATTTTGCACTTAGAGAATTCCTTTTTCCATTTTTTTTTTAATCTTGAGAAATTGAATAACAATGAGGTCAACAAAACCAAACTTGCATCAAGTCCTACAAGAATCACAAACTTCACCCACAATGCATAAAAAAGATCATACCACTTAATCACTTCTATTTTGATATATATCATATCATACAACGGGAATTAACTAATGGATTTTTAATAGCACTTTCATTTTTGTGGGTAATATTGTGGTGAAAGTTAAACTAATGGTTGCCCATAAACTTCATACGTTAAAATTTGAGACTCTTGGCAAATTGAGATAAAAAAAAATGGTGAAATAGCGTGGGTTTGGTTCATAGCTATTGGGTTTTCTTCTCATGGTTGGTTTTTGTCTGTTCATATATTATTTTCTTGCTTGGCCTGGGTGGCTTTGTTAGCTGAAATTTATCTTAATTTGACTCTGCTTGATGATCCCTCATCTTGCAACTCATTGTACTGTTTGTTGGAATTTCAACTCTGATGACTTTAGCTTCTTTGATTCTAGAGCACCATGGCATCTATTGGTCTTTGTTTTGTCTGTGGATCAAAACTTTGCCATCTTGATTGTTGTTGTTTTGGGTATAACCTATGATCAATTCCCCCTTAGCTTGACATCTAGCCTTACCTTAGTCTTGTTACATGGATCCGTGCCTTCACGCATTATCAAACTCTATGCTATAATGCAATCTTCCTTTATTCTAGAGTTTGAAGATGGATTTAGCACAATCCAACAATAGCTTGGTCCCTCACAACTTCAAATTCATGAATTCTTTTCACCCTTTGTTGCAATCAGATGGTATTTTTTTTTTACTTTTACTTGTCTGAGCCTATACATGATCCTTCATGGTTGTTTTATGAACAACTAACAATTTTTCCCCTCATATATTTTGTTATAGGGCTAGAATTTAATCGTATTTTGATTTGTAGCACTTATATTAGGCCACACTCGTTAGTTGTAACTATTTTTTTGCATGATGGAAATAGGATCTGCCCTCGTTATTTCTTAGAAAAACACATATGCAGCAAATTAGCTAGGCAAGTAGAAAGAGTACCAAGTTCTAAGGTAGTTTCAAGCTACCGAAGAAGGAATTACACCTTTGGTATCAATTACAACACTTTAAAGAATTTAAGATCTTTGATCTCTCCATGATTTGATGCTCGAATTATGACTTGTAGCTCCTTTAGAGTTTAAGACAAAATTCACCCATTCATGTTTTAGTTTCCATATCAAAACACAAAACTTGTTGTCTTTCTAGGCAATGATTCTTTGCTCACGAATTCCCATGCAAATTAAAAAAAAATAAAAAATCCCCCCAGCTTATTGTCTTTTTTCACTTATTATTCATATACCAATTTGGAGAAACTACCCCCATATTTGCCTCTCATTAGCTAATACTTTCCTCACCCTCAAAGCATCCAAACAGAAACTTCGTATTCCAATATCTTTGTCAGCTTATATATGGGAAATGGGAAGAAATGTTTCTCATGTTGAAGAATGAAGTATCATCAATTATTTATCTTAAAAGCAAAGAAGGGAAACTCGAAATGCAGTGAATAATTAATCAGGTGCTGAAGGAAGTTCCTAATTGCCTTCTACAGCTGCGATAATGAAGAAACATATGACCAACTATATATTTTACTTCGTTTACTTGAAAGTTATTGAGCAGTACAACACTAATCAAAATTTTTGCAGGATAAAATCAACGAAGACACTTGCCGCAGAATTAGAACTCTACATGAGTTACAAAATTGTGGAGACTGCAACTAGTTACACTTAACCATGCATAAGTTAAGTGTAAAACTAGTTTTTCATCCCTTTAGAACAAGGAAGCGTGACCAAGAATCTCCTTACCTCTTAAATCGATAGTCAATCCTGAAACACCATTATTTTTCTTTCTTCTCAAACAAATCTTATAACGACATTAATGTAAGGCTTCGGCGAACAGGTTTAATAAAGAAGACACGAAATAAGCTAGACAGCTAACTGCGGTGGTTACTTTTACATCAAATTTTGTACTTGATGATGGCACCATGCCATCATCCACGAAGAAGAGGCGGATCGCCTTCCAACTAACATTTGCAGACAAGTTGCGGTTGATGTAGACATTGCCTGATCGATAAGTTCGAAGTATTAAAAAGTTGATATCTGCATCAAACACCAAAGAGAAAGCATGATATGACCGACACCAACCAATAGTTTTGATAAAATAGTGCAATATAGCTGTAGAATAATTAAAATAACACAAATTAACGATAGGTCTATGATTGGATATAAATTATTTTTTATAAATTCATTAGAAAAAATAATTTTGGCCCAAGACAAGGGGCTGATTGGCTACAAGTAGTATTTAATAAATTCTATAGGTTCAGTTTTACAAAATATAAGGGGGCTTAAGATCTCTAGATTATTTAGTGTTGTTTGCAAGAAAATTTTCATTAGTAGAGTGAGAGAATTTAATATCTTAGTCTTGCACGAAGATTTAGCACACACACAAAAAAAAATGGACACCAGAAATTTTACATGAAAAACCCAAGAAGGGAAAAATCAAATAGCCTAACACAATTGAAATGATTCCACTATATCAATATTTATTATAATTGTTATCCTGTCTCCAAAGTTAGAGAAGGTAAGCTTACAAGAATAGGTTTATGCACAAAATATAGCAAGAGGACTTCGTTTGAGGAGGTAGTTTAATGACGACAACCGAGCGATGGTCCGGTGGTGATCGACAGCTGTGATTCGGCAGTGGTGGTTAGATTGCGATAGCCGGGCGGTTTCAACCCACATGGTATGCCGACGGTCCCGCAATAGCAACTGGTGATGATTTGGTGATGGTGGTTGAACGGTGGTCCGACAGCAGTGGCCCGCGACGATCCGGCAATGATCAAGCAGTGGTGACTGACGGCGTTTCGGCGGTGATCTGATGATGATGGCTCGACGGTGGTCTGGAGGCGATCCCAGGACGGTTGGGCGGTGGCGCCATGATTTGACGATGGTGGACAATCCGATGGTGGTATACGATGGCGATGGTAGTGGAATGGCATTGATTTGACGATAAGGATCGATAGTACATTGAATCTACACAAACCGAAACTTAAAATGATTTCTCCTCGCTTTGCCTACATTCTCGGTTTAGTAAAGCCTAGGATTGAGCAGATTAACAAATCAACAAGTCTCATGAACTCTTCTTCTTCAAGCCATTGCAAGTTCCTAGCAATCTCCTTTTACGACTTCCTAGCTTTTCGGTGTTGGAATTTAGGGGACGAAAAGGCGGGATTTCATACTTAATAAAATATGTTAAGTAAAGATAATTAAATAAGATATATTAATTAAAACTTGCAAATTAATCTTGATAATTAATTAATTAAAAAATATTAATCTAAATAAACTACTATTATTTATGGATAAAAAGTATATTTACTATTATTTCATATTTAATAGGTGTTTGTATGTATGTATGTATGCATGAATATAAATATAGCGTATGCGCGCTAGGGATCCGTAAATTTTTTTTGACAATAAAATAATGAATAATTTATTTTATATAAAATTAAAAATCAAAGATCTCATATAACAAAATAAAGAAATCAAACCTCAGAATAACATAAATTTTGAACATATCTAATTAAAGAACGATTAAAATCGTGAAAAGTCTTAAAGATTAATACGATAAAAATGAAGACATACTAACATATTTCAAAACAAAATAAAGACACTCTCGGCCTTTTCTAAAAAAATAATTCTCTCAAAATAAAATAAATACCAGACTTAAAAAATAAATCAATAGATTTTTAATAAAGACACATGGCCTACTTTATTAAGAAATAATAAATCAATAAATTTTCAAAAAAAGACACTTTCGCCTTTATTAAATAAAAATATTCACATACCTTAATTAATCAAAGACTGCTCCACGTAGAAATATTTCAATGCTCGTTCTTCTAAAATTATAAAACATAAAGATATAAGAATGATTAAAATAGAATTGCAAAAGGAATAAAACAAATATGGTTCAACTCGCTTAAGCTCTACTCATTTACACCCTATTCATTGAAGATCCTCAACCTATACTAACAACAAGGTGTTATATGAATTTTGGACAAAAGGGCATATAAAGAGACCCTAAAACTAGTAGTAAAGTGAATTGTCTAAAAGGACAAGAATAATAAAGTGATACATGATAAACTTATATGTAATCATCATCACAATAGATCATTAAAGAAGCTTTTCTTACCACCCATCGATCGAGCCAAAATATGCTAACAAAGAAGTTACATCTCATATTCGAAGTTCAAGACTTAAAAGTTGATATTCATGTTCAAGATTACCGCTTTAACCATTGTTCTAAAATCGCTACCATTTTCAATCGGTTCAAATGAAACCAATTCCATTCAAACCACATCGATAGGGAAACATACAATTCCTTAAGCAATTAGAGGAAAATGCTGATAATAGACTCACAAAACCCAGAAAATGATATCAACCTTGATATAGATGAGAAAGCAAGACTCAACATCGATCAAGTGATTAATTGAGTCGGGTGAGACTTATTCTTCTACCTGGTGAGAAGAATACAAGACTAATAACACAATCATGACATCTTGAAGTATTCTAATAGGTCTTGCTTTCTGTAGATGATGAATGCCTCTAATTCTACAAACATGAGATTTAAAATCAAAATACAAGAATTTACACACTGATAAGCAAGAAGAAAGTATCAAAATTGCAACATAATTATGCCAATAGTTTTGATGTGCATCTTGGCATATAACGATGCAATGATATAATGTCCAACCAAATAGATGTTCATTTTATACTTTATAGGCATTTAAAATTAATCGAAATAATCAAAATAGGATCTTCAAAAGTATGCTAATGATTTACCTAAAATCGTGGGGAGGAAGAAAAATAGAAAATGAAAACTATATATATCAAAATTTGAAATGATATAATGTCCCTCGACTATTTCTATCTGTCAATTTAATCTCAAAGTATCATATTTCTCCAATTTAGCCTTTGACATACAAAATTGATCTAAAATAGTCCCTCATGTAAAAACAATGATACAAAATCGATTACAATTTGTGCCGTCAACTTTCTCAATGGACCATTTTAGATTAATTTTGTATAGTCAATGACTAAATTGGAGAATGTGATGCTTGAAGACTAAAGGAGATCATTTTGGGATTTAGTTACAAGTAAAAATCTGAAAACAGCTCTGTATCCATTACATATTTTTATATAAAACAGATCAAAAGTACTGAGGAAAGCAGAATAGCATCATTCTTTTATCTGTATCATTAAGAAGTAAAGATAAGCAACAAAATACAGAAGAAAAAAAAAGATTAATGAAATACCTTTGAGAACAGATGCTTTCAGACCTCACAGGAGATTCCATGAGATTTTCAGCCAAGGAGTTACCAACCGTTAGTCCATTAAGACTGGAAGCCATTATCTGAAACAATAACCATCAGCCAAAGAAATTTCTGAAGGAATAAATCTGACACTGTGGCTCAAACTAAAAAACAAAACAGATTGCAGACGGGTAATTCAAACAGAACGAAAGGGAAAAAGAGAGAGACGATGAGGCCATTGTTTTAAGGAAAAAAACAGTAGAAATCAAACAAAAGCAGGAATTCGAAACTGACCAATTTTGAAAAAAAAGCAAAGATTAAAACCAAAACTCACCTTCAGAATCTCACATTTTATCGCCTAGAATTCCAGGGAAAATGAGGAAAAAAATTAATAAAAATTATTAAAAAGAACAAATAGGAAAAAAAAAGTTCCGATTTCACGAGATCAGAATAGGGAAGAGAAATAGAAGGCATTCAAATACTTATACAACTTACTTCACTAAGATATCTCTTTTGCGAATGGAAATTGTCGAGGTAGACCTCCTCCTCCGGATCCCTCCCCCGCTACCCGCCCGGCGACGCCGCCGTCGACTCGCATCCCATCTCCTTTGTCACCCACCTTTCCACAATCCTTCTCTCTCTCTCTCTCTCTCTCTCTCACTGTATCAACCCTCCGATCCCATAGTTCGAAACCTGATGAAGAGGTTGGAGCGGAGAAGACCGGACTTGAGGGCGAGAGAGACTGAGAGTGGAGCTGCTCGCCGGGGGAAAGCTTAAAGGAGGAGGCGGCGGTTTGAAGTAGGAGACGGACGGGAGAAGAGCGAGGGCTGCGACCTGCGAGGGTTTGGAAATAGGGTTCGCGTATCAGGCCAGTGGGGGCACGTGCCCCTAATGCCCCCAGCATGGCTCCGCCCCTGTGCGTGCGCACACGTGTTAAATCACTAATTACTTATAAGTTGATTTAATTAGTCTAATTAAGATTGATATAAGCAATAGTAATAATAATAATGCTAATAATAATAATAATAATAATAATAATAATAATAATAATAATAATAATAATAATAATTGTTGCATGCTAGAAAATCAATTACGGTAGAGTGAAAGTTTTACGCTGTTGTAATCAAGATGAAATATTTAAAGTGAAACAACTCAAGATTTTTTACGTGAAAACCTCGAAAAGAGGAAAAATCACCAGAAAAATATTGTATGTTTTTTAGAGTACAAAATCTTCCGATAAGCGGGATTACAAGGATTGCATGAAGAACAATGTATGTAGTGCGTTCTTGTAATAATAGTTCTAGTGGTAGCGAGATGATGGTGAAACGAGAGGGGCATTGGTAATGAAGGTCATGATGGAGGCAAGATTGGCGACAATGAGGATGGCCACGGCCTTGGCCGTGGTCAATTCGACCATTGGTGGTGGCGATTGCTTGGAGGATCTTCAAGCTTTAGAGCTCTCTCCTCTCTCTTGCTTGGGGTCCCCTCATATGAGGAATGAGGGACTATTTATAAATTGGAGGAGTGGCGTCCCTGTAAATACATGCAAAACACGAACCACTTCACTTCATCGAACAGCTCAAGATGATTCATTTGATCATTTGAATGTCAAATGAAATCGGAATTGTGAGATCTTGTGCTTGTTAGATCCTCGTCGAGGCCGATTTCGATTATAAAACACTCCATGTTTGAGGGCTATTTAGGAATTTAACTGATATCCCAAAATTTCCAATGACATTTTAAGTGCTTGATCTCGACTAGTTTCAACTTCGGATTAGTTTACTTTTAGCATCAAGATTCGTGCTTCGACTAGTAGAATGTTAAGTGTCATATCAGTTGTCCTCCTATTTTTGGATGACATTATCTCAATCATCCAAAAATATATATGCCGAATACTTGAAAATAGCAGATTCATTAATGAAATTTGCGGGTCCATTAACCATTCATTTTGAAAGCGATCTTCAAATAAGCAGATTATGATCGCGAGAAGCAAGTGCGAATTAGCGGATATGTGCGGTATGCTCGAGATTTGGATTATGGACCCATCGGGCACTTCGGTGCTCGTCCCTGGCTCATAGGCACCTGGCGTCGCCAAAGGTAGTGCAGGCGCTACTAAAGACCAGAACAGGCAGAGAAGTCGGCGAGGCTGAGCGAGCGATGGAATGAGAAGGTATGATGAAGGCCATGGTGGCCAGCGGCGAAACATGAGCGAGGAATCGAAATGACGGCGAAGAGCAGAGCAGCGTGGTGAGCCTGGCCCCATCTGCATGCGAGCGATGGGCAGCGGGGCCGATGAAGCCGCATGATGAGGATAATTTCATCCGTGGTTTTGAGCGATTTTAAGCCATTTTTCTTGGATTTTTGACTTTTTTGCCCCTATAGGGGGTCTATATAAACTCCCTTAAGGCCAAGGGAGAAGGCACATTCTTTTCTTCTTGAGAGAAGGTGGTTTGGAGGCGATCAAGGCCCGTAGTTCATACGACAAGGATCCAGCTTTCCCTCGAAAGAGGTGTCAACTGACCTTGTCGGGACCGGGCGGGCGATCAAGACACGTAGTTCATGAAGGCTCGTTTTCCCTCGAAAGAGGTGTCAACTGACCTCATCGGACCGATCGGGTTCGAAGGCGATTAAGACTCGTAGTTCATATGACAAGGCTCCAGTTTTCTCTCGAAAGAGGTGTCAACTGACCTCGTCGGACCGACCGGGTTTAGAGACGATCAAGGCCCGTAGCTCATATGGCAAGGGTCCAGTTTTCCCTCGAAAGAGGTGTCAACTGACATCGTCGGACCGATCGGGTTCGAAGGTGATCAAGGCCCGTAGTTCATACGGTAATGCTCTAATTTTTTCTCGAAAGAGGTGTCAACTGACCTCGTCACCGGTTTGGCAATCAAGACCGTAGTTCATCTGAGCTCGATTTTCCTCGAAAGAGGCGTTGCCTTTGTCGGACCGACCGGGTTTGGAGGCAATCAAGGCTCGTATTTCCTACTTCTTATAGGAAATTTGATTTTTTGAAACTTCAATGGATGGTTCAGCAGTTGATAACCGCCAAGGTGGCAGAGAAGCATTAGCTAGGAACCATCGTTCGAATTACTAAGAAAGTTTGGCAGGTAATTTAGCATCATTAGAGCATCATCTCTCTCTCTCTCTTTTTTCATATGTATGTGTATCTTTTTTAGTCAAATCGTAGGAAAAATTTTATCCCAAGCTATCCAGGTGAGAGTCAAAAGGATACCTTGTATTGGGTAAGTAAGTACTTCACAAAATTTCCAGATTTTTGTCATTTCTTCCTCTTTATTTATCATGTATTTTCACAGGGTGATGGCCAGAAGAATACCCATAACGTGACGGCTACAAACGATATATCATCCACTATCACATCAGATAGTTTAATGGTGTTCCGCAGAAAATTTCACTTCCCTAATGAGTTGGTGGCCATTGTTGCTAAAAAGTCTGATCGAGCCTGTTCACCTCCACCAAGGTACTTTACTATTTCTGAGACGATTCTTCATGCTGGACTGCGATTCCCTTTGACTCTCGAGCTGATTGAGATTTTCAAAACATGTGGTGTAGCTTTATCACAATTTTTATTTCGGGCTTTAGTGGTCATCGTCGGTTTGATTGTCTTCTTCAGAGAGCGTGGTGTTACTTTGAATATCAAATACTTGTGCCGAATGTGTAGATTCACATGTGATGCTCAAGGACGTGTTTCTTATTGGGCTATAAAGAATTGGATAGAATTTTTAGCACGGGATCCGTCTAAAAATTGGTCTAATGGATTCTTTTTTGTGAAAAATGAGTGGGGCCTCCCTGAGAGATGGGGAAGATTGAATGACCTTCTAGATCCATTGCTGATGGCGGAGAATGAGATCCTAGCAACTCTTAATATTCCTGATGTAGGAAGCTTGCAACATGAGTTACGCCCATTGGCAAATATATAGATGATAGATGTTTAAGGTTGGCCTTTCCACCAGTGGGAAGATCTCCTCTTCCACTGAAGAGGTCAAGTTGAGGCGATAAAAGGTCTCCTCATACTCATAGGGTTCTCTCAAGAAGCCCGTTACAGAATCACGGTGATAGCGATGTTTTATCTTTACAGAAAAAGAAGACATGTGCTGAAGTGACTGCGTTAGATATCTATGAAGAAGATGTTTGCCCCTAGTTGGCCTCTGAGTATTTAGCTATTTCAACTCATGATGGGGGAGTTCATTTCTCGAAGACACACATTCCTGAAGAGGTGTTAAATCACATATGCCGCGTCAACGAGCAGATGAATTGGTACATTGTCCTCTCCTCCTCCTTCTTTTCTTCTTTTCCTTTGTGTAATATTTGTGATGTTTTTTTTTATATAGATAACTCAAACATTAGGGCAGATGGCTCATTTGGGTGTCACTTTAGATGAGTGGGATACTGAATTTATGAAGATAAAATATCTGCAAGATGAGTATGAGTGAAAGATGAGTGTTAAGGCCAAAGAAGTGGTGACTTTAGAGGATCAGCTGGCCGGGTGCAGAACTGAGCTAGCGAACATGTCGACTTCTCTTTCTCTTCAGTTTCAAGAGGTGGAGCGCACTCATGATGAGCTGATTGAGGTGAGGACAGAGACTCGTTAGAAAGAGAAAAGACTCAAGGCACTTACAGCGGAGAAGAGAGCTCTCGAACTGGAGAAGAAAGCATTACAAGATCGTCTTTCTAAGAAGGAGCATATAATGTCAGAAGCGGAAGCAAATGAAATCTCCTTGAAGGCAATGGAAGACTTTAAGAACTCCTTGGCTTATCGTGGTACAATCGAAGACCATGTCCAGGAAGCTCGTAATCATATTCTTGATGTTGAAGTGAAGGATTTGGAGCACCAATGTCCGAGGGTTCCTAAAAGGAATCCGCTTAATGCATCGCAAGACCGGAGCTAGTATTGAGGATCTACTCCCAGCCAAGTATCTGAAAACACTTCGTTAGATTCAAGAGATGGAGTTGAGAGTGAGTCCAAGGAGCATCTCCAGTGAGGAGGATGTTGATATCACCAACTGATATGATATAGCGTCACTTGAGGATGCATTTTTTTTTTCGATGTATTGTTATTAGTGTGTATCAAAATCTTGATTCTTTCTTATATCATCATGTTAATGGTGTCAATGAAATTTTTTTATTTATTTATTTTTTTAGATGATACGCTCTTATTTTGTTCTTACCTATCTGGGATAATTGGTCAAAATATTATTCGACGACGCACTGCGGATGAGGTTGAATTGAATCCACTGAGGATTTTTGACCAATCCGAGGTTGTTTGTCAATGTGTTACTTGATGATGTTAACCTGTACAGAAAAGGTCGCGGGATGTCCACCAAGGACCTTTTAACCTATCCTAGGTATCAGCCAAAGTGTTACTTGACTTCTTACCTGTATGGAAGAGATCCGATCAAGTCCCCTTGGGATTGATTATGCCGATTAGATACAACGTGAGTTGTATATTTATCAAGTGGAAGGATTAAATAAAGAAGAAACAAGCTTGTAAGAAAAAACTATAAATTCATTGCTCTGATAAATTCAACGAAACAATCATAAGGCGATTTTAACACAGATATGAGTTTCAAGAGGAAATGACAACAACAACAACAAGTCTTTATCCCACTAAGTGGGGTCGGTTACATGAAGAGGAAATGACAAACGAGATAAAATAAAAATTAAAATAATTATGCGAGTGCGATAATATTTTGAGATTCTCAGTGTTTCAAGTTCGAGGTAAAGTTTTTCCCTCTGGATCCTTGAGCTTGAATGTTCCTGGCTTTACCATAGATATAACCACATATGGGCCATCCTAAAGAGGTGAGAGTTTATTACGTTGAGGGCCTTTGCTGCGACTTGAGACTTTGTAGGACCAAGTCAGCAGATATGGGAGGTTTTACTCTTTTGTTGAAGTGACGAGCTACCCTTTGGTGATAAGAAGCAGTCTGAAGTAGGGCCATGTCACGAGTTTGGAGTAAGTCCAAGTGTCTGCGAGTTTTTCATTACCATCATGATCGAATAATTGAACTCTTGGACTTGGAACTCGATATTCTTGGTATAATAGCTTCGTGCGAAACACAAGTTATATAGTGTCTCACCGGTCGGTTTGATGTAGTGCGGTAAGCCCAAAGAACATTAGAAAGTTCATCAACCCATTGCCCCCCAGCCTTCTCAAGACGTGTTTTTAGTCTTTGAGTATAGTCCTGTTGGTAGCCTCAATCTGTCTTTAGTTTGAGGATGTGCTACAATCGTATGCAGCAACTGAATGTGAAGATCTTTGCTGAAGGATGCAAAGATTTTTCCAGTAAATTGGGTTCCATTGTCAGTGATTATCTTTGCAGGAAGATCGAATCGACATACTATATTTTTCCAAATAAATTATTTAGCATTTGCCTCCATGATTTTAGCGAGTGGTTCGGCTTCCACCCATTTAGTGAAGTAGTCGACGGCTAAAATGATGAAACTTTATCTTGATGTTGCTCGAAAAGGTCCCATGATATTCCCCCGAGCAAAGGCCACGAGCTTTGAATGGATGAGAGCTTCGGTATCACATGTGAGGGAGGTTAGAGTGCAACTAACAACTTGCATATTTTTTTGTGAATTTCAAGGCATCTTGTTTCATCGAAGGCCAATAGAACCTTTGCCTTATAATTTTAAGGGCTAACGCCTTCCTCTAGTGTTCTCCACATATCCCCGAGTGAACCTCTCTTAATGTGTAATCGTCCTCTGATGGTAAGAGACATTTGAGGTATGGCCTAAAAAAATCGTTTGTATAGTTCACCGATGATAATAAAGTTTGAAGCTTATTTAGATGAGTTGCTAGTTGGTTCTTCGGAAGGGTACCTTCTTGTAGAAAAGACAGAAGGGGTCCATCCATGAAGGTTCCTTTATCTCATTAATTGTTTGGATAACTAGAAAATATATTTCTTCAACATGTCTTCTCTTAAATAGATTTCGAAGATGCTTGAGAGTGTCACCAGTATTCTTCCCTCAAGATGTGAATGATTTGATGTGTCCTCAAATTGGCAGAAGAGACTTTACCAAGTGGAGATCAGGCCAATGAGGATTATGAGTATTAAAGTTTCCCTCAACTTGGGAGGAAAGTCGAGAGTGGATCACTAAGTCTTGAGCCATGAATCAATGGAAAGTCTCAACCTGATGAGAGCCTCATATTCACCATATTATTATTAGTTGTAGAAAATTTTAGGTGAAGTCCATACTCAAGGTATTCTTGGGGAAATAAGTAAGATTCTCACACCAAGATCGGATTTCTCAAGCTCCATCAACATAGAGGGTTCATTGAGGAGACGAAGGCGTGTATAGCTTTTCCGGAGTTGGCATTCCACTATGAAGTCTGGTACTGAGACTTTATAGCAGGTCGAGGTAGAAAATTTATATCAAACTCTCTCAATTCTACATATCATTTAATTAACCTCTCAGATGCTTCTGGTTTTTGTAGGATAGCCCTTAATGGTAAATGAGTGTAAACGCTGATGGTATGAACTTGGAAGTATGGACGCAATTTTTGCGCTGAGAAAACTAAAGCCAAAGCCACCTTATCTGCAAGTGGATAACAACTTTCTATATTAGAGAGCATTTTGTTGACGTAGTAAATTGGTTATTGTATCTCATTTTCTTCTCGCACTAAAACTAAGCTTATCGCGTGGGAAGAGACTGTGAGATATAAGTATAATATCTCTCCTTGAATAGGCTTGGATAGTAGGGGTGGAGATGTTAAATACTCCCTTAGTTGCTCAAAAGCAGACTGACATTCATCAGTCCACTGAAAATTATTATTTTTAGTTCCCTTTAATATTTTAAAGAATGATAAGTATTTATCCCAGAACGGACGGAAGGGATAACGCGAATTGTTCATTTAAACGCGTTGAACTTCCTTAATATTCTTCGTAGAGTCATATCTTTGAAAGTTTTGATTTTCTTGGCCTCTATCCGCGGTGTTACCATAAATCCAAGTTACGTAATCCCAAAAGCACACTTGGTCGGGTTAAGTCGCAAGTTATAACGTCGAAGAAGGTTAAAGCATATTTCTAAGTCAGAAATATATTATGATTTTTTTAAGCTTTTTACTAATATGTCATCTACATATACCTCTATTGTGGTCTAATAGGTCTTTAAAAACTTTATTCATAAGGCGTTGATAGATAGCACCAGCATTTTTTAACTCAAACGGCATAACTTGGTAACAATATAAACCTTTATATGCTTGAAATGTTATAGCTTCTTCATCCGTTGGGTCCATTTTTATTTGATTGTAACTAGAGCAAGCATCCAAAAAAATGAGCATTTGATGTCCAGAACATCAACCAATTGATCAATTCGAGGAAGAGAAAAACTATCTTTCGGGCAAGCTTTGTTGAGGTAAATGTAATCAATACACATTCTCCATGTTCCGTTTGTTTTCTTAACCATGACAACATTTGCTAGCCATGTAGGGTAATGTACCTCTCGTATGAATCCGAAGCTTGTTAACTTCTTGCTCAATAGCTTAGACGATCGCTGGATGATCGGAATGTCGGATCAATCTTGAGGGAGTGCATGATCACATTAAGGTCGCATGTCCGGGGACTCCAAGCAAAGATGTCTTGATTTGCAAAGATATATATATATTTTTCCCTTTGTTCGTCCGAGCGAGATCCAACTTGCATTGTTCGTAATGGTCATTTGATAATGCAAGAGAGCAAGTCTTGAGGGAAGATTTTGGTACTCCTTCATCTCAAAAAATTAAAATCTTGATCAAGGTCACGAAAAGGCGTGGTTGAGCTTGTCTGAGGTAGCATGATTGCGCTATCTGTTGATTTTCACAGACCACCCCAACTACAACGGGTTGAAAATTTTATCTTGAGATGAGATACTAAAGTGACTGCACCGAAAATTGATTGGAGGGGCATACCAAAGATAGCGTTATATGCTGAATCTGACTTGACCATTATGAATTGGATTAAATGAGTCACTTGTCGAGGAAATTCACTAAGGACAACAGGAAGGGTGATTGTCCCCCCTACTCGCACAGGGCGATTATCAAACTCGTATAATGGTTCTAAAGCAGGTTGGAGCTTTTCCCTAACTAGTCTTATGCTAAGAAATGTGGAGTAAAACAAGACATTAACATAACTCTCATTGTCAATCAAAATTCTCTTAACATTATAATATTGGTCACCGATCCCTACGCTGATGACAAGTAGATCTTGATGAGGAGCATGGACTCCTTCTAAGTCTGAGTCATTAAAAGTGATGAAATGATTAATACGAGACTTCTTTAACTCTGGCTCTTCAGATGTGGTAATGAGAACTTGATTAGATAGTATTGGTCATCCTGCGATTGTTTCAATTTCTCCAATTATTTGATGATTATTTTGTTATTTTTGTGATGACTATCTGCTGCCCCCGTTGGAGGTATGTTTATTTGATTCAATTGATTCTTCATAAATCAACGTAGATATCCTTGTTGAATGAGCCTCTCGATTTCTTCTTTGAGTTGTTTGAATGCCTCAGTAGTATGTCCACGACTTCGATGGAAATGATAATATTATTCCTGATTTCTTGAATTTGGTTTCAGTGGATGCGACCACTTGATGTTTTCTTCATCTCGAATAGCCATAAGAAGGTTGACACGATATGTGTTCAACGGCGTGTATTCCTTTTCTGGTGGTGGTTCACGTCGTTGATATGGGGGCCATGGAGGGAGATCGCAGTTGCCTTGTTGCTTCTTTTGATGGGACAATCGTGCGCATTCCTTGGCGCTCTTATATTTTTCTCAGTAGATTGTTCAAATTATTTTGATGGGCATTAATAGCCTCATCGACGAGATTTGTGCTTCCACGATGAACTAAGTCGGCATATGAGCGACGGTGTCTCAGTAAGTGATGAGTAAAAGCCTGACGAGTCCTCCAAAGAAAACTCCTCTTAATAGTTTAGGGTCTACTCCAGGTATTTGGCGAGCTTCTAAGGAGAACTTCTGGAAGTATTCCTTAAGTGATTCACCCTCATTCTGACGAATGCCGGAGAGATGGAAGGAATCTTTAATGATCCACGTGTTTGCAATGAACTGTTCCACAAAAATTTTGGCGAGTTCGTCAAAGGTATGGATGGATCCCCTTGGAAGGGAGTAGAACCCGAAGTGAGCTTGTCCCTTAGGGTAAGAAAAAGACCCACAAAGCAAAGGTGTCGTGAGCTCGTTGGATATGCATGATAGTCCTGTAATGGTCGATGTGTTCATGTGGGTCAGTCGCCCCATCATAGGAATCAATGCTCGGAAGCTTGAAATCCACGGGAATAGGATGTTGAAGAATAGCTTCAACTAAAGGTGAGGATTCCTCATAGCCGTGGTGAGGGGGAAGATGATTTCTGTCTTGAAGGTGAAATTTATCTTGCATTAAGCATCATAATTCGACGACAACATGACGAGTGAGGTCAACAGACGAGAATGTGTCAAGCTACGAATAATTTGTGGATTAGCGGTTGACGTGATGGATGAGTAGAACTAGCAGTGTCAATGAGATCAGCATCACGTCTCTACACGGAGGAACTTCAGTGTCAAGGAGACTAACATTTTGACTTCCCATGACTAACGATCGATCTTGGGGGAGATGTGTTTGTCGCGGTAGTGACTGTTGTGTTCCTTGAAAAGTTGGATTATCTCATTTTGAGACTCTTCCATTCGGCGAACACGTTCTTCTAAAGATATTCCTATTACCACCACGGTCATGCCTATCGTGGGAGTGGCGAAGCTTGACATTCTTGGTTTAAGAATTGGTGAGAGTGACGGAGTTGGAGGCGGGACACGAGCAGGCGCCTATTGGCCATAATTTAGGGTGTTTAAAGAAATTGTGATTGAAAGGTTCTTTTCCCACAGACGACGCCAAACTGTTGCGTGCTAGAAAATCAGTTGTGGTAGAGTGAAAGTTTACGCCTTAGCCTTGTTGTGAAATCCAGCACACACATAGATATTTAAGGAGTGAATAAGAAAACTCTAGAATTTTTACGTGGAAAACCTCGAAAAGAGGGAAAAAATCACGAGGCTTGGCCCAGTAAAAATCTTCTACTATGTATCTATTTCAGAGTATAAAATCTGCCTGATAACGGGATTACAGGATTGCATATGAGAAGGGAACAACAACTATGTAGTCACATTCAGGTGATAACAGTTGCTAGTGGTAGCAGATGATGGTGAAGCCGAGGGACATCGACAACGATGAAGGTGGTTATGATGGGGACCGATAGAGATTGACTACGATGAGGATCATGGCGAAGTTGACTAAGCCGAGTGGTGGCAGGATTGTGCTTGGAGGATCTTCATGCTTTAGAGCTCTCTCCTCTCTCTCTTATTTGGGGTCCCCTCATATGAGGAATGGGGGCTATTTATAGATTGGAGGAGTGATGTCCCTGTAAATACATGCAAAACCCGAACTACTCCACTTCATCGGACAGCTCAAGATGATTCCTTTGATCATTCGATGTATTTTAATTATTTGAATGCTCAAATGAAATCGTAATTGTGAGATCTTAGGCTTGTTAGATCCCTCATCGACGCCGATTTGACTATAAATACTCCATGTTTGATGGCTATTTAGGGATTTAACTGATATCCCAAAGTTTCCAATGACATTTTAAGTGCTTCATCTCGATCAGTTTCAACTTCGGATTAGTTTACTTTCAACACCAAGATTCATGCTTCGACTAGTAGAATGTTCAGTGTCATATCAATAATAATAATAATAATAATAATAATAATAATAATATGTCACCTAATGATATAAATCCTTGTTGCGTACTAGAAAACCAGTTACGGTAGAGTAAAAGTTTACGCCTTTGCATAAATCCAAAGACACAATAATGTATTTAAAGAGTGAACAAGAAAACTCCAAAAATTTTAACGTGAAAAACCTCGAAAAGAGGGAAAAACCACGGGGCCTAGCCCAGTAGAAATCTTCCATTATGTATTTATTTTAGAGTACAAAATCTTCCCGATAACGGGATTACATAATTGTATATGAGAAGGGAATAACAACTATGTAGTCACATTCAGTTGGTAACAATTGCTAGTGGTAGTAGATGATAGAGAACGACGGGGATCAGCGATAAAGGATCGATCTGGCTACCCGCGACTGCGGTGGTTGACAACCAACGGGGTTAGCGATCGTCGAGTGGTGGTACGATTATGCCTAGAGGATTTTCAAGCTTTAGAGCTCTCTCCTTTCTCTTGCTTGGCCTCCCTTCATATAAGGAATGAAGGGATATTTATAGATTCGAGGAGTGACGTCTCTGTAAATAGATGCAAAATCTGAACCACTCCTCTCCATCGGACGGCTCAAAATGATTCCTTTGATCATATGATATATTTTGTATATTTGAATGCTCAAATGAAGTCGGAATTATGAGATCTTGGGCTCGTTAGATCTGGCTCGTCTAGACGCTCGATTTGGCTATAAACACTCCATGTTTGAGCATTATTTAGGGATTTAATTGATATCCCAAAGTTTTCAAGGATATTTTAAGTGCTTGATCTCGACCAATTTCAACTTAATTGCTTTTTTTAGCATCAAGATTCGTTTTCACTAGTAGTATTTTAAGTGTCACGGTTCTCTATTTTTGGATGATATTATTTCAATCATCCAAAAATATATATATACGTCAAATTCTTGAAAATAACACATTCTTCAAAGAAATTTGCGGGTCCATCAACCATACATTTTGAGAGAACAGATCTTCATGAGAGCATAAGATTATGATCACGGAAGCGAGCACAGGGCCGGGGACGTATGTGGATATGCGCGAGCATAATATTTTGGAGTTATGGACCCATTCGAGCATGGGCGTTATGGCACCCGCTGGTCGCGGCGCACTGCGCGCTGGTCTGGGGTTCGGTCGCTGAACGCCGAAATGAATGAGAGCCGAATGGCTGCGGCGTCTCAGTTCTGCGATCATGCCGTCACGCTTCTTGTTCATGGGGGGAGTTCGGTGAGCGGAAAGTGAACAGGCGGTCGCACAGAACGGCGAAGGGGTCGGAACCATGGACGTAAGAGAGGCGAGTGGACCGCTGCTGGTGAGCATGCCAATGAGGGTTTTTTTGTCCGTTTTCGCCCATTTTTGCCCGTTTTGGATATTTTGAGCAGGTTTTTGCGATTTTTGACAGTTTTTGATCATTTTACCTCTATAAGAGTCTATAAGAACCCCCCATGGGGTCAAGAGAGAAGGCACACTCTCCATATGCTTGAGTGTCCCTCTTCTTCTTAAGAGGAGGTCGTTCGGAGGAGATCGAGGCCCATAGTTCATAGGCTGCTTTGCTCAAAGAGGCGTCAACCGCCTCTTTGACCGACCGGCCGAGGCATCAAGGCCCGTAGTTCATCACGATGAGGCTCAGGTCAACCGCCTTGTCGACCGACCATGTTTGGAGGAAATCAAGGCTCGTAGTTCATACGGTGAGCTCGGTTCTCCTCGAAAGAGGCATCAATCGCCTTTTGACCGGGACGATCGGAGGCGATCACCATCACGGCATATAGTTTTCCCTCAAAAAAGGCGTCAACTCATTAGACCGACCGTTGAGGCGATGAAGGCCCCAGACATATACGTGTCGCCCTCAAAAGAGGCCAATCTTGTTGGACCGAAGGGGATCGAAGCGACAATGATGATCGGAGACGGGTTACGGCGATGCCCGATGATGGTGGCGACCGCGGTCGGCGGCAACCACGACGGTGGGATAACCAACGACGATGGTGGAAACTTCGCTGATATGGTCGGCGATGTTACTGGAGACCGGTGTGGCGGTAGGCGGGAAGTGATCACGGCGCTTTAGTCGATGGTCGGCAGCAAGAACTAGCTATCTAAGCGGCCGGTCGGTGGGGATGACCGCGATGGTGGTGACCGGAGATTACCAGCGATGGTTGCGAGGTGACCGGCGATGTTGGTTAGGGCCGACGGTGGTAGTAGCGGACTGTAGATGGTAGGGCGCTTAGCGCGATGATCCAATGGCGATGGTGGTGGTAATTAGATTGCCGAAGTTGATGATTTTGACCTATCCGAGGTTGTTTCGAGTGTGATCACCACGCAACGATGACGAACGAAGAGGTTGAATAATCGAATATTTTGACCCATCAAGGTTGTTTGTCGAGTGTTACCCGGCGACGCAACCTATGTGGAAGAGGTAATTGAAACCAGGGATTTTGACCTATCCGAGGTTGTTTGTCGGTGTTTCGAGTTAACCGATGGATGAGGTAATTGAATCCGGAAGATTTTGACCTATCCAGTTGTTTTTTTGGTGTTACCGATGACGTTAACTGTATGGAAGAGGTCATGGGAAGTCCACCAGGACCTTTTGACCTATCTAGGTTGTTTGTCGAGTCTTTGCTCGATGACGCAACAGATGAAGAGGTCGAATCAATCCGAGAATTTTGACCTATCCGAGATTGTTTGTCAGAGTCTTTGCTCGATGACGTTAACCTGCATGGAGTATGTGGGAAGTTTTGATCTATCCGAGATTGTTTGTCAGAGTCTTTGCTCGATGACGTTAACCTGTGTGGAAGAGGTCGAATTGAATCCGCTGAGGATTTTTGACCTATCCGAGGTTGTTTGTCAGGGTGTTACCCGATGACGTTAACCTGTATGGATGAGGTTGAATGGAATCCGCTGAGAATTTTTGACCTATCTGAGGTTGTTTATCAGGGTGTTACTCGATGATGTTAACCTGTATGGAAGAGGTTGTGGGAAGTCCACCAAGGATCTTTTGACCTATCTTAGATTGTTTGTCAGAGTCTTTGCTCGATGACGTTAACTGCGGTGGAAGAGGTCGAAAATACGAGGATTTTGACCTATCCGAGGTTGTTTGTCAGGGTGTTACCCGATGACGTTAACCTGTATGGATGAGGTCGAATTGAATCAGCTGAGAATTTTTGACCCATCCAAGGTTATTTGTCAAAGTATTACTTGATGACGTTAACCTGTATGGAAGAGGTCGAATCAAAACATCCATTTGTGGTTGTAGCCAAAGTTGCTCCTTAACCTTGGTCTTGTTCATTGGTATTACTTGATTTTCTTCTCTAACAAGATAATCAGAATATTGATTTGGATAATCTTTTGAGATTAAGAGTTGCCCTAGTTTTTGACAAAATTTGAAGGAATGAAGTTTGATGAATCTTCATTCTTAACTTGCACTCCTTAAATGCTTGAAATACTCTACCTCGATGGTGGTTTCGATCTTGTTGGAAAACTTGGTCCCCATACAAGATGATATAATGGGAATCAATTTCCTACAGATGGCGTCAAACTGTTGTGTGCTAGAAAATCAGTTGCGGTAGAGTAAAAGTTTACGCCTTAGCCTTGTTGCAAAATCCAGTACAAACATAGGTATTTAAAGAGTGAACAAGAAAACTCTAGAAATTTTAATGTGAAAAACCTCGAAAAAAGGGAAAAACTGCGGGGCCTAGCCCAGTAGAAATCTTCCACTATGTATTTGTTTTGGAGTACAAAATCTTTCTGATAACGGGATTACATAATTATATATGAGAAGGGAACAACAGCTATGTAGTCACGTTCAGGTGGTAACATTTGCTTGTAGTAGCAGATAATAGAGAACGGCGGGGATCAACGACGGCAAGGATCAGCGGTGACCTACGACGGTGGTTGAAAACCAACGGGGGTCAGCGACCGTCAAGTGGTGGCATGATTATGTCTGAAGGATTTTCAAGCTTTAGAGATCTCTCCTCTCTCTTGCTTAGCCTCCCTTCATATGAGGAATGAGGGGCTATTTATAGATTGGAGTGGCGTCTCTGTAAATACATGCAAAATCCGAACCACTCCTCTCCATCGACGGCTCAAAATGATTCCTTTGATCATATGATGTATTTTGTGTATTTGAATGCTCAAATGAAATTATTAGATTTTGGGCTCGTTAGATCCTCATAGACCCTCGATTTGACTATATAACACTCCATGTTTGAGAGCTATTTAGAGATTTAAGCGATATCCCAAAGTTTCCAAGGATATTTTAATTGCTTGATCTCGACCAGTTTTAACTTCGGATCAACTTGCTTTTAGCATCAAGATTTGTGCTTCGACTAGTTGTATTTTAAATGTCATATCAATCCTTAAATCTTGAAACAAATAACCTAATAATTTATCTTGATTCTGTTGGAAATATATAAAGATAAAAATAAATTTATCTAGCCGAGATCTCATATCAAATCATCAAAAATATTTAATCGGAAGCATACCTGAATCCATGGAAGAGCTAATGCGGGATCTTGGTCTTACACTTCTAAAGGGGTGTTCTTGAGAGAGAGAGAGAGAGAGAGAGAGAGAGAGAGAGAGAGAGAGAGAGAGAGAGAGAGCATTCTTTTCACTCAAGATGGGATATGAGTAAAATAAGAACTTCACCTTTTAGAATGGGACCATGACCCTATTTATACTTGAGTGTATTTCAAAAAATGTCGGTCTCTACACATGATACTTTCATACAAAATTAATAAGATGTCTCCAAAGCCTAAAATTAATTAATCTTTATTTGATCACAAAATTAATAGGCTTAAAAATAAGATAGCACATAATGTATAATTAAATTCATATGTGAGCTCACATTCAAAAATTTCTAACAATCTCCCACTTGAGCCACATATATATTGCTTGATAGTTATACATTATTAAATACTTTAAGAGCTCAATATTTGTTATTTTCAAAGAGGAATATCTTCAGATAATCTGGTCCATTAATAATATTGACATATAATCACAATAATCTCTATTATAATTTTCTATAACAAGATTAATCAGTGATCATCAAATCAATATGATTAACGACATAGATCAAGTATGGATGTGTAATAGAAATTTCATGTAATGTGATCATATATCATATCTATTTTCAACTGGTCCTATATTATAACTCAAAAGAGTTATAAATGTAGTTTCATTTATTTATGCTAAACTGCAATTGAAACTATATAACTTTATTTCAGAGTTTTCAACTATAAGAACAATACTTTATTCTATCAAAAAATATATTTATAATCATTGAATATCATAAGCAAATTCCCATTATGCTAGCATATCATCAAAGTAAACCACTCTCATACAAGCCACATGCTCATGAAATACTTTAGGTGATAAACCTTTTATAAGTGGATCTGCAATCATAAAATTTGTACTAATATGTTCAATAGATACTTGAGAACTTTGAACTCTTTCTTTTACAATAAGAAATTTTATGTCAATATGCTTTGATTTTAACAAACTCTTGTTGTTCTTTAAATACAACTTAGTGGCTCTATTATCACAATTTATTTTTAATGATTTCTCTATTCCTTCAAAAATATTTAGCCCAGTGATAAAATTTCGTAGCCATATTCCTTAATTTGATACCTCATAACAAGCTATAAATTCTGCTTCCATAGTGAAAGAAGTTATAAGTGATTGTTTAGTACTTTTCCAAGATATAGCTCCTCCAGTAAATAAGAAAGTATAACCTCAAGTGAATCTTCTACTATCGAGGCAACCAGCAAAATCAGAATCAGAGTACCCCATGATCTCCAAATGATCTGATCTTCGATATATGAGCATAAAGTCTTTTGTTCTCTTTACATACTGCATAACTCATTTTACTGTTTTCTAATGATTCATTCCTGGGTTACTTAAATATCTGCCAAGCATTCTCAACAATGTACGTAATATCTAAATGCGTACAAACTTGAGCATACATAAGACTCCCTACTGTTGATACATAAGAGATCTTTTCCATTTCTTTCTTTTCGAATTCATTTCTTGGACATTGAAGCAAACTGAATTTATCACCTTTAATAATGGGTGTATCTCCTAGTGTACAATCTTTCATGTTAAATCTACTAAGCACTTTATCAATATATGTCTTTTATGATAAACCAAGTATACCACGAGAACGATCTCGATAAATTTGTATACCCAACACAAAAGATGCATTCCTAAGATCTTTCATTTCAAATTTATTTGAAAAAAATTTCTTAATTTCATGCAAAAAGCCTATATCACTACTTGCCAGAGAAATATCAACATATAACACTAGGATGATGAATTTACTCCCACTTATTTTGTAATAAATGCATTGATCAACAGTATTTTTTTTAAAACCAAAAGAAGTAATCACTTGATCAAATTTCTTATATCATTGACGGGAAGCTTGCTTTAAACCATAGATGAATTTCTCTAATTTGCATACTAGGTGTTTTGAATCAGAAGATTAAAAATTTTTTGGTTGCACCATATATATAGTTTCTTCAATGTCACCATTGAGAAATACAATCTTTACATCCATCTGATGCAACTCTAAATCATAATGAGCTACTAGTGTCATAATGATTCTAAAAGAGTTTTTCGAAGACACTGGAGAGAAAGTCTCTTATAATTAATATCTTCCTTTTTGAGTGAAACCTTTAGCGACTAGACATGCTTTATATCTTTCGACATTGCCTTTTGAATCCCGTTTGGTTTTAAAAATCCATTTACAACTAATGGGTTTTACTGATTTAGGCAATTCGATAAGATTCCAAACATTATTATCTTTCGTTGATTTCATCTCATCCTCAATGGCTTCAATCCATTTATGAGAGTTAACACTTTGTTTGACTTGACTAAAAGAGAATGGATCACTCTCCAATCCAATGTCAAACTCATATTCTTGGAAACACACAACATAATCATCTGAAATTACTAATCTCCTCTCCCTAGTGGATTTTCTTAATGACACTTCAATTTGAGATTGTTGTGATTCCTCGGTATAAGTGGGAGTTAACTCAAGAATATTTTGATTGTCTCAGATACAACCTCGAATAAGATCGTAAAATTATCTGATCATTTTTTATTGTAACAATAGGAAAAGTAATAAATTGCTCTTCAAATATAAAATTTTTAGGTTTATTACTCTTATCATATTCAACTTCCTCAATAATTTTAGCAATGCCTATCTCGAAAACGGATTTATTTGAAGAGTCATAAAACTTAAAACCCTTTGACCTTTATGAGTATCCAACAAAATAGCAGCTTATAGTTCTTGAGTCCAATTTTCTTTCATTAGGCTTATATGACCGAGCTTTAGTTGGACATCCCAAACATGAAGATGTCTAATACTAAGCTTCTTCCCAATCCATAATTCATGTGGGGTTTTAGCTACTGCTTTGCTTAGAACTTTATTAAGGATGTAAACTGCAGTCTTTAAGGCTTCTCTAAAGTGAATCTAGGAAAGGAGAATGATTTATCATACTTCTAATCATATCCATAAGGGTCTAATTTCATCTCTCAGCTACACCATTTTGACTTGGAGTCTTTAGCATGGTGTATTGAGGAACGATGTCACATTATGCTAAATATTTAGCAAAAGGGCATGGACGTTGTTCACATGATCCATCATATCTACCATAGTATTCATCACCACGGTCAAATTTGACAGCTTTTATTTTCTTTTCAAGTTAATTTTCAACTTCAGCCTTGAAAATTTTGAATACGTCTAATGATTGTGACTTCTCACAAATCAAGTATAAGTACTCATAACGAGAATAATCGTTTATGAAAGTAATGAAATATAGTTGGTCATTCCAAGTAGCTATAGGGAATGAACCACAAATATCAGTATGAATTAATTTCAAGATATTTAAACTCCTATTAGCACCAAATTTCTTGATATTTGTTTGTTTTCTCTTGATACATTCTATACAGAGTTTATCATCTGAGAAATCAAGAGAATCAAAAATTCCTTCTGACACAGGTCTTTCAATTCTATGTTTAAAAATATGTCATAAACGTATGTGTCATAACATATATGAATTCTCATTCATTAATTTTCGCTTTGTACTAAAATAACTTGCATGCAAAGTTTCATTAATTTGTAAAGCAGAAATGTCTAATTTATACACAAAATTAACGGAGTTTCAATAAAACAAATAAGGATCTAATAATTCAACCTCACCGATCTATAGACTCGCGAAAATCACTTAATACTAATAACCAATTAATTCTTAAATGTTATTATTTATCACCTAAAAATTATACAAATTTTACTAGTTCCCATCTTATATCGATAGAATGTTAATTCCTACCAATTTACAAATACCACCGACCATATATATATAAAGATTATCATAGCGTAAAACACTCTTGTCCCAATGAAACTAATATTTTATTTGGATTTTGAGATTTTAATAATAATCGACTTGACTTTCAACATACCTTTTTAACAAATGATACAGAAAAAGGCAGAGTCTTAGTCGGTATGGATTTCTTCGACAACATACTATTTCTTTTACCGATACTATTGTACCAATTAACTCTACAGTTATTCCACGATATAATTGTTCACTTTCATAGCTATATACAAATTGAGATCTATGCCTACTTGAACCACAATCCTCCATACTTTATGCAACGGAGCGATTTACGTTTGTAAACAATGGCTTATACCGCCACACCTACCTCTACATCATGACAATTTACTCCTACATACGTTCAATGGCTTCTGTATAATTACTACTTACTGGTCCAATCAATACATTTTGCTCAATAACACTCCTATTAAAATTCTCAAACTTTGGTGCCTTACTGATAATGGTCCTGACTTTATACTCGGCAATAGTATCTTCAAATCTATGCATGCTTTTACTCAATATACCGACCATATTGAATTAATTACTCCTTGTATACACTTCCTCTCCTGTCCATTCATCACGACACTCATTTCCACTCCTCCATTCTTTCGCACCTAACGTGGTGATTTAAATAACATTATTCAATCTCACCTTTCCAACCCTTCATCCTTACACTTTTCCACCAACCTCGATAAATTAAACGATGTACGACATTTCGCTGAAACCTTATTTTCCAAAACTTTTTCGGAAAATCCTTTACAATTCTGGTCCAAAGATGAGCTTGTGGCTCATATTGAACCACTTAACCCCTCTTTAGTTATCGGGGTTCGACCCATGAAATATACTAGTGATGATAAACTTGAATTTAAAAACAACTTGCTGAACTATTACAGTTATACCTCATCTCTCATAGTACTATCTCTCATAGCAATCCCGCTTTTCTTGTCCGAAATCATGTTGAGCAGGTTCGCGGAAAGGCTTGAATAGTTATTAACTATAAAAAACTCAACGACAATACCAAATTTGATGGATATTTTTTACCAAATAAACAAGTTCTTATTAATCAAATTAAAAATGCTAAATGGTTTTCAAAATTTGATGCAAATCTGGCTTCTGGCAGATTAAAATGCATCATGACAAGATCAATTAATGTACCTTTAGTACACCCCAAGGACATTATCAATGGAATGTTATGTTTTTCGGCTTAAAAAATGCACCACAAATATTTCAACGACGTATGGATTATTTATTTTTCGAATTTAACACATTTTCTCTAGTTTATATTGATGATATTCTCATTTTTAGTACTACTCTTTCAACTCATATAAAGCATCTTATGCTATTCATAAAAACTATATAAACACAAGAGTGCATTAAGCAAAAAGAAAGTTGTTTTGTTATATTGAATTTTAGGACTAAAAATTGATAACGACGCGATCGACTTACAAGATCACATTTTACAAAAATTAGACAACTTTACAACGATAACCAACCAAAAAGACTTACAACGCTTTCTTGGTTGTATTAATTATGCAGAAGCATTTATTCAAGATTTGGCTACTCTTAGAGCTCCACTATAAAAGAAACTTAGAAAAAACATAAGCTGAACTTGGGATATTACTGATCAAAATATATTACTACAAATCAAAAAAAATTATAAACAACTCTCTAAATTAACTCTACCAATAAATGAAAAATTAATTATCGAAACTAATAGCTCTGATATTTACTAGGGAGCCATTTTAAAAGTTGTACGACAAAATACTGAAGTTATATATAGATACGCATCTGGTACCTATACACCAACTAAACAAAATTATCATATTAATAAAAAAGAACTGTTAGCAATCAAAAAAGCTATTAAAAAATTCGAGTTATTTTTAAACGAACACTTTATTGTCAGAACTAATAATAAAACTGCTATTTCTTTTATTAAAGAAAAATTATTGATTATTTACCAAATAAAAGATTAATTAGAAAAAGTTATCGCTTATCATTTTGATTTAGAATATATTGAAGGAAAAAGAAATGCATTAGCTGACACTTTAACACGAGAATTTTGTAGATCATGAGTTCTATTCCAGACAACGAGCTAACAATGGACAACTTACCAGACACACTAGATATGGATACATATTCAAAAGATTCCATCAAATCTAAAGACCACGTATTAGAAAGTTATATCTAATTACTAGATCAATAATTATGAAAATTAGAATGCAAAATTGCGTATAACAATAAATTACAATGTAATTGTGAATGTCAAAAAAATATCTCCTGGAGAAGTAGATGAAGATCAATTACCCTCAATTTCAAAATATAAAGAAATACGCATGCCGTCCCTACAAAGAAATACTGACGATCCCAACAAGTATGACTTCAAAAGTGAAATTAATCTATCTAGTTAGAACTATTTTACAAAAGGAAGCACCAAAACAAAAAACCATATTAGAAATAGCTGATAATTGGCAAAGATATTCCTTATATCAGGAACGTATTAATGCTCATATTTATTTCCATACATATGGAAAATATCATGTAGCATATATATACGACATTACTGATGTCAAAATTATTCACGAATTATATGAGTCAGGATTAATTCATATGATTTACCTTGAAGATTTATCTCCCCTTCAAAAATTACCAAAGGTATTTACTGATGCAGTTGAGATATTTGAGTCCATCTTTAAACACTAGTATATCTATATTAAATTATTTCAAACATATCCAGAGATACCTGAAGGATAAATATCACTTATCCAAATTGGGATCAGTAGTGAACCCTTTTATCCAAAATATGTAACAGAGAAGCTCTTTTATGAAAGACAAAAGGACGAAGATTTATATCAAATATGGATAGAGACAAGAAAAATTGATTCTACAAACATATGGGTATATCACTGTTCTGATAACTTATTCATATACTAAAGAAAGCTCTACCGACGATTCATGAAGTCCTCTATCAAAATGAATTAACTTACTACTTAAAAAATATGATAAAAGCTAGTCGTAGTAAAACAAAATTATGTACAAGAATACAAAAGGACAAGTTACATCAATGTATCTATTGTAAGAAAAAACAGACTTTACAGGCATTTCGAGAAGAATTAAATCAAAGATAAAGTACTGATATTAACATATGACAACAAGCAAAGAATCTAACTATGAAGAGCACTCAGATAAAGATAGCAAGTAAAGAATCTAATTATAAAAAAAAAGCACTCAGAGAAAGCTACCACACTCAAACAAAGCTACCGCACTCAGAAGAATAATAGACCACACACCAGAAAAGCAAAAGAAAAAGCAGCAATTATTTCAAGCACTCAATTAAAGCAGCCCACTCAAATAAAGAAAAAGAAAAACAGTAATTATTGCAAGCACTCGGAATAGACGAATCCGCTACTACCTAACATCCTTTCCGCATCTATAAATTAAGCAGAGTGGAACATAGAAGGATTTATAGTGAGTTTGTGTGAGCTTCTTCTTTTCCTTCCTTTCCCTATTTTCTACAAGAAAAGTATGATGTACTATAGCGTTAAATAATAACTCTCTCACCGATGTATGTAAGTATGTTTCTTTGATTTTAGTTTCTTTTCTCTGTATTACTCGCTGGTTTGTAATAATATATTGTTATAAGTGTGTTTTTGCATTATTGGTTACGCCTAGTGTAGGAAACGAACGAAGGTTGTGCTTTGCTTCTCTGAAGTAATCATATGAGGGTCTGTGGTGTGTTGCGGTCTTCCTAAGAAATCCACTAGTTGTTAGTATGATATGAACCGGAGAATGCAAGGTCAAATCCCATAGGGAAAACACAAGGATAAGGGAAGATTATCTACAAACCAAAGGATAATATAGATAGAAGCGTGCTGGACCCATTGAATATATGCTTATAGATATCGGCAGAGAGAGCTTTTTTTATGGCATCAAGAGAAACGTTAAATTAGAACTTAAGCAGAAGCGATTAAGCAAAGAACTAAAGTATTAAATACATTAGTTACATAGAAAATAATCGAACAAAACTCTACAAATTTAGAGGTAGAGCCCCCAAAAAAATGATTATCAACCAAAGAACCAATAAATATTTGAATCTTGAAAGAGACTAAATTTTTCATTTCCAAATGAACAAGAATAACCAGATTTGTCCAAACAAGAAATAGAAATTAAATTTCGTCTAAATAACATCACATAAAAAGTCTCATGTAAATTCAAAATACAACCATATTTTAGATATAATCTATATAAGTATATTGCTTCAACAGGAGCTTTATTGTGATTTCTCATATAGATAAATCTTTCAACATCAGTTGACATTCGTCTCCTTAGACAACTTTGCATAGTCATACTTATGTGAGTAGTTGCACCTGTATTTATCCACCTAGTGTAATTTGGTACTAAGGATAATTTAACTTCATAACAAATAAAGTTGAGAAGTTTATCCTTTTTTATCAGTCAATTTGCATACTTGGGACAATCCTTCTTCACATGACCAACCTTCTTACAAAAGAAATAAGTAACAGCATTATCTTGTTTCTGTTGCACTTTATGCTATGAAGTCCCTTTGTCTGTAGCTCTTTTGCTTTTATAAGCCCTTTTTTTAATAATAATGCCACGAGAGGAAGTAGCTAAGTGAGCATTTTCTATTTTATCATATTTCAATTTCTCTTCCTCTTGCATATATTGAGCAATGAGCTAATTAAGAGTTCATTTTTCCTTTTGAGTATTATAGCTTATCTTAAAATGATTAAATTGTGTAAGAAGAGAGATCAAAACTAAGTGCACAAGAATGTCATCAGACATCTCTAATTATAGTGCTCTCATTCTCATGACAAAATTAGGCATCTCCATAATGTACTCTTATGTTTCCATTTCCTTCATACCGCAAACGAGTTTACAAAAATAGTACTTGCTTCGACCTTTCCTAACTAAACGATTTGTTATTTGGCTTAAAACTTTTAGACATTCTTCTTCGTATCAGCACCTCTTATGATTTCTGGAATGGAATACTTCATGATCATAAGACTCATGCGATTAGAACGCTCCATCTTTTTAAAGTTAGTCATTTGTTCAATAGTACTTTCGCAAGAAGTGAAGGACGTGATTGATCGCAGTAAAGATCCATTACCCCAAGGACAATGGTGATATATTCTTCCATTTTTTAAAGTTAGTATAAACAGAAATGTTATTCAAATTGGCAGATATAAAATAAATATTAACTGAAAAGAACAAAATAATACTCACAATTAACAATATTGTCATTTTCATGCATATATAATATAAACAAAATATATGCTTAAAATAAAATGTTTAATAAAATGGGAATATATAAGATATCTAACACAACATTGTAATTTACCAACATAAATAATAATTTATAAATAATACTTTAAAATTACAACAAATATTGATAATAACAACGACGTCTTGGATATGACATGCATTTGATTAATATAAATTTATCACACATTTGTTACTGCACAAAATCTGACCAAAAAATAATCTTCCTTTGGGCTGATTATTTTTTGCATAGATTTAAATATAATCCATATATAATATTTATATATTTCAAAATTAAATAAATTGATATACTAGAGTTTACTTTGGTGACATAATATTTCAATTTAAATTAATTTTGAAATAACAAATATCAACTATATTATTCCAGCAATTACTCCAATTAATACGAACTTGAAATATTTAAAAATAATAATAATATAAATTTTAGCTAATTGTTATAGTCAAAACATCAAACATATTTATATTATTTTAGCTTATTGTTAAAGTCAAAACAACAAATATATATTGGATACTATGTATATTCGACGAAAAGAAAAGAATGTATAATGTCATAATTAATAAAAAAAATGAGCATTCTCGATTTCATAATAGAAATAGAATTCATTATGTACTAGTGCATTACGAATTATTTATCGAATATTAAAACAATAATTATCCATAAAATTTAAAATAGAATATTTATACATAAATATTTAATATTATAAAAAAAAATCTGAAATATAATACATTTAGAAATATTAAACATAAGTGTAATTATTATATTTACTTAAAAATATTTTATTTGAAATTAATTGCACAAATCAATTAATTGTAAAATATTTCAGATTAACAAAGATGGATTTAAAATCTGAAATGAATATGAACATTTATAAATAATATTATAGCAAATAATTTCATATATAAATTATAGTATAAAATGTTAAAAATAAATAAATATAATAAATAAACTGAAAAGCAGTGACGCGAAACGTTTCATATTCCGGTATATCTATATGAACTAATTAAATAGAATAATTATAACATTTATATTAACTTATATATATTTATATGTATCGCCCTAAGGTCAAACCGATGAAACGGAATTAAATGGAATAATTATAACATTTATACTAACTTATATATATTTATATAAATATCGTTGTAGCAGAAAAATATTTCATATTCATTTTTTTTTAATCTTAAATATTGTTTTATATTATAAACGGTGGACAGAAAAATATTTCATATTCCTTTTTATTTTTATATTAAGATCACAATGACAAAAATTAGTATATCGATCACACAAAAATTAAAATTATGATTAAAGTATAAAGCAAATTTAACTATATTATTTTACTTAAAATCAAGAATAGAAAAGTCATCTAAAGATATCGATCTTATACGAATAATTATTTCTTCAAAAAATTTTGAATCGTACTTTGATCTTAAATTTTTAAATAATAAATCTGAAAGATGATGAGTAAAATCATTTCTGTTCTGATAAGCTCTCGATATCACTTGTTAGAAATATATAAAGATAAAAATAAATTTATCTGGCAGGATCCGTATGAATCATCGAGAATATTTGTTAATCAGATTTGCTGGATTTTAGCCTTACTTAAAGGGGTGTTCTTGAGAGAGAGAGAGAGACTTTCTTTTTTATTCAAGATGGAATATGAGTAAAATGAGCTTTCAGCTTTTAGAATGAGGATCGTGATCTTATTTATCTTAAGTGTATTTCATTTTATTTTTTAGATCATTAAAATAAAATAAAATAAAATTACACTGATAATTTTATATAAAATTAATAAGATGTCTCAAAACTTAAAATTAATTAATTTTATTTGATCACAAAATTAATAGCTTAAAAAATAAGATACATAATATATAATTAAATTCAGTATGTAAGTCGTTCAAAAATTTCCAACAGATTCAACTTGCAAAATAGTTTTCATAATCTAACCATATGGAATCTAATTAATAAATCTGGATTTAAGGATGTACTAAATCCTATTGTAGCCAAACAACCCAATATGAGTGATGGGATTTAACAAATCCTAAATTTAACTAATAACACAACTAAATTGATACTTATCAAAATAATTGGATTTAAAGATTAAAACTAAATCTCGCTTAAATTCTACCTAAAATAGAATACCAATCAGGCATTATCATTAATACTAATTTTTATGAATCTGATTGTTATTATTCTTTTGAATGTGATGTCCAAAATAATGAATCTAAAATACTCAAAATTCTAATGTGATCAATCATAATATCTAAGTATAATTTTCCAAATCAAATATGCATACGAAGCTAATGTCTGCAAGAAAGCATAAACAATGCGAATAACACATTAGTATGTCAGTGTACTACAAAAACTCCAAAAGTTAAGAGGTGAAGGAAGAGATTGTGAATTCCTATATTTCATTCTTTATTTTTAGAAAGAACAAAAACAAATCTTTGGTAATACAATGAAAGGCAAAGTATGAAGTCACAATTTTTCTTCATAAACATCAAAATCTAAGGTAAAATAGCCACAAATTACCTTAGTAGAAGCATTCCCCTGCATAACAGCAGCTGAGGCAATCGTCTAAAAAGAAATTTTGTAAAGTTCGCCTAGCTTATAATCAAGAAAGAGGAGCACCAGATAGGAAGGGCTTTGTTCCATCACAGAAATCGGAAAAAGGAGAAGCAGCATTTAGGAAGAACGAAAAACAAGACTTCATTTGGCATATAAGATCACGATCTCGGGTGCCCGCTAGATTGAGCAAAATAGTCATGAGAGCAAAGAGTAAAGATGAATAAGTCAGCAGTGTAGCCCCAATCCATCAACCCGTACTCTTCAAAAGAAGATGATCGCTTTTCTCCCAGGACAAAACTAAGCCCTCGCTTCAACAAAGCAAGAAAAAGCGACTGCCATCTTCCTCGTCCCCTCAGCCATCCTTCAATCGCCGATAGTCTACGGATCCACTGAATAGCAACAGCGCTTTTTTTTTTTTTACATTTACAAACTAAAATTTAAGATTTTTAATTGAATATTTAAACTATTACTAAGTTAAATATCTTACATCAAAGAGCGGATTCATAAACGCCGAGATCGTTGTCGATCAAACTTAGGCGAGCCTAAGATACGACAGACTGAAAATTAGGTTTGAGTGCTACCGCTTGTCAAGCATGCGACAGGCACAGACGCGGTTACCGTAAACCGTGCTGTAAATAGAAATAATTTAAATATTAGATATATAAATACTTAAAATAATAATATTATTAAATTATAATATAATAAAATAATAATTTGTGATTTTGAAAATCAAAGTATAGACTTTAATTAATATATTTATTTATATTCCTAGTTAAAAAATAAGTAAACCAAAATTTGATTGTTGGCATTCAAAATTAATTTTTTATTTATCTAATAAAGATAATCTTATTCATATCTCAGTAACTATAATTTTTTAAAAATTATTATTAAAAATCTTGAATTTGAATCCTACCTACATCATAATAATGGAGTCTAATTTACAAACTTATGTGAGCAAAAAAATTATCTAACTATGTAATATATAATTGTTAATATATAATATAAAAATTTTGGATCTCTTTTGAGATGTATGATCATAATAATAAAAAATATTAATTTTATATTAAAATGTTATTTAAAGTTGATATTTGATTGTGTTAAGTTAGGAAAAAATTATATAATTTAATTCTTTTATTAATGAGCAGACAGGATTTACATCCAAGATCTTTACAACAGATATCAAGACTCTCACCAAACAGATTATTTAACACCCATAAAACTAATTGTTATCAGTGCATATTCTATCATTAATTATAGATAAATTTAAGCAAGAATCTTATTATTTATTAAGTGCCACAATATTCATGACTATAGAAGCTGGTTTTTGGTATTTGGTAGTTATAGTATTTAAGATTTTAATAGTTTCCTTAGTTGGTTGGTAGGTGCTTCATGCGGAGTTTCTTAGGTAACTTTAATTAGTTTGTTTCATTATGACATGTACGTCTTAATTCTAAGGGCGGATTTACTTACACAACATATAATTCTTATGCATTTATATATCTAATATATAAACTTCAATATATATATATATATATATATAACACCTTAATCTTCAATATTACATCAGAAGTATAATCATCACTTACTTTTTAAAAATGAAATACATTTTTTTAAGCATAAAAAAATGGTAGATAAATAAATATCTAATTTTATGTGTTAGATATGTAAATGCATAAGAATTGTGTTATATTTATATAAATCTTCCTTCTTTTGGTTTATTAAAGGAAGCACAAAAATTAGCCGGTGTCTATTTAGTTAATTTGGATGGTTTAGATGTTGAATTTTTTAACCAATTTATTTTAGAATTTCAAAAAATTTGATCAAATTGGTCAAACAGAATGCAGAACTAAGCAAATCAAATAATAATTTGATTTGATTATTTTAATTTAGTTTTGAATAAATCAAAATAGACTACATTTAAAAATTATTTATGTTATTTATATTAACTATGTAATTTTTATTATATAATGATCAATCAATAAGTCAAATTATACATATAATTAAAAAAATCAATCAGCTATTTTCATATACTAAAAGTATTTAAAATTGTTATGATGGCTAAAAAAATTTTATCAAGATAATTGATATAACACTTAAAATACTACTAGTCGAAGCACAAATCTTGATGTTAAAAGCAAGCTGATCCGAAGTTAAAACTGGTTGAGATCAAGCACTTAAAATATTATTAAAAACTTTGGGATATCAGTTAAATCCCTAAATAGTTTTCAAATATGGAGTGTTTATAGTTAAATCGAGCGTCTGGACGAGTCGAATCTAACAAGCCCAAGATCTCATAATTCTGACTTCATTTGAGTATTCAAATACTTAAAATATATCAAATGATCAAAGGAATCATTTTGAGCCGTCCGATAGAGAGGAGTGGTTCGGATTTTGCATGTATTTATAGAGACGTCATTCCTCCAATCTATAAATAGTCTCTCATTCTTCATATGAGAGAGTCAGAGCAGAGAGAGAGCTCTAAAAAGTTCCTCCAAGTAATCATGTCATCACTCTCGGCTCACCATGGTAGTCACCACCATCGGCCTCGCCACCGCTAATCCTTGCCGTCGTTGATCCCCGCTATTCACCATTACTATATGGTTGTTGTTGCCTGATTTTGAGATTCACATTGTCGCCTTCTCTCTGATTATAATCCGTGTCGGAAAACTTGCACTCAAAATAAATACATGGAAAATTTTTTTACTACCCCATGGTTTTTCCCTCTTTTGAGATTTTTCACGTAAAATTCGAATTTTCTTGTTCACTTTAAATACTTGTGTGTGATTTGATTTCTCAAAATAAACTTTCACTCTACAATTGGTTTTCGCATAGCTTGGCTCACGTGAGAAAAGAACCCCTTAATCATAATTTCCGTGAACACCTGTATCATGGCCAATAAACATACTCTAAACATGAGCCTCCTCACTCTCATCTCGACCAATCCTTGAACCAAGGGGCTAAGCTCACTTTCCCACGATAGCATGACCCTATCGGTGAAGGCGACAGAATCTCTTTAGAAGATCGTGTCGAATGGAAGAGTCTCAAAATGAGATGATCCACTTGTGAGAAACACGGCACTACCGCGACAAACATATCTCCCCAAGATCGATCGTTAGCTGGGAGGTCAAAATGCTAATCTTGACCAAGGTCCTCGCCAGAGGCGTGATGTTAATCTCCTCACTTCGCTAGTTACTCATCCATCGGCTCAATCATAATCCACCAATTATTATTAGCTTGGCACATTCTCGTCACTGTTGACTTTCGACATGTTATGCAGGCAATTTCACCTTGAAGATAGAAATCATTCCTCACCGCTATGAGTCCTCACCTTTAGTTGAAGCTATTCATCAACATCCTATTCGTAGGTTTCAAATTCTAAGCATTGATTCTAGACAATGACCCATATGAACATATCGACCATTATAGGACCATCATACATATCAAACGAGCTCGACGCTTTTGCTGTCAAGTCTTTCCGGTTACCCTCAAGCTCGCACCAGTTCTCCCTCTCAAGAGAATCTATCCATACCTTTGATGAACTCGCCAAGATTTTTGTAGAATAGTTCATTACAAACCGGAGGATCATTAAATATTTCTCCCATCTCTCCAGCATTCGTCAAAATGAGGGTGAATCACTTAAAGAATACTTCCAGAGATTCTCCTCTGCCTACAGGTGAATAAGAGAGGAGTTTTTCTTGGAGGGCTCCGTCTTGGGCCTTTCTACTCATCACTAATGAAACATATGGTCCGCTCATATGTCAACTTGGTTCACCGTGTGTAAGTGCAAATTTCTGCTGATGAGGCTATTAATGCCCATCGAAAATAATTTGAATAATCCACAGAAAAATATAAGAGTACACTAGGAAACACATATCAAAAATTTCATCAGAATAAGCAACAAGGCAGTCATGATCTCCCTCCACGACCCCCGCATCAACGACACAAACCATGACTAGAATACACGCCACTGAGCATATCTCGTGTTAACGTCTTGTTGGCTATTTGAGATGAAGAGACCATCAAGTGACCAAATCAACCAAACCAAAAATCACAATATTGTCACTTCTATCAAGTCGTGGACATACTACTAAGGTGTGTAAACAACTTAAAGAAGAAATTGAGGCTCATTCAACAGGATATCTCAATTTGTGTACCAAACCACAAGCAAACATAACTCCAACTAGAGGTAACTGGGACAATCATCATAGAAACAACATAATAACTGTCAAATAGTTAGAGAAATTGAAACGATTGTAAGTGGGCCACTACTATCTAATCAAGTCTTCATCGCCACCTTTGAAGAGTCGGAGTTAAAAAAATTTTGTATTAATCATCTCATCACTTTTAATGAATCAGACTTGGAAGGAGTCCAAGTTCCGCATTAAGATCCTCTTATCATTAGTGCAGGGATTGGTGACCCCTGTTATGTTGTTAAAAGAATTTTGATTGATAATGGGAGTTCTGTTGATGTTTTATTTTACTCCACCTTTCTCAGGATGGATCTGGTTAAGGAAAAACTTCAACCCATTGTAGGACCGTTATATGGGTTTGATAATTGCCATGTACGAGTGAAGGGGACAATCACCGTTCTCGTTTCTGAGAATTTCTTCAACAAGTCACTCACTCAGTTCAATTCATAGTGGTCAAGTCAAATTCAGCATACAATGCTATCTTTGGAAAACCCCTCTAATCAATCTTCGATGTTGTCACCTCGGTACCTCATCTTAAGATGAAATTTCAAACTCTATTATTGTGGTGTAAAACCAACAAATAACAATCATGTCACCTGAGACAAGCTCACGCCCTTGTGACCTTCAATATCGAATTTCAATCTTCAAGATAAAGAAGTACCTCGAGGATTTTTCTTGTAAAAGACTTGCTCACTTCATTATCAAATGACCAAGTCAATGACCAAAGATCTAGAGGAAAAATCTTCCCTAAAACTTGGAACATGGAGGGTCTCAAAAGTGTTATATATGTGGTGCAAAAATATTGTAGTCTTTAATTTACCCCGCTTATCTTTTCCTCTCATCTTTTATTAACTCTCTCTAAAAATATATCTTGTCCCTTTGTTAAGTTATCTTGTGATAATATTGTATCACCAGCATTATCAAAGTAATGAGTTTATAATTTTTTTCTTACAAGCTTATTTTTTTCTTCATTTAATCCTCCCACTTAAGAAATATACAACTCACGTTGTATCTCAATCGGGCATGATCAATCCCAAGGGGACTTGATCGAACTTCTTCCATCTTGGTAAGAAGTCAAGTAACACTTTGGTGATACCTATGATAGGTCAAAAGGTCCTTGGTGGACATCCGACCTCTTCCATACGGTAAATCATGCTAATACTCTAACAAACAACCTCGGATAGGTCAAAAATCCTTAATGGATTCAATTCAATCTCTTCCATACAAGTTAACATCATCGAGTCACACTCTGACAAACAATCTTGGATAAATCAAAAATCTTCAGCGAATTTAATTCAACCTCTTCCATACAGGTTAATGTCATCGAGTCACACTCTGACAAACAACCTCGGATAGGTTAAAAATCCTCAACGAATTCAATTCAATCTCTTCCATACAGGTTAACATTTTCGAGTCACACTCTGACAAACAATCTCAGATAGGTCAAAAATCCTCATCGTCGCCAGCCTCGACTCGACAAGTCACCAAGTCACTCAGTTTACACCGCCATTGACCATCGCTAATCTTCTTTGGTCACCACCATCATCGCCGGTCATCCCATTACATGATCTGCCGCCGTGCCCGTCATCGCTGGTTATCATCACCAATCATCGCCTCTAAACTCGGTCGGTCTGACGAGGCCAATTGACGCCTCTTTTGAGAGAAAACTGGAGCCTCCATGTCTGTATGAACTACGGGCCTTGATCACCTCCCGGTCCAACAAGGGCATGTGGTGTTTATTTTTGGGATGTGGGACACCACGATCTTAGGGGTACTTATTGAAGTGATCGCATGACATTAAAGAATGATATACTATCTCAAAATATAGAAATCGCCTATAATGGACTTAATCACTAATAAGGACTCCAGGCATGATGAGTCTTCGAATATACCAGATATCTTTCCCCTACTTTACATGAAAAAGTAAAGTAGGGTTTATTTTAAGCCAAGTTCAATAAGTTCCCTATGGAAGTAAGCCCCCATAGTTAATTACATCCTGAGGAATGAGAATTCCTTAAGAATGATGGGTCTTCGAATATACCAGAGATCTTTCCCCTACTTTACATAGAAAAGTAAAGTAGGGTTTATTTTAAGCCCGGTTCGTTAAGTTCCCTATGGAAGCAAGCCACCATAATTAATTACATCCAAAGAATGAGAATTCCTTAAGAATACTCTTGATTAAAATAGGCAATTAGGATCTCCAAGGATTTCAAGGTTAAGACTATCAAAGGATTGGCTATTTTAGAAAATCAAATGGGATAGATCAAGGAGAAGACTTATTTTGGAATCCAAAGGAGAAAGTAGGAAATGCTCATGATACTAGGAAGCTTGAGCATTCTAATCTACCTTATAGTTGGGCTTTATATTTTTGAGATTGAAGAGAGTTGATTATTTGAGTTGACATTTTATTAGATTGTTAGGGCTTATAATTCAACAACATAAGATTGTGGAAATGCCTAAGAGGTGAGGATTTATGCTTGTAGCCCAAAGAAAATAGCTACCTCATATTCCTAAACTAAGGAGCCTTAGTACAAAACGAAGGCACAACCTAAATTTAAGGCAAAATGGGTATATGGTTTACCTCCACAAGAGAGAATAAATCACCCGACTGCTGGACTTATTACCACCTGGAGTGGCAGCCAGCTAACTCCTCCTATGCTTTAAATCCATTTAGGCAAGTCTTATGATTTGCAAGATGGCTAGGTCGTTGTTCATTTAGAAAGGAAAATAAGTCCTTAGACTCACTCCCTAAGAGACTAGAGCATGAGTGGTATGAATCCATGACTTAATCTAATGCAAATTTTATCAAATTTATTTGATTCTTTTGGACTTTATGTTTTGATACAGGCTATGAGATTTTGTATGCCTAAATGCATGAGAATTTGATTATAGGCCAAATCAAGAGAGAAAGGGGTGTTTTTCACCAAGGCTCTCATAGGTTAAGCCTTGATTCTCTGGCAAGGATGGAAGCCCTCTCTTAGTGAAAAATATGACATGCATGATATTATACATTCATCCATCCAGCTAAGGGGTTACTAAAAATTTTATTATCTTGATTTAATTCTTAGGCTTTTATGTGAGGTTATGAGTTATTTAAAAAATTTAATTATGAGTTGTTAATTGTGGTAGAAAAATTAATTTTATCTTAAGAGCCTATCGCATCCAGGCCACACATTCAAACATCAATCATAAAGAAACTATGAAAAGCATGTTGTTCTAATACACAATTCTAAACATAACATCAAACAATTTTATAGACTACCGTAAAAAATAAAAAGGTCGGTTGGGTTCAGTACACCGAAGAGAAAAAAAAGATGGGTAGCCGAGCTCTACCTTTATACAACCCAGATTACAAAAATAATATATATGCTATGGAGGGTCTTCTTTTCTTCATTTCTTCATTCTCTTTCTTTTGATTTGATTTGTTCCAAAGGCATCATAGGGCACCCCAAGGACTAAGCCTTTTGGCCACTGCTTATCCTAATCCCCCATAGCATTAATTCTAATTCCTAATGTAAAATTACATCAAAAATAGGAAAAGTAAATTTAACTACACCTGCAAAATAAATGTTAGCTAAACACACCATACAACCCAAGCAGTTATATGAATAATTTGGACTTACCACCCACACATGAGTAACCAAGTCCTAACATGGGTTATAGAGTCAACACACAGAAAAGCATTTATATTTTTTATTATAGCGGCCCCTCTAAGCACAACCCCCTACAGAAAATATGATTAGGCTAATAACGGTCTAACATCCAGTCTACGAAACATACACCCTAACATCCAGTCTAAAATATTGCATCAAAAAATAAAATATAATATCATACATACAACGCCCTAACTTAGCACTAGAAGTAGTGACTTAGTATTCTAATGTGTGTGCTTAAGGATTGTGTAGCAAGACTTTATTAGGCTTCTTTAGTTTAAGTTCTAATTTAAAGTTTGAATTTAAATTTTACCTTTGGGTGATTTTGATCTAAATGATTTAATGATTTGATTTTCATTTTTATTTTAGTTTTATTAGGTTGAAATGATATTTAGGTTCTTAAGAATGAAGAGTAGGATGAATTCCATCTGTAGACAGGACTCACCCTATTCTACATCCTAATTCCTAAGGAATCTAACTAAAGTCCTTAAGTATCTTGGTTAGCCTATTTGAATTTATGTAATTCATTTGATTTAGAATTTAGAATTTGAGTTTATTTAAGTATTTGATTAATTGATTTTTTTTATTAGACATTTTAGTTTAATTGCATCTTGATAATTCAATATCCTTAATGTCTAATGGAGTTTAAGTTTGTTTAAGTTCATATGTTTTTGGTTGATTAATTTTAGATTAGGTGTTTTGATTTGAATCTTGATAATTCAATATCCTTAATGTCAAATGGAGTTTAAGTTTGTTTAAGTTCATGTGTTTTTTGGTTGATTGATTTTATATTAGGTGTTTTGATTTAATTGAATCTTTATAATTCAATATCCTTTAAATATTTAATTCTTTTCTTTGATCATGGTTATGTGATTTAACTTTATATTTATTTAATTGATTGTGATTCATTTATTTACTTTGATGAGATTAATTAAGATTTTATTTTGATTCTAATTGGGTTTGATTTGTAATTTGAAATTTTATTTTTTCATCACATCCATTTGTCATGTTCATGATTTTGATTTGGATAGTTAATTAGTTTATTTTATTTGTTGAATGAGATTGATTTGATTATATATTAAATTGATGAGAATCTTTCTTGATTAACTTAATTTGATTGATAATTATTTAATTATTATATGATGTTGTTTAATTAATAAGTGTGTTTATGTTAATTATAAAGGTTTATTTAATTTTTTTATTTAGTTTCATATTTGTTTAGATAAATGATATTAATGACTTAATGGTTTAGGTTTAATTTATGTTTTGATTAATATTTAATTGCATTTTGATTAATTAAGTTTAATGTAATTAATTTGATTAACTTAATTAGTTTGTTTAAGAGGTATGATTAAATTATATAAAGATTTGTTTAACTTTTAATTTGATTGCATGTTTATTTCAGTTAATGATATAATTGATGAATTAATGATTGAAGTTTAAATTAGGGTTTGATTATCATTTAATTGCATTTTTATTTTTGATTAAGCTTAAGTTTAATATGATTAATGTAATTTACTTAATTAATTTATTTAATAGGTGTGATTAAATTATTTAGTAGATTAATTAAGTATTTAATTTGAATTAACTTTAATCTGATTTATAAAGTTAAATTTGGTTTATTAAGATAATGGATTAATTTATTAAGTTTGCATTAATTAGACGTTTGATTAATTAAGTTTGATTAAGGGCCAATTAAAATTTTTAGATTAATTAAAGGTTTGTTTGATTAGAGATTAATGACTTAATGATTTAGGTTTAATTTAAGTTTTGATTAGTGTTTAATTGCATCTTAATTATGTTTGATTAAGTTTAGGTTTCATATGATTAATTTAATTAACTTAATTAGTTTATTTAAGGGGTGTGATTATTTAATTTATGGGTTTAATTTAAGCTTAATTTTAGAGTTAGCTTTAATGTGACTTATTTAAATTAATTTGATTGATTAAAATGATGAATTAATTTATTAAGTTTTCATTAATTAAATGTTTGACTAATTGAGTTTGATTATTTATGATTAGGGTTTTACTTGATTTGATTTATTTGTATGTTTGTTGATTTTTTCGTATTTCAATTTGAATTTATTAGGTGAAATATTCAATGGTTATTTAATTATCTCATTCTAAATGGATGCGATTTAATCATAGGTTAATTAAGTTTGCTTTAATTTTATTTAGTTTAATTCGATTAGTATCAAATTATTAAAGTTTTCTAAGTTTGTTAGATTTTGAGTTTGATTTAAGATTTAATCATTTAATTGAGTTTTATTAACTTAAATAGATTTAATCATATTTAATTTAATCTCCTTTAAAGATGATATTTTCTGATTTAAAATTTGATTAATGATTTAATGAATGATATTCAGTTTTTGATTTTTGATTTAATATTTGAGTTATTTTTAAATTACATTTTAATTAACTTTTTAATTGTTTAAACTCTAATATTAAGTGTTTATTTGGGTTTCTTAAGATTCAGAAGATCAAATCATTCTTTTAAAGAGTCCCGGATGTCAATTGAAGTGATTTAGGTCATCTTGAAGATTTTTGTAAATTTCTGAATTTTTATTTAATTTATTTTATTAAAATTGATAATATGAATTTAATATTTTAATTTCTCCAGATCTAGAAGTTGTTTTAACTTGAAATTTTTATTGTAAGTGTATTTTAAGATTTTTTCAATATGTAAAAATCTCAACTCAATCTGACTTATATTTTTGGCTTAATTAATGAAATATGATTTTCACTAAATCCTAAATTACGCTCACAATACTTAGTAAATTTTGAGTATTTTGCATTTGTTGGATTTCCCTCGGATAGATAAATCCAACGAGCATTTGTTTGCAATTTTTGGTTAAGTATTTTATTTTCTATGAATTTTGAAGTTTATGATTTGAATTATTATTATTATTAAAATATATATATACGCGGTTTGGCGGGAAAGACGGCGACCGCACCTTTCTCAGGCCGTCCGATCACGATCGGATGGTATAATTATCGTGCGATCCGGAGCGAGATCGCGTGATGCGGTGATCGTCGATCGCGCGAAACACGCGATCGGACGATCCAGATCATTTCTGGCGATACGAAGCTCGGATTGCTCGCTCCAAAGCTTGGATCACGCGATCGGATGGTCCAGATCTCATCACGCGATCCGAAGGCCCGGATCGCGCGATCCACACGACCGTCGATCCCATGACTGCGCGGATCGGGCGATGGACGTGGCGGTGAACAATGTTTTCAGGGGCATTTTTGGAAAAAATTAAAAGTTTCTAAGCCAAAACTTGTCAAATGGACCCGTTTTCCCACCGATTTACACCGAAAAAATTCTATTTCCTATTTGGGATGATTTAAAATAAAAGTGCTGAATTATCTAAAGGAAATTCCTAGAATCGCGAGAAATTTTATATAAAATATGCAAAATCCTAAGGCCGGCTACGGTTTGACGAAAGTTACCTCACTTGGGATGATTTTCGGCGGCGGTGAAGATCCGAGGGAGATCTTATGTGTGTGGGGAAGCTTCAGAGTAATCTTTAGCCATTGCTTCTCTTCGTAATGCCTCCTTCTCCGATATTTCGTCGCCTCATCGGAAGAGCAAATTCTTGTATTATTTGAGCTCAAAGTGGCTAAACGAAGTGGGAGATGGGTTCCCTTTCACTTTGGAGAGTTTTTAGGAGCTGAATAGTGGTGGGAGGAAGAGAGATCAGGCCTCATCTCCCCCTCTTTTTATAATGGATGAAAATACAAATTTTTTTGAATTATTTTGGCTCCAAATTGAATGTCATCTTGTTAGGGGTGGTTAGGGCTATATATAGAATGATTGAGGACTTTAAATTTTTACTCCAAAGTTCTCTCTTTCTGCCATATGATCAGATTTGTTTAATTGAAATATTGGAGCCATGTGATGGGGGGTTAAGTGCATGTGATGGGGGAATTAAATGAGGTTAGGTGGAATCCTATGTGGAAGATAATTCATGAGGGATTTAAAATGGGTTGGGTTTATTTTGGGCTGATCCCAAATGGGTTTGGGTTTGACCATGATGGGTTTTGGCTTGGTTTTAAGGATTTGGCCCAATTTGGGTCATATGTAAGCCCAAAATGACCCATTTGACCAAAATTGGCCAAATTAGCTTGGGTTATGGGTTGATTTATGTTCAATTGACTAATTGAAGATGAATGTGGTCTTTGATTTAAATTAATTTGGATTTAATTTTGATTTAGGCCAAATTGACCCTTTAGGCCAATTTGGGCTAGGTTGAGTCAAGTTGACCAATTAGGCTCGATTGATCAAATTGGGTTTAATTATGACTTTGGTTAAGTTCAGTAATCAATTTGGAATGAATTTGAGCCATTAGTTGCATTTAATTTGGGTTAGATCATGATTTGACCCGATTTAGTTCTTTAGGCCAATTTGGGTCAATTTGGATCAAATGGCCAATTGGGCTTGGTTTGATTGGCCTTATAATTGATCATCTTAGGGTGATCAACAATCATGGTGTAAGATTTTGGTGAGCTTGGTTCAATCCAATTTGGGTTGGATTAGAAGTTGGCTCAAATGGGTTCTTTAGGTCACTTTAGGTCAAGTGCACCTAAGTGAGTCAATTAATTTGATTTTGGTTTGATTCGAATTTAGTTGAACTTATATATGAGCCTTAAATTGAAATATAAGTTCAACGACAATCAATTTGGAGTTTAAGGATTTTAGCTCATTTGAAATTTTCAAGCCAAAAGGGCTAAGTTGGGTTTGACTTGGGTTGGTTTCAATTTAATTTGATGGTTATAGATTTCATTTATATTTGGGTAGATAATTGAATGAATGATTGATTCAAGAGAAAATTCATTGGTTTTGACTTGATCTAGATAAAATTTGGCAAAGTCCAAAGAATTAGCTTAAAGGGTTTAGATTGAGTTTGTATTTGATTTTCGATATAGTTTTGGTCATTTGAATTTGGATTTCATTTATATTTGTGAATATAAATGAAGGAATAATTGATTTATAAAGAGATCAATTGAGTTTAATTTGATTTAAGGAAAGTTTTGGCTAAGCTTATGAATATGGTTCATATGGCTTAGAAAGGGGTTTTAGGGTTTGGATTTGATTTTGGTTTTCAATCATTTGGAATCAAATTTTGTAATTAGATTTGAAATTTGAATTTGAATTTGAGATTTGGTTTGAGAATTGAGGTTTGATTTGAGAAAGTGTATCTAAGTTTAGCTAGGATGGTAATTTCCTTAAACCCTAAGGCATAGCCTAATCTTATGATTAGCACTTCTAAGTCTAAAGTTAGGTGTTCACCTAATCACTAGATGTGTCTTCTGATTAAGAAAATCTTAGTGTCTAAAAGATTACTAAGTTTAAGAGGATGTTAAGAGCTCACTCCAAAAGTGAGGTCAAGTATGACACCTCTTTCGAGGGAAAATTGGAGTCTCGCCGTATGAATTACGGGCCTTGATTGCCTCCAAATCTGGTCGGTCCAACAAGGGTAGTTGATGCCTCTTTCAAAAGAAAATTGAAGCCTCGCCATATGAACTACAGGTCTTGATCGCCTCCGAACCCGGTCGGTCCGACAAGGCCAGTTGATGCCTCTTTCGAGAAAAAATTGGAGCCTCGTCGTATGAACTACGGGCCTTGATCGGCTCCGAACTCAGTCGGTCCAACAAGGGTAGTTGACACCTCTTTCGAGGGAAAACCAGAGCCTCATCGTATGAACTATGGGCCTTAATTGCCTCCAAACCTGGTCGGTCCGACAAGAGCAGTTGGGTCTTGATCACCTCTAAATCCGGTCGGTCCGACAAGGGCAGTTGACACATCTTTCGAGAGAAAATCGGAGCCTCGCCGTATGAATACTTGATCAACTCCGAACGACCTCCTCTTAAGAAGAAGAGGAAAACTCAAGCATATGAGGAGTGTGCCTTCTCTCTTGGCTATAGGGGGTTTTTATAGACCCCCTATAGGGACAAAAAGTTAAAAAAATCAAAGAAAAATTACAAAACCCGAAAACAGACAAATGGGTGAAAAATGGGCAAAACGGACAAAACTCATCCCCGCCGCTTCTTGCGCTGTTCATGGCCGCCAGATGCTCGGTATGCTCGCTCACATCGCCAGCCTGCTCCAGACGACCCACCATTTTCACCATTCTCTTGATGGTCATGCGACCAAGCGCCATGTGACCCGGCCTCCTCTTCCGATCGACCCGTGACTCGATCTCGCGAATTCCGCGTGCCCCGCAGACTCATTGTGGGCTTCTCGCCGCTGGCGCTCAAGGGCTCATCATAGTGCATCCATGGACAAGCGCCTCCCGAAGGCCAGAGCATACACGCGGCAGCTATAAGCGCCCGTAAATGTCCGGATGGGTCCATAACCTCGAAATTTTGCACCCACGTGTACTTGCACACATCCGGCCTTGCACCCACTTCCGTGATCATAATCTTGTGCTCCCTTGAAGATCTGTTCTTTCAAAATATATGATTTATGGACCTGCAAATTTTAATTAAGAATTTGCTATTTTCAAATATTTGACATATATATTTTTGAACGATTGAGATAATGTCATCCAAAAATAGGGGGTCAACTGATATGACACTTAAAATATTACTAGTCGAAGCACAAATCTTGATGTTAAAAGCAAGCTGATCCGAAGTTGAAACTGGTCGAGATCAAGAACTTAAAATATCATTGAAAATTTTGGAATATCAGTTAAATCCCTAAATAGCTTTCAAACATTGAGTGTTTATAGTCAAATCGAGCGTCTCGACGAGCTAGATCTAACAAGCTCAAGATCTCATAATTTTAACTTCATTTGAGCATTTAAATACTTAAAATACATCAAATGATCAAAGGAATCATTTTAAGCTGTCTCAGAGAGAAGTGGTTTGGATTTTGCATGTATTTATAGAGACATCACTCCTCCAATCTATAAATAGTCTCTCATTCTTCATATGAGGGGAGCCCAGTCAAGAGAGAGGAGAGAGCTCTAATGCTTGCAGATCCTCCAAGCATAATCGTGTCACCACTCGACGGTCGCCGACCACCCCCGTTAATTGTCAACCACCGCCGCCGGTCGCCACCGCTGATCCTTGCCATATTTGATCCCCGTGTTCACCATTACTATATGGATGTTGTTGCCTGATTTTGGGATTCACATTGTTAACCCTTCTCATATACAATTATGTAATCCCATATCGAGAAAACTTGTACTCCAAAACAAATACATAGTGGAAGATTTTACTAGCCTGATTTTCCTCTTTTTGAGATTTTTCACATAAAAATTCTGGAGTTTTTTTATTCACTCTTTAAATACTTATGTGTGTGCTAGATTTCATAATAAGGCTAATGCGTAAACTTTCATTCTATCACAACTGGTTTTCTATCACACAACAATAATGAATAAATTTGATTTATTTAGTTTCATTCAAAATTTTATTTGATTACTCGATCTGAAAATTGAAATTAGAAGTTTGTGTTAAAATTTAATTTATTAAGTTTAAAATTGAATCAAATTATTCAAAAAATTTAATTCAATTTTAATTTTGATTTAAAACAAATAATGCACATCTCTAACAAATGTTTCCAAAACAACGAAAAATAAGTTTATAATTTTATCATGTTTTATTTGAGAAATTTTGAAAAAAATTAAAGGACAAACATTCAAAAGGTGGTTTTTTTCATTGCAACATGCGCAGAAACAACTGCTTTTGAAAGAATGTTGATTAGAGGTGATTTTACATGATATCAGTAATTCTTATAAATTAAAATATTTTATTTAAATATTGTGAGAAGAATCAAACAATCTTAAGGAAAAACATCTCCTAAAGGTGTAGGTTATGCTGGTTTGCTTGCTCCCTCGATTCCTCCCGTCCGTCATCTCCTTTCCTCTCTTCAGGTACATACTCGTTGCTTTCATCCTTTCTCTTTTTCCTCTCCTTGGCCTCCAGCTCTGAGCTCCCCCCCTGTGGGTAAAGGAATATGTGTTCTACCGATACTTTTTTATCTCTTTTCCCCCTCCCCCACCCCCCACCCCTATCGGTAAACGAATATGTGTTCTACTGATGCTTTTTCCTCTCTTTTCTCCCCTCTCTTATCCTCTACCCCTTCTTCCTCTATTTTGGGTGTTCATCCTCAAGCCTCTTCCTCTGCGAACCCTAGGCTGATTGGGTCTTCCAACCTATCCTCCAATTAGAAGGACCTCATTACCTCACAAAATGGAAAAAAGCAACGCTTTCTCCCTATCATTCGTCCCTTCGTCTTTTGACAAAATCTGTTTCTCTGAGGAAGATCCTAAAGTTGGACAGAAAGAGTGGTTTTTTTCCCCAGTTGGACATGCTATTGGAAAACGTCTGTTCTACGGATATCTTCTTGTGGGTGTTAAAGAAGAAGTGGAAGCTAAAAGGGGGCTTTGAACTTCTGAGCTTGGAAGGAGATTTTTTCCTATTTAAGTTCACCTGCCAGGAAGATTTTGACCTAGTTTGGGACAATAGGCCGTGTTTTCTTAATGGAAGATCGTTCATTTTCCAAAAATGATCTTGGGATTTTTATTCTACAAAGGAGCACTTCTCTGAGATTCCTCTTTGGATCAAGCTCCCCAACTTCCCATTGTGTTGTTGGAATGAAGCGGGGTTCTCTAAGGTTGCAAGTAAGGTTGGCATCCCTTTGCCGTCGATAGTCTCACAACCTCAAAATCGAGAGTATCCTTCGCTTGGGTTTGTGTCCAGATTTCTACTTCCTCTACTCTTCCTGATTCGGTCCCAATCAATCTTAATGGCCTCAAGTTTGAGCAACCTATCATTTATGATTGGAAGCCTTCGGCCTATCAAAAATGTTCATCATTATCTCATGAAGAAGCTTCTTGCCCGTTAAACCCCTAAAGGAAACGGCTACACTGCAAGTAGCAGCAACCTCCTCCTCGCTTAGTTTAGGGAGCAAGTGAGCCCCTTCCACATTCCCCTCTAAAGTTAATGTTTAGCCTACTAATGTGAACTTTGAGCTCCCTCAAGATCTTGATGGAGCATAATCCATCCAACTCTTTTCTCCCTATTAATGACCTAAACCAATCCCCTATTCTTTCTCCATCCCTAAATGATCCTTTGGAAGATGAAGTGCCTACTGCTTGCGCTGAGACAGAGCAAAAGCATTCCTCTTCTGATGACCCTTCCAATTCTTCCCTTGCGTTTGGAATTACCACACATTCTTCAGCTATCTCCCCTCAAAAAGCTTACTTCACCCGACAAAATGAGAGCTTCTCTAAAACTTCAAGGAAGATTTCTTCTGAGGAAGAAACTAGCAAAGCATCTCAAAGCCATAATACCCAAGGCAATAAGGCTCACAATAAAAAGAAAGGTAAGTAACCTTTCCTCTCATGTTTATCTTATGAATCTTCCTACATTGGGTTGTTGGAATGTTCGAGGTATTCTTACCAAGGACAGAGTTAATGACTGTAATCGAATTATGAAGGAGTCCTATCTCGACCTATTTTGTCTTCTTGAGACTAAATTTTCTGAGGCTTCCCTTGGAGATCAGTCTCTTCTCAGTAAATTAAAGCTTTTTTCCTTCTGAAGCTGATGTTAACAACTTCGATAGTTCCTTCGGTGGCAGAATCTTGATTAAGTGGAATTCTGTTACTTCCTCTTTTATTCCTTTGCTCACATCCCCCCAGCTTATACATGGTACTTTCTTTAAGTTTAAACAATGCAACCCCTTTTTACATATATTTATGCTCATAATGATGCTCAATCTCGACTCCAACTTTGGAATTTTCTCCATCAAATTGCTAAAGATATGGACTCCCTTGATTATCTTGGGGACTTTAATATTCTTTTTACTAAAAAGGGGTAATCCTATCCCCTTCAAGACGGCTAAGATGGGTATTGAATTTTCTCTATAGAGTTCCCGCTTCATTATCCTTATATCTCATTCATCTTTAAATGCCCTTTTACAAAAGCCGACAACAATGAGGTTTATGTTCAAGAATTATTGGACTTTTTTACCCTAGTTTTCGTGAGTTGAGAGCTTGGAAAGTCTATGTTAGAGGGGACCTTCTATATGTATTCTCAAAAAAACTTGATACTAGAGAGTCTTTAAAAGACACCACTGGGACAATCCTCATTAAGCCAGCAAATAAACTCTCTTAAGAAGCATATTCTCCAATGTCTTGAGGAGGATCCGGACAATATTTTCATGGATCTTGAAGCCAAAGATATCAATAGAAAATATCAAGACCTTATCTCTAAAGAGAGTATGTGGTTAAAAAAAGGCTAAGGCTCATTGGTTAACAAATTCTAATGATGATTTAACATTCTTGTATACTTTTCCATTATAGAAGAAATTCAAGTGCCATTCATTCTCTTAGTAAATGGGGTCAAATCTTTGATCCCTACTGTTAAAGAAAAGAAATTAGCTACTATTCTTCTCTTTTTAACAAAGGTTATTCAGTCTTTACTCATATCCATGAGTTATACGGTGTCTCACCGGTTGGGGTGCGTGACGTGGTGCGGTAGGCCCAAAGAATATTGGGAAGCTCATCAACCCATTGCCCCCTAGCCTTCTCAAGACGTGTTTTTAGTCCTTTGAGTATGATCCTATTGGTAACTTCAGTTTTCCCATTGGTTTGATGATGTGCGCCCATATGCGAATGAATGTGAAGATCTTTGCAAAAGGACGTAAAGACTTTTCTAGAAATTGAGTTTAGTTGTCGTTGATGATCTTTGCGAAGACCGAATCGACATATTATACTTTTCCAGATAAATTGTTTAGCATTTGCCTCGTGATTTTAGGTGATTCGGCCTCTACCCATTTGGTGAAGTAGTCGATGGCTAGAATGATAAACTTTGCCAATGCTATTGGAAAAGGTCCCATGATATCAATCCCATGAGCAAAGGGGGCTTTGAATGGATGAGAGTTCGCATGTGTGAGGGAGGTTAGAATGCAATTGACAACTTATATATTTTTTTGTAAACCAAGGCATCTTGTTTCATTGTAGGCCAATAAAACCCTTGCCTCATGATTTTAAAGGCCAATGCTCTTCCTCCAAGGTGTTCTCCACATATTCTGAGTGAACCTCTCTAACGCAATCGCTCAAGGTGTAAGGCATTTGAGATACTGGAGAAAGAAAGCTCGCTTGTATAGTTCACCTCCAATAATAGCAAAGTTTGAAGCTTGTCTTGGAGACGAGTGAAGTTGGATCTTCGTGAAGGGTTCCTTCTTGTAGAAAAGATAGGATCGGTCTATTCACCTAACGCCTTTTCCTCATCAATAATTTGAATTACCCATGACCCTTGGATACTAGAAAATGTATTTCTTCAACATGCTTTCTCTTAAATAGATCTCAGGTAGAGGTAGCAAGCTTAGCAAGAGCCCAGTATTCTTCTCTCTGAGTATGTGGATGATTTGATGTGTCTTGAAATGAGTAAGAAGGGATTTTACCAAGTGGAGATATTGCACCAGTTGAGGATTATGAGTATTAAAATCTCCTCCAACTTGGGAGGTGACAAGCTGGGAGTTAGTGTGAATTACTAAGTTTTGGGCTGCAATGATGGCTAGTCTCAACCCCTGATGAGAGCCTCATATTCGCCATGTTATTAGTTGTGGAATTTTAAGCGAAGTCCATACTCTAGGGTATTTTGCTGGGGGGAAACAAGTAGGATTCCCGCACCAGCAACAGTACTTCCTGAAGCTCCATCAACATAGAGAGTCCATTGAGGAGATGAAAGGCACATAGCAGATAGCTCTTCTAGAGTTGGGTTGGTGCATTCCACTATAAAGTCTGCAAGTATTTGAGACTTTATGGCGGGCCGAGGTAGAAAATTTATATCAAATTCTCCCGCCTACAGACCATTTGATTAACCTCCCGTGATGCTTCGGTTTCGTAAGATGGCCCTTAATGGTAAATTAGTGTAAACGCCGATGGTGTGAGCTTGAAAGTATGGACGCAATTTTCGCTGAAAACTAACGCCGTAGCCACCTTTATCGCCAAATGGATAAATGACTTTCTATCGGAGAGAATTTTTCGACGTAATAAATTGGTTGTTGTGCCCCATCTTCTTCTCGCACTAAAGCGAGCTTATTATGTGGAAGAAAGCGATATAAGTATAATGTTTCTCCTTGAATAGGTTTGGATAGCAGGGTTGGAGATGTTAGATATTCTTTTAGTTGCTCAAAAGCATCGACATTCATCGTCATTGAAAATTATTATTTTAGCTCCCTTCAATATTTTAAAGAAGGAAAGTATTTGTCCCAGGCGGCTATGAAATGGGATAATGTAGCAATTCGACCATTCAAGCGTTGAGCGTCTTTGATATTCTTGAGGAATCATATCTGAGAGCTTTGATTTTCTCGGGGTTAGCCTCTATCCCACGGTGAGTTACCATAAATCCAAGAAATTTTCCAGACGTAACCCCAAAAGCACACTTGGTCGGGTTAAGTCATATGTTATAGCGTCGAAGAAGGTCAAAATATGCTTCTAAGTCTGAAATATGTTGTGACTTTTCTAAGGTCATCCACATACATCTCCATTGTGTGGCCTAGTAGGTCTTTAAAAACCTTATTCATAAGGCGTTGATAGGTAGCACCATTTTTAATCAAATGGCATGACTTGGTACAGATAAACCTTTATATGTTTAAAAGCGTTGTAGCCTCTTCATCCGCTTGGGTTCATCTTTATTTGATTGTAACCAGAATAAGCATCCAAAAAACTGAGCATTTGATATCCGGACGTAGCGTCCACCAATTGATCGATTCGAGGAAGAGAAAAACTATCCTTTGGGCAGGCTTTATTAAGGTCAGTGTAATCAATACACATCCTCCATGTTTCATTTATTTTTTTAACCATGACAACATTTGCTAGCCATGTTGGGTAATGCACTTCTCATATGAATCCCGCTTCTATGAGCTTGTTAACTTCTTGTTCAATAGCACGAAGATGATCGTGCAAAACTCGCTTCTTTTGGATGATTGGTTTGAATGTTGGATTAATTTTGAGAGGGATGATTACATTGACCGGCATATCTGGGACTCCAAGAAAATATGTCTTGATTTCTTGAAATCGTATCTCTTTATTCGAGTAAAGATCCCACCTTTGTAATGGTTGGTCATCGATAATACTATTGAGAGTAAATCTTCAGAGAAGCTTTTGAGGTACTCCTTCATCTCGAAAGTTAAAATCTTCAATCAAGGTGATGGAAGGCGGTTGAGCTTGTCGAGATAACATGATTGGTATGCATTTCCCACAACCACTCCAGGGGTAGGAAATTTTATCTTCGAGATGAGACAGAAGTGATAACACGAAAATTGATTGGAGGGGCCTCCAAGATTGCATTATACGCAGTCGACTTGACCACCATGAATTGGATTAAATGAGTCACTTAGAAAATTCTCAGAGGGTGAAGAGTGATTATCCGCGTCTTGGGTGATTATCAAACCCATATAGTGGTGACTGGTTGGAGCTTTTACTGGCCCATGTTAAGAAAAGTTGAGTAAAATAAGACATCGACATAACTCCCATTATCAATCAAAATTCTTTTAACTTTATAACAAGGATCACCAATCCCCGCACTGATGACAAGTGGATCTTGATGAGGGATATAGACTCCTTCTAAGTCCGAGTCATTGAAAGTGATGGAATGATCAATACGAGACTTCTTCAACTCTGGTTCTTTGGAGGCAGTAACGAGAACTTGATTAGGTAGTATCAGTCCTCCTGCGATTGTTTCAATTTCTCTAATTATTTGATGATTATTTGATTGTTTCTGTGATGATTGTCCTGGTTGCCCCCCAAACGGAGGTGTGTTTGTTTGAGGTGGTCCATTCTTCACAAACCAACGTAGATATCCTTGTTGAATGAGTCTCTCGATTACTTCCTTGAGTTGTATGCATGCTTTAGTATGTCCGGCTTGATGAAAGTGACAATATTGCTCTGATTTCACGAATTCGGTTTTGATGGATCGGCATTTGATATTTCCTTCAAATAGCCATCGGAGGTTAACGAGATGTGTTCGGTGTGTATGTCTTTTTGGTCGAGGTTCACGCCATTGATATGGGTCGTGGAGGAGATCACTACCTTGTCGCTTTTGATGGACACAGTCGTCGCATTTCTGGATGCTTTTGCGTTTCCCTGCATATTATTCAAATTATTTGCGATGGGCATTAATAGCTTCATCGGCGGAGATTTGTGCTTCTATACGATGAACTAAGTGGCATATGGGGCCGTGTCCTCATTAATAGAAAGGCACCGAGTCCTCCAAGGAATACTCCTCTTAATAGTTGAGTCAGGTATTTGGCGAGCTTCTAAGGAGAACTTCTGGAAGTATTCTTTGAGTGATTCACCCTCGTTCTGTCGAATACTAGAAAGATGGGAGGAATCTTTAATGATTCTCCGGTTTGCAATGAACTTGGAAAGAATTCGTTAAAGGTATGGATGGATCCCCTTGGAAGAGAGTAGAACCAAGTGCGAGCTTGCCCTTTGAGGGTAACGGGAAAGACTTGACAAAGCAGTGTGTCAGGAGCTCGTTGGATATGTATGATAGTCCTGTAATGATTGATGTGTTCGTGGGTCATTGCATCATAATCAATGCTGAAACTTGAAACCTACAGTGGATGTTGAAGAAATGGTAAAGGTGAGGACTCCTCATAACCGCGGTGTGGGTGAAATTCATCTTGTATTAAGCGTCGTACTTCTGTGCGAATGTCATGACGAGCGGGATTAACAAGATGAGCATGTGTGAAGCTATCAACAATGATCGGTGGATTAGTAAGTTGGCTGCGATGGATGAGTGGAACTAGGTGTCAAAGAGATCGGTCTTCATGCGGAGGAACTCGTCGGAGGATTAGCGTTTGACCTCCTCCAAATCTTGGGGAGATATGTTTGTAGTAGCGGCGTTAGTCCTTGCAAAAGCTGGACCATCTTATTTTGAGACTCCTCCATTCGACGGACACGATCTTCCAAAGAGATTCCCATTCCGCCCTCAACAAGGTCATGCCTATCAAGGGGGGGGGGGTGAGACAAAAACTTGGCGTCCTTGGTTCGGGGATGGGTTTTGAGAATGACGGGGAGTTGAGCGGGAGCTCAGTTGTAATGAGTGTTACTATTGGCCATAACGTGGATATTCATGAAAATTATGGTTGAAGGATTTTTCTTCACATATGTGTCTTTGAAAACCAATCACAGTAGAGTGAAAGTTTATGCCTTAGCCTTGTTGTGAAGTCCAACACACACAGTAATTAAAAAGAACAAGACACCTAATTTAAACGGAAAACCTCGAAAGAGAGGAAAAACCACGGCCTAGCCAAAAAAGCTTCCACTATGTATGTTTGAGTACAAAGTCTTCTAATCCGATTACATAATTGCATATGAGAGAAATAACAACCTGTAACAATGATCGAGTTGTAATTATCGATGGTGGAGATGCGGGTAATTTTGGTGGAATGGGAATTAGTGGTGATTAATGATTGGTGGTGGCGGTGGTTGATGGTAGCAGGAGTGTGATCTTGCTTGGTGCGATCTTGCTTGAGGATCTTCAAGCTTGAGCTCTCTCTTCCTCACTTGCTTTTCCTTCTTCCCCTTCGGACTCTTCCTTTTCTTCCTTGCTTGGGTTCCTCCTCTTCTTCCTTGCTTGGACTCTTCCTCTTCTTTCTTGCTTGGACTCTTCCTCTTCTTTTCTTTTGCTCTTCCTCTTCTTGCTTGGACTCTTCCTCTTCTTCCTTGCTTTCTGTTCCTCTTCTTCCTTGCTTTCTTTTACTTGTTTGACTCCTCTTCTTCACTTGGCCCTCCTTATGTGAGGAATGAAGGCCTATTATAGATGGGAGGAGGGCATTCTTGTAAATTCATGTAAAGCCCGTACCACTCCCCTCGATCGGACGGCTCAGGACGATTCCTTTGATCATTTGATGTATTTTGAGCATTTGGATGCCCAAATGAAGTTGGAATTATGAGATCTTAGGCTCGTTAGATCTCGTTGAGATGCTCGATTTGACTATAAACACTCCATATTTGAGAGCTATTTTGGGATTTAATTGATGTCCCAAAGATTTCAATGATATTTTAAGTGCTTGATCTCGATCGGTTTTGACTCAAAATCATATCGCTTTCGACATCAAGATTTGTGCTTTGACTAGTAGTATTTTGAGAGCCATATCAATTATTATTATTATTATTATTATTATTATTATTATTATTATTATTATTATTATACATACGAACACATTTACATATCACAAAAGCAAGCATAGTTTAGTGGTTAAAATTTTTGTTATGTAAAAAATTGGCACAGATTCGAATCCTCCCTCATATAGGGCTGTCAAAAAGCTCGTTGTTCGAGAACACAAACAAATATTTCAAGCTCGATATATAAATGAGCCAAACACGAATAAAATAAATTTCAAACGAGCCGAACAAAAAGTTCTGTTCGTTCAAGTCCGGCTCGTTTACACCCCAAAGAGATACAATCAAATAGGCATGTTAAAGCATGCCAAATATACATGTAGGGTCTATATTTGAATTATTTTTTATTGTTTTTAAGTATATGTTTTGACGTTTGTGTCATTTTGTAAGATGTTATCAAAGAAATAAAATTTTCAAGTTAAAGAAGTTTAACAAGTGTAACTTATAGTATAGTGACCTTTCTTCATTTTTAGTTAATATTTTCTTAACAATTTTTGATACATAATTATAAAAAAATGAATAATTTTTCTTAACTTTTAAAAAAAAAGATTCTAAATTTTTTTCAAGCATACAATGAAGAGTAAAAAAATCTAGAATATAATATTTTTAAATTTTAGCACTTTATAAAATTAATAATTTTTTAACTTATATTTGTTAAATATTCAGTTAAAAATCAAAAGTTTTAATAAAATTGAATTCTTATTTTTTATTTTTAGCCTTTCAATAATTTAATTAAATTATGATATCTATCCATTCATCTATCTATCATAAGGAAATTATAAGTTTAATCTTATCTTGAATAGATAATAATTTTTTAATGAATTCTTTAAAGCTAATGGCGCAGATATTATAGCGTAATCAGGCAATTATTCTGCATTTGATAAAATGATTTATCTCAAATTCATAATCCAAAAAATAAAATAATTTTTTTAACCCTTGATCACTAATCCCCTCACAATATATAATTTATTTGATCTAAGAAGATTTACATATATATCACATAATTTTTATGTATTTATATATCTAATATCTAAATTATTATATATATATATATATATATATATATATATATATATATATATATATATATATATATATAATATAATATTTAAATCTTCAATATCATATTAAAAATATCATCATTTAAAAAAATAAATAAAATATATCTTTTTAAAGATATCTAAAATATTAGATAAATAAATATCTATCTAGCAAAATTTTTATTTAAATTTAGACTTTTAATTTTGAATCATCTGCTTCTTAATTCATGGATTCAACCGTTGGTTGTTTTTTGCGATTTCTTTCCATTCCATGTCAGCGTTTTAGCAGTTTCAATAATGATTGAGATGATTAAAATCAATTTTATTTATATCATTTTTGTCGATCAAATAGGTAAGTTAACATCCATTAATAACACTTCATACAAACATATTTCTCCGCACGCATCAGATGAATGTTGCAGATATCGATGTTGTCGACCTAATATTTTTTGTGATAATATTTTATGATAATTTGATATATTATTAGTGAAGCTTTCATCGATTTTTTTAAAAGATAATAATACTAAAGATTGCTAAAATTTTAGGTTAAATGATAAATAAATAATATTTTTTGTTTTAAAAAAAAGGCAAATCAAACAAATTTTTTGTTTCTTATTTTTAAAAACAATAAACTCATATGAATGCAAAACATAACTTTGTTTTATGTCAAAATAAGAAAATAAAAACTGAAAATATAAAATTAAAGATACAAAGTGATCTCAAAGGATCATTAGAGTAGAGTGATTAATCTCATTATTTTATTTTTTTGAAATTAAAAATTTAAAAAAATGACAATCAAATATATTTTAAATTTTTTTATTTTTAAAACTGAAAAATACATAAAAATATCAAACATATATTTATTTTCACGTAAAATAAAATAAAAACATAAAAAATATAAAATAAAAATAAAAACCAAAATACAGAAAATAATCCCAAATAGTCCCTAAATAACATATTATTATAATTCAACCTATGACAATAAAGGGCATATTTTCACTTTGAAAAAAAAAATATTATTTAAGAAATATTGACCCTTTCCAAAAATTATTGTTTTAATCTAAAAATTGTTTTAATTGTTGATACATAAAAACCTAACTTCCTCTCTTTGATTTATACTCCTAAAGAAGTAGGGGTGGAACTAATCTTAATTTTTAGGAGTGATATGATACTGAAAATTCTACGAGTCAAAGCACGAATCTTGTGTTGAAAACAATCTGATTTTGAGTTAAGACTAACCCACATCAAGCGCTTATTAAAAACTTTGTGATATTAGTCAGCTCTTAAATATGGAGTGTTTATATTCAAATCGAACGTCTTGACGAGCAAAATCTAACAAGCCTAAGATCTCCTAATTCTGACTTTATTTGAGCATTTAAATACTTAAAATACATCAGATGATCAAGTGAATCATTTTGAGCCGTCCAATGGAGTGGTTTGGATTTTGCATGTATTTACAGAAACGTCAATCCCTCAATATACTAGCCCTCATTCTTCACATGAGGGGCTAAAGAAGATAGAGCTAAGGCTTGAAGAGGCCTCAGCATAATCGTGTCACCTGCCGGTCCCGACCATTCGTGCCAGCGTCGATCACCATCGCCATCGACCACCGCTATTGGTCATCGCCACTAACCATCGTCGTCGGCGGCCGTGATCGCCGTGCCTTATTGTTGGTCACACATTACCACCACATTGTCGGATCATCATCGACATCTGTCATTCGTATTCTTACTCCTTTTACCCACTGCTACATAGCATTGCCATGATTGGATTTTACGTTATCGCTTTCTCATACAACTCTGTAATCCCATTATTGAAAACTTAAATTTTGCACTTCAAAATAGATATATAATAATTTTATAGACTGCTCAGTGATTTTTTCTCTTTTTGGAGTTTTTTCATGTTAAAATCCTAGAGTTCTTCGTGCTCTCTTCAAATATCTATGTGTGTGTTGGATTTCTCAACAAGGCTAAGGCACAAAGTTTTATTCTCATGACTAAATTTAGCATAGTTTGACAGTTTGTGAAATATTCCCTTTACATCTTCATAGTTGACAATCTAACTTTATGCTCAGAGCAGCACCATCTATATGGTAGAGGAAATCTCACTCTAAAGGAATACATAAGAAAAATGAAGATTCATCAAACTTCGATCCTTCAGCTTTTATTGGAATTTGGATGACAACTCTTAATCTCAAAAGATTGCCCAAATCAATATTATGTATATCTAATTGATTATCGTTAGAAATAAATGATGTGAGCATTTTCAACAAAAGAAAATAGAGATAGCTTTGCAAATTATGATTCTCAATCATACTCATGAAAAATAAGGCAAAGGTTAATGAGTGATTTTGACCTCAAACATATGTTTTAATTTGACCTCTTTTACATACGCGTTAACATCATTGAGTAATACTCTAACAATAATCTCGAAAGAATCAAAATGTTTAACCTCTTCCACATTAACGTCATACTTTGACAAAACAACCTCGGATAAGAGTTAAAACTATTGATTTCTTTCACACAGGTTAAATGTCATGGAGTAATATTCTGACAAACAACCTCAGATGGATAAAAAATTCTCAACGGATTCGATTCGATATCTTCCATACAGATTAACATCATCAAGTAATACTTTAATAAAAAACCTTGGATGAGTCAAAAATCCTCAGCGGATTCGATTCAACCCCTTCCATATAAGTTACTATCATCAAGTAATACTTTGACAAATAACCTCGGATTGGTCAAAAATCCTTGGATGATTCGATTCGACCTTTTTTCATATAGGTTACGCATCAAGTAATACTTTAACAAATAATCGGATGGGTCAAAATGGCAATTTGATTCAACTTCTTCCATGAGTTAGCGTCATGTAACACTTTGACAAACAACCTCGGATGGGTCAAAAATTCTCAATGGATTTGATTCAACCTCTTCCATACAGGCTAATGTCATCAAGTAATACTTTGACAAATAACCTCGGATGAGTCAAAAATCCGTGACGGATTCGATTCAACCTCTTCCATACAGGTTAACGTCATCAAGTTATACTTTGATAAATAATCTCGGATGGGTCAAAAATTCTCAGCTAATTTGATTCAACATCTTCCATACAGGTTACTATCATTAAGTAATATTTTGACAAATAACCATAGATGAATCAAAAATCCTTGGTAGATTCGATTCAACCTCTTCCAGTTAACGTCATAAATACTTTGACAAATAATATGGATAAAAATTCTTGGCGGTCGATTCGACCTCTTTCCATTAACATCATCAGTAACACTTTGACAAAAAATCTCGGATGGGTCAAAATTCTCGATTTGATTCAATATCTTTCATACAGTTAATGTTATCAGTACACACCAAATAACCCAAGTAAAAAATCCCTAACAGATTCAATTCGACCTCTTACATACAGGTTAATGTCATCAAGTAACACTTTGACAAAAAACCTCGGATGAGTCAAAAATCCTCAGCGGATTCTATTCTACCCCTTCCATACAAGTCAACGTCATCAAATAACATCATGAAGAATGACACTCTGAAATTATTTGCCAGAATTTTTGAGTTTTCTGAGGAATGGTTTCTAATCAATGCTTCCCACCATCTTAGCGGTATATTGTAGCTTTAAGAAAATCAATTTTCTATAAGCTCAGCCTGTCGTCTAAATCCAATGGTCGATGAAGATAGTTGGCCTCGTCAGGAAAATTGGAGCCTAGTTATCGAGCTACGGGTCTTGATCGCCTCAAACGGTGTCAAATGATGCTCTCGAGGAAAACTGAGCTATGAACTACGAGTCTTGATCGCCTCCAAACCCGGTCGGTCCGACGATGACAGTTGACATCTCTTTCGAGAGAAAATTGGAGCCTCGTCATTGAACTACGGGCTTTGAATGCCTCAACGGTCCGGCAGGATAATACCTCTTTTAAGGAAAAACCGAAGTCTCGCCGTATGAACTACGGGTCTAGATCAACAAAACAAATGACCTTCTTTTCAGAAGAAGGTTAGAGCTTCGCTGACAAAAGAAAAAAAAATTTACCCTTAGCTCCTAAACTTCTGCTAGATAATTTCTCATCCATTAGAATAACTAGAATATATGGAAGAAAACTATCTCCTTACTTGATCCCCGGGGGATTTTTATAGATCCACTATAGGGGTAAAAAGATAATAAATTTTTTTTTTTTTAAAAAAAAAACCTCTCCTCTTTATGGCTAGCTTTTGCAGCCATTTAATTAAAAAAATCTCTATCTTCATTATGGTTGGCATTTGCAAGTCATTTAATTAAAAAAAAATCCCCTCTCCTCATTATGGCAAGCATTTATCAACCATTTAATTAAAAAAAAAATCCTTCTTCTCATTATGACTAACGTTTGACAGTCATTTAATTAAAAAGAACTCTCTCCTCATTATGGTTAGTATTTGCAAGTCATTTAATTAAAAAAAACTCATCTTCTCATTATGGCTGACGTTTGTTAGCCATTTATTTAAAAAAAAAACTCCTATTCTCATTATGGCTAGCGTTTACGAGCCATTTAATTAAAAAAATCTCCTGTCCTCATTAGAGCTGGCATTTGCTAGCCATTTAATTTTAAAAAAAAAACTCTCTTCTCATTATGATTCGCATTTATCAGCCATTTAATTAAAAAAAATCAAAATTTTTTGCTTACGCAGCGTTTGTGCCTTGAACACCAGACGCCGTACCCAGCGCTCGCACCACATACACTTGCTACACTCGCCGGATCAGTGCACCCATGAAGATCTATTTTTTCAAACTATATGGCGTAAAGGTTAATGAACCCAAATTTCATTGAAAGTTGTTATTTTATATGACAGAAAATTTTACTATAACGAATCTTGATGTCGAAAGTCGATTATGTGTCGAGACTAACTCAAGCAAACTTTGCGATATGTTCGGATCCTAAATATAGAGTGTTTATAATCAAATCAAACGTCTTGACGAGCCGGATCTAACAAGCCCAAGATCTTCTAATTCTGACTTCATTTGATCATTCAAATAATTAAAATACATAAGATGATCAAGGGAATCATTTTGAGCCGTCTGATGGAATGGTTTAGATTTTGTATGTATTTACAAAAATATCACTCCTATAATCTATAAATAGCATCTCATTCTTCATATGAGGGGAGGCCAAGCTAAAGAGAAGAGAGAGCTTTGAGGCTTGAAGAACCTCCAAGCATAATTGTGCCACTAGTCGACGATCGTCGACTACCGCCGCCGGTCATCGCCACTGACCACCGCCGGCCGCCGCCGTCGACCACCGCCATCGCTCGCCGCCGAATCGCCCGGTCGCATCACCAGCCGGTCGCCACGCCGGGTCCTCGCGCCGACCGCACCGGTTCTGGCGTCATTCGACCTGCTGTTGGTAACCGGTCGACCACCATTGTTGGCCTGCTGTTTCCTTAGTCATTGACCACCTTCGTTGGTCACCACCAACCGCTGCAGTCGACCATCACCGTTGCTCATCACCGCCGACCATCTTCGTCGACCACTGCCGGCCACAATTGTTGGTCATCACCGACCGCCATCACCGGTCACCACTGCCAGCTACCACCACCTCATAATCTTCATATCATCAGCATTCATCTTCATTATCGCCGTCATTGTCATCATTTCTTCTGCATTTAATAAATTTATTATCACTAATTTTGAGATTTAGTTGCGCTTTCATATATAGCTGTACTCACATTATCGGGAAAACTTAAACTTTGTACTTCAAAACATATATATAGTATAACATTTTTACTCAGCTAGGCCCCGTGATTTTTTTACCTCTTTTCGGGATTTTACTACATAAAAATCCTAGAGTTTCTCGTTCGCTCTTCAAATATTTATGTGTGTGCTGGATTTCTCAAAAAGGCTAAGCGTAAAGTTTTATTCTACGGCAACTAGGTTTCTAACACGCAACAAGGAATAAATTTTTTATGTTTGGATAAAAGGAAAATAAGAGAGAATAAATAACTAATTTTATTATCACATATAAAAAAATCATAAAATTTAGAGGAGACAATTATGTCTAAACCCGCCCTTATAAATAAGTCATGTTACACTTGGGATACTCTCAAAAATATTTGGTGTATTCTATCATGGTTTTGCAATATTCAAGATTAAATGTGTCCTATATGTTTCAGCGGATTCTCATGCATGATATCTGATGATAATTTATAATGGAATTATCACTATAAAATTATATCATAGATTTTTTATAAATTTTCAACTAGAGCCTCGCATCATAGAAAATGTTAAGTACAACTTTTTGCTGAACTATTTTGTTAATAGCTGATAGAGGACTCAAAATACATTTGCGATCATGAATATAGCAGCCGGTGGAAATGCTGTCATCTTGGTCGCATAGTCCCATAACTTGGTCGCAAATTCACTTATACGAATGTTAAGTTTTAGCGTAGTATTTGAGAGTTTAAGTTTTTAATTAAGATATTCTGAATTTAAATTTTTGTAAGTGTTAGTATGTATAAATTTGTGATTAAATTAGTTCATATCTCAAAAAATTCACGCAAATTCTAATAGTGATTAAATAATATCAAATTTGTTTGTAAAATATTGTTTGTGAATATTTGATACATGTTATGCTCAAACATAATTGGAAGAGAGGTAATTAACACAGTTAAAACGGATTTGCGTGGTGCGTTGGACACATTAACAATTTAGGTAAATATGAAGAGTGTATTTATATACTTTTTTACTCTCTTTTTTTTTTTTTGTTAAAACTGATTTTTAAAACAATTATTTAGAAAATTTTCTTAAAAACTAAACCAGCTTTTGACATGAAGTACTTGAGCAGAGAAAGAAAATAAAAAGTTCCAGGCTAAAATCATCCCCCATATGAAAACCGTAAGCCATATTAATTTTATGTAATATGATAGGTATTTTAATTAAAATAGTCTTACATATATATTTTAAAATAGGGTATTTATATACATAGCACATAATTCTTATATATTTACATATCTAATACTTAAATTTTCATATTTATATAAATTACATCCAAATCTTTCCTATTACATCTAAAATAATACTATCAATATTTAAAATGGAATGCATGTTTTTAGCATAAAAAATTTTATATTTGTAAATATCAAAGTTTTGGTATTAAATATGTAAATATATAAGAATTATATATATATATATATATATATATAAGGAGCCACACTGCCATTGCGATATTTGAACCCTATTTCCCTCTAGTATATTTCGGTCTTTCCTCCTCCGTCCGCCCATCCGTTCTCTGCATTTTCTCTGTTTTTTTTTCTTTCTATTCCTTCTCTCGAATCCGGAGGCCATGACTCAGAGGAGTGATTCGTGAAGGAGTTTGAAATCAAGATTGCTTCATTTCTTGTCTTGCGCCCTTCTCCTCTTTTGTTACGCTGAATTTGTCGAGCTACCCGCGTCAGTGAAAGTTTCTATCTAAGGGTTACATTCGGTGAGTTATAACGGTTCCTTGTGCTCTCTTTTTCTTTTTTTCTTCCTGTTTTCATTTCAAATTTTGATATATATAGTTTTCATTTTCTTCCTCCCCATGATTTTAGGTAAAACGCTTTGAAGATCCTATTTTGATTATTTCCGATTAATTTTAATACTCCTCTTTTTCCATTTCTTTTCTGTATCCAAATCAAAGGATTAGCACTTTCAGTTATGTGGTGGCAACACTTATTCTAAAAAACAAGCAAATGTTACGAGATGATTTAGAACACGAGTCGAGTTCTTTTGAAGCAGGAGGGATTTGATGTAGGGACTTTATTATAGTTTTACATTTATTATTATAGTTTTATTAATATACTTAAGTAACTCTTAAGTACATTAATTAGGTTTGTTTTACTAGGGTCATTTTGTCGCTAGAGTTTATAAATTGACGGGATATGTTAGAAGAAGGGTATTGTAATCTCATTTTAGTTTTATAGTGAAAATTGGTATTTACTGCTGCTCTTTGTCTCCTGTAACTCCTCTTTGTCTCACCATTTTGCACTGCATCACCTTCAATATATAGAGCAAGTACATCAGAAAATTGATTAACACAATTAGAGCTTGAATGTTCAAATTGTAGCAAGTGACTACAATCCAAACCTTCTTTGTTTTGTAGTTGCATCACATGATTTGCACCATGTGACAAGATTCTAATCTCTGGCACACAATTATAATTTGAAACATCTTTGTTATGAAAACTTAAGCGCGACCACTTTGGCTACATAATTGTAAAATGCTCATTACATTATCATTTTAGATAAGCTTTAATTCCTTCAGATGTGGCATAAACATGATAGTAAATTTCAGAATCATATCCTCTGAGCCAACGACAAATCTCTTCAATCTTTGCTACTAATAAATAATAATTAAGCACATATTTATCTAGCTTTATAGTCTTTTGCATTCCCCCTTCCCCTTTTTTAATTCAATCTATATTAGTAAGTTTACTGCAACAACCATTAAGTTTGATTGTTAATAAAAGTCAAATCTTTGTATCCAACATGCCCTCAATTCCAAATGGATTGAACAAAGCTTATAGAAGTAATGAAGAAAGAAGCTTGAAATGAACATTAAATATTTGAATAAGCTCGTCAACTAATAACATAAAATTTTAACTAATCTTCACTTTTTTTTTTTAAAAAAAAAAGACAAATTGATGTATAGTTTCAGGATAACTTTTTTCAATCGAAACAAAATAAGATCAAAAAACCTTTCAACTTTTAAAAAGAAATTAGCTTAGAAAAAAAAAACTGTTATCTGTAAAGTTCCAAGAAATTAAGTGCTTCTAAGATACAAGAAAATACCTAACTTTCTGGAATACTAATAAAGCTCATCGCTTTAGTCGAGAGGAAAAATGGAGGATTACCAATTGTATGATTGTATCTTTTGAATTTTGATTTGTAGCTTTTCGTGTCTGGAATACTAACAAAGCTCATCATTACATTTATTATGCGACCATTAATTTTGTGTTACATCTATGCTCAATAGTTTCAACTCTGCAATAAAACATGGGCATGCGGTTTCAACCCTAAAATTGTTTGAGGCTAAAAAAAAAAGGCTATCATGATAGAACTAGAAGCACATATTAATCTTTTTTTTTTTTTGACCGAAACAAGTTCAACAACAAAGATATGGATATTGATGCATTTAAAAAAAACCATAGAGAGAGAGATTTTTATTTCACTGGAACACTATTTTTTTTTGCAGCCAATATTGCATAGATATGCAAATGAAGGAAAGCCGTTTCTTTCTTTCTTTCTTTTATTCTTTTTTTTTTTTTTGCATTACTCTAAGTGGTGGATAATGATGCGATATTTTTTGTGCTTAATCTTCTTGCAGATAGGAGAAATATTGCTTTTAGGATTGAGAATTTGAGTTGATTTGTTCCGTCGATTTGTGTGTTAATATTTAGTTTATCAAAGAATTGCATATGGAAAATTAAAATTAAATTTCTATTTAGATGAATCAACTTAAAGTTTTATTTTGTGTTATGTTTATGAAAATATTAACTATCATTCATTGTTTCTTTTCAACTTACGCAAGTGTACAATGATGGATTTTTAATTGGATAATTATTTTTAAAAGGCGATTAAAATGTATGCAATTAGTTCATGGGTACTAATAGTTAAGCACTCAAAACCCTATTACATCATTTTGTATTCCCATGTCCCGTTATTTGTGTGGCAAAGTGATTAGAGAATCTGAGATCGAACTGATATTTTTTTTTTAGAAAGTTGAGTCTTAAGGACAAATTACACACAAATCTTGCATGTGTACTAATATTTATTTTTTTGTATATTTAATCATTACTTATATGCTTTATGTTTTATGATTTTAGAAGAATAGAACATTCAGAAATATTTCTCTGTAGAATGGTCTTCACAATTAATTAAGGTATGTGAATATTTTTTATTTAATAAAAAGGTGTGCCTTTTGAAAATTTATTGATTTATTATTTCTTAATAAAGGCCGACGGTGTGTCTTTATTAAAAATACTATTGATTTATTTTTTAGGTACAGGACGACTGTGTGCCTTTATTTTGAGAAATTATTTTTTTAGAAAAGGCCGAAAGTGTGCCTTTATTTTATTTTTTGAAATATATTCAAAAGCATGTCTTCTCATTTTTTATCATATTAATCTTTAAGACTTTACATCAGCATTTTAATCTGTTCTTTAATTAGATATATATTTTAAAGAAAGATTAAGACAAGTCCAGTTATTCACATCTTATTATTGGTTAATGTAGTAATACAAAATCTAAACAAGTGCACACAAAATTCAACGTAGAAGATATTGTAGATCCGGATTAAGAAAAAATTTGAGTATCATGAGGTGTGATAGAGTTAGAAGAGCATATCTTCAAAAGGGCCAATGTCCTGATCATGAATTTTCACACAAAATCGAAAATAAATTGCACAGGTTTAATCCAAAGTGGTTTGATGAATATAAATGTTGGTTAGAGTACAGTATTGTAAAAGATGCAACATATTATTTATTTTGTTATCTTTATAGAGCTGATATTGGTGAACAAGCAAGTGCGATAGTTTTGATAATAAGGGATTTAAAAATTGGAAAAAAAAAAGAGAAAGATTTGAAGTTCATATTGGCCAAGTTAATAGTACTCATAATATTGCTCGAAGAAAATGTGAAGATTTAATGAATCAGGATCAACACATTGCATCTTATGGAAGACATTCTGATCAAAATCGAAGGGATTACGAGTATTATGCCTTGATTGTGTATGCTTTCTTTTAAGCCAAGGATTAGCTTTCGGTCATGATGAATCGAGGATTCAAAATGAAGAAAATTTTCTTGAACTTCACTTTTTTGGCGGCATAATGAAAGTATTAATAAGGTTGTCGAAAATGCTCCAGAAATAATAAGTTAACCGCTCAAATTGAAGGATATTACACACATCATTTCTATTGAGACTTCAAAATATTATCATGATTTGAGTAATAATTTATTTGCAGTTCTTTTAGATGAATCTCGCGATGTATCAATGAAAGAACAAGAAATATTGTGATTCGTTATGTTGATAAGAGGTTGCATTGTTGGCGTTCCTTGGTATTATACATGTTGGTGAAACAATCCAACACTTAAATATGCTATTATGAGCTTTTCTAAATATGCGAATCGTGGTCAAGGTTATGATGGGGCTAGCACGTGGTGAGTTTCATGGATTAAAAGCTTTAATCTTGAAAGAAAATAATTCATTATTACATTCATTGTTTTCAATTACATCAATTACTAGTAGCTATTGATAAGAATCATATTCAGATTGCTATATTTTTTAATAATGTATCTAATTTGATAAATATTGTTGGAAGTTCTTGCAAAAGGAGAGAAATTTTATTTGAAAGATAATTAAACAAAGTTGTTGAGCAAATATGGAGTGGAGAACTACAAAATGGCAGAGGTTTAAATCAAGAAATAACTCTTCAATGAGCTGGAGATACGTTGGGGATCACATTATCGCATTGATAAATATACTTATTTTATTTGGATCTATTATAGATGTTCTTGATATAATTGTAGAAGATGGTTTAAACAATGAACAAGGAGGTGAAGCAAATGCTCTGCTTGATTCAATTCAATATTTTGAGTTTGTTTTCAATCTGCTCTTGATAAAATCCATATTAGGAATCACAAATGAGTTATCTCAAGTTTTACAAAAAAAAAAAGATCAAGATATTATAAATGCCATGACTTTGGTTAAGGTGTCAAAACAAAGACTACAAAATATGAGGGATGATGGTTGGAACATTTTATTTGAAGAAGTTCATGTATTTTGTGAGAAAAATGATATACTTGTGCCAAATATGAGTGAAAGATTTATTATGCGTGGAATATCAAGAAGATATGCTCAAGGAATCACAAATTTACACTATTATCAAGTTGAGTTATTTTATTCTGTTATTGATATGCAACTTCAGGAGCTTAACAACAGATTTGATGAGGCCAATATTGAATTACTTTTATATGTGGCATGCTTGAATTCATGTGATTCTTTCTCAGCTTTTGATAAAAAAATTGATATATTTGGCAAAGTTTTATCCTACAGACTTCTCAGCTTTGATATTATTATTTTAGATAGTCAACTTGAGAATTATATTATTGACATGAAATCCAATGATTCATTTTTGAAGTTGAAGGGAATTGGAGAACTTGCACAAAAGTTAGTAGAGACAAAGAAAAATGATATTTATCCTCTTGTATATTTGCTAATAAAGCTTGCTTTGATATTGTCAATCATTCAAAGAATTTGTTGAAAGAGCATTTTCTGCAATGAAGATCGTAAAAAATCACTTGCGCAATAGAATGAGAGATTCTTGGATGAATGATTGTCTTATTACATATATTGAAAAAGAAGTATTTAAGAGTGTTGATAAGGAATTGATTATACAACGCTTTCAAAATATGAAGACTCGGAGGGAGAAGTTATAAATGGTATGTAATGTAAAAAAAATTTATGTTATTGCAAGGTTTGATTTCTTTATTTTGTTATATGAGATGCTTTGATTTTTAATTTTATATAAAAGTAGATTATTCATTATTTTATTGTGCCCCCCTCTAAAAAAATTTCTGGATCACCCCTATATATATATATCTGTGTGTGTGTGTGTGTGAGAGAGAGAGAGAGAGATAAATAAATATGAATTCAATCTTTATTTTAATTAATTATTAAATGAAAATGTATAATTATATGCCTATTAATTATTATGTAATATGATAGAAATATTTGTTATTGCCAATAATATGAGATGTAAGCTCAAAGGTTATATTCTATATTATTCTTATTGCTTTAAATTTAATGTTATCAACTCTAAGTTTGAAAATTTTATCTAGATAGTTGAGATCTTTTTTGTAATTCTCTAAATTTAACTTTTATTATAAATTTATTTGATTTTATTTAAATCCTAATTTTTTTTATTTATTTGGAATAATTAAAACGATACTTTCGGGGTTTTACGCTATCAACTTCAAGTTATTTAGTACTTACAATTTGTCAGAAAGTTCATGGACCAATCTCATTACATATTTTACAATTTTAGCTAATTAAAATCAAATCAGTAGTATTAATTGATATGTAATTTTAATTCAACCAACAATAAACTTGATATGACACTTAAAATACTACTAGTCGAAGCACAAATCTTGATGCTAAAAATAAGCTGATTCGAAGTTGAAACTGGTCGAGATCAAGCACTTAAAATATCCTTGGAAACTTTGGGATATCAGTTAAATCCCTAAATAACTCTCAAACATGGAGTGTTTATAATCGATTCGAGCATCTCAACGAGCCGGATCTAACGAGCCCAAGATCTCATAATTCTGACTTCATTTGAGCATTCAAATACACAAAATACATCATATGATCAAAGGAATCACTTTGAGTCGTCCAATGGAGAGGAGTGATTTGGATTTTGCATGTATTTACAAAGACGTCCTCCAATTTATAAATAGCCCATCATTCCTCATATGAAGGGGGCGAAGCAAGAGAGAGTAGAGAGCTCTAAAGATTATATTTAGGGCATGCTAATGGAAGCAATTTGAAGGCTATTTGGATGATTTCTGGGGGGTATTTTACATCTGTACTCTTTGTACCTCTCTTGAGAGTACATATCATTTAGGGCTGACTTTTTTCAGTTTATTTTGCCTGGTTCTTAAGATTATGTTCATTACATTCCAATGGAAGCATTTGGAGGCTATTTGGATGGTTTCTTGGGGGGTATATATGTACTCAGTACTTCTAGGGTATATATCATTTATGACCTACTTTTTTTAGTTTCTTTTGGCCTAATTATTGAGATTATATTTAGGGCATTCCAATGGAAGCAATTTGGAGGCTATTTGGATGGTTTCTGGGGGTTTTTTTTTTTTTTTGCATCTGTACAGTCTATTAGGAACAATTTGGAAGCTATTCGCTTGGTTTTGATGGGTGATTTGCATCTGTACTCATTACCTACTGACTTTTCTTTTTGAAGTTTACCATGTCTGGGAAAAGGATAACTTCGAGATGCAGGCCTACCACTATAAGAACTGTGTTTGATAATATTCTAACACGCTTTACTGATGAAGCCACTGATATTTTAAAGAGGCTTCATCTCCATCAATTCATTAGACTCCATAGAATTAAGTAAGACTCAGTTGCGATTACATCGATCTGCTTCTTTGGGACATAGAAAGCAAGCTTTCTTGTTGGGTGTGCATTCCTTTCACCCCGAGATGATGATGAGGGATGCCAAAAGAGGGTGAAGGTCTTATGGTAAATCTCCGTCAGCTTTTTAGTTCATCGACTACAAGAATCAACTTGAGCTGGACGGCTTGCATGTAGCACAGCTTGTGCACAGACATACATTTTCTGCTGTCAAATCTATTTTTGTATATCACAACTATAGGGTGGCAATGGAATTGATTGCCTACGTCGATGACATAGATAGATTTGCTGAATACAACTAAGCAGAGGCCATTTAGGACTTTTTAGTTTCCCAATTTGATGTTATTACATCAAAGATTCGCACCTGAGGCGTAGGTTACATGAGTGGCTTTGTCCTCTCGATGATATGTTCTATATCTCCGTGAATGTGTAATTTAATACGTTGAAGTTAAGCTTTTAAATATTCATTGTAGATATGGGCGGCTGAGCACATAAGCATCATAAGCCCATCATTTCCATCTGCAAAGCCACCTATGCTGTGATGGGCAAAAATAGAGTTTCCAAATAATGCTTTCACTAGTTTGGGAGGACACCAGGTGATATATAATAATATCACTTAGTTCATATAAGAATGTCTTTATTTATGTTGTATGTCTTCATATTTTCTTATCGGTTTATCACAGGTCTGCCTTTCATTCGAGGACATATTAGAAGAGGAGACCTGACTCCTTTAATCAGTGTCCCTTGCCCAACAATCTACACATGTCGAGCCCGATAGCAATCCCATTTTAAGTCCAATGAGTTCATTTCAGACTCTCACTCTCCATATGTCTCTCCTCGATATTCTCCCCATCGTTCGCCCTCCTGCTACTACCCCATAACAGCATGGAGAGGATACTTGCAGTTTCTGGGGACTTAAAAGATATAGATCGTCTTTTCATGCAACAATGAAGGAGATGGATGGGATTGATTTTGTTCGCTATCGAGGAAGTTCTTGCCGGCGTGGGTCCTACCACCCCAAGTATGGGGGAGGTTCCTGTGGGGGTCACCACAGGGGAAACTCTTGAGGAGGCTACCATAGAAGCTTCCCTTGTGGAGTGTACCCCTGGGGAGGCTACCACTTGGAAATCCCTTGAGGAGGCTACCGTAGAGGAAGCTCTTGTGGAGGCTACCATAGGAGCTTCCACTGTGGAGTTGAATACTTCCAACGAGGAAGCCCATGTGGAGTTCACCGTAGGTGAAGTTCTTGGAGGCGCACACGACGATGTCGCAAAGCCCAGAATTGGCGATTGAACGTGGAAGGCTCAAGATGAGAAGAGGAAAGCTTGTTCCCCTTCACACACTTATAAGAAGTCACGAGCAAGAATAAGTGATGTGGTGGCCTCCATTCAAGATGAGAAGTAGAGGTATTAAGTTACTTTCTTTTAAATTTGAGATAAAATAAATAGATTTCACTAAATTTTTTTATAGGTTCGCAAAGATGAGCCAGTAAAGGTCGATTACCCACATCGCTATCGTTGGTGGAGGAGCATTAATCGGAGGTATGAATCATCTCAGTAGATCGATCCTTAATTCATAGTGAATCTAGCTCTTCATCACTAACTTCGTCATCAGTAATTTTATTGCAGCTAGTAGAGGCACATCATTTTATTGAGTTTTCATCCAGAGCTATTTTGCCTAAGCCAATGCTCGATCTTATTGACACGTCATACTCCCGATTCGAGGACAAGTAAGTCAATCTTCAGTCAGCTCCTTCATACATAAAATAACATATTCGTTTAATTAAGATCACTTTAAAATATTTATCACTTGTAGGGGTGATACAGTATTCGCGGATGGGAGTTGTTCAATATCTCTCGATGACACATTGATGCCTTCCTTCTACCGGTCGAGAAGTATTTGCTCGGGTCAGAGTATGTCCCCTATTTTTACATTTACATTTACATGTATGTTACCACAGAATGTTGGGTATTACAAATTCAATTCTTGTTTGTTTAGATAAAAGCTAGAATCTATAATCATTCTCTTCTTTTCTTACAGAGTTATGCCGTGCACTACTAAAGACGGAAAGCAAAATATTCATCCAAAGATGTCATCACAGACAATGTCAGGTCGAGTTAATCTTATGCTATAGATAATCAGCACTTGGACACTCCTGGTTGAGCATATTAAGTTAGAGGCTTGATATTTTTATGACTCATTACCCAAACCAACCCATAAGAGCATTCTTCCTGAGATTGTTAGAATAATTTTCAAATTTGGTTCCTCTAAACTATTTTTTTTTTTCCTGCCAACTTGAGATTATGTTCGCTATTCAGATCAAATTACTTTGAAGATGTCATCTTTTGGCGATCCTAAAATGGTCAATCAAATGATGAGTGGGCCGCTTCAAGACAAGTGTTATCATGGATGTTTACCGCAAGTACATGGAGGCAACAATCCACAAACTCCCATGAACTGGCCGAACCGCCCAAGAAGAAGAATATATTTAATGAAAGCTACTTATATTTTATTTAAAAAAATCCAATCTGAGAATTATAGGATTTTTGTATAATGCATTGGTTTGGTGGCTTCGAAGACTTAGCTATTTTTGTTGAAGTGAATGGATCGTTTATGGATCTGGGATGATATTTTACTCTTCTTTTTGTTACTTCTTTTCTCTCATTTCATATAATTTGGTTTTGCTGTTATTATTATTATTTATTTATTTTATGGTATTATCTTTTTATCTTATGGATTTGGTTTTTTTTTGGGGCTATATTCTTGAAAGAAATCTGCATTTAAAATCATTTTTTATTTTATTTTTTCATAGAATGTGTATCATCAATAATATTTGTTTTTTTTTTCATCAATACAACAATCAAGATAATCTCATTTTAATTATTATTAGGGAGATTTATAAACATTGCCACTAGTCTTACATATTTAAGGTATATAAAGTGCCTAAATATTATTATTTTAAAAAATAATATTCAGATTTTAAATGTCACATTAAAAATATTATTATCACTTATATTTTAAATGCCTAAATATTTTTATTAATTCTTTTAGAGTAATGCATGGCTCTTTATTTATTTCTTCATTAATGTTATGCAGCAGAATGCATAAAATTAATGCATAAAATTAAATTAGGGATTAATGACCATTTTGTCGCCTTAGAACTGATTAATGGTATGATCAACTGTAATTCATTTGTTGTGTGCTGTGTTGGTTGCAGCTAATTATTATGAGCAAGATTTTCATATAATTTCTCGGCTGATTTAGGGTTTGTTTGGGGCGATTATCTTTTTTTTAAAATATTGATTATAAAATTATTGTGGTTGGTGTAAGTAAATTTTTTTTAAAAAAAATTTTAAACTTTAATTTTTTTATAATCATGATATTTTAACGCTTTTAATTTTAAAAGTAAATTTTATCATGATTTTTTTTAAATATTTAAAATATTAATAGTTAAATACGATTATGATTATTTTTAGCTATTTTTATTTTGAAAATAAACTAAAAAAAAAGTAACTCAAATGTATTCTTAAGATGCTCATGCTCGAGTGAAATGAAGTTCAATATTAACTTGAACCTTATCGATTGACTTTATTTATTTAGAGGAAATCCAAACAAAATAAGTCAATCTATTATAAAAATAGTATTTTTGTCTCATTGCAATATGAAAAATTTAATTCTTTTATAACTATAATGAAATTGCGAAAAGAGATAACTTATAACATTTAATTATATAATAATTATTTTCAATTAATGAATAGTGTAAATACAATAGATTAAGAGGCTTTTAAATTTGTCACCACATTATGAGATTAAATTTACCTTTCTTATAAATATCTGATTTAATACAAATAGATTTAGGTTAACTTATGCGTTAGTTATACATATGTATACCTTAGAGATATTGTCACCATAAATGATTTGTACCCTTAGGAGAGGTACGGATGCAAAACATCCATCCGAAACCATCCAAGTAGCTTTCACATTGCTTCCATTGGAATGCCCTAAACATAATCTCAAGAATCAGGCAAAATAAATTAGAAAAAAGGCCCTAAATGTTCTGTACCCTAAAGAGAGGTACAGAGAGTACAGATACAAAAAACACCCAAGAAACCATCCAAACAGCCTCTAAATTGCTTCCATTGGAATGTAATAAATATTATCTCTAGAATCAGGCAAAATAAACTAGAAAAAAAGGTCATATATGATTTGTACCCTCAGGAGAGATATAGAGAGTACAGATACAAAATACCTCCCAGAAACCATCCAAACAGCTTTTAAATTGCATAAATTGAAATGTAATGAACATTATCTCAAGAATCAAGCAAAATAAACTGGAAAAAGGTCATAAATGATTTGTACCCTCAGGAGAGGTATAGATGCAAAACACCCATCCGAAACCATCCAAACAGCCTTTAAATTGCTTCCATGGAATGCCCTAAATATAATCTCAAGAATCAGGCAAAATAAATAAGAAAAAAATGCCATAAATGATCTGTACCCTCAAGAGAGGTACAGAGAGTACAGATGCAAAATACCTCCCAGAAACCATCCAAGAAGCTTTCAAATTGCTTCCATTGGAATGCCCTAAACATAATCTTAATAAACTGGCAAATTAAACTGGAAAAAAGGCCATAAATGTTCTGTACCCTCAAGAGAGGTACAGAGAGTACAGATGCAAAAAAACTTATAAAAAATAACCAGTCACCCTCCAAAGTAATGTACTGCACATATTTATTACTACAGTCGAATGATTACAAGGTCCTCAGTAGGGGATTAACTCAATAACTACTGTTTAAAGAGCTACAAACAGCCTAGTGGGAAAATCCCCTAGCTAAATACAGTCTAAACATCTTGGTGTGCCTGTTAAGTTAAAGAGAGTCATCTTAAGGACTCTAAAGCATTACAAAAAAGATTATACAGTCGAAGAACACAAAATTAGATGATGTCATGCATTAAAATATTTTCTTGAAATAATATCCATCATCAGCTTAGTGTACCCTTTAGCCGACTGATTGATTGTGGAGCTCGAGTTAAATTTCTGCATGTAAAACATCAGATATGATGATTTCTTATAATATCGATGTGATATTCTCAGGCGCATCTCAAAAATACTGCATAACAGAGATAAGTGATGCAACTTGTGAAACATGTCTCAACATATCGATCACTTTTCTCGCAACAACAAAAGTAGAATGGTTTGAAGATTAACAATAATATTTAAAATACTAAAAACTAATACGGAAATAGAAAATTACTCTTGGCTTTCTTGAATCTCTCCCAATATCCCTTAAGCCTTGAGTTGGAAACACCCTTTAGATGTTGCTTAACTGGATCCTTTAAGATGTCTTTTCCCTTGTTTATTGTGGTTGACTTCTTCTTCTTAAGCCTGTCACCGGAGAATTCTCACTTATTATAGAGATATCATCATATAGTTTTTTAAGGATCCAAGCATATAGTCCCTCTCTCTTATTGCCTCGTTCTAACGCTTATTTGATATGCATATCAACTTATGTGGTTCCAGAAAATAATGCTAGTAGCATTTTCATCTGGCTTTCCACATCTCTTAATTTTCAGATGCACTATCAATATAAATATCCTCTTGCTTAGACCATCGATGAGAAGCTACTGAATGCGATAACATCTTCCCGACTAAGAACCATGATACAAAGTAGTAATCCCATCATTTCAAATTTTTTGCAAGTACAAGTTACATCTAGGGTAGTCCCATCGAAATGCATCCTATATTTTAGATGCATTTTTATTCTCTAAGTTTCTCACCAAATAATACATTATCCGACTTAGCATCGATAGGCCTCCAACTCCATGCAAAAAATTCCTCCTCAAACATAGTATAAACCTTTCTTGTAAAAACATAGCCTTATTTTAGAATTGGACCGGTCTTAACAGAACAATCGATTACACTTGAAGTCTTCATCATGTTTTTGTCATGTCTCCATAACCTTTTTCGACCCCAAGAAATAATCTGTGAGCGAACTTATTAGTTTAGATATTCCGTGACAAATGTTGTTTGTGGACTCACTACGTTGCGTTGACAAGATGCCCATGCGAATGATCAAAATGGGACCACTTGGATCTAATCTTATAAAGCTCGATACCAAGCATGATTATGCAAATTGCCTTCTTCTAGCATGCACCAAGCTTCTTCAAACTCTTCCTCGAGTCACACTTACTCATGTATAAAATACTCTCTCTTATTACTATTAAAGCAATGAACCTTAGAAGGAGCTTTTGAAATATGCCATTGCACAACCTATGAAGAGTATGCGATAATACAATTTCGATAGCTCGCCATAGGATCTTGATCTGAATATTGCAGGATGTCTCATTCATCAACCAAAGAAATGTGTGAATAGTAGAATGACTCAATCTTCGATAAAAGGCTACTCCAAATAATATATTTTGCCGATGATTCACTCCAACAAGAGCACAAATAAGATTATATTTATCGAGCTTGTATCAAAAAATTATCACATCCCCAAAACAATCATATTATATCTAGACATGCCATTGCTCCAAAAAAAGCTTACTAAGCAATCCGACTCATCAACTTGTACATCCCATGCAAACATCCCATCCGCGCCTTTCCTTAAACAATCAGATAATGCATTATCACCATTCGCAATCCTCGATCTTTTATCTTTCTCGAATAAAATTGAAAGCATCTCTTTTGTGAACCCAATATTCTCTACGCCAACTTCGCTAGATAAATAAGATCGCCGCTCTAATTCTAGTCTCTATCATTATCTTCAACACGGACGCCTTCTCATCGCTAATGCATCTGTGTGATATGAGAAGATGTAGGTCAGCAGGCGCTACCAAAGAATGATTATGACTTTCATTATATTTTGTAATCGTCCAATTCTCCTCCAAATCAATAGAGAATCTAATCATAGCCGAACAACCAATTCTTGTATCAACTTTTTAGAATTTTGTTAAGCCATTTAGACTGGCAGACTTCTTCCGACCAGCTTTTCCACATAGAAAATCTTTTGATTTCAATTTCTTAGAGTTTGGCCAAAAACTAGTATGGTCCTTCCGAACACTGAAGCTAATTTGATGTGCATAGTCACAAGATCTTACATCGCCGTTTCATTCTCAATGGTATAAGGAGTTTCCCAAATTTGGGTCATTAGACATCACGATCAGATCGCTCATTGACCGCATTCATTTGGCCAAACAAAAAATATGTGATGTAATACGATGCAAAATCACCAGAAATCATCCAAGCCCATCAAATTTCCTCATTGGAATATAATGAACATAATCAAGAAGACAAAATAAATTGGAAAAAGGTCATAAAGATCAATTCCCTCAAGAGAGGTATAGAGTACAGAGATGCCAAAACCTCAAAACCATTCAAGCTTTCAAATTACTTCCATTGGAATGCCCTAAACATAATCTCAATAAACAAGCAAAATAAACTGGAAAATAAGGCCCTAAATATTCTGTATTCTCAAGAGAGGTACAGAGAGTACAGATGCAGAAAAACCTATAAAAAATAACCAGTCACCCTCCAAATTGCTTATGATGTAATGTAATGAACATATTTACTCCAAGAAGGCCAACCTAAATTGGAAAAGATAAATGATCCAGTACCTCAAGAGAGGTGAGAAAAGATGCAAAATACCCCTAAAACCATCCAAAAATTCTTCAAATTACTTCCATTGGAATGCCTTAAACATAAACTCGTGAACCAGCCAAAGAATGGAAAATAAAGATGATCTAGACTCTCAAGAGAGTAGATGAAAAAAACCTCTCAGAAACCATCCAAATAGCCTCCAAATGCTTCCATTGGAGTGTAATGAATATAATCTCAAGTACCAGACAAAATAAACTGAAAAAAGTATGCCCTAAATGATCTATACTCTCAAGAGAGGTACAGAGAGTATTGATGCAAAATACCTCCCAGAAACCATCCAAACAGCCTCCAGATTGCTTCCATTGAAATGCCCTAAATATAATCTCAAGAAGAAGGCAAGATAAACTGAAAAAGTAGTCTAAATGACCAGATTCTCAAGAGAGTGCAGAGAATACCAAAAAAACTCTCGAAATCATCCAAACAATTCCAAATTGCTTTTTTGAATGTAATGAACAACATAATCTTAAGAAACAAAATAAACTAAAAAGAAGTAAATGCTCAGAGCCTCAGAGTAAGAGTACGTATGCAAAAAAACTACCTATAAATCATCCAAGCTACCATCAAATTGCTTCCATTGGAATGTAATGAACATAATCTCAAGAACTGCAAAAAAAAAATAAATTAAATCTCTGCAGACTCCAAAGAGCAGAGAGTACAGCAAAAAATATCCAAATTATCCAAGCACCCATCAAATTTTTCCATGGAATGCTCTAAACATAATCTCAAAGCAAAATAAAAAAAAAGAAGTATAAATGCTCAGATCAAGAGAGAGACATATGCAAAATAACACTAAAAGTAAAATTCAACCAAACAAAGATCCAAATTGCTTCTAATGAATTAACATATTCTCTTCGCATTGCACTGGAATATCACTAACAAACTAAAAAATTATACGAGAAATATTACAATTTTTATTTAATACATCATCGCTAAATTGGTCGCTATTTTCAACGCTCTCCATCTTCATTCTTGTAAAAGGAAAGATTTTCTATTTCTCTTCTAAGCTCGATTGCTCAAAAAAATATACCTTAAACCCTAAATCTATATATTTCTTTAAATTCCTCCACGATTCCAACGACGCTTACTCGGGTCGCCGAGAAGCGTAAATGGCATCGTGAATACGCCATCCCTTTACGCCCATCCGCATCGCCCATTGCTAAAGTAAAAAAAAAATATCGACACGCTGTCGGATGATGATTGCGACGTAAAACTACGTGCGGACTCCTCCGGACGTAATATTTTCTCCACAGGAATAGCCGAACAGTTCTGTTCCCACCCATCTTCCCACTCTTGGCCGAAGCCCTATCTACAGTCACGGTGAAGGGTGAGGACCTCCGAAACTCAAAACTCTCGTATATCTCCTCATTCCGGTCCGCTCTGCTCCTACCCGAAATCATTGAAGGAAATGAACAGACCACAAGAAGGATCCAAGGAAGATGTCTTCCTTTGCGGGATTCCAGTCTCTGGCCACTAAAACAAAGAACTTGAATGTTGCTGGTGGCCTGACTGGCTTTGTCTTTGGAGTTTACTATTACACAATGAGAGCTGTTGGAGGCACTGATGAGTTGCAGGTTGCTATAGACAAGTTTGAAGAGCTGAAGAAAAACTGAAGCAGCAGCTGCTCCATAAATTTCTACTCAGCCTTCCAACTCTTTTAGCAAATACAGTTCTTGGAAAGGCTTGCTTCGACCATCATGTCCATTTTTCTCCAGCCCGCTGGGCTGTCCCCTGCGCTACACGCCTCCATCGCAGCCATAGCGCCGCTTGAAACTGGTGTTGACTAATCCTCACCGTCACTCTCATCGTAACAACCCATACCGCTTTCTTACTAGCGCGCTTCATCCTCTTTCTTTTTTAGTCGCTGCCCGATTCTAACCATCGATCACCGAAGAAGCTACCGGAGATCGCCAATGGAGGATCGAAGACAACAGTATATTACTGCATAAGCACCCTCCCTTCCCCTGGGCAACACATATAGACTTTTTCTCTGAATTGGAGCAAAACAGAAATTCTTTGTCGTTCTCTCGATCCTTCTTGCCACTGCAGATGGCCAAGCTATTGATCCCTCTCTCTTGCAGTCTTGACGTGAACCCTCACCAAATCGCAGATCTCCTTCGCATTACAAGGTCGTTTGTTTGATTGTCATAAGTCGAAAGTTATGTCAAGAGGAGTTCCTTCCCGACGCTCAGCAGAAAGTAATAGCCTGCCTTTGTTTGGTTCTTTGAATCAGAAATCAATAGCATCGCCACTTCTTTCTGCTGGTCTCATTGTCCTAAGGGCCTTTCTTTTTAGGAATTATTTTTAAAATAGGCTTAGCACTAATGATAATTAATTGTTTAGACATAAAAAAAATATAATTAGCAAAAATAGGCCTAGTCGTCCGTCAAACGGACGACTGGCTACTTTTTTGATGGTTTTACAAAACGGCAGGGGAGAAAGAGAGAAAGAGAGAGAGAGACAGAGAGAGAAAGGGATTTTATTTTTATTAATTTTTTTAAATAATATAATTATTTAAAGTATATAATTTAAAATTATTTTTTATAAAATATTTAATAACTAAATATTTATATATTTAGTTATTAATTTTTTATTTATATATATAATTAAATATATAAAAAAATATTTTAATTATATATATAAATTTATAAATTTATTTAATATTTTTATTAATTAATATAATTATGTATAATATAATTTTTATTAATTTTTGTTAATATATAATATAAAAAATATTTAAAATATATAAAAAAAATAAAAAAGGAATAAATTATATAAATATTTTATAAACCATATAAATAAAGTAATTAGATATATATATATATATATATATATATATATATATATATATATACATATATACATTTACAATTTAGTTATTTATATGTTTAAATTATATAAATATTTTAAATATAAAAATAAAATATTTAAATATAAATAAATAAATAGTTATATATATATATATTTTAATTAGTTATTTTATTTATTTAAAAAATATTTATTTCTTTAAAATATATAATTAGTTAAACAAAAAAATAAATAATTGTAAATTATATAAATATTTAGTTATTTTTATATTTATAAAATATTTAGTTATATATATATATATTATATATATATATATATATATTATATATATACATATATATATTTATTATATATTTATTTATTATATATTTATTTTATTATATATATATAACTTAAAATATTTATATAGTTTAAACATATAAATAACTAAAAATTTATAAATATATATATATATATATATATATATATAATTACTTTATTTATATAGTTTATAAAATATTTATATAATTTATTCCTTTCTTTTATTTATTTATTTATATATTTTAAATATTTTTATATTATATATTAACAAAATTAATAAAAATTATATATTATACATAATTATATTAATTAATAAAAAAAATATTAAATAAATTTATAAATTTATATATATAATTAAAAATATTTTTAAATTATATATTTAATTATATATATAAATAAAAAAATTAATAACTAAATATATAAATATTTAGTTATTAAATATTTTATAAAAAATATTTTTAAATTATATACTTTAAATAATTATATTATTTAAAAAAATTAATAAAAATAAAATCCCTTTCTCTCTCTCTGTCTCTCTCTCTCTTTCTCTCTCTCTCTCTCCTCCGCCGTTTTGTAAAACCACAAAAAAAAAAAAGAAAAAAAAAAAGAGTAGCCAGTCGTCCGTCAAACGGACGACAGGTGCCGACGTGGAAACATGAAGTCCGTCCGTTGTTGACGACTGACCTATTTCTTAATTATATTTTTTTTGGTGCCAAAACAACTAATTATCATTAGCACTAAGTCTATTTTAAAAATAATCCCTTCTTTTTATTGTTTATTGCTACAATAACATTACTATTGCAGTAAATAGTGATGAAATTCTTCCTTTAAAACATGAAAAAGCTGCAGCTGAAGAGTCAAAAGTTGATGACTGTAGTTCCGCTGATGAAGTCTCTTGACATTTCTTATCAATAGAAAATGTAGAGAAAGAGGATTTGGTCAAGTGTACAAGGGCACACTTAAAAATGGCAAAATAATTATTATGAAGAAGTTGGCAATGACTCAATCAAAGAATGTGAAAGCAAGCTTTCAGAGTGAAGTGAAGCTTATAAGCAACGTTCATCATCAGAATTTGCATAGATTGCTTGATTGTTCTACCAAAAGTGATGGGCTTTTTCTTGTTTATGAGTACATGGCAAATGGCAGCATTGATAAGTTTTAATATGATTTGAAATATACTTATCGCGCTGATGATGAAATCACTTGAGGTGTTTAATAACCCACGCTCATCGCGGGCACGAGACGGAATATTTGCGCCAGATTTTTTTTCTGCGCAAGACTGCTAACGCACAGGATATAGTGGTGCATGAAGACGCATGGCGTCATAAAACACCACTCGCTATATTGTATGCACCGAGTAAGCCAAAATTGTTCACGCACTCTATGAGAGATGACGCGAATCTGTCGAAATTTAAATTTCATCAAATTTTTGGGACTTAACAAAAAAATGATTTAACATTAAGTTAAATATAAAATATAAAGTCTCAAAGAAATAAAGTGATAATTAAATATAAATGAACTGACAATGAATTTAAAAGAGGCTTGAGTACAAATAAAATTAAAAATCATATTTCAAACAAGAAAGTAGGGATCAAACTCAAGTGAACCAATAAAACTTGAAATAAATTTGAATTCCTTTGATATACATGAAGTGAAACTCACAAGAGATTTAAGATAAATTTGAAGTCCAGTTATTAAATAAATATGAAACTTGATCTCGAGTTGAAGATAGATTCATCTTAAATCTAAAGTTCTTTTTATGTGAATAAATTATATTTAATATCAAATGAAATAAGGATCTCAATTGAATATCAAATGACAAATAATTGGCGGTAAGTCTAAATATCAAATTCCAAATTGAGAATAAAATGTGCAAGAAATTTGGTAGCTTTCTTATAAGTACAAATTCAATTATACAACACATGATTACCCATGAATGTGGCATTTAAAAGGATCATTGGGATCTTGTGTTTAAAGCCAGGTTTGAAGCATAAGAGATTAGTTAAGTGCTGTTTTCAAGTTAAAGTAAAAAATGAAATGAATTTTAAAAGAGATTTTCACTAAAGATGAGCAACTTGTTGGCAAGTATAACTAAAAGCTCATAAAAGACTACAAGCCAAATAATATCTAAGAATTGAAAAATTCAATAAACAATCGCCACCGATCTGTAATTCTTTGTACAAGCAGATATAAGGCGACGCTAAACTAAATGCTGCACGAATGAAAAAGATTTCCTTCAATACAAAAATTAAGGAACTTCATTCTAAATTATAATTTTTAAAATCAATGAAATCACTAATTAGGTGAAATTATCTAAGCTATAAACACCTGCATGTGTTTGGACAAAGAAATTTCAAGTGTAAATTTTAAAGTCTAAAAAGGCTGCGAAGGCTAAATTAGAATTAATTAAATATTAATATGAAAAAATCTAATAAGATATTAGAACAATTTATAACGCTTTCTTCGCCATTGGATCTATAACTCTTTGCACAAGCAGATAGAAGACGATACCAAATTAAATTCTACAAAAATTATGGAGCTTCTTTCAATCTAAAAATTGAGGAATTTCATTATGATTATATTTTTAAAATTAATGATTTCATTAATTAGATGAAATTATCTAAGTTATAAAACTTCTGCATGATGCTCAACATGAGATTTAAAGTATAAATTTTAATGTGAAGCGACTAAGTTGAGATTAAATAAATACAAAATTAATCTCAAATTCAAACATAAAATTATCTTAATTAAAACACGATTTACACCACTGAATGATTCAGTGTTATGATGTTGGGTTCTTTTCGATTTAGTCTTGTGACTGTGCAGGTTAATAAATCCTAAAATATATTATAAAATTTCAACTCAAGAAAATAAATTAATTCTTTTAGTAATAGATCTTCTTATAAAAGAGTTGACAAGATCTAAAGTTTCTTAAATATATTCAATCATTAAATCAAATTAACTCAATCAAGTGTCAATCTAAATGAAACTTATATCATTAAAAGCTTAAAATAAACTCAATCTATTCACCTTCCACAATTATTTATCGGGGATAACAAATTAATAAAACTCACCACAAAGGAGAAATCCAAGTGCTATCATGTTCACTCAATCACCTTTTGCCGAAGGATGGGTGTCTGAATGGCCAATAAGATGAAAGAAGCACACTACCTCTCATCGGTGGTTTGGCCAATTAGGCTCTATTATATTATGATCACAAGTATGATGCTCCCAATGGCTCGCCATTTGAGTGAATCATAGAATGATAGAGGCAAACAACTCTGTCATAGACTTAAGATTATCTCTAAAAAAATACCCCAAGTACAAGGATTTCTACGTAACTCATGTGTTAATGATGAGATCGTAGTTGAATTCTAGACTAGACTAGACCCATGATGTGGGCATGAAATGAATCATCCTCCAGGTTCTAAAATGGTAAATTTCATTTTTAAACTCCTCATTCTGCCACTTATCGCCATGTATTAAGTGACCTAATGACTAATTCGAAGTTCTCTCTCACTTAGAGAAGTATAACTAGGGGCTTGTGCTATAAAATGTAGAAAAAGTCCTCACCAAATGAGGTAAATCTTAAAGTGTCTTATCTACTATTCTATTTATCTTCTGAAAATTACAACAATATTCTTAAATCACTCTCTTCAATTCAAATATTGTCGAGAGGTTGATGGTGAATTTTCGGAGCCCACAGATTTCTTTCACCACCGACCTCTCAATAAATATTGAATTGAAGAGAGTGATTGAATGTCGATGTAATTTTCATAAGGTAGATGGAATAGTAGGTAAGGCACTACCCAGAGATTTCATCTTCATATGGTGAGAACTTAAGATCTGGTTCCAGGTTTCCTATAGGCGCAAGCCCTTATAGTTAATTATGCCTCCCAATAAGTGTGAGAGAACTTTCAATTAAGGATAGTCATTAGGTCGCTAAATATACAACGTATAGTAGCAGCATATGGAGTTTTAAAATTTAAGATTATGAAATTCATCATTTCAGCTTAAACCAGATAGTTGGGGGAATGATAGTGTGCCCGATCTAGATCCCATGGTTCCATCATCCCAGGCAGTTGCGGTCCCTAGTCTACTTAGTGAGGAGGTAATTGACTCAACCGATGAAGGATTCTTATCGAACACATGTTACGTGCCCAAGAAATCTTTGTGGCATTTGTCTGGCGGAGATCTTAAGTCTACTTTAGATGTGAGGGTTGTTTGCCCTATTAAGTATACCCTATGATTTACAACTCAAAGGGTTGAGTCATTAGGGAGCATACGGGTGACGGTCGTGATCGTAATATAAAGGAGCCTGACTAGATAAACCACCCGATCATAAGACTCTGGTCGTAATTGCTTCATCATGGAGCTACCAAATCACACGAGAACACGCGCGCCCCATAAGAGATTGATTGAGAGTGAACATAGTAGAACACTTGATTTGATATTAGCTTCTTTGTGAATTAGAATTTTCTTAATTTATCACCCCCGATAAATAGTTGCAGATGGTGAATAGATTGAGTTTGTTTTAATCTTTTAATGATTGAGTTTAATTTAAACAATTTTTAGATTGTGCTTGATTTGAGTTAATTTGATTTAAAAAATTGAATAATTTAAATATGTTTAAGAGTTTTAAATCCCGTCAACTCTGTTTAACTATTAACAGAGGATCAGATTTACTGTTACCTGACAGAATCAGTTTCTCAGATATTTTACTAAGTTGAAATTCTTAGAAAAGATTTTTAGATTTCGTTAACCCGGACCCAGTCCTAAGACTAAACCGAGAAGCAACCCACACAACATCCTCAGACACTTGAATCTAAACATTCAACGTAGTGTCGGGGCACATGCGGGTGAATTTAGGAATTTATGTAGTATTTATCTTTGGATTATGAGATTGATTTTAGATTTTTCATTTAATTCCAACTTAGCCTGCACAGCCTTTTCAGACATTAAAATTTGCACTTGAAATTTCTATGTCCGAGCACATGCAAGTATTGATAACTTAGATAATTTCATCTAATAAATGAAATCATTGATTTTAAAAATCATAATTAGAATAAAATTTCTTAATTTTTGATTGAAGGAAGCCCTATGGTTTTTTTTAGATTTTGATTTAGTTTCATCTTCTGTCTGCTTGTACAAAGAGTTGTAGATCTGGTGGCGAAATAGGTATTTCAATTTAGATTATAGTTTAAAATATTACTTGCACTTAGTTTACTTGTTGAGTTTTTGTAATTCTCCTAACTTGATTATGTTCAATTTAAATCACTTTTAATAAGTTATACTAATTTCAATGTTTATTGCTTTAGCCTTACTCATGCTTATTAGCTAGCATAGTAATCACCTCCATATTGATATAAGAGTTACTAAATTATATTTAGATTCATCTTTAACTCCACACCAAATCACATATTTATTTAAAAATTAGACTTCAGATTTATTGTAAGCCTCTTATGAGTTTGGCATTTGTCTCCCCAAGTTTCACTCAAGGCTTGTTTAATTTTGAGGAATTTGAATAAAAGGAAACTCACTTTATCGCTTTAATTTAAGCCGTAGATAATTATAATTAGAGTTTTTGAGTTTAATATTAGTCTCTCCAAATTTTACTTGCATTTAAATGAGTATTCTATTCTTTCCAAAAATTTCTTTAAATGCTCTCCTCGTATTTCTCTTTAATTTAACATTTATCTTCATATGTATCATATATTATTTTGTTTGATTTAAGTTGAGGTAATTTTCATTTGAATTTATTTAAGTTTTTAATTTCAAAGATATAATTCTCCCTGGCATCATCCCCATGTCGGGGCTATGTTTTGGCTTTCTCGATTCTCATGAAGGTGAGTGGTGTCTTATGACACCAGAAGTTAGATCTCGTCAGCGCCTCATGAGCACGACGAGACCTTCAAATCTGAAAGAAGACATACAATGTAATATATTTTCATTCCCCTCTTTTTTTCTGTCTAAAAATTAGACAAAATTTAAAGATTTCGCCTAGGGGAGACATCTAACGAATGTTGGCTTACGCACGCCTCATGAGCATAATGTTGTGACAGAGCCAATTTTTTATCTCATCTTGCCCTCATGAGCATGACGAGGCCTTCAAACCTGCAAAGAAATACAAGCATGTATATATATTCACATTCACATATCCCACATATTCTGACTCATTTTTCTATGCACTGCAAAGATCGACAAAAAGATGGGGTTAGGCATGCCGAAAACTAAGAGAAGAACCTGCCTCATGACGGTGTTCTTCTCTAGTTGCGGTGAAGAGAAAGGTCATAAAGAGGAGATATTTGGTTGCAGGGATAGTGAAAATGTCAAAAACCTAGAGAAGAACCTGCCTCATGACGGTATTGCTTCTCAGTTTCTGTCATTTGCAAGGAAGGAAAGAGGGATTGTTTGGCTACAGGGGTAGTGGAAATGCAAAAAACCTAGAGAAGAACCCGCCTCATGATGGTGTTGCTTCTCAATTTTCGTCATTTGCAAGGAAGGAAAGAGGGGTTGTTTGACTGCAGGGGTAGTAGAAATGCTGAAAACCTAGAGAAGAACCCGCCTCATGACAGTGTTGCTTCTCGATTTTCATCATTTGTAAGGTAAAAAAGAGGGGCTTTGTCTAATGGTTGGAAGAAGGTTTCCTGCTGTAGAGATCAAGCCAACTATAATAGAAGTGAGATCATTTGTCATAATTTGTTGTTGAACTACCAATTCATTTGGCCCTAGAGTGAGTTGGATCTTCTGGTTTACAATAGAAGCAATAATGTCCTGAACTTGATAGATCTTCTACTCGAGTAAGGAGAGATTGTTGAGCATGGTCTTAGCATCCCAATCGCTAGTAGAATTCTTAACAATCTGAATCCTGGAAGAGTTCATGGGATGGGATTGGTTCTCTAAAGGTAGCAAGTGAGATTCCTTAGCCAGAAGACTATTTATGCACATTTGGGTGAAGAAATGATTCACACCACTATTTAACAATGGATCACTAGCAGAACAATGTGAGTTTGTAGAAATTTCAGAAGGCCTCAGCTTATATTCCATTTCAACATAAGTCTGATCCAAAGGTTCTAGCAAACTGGCATGAACCTCCTTCACCTGCTTCTTATACTCATCTTCTTCCCCTTCCTGGCTGCTTGTGTGAAGAAGAAGTAAAGGAAGAGGCCTACGTGCGTCCAACAGGAGATGCAATAGAGAGAGAGAGAGAGAGAGGGAGATAGATGGACGAGGGATTACCTACAACGAACGATGGTCGCTGGGCGTGGCTGTAGATGATCAAAGCGTGGGAATGAGGAGAAGCCCATCATTTTTGGTCCTCTTATCCTTTTTCCTTGCGGTTGAGAAGAAGAAAGGGGGGAACAATTTTTCATGTGTTGGTTCCGTGCATGAGTGCTGCGTGTGAAGGGGAGCTCACGTGGGGGAGGAGGGAAGCCGTGCATGTGAGCCAGCCCATTCGTGAAGGGAGAGGCCGGTCGAGTTTACTTGGAGAGAGATTTAGGTTAGGTTTATTTCTAAATTTATTTTTAAATGGATTAAACGACTTTAATGTGAATTTTATGCCAATGAAATCACATGATCGTTTGGTTCAAGTCGACGTCAAATTGAGTCAATTTCAGCTCAAAATACGTGTCGCCGCTTTCGACCTCTCAACATTCGTGCAGACTCATCCGAATTGAGTGCGAATAGTCTTACTTGATAGATTTTGACATTTTAAAGCTAACGACATAATCAATTTCATGAACGGAGGTCATTTAGCTTACGTCGGTTTCTCTTGACTTCGATATACATGTAGGAACATTGATGACTCGAACGCTTCATCGGTTGATCATCAAGTCATGCAATATTTATATTCTGACCAGTTTTGATATTCTGAACATGATGACAAAGTCTGTTCATCGATCGGAGGCCATTTGAGTTGATTTTGGTGAAGTCCTGTGCATTTCAATTTCGATTTACGTGCTATCACTTCAAATCATTCGATATTTGCATAGACTCGTCTGAATTGAGCGTAGATAATCTCACTTGATTGTTTTTGAAATTTTGAAGTTAACAACATGATCAGTTTCATGAACGGAGATCGTTCGGACCTCATCACAGCTTCAAGACTCCAATATATGTGTCGACACTTTGATAGCTTAATCATTTTATCAGGCTCTCTTTAGATTATGCAATATTTATATTCTGATCAATTTTAATGTTTTGAATGTGACGGTGGAGTCCGTTCATCGATCGGAGGTCATTTTGACCATTTTTAGTGACGTCAAATGCATTTTGAGCTCTGATTTGTGCAATATCACTTTCGAAGTCAGTCGAATTAGACTTGTAGGCTTGACTCAACTTATGACACATATATGGAGGTCAACAAAATTCCTTCTACCCTAGTTTTAAGCTTAACGGTCTTGATGAAGGATTGCCCTGATTGGTCCACATTGGCTTGTCAAGAAGTGTATGTACACCCTAAGCCTTATGTTCGCTGCCTTGATAGACTTGTTGAAGGGTACATACAGATGACCCAGCCTCCCGACCTATATAGGGTCAATGTTGAGTTATCAATTTAATAATGTGTGTTTTAACAGACTGAATAACCATGAAATTTCTTTAGTTCAACCATCGACTTTGTATGAACTATGGAATTATTCCCTCAATCCTGTGCTTTCTGCTTTGACGGACTTGATGAGGAGAGTGGCTTTGATCTGTGCTTTGAGCTTGATTAGATCATTTGAGAATAAATTAAAATATCACCCTACATGCAATATAAAGATTGACTTAAGGTAGCTCTAAATCGAGAGTTTTCTCAGATTGTCTCAATCTATTGATCAAGTAGAAAGATCTTTTGGATTTTGGTTGCTTGTAATCATTAAGCTAGATCCAATTTAAGATTGAACAATTGTTATCGTTGGACTGATGAGCAAGGCCTCTTTCACTACAACCTTTTCTTATAGCTTGTTGAGTGAGTAGAGCGTCAGTAACTCAGCCACATTTGGGTTTATTGAGTTCGACCTTTAGAACCTACTCGAGTCTTTGACTTAGGCTGAGATGGGTTGGTGGTTTTGTCATCAGACTGACGAACATGGGCTCTTTCACTATGACCTTTTATTACGGCTTGTTGAGTGAGGAGAGCGTCAGCAACTCGACTATTTGTAGGCTTATTGAGTTTGACCTTTAAAACCTATCCGTGTCCTAGACTCCAGGATATAGAGGTTGATGTTTTTTCAACTTAATTGATTAAAACTTTCAAAATTGGGAGTTCTTCTGACTTGATCTCCAGAATTTGGCAAATCTGAGAGATAAATTTTTTTGACATTTATGTCTGTCTTTTTATGCATAGAATTAGATTCTTTTTGTTCCTGTAAAAACCTATAACTTAACAGTAACAATTTTGGGTTTATTCAGGGATTTTGGTGTAAAGCTTGATGTTAACCTGAATCAGAATATATTTGAGGATCTCGTCTTATAGCACGATGTCAACTGAAATAAACTTAACATAAGATAAAAATGCCCCTATCTTGCAGGGGGAATTCTAAAGCACATTTAGAAGAACTTTTAAGATGGAATTAAGCAAATACATCAATATTTGAATTGATATACTCTTAAGATGGTTTTAACATGTAACATTGATTTCATCTATGTATATAAATCTAAAATTGCCCCTGTGTAACAGGGGAATTTTTATGAAAAAGTTCTTTCATTTTGAGTAAATATATTTATTTAGGGATCTTGGTATGAAACACGATATCGACCTAAATAGATATACTAAAAAAATGCCTCATGTATTGCAGGGGGATTTCTATTATACTTCGAGAATGTAGTCATCATGTATAATATATTTTCAAGTATCGACATATAATTAGTGGCATTGGTCTTTCACCCTTTAAATCAATGAGTTGGTATGCCCCTCCTTGGTACACTTTCTCAATGACAAAAGGGTCCTCCCAATTAAGCTCAAATTTGCCATCGAATTTTTGATTAGGAATAATTGATTTTCTCAAAACTAAGATCAACTCCCCTTTTTGGAATGTTTGAGGCCACACTGTATGGTCAAAAGCCCTGAACATCTTTTCCCGATAAATTTTTAGATTTTGATGAGCTTACAATCTAACTTCATCAAGCGCGTCGAGTTCCTCCATCCTCAGACGAGCATTTTGATCTTCAGTTAGATTGTAATGGATGGCTACTTGAAGTGAAGGCAACCCAACTTCGAGCAGAAGAACTACTTCAGTTCCAAATATCAATGAATAGGGAGTGGCTTTAGTCGGCATCTTGTAGGTGGTTCGATATGCCCATAATACCTCTATCAGTTTGGTATGCCATTCTCTCTTATTTTTAGTAAGAATCTTCTTGAGCAGCTTGACCAATGTCTTGTTGAAGGCCTCCGCTAAGCTATTTGCTCTTGGATTGTATATTAAAGAGTACCGCTAAATAATTTTGTGTCGATCGACAAATCTATAAATCTTTGCACTTTTGAAAGTTGTGTCATTATCAGAGATTATTCGGCACTGCACTCCAAATCTATAGACCACATTATACATAAAGAAATTAATCACTCACTCAGCAGTAACTTCTTTAAATGGGGTAGCTTACCAAATAATCAATTCTTCTTGATGAAGTGGTGACAACATATCAATTGGCCCAATTATATCTGTACCTCAGCATTCGAATGGCCAAGATAAAATTTTCAAGATTTCTTTAGAAAATAAAATATATACTTCCATGTTCACTCTATGCGGGATAAAATGAGGATGGAAATATACATCTTCTCCTTCTTTTTATGTATTTTGACACCACGTATATTCGTAGATGTTCTTATTGAGGGTGATCAGGTACGACATTGAGGAGAAGTGTACTATCTCAAAAAATAGAAGTCATCACCCTACAATAGACCTAACCACCTCAATAAGGACTCCTAAGGATAATGAGTCTGCATGTGTACCAAAGATTCTTCCCTTACTTTACATGAAAAAATAAAGTAGGCTTTATTTTAAATCGGATTTGTTAAGTTCCCTACAGGGGGCAAGCCCCCATAGTTAATTACATCCTAAGGAATGAGATCCCTTAGAAATACTCTCGATTAAGGTAAATGATCGTTGTCTCTAAATATTTCAATAGGCAGGACTATCAATCGATTAGTTTATTTTGGAAGATCAAATGAGATTGATCGAAGAGAGGGAGTTATTATCAAAGTCAAAGAAAGATAAATAGGAGATGCCCATGAGGCTAGGAAACCTAACGAGCATCTCAAACTATTATATGATTGGGCTTTACATTTTTGAAATTAATTTAATTTCTTTGAGTTGAATTTTTCTTTAAGATTCATATGCCTAATGCATGAGAAATGAGATTATTGGCCAAAATTAGCGAGAAGGGAGGAGGTGTGTTTCCACCATGGCTCCTCAAGGTAAAGTCAAGTTTCTCTGACAAAAGTAGAAGCCCTCTAATCAAGAGTGAAAATAATATGCATTTGTGTATGATATTACAAAAGAAATACTCATCTAGCTAAGGGGTTGCTAATTCTTTTATCTTGATTTTTAACCTAAGCTTTAGGTGAGGTTATGAGTTCTTTATTTTTAGTTTTGAATTATTAAATTTGGTAAAAGATTTATTTTTCCCTAAGAGCCTAATCCACATCCAAGCCTTATATAAAACAAGGAAGAAACTAGGAAAAGGATGCCACTTAATGCACAAGCTAAACAATCATCAATCAATTTATAAAGCTGATCGCAAAAGAATAAGAGGCCATTATGGTCAGGTACCACCACACTAACCAAAAAACAAATTGGGTAGCCAAACTATACCATTATACAACCCAGATTACAAATGAATTAAATACAATTAAGTAAGTAACTCATTATTATGAAGGTCTTCAAGCTTCATTTCTTCATTCTTCTTTTCATTTTTTTCTCTTCTTTTCTTCTTTCTTCTTTGGTTCCTTCTTTTGGAAGGTTGGAAGGTGGATGCTCTAAAGGCTTCACATGATACATAAGATGAGATCTTATGATCAATGCTCATCCTAATTTCCATAATAATCATTCCAAAATTCTAATTGCAAAACTTACATAAAAAGAAAAAGTAAATCTAGCTAACACCTGCAAAATAGCTATTATCTAAACAAACCATACAAAATCCCATGCATGTATATTGGACTTATCACCTCACACATGAGTACTAAGTCCACCTAGCCTATTGGATAATGCTTAGGGGTATAAGCACCTGCACAACAAAAGCATTTATATTTTTATTTATCATAGTGCCCTTAAGCACAATCCCTCCATAAAATAATGATTAAATCATCCTATCATTCATCTACCTACATCTAAACATCCACTAAAATATATATCACAAAATAAAGCAAACATCAAACCATGCACCACCCACCTAAAGCTAGAATTAAGTGACTTAGCTAATGTGTGTGTTTAGAGGTTTATGTGGTATGATGACTTTAAGTTAGAATTTTCTAAGTGTGAAGAATGTTCAACAACCAGGGTTTCATTTAAGTGGTTTAGTTATTTTGGGTTGATTTTATTTTATGTTTTGATTGAGTTTAAGTGAATCTTATAATTAATTACCAAGTTATAAAGAAAGGGAAAAAGAAGAGAACTTCTCTTTCCTTCCCTAACCTAAGTAATTTTTAAAGTGGATTCATGCTTTAGTTTTATTTAGTGAATATTTTATTATATGTTTTAATTAATCCTAAGCTTAGATGAACTCTAAACAAACCTATTCAAAAAGAAAGGTATTTCAAAATTAAGTAAAATGAACTAAATTCACAGAACATACATCACTTCTTTCCTTTCCCAACACGTATAACATGCATATGAATGAGTCCTAAGCATATTTATACACATAAATGGGAATGTTTAGCACACTTTATGATACATGCTAAGTAGTTCATTTAAGAAAATTTGAATGTTTATGATGCATGATTTTTATTAAGTAGCAAAAGAGTTTTTTTATTCAATTTTCACATGCACATATGAATGTATGAAAGACATAAGTGAGTACGACTCCATTGTTAACCAGGGGTGTAAGGTTATTTAATGTGATTTTTATTTGAGTTTGAATTTGATTTGATTTGAAAAATGTGAGTTGAGTTTATTGTTCCTAACCCATTCCCATATGTGTTTGATATTTTTATTCAATTTTTCGGTGATTAGATTCATTTTATATTTTGATTAGGTTAAGGTATGAATTAAGCATTTTAATTACCCCTTATGTACACCACCTTAGCATAGTTAATCAAATAATTATGAGCTAATGAGATGACATAAAACCTCACAAGGAATTTAAATTTGCAATGCAATTAGGAAGAAATGGGCCTAATGCAATTTGGCTCATGATTAATGATTAATTAAGCTTAGGGGTTTAACTTAAGTAATTTCAAAACACCCCTCACACATATGAGTTGAATTTTGATTTTCTTAATTGAACTTAGGCTCTTGAACACCTAAGCATCAACCCCAAGAAGAATCAAATGAGTTCTGGAAAGTTTTAGAATTTTAAGAAATTAATTAAGAGGGTAATTAATGAATTAACCATTAATTAAGAGAGGATTAAGAAAGAAAGGGGTTTAAAGGAATAGCTTGGAGATGCCCCAACCTCCTATTCATGAGAATCAACTTCAATAAAGGATTAAACCACTCATCAAACCCTTAATTATCCTTAATTACATTAAGGGAATAATTAGTATATAAATTAGTAATTTTCCCAATTAAGCGGCCAATAAATCCCAAGAAAATTAGGGGAGGTAGAAGTCATCTCCCACAATATACTCAAGAAGTTTGGGAATAAATAGTGGGTTAATTAAAGGGTAATTAAAAAATTAAGATTTCCAATAAAACCCATATTCAAAGAAAAGAAGTATTTAAAATTAATCAAAATCAATTTTAGAGTATTCTATGTTCAATTATATTTCTAATGTAATTTATTTCATATTTTTTTTGATTTTTCTAGGTTGAGATATAAATTTTAAAAGTTTAGATAATTAATTATAATTAAACAAATCCTAATTAAATCCTTAATCCTTACGAAGTGCCACGCATGCAGCTGACACATCATCCCTTTACATGTAGCACGCTATGATTGGTTACTTAAACATCCCATCGTGCTACCATGTGGCGGTGGTGCTACGTGCTTTTCCTTCAGCCGTCCGATATTTGATTGGACAACTGAGATTAAAGCCGCGGATCAGAGGGGATAAAATTAAATATAAAGCGTGTTTTAATCTCAGTCATCCATCCAAAACATGCGGATGGATGGCCAGAGATCCTTCGTTGCAAACACCTGTGATCCATGGAGACCATCCATGATCTAGGCCTTGATCCGAGCTGGATTGAGCTCGGATTGGGATGAAACTCAACCTACACCATTATCATGCATCCTAGATCACATCTAACGGTAAAGATCTCATGCCATTAACATTTCTTTCACAAAGCTCCACACCACATTGAGTTTAGTGATCGAAAAATGGCATACCTTATCGGAGGTGATCATCGACACTCGATTCCCTTAAAGAAGCTTCATCTGGTTAAGATGAAGCTTTGGTGAAAGTTTAAGGGGCTGAGGTTGAGTGGATATTCCTATGGGTCACCTCCTCCTTAGCTTGAGCTTGGTTTTGATGGAATTGGATCTCCCCTTGCTTTAAGAACTTGGAAGAGAGCTTAGGCAAGCTTCATTAGGCTCTCTAATGGATTGTACAAAAGGACTTGCACTGAATTTGAGTGTGGAGGAAGTTGGTAATTTAATTGAGCTCCCCTATTTTCAAATGATGAAAATTGAGAAATGGTAATTTCAATCTCCCTCTAGGGAGCTTAGGATCACTTGCAAATGACTCTATCACTCTCTAGACCAATGTCGACAATGGATCATTTGAAATTAAAGTGAATTGGGGAGTATATCTCCCCGAAAATCAAGCCTTCTATCATTTTGGATCAATTTCCCTGATTTAGAGGGTTGTTTGAGCTATTAGAGGTGCCATGTGATTCATTTTAGGTTAGGGAGTGGATTAGTGAAGTCCCCATGTGCTCCATTTGAGTGGAGGCATGATTCCCATGTGCCCATTTCCATGCACATGGTCGGTTTGGCCCTTGGGTCAAGTTAGGCTGACTTAAACTCATTGGGTTGGGTGCACCACCCTCCTTAGTGTTCACTTGATCCACTAGGAGAGTATCAAGTAGGTGTGAAGAGGAATTGACCAAATTCCCAATGGATTTGATCAAAATTTACCCTATGGCCTAGGGGTAAAATGATCATTTAGCTGATTTTTAAATTTAGATGTGTTTGGTATGTCGAGAAAATAGGTTTTTCCAAGTTTCACTGGATTTGGAGTTCATTTGGTATGGTTTGGCTCATGTTGACCCATTTAAGTCAAAATGGGTCAACTTGGTCAAGTTAGAATTGGTCAAATTGGGTCAAACCAAGATTAGCCAAGTTCATATGACCATTTGAAATATTTTTTGGTGGCTTTGGTTTGATTCAATTTGGTTTAGATTTGAATTTGGCTCATATGACTTCATTTAGGTCAAATGGGTCAAGTTGACCTGACATTTGACCTATTGAGCTAGGTCATGGGTAGGTTTAGGTTTGGTTCGTCATATGAAGTGGATTGGTATCTTTGTTTCCAATCAATTTTGGTTAAGTTTGAATTTAGCTCAATATGACCCTTTAAGTCAAGTTGGGTTCAATGTCAATTGGGCTAAGTTAGGTCTAGTTGGACAATTGAGGCTCTGGTCAAGTTCAACATGTGATTTAGAATGAACTCGACCCATTGGTCTCAATCAATTTGACTTAGGTTAGGCTGAATGTTGACTTGGTCAAGTTCAAACATTGATCATGAATGAGTCTTGATCAATGGTTTTAATCAATTTGGCCTATGGTGGATTTTGGCTATATTGAGCTTCATTTTGGCTAAGTGTTGACTTGGTCAACCCTTAGGTTTGACTTGATTTGACCCAATTTGATTGATTGATCATCCCATGATGATTGTTGATCATGATGAGAGGCATAGATGGGCTTAGTTCAATCCAATTTGGTTAGGATTAGAATTTGGCTCATAAATGGTACTTTAGGTCACTTTGGGTCAAGTGAGCCTAAGTGGGTTAAATGGCTTGGTTAAAGCTTGATTTAGTTTGATTGAACTTGTATATGGACTTATGATTGAAATATAAATCCATTCGCAAGTGGTTTGAAGTCAAATGAGTTTTGATTCATTTGACAATTTCATATTCAAAGGAAGAACATGAATGAATTTTGGCATGATTTTTGAATTGATTTTGATTAAGTGATTGAAGTTTGTATTTATATTTGGATTCATGATTGTAGGATTGATTGAATCATGAAGAAAAATCTTGATTTGAAGTTGATTTGGCTTAGTTCAAGATTTTGACTTGAAAGGCTTAGGTTGGATTTTGAATGGATTTGAGTTTGATTTTTGGAATTTGTTTTGATTGTTTGAGTTTATATTTAATTTATATATGTGAATATAAATGAGAATATAAATGGGTTATGAGAAAATTTGATGAATTTGAAGTGATTTGATCATGATTTAGGCTAAGTCTTTTAAGAGAGAATTTAAAGAACTTGGGAAATTTTGGAGTTTGGAGCTTGAATTTGATTGGATTGATTTGAATTTATATTTCATATATATATATATATATATATATATATATATATATATATATATATATATATATATATATATATATATATATATATATATATATATATATATATATATATATTTATATGTGTGTGATTTGAATTGATTTGATCATGATTTAGGCTAAGTCTTTTAAAAGAAAATTTAAAAGGACTTAGAAATTTTGGAGTAAGGATTTGAATTTTGGATTTAGATTTAATTGATTTGAATTTATATTTCATTTATATATGTGAATATAAATGAGAATATAAATGAGTTATGAGAAAATCTCATGAATTTGAATTGATTTGATCATGATTTAGGCTAAGTCTTTTAAGAAAAATTTAAAGGACTTAGGAAATTTTATGCATTGATTTTGAATTTTGAGTTTGATTTGAATTTATATTCCATTTATATATGTGAATAAAAATGAGAATATAAATGAGTTATTAGAAAATCCCATGAATTTGAATTTGATTTGATCATGATTTAGGCTAAGTCCATAAAAGAAGATTAAGAACTTAAGAAAGATTTGGACTTAGGAATTTCATTCATGGGTTTCAATCATGGATTTTGATTATAGATTTCAATCACATGGAGTTGATTTGAGTTTGGAGAAAATCAAATAAGATTGATTTGGAGTTTTGACTTGAAAGAAGGAAGGTGAGGAATGGTTCAAGCTAAGGGTAGGCAAATTTTTCTAACACTCCTAAGGCGTGACATGTTCCTATGGCTAACTCTTCTAAATCTCTAGGGCTAGGTTGAGTGTCCACATAATCACTAGATGTTTCATAAGACTAAGGAACTCTTAAAGTCTAAGAGAAACCTTATGTCTAAGATGGATGGGTTGAGAGCTCTTTCTAAAATGAGGTTCAACACCTCTCAAACTCATTAAGAGGGGTTGGTTATCTAATCACATTAGACTCATCCTCATGGATTCTAAATCTATATGAATAGTAGGGGTACTCCTATGAACTGTAACATAATCCTTATTGGCTGGTGGCCAACTAGGGAGTCTTCCACCTCTGGAACTGCCTCTATGACTACCTTTGTCTCTACCTCGTGGAGGTCGAGTCATCCTACCCATATGTCCATATGATGGAATGAATTATGGGTGGAATGTGACATGCAGCTATACTTCTTTCTTGATGTCCTTTTCTCGTTCACTTATTCTTTCATCTTTCTTTTCCTTTTTTTCTTTTTCTTTTTTTCTTTTTATTTTTCTTTTGCACTTGAAGTTTGACCAAGTTCACGAGAAAAGGTATTTTAACGAAGATAGTAGGCCGCATCTTCATATATTTCAACCTCTCTGACTGAAAATAGCTTTTCATCTCCTTTGACATAGTACTTTATCCCATCCCTTTTGAACTTTATACAATAATAGAGAGAGAGAGAGAGAGGGTGAAATCATCTTATCCTCATGTATCCAAGGCCTACCGAGGAAAGCTATGAATGAAGTATTTGAATCAATTATGTACAATTTGGCTTCAGTCTTTCATCCTATCTCTAAAGGTAACACTATGGAACCTAAAGCCCTCTTACCTTGTTCATTGAATCCTCTCAACATCATCCGATCTCTTCGAAGTATAGAGATGTCAATTTTTAAGTAGGTAAGGTTCTTTAGGCTCGTAATATTCACTGATGCACTTAGATCAATAAGAATCCTGCAAAGTCTGAATCTGCCCATGTCCACTGTAATGTTGAGGGGACGGTTGTGCTCCATGTCCCCAAAAGAAGGTCATCATTTATGAAGGCAATTTCTTGGGCTTCTCTTGAATAATGTGCCTCCTCTCCAACAGCGGTCACCTAAGCTAAGCATATTTCAGGATCAATAAGAGCCTTGATTAAAGATTCCCTCATCTCTTTAGATAAGATAAGGGCATCATATGCTTAAGCAGATGACAACTTTCGAACTTGGGTGGATTTTGAATGAATGAGTTTGAGTTTAATTTTTTAGAGTTGGTTTTGGTTGTTTGAATTTATATTTCATTTATATATGTGAATATTAATGAGAATATAAATAGATTATGAGAAAATTTCAAGGATTTGAAGTGATTTGATGATGATTTAGGCTAAGTTCTTAAGAGAGGATTAAAAGGCTTAGGAAAGATTTGGAGTTTTGAATTTGAATTTTTGAATTTGGTTTGATTGATTTAAATTTATATTTTATTTATATATGTGAATAAATGAGAATATAAATGAATTATGAGAAAATCTCATGAGTTTTAATTGATTTGAAGATGATTTAGGCTAAGTCCTTAAGAGGGAATTAAGAGACTTAGGAAATATTTTAAACTTGGAATTTGAATTTTGGATTTAGATTTAATTAATTTGAATTTTTATTTTATTTATATATGTGAATATAAATGAGAATATAAATGAGTTATGAGAAAATTTCATGAATTTGAATTGATTTAGATTTGATTTAGGTTATGTCCTTAAGAGAGAATTAACGACTTAAGAAGGATTTTGAATTAGGAATTTGAATTTTGGATTTTTATTTGATTAATTTGAATTTATATTTCATTTATATATGTGAATATAAAGGAAAGTATAAATGAGTCATGAGAAAATCTCATTAGTTTTGGTTTGAAGATGATTTTGGCTAAGTCCTTAAGAGAGGAAATTAAGGACTTAGGAAATATTTAGAATTTGGAATTTCAACATTGAATTCAATCATGGATTTCAATCATGTGTTATTGATTTAAGTTTGGAGAAAATCTAATCAGATTGATTTGGAGTGTGACTTGAAGGAAGGAAGGTGAGGAGTGGTTCAAGCTAAGGGTAGGCAAACTTTCCTAATACCCCTAAGGCATGACCTACTCCTATGGCTAACTCTTCTAAGTCTCTAGGGCTAGGTTGAGTGTCCACCTAATCACTAGATGTGTCTTAAGACTAAGGAACTCTTAATGTCTAAGAGGAGTCTTATGTCTAAGATGGAGGGGTTGAGAGTTCATTCTAAAAATAAGGTCAACAGTTTGGTATGCCATTTTCTCTTATTTTTAGTAAGATTCTTCTTGAGCAGGTTGGCCAATGTCTTGTTGAAGGCCTCCGCCAAGCTATTTGCTCTTGGACTATATATTAAAGAGTATCACCAATCAATTTTGTGTCGACCGATGAATCTATAAATCTTTGCATTTTTGAAAGCTATGCCATTTTCATAGATTATTCGGCACGACACTCCAAATATATGGACCACATTATGTGTAAAGAAGTTAATCACTCACTCAGCAGTAACTTCTTTAAATGGGGGTAGCTTCAGCCCACTTAGAGAAATAATTAATCATTGCTAGGATGAAGCAGTGCCTAACTGATGATGACAGATCAATTGGTTCAATTACATATGCACCCCAGCATTCGAATGACCAAGATGCTATTGTTGGGTGTAGTGGATTTGGAGGTTGGTGGATTATATTCCCATGTACTTGACATTCATGTCACTTCTTATCATGATTGATGTAATCTCTCATCATAGATGGTCAATAATAGCCTATTCTTTTGATCTTTACTTCCATCTTGGGACCTGACTAATGTACACCCCAAAGTCCTTCATGAATTTTAACCATCATTTTACTAGCTTCATCTACCTTTAGGCATCATAGCCACATTTGTTCAAAGGATCTACGATATAAAGTGTTGTTAACAAAACCATAGTGTAACATTCTCTTCTCAATTTGTGCTGCCAGTGATTTATTATTTGGTGATTTTCCTTCTTTAAAATAGTCGATGAAGGGTTTCCTCCAATCATGTGGCTCTTCTATAATAAAATCTTCACACTGCTTTTCTGAAGAAATGACATTCTTAGCTCTTCTAGGTACAGGTTTTTGTTAATTTTGGAGAGAATAAGGAGCAACCTGAGTCACATCCTACTATGTCAAATTTAGTAACCCATATACCTACGGGGATTAGTGCTTTGCTAGCTTTAGAACTCGTCAAGAAAATATCCCAATCATGACATAATCACCATTCATACTTGTCATCTCCTTAGCTAATTTGGCTAAGCACTGATTCTCTCAATCAAGAGACTCAAGTTATATGATATGATATTTTTTTCGAGAACTCTTATGATAAAGCTAACTCAAGCTTGTTGATTTTATAGATGCTAAGTACTTGAATTTATAAGTCGTGAATCATTGAAAATATGCACGTTTTGAATGCCTATAAAAATATCTTTCTCAAGATCTGCTACCAATGCTTCATACTCAGCTTCATTATCAGTTCTTGGCTCGATCAACCCATATGTTAGTCTCATTATCCCTCCTTATAGTGTTATGAAGACGATGCCGATCCCTGCTCTTTCCCTTGGAAAATTTAGAGGTTTGACTTGTTTGATCGATGAGGCTCCATCAAAGTACATTTCTCAAATTTATGATTTTTCTCTTTCATGAAGGAGCATAATTTGCTCATCAGACAAATCATCGTTAAGAGAAGAGTCCGTAGAGATGGGATGTGCAGCTAGAAAATTTGCTAAGACTTATACCTTCACTACTTTCTGCGGAATGTATGTGATATCAAATTGTATAAGCAATACTGCCCAGCTTGTCAAGCGACCTGTCAACATTAGTCTTGTCATCAAGTACTTCAGCGGATCGATCCTTGAGATGGGGGTAATCTTGTGAGATAAAATATAGTGACGAAGCTTTTGGACTGCAAAGATCAATGCCAAACAATGCTTCTCTATTGAAGAGTATTTCATTTCTGCTCTTATTAATCTTCGACTGATATAATTGCTGACCTCATTTTTAGAATGAGCTCTCAACCCCTTCATCTTAGACATTAGACTCCTCTTAGACACTAAGAGTTCCTTAATCTTAAGATACTTCCAGTGATTAGGTGAACACTTAACCTAACTCTAGAGATCTATAAGAGTTAGCCATAGGAATAGGTTATGCCTTAGGGTGTTAGGAAAATTTACCTACCCTATATCTTGAACTAAATCCTCACTTCCTTCTTTCAAGTCAAACTCCAAATTCAAATCAACCTCAAAATTTAATCAACTCTAATTCCAAACCAAACCTTAAACCAATTCTAACCCAATAGATTTTCTCAAATCATAAATCAATTCCAAATGACTGAAACCCATGATTGAATTCCAACTCCAAAATCTTTCTTAAGCCATCTTGATCTCATCTTATGGGCTTAGCTCAAATCAAATTCAAATCAATTCAAACTCAATATAGTTTCTCATAGCCCATTTATATTCTAATTATATTCACAAATATAAATAAAATATAAATTCAAATAATTAAAATTAAATCCAAAACACAAATTCAAATCCAATCAAAATCCAACCTAAACTCTTTAAAGACAGACCCTTGAACTCCTTCAAATCAATTCAAACTCAAAAAATTTTCTCATAACCTATTTATATTTTCATTTCTATTCATAAATATAAATGAAATATAAATTCAAATATTCAAAACCAAATTCAAAATTCAAACCCAAATCTAATCTAAAATCAACATATACCCTTTCAAGTCAAATTCTCAAACTTAGCCAAATCAAATGTAAATCAATCCAAACCCTCGAATTTTCTTCATGATTCATTCAATCCTTTCTTGGGTAGATACTTAGGTGTTCAATAACCTAAGTAAACTTAAGGAAATCATTTCCAACTCATATGTGTGGTGAGGTTATGAAAGTACTTAATTAAACCCCTTAGCTTAATTAATCAATAATTATGTGCCAATTGCATTAGACACTTTCTTTCTTAGGGTGCACTGCTAATTTAAATTCAATGTGGTTGCATATCATATGTTGACTCACAATTATTTGAATAATTATGTTAAGGAGGTATAGGTATGGGGTAATTAATGAACTTAATTTGCACCTTAACCTAAATAAAACATAAAATCAATCTAATTATTCTAAAAATTAAACTAAAATAACATACACATATGGGAGATGGGTTAGGACTAGAAAACCTTTTCACCTTTCCCAAATTCAAATCAAACTCAAAACCAAACTAAAATTTTCTTTAAAAAACTTTGAATCACTTTAAATGGTCTTATTCCATAGGATTGTCTTTAGGAATTAATTAAGGTTAATGAAGTTACATGCTTGCATCACTTTATTTCTTTCCTAGCATGCTAAATGTTGTATGTCATATGAAATCATGCATTCATGTCTTTTGAAAAATAAATTAAAATGAAATGTTTCCTTTATGTCAAATTGCATATTTTGGCTAAAGTAAGAATATGAATGGTTATTATCACTATAAAATCCAAAATTATTTTCAAAAATTATAAATCAAAGATGACAAATGAAAGGTGTGCTACTTATAATTACTTATAAGCTTGCATGTGAATACAACATAAGATGTGCATTATGTGACTTTTACTTCTCTTCTCTTTTAACATAGTTTTGAATAGGAATTTGCAAAGTGTATAGTTCATTTGAAAAGAACACAACACTTGCTTAAATCCATTTCTATTCATTCATATGTTAACCTTTAAGAAAGGTCTTCACATTACACATATAAATTAAGCTACCAAAATCAAACAAATGAATGCAAACCTCTGCATGATTCTTTTTTTCATTCATTTCTTTTTGTACATGCACATGTATTTAAGAAAAGTGGTATATTAGTCTGGACATCCCGGGGTTGCGAGACTTTAAGTACCCCAAGTAGGTCTTGTACCTTACACCCCTGGTGTAAAAAATAATGGCGTCGTACTCACTTATATCTTTCATACATGTAAATGTGCATTTGATTAATGGATAAAAGAATCTCTTTCTTTTCTACTTAACAAAAGCATGCATACATTGAACATTCCAAACTTTCTTAATGTGGGCTCCAAAAAATTGCCACTGACCTCTTTGAAGGTAAATGAAATAGTAGATAAAACACTACCCAAAGATTTCATCCTCATTTGGTGAGAACTTTAGATCTGGTTCTAAGTTTCTTATAGGCATGAAACCCCATAGTTAATTACCCTCCGATTAAGTAAGAGAACTTTTAGATTAAAATTTAGTCATTAGCCAATGCATACAGATAGTAGGCGATATGGAGTTTCAGAATTTAGATTATGAAATTTATCATTTTAGCTTCAAACAGATGGTTGGGGGAATGATGATGTGCCCGATCAAGATCCCATGGTTCTGTCATCCTGGACAGTCGCAGTCTCTAGTCTACTTAGTAAGAGGAGGTAATCGACCCGACCTGACAGAAAGATCCTCATTAACAACACATGGGTTACGTCATCCAAGAAATTCTTGTAGACCTAGGGTGGTGTTTGTCTAAGGAGATATGCTTAAGTCTACCTTAGCTGATAGAGGGTTGTTTGTCCTATCAAGTATACCCTATGATTCACAACTCAAAGGGTAGAGCTATTGGGGAGCATACGGGCTGCAGTCCTGATCATAATATAATGGAGTCGGATTGGCCAAACCACTTGGTCAAAGGACCCTGGTCATAACTACTTCATCCGTGGAGCCTACTGGCTAAGCCATGTAGTCAGAGGACATGAGCCACATCCTTACTGGCATGAGATTGATTGAGAGTGAACATAGCAGAACACTTGATTTGATATTGGCTCCTTTGTGAGCTAGAGTTTTCTTAATTTGTCACCCCCAAAAAATAGTTGTGAAAGGTGGATAGATTGAGCTTAATTTATGTTTTTAATGATAGAGTTTCATTTGAGCAATTTTTGATTAATATTTGAAAATTGATTGATTAGAATATATTTAAGAGCTTTAGATCCTGCTTTTTGTTTATTAACAGAGGATTAGATCTCGTCACACGTAATCAGTTTCTTAGATATTTCATTGATTTAAAACTCTTTTTATAGGTTTTTAGGTTTTGTTATTTTCGGACTCAATCCTAAGACTAAAGCAGGAAGCAACCTCGCAAATTGATGCAATTTAAAGATAATGTAATAAGATAATTTTATGTTTAAATTAAGAGGTTTAGATCTCAAAACTCGCTTAACTAACGAGAATTAGATCTCTATTTAATCGCTCAAATATTTTATTGATTTGAAACTCTTATTGTAGGTTTTAAATTTTGTTAACCTGCACTAATCCTAAGATTAAATCAGAAGAAATGCAAGCATCCTCAGACACTTGAATTTAAGCATTCAGCATTGTGTCGGGGCCCATGTGGGTGTATTTAATAATTCAGATAATTTTATGTTTAAATTAAGAGCTTTAGATCCTGTCAACTCTGTTTAACTGTTAACAGAGGGTTATATCTACTATCACCTGACAAAATTAGTTTCTCAAATATTTCACTAATTTGAAACTCTTATTATAGGTTTTTAAGTTTTGTTATCCTGGACCCAGTCCTAATAATAAACTGGGAAACAACCCACGCAACATCCTTAGAAACTTGAATTTAGGCATTCAGTATAGTGTCATGGCCCATGCGGGTGTATTCATAATTTAGATAATTTTATGTTTGAATTAAGAGCTTCAGATCCTGTCAACTCTATTTAACTATTAACAGAGGATCAGATCTACTATCACATTACAAAATTAGCTTCTCAGATATTTCACTAAGTTAAAATTCTCATAATTAATTTTTAGGTTTTGTTAACCTGGACCTAGTCCTAAGACTAAACGGGGAAGCAACCCGCGCAGCATCCTCAGACACTAGAATTTAAGCATTCAGCATAGTTCCAGGGCACATGCGGGTGTATAGTAATTTTAGGTTATTTTATGTTTGAATTATGAGATTTATTTCAGATTTTTTTCATGTAATTCCAACTTTAGCAACACATTAATTAAAATTTGCACTTGAATTTTCTATGTCAAGACAGTATTTATTTAGATAACTAATTTCATCTAATTAATGAAATCATTTACTTTGAAAATCATAATTAGAATGAAATTCCTTAATTTTTGATGAAAGGAAGCCCCATGATTTTTATAGATTTTGATTTAGTATCACCTTCTGTCTGCTTGTACAAAAAGTTACAGATCCGATGGAGAAGAAGGTGTTTTGATTTAGATTATAGTTTAACACACTACTGACACTTAGTTTACTTATTGGGCTTTTAAAATTCTCCCGATCTGATTATGCTCAATTTACATCAATTTTGATAAGTTATGCTGATTTTAGTGTTTATTGCTTTAGCCCTACTTATGCTTATTAGCTATCATAGTAATCACCTCCTTCTTAGAAAACTCAATTTGGATTCATCCTTAGATTTTGAGTTTATTGCAAGTTTGTAATGATATTAGCATTAGTCCCCCCCTCAATTCCAATTAAAGCTTGTTTAATTTTAAGGAATTTACAAGAAAAGAAAACTCACTTTACTGCTTCAATTTAAGTTATAGAGAATTGTAATTAGAGTTTGTGAGTTTAGTATTAGCCTCTCCCAAAGTTTGTTTGCATTTTAAATGAGTGTTCCCATTTTTTTCAAAAATTTGCTTCAAAGGCTCCCCCTTTTTTCCTTGTTTGACACTTTTAGTTTTAAAATTAGCTGCAGGTTTAACTACTTAGTGTTCTTAAGTCAATTTATTTGACCCTCCCATTTTTTCTAAGTCAAAAGATTTGACAAAATTTCGGCAGCCTCCCGGCATCATCCCATGTGTGGGGGGTGTTTTGGCACTCTCCCGGTTGAGCGTGAGTGGTGTCACACTACAACTGCTTTTATCTCATCACCCTATTGAGTACGATGAGGCATTTAAACCTGAAAGAAGAAAAATGTAATATATATTCATTCCCCCCTCTTTTTCTAAGTCTGAAATTTAGACAAAATTTCGGTAGTCTCCCGATGTTATCCCGTAGGTCGCATCGTGGTATTTTGGCCTACTCTGCACCTTGTTGATGTGCAGTGGTGGTGTATCACACCATAATCGATTTTCATCTCATCGTGCCCTTTTGAGCACGAAGAGGCCTTTAAACTTGAAAGAAGACAAATATAATATATATTCATTCCCCCTTCTTTTTCTAAGTATAAAATTTAGACAAAATTTCGACAGCCTCCCAACATCATCCCCGTGTAGGGGGTTGCATCGGGGGTATTTTGGCTTACTCGGTACTCCCCGTTGAGCATAGCGAGTGGTGTCTTAGGACACCGCAATCAATTTTCATCTTGTCTCACCTTATTGAGCACAACGAGGTCTTTAAACTTGAAAAAAGACATACAATTCAATATATATTTCTCCCCCTTTTTTTCAAAGTCTGAAAATTAAATGAAATTTCAACAGCATTTCGTCTAGGGGGAGCGACATCTAACAAGTGGTAGTTTACTTGGTACGCCTTGTTGAGCGTAGTAAGTGGTGTCTTGTAACACCACAGCCTATTTTTCATCTCGTCGCACCCTGTTGAGCACAACGAGCTCTTCAAACTTGCAAAAAAAATATATATATATATATATATATATATATATATATATATATATATATATATATATATATATATATATATATATATATATATACATCTCACAAATCACATGTTACGATGCATTTTTTCAGCGCAAGGCTGAAGAAACAAGGTTAGGTAGGTAATTGGGAATGTAAGACAAGGAGTGTGACGTCGAAAATTGAAAGAAGAATTCATCTGTTGATGATATTCTTCCCTGATTTGTGGTGCAGTGAAAATGAGATGGCTAAAGCGAGGGGTGTGACGCCAAAAATCAAAGGAAGAATTCATCTATTATCGATATTATTCCCCGATTTGCGGCGCAGTGAAAATAGGACGGCTAAAGCGAGAGGTGCGGTGCTAGAAATTGAAAGAAGAATTCGCTTGTTGATGATGTTCTTCCCTAATTTGTGGCGCAGCGAAAATGGGACGGGTTATGCAAGGGGTACGATGCCGAAAATCAAAAGAAGAATTCACCTGTTGACGATGTTCTTGCTCGATTTGCAGTGCAGCAAAGACGGGATGTCTAAAATGAGGGAAGCAACGCCTGAAATTGAAGGAATTCCGCTGACGATATTCTTCCAATTTGGTACAAAAAATAAGATGACTAAAGTGGTGTGATGCTTGAAATCGAAGGAAGAATTCGTCTGTTGATGATATTCTTCCTCGATTTGCGGCGAAGTGAAAACAATAAAATTTGGATGGTCATGGGTCATGGGAAGGATTGCGAGAACCTCAGGTCAGTGATTGTGTGAGATTCAAGAAATGGACTTATGGGTCAGAGAGCGGCCAGTAAGAAGGAGTCGGGACCTCAGGCGGTCAAAATAAGTCGGAGGAGGGCTCTCATGCTGCGAGCCATACCGCTTGAGCGTCCCAGAAGGGGCAAGAAACACACGGACGTGGGTTGGAGGCACTGAAAGTGCGATTGGTCAGCGACAAATGTGGAGTGGTCCGGGTCAGCGCATGGAGGCAACAAATGAGGGCAATGAATGGCCGTGGGCAATCAATTTCAGTGACAGTGAAGGAGGTCGAGCAAGCAGAGCCGGTCGATTTTATGCAGTATGGAGCAGAGGCGAGATGGGGGGTGGGCCGAGCCGGCCGGTGGTGCAGATGCTATGGGATGGGGGCCATGAACCGGATGGCAATGAACAGTGGTGGGTATGGATTGCACCTGAATGGAATAATGGCTGGAGGCGGAAATGCAGGAACGCAGAGAACTGAGGAAAACCGACGAGAGAGGGAATTACATTTTTTCTTTGTTCGTAAGAGGGAGTGAGAGAGAGAGACATGGGAGAGAATGAGAGGATCTGAATGGGGAGTGTTTCCTTTTGATTTTTTTAAAATTTTCTTTTTGCAATTTTTTTTAGAAAATTGAAAATGGGGGGAACAGTTGAGCATAGGGGTAATTTGGGGATTTTTAAATAAATTTAAATTCATTAAAAGATTTTAAAGTGAATTTCACGTCGATAAATACACATAGTCAATATATATATTGATTAAAGGTAATTCCATTATTCTAAACACAATGACGCAGTCCGTTTCACAATCGGAGGCCATTTGGTGAGCGGCCAATAATTTTAGTTAAATTGCACGTCGCTTTTTGCCTCAATCAAAGTAGATTGTCTGAATTGTGTGCGAATAGTCTTATTTGATAGATTTTGGTGTTTCAAAACTAATGGCATGATCAATTTTACAAATGGAGGTCATTTGACTTACGTCGGCACCTCCTAACCTTGATATATGTGCAGGCGCACTGACGACTCGAGTGCTTGATTGGTTGCTCATCAAGTCATGAAATATTTATATTTTAACCAATTTTGATATTCTAAACTTGATGGCAAAGTCCGTTCGCCGATCAAAGGTCATTTGAGTTGATTTTGGCGATGTCCAATATATTTCAGCCTTGATTTGTACGTTGTCACTTCAAATCACTCGACATTTGCACAGACTCATTTGAATTGAGCGTGGATTATCTCATTTGGTAGATTTCAATATTTCAAAGTTAATGACATAATCAATTTCATGAACGGAGATTATTTGGTCATTGTCATAGCTTCTTGACTTTGATATGCGCGTCGACACATTGATAGCTCGAGCGCTTAATCAATTGTTCATTAGATTTTGCAATATCTATATTCTGATCAATTTTGACATTTTGAACGCAACGATGAAGTCCGTTCATCAATTGAAAGTCATTTTGATCATTTTCAATGACATTCATTATATTTTGAGCCTCAATTTGAGCACTGTCACCTCCGAAGTCTGTCGAATTTGACTTGTGGGCTTGTCTTGACTTATGACACACATATGGAGGTCAACATTTAAGCAACATCTCTTAGCATTCATCATTAAGGTGTGCTAAATACTTACAATTGTATGTATAGATATGCTTAGGATTCATCCATATGCATGTTACATATGTTGAAAAGAAATACAGTGTTGTGTATTTTGTGATAGTAATTCACTTTAGTTAATCCTAAAATACCTTTCCTATTTGAATAGGTTTATTTAGAGTAAATATAAATTTAGGACTAATTAAAACAAATAATAAAATATTCACTAAACAAAAATCAATAATGAATCTACTTTAGAAGTTACTTAAGGTAGGGAGGAAAGAGAAGTTATCTTCTCTTTTCCTCTCTTTATAATACTTAGTAATTAATTGTAAATATAAATTTAGGACTAATTAAAATACATAATAAAATATTCACTAAACAAAATTCAATAATGAATCTACTTTAGAAGTTACTTAAGGTACAGAGTAAAGAGAAGTTCTCTTCTCTTTTTCTCTCTTTACAACACTTAATAATTAATTGTAGGTTCATTCAAACCTAATCAAATCACAACATAAAAATCAACCAAATCAACTAAATCACTTAAATGAAATCACCCTCTAAGTTGAACATTTTCATACTTAGAAAACATCAACCTTAAAGCCTAGCTAAGCATATCACACAAACCTTAAATGGCACACACATTAGGTTAAGTCACCATTTCTAGTTGTAGGTTAGGGCGGTGCATGGTTTGATATTTGCTTTTATATTGTGATGTATTATTTTAGTCTGGATGTTAAGGTGTATGTGTATAGACTGAATGGTAGGACGACCTTAGTCTAATCATTATCTTTTGCAGGGGATTGTGCTTAAGGGGAGCTGTAATAAAAATATAAATGCTTTTACTGTGCAGGTTGCTTATATCCCTAAGCATAATCTAAAATAGGTCGGGTGGACTTGGTTACCCATGTGTGGGGTGCTAAGTTCAATTTATTCATATACATGCTTGGGATTGTATGGTGTGTTTAGCTTTTTTTTTTTTTTTTGTAGATTTTAGTTAGATTTACTTTTCCCATTTTCATGTAATTTTACAATTAGAATTTGGAATTAATGTTATGGAGGATTAGGATGAACATTGGTCACAAAACTACATCTTAAGTACCATGTAAAGCCTTTGGAGCAACCACCTTTCAACCAACCAAAAGAAGAAAGAAAAAGTAAGAAAGAAGAATGAAGATCCCCATAACATGAATTCCTTTTTTGATTGTAATTAATTCAATTGTAATATGGGTTGTATAAGGGTAGAGCTCGGCTACCCAATTTATTTTTGGGTTTGCATGGTGGAGCCCGACCACAACGGCCTTTTATTATTTTGCACTAGCTTCATAAATTGTTTGATGTTTGTTTAATTTGTGCATTAAGATGACATATTTTTCCTAGTTTCTTCCATGCTTTGATGAATGGTCTGGATGCGATTAGGCTCTTAGGAAAAAATAAATTTTCTATCAAATTAATCAACTCAAAATTAAAAATAAATAACTCATAACCTCACTTAAAGACTAGGTTATAAAATCAAGATAAAAGATGTATGTTTTCACATCATGTATAAAAAAACATCTTATTTCACTCTTGCTTATGGAAGGCTTCCACCTTTACTAGGAAACTTGGCTTGACCTTTGAGAGCCATGGTGGAAACACACCTCCTTCTTACTGATTTTGTCCCATAATCCAATTTCGCATGCGTTAGGCATATGGATCCTATAAGCCTCTGTCAAATAAATTGTCCAAAAATAAAAATAAAACCTAACAAAATTTGCATTAGATTTAAGTCATTAATCATGTCGTATATGATCTAGTCTCTTAGGGAGTGTGTTTAAGGACTTAGTTTTTTTCTAAATAAATAATAGCTTAGCTATCTTACAAAAGTATATGAGTTGCCTACATATATTTAAAATCATAGGAGGAGTTAGTTTGCGGCCACCCCTAGACAGTTGTGAGTTCAAACAGTCGGGTGGTTTACCCTCTCTTGTGGGGGTAAACCATATGCCCATTTTCGTCTTAGATTTAGGTCATGCTCTAGCCCTCATCAAAGCTCCCTAGATTTAGGTTCAGAGGTTACTACTTCTCTTTGTGGGATATAAGCATAAATCCTCATCTCTTAAGAATTTTCATGACCTTGTATCATGAAATCGTAAGCCCTAGATTTTTAATAAAAATTCAACTCAAAAAAATAAATCACCTCAATTTCAAAAATATAAAGCTCAACTAGATAATTTGGAATGCGCTTGAGTATCATAAGCATCCCCTACTTATCTTTCTTTTGATTCAATAATAACTCCCTCCTCTTGATCAATCTCACTTGATCTTCTAAAAATAAACTAATTGATTGGTAGTCCTATCTTTGAAATCTTTGGAGGCAATGATCATTTATCTTAATCGAGAGTATTCTTAAGGAAAACTCATTCCTTATGATGTAATTAACTATGAGGGCTTGCATCCATAGAGAACTTAACGAATCTGATTTAAAATAAACCAAGCTTTACTTTTTCATATAAAATAGGAGAAGAATCTCTGGTACATACGAAGACCCATAGTCCTTAGGAGTCCTTATTAAGGTGATTAGGTCCATTGCAGGGTGGTGACTTTTATCTTTCGAGATAGTATAATTTTCCTCAATGTCATATCCAATCACCCTAATAAGAACATCTGTGGATCTACATGGTGTCCCAAACCAAGCATTTATATTTTATTTTCATTTATCTTTCCAAAAGATAGATGAAGACAAATTTATTTTCACCATAATAATAAAGAGCATTCTCTTTACTTTCTTCATTGTGTTGTGTCAATAATGCTCCAAGAGACTCTTCTAATGCAGCTGTGTATAGAATTAGGGGCTTCCCAAGAGTAGGCACTGCAAGGATTGGTAGATTTAACAAGTAGATTTTAATGCTATTAAAAGCTTCTTGACACTCCTTGTCCCATTTGAATGGAGCATCTTTCTTCATCAACTTTACAAATGGTTAACAACGTCCTGATAAGTGTGATATAAATTGACGAATGAATGCAAGCTGTTCTTGTAAAGAACAGAGCTTATGCAAACTCTTCGGAGGAGGCATCTCCATAATTGCCTTGAATTTAGCAAGATCAATTTCAATTCCTCTATGACGTACAATGTACTTGAAAAATTTTCCACTAGATACACCGAATGCACATTTTAAAGGATTCATCTTGAGATCATATTTTCTGATTCTCTCCAATACAATTCTAAAGTCTTTGAAGTGATTTTCACGATTTAAGCTCTTCACCACCAAATCATCAACATAACATTCCACCTTTTGGTGAATCAACTCATCAAAAATACATGTCATGGCTCTTTGGTATATAGCTTCAGTATTTTTCAAATCAAAAGACATGACTGTGTAGCAGTATATACCAATTAGCATCCTAAATGATGTGTGCTTCTCATCTTTAGGAGCCATCTTAGTTTGATTGTATCCCGATGATCTGTCATAAATGAGAACATATCATTGTTGGAAGTATTGCTCACTAATAGTTCTGATATTGGAAGCGAAAAGTCATCTTTTGGGCACGCCTTATTTAGGTCCCGGAAATTAATGTAGAGACAGATTTGGCCGTACTTCTTCCTAACTGGGATAGTATTGGCTATCCAATCTACATACTTCTCCTCCCGGATGAAGCATGCTTCAATCAACTTCTTAGTTTTTACAATTACCTATTCTTCAATCTCCAATCTCATTCGCCTAGGAGCTTACTTAATAGGCGTCGCATCTAGTTTAATGACAAGTTTATGAACTGCTACATGAGGAGATAAGCCTAGCATTTTAGAATATATCCAGGCAAAGCAATCCCTAAATTCACAAAGTAATATTTTAAGCTCTTCAACTTTCTCATCAAGTAGAAGGGTAATGATGAAAGTTGGACGGGGATCATCCTTAGCTCCTAGGTTAATTTCTTTGAGTTCATCCATAGTAGTTGTTTGTCCACCATCTTCTAGTTCTTCTAGCACAGGCTTGGCCTCTACTTCATCATCATTTATAAGAAAAATTTCATGGAGATCCTCTTCTTCATCACTATTAGTTTTGATCTCAACTTTTATTATATTACAATAAACTTTATCTTGATGAGGTTTGTGGATAAACCCAAGACCTTTAGTAATAAACTTATCACTTCTTCATGATGCCTGAGGACTTCTTTAGCTCCACATCCTGTTAAAGATTTGAGTTTTATTTTTAGTAGTTCAAATATGAATTCCAAGCTTATGCATCATTGTTCATAATTTTTGTGGATAGCATATTGGTATTCTTGTTGGCACTATCTCATTAGAATTTTCATGTTTAGTAGGCCGATCAAAATTATGTGGCTGAGACTCTTTAGATTTATAAAATAGAGTTTATTTTCCACCACTCTCACTCAACGTCACATAAAATGTCATTAATTCTTCAATGTTATTAACCTCCAGTGGAGTGCTTTCTTTGAAGTATTATTGAGGGATGGGTATAATTTTGAAGGAGTTCTCAGACACTGTCAAACGAGCTATTCTTCTTGATGTGACCATCTCGACTCTATTTTCATAAATAGATTCAAATTCATAGTCTGAATCACAATCACTTATTTCATACTTTGCTTTTCTTGAAAGCTTATAAGTTCTTTTAGGTTTGACATGAATATCTTCTTTTTCTTCTTCTGTGTCACTTCCCAAATGAGGAATTGATCTTCTTGATTTAGATGTAGAATCAAGTGCTTTAGAGAGAGTCGGCCTTGCCTTCTTTCTTTCTCTTTGCTTCTTCTCTTTCACCTTGGGAAGTTTCTTTTTTATTCCTGAAGTGGATGCTACCGCTTCAAGAGGCTCTGTTAGCTTAGGCTCTTTAGGGATGAAATATTTTGCATCTTTATAAATCTTTGCTTCATGGACGGAGAATGATTGTAGGTTACTAAGAATTTTGAACTCTTCCCCCTCTTTTAGGTACTTCATACACGGATGCACAGTTGATGAGACCATGCCATACTCATGCAGCCATGGCCGATCCAAAAGAGATCTAAATGATGTATCAACATCAATTACATGAAATTCAACTTCTATATATAAATCCATAAACCTAAGCTGGAGAATAAAAGAACCTAGAGTTTTCTATCATTTTTCATTGAAATTATGAACCATCAACTTATCTCTCCCAAGATGTTAGATATCAAGTGATAATCCTCTTAATACTTTTAGACTCATAAGATTGATAGAAGAACCTGGATCAATCAATATTTGGCTGATCGAGATGCCATCACTCTCTGCGATAACATATAGAGGATGATTGTGATCTGCTGTTCCCAACAAAAGATCTTCAAAAAATATGATTACTAGGAGATCTTGAGTTTGCAAAGACTTAGTCATGTATTTTATAGAAAAGTAAGCTGCATAACTCTCCGGCTCTTTGAGAGCCTGTATCAAAGTTTCTCGAAGGTCTTTTGACATCAAGAGAGCCTTGTACACACTTAGTTATGCAGAGATCTTTCTCAGATGTGGTAGAATATTCTAATCTATCTTTTCGCTTGATTTATGCTATAATTTAAGATTTTTGGGAATGATATCTTCATTGACTTCAATTTATTTTCTTTTGTCTTTATTTATATTTCCCCTCTTTGATGAAGGTGGTAAGACTTTACCACTTTTCAACTGAACTTGAATCACCTTATCTTGCTCATATTCCTCTAAAGAGATAATTTCTTCAAATTCACTTCTTATTCTAGAGGATTGGCCAAAATGATTAGACTCAATTTTCAACTTCATACATTTCATACATGATATCGATGAGTCTGATCCTTTTTTGTCAGAAAAACATAAATCTTTATCTAAACTATTATCTTTTTGTTGAGTCATTAAACAAAATTCAGATGTTAACTCCTCAAGGTCTTCTTGTTTTCTTAATAAGAATATTGATGGGTTGGTCGAGTCTATCTGACTACCCTCATTATTTTAGAGTGATTGATGCTAAAGAACATCTAATATCACATAAATGATTTGGCATGTCTCTATTGTACAAGATTTACCATTATCTTCTTCATCCAATTCAACAATACGAAGTTTAGGCATAAAGTATGCAAGCCTAAATGGTTGTCTTGCAGGTTGGTGATACTCCTCTAGATTGTTAATAATCTTTTGAGTTATAGTTCTCTTCTCGATCTTCTTTTTCTTAGTCGACTTCTTTGATTTATGAGACCTATATTTAGTAGACTGCTCATCATATTGTGATGAAGTAGCCTTATCAAAATGCCATTGAGAAGCCCAAATACTTAGTTTAAACATCTCTTTTAAGTCCAATATAGGTTCAAGTGGTGATTTCCACTTAACACTACGGATACCCTTCAATTGTTTCGGCATTTTCATGATCTTTTTATAGACTATTGTTTCTCATTCTTCAGTCTGAACTGATTTGTCCTTTTTGTCTTTGATGGATGATACAGAAGAGGATATATTATCCTTATAGACTCTCTTTTTCGGTTGACTATAACACTATTGGATAATGTAAATTCATCTCGCCAATACTTCCTTTCTAGCCAATCTTTGAAGACATAACAATCTTCAATATGATGACTGATCATCCGATGATAGGAACAGTAATTTGGATTACTGACTTGATCAGCTTCTTCAGGCCTTTTAATTTTTAGTAACTGTAGATCAGCTTTGGCTGCTTGTCAAAATAATTTAGCCACACTATCCCTTCTAAAGAAATATTCTTTGTTCATCTTTTCCTTAAGAGATGGCCACATTCGTTTATCATCTCTTGTTGCTTGTTTTGGATGCTCACCACCAATTGAAAATGTTTGAAGTTTGTCATTGTCTCCCAATACTAATTTTGGCTATGGATTAGAATAAACATGCTTCTTTCCCTTATCATCATTGTACATTAGCTATTCTTTTTATCTACATTATATAACACCTGCTTTTCACTTTTGAGCTATAGGAAGTGGCATGAGTTTCATTTCTTCTTGAGTCTAAAGATTTATTTCTCTTTGCTTTATCTGCATAGATTTCATACTTATGGTGATTCAGCTTTTCAAATTTGGCCACCCTATCAAGCAAGTCTTGGAATATTGTAATTGATGTCATACATAAAAATGGTGTCATTTTATCATCTATATTGTCCATTAGCAATTGGATCGCATGTTCTTCTTTCAATTATTGCTCACATTTCATACTTAGGTTACGCCAATGACTTATGAATTTTATTACTAACTCATCTTTTCTCCTTTTCAGCAAGCCAAGGTCAGCGATTATTATTTTCTCGGTTGCACTGGTGAACCTCTTCATGAATATTGTGTCTAATTCAACAAAGGTTTTAAGTAAATCATTTGACAATTCTGCATACCACTCGAAAGTAGTTGAGGTCAGGCTACTGACAAACTAACGAAAAAGCAGCGCATCATTCCCTCCTGTATTACCACAAGTAGCTTTAAATTGGGCTAGATGTTGCTTTGAGTTACCGAGCCCACTAAAAGTATTAAATTTTGGCACTGAGTAATCTTTCAGGTACAACACTTGATCATATTCAGCTAAGTAAGGGCGACCCTTACTCACCAATTTTTTAGCTTGCTCTGAAGATATAACTACCTTTATTTTCTCATTAATTATTGTTTCTAGCTGAGCAGCTATTACCATTTCAGGTGTGCTAGCCACTTTTTGAATTATCGACTGAAGAGGTAGTTAGTTAACTTCATTCTTCGCTTTAAGTGTATAATGTACTACAAGAACTTGAAGTACCATAGTGACTGGTGGTATAGAAGTTGTATTATTAGCTACCTATTGATTAGCAGAAAAGACAAGTGCTACATTTGATGTGATATTCTTCTGCAACATATCAATCATGATATTCATTTATATCATCATATCATTCATCTTGGTACCAAACTGTGCAATTATTTATCTTTAACTTTCATTTGACACAGCATTTATCTTTGCTCTCTAGCTAGTGCCACAACGTCAATAAGTATAGGCTCTTCTTCTTCCTCTATTTCTTGTTATTGTTCTGCTCCTTGCTCATCTTTAGGGAAAGAACTTGATAGTTCTTGTCCTTGTGCATTTGTAGGGAACTGTTGCTAGGGCTGAACAACGACGATAATTATAAAAGTGTGTACCAGGCTGATCATTTCCTGGTTCAACCATATAAACAGCTTTGACACCCATGATCTCTTTCTCATTTTGATTTTCTTCTCCTTCCTCTTCAGTAGAGATTGACGATCCATCTTCTACTTGCTTCTATGAAGACTCTTCTTCATAAACATTGAATTCAGGATCAAGCTCCTTGGATTCAAGTTGCTGATGATGTTGAGCAGAAAGTTCATCTATATCTCTGACCATATAGACGACTTCTACTTTCATAGTGTCCTCTTCCTCACCTTCTTTTTGCACATGAATTTATGATCGACGTTTCCAGTGGATCTCTGGTTCAATGTGCGGAATAAATACTTCTTCCAATAAAGTACTGTGATCAAAGTCAACCTTCTCTTGTGGGGGTGAATCTGATTGGCGATGGGATCTCCTAGAGGATTCTCCATGGTGTCGACCATCATGTCTTTCATCAATGATATCCCTTCTTTTGGGTATCCACTTCTGATAAGTTATTTTTGAGGTGGATTTTTGAATATGTGTATCAGATGTCACACCTCTTCCATTCTTCAGGATTTCATTACGGGGCCATGGCCTCTAAACCTGCTTATCCTTTCACTGGGACCTTTTGGCAGCGGATTCTTTGACACGGGGTTCGAGTGTCACGCTCTGATGCTCACCACACGGAGCATACTTGGCTTGATGACTAGTTACCAGAAGCGATGGCAACCTTCTTGGCATGGCTTCAGTATTTTCAATTATCACAGGCCTCTGAAATCTTCTTTTCATTAAACCTTTGTCCTTAGCTACTTTGAGAACTTTGTGTATTCTGATAAACAATGTTTTAGGCTGTCTCCTCTGTGGTGGTGGAGCTTGATGTTGTTGGGTCCAGAAAGACTACTTTACTTCACCAGTAGAGCTATTCCTTTTTACCCACTTTAGATTGTCAAAGTTGTTACAGATAGTAATACTCGCTTCTGGTGGTAGTATTGCTTATTCACTAGGTCGTTCAAAGGGGATCTGTTGAGCCCTCAGCTCAGCATTTTTTCTTCTTCTTTATCTTCTAGTTAATTTGCTTCCTAATGAGGAAGCTTCATGATCATGCTTTCCATGTACGAAAGGTTCAGTCAGTGAAATAATTGTACCATGAGGCATTAGAGACACAGTTTGCCCACTAACGGTTCTATTCATCACGGGGGCTTCAGATTGACCTAGTTTTTTAAAAATTGAAGTTCTCTATTGGGAGGACTTCTTAACAATGGTTGGCTACTGAACTAGTTAGCGAGCATGACTAGTACGAGCTTCAATAACTTGAGGTCTTCTAGCATGGCCTCGGATGAGTGTACCATGGGTGGGTACTTTAGGAGTTATAGCTACGATACCTAGGAAATTTAAGCTACTAAATTGAATGGTAGCTCCAGCATCTCCTGTGTTGATGACGGCTTTGGCTAGGCAGATGTTCACACCACGCCCTAGTTGGACAGTGGAAGGAGTGCTCTGTAAATCCATTCTGTAAAAGTGAAAGATAGGATTAGTGAAAATTGGATAGTGAAAAAAGTCGCCAAAAATCTGTGGGCTTTGAAAATTTGCCATCGACCTCTTGACATATTGAAGGGAAGTATGATATAAGGTGTCGGTGTAATTTTAAGAAGGCAGATGAAATAATATATAAGACACTATCCAGAGATTTCACCCTCATTTTGTGAGAGCTTTAGATCTAGTTCTAGGTTCCCTATAGGCGTAAGCCCCTATAGTTAATTACCCCTCTCAATTCAGAGATAAAACTTTCGATTAAGACTAATCGTTAGATCGCTTAATGGGTAGCATATAGTAGCAGCATGTGGAGTTTTAAAATTTATAATTTAGGAAATTCATCAATATTAGCTTAAAGTGGATGGTTGGGGGAATGATGACGTGCTCGATCTAGATCCCATACTTCTGTCATCCCGAGCTGTCATGGTCCCTAGTCTACTTAGTAAGAGGAGGTAGTTGACCCAACTTGACCAAAGGATTCTTATCAGCAACACATGGGTTACATCATCCAAGAAATCCTTGTAGAGTTGGGGTGGTGTTTGTCTAAGGAGACAATCTTAAGTATATCTTAGCTGACAGAGAAATTTTTGCCCTATCAGGTGTACCCTCTGATTCTTAACTCAAAGGGCAGAGCCATGGGGAGGATACGAGCTACAATCGTGATCGTAATATAATGGAGCCTTATTGGCCAAACCACCCGTCGAAGACTTGCTCTACATCATCATGGAGCTCTATCAAGCCCGCGTAGTCAAGACATGGGCCACATCCTTATTGGCATGAGATTGATTAAAAGTGAATATACTATAACACTTGATTTGACATTGACTCCTTTGTGAGCTAGAGTTTTCTTAATTTTTCACCTTCAACAAACTGTTGCGGAAAGTGGATTGAATGGAGTTTGCTTTAACCTTTTAAAGATTAAATTTTATTTAAGTAGTTTTTAGATTGATACTCAATTTGAGTTACTTTGATTTGAAATTGGAATCACATTTTGATGAAAGTATCCCCTCCGATTGAAATTACCGTTCAACATAACCATCATTGGGATAATTAATTGATTGAATCAAATATATTTGAGAACTTTAGATCCTATCAACTATTTTTAGCTCCTAACAGAGGATCATATCTACTATCACATAACAGAATTAACTTCACAGATATTTTACTAAGTTGAAAATCTTATAATATATTTTTAGGTTTTGTTAACCCGGACCCAGTCTTAAGACTAAATCGGGAAGCAACCCGTGCAACATCCTCAAACACTTGAATTTAAGCATTCGACATAGTGTCGGGGCCCATGCAAGTGTATTTAAGAATGTCTTAGTTAATGCCTTATGTTTGCTTGTATGATGTGTTGTGAATCCGATGGTATTGTGTTATTTTAATATTTAATTTTATTTTTATACAAATGTAGAATCATTTTCATTTGATTCTTCGTTGATTAAACTTGGAAACATTCAATGAAAATATTTATTCGTCCTCATAGACATAAGGAGTTTCATTTATGATCATATAGATATTCCAAATGTATTGCAAATAACACTCCTTTCTTTTCTTTTCAAATTCTTTAATGAATCACCAAATGATCTAACCATTCATATTTACCAATGAGTCATTTAATTAAGCTCTCATTTTTAAACCAAATTATGGAGCTTAATACAAATTTGTTTGTGAGCTATTTCTATTCATTCTATCACTTGAAGTTAAGCTTTCAGATTCTACGGAATTCTATTGAGATCACTTACAAATTTCATTTGAATTCCATGCTTGAAGTCTATGTTTCAATTCATAAGAAATTTTTGATGTTTAAATGAAATATTCTTTTAAATTATGTGAGGCATAATGTCACAAAGTTAGTTTATATATATCAATGAAACTCAAACTTTATTTAAAATCTGATAGATCTAATTGAGTTCAGTCATCTCTTCTTTGTTTCAAGCATAGCATTTAATTTATTTATGAATCATTGAATCCTCACTTAAATTCATTTATGAATTATTTAATCTCTTTTGAATTCATCTCGTGGTCATCTTGAACATCATTTCAATTCTAAGCTATAAAGAAAAGAATTTATAAATAATCCCCTTTTTCTTATGCTCACATTTATATTTATTTTATATATTCATTTGACTTGTTTAATGCAATTTTAATTCCATATTGTTACATTATTTACTTTTTTCTTTTTATGTTTCTTTTTCTTAAATAAATCTTGATTCTTTCTTTTTCTTTCCCCTTTTTTTTCTACGTCCAAAGATTTGACAAAATTTAGGCAGCATTTCAGCTATGTGGAGCGACATCTAATAGATGTTGCTTACTTGATAAGTCCTAATGAGCATAGTGAGCAATATCTTGCAACACCACAACCAATTTTTTCATCTCGTCACGCCCTAATGAGTGCGACGAGACCTTCAAACCTGCAAAGAGACAAGCATATACATATACACATTCGCATCACACATGTTCTGACTCATTTTTTTGCGCGCTTGTAATGATCGACAAGGAGACAGAGAAGGAGATGCCAGAAACCAAAAGAATAACCCGTCTAATGACGGTGTTCCTCTTTGTTGCGACAAAGAGAAAAGGAGACAAGGAGATCTCATGAAGAACCGCTAATGATGGTGTTCTGATTAAAAAAATTAATTCAGGTGAGAAAATAAAGGAAATGGAAGAAATGGATTAGAAGATAAATGGAAAGGAAAAGGAGAAAATTCGATTGGGGAAAAGAAAGGAAGAAAGAGTGGATTTTATTGTGAGAAGAAGGAAGGAAAGAAAGGAAAAGAAACTACTTGTGGTTGGAGGAGAGAGAAGAGCTTTGTCTGATTTTGGACAAGGGAGAAGAAAAATGAGAGGAGAATGGAAGAAACAGAAACCTTTTGTCTCGGTTGTGGTTTCCTGAAGGAATGGTTGGAGGAGGAGAGGTCCTGGGTCCTCACGCAAAGGAGATGAGCCTGTAGTTTATTCGAATGAAAGAATGGTTAAAGCCGAGAGAAGCTTCTGTTCAGGCTCGAGTGTGATGGCGTGTGAAGAATGGAGCTGAGCCATGCATGAAGAAGGGAGATCCAAGCGTGAATAAGGGCTCGGGTCATGCTTTAGGAATTAGGGTCGGTCGGTCTATTAGGGTTAATTACAATTAAGTCAGAGCTCTGAAAAATATTTTGTATTGCTTAATCGACTTTAACTTGAACTTTATGCCGAACACAATATATGGTTGATATATATATATATATATATATATATATATATATATATATATATATATATATATATATATATATATATATATATATATATATATATATATATATATATATATATATATTGTGTGTGTGTGTGTGTGTGTGTGTGTGTGTGTGTGTTTATTCAAAGTTATTCTGATATTTCGAACGCAACGACGTGGTCTGTTTCGCAATCATAGGTCGTTTGGTTCAAGTCAGTGTCAAATTGAGTTAATTTCAGCTCAAAATGCACATTATCATTTCCGACTGCTTGATTTTTGCATAGACTTGTCTGAGTTGAGTGCGAATAGTCTTACTTGATAGATTTTGACATTTCAAAACTAACGGCATAATCAATTTTATAAATGGAGATCATTTAGTTTACATTGGCACCTCCTGACCTCGATATACATATAGGCGCGTTGACGACTCGATCGCTTGATCGGTTGGTCATCAAATTGTGCAATATTTATATTCTAACTAGTTCGATGTTCTAAACACAATGGTGAAGTATGTTCATCGATCAAAGGTCATTTGGGTTAATTTTGGCAACTTATCGTATATTTCAGTCTCGATTTATGTGCTATCACTTCTAATCCTTTGACATTTGCACAGACTCGTCTGAATTGAGCGTGAACAGTCTTATTTGGTAGTTTTTGACATTTTGAAGCTAACGACATAATCAGTTTTATGAACAGAGATTACTTGGATATTATCGCAACTTTCCGATTCTGATATGCGCTTTGGCATATTGATAGATCGATCGCTTGATTGGTTGATCTTTAGATTATACAATATTTATATTATGACCAATTTTGATATTTTGAATGTGATGGTGAAGTCCGTTCGTCGATTGGAGGCCATTTCGATCATTTTTGGTGACGTCCAGTACATTTTGCATCCTGATTTGCGCTCTAAAGCATCTTAAGTCGATCAAATTCACCTTATAAGCTCGATTCAGTTTATGTAGCATATGTGAAGGTTAATAGATGTGCCCGATCTAGATCTCATGGTTCCATCTACTTAGTCGGAGGAGGTAGTCGACCCAACTTGACCGAAAGATCCTTGTCGGCAGCCATGGGTTGCGTCGTCCAAGAAATCTTTGTAGACCTATGGTGGTGTTTATCTAAGGAGACAGACTTAAGTCTACCTTAGCTGATAGAGTGCTTTTTGCTCTATCAGGCGCACCCTATGATTCACACCTCAAGGTACACAATCATTGGTGAGCATACAAGCTACAATCGTGATCATAGTATAATGGCGCTATTTGGCAGAAACCACCGTCGGAGGACTCGGTAATGCGATCATATGTGGAGCTGGTAGCCAAGCAGTCGAGGACATGAGCCACACCCTTACTGGCATGAGAATAATTGAAAATGAATATAATTGTGTACTTGATTTGACATTGGCTCATTTGTAAGCTAGAGTTTTCTTAAATTGTCACCTTCAACAAAATATTGCGGAAGATGGATTGAGTTAGATTTTGCTTTAAGTTTTTAAAGATTGAATTTCATTTAACCATTAATAACTTAATAAAATATTAGATTTTGTATTTGGATTGATACTCAATTTATGTTAATTTAGTCTAAAATTAGAATCCCATTTTGATGGAAGTATCCCCTCCGGTTGAAATCTATATTCAACATAGCCATCATCGGGGATTTATGAGTTTGCTTGATCATTTAATTTATTATTTTAAATCCTGCCGACTCTATTAATTTAATAATAGAAGATCAGATCTACTATCATATGATAGAATTAGCTTCTCAGATATTTTAATAAGTTAAAATTTTTATAATGATTGGATTTTAAGGTTTTGTTAACCCGGACCCGGTCCTAAGACCAAACCGAGAATCAACCCATGCAGCATCCTCAAACACTTGAATTTAAATATTCAGCATTATGTTGGGGACCATGCGGGTGTTTATAGTTTAGATAATTTCATCTAATTAATAAAATAATTGATTTTAAAAAATCACAATTAGAATGAAATTTCTTTTATTTTGGATTAAAAGAAGCTCCATAATTAGTATAGCATTTAATTTAATATCGTCTTCTGTCTGCTTATACGAATGATTGCAAATTCGATAGCAATTTCTCAATTTTATATCTTTGATCCAAAATCTTGCAACTTTGCTTATATTTACTTTGATAGCAAATTAAATAAAAACAAAATGATTACTTAGCTTATGCATATTAATAAAATTTCACATCTTTGTTAATCATCATATTCAACTTTCATTCTCACCCATAGATGAGCTATTATACCACTTTCAACTTAGCTTATTGGATGTAAGCCTTATTGCTTGAATCATGATTGAATTGCATTTGCATTTCAAAGCTAGATTTCAAGGTTGTTGTAAGATTCATGTCATCTAATCATTTGTTCAACTGAATTTACTCTTAGATTACTCGACATGAAATATTGCAAGGATTATATTCAAATTCATTGGCAAGCTATCATTTTTTTTTTTTTTTGTAAATTTTACTCAAATTTCTTTAACTCTTTTCAACTCATGTAATTGGAGTCAAGTATGAGACATTTGTTCATTAAGAACCCTTCGTTATATTGATTGGCATACTATTTGAGATCACCAGAAGTCTTCATCGGTGCACACTAATGAACCTTCGAATATAATGTAAGTTTTAATTTGAAGCTTTCAATTTTATTATTTATATTAATTCATTATGTTGCATAATAATTTATGTGTTTTGGTAAGCATTTAATCCCACTATAAATTCCATTCAAATCACTTTGACCTCTTCAATATAATTGTAATACATTGAAAGTTTATAATATCTTATTTATATTTCTGTTACTTAAGAGTAAATTTTCAGTTTCAATACTAATCATCAGTTACTTAACTCAATGCTTAATACAAGTTGTAATAATATTTGATTATTCAATTAAAAGTCATTTTTATATTTATGGGTGGGTCATCAAATGATGTTTATTCTCTCCATATAAATTGTAGTGCTAACGGGGCTTCATTTCATTTGCTTGAGTTTGAAGCACCTTAAAGAGGAGAGAGATTCTAGTTCAAAATTTGGGTGGGCTTTCAAGTTGCTTGATTTTTTTATTTTTTTATTTTTGTAAGTGTTTTTTCTCTTCGTCTCTTTGGTTTGATGTTTATCTTTGTATTTATTATGTATTTCTTTATCTAATTTCAATTTAGATGATTTCCTTTTAAATTTATATAAGTCTCAAATTTCAATCTAAATTTTGACAGTATTTTGACATAAGGATGCTATATTTAACAGTTTTGGCTTACTTGGTATGCTCTATTAAGCATAGCAAGCGGTATCTTGTGACACCACAACCGTCTCTTTGCACCCACTACACCCTATTAAGCATTTGCAGGGTTTTGAAGCATGCAAAAGAATCACAAGCACATATTCCATATCACATTCAAGCTTATTTTATTGTACATTCAAGAATACCCCTGATTTGGAGCAACAATAATTCTAAATGACATTTCCATTTCTTAAAGAACAAGAGAGATGTAGTGAATGGCTAGAGTTCAGATTTCAGGATTTGGCTAAATATAGTGGCGAAATCGAGAGGAGGAGATCCGTGAATTCTCTAGGAGTGAAACGATCGGCGAGCTGGGAATGATTAGGTCGAAGATAGGATGGGAACCCGACTTTGGTTGAGCTGAGGTATGCGAGACCTGTAAGTGTAGACTGTTGAAGAACCAAGGGCTGTGTATTTGGTGTCAAAGAAATCATGAGAAAGGAGAAAGTATCGTGAAGATGAAGCTGCTTGGGATGATGTCGAGCAAGAGTTGAGCGAGGAGATGTGAGGGTTGCGAGTTGTAAAGGAAATCGAGAGAATAGGAAGAGCGATTGGGGGAAAACGAAAGTTGCTTATCGATTGGGGGAAAATGGGAATCGGGCCAATGCCGAATAGAGGAATCGGGCTTGCGGTTCTAACGAGAGGGGGAGAAGTGAATGTGATATGAACCCAGATAGAGCAGAACATATCAAGAGTACAAGAGAAAGAAAAGCCCCAGCATGGCTAAATGATTTTGCCAAATAAAATAATAAATAAATACAAAAAAGAGAATACAGAGAACTAGTGAATACTAGAGTAGATTACTACAACAAACATAAAGATAAGTCACTGCTTAGCAACAGATAACCAAAAAGAAACTGAATAATAATTCAGTAACTACAAATAACAGAACCAATACAAAAAAGCAAGATACTGCCAGATCAGATAGCTACAACAACAATATAACAGAAAAATAGAAAAGAAATCCAAATCTTGATGATCAAATCTTGTAAAGAAAATAAAGAAACAAATAAATAATAGAAGTAGTTAGATTTAGCAAAGAATGTAAAGAAATAGAACTATAAATAGGCTTCTGAGAACAAATAGAGAATAAGATTGAAACTTTGCTGTCATCTCTTCTTCTTCTTCTTCTTCTTCTTCTTCTTCTTCTTCTTCTTTTTCTTCTCCTTCCTTTCTTCTTTCTCTCGCAGATCCATTTCCCCAGGGCCAAAACCTTAGCTCTCCTCTCCCGAACCTCCCGGCCCCCTTCTCAGCATTCTGGAGTCTTCGACCGCTTGAAGAGTCGAATAACGCATTAAGTTCCTTCCTCAGCACGCTACCAGTTCCTTCTTGGAGAAGCTTCATCCAAGGGATGAAGATGCGACACGTGAAACAAGACGGACACACTAGATTAAATCCCGCAGCAGCAATCCAAGGAAAATCCAACGGCGCAGAATTAAATCGAAATAAACTGGGTCGTATCATTGGTGCTCTCGTTGAACTCACATTCCTGTAAGAAACAATGGCAGAAGGCACAAGACATGCAACAAAAATCTTGGAAGAATGTGTGGGAAGATTAAACAGAATTGATGAACAGATGACATCAATTACTATCATTTTAAATGAAGTATCACGCAGATTATCAGTCATTGAAGATAAGCTGGAGAAATCTTGTCAAGAGCAACATCAAGGAAGTAAGGAATCACAGGTATGTAACTCTAACCCCATAAAAATTACTCCTCAAATTAGGTCACACACTCAAAATTCAAGGCCAGTAAAAGTAGACATGCCTCGATTTAATGGAGAAAACCCAAGGGGATGGTTATTCAAGGTAGACCAATTCTTTCAATACTACAATCTTTCAGAAGAACAGAAGTTCATCATAGCATCAGTTTATATGGATGGACCTGCTCTAAGTTGGTTCTAATGGATGCATCTTAATAACAACTACATTCTTGGCCAAATTTCAAAGAATAGGTAATACAAAGATTTGGACCTTCAGTATACACAGACTTAAGGGGTGAATTAGTCAAATTACAGCAAAAAACATCAGTGCAAGAGTTTTATAATGAATTTGAAGAATTGGCAAACCAAATTTCAGGAATCTCTCCTGAATTCCTCCAAAGTTGCTTTGAATGATGAGACAAGACATTAAAGAGAAGTCGAGCATTACAACCAACTTCATTACAATAAGCTTTCGAACTAGCAAAATTAATGGAAGATAGATTGGCAGATGATGTTTATATAGGAAGAAACTCACGTTTCAACCAAGCAAACTCAATGAAATAACAACAACCATTACTACCCACTCCAACTATGCCAATTCACAACAACAGTAATAATAACAAACCAAACATACCAATCCAGAGACTTACAGCAACACAGTTAGAAGAAAGAAAGAAAAAAGGATTATGCTTTAATTGTGATGAGATATATCATAGGGGACACACATGTAAATTAAAGTTATTTGCCCTTATGGTGGTCAATGATGATCAGGACTACAACCTGCAGCAAGAAAGCCACCAAGAAAATCTATTAATACATGAGGATATTTCAGAAATCAGCTTCAATGCATTCACAGGTCAATCAAACCCGAGAACATTGCGTTTACAAGGGATGGTTGGTAATAAACTAGTTCAAGTACTGATAGACGGTGGATCAACACACAACTTTATACAATCCAAACTAGTCAAGTTCATAGAACACACTGTCACACCTGCATCATTTTTTAAAGTATTAGTAGGAAATGGGGAGACACACCAATGCTCAGGAGTTTGCTCCAACATACCCATCAAATTACAAGGATATACATTCATAATAGATTGTTACATTCTGCCTATGCAAGGAGCAGATGTAGTATTAGGTGTGCAATGGTTAGAACAATTGGGAGAATGCACCACAAATTACAGGAAGTTAACTATGAAATTCAAATATAATGACACAATAATACAACTGCAAGGAGACACAGCTTCAAATGTGGAAAGCATTACTTTACATCAGTTTACAAAACTGAAAAATAAGGATGAGATAACTTACACATCGAAGTATCATAGTTGAGACTCCACAATAACAATTCAATAGCCTACCTGCAAATATACAACAGGTATTACAGCAATATCAAGAATTATTTCAAGCACCATCAGACTTACCTCCCAAAAGGGACATAGACCATCACATTAATATGTCACCTGGAACTCAACCAATAAAGGTTAAATCTTATAGATATCCACATTTTCAGAAGACAAAAATTCAAAAATTAATCAAGGAGATGTTGGATATAGGGATAATAAGAGAAAGCACCAGCCCTTTCTCTTCACCAGCCCTGTTAATAAAAAAAAATGGGACTTGGAGATTTTCTATAGATTACAGGGCACTAAACAAAATCACCATTCCTGGCAGATTTTCCATTCCAACACCTGAGGAATTAGTGGATGAATTACATGAAGCAACTGTGTTTTCAAAGCTAGATTTGCATTCAGGGTACCACCAAATAAGAATGGCAGAGGAGGATATATACAAAACAGCCTTCAGAACACATGAAGGACATTATGAATTCATAGCCATGCCATTTGGGTTAACAAATGCACCCTCAACCTTCCAAGCCATGATGAATACAATACTTAAACCCTTCTTATGCAAATTTGTGTTAGTATTCTTTGATGATATTTTAATATACAGCCCCACCATGGAGCAACATCAACAACACCTACAAGCAATGCTGGAGAAACTGAAATAAAATGCATTATTTATCAAACCCTCCAAATGCTCATTCATCCAGGAAAGGATAGAATACTTAGGCCATATATTGTCAGCTCAAGGGATAGAAGTAGATCAAAAGAAAATTGAAGCAGTACAATCATGGTCATTTCCAACTTCAGTAAAACAGCTAAGAGGATTCCTAGGTTTAACAAGATATTATAAAAAATTTGTAAAGCAGTATGCAGCAATTGCTGCACCATTAACATCACTCCTAGCTAAACAACAATTCCAGTGGTCAGAAGAATCTCAAAAGACATTCATACAGCTTAAACAAGCTATGGTATCATTACCTGTATTAGCATTTCCAAACTTTTTTATACCTTTTATTGTAGAAATAGATGCTTCAGGTATGACAATAGGAGCAGTATTAATTCAAAATAGCCATCCTATTGCATAATTCAGTAAGAAATTATCTCCAACTCTACAAAGATCATCAACTTATGCAAGGAAATTATATGCCATAACAGAAGCAGTGGGGAGATGGAGGCAATATATGTTAGGCAACAAGTTCACCATCAGAACAGACCAGAAGAGGATTAGAGAACTAATGCAATAAGCAATTTAGACACCAGAACAATAAAGATTCTTAATCAAACTCTTGGGCCTTGATTATACAATAGAATACAAACCATGGATCATAAACAAAGCAGCTGATGCCTTATCCCGTAAGAATTATAGTCCAGAAGACCAATCTACAACCGGCAGCTCAAATGTATCTACCTATCAGAGTTTCTATGCTTACACCTAACAATTCGATTCTTTAATACAACAAATTAAAGATAAAACACAAGTTATTCTAGAGTTACAACAACTCTATCAGTAGATAATAGAAAACTCAGAGTTTTTTTCCAAAATACAGAGTTTCAAATGGATTAGTGTATTACAAAAATAGAATTGTAATAACTGCAGATTCAGAAGTAAGAGTCACCATTATGAGAGAACTACATTCAACAGCAGTAGGGGTTCATTGTGGAATAAAAAGAACACTAGCAAGAATCACTCAACAGTTTTACTAGAAAAGAATGAAGCAAGACATTCAGCAATTTATATCAACCTGCCACATATGTCAACAAGTGATGTATGACAGCCAGAAACTTGCAGGACTATTGCAACCCTTGCCTATACCATCAGCTATTTGGGAGGAACTCTCAATGGATTTTATCACAGGATTACCCATATCTCATAATAAAATAGCTATCCTAGTGGTTGTAGACAGACTCTCTAAGTATGCATATTTTTTAGCCCTTCAAACTAATTTTACAGCAACATCTATTGCTTACATTTTCATTTTAGATATATGTAAACTCCATGGCATTCCACAGAGTATAGTATCAGATAGGGATCCTATCTTTATGAGTAATTTCTGGCAAGAGTTATTTAGGTTAAGTGGAACAACACTTAGCCACAGTAGTTCTTATCATCCCTAATCAGATGGCCAAATAGAAGTCACCAATAGGACATTAGAACAATACCTTACGAGCTTTGTGCTAGAGACACCAAGGAATTGGTTCCAGTTTCTACCATGGGCAGAATTTTCCTACAACACATCAGTAAATACTTTCACAAAGATGACTCCTTTTCAAATAGTTTATGGCAGACTTCCACCTACAATCATACCTTATAGTTGTAATACAGCTAACAACACAGAAGTAGACACATTATTGCAAAAAAGAGACAAAGTACTTCAACAACTTAAAGAGAATTTACAAGAAGCTCAAAACAGAATGCAACAGATGGCTAACAGAAAAAGAAGGGAACTCCAATTTCAGATACATGATTTGGTGTTAATAAAATTACAATCTTACAGACAAACTTCAGTGTCACAGCATCCTTACACAAAATTGTAAAGGCAATACTATGGTCCATTCAGAATTCTACAGAAGATAGGGTCAGTAGCATATAAAGTGGAACTTCCAGATACAGCAAAGATCCACAATGTATTCCATGTTTCTAGGCTCAAACAGTACAAGCAAGACTCCAAGCTACACCTAGCTATACTTCTAGCACAATTCATAGATGACCAGCCATTGGTTAAACCCATCAAAGTTTTAGATGAAAGGACAATACTAAAAGCAGATAGGCCTATTAAAGAATTACTAATCCAATGGGATGGAATGTTAACAAAGGAGGCATCTTGGATACCATTCAAGGAGTTTCAGAAGGCTTACCCTAATTTTGACCTTGAGGGCAAGGTCGATGTTTGGGAAGGGGGTAATGATATGAACCCAGGCAGCGAACATATCAAGAGAGAAAGAAAAAAACCCCATCATGGCTAAATGATTTTGCCAAATAAAATAACAAATAAATACAAAAAGAGAATACAGAGAACCAGTGAATACTAGAGTAGATTACTACAACAAACATAAAGATAATCACTGCTTAGCAACAGATAGCCAAAAAGAAACTGGATAACAATTCAGTAACTGCAAATAACAGAATCATTACAAGAAAGCAAGATACTGTCAAATCAGATAGCTACAACAACAATATAACAGAAAAACAGAAAAGAAATCCAAATCTTGATGATCAAATCTTGTAAAGAAAATAAAGAAACAAATAAATAACAGAAGTAGTTAGATTTAGCAAAGAATGTAAAGAAATAGAACTATAAATAGGCTTCTGAGAACAAACAAAGAATAAGATTGAAACTTTGCTGTCATCTCTTCTTCTTCTTCTTCTTCTTCTTCTTTTTCTTCTCATTCCTTTCTTCTTTCCGGCGCAAATCCATTTCTCCAGGGCCAAAACCCTAGCTCTCCTCTCCCGAACCTTTCGGCCCCCTTCTCAGCATTCTGGAGTCTTCGACCGCTCGAAGAGTCGAATAACGCATTAAGTTCCTTCCTCAGCACACTACAAATTCCTTCTTGGAGAAGCTTCATCCAAGGGACGAAGACGTGATGCGTGAAACAAGACGGACGCACTAGATTAAATCCCGCAGTGGCAATCCAAGGTAAATCCAATGGTGCAGAATTAAACCGAAATAAACTGGGTCGTATCAGAATGTCGAACGAATGGGATAGGAATTAGAATCGGTAGAGAGTAAAAAGAGTTATTACAAAAAAAATTTTAATTTTAATTTTTTTTTTGGGTGCAAAATCGACAGGGACAGCATGTGGGTGGGGGGAGATGTGAGAGCATTTTGGGTTTTATTTATCTAATATATGTACATACAATAAAGGGAAAATAAATGAAAAAGTATTGAATATGTAGCATTCTTTAAAGTGATAATTTGATTTTAAGGAAAATAATAACCTACTTTAATAATAAAATTAAAATATGTTGCACTTATTTACATTAATAAAATAGATATAAATATATTTTTAACATAAGTATATATATATATATATATCTATATATATATATATATATATATTTATCTTATTATATATATTTTTATTTTGCACTTAGAGAGTTCCTTTTTCCATTTTTTTTTTTTTAATCTTGAGAAATTGAATGAGGGTCAGCAAAACCAAACTTGCATCAAGTCCTACAAGAATCACAAACTTTAACCACAATGCATAAAAAAGATCATACCACTTAATCACTTCTATTTTGATATATATCATATCATACAACGGGAATTAACTAATGGATTTTTAATAGCACTTCCATTTTTGTGGGTAATATTGTGGTGAAAGTTAAACTAATGGTTCCCCATAAACTTCGTAGGTTAAAATTTGAGACTATTGGCAAATTGAGATAAAAAAAAATATGGTGAAATAGCGAGGGTTTGGTTCATAGCTATTGGGTTTTCTTCTCATGGTTGGTTTTTTGTCTGTTCATATATTATTTTCTTGCTTGGCCTGGGTGGCTTTGTTATCTGAAATTTATCTTATTTTGACTCTGCTTGATGATCCCTCATCTTGCAACTCATTGTACTCTTTGTTGGAATTTCAACTCTGATAACTTTAGCTTCTTTGATTCTAGAGCACCATGGCATCTATTGGTCTTTGTTTTGTCTGTGGATCAAAACTTTGCCATTTTGATTGTTGTTGTTTTGGGTATAACCTATGATCAATTCCCCTTAGCTTGACATCTAGCCTTACCTTAGTCTTGTTACATGGATCCGTGCCTTCACGCATTGTCAAACTCTATGCTATAATGCAATCTTCCTTTATTCTAGAGTTTGAAGATGGATTTAGCACAATCTAACAATAGCTTGGTCCCTCACAACTTCAAAGTCATGAATTCTTTTCACCCTTTGTTGCAATCAGATGGTATTTTTTTTTTTTACTTTTACTTGTCTGAGCCTATACATGATCCTTCATGGTTATTTTATGAACAACCAACAATTTTTCCCCTCATATATTTTGTTATAGGGCTAGAATTTAATCGTATTTTGATTTGTAGCACTTATATTAGGCCACACTCGTTAGTTGTAACTATTTATTTGCATGATGGAAATAGGATCTGCCCTCGTTATTTCTTAGAAAAACACATATGCAGCAAATTAGCTAGGCAAGTAGAAAGAGTACCAAGTTCTAAGGTAGTTTCAAGCTACCGAAGAAGGAATTACAGCTTTGGTATCAATTACAACACTTTAAAGAATTTAAGATCTTTGATCTCTCCATGATTTGATGCTCAAATTATGACTTGTAGCTCCTTTAGAGTTTAAGACAAAATTGACCACCCATTCATGTTTTAGTTTCCATATCAAAACACTAAACTTGTTGTCTTTCTAGGCAATGATTCTTTGCTCACGAATTTCCCATGCAAATTAAAAAAAATAAAAAAATCCTCCCAGCTTATTGTCTTTTTTCGCTTATTATTCATATACCAATTTGGAGAAACTACCCCATATTTGCCTCTCATTAGCTAATACTTTCCTCACCCTCAAAGCATCCAAACAGAAACTTCGTATTCCAGTATCTATGTCAGCTTATATATGGGAAATGGAAAGAAATGTTTCTCATGTTGAAGAATGAAGTATCATCAATTATTTATCTTAAAAGCAAAGAAGGGAAACTCGAAATGCAGTGAATAATTAATCAGGTGCTGAAGGAAGTTCCTAATTGCCTTCTACAGCTGCGATAATGAAGAAACATATGACCAACTATATATTTTACTTCGTTTACTTGAAAGTTATTGAGCAGTACAACACTAATCAAAATTTTTGCAGGATAAAATCAACGAAGACACTTGCCGCAGAATTAGAACTCTACATGTGGTATGAACACATATCCCCAAGCCATCCAGAACAAAAGAAGAAAACTAAAACTTACTTCCTTACTCTTATAACAACTATCAGGAAGATCAGATCCAGAGAATAAATCAATAAATAAATAAAATAATCAGATTTGAATATATGTTCAATACAGAAATAAAACAGAAGAATAAGCGTAAGATCAAAACATAGACCTAACATAGTGAGATCAAGGAGCCTTCGGTAAATCTAACTGCAGTAATTAAATGGGAAGATTCTAGAAGAAACCAAATATCTATAAATAGAGATGAAATCAAAGAAAGGGATGAAAAATTTATCTCAAGAACTCCTCTGTTTCTAGCTTCTCAATCTTCTCCCTCTTTCCCTAGTCTTTCTCTCCCTCAGAACATTTCACGGTGGAAGCCGGAAATCACCAACGGAGCAAATCCACGAGCTCCTCCCTTCTCTGAGTTCCGACATCCAGATCATTTCTACGGTGGATCTTCACCGGATCGACCCCGGTGGGATCTTCTTCTTCTCCCTCCGATCTACCTCGTGAACCCTAGACACTTCAGAGACACGAAGGAAATGAGGCGAGTTAGATTCAAACCGATTCAATCCTTCCATTCGAATTCCCACCGACGGATCAGCAGCGTGTACTCCTAAAGCTCATCCAACGATCCCGGCCAAAGACGGATCAAGCTGCGAGTGAACACCGTAATCCACTCGAATATCATTGATCGGATAGAAAATGAGTAACACATCCAAGGGTTATTAGATATCCCACATCCGACGGTTAAAAGCAGTCTAAAGAAACACCATCCGTGATCCAACGGCCGAGATAAAAGGCGAGATCTACGGATCGAAGGCATAAAACTACGGGTTGAATCAAGGGCGGGTTAACTCAGTAAACCAATTCAAGTCAAGCTGGTGAAGCCCAATCCAGGGAAATTAAAACCAAACAGATCCAGAATTCAAACCAGAACAGACTTAATCACTCAATCTTCACTGTATTAGATCAATTAACAGAAATTAAACCATATCAACATGAGTTACAAAATTGTGGAGACTGCAACTAGTTACACTTAACCATGCATAAGTTAAGTGTAAAACTAGTTTTTCATCCCTTTAGAACAAGGAAGCGTGACCAAGAATCTCCTTACCTCTTAAATCGATAGTCAATCCTGAAACACCATTATTTTTCTTTCTTCTCAAACAAATCTTATAACGACATTAATGTAAGGCTTCGGCGAACAGGTTTAATAAAGAAGACACGAAATAAGCTAGACAGCTAACTGCGGTGGTTACTTTTACATCAATTTTTGTACTTGATGATGGCACCATGCCATCATCCACGAAGAAGAGGATCGCCTTCCAACTAACATTTGCAGACAAGTTGCGGTTGATGTAGACATTGCCTGATCGATAAGTTCGAAGTATTAAAAGTTGATATCTGCATCAAACACCAAAGAGAAAGCATGATATGACCGACACCAACCAATAGTTTTGATAAAATAGTGCAATATAGCTGTAGAATAATTAAAATAACACAAATTAACGATAGGTCTATGATTGGATATAAATTATTTTTATAAATTCATTAGAAAAATAATTTTGGCCCAAGACAAGCTGATTGGCTACAAGTAGTATTTAATAAATTCTATAGGTTCAGTTTTAAAAAATATAAGGGGCTTAAGATCTCTAGATTATTTAGTGTTGTTTGCAAGAAAATTTTCATTAGTAGAGTGAGAGAATTTAATATCTTAGTCTTCATGAAGATTTAGCACACACAAAAAAATGGACACCAGAAATTTTACATGAAAAAAAGAAGGGAAAAATCAAATAACTAACAATTGAAATGATTCCACTATATCAATATTTATTATAATTGTTATCCTGTCTCCAAAGTTAGAGAAGGTAAGCTTACAAGAATAGGTTTATGCACAAAATATAGCAAGAGGACTTCGTTTGAGGAGGTAGTTTAATGACGACAACCGAGCGATGGTCCGGTGGCGATTGACAGCTGTGATTCGGCAGTGGTGGTTAGATTGCGATAGCCGGACGGTTTCAACCCACGGTGGTATCGTCCCAAAATAGGTGATGATTTGGTGGTGGGCGACGGTGGTCCGGCGGTCGACGATCCGGCAATGATCAGCGATGGTGGCCAGCGGCGTTGGCGTGTCGATGATGATGGCTCGGTGATGCGGGCGTCAGGCGGTTGAAGCGGTGGCGGTGATTGATATGCGACAATGGTCCGATGGTGGTGGCCGATGGCGATCTGATGATGGTAGGGCGGTGAATGGCATTGATTTGACGATAGTGACTGGATAGTGGCCGACGGCATTGAATCTACACAAACTGAGAAACTTAAAATCCGATTTCTCCTCAGTTTTGCCTACATTCTCGGGTTTAGTAAAGCCTAGGATTGAGCAGATTAACAAATCAACAAGTCTCATGAACTCTTCTTCTTCAAGCCATTGCAAGTTCCTAGCAATCTCCTTTTGCGACTTCCTAGCTTTTCGGTGTTGGAATTTAGGGGACGAAAAGGCGGGATTTCATACTTAATAAAATATGTTAAGTAAAGATAATTAAATAAGATATATTAATTAAAACTTGCAAATTAATCTTGATAATTAATTAATTAAAAAATATTAATCTAAATAAACTACTATTATTTATGGATAAAAAGTTTATTCACTATTATTTCATATTTAATAGGTGTTTGTATGTATATATGTATGCATGAATATAAATATGTTATCGTGTATGAGGCGGATCCAGAATTTTTTTTGGAGAGCGCTAAAATAATGAATAATTTATTTTTATATAAAATTAAAAATCAAAGCGTCTCATATAACAAAATAAAGAAATCAAACCTTATAATAACAATTTTGAATACTAATTAAAAGAAACGATTAAAATCTTGATGTAAAGTCTTAAAGATTAATATCGTAAAAAATGAGAAGGCATGCTGAACATATTTCAAAATAAAATAAAACTTTTTCTAAAAAATAATTCTGAAAATAAAAGGCTGTCACTTTAAAAAATCGATAGTATTTTTTAATAAAACCAGTCGGCCTTTTATTAAGAAATAATAAATCAATAAATTTTCAAAAAAGGCTTTCTTTATTAAATAAAAATATTCACATCACCTTAATTGTGAAGGCAGTTATGAGAGAAATATTTCGAATGTTACTTCTAAAATTATAAAACATAAAAGCGTATAAGTAATGATTAAAATAGAATTGCATTCAAAGGAAAGAATAAAACAAATTTCAGAACAAGGGTTCAACTCGCTTAAGCTTCGCTCATTTACACTATTCATTGAAGATCCTCAACCTATCTTAACAATAAGGTGTTATATGAATTTTGGACATATAAAGAGACCTAAAACTAAAGTAAAGCAATTAAGTGAATTGTCGAAAGGACAAGAATAATAAAGTGATACATGATGAAACTTATATCGTAGGCAAATCACAATAGATCATTAAAAAGCTTTTCTTACCACCCATTGGCCAAAATATGCGAACAAAGATTACATCTCATATTCGAAGTTATTTAAAAGTTGATATTCATGTTCAAGATTAACCATGTTGTTCTAAAAGCTCGACCAGATTTCAATCGGTTCAAATTTGATCGTGAAACCAATTCCATTCAAACCACATCGATCTGAGAAACATACAATTCCTTAAGCAATTAGAGGAAAATGCGATAATAGACTCACAAAACCCGTAAAATGATATCAACCTTGATATAGATGAGAAAGCAAGACTCAACATCGATCAAGTGATTAATAGTCGGGTGAGACTTATTCTTCTACGGTGAGAAGAATACAAGACTAATAACACAATCATGACATCTTGAAGTATTCTAATAGGTGCTTTGCTACGTAGATGATGAATGCCTCTAATTCTACAAACATGAGATTTAAAATCATAATACAAGAATATACACACTGATAAGCAAGAAGAAAGTATCAAAATTGCAACATAATTATGCGTCAATAGGCTTTGATGTGAATCTTAGGGCATATAGCATTATGCAATGATATAATGTCCAACCAAATAGATGTTCATTTTATACTTTATAGGCATTTAAAATTAATCGAAATAATCAAAATAGGATCTTCAAAAGCGTTCGGTTTACCTAAAATCGAAAATGAAAATTATATATATCAAAATTTGAAATGATATAATATAATATTTCCCCAATTTCAATCAGTATCTATTTCTCTTTAGCCTTTGACATACAAAATTGATCTAAAATAGTCCTCATGTAAAACAATGATACAAAATCGATTACAATTTGTGAGTCAACTTTCTCAATGGACCATTTTAGATTAATTTTGTATAGTCAATGACTAAATTGGAGAATGTGATGCTTGAAGACTAAAGGAGATCATTTTGGGATTTAGTTACAAGTAAAATCTGAAAACGACTGTATCCATTACATATTTTTATATAAAACAGATCAAAAGATCGAGGAAAGCAGAATAGCATCATTCTTTTATCATCATTAAGAAGATAAGCAACAAAATAGAAGAAAAAAAAGATTAATGAAATACCTTTGAGAACAGATGCTTTCAGACCTCACAGGAGATTCCATGAGATTTTCAGCCAAGGAGTTACCGTTAGTCCATTAAGACTGGAAGCCATTATCTGAAACGAGAAGCATAAACCAAATTCTTCAAAAAATTCAAATGATACAAGAAAGAGCAACACCGGAGGCATTAGAAGGAAGAAGATACATAAATCTTCCAAAAGACCAAACCATAAGGGAAAATAAATCTTATTGCTTGATAGCTCAGTCAAAGCTCAAACCATAAGAGAAGCGCATCAAGTAAATGAAGGCTAGCATTTTGTTAATTAGATAAATATAAAAGGGGAACTTCGGACAATGGGGTGAATAGCAAGTGAAGACCAACAAAAACGAGTTTCTTCCTCTTATAGAAACTAAGATCTCAAACAATGGAAACAATAACCATCAGCCAAAGAAATTTCTGAAGGAATAAATCTGACACTGTGGCTCAAACTAAAAAACAAAACAGATTGCAGACGGGTAATTCAAACAGAACGAAAGGGAAAAAGAGAGAGACGATGAGGCCATTGTTTTAAGGAAAAAAACAGCAGAAATCAAACAAAAGCAGGAATTCGAAAATGACCAATTTTGAAAAAAAAGCAAAGATTAAAACCAAAACTCACCTTCAGAATCTCACATTTTATCGCCTAGAATTCCAGGGAAAATGAGGAAAAGAATTAATAAAAATTATTAAAAAGAACAAATAGGAAAAAAAAAAGTTCCGATTTCACGAGATCAGAATAGGGAAGAGAAATAGAAGGGCATTCAAATACTTATACAACTTACTTCACTAAGATATCTCTTTTGCGAATGGAAATTGTCAAGGTAGACCTCCTCCTCCGGATCCCTCCCCCGCTTCCCGCCCGGCGACTCCGCCGTCGACTCGCATCCCATCTCCTTTGTCACCCACCTTTCCACAATCCTTCTCTCTCTCTCTCTCTCTCTCTCTCTCTCACTGTATCAACCCTCCGATCCCATAGTTCGAAGCCTGACGAAGAGGTTGGAGCGGAGAAGACCGGACTTGAGGGCGAGAGAGTGGAGCTGCTCGCCGGGTGAAAGCTTAAAGGAGGCGGCGGCGGTTTGAAGTAGGAGACGGACGGGAGAAGAGCGAGGGCTGCGACCTGCGAGGCTTTGGAAATAGGGTCGCGTATCGGGCCAGTGGGGGCACGTGCCCCCAATGCCCCCAGCATGACTCCGCCCCTGTGCGTGCGCACACGTGTTAAATCACTAATTACTTATAAGTTGATTTAATTAGTCTAATTAAGATTGATATAAGCAATAGTAATAATAATAATGCTAATAATAATAATAATAATAATAATAATAATTATTGCGTGCTAGAAAATCAATTACGGTAGAGTAAAGTTTACTTTGTTGTGAAATCCAAATGTGAGATATTTAAAGAAGCAAAACTCGGATTTTTACGTGAAAACCTCAAGGGAAAAAATCAGGCTGGCGATAAAATTCCATTATGTATTTTTAGAAAATCTTACCGATAGGGATTACGAGGATTGCGTATGAGAAGAACAATAAGCTATGTAGTGCGTTCTTGTGGTAATAGTTCTTGTGGTAGCAGAGATGATGGTGAGCAGAGAGAGGGCATTGATTGTGATGAAGGTCTCATGATGGAGCAGACAAAGATTGACAATGAGGATCGGCGGCCGTGCGGCGGTGGCAGTGATGACGGGTTGGTGGTGGCGGATTGTCTTGGAGGATCTTGAGCTTTAGAGCTCTCTCTCTCTCTTGCGGGTCTCATTATGAGGAATGAGGGGTATTTATAAAGTGGAGGAGTGGCGTCCTGTAAATACACGCTGAACACTTCTCATCGACTCAAGATGATTCATTTGATCATTTGAATGTCAAATGAAATCGGAATTGTGAGATCTTGGCTTGTTAGATCCGGCTCGTCGAGACGCTCGATTTGACTATAAACACTCCATGTTTGAGGGCTATTTAGGAATTTAACTGATATCCCAAAGTTTCCAATGACATTTTAAGTGTTTGATCTCGACCAGTTTCAACTTCGGATTAGTTTACTTTTAGCATCAAGATTCGTGCTTCGACTAGTAGAATGTTAAGTGTCATATCGGTTTCTCTATTTTTGGATGACATTATCTCAATCATCCAAAAATATATATGCCGAATACTTGAAAATAGCAGATTCATTAATGAAATTTGCGGGTCCATTAACCATTCATTTTGAGAAAGCAGATCTTCATGTAAGCACAAGATTATGATCGCAGAAGCAAGTGCAGGGTCGCAGATGTGTGCGAGTACGCGCGGACGCAAGATTTCGGGATTATGGACCCATCCGGCACTTATCGGTGCTAGAGTCCAGGCTGTGGGCACCGCCGCGTGCCCATACCACGGGCGTACGCATGGCGGCAAAGCAGCGGCAACCCACCGCGAGGTCGAGAGGGCACGCTGAGCTGGGCGAGCGCTGGAGAGAGGCGCTACGGGCGAGGGCGAAAGACGGGCGAGGCACGCCAGGGCGAAGACGGGCGCTGGCAGCGAAAAGCGAGCATGGTAAGCAGCCTGAAGCGTCCAGATGCGCTGGGCAAGCGCGGAGCGACGGAATTACGGCGAAACCGCATTGATGAGGATAATTTCATCCATTTTCAGCGATTTTTCGTGGTTTTGAGCGATTTTAAGCCGTTTTTCTTAGATTTTTGACTTTTTTGCCCCTATAGGGGGTCTATATAAACTCCCTTAAGGCCAAGGGAGAAGGCACCTTCTCTTCTTCTTGAGAGAAGGTGGTTTGGAGGCGATCAAGGCCCGTAGTTCATACGACAAGGATCCAGCTTTCCCTCGAAAGAGGTGTCAACCGACGGACCGACCGGAGGCGATCAAGACCGGTTCATATGACGCTCCGTTTTCCCTCGAAAGAGGTGTCAATGACCTCATCGGACCGACGGGTTGGAGGCGATTAAGACTCAGTTCATACGGCAAGTGCTCCGTTCTCGAAAGAGGTGTCAATCGACCTCCGGACCACGGTTTAGACGATCAAGGCCCAGCTCATATGGCGTGGTCCGCTCGAAAGAGGTGTCAACTGACATCGTCGGACCGATCGGGTTCGAAGGCGATCAAGGCCCGTAGTTCATACGGTAATGCTCTAATTTTTTCTCGAAAGAGATGTCAACTGACCTCGTCAGACCGACTGGGTTTGGAGGCAATCAAGACCCGTAGTTCATATGACGAGGCTCCGATTTTCCCTCGAAAGAGGCGTTGACTGCCTTTGTCGGACCGACCGGGTTTGGAGGCAATCAAGGCTCGTATTTCCTACTTCTTATAGGAAATTTGATTTTTTGAAACTTCAATGGATGGTTCAGCAGTTGATAACCGCCAAGGTGCCAGAGAAGCATTAGCTAGGAACCATCGTTCGAATTACTAAGAAAGTTTGGCAGGTAATTTCTGAGCATCATTAGAGAGGAGCATCATCTCTTTCTCTCTCTTTTTTTCATATGTATGTGTATCTTTTTCGTCAAATCGTAGGAGAAAAATTTTATCCCAAGCTATCCGTGAGCGAGAGAGTCAAAAAAGGATACGCCCAAGTATTGGGGTAAGTAGGCTGCTTCACAAAATTTCCAGATTTTTGTCATTTCTTCCTCTTTATTTATCATGTATTTTCACAGGGTGATGGCGTAAGAATACCCATAACGATTCGCTACAAACGATATATCATCCACTATCACATCAGATAGTTTAATGGTGTTCCGCAGAAAATTTCACTTCCCTAATGAGTTGGTGGCCATTGTTGCTAAAAAGTCTGATCGAGCCTGTTCACCTCCACCAAGGTACTTTACTATTTCTGAGACGATTCTTCGTGCTGGACTGTGATTCCCTTTGACTCTCGAGCTGATTGAGATTTTCAAAACATGTGGTGTAGCTTTATCACAATTTTTATTTCGGGCTTTAGTGGTCATCGTCGGTTTGACTGTCTTCTTCAGAGAGCGTGATGTTACTTTGAATATCAAATACTTGTGCCGAATGTGTAGATTCACATGTGATGCTCAAGGACGGTTTCTTATCTGCCATAAAGAATTGGATAGAATTTTTAGCGGATCCGTCTAAAAATTGGTCTAATGGATTCTTTTTTGTGAAAAATGAGTGGGGCCTCCCTGAGAGATGGGGAAGATTGAATGACCTTCTAGATCCATTGCTGATGGCGGAGAATGAGATCCTAGCAACTCTTAATATTCCTGATGTAGGAAGCTTGCAACATGAGTTACGCCACATTGGCAAATATATAGATGAAGATAGGATGTTTAAGGTTGGCCTTTCCATCCAGGCAGGAAGATCTTATGCTCTTCCACTGAAGAGGTCAAGTTGAGGCGATAAAAGGTCTCCTCATACTCATAGGGTTCTCTCAAGAAGCCCGTTACAGAATCACGGTGATAGCGATGTTTTATCTTTAAAAAAGACATGTCAAGTGAGCGTAGATATCTATGAAGAAGATGTTTGCCCCCAGTTGGCCTCTGAGTATTTAGCTATTTCAACTCATGATGGGGGAGTTCATTTCTCGAAGCCACACATTCCTGAAGAGGTGTTAAATCACATATGCACTGGACGTCAACGAGCAGATGAATTGGTACATTGTCTTCTCCTCCTCCTTCTTTTCTTCTTTTCCTTTGTGTAATATTTGTGATATTTTTTTTTATATAGATAACTCAAATATTAGGGCAGATGGCTCATTTGGGTGTCGCTTTAGATGAGTGGGATACTGAATTTATGAAGATAAAATATCTGCAAGATGAGTATGAGTGAAAGATGAGTGTTAAGGCCAAAGAAGTGGTGACTTTAGAGGATCACCGTGGGTGCGAATCGAAGCAATAACATGTCGACTTCTCTTTCTCTTCTGTTTCAAGAGGTGGAGCGCACTCGTGATGAGCTGATTGAGGTGAGGACAGAGACTCGTTAGAAAGAGAAAAGACTCAAGGCACTTACAACGGAGAAGAGAGCTCTCGAACTGGAGAAGAAAGCATTACAAGATTGTCTTTCTGAGAAGGAGCATATAATGTCAAAAGCGGAAGCAAATGAAATCTCCTTGAAGGCAATGGAAGACTTTAAGAACTCCTTGGCTTATCGTAGTACAATCGAAGACCATGTGCAGGAAGCTCGTAATCATATTCTTGATGTTGAAGTGAAGGATTTGGAGCACCAATGTCCGAGGGTTCCTAAAAGGAATCCGCTTAATGCATCGCAAGACCGGAGCTAGTATTGAGGATCTACTCCCAGCCAAGTATCTGAAAACACTTCGTTAGATTCAGGAGATGGAGTTGAGAGTGAGTCCAAGGGAGCATCTCCTAGTGGTGAGGAGGATGTTGATATCACCAACTGATATGATATAGCGTCACTTGAGGATGCATTTTTTTCTATGTATTGTTATTAGTGTGTATCAAAATCTTGATTCTTTCTTATATCATCATGTTAATGGTGTCAATGAAATTTTTTTATTTATTTATTTTTTTAGATGATACGCTCTTATTTTGTTCTTACCTATCCGGGATAATTGGTCAAAATATTATTCGACGACGCTAACCTGTACGGATGAGGTTGAATTGAATCCACTGAGGATTTTTGACCAATCCGAGGTTGTTTGTCAATGTGTTACTTGATGACGTTAACCTGTACAGAAAAGGTCGCGGGATGTCCACCAAGGACCTTTTGACCTATCCTAGGTATCAACCAAAGTGTTACTTGACTTCTTACCTGTATGGAAGAGATCCGATCAAGTCCCCTTGGGATTGATTATGCCCCGATTGAGATACAACGTGAGTTGTATATTTATCAAGTGGGAGGATTAAATAAAGAAGAAACAAGCTTGTAAGAAAAAACTATAAATTCATTGCTCTGATAAATTCAACGAAACAATCATAAGGCAATTTTAACACAGATATGAGTTTCAAGAGGAAATGACAACAACAACAACAAGTCTTTATCCCACTAAGTGGGGACGGTTACATGAAGAGGAAATGACAAATGAGATAAAATAAAAATTAAATAATTATGCAGTAGGAATTACTGATAATATTTTCGAAGATTCTCAGTGTTTCAAGTTCGAGGTAAAGTTTTTCCCTCTGGATCGTTGAGCTTGAATGTTCCTGGCTTTACCATAGATATAACCACATATGGGCCATCCCAAAGAGGTGAGAGTTTATTACGTTGAGGGCCTTTGCCTGCAGCTTCGAGACTTTGTAGGACCAAGTCACCGACAGATATGGGACGAGGTTTTACTCTTTTGTTGAAGTGACGAGCTACTCTTTGGTGATAGAAGCCAAGTAGGCCATGTCATGAGTTTCGGGAGTAAGTCCAAGTCTCGAAGTTTTTAGACCATCATGATCGAATAATTGAACTCTGGACTTGGAACTCTGATATTTACTGGTATAATAGCTTCTGTGTCGAAACACAAGTTATATAGTGTCTCACCAGTCGGGGTTCGTGATGTAGTGCGGTAAGCCCAAAGAACATTAGAAAGTTCATCAACCCATTGCCCCCCAGCCTTCTCAAGACGTGTTTTTAGTCTTTGAGTATAGTCCTGTTGGTAGCCTCAATCTGTCCTTAGTTTGAGGATGTGCTACAATCATATGCAGCAACTGAATGTGAAGATCTTTGCTAAAGGACGTAAAGATTTTTCCAGTAAATTGGGTTCCATTGTCAGTGATTATCTTTGCAGGAAGATCGAATCGACATACTATATTTTTCCAAACAAATTATTTAGCATTTGCCTCCATGATTTTAGCGAGTGGTTCGGCTTCCACCCATTTAGTGAAGTAGTCGACGGCTAAAATGATGAACTTTCGTTATCTTGATGCTATCGAAAAAGGTCCCATGATATTCCCCACTGAGCAAAGGGCCACGAGCTTTGAATGGATGAGAGCTCAGTATGCGGCATGTGAGGGAGGTTAGAGTGCAACTAACAACTTGCATATTTTTTTGTGAATTTCAAGGCATCTTGTTTCATCGTAGGCCAATAGAGCCTTTGCCTTATAATTTTAAGGGCTAACGCCCTTCCTCCTAGGTGTTCTCCACATATCCCCGAGTGAACCTCTCTTAATGTGTAATCGTCCTCTGATGGTAAGAGACATTTGAGGTATGGCCTAAAAAAAGCTCGTTTGTATAGTTCACCTCCGATGATAATAAAGTTTGAAGCTTATTTTCGTAGATGAGTTGCAGTAGTTGGTTCTTCAGGAAGGGTACCTTCTTGTAGAAAAGACAGGAAGGGGTCCATCCATGAAGGTTCCTTTATCTCATTAATTGTTTGGATTACCCATGACACTTGGATACTAGAAAAATATATTTCTTCAACATGTCTTCTCTTAAATAGATCTCCAGTAGCAGATGTAGCAAGCTTAGCGAAAGTGTCAGCTCGAGTATTCTTCCCTCACAGTATGTGAATGATTTGATGTGTCCTGAAATTGGCAAGAAGAGACTTTACCAAGTGGAGGTATTGTGCCAGCTGAGGATTATGAGTATTAAAGTTTCCCTTAACTTGGGAGGCGAAAAGCTGAGAGTCAGTGTGGATCACTAAGTCTTGAGCTTCGCAATCAATGGAAAGTCTCAACCCTGTGATGAGAGCCTCATATTCAGCCATATTATTAGTTGTAGAAAATTTTAGGTGAAGTCCATACTCTAAGGTATTCTGCTAGGGGGAAATAAGTAAGATTCTCACACCAGCATCGGTATTTCCTGAAGCTCCATCAACATAGAGGGTTCATTGAGGAGACGAAAGGCGTGTAGCAGATAGCTTTTCTGGAGTTGGGGCAGTGCATTCCACTATGAAGTCTGCGAGTACTTGAGACTTTATAGCAGGTCGAGGTAGAAAATTTATATCAAACTCTCTCAATTCTACATACCATTTAATTAACCTCTCAGATGCTTCTGGTTTTTGTAGGATAGCCCTTAATGGTAAATGAGTGTAAACGCCGATGTGGTATGAACTTGACGGACTAATTTTATACCGAGAAAACTAAAGCCAAAGCCACCTTATCTGCAAGTGGATAACAACTTTCTATATTAGAGAGCATTTTGTTGACGTAGTAAATTGGTTATTGTATCTCATTTTCTTCTCGCACTAAAACTAAGCTTATCGCGTGGGAAGAGACTGTGAGATATAAGTATAATATCTCTTCTTGAATAGGCTTGGATAGTAGGGGTAGAGATGTTAAATACTCCCTTAGTTGCTCAAAAGCAGACTGACATTCATCAGTCCACTGAAAATTATTATTTTTAGTTCCCTTTAATATTTTAAAGAATGATAAGTATTTATCCCCAGAACGGACTAGGAAGCGGGATAACGCAGTAATTCGTTCATTTAAACGTTGAACTTCCTTAATATTCTTCGTAGGAGTCATATCTTTGAAAGTTTTGATTTTCTCGGGGTTGGCCTCTATCCCACGGTGGGTTACCATAAATCCAAAAAATTTTCCCGACGTAATCCCAAAAGCACACTTGGTCGGGTTAAGTCACAAGTTATAACGTCGAAGAAGGTTAAAGCATATTTCTAAGTCGAAATATGTATGATTTTTCAAGCTTTTTACTAACATGTCATCTACATATACCTCTATTGTGCGGTCTAATAGGTCTTTAAAAACTTTATTCATAAGGCTGATTGATAGCACCGATTTTTTAACTCAAACGGCATAACTTGGTAACAATATAAACCTTTATATGCTTGAAATGTTATAGCTTCTTCATCCGTTGGGTCCATTTTTATTTGATTGTAACTAGAGTAAGCATCCAAAAAAATGAGCATTTGATGTCCAGACGTAACATCAACCAATTGATCAATTCGAGGAAGAGAAAAACTATCTTTCGGGCAAGCTTTGTTGAGGTAAATGTAATCAATACACATTCTCCATGTTCCGTTTGTTTTCTTAACCATGACAACATTTGCTAGCCATGTAGGGTAATGTACCTCTCGTATGAATCCCGCTTCTAGAAGCTTGTTAACTTCTTGCTCAATAGCTTAGAGGCGATCAGGTGCACTGGATGATCAGTTTGAATGTCGGATCAATCTTGAGGGAGTGCATGATCACATTAGGGTCGACCCCCGGCATGTCCGTCGGACTCCAAGCAAAGATGTCTTGATTTATGCGCAAGAAGTCTATATATTTTTCCCTTTGTTCGTCTGAGAGCAGAGATCCAACTTGCATTGTTCGTAATGGTTGGTCATTTGATAATGCAACAGAGAGCAAGTCTTCGACAGGGGAAGCTTTTCGGGGTACTCCTTCATCTCGAAAATTAAAATCTTCGATGCTGAAGGTCACAGAAAGGCGTGGTTGAGCTTGTCTGAGGTAGCATGATTACGTTATCTGTTGATTTTCACAGACCACCCCAACTCCAACGGGTTGAAAATTTTATCTTGAGATGAGATACTAAAGTGACTGCACCGAAAATTGATTGGAGGGGCATACCAAAGATAGCGTTATATGCTGAATCTGACTTGACCATTATGAATTGGATTAAATGAGTCACTTGTCGAGGAAATTCACTAAGGACAACAGGAAGGGTGATTGTCCCCCCTACTCGCACAGGGTGATTATCAAACTCGTATAATGGTTCTGAAGCAGGTTGGAGCTTTTCCCTAACTAGTCATATGCTAAGAAATGTGGAGTAAAACAAGACATTAACATAACTTCATTGTCAATCAAAATTTTCTTAACATTATAATATGAGTCACCGATCCCTATGCTGATGACAAGTAGATCTTGATGAGGAACATGGACTCCTTCTAAGTCTGAGTCATTAAAAGTGATGAAATGATTAATACGAGACTTCTTTAACTCTGGCTCTTCAGATGTGGTAATGAGAACTTGATTAGATAGTATTGGTCATCCTGCGATTGTTTCAATTTCTCCAATTATTTGATGATTATTTTGTTATTTTTGTGATGACTATCCTGGTTGCCCCCCAGTTGGAGGTATGTTTATTTGATTCAATTGATTCTTCATAAATCAACGTAGATATCCTTGTTGAATGAGCCTCTCGATTTCTTCTTTGAGTTGTTTGAATGCCTCAGTAGTATGTCCACGACTTCGATGGAAATGACAATATTATTCCTGATTTCCTGAATTTGGTTTCAGTGGATGCGACCACTTGATGTTTTCTTCATCTCGAATAGCCATAAGAAGGTTGACATAGATGTTCAACGGCGTGTATTCCTTTTCTGGTGGTGGTTCACGTCGTTGATATGGGGGCCATGGAGGGAGATCGCAGTTGCCTTGTTGCTTCTTTTGATGGGACAATCGGTCTGCATTCCTTGGGGCGCTCTTACATTTTTCTGTAGATTGTTCAAATTATTTTCGATGGGCATTAATAGCCTCATCGACAGAGATTTGTGCTTCCACACGATGAACTAAGTCGGCATATGAGCGACGGTCTCAGATTAGTGATGAGTAAAGGCCTGACGAGTCCTCCAAAGAAAACTCCTCTTAATAGCTCTACCTGTGTATTTGGCGAGCTTCTAAGGAGAACTTCGAAGTATTCTTAAGTGATTCACCCTCATTCGACGAATGGAGAGATGGAAGGAATCTTTAATGATCCACGTGTTTGCAATGAACTGTTCCACAAAAATTTTGGCGAGTTCGTCAAAGGTATGGATGGATCCCCTTGGAAGGGAGTAGAACCAAGTGCGAGCTTGTCCCTTAAGGGTAACGGAAAAGACGACAAAGAGGTGGTGAGCTCGCTGGATATGCATGATAGTCCTGTAATGGTCAATGTGTTCATGTGGGTCACGCCCATCATAGAATCAATGCTCTAAGCTTGAAATCCACGGAATAGGATGTTGAAGAATAGCTTCAACTAAAGGAGAGATTCCTCATAGCCGCGAGGGGAAGATGATTTCTGCCTTGAAGGTGAAATTTGTCTTGCATTAAGCATCATAATTCTGCACATATAACATGACGAGTGAGGTCAACAGGACGAGAATGTGTCAAGCTACCAGCAATAATTTGTGGATTAGCAGTCGGTTGAGCTGCACGTGATGGATGAGTAGAACTAGCAGTGTCAATGAGATCAGCATCACAGTCTCTACACGGAGGAACTTCAGTGTCAAGGAGACTAACATTTTGACTTCCCACTAACGATCGATCTTGGGGAGATGTTTCGCGTAGGATCAAGTTGTGTTCCTTGAAAAAGTTGGATTATCTCATTTTGAGACTCTTCCATTCGGCGAACACGTTCTTCTAAAGATATTCCTATTGCTTTCACCGACAGGGTCATGCCTATCAGGGGGAGTGAGGCAGAAGCTTGACATTCTTGGTTTAAGGATTGGTTTCGAGAGTGACGGGAGTTGGAGCGGGAGGCTCTGTTATTACGAGTGTTGCGCCTATTGGCCATAATTTAGGGTGTTTAAAGAAATTGTGATTGAAAGGTTCTTTTCCCACGACGCCAAACCGCTATGCGTTAGAAAATCGGTGGTAGAGTGAAAGTTTACGCCTTTAGTTGTGAAATCCAAAGACACACATAGATATTTAAGGAGTGAATAAGAAAACTCTAGAATTTTACGTGGAAAACCTCAAAAGAGGGAAAAATCACGGTTTTGGCCCAAGAAAATCTTCTACTATGTATCTATTTCGAGTATAAAATCACCATGACGGATTACGTGATTGCATATGAGAAGGGAACAACAACTATGTAGTCACATTCAGGTGATAACAGTTGCTAGTGGTAGCAGATGATGGTGAACAGCGAGGGACATCGACTAACGATGAAGGTGGTCATGATGGGGACCGATAGAGATTGACGACGATGAGGATCGTGCGGCGGCGGCACCGCATAATTTAACGCCGAGTGGTGGCGGATTGTGCTTGGAGGATCTTCATGCTTTAGAGCTCTCCCTCTCTCTTATTTGGGGTCCCTCATGAGGAATGGGGGCTATTTATAGATTGGAGGAGTGATGTCCCTGTAAATACATGCAAAACCTGAACTACTCCACTTCATCGGACAGCTCAAGATGATTCCTTTGATCATTCGATGTATTTTAATTATTTGAATGCTCAAATGAAATCAGAATTGTGAGATCTTAGGCTTGTTAGATCCGGCTCATCGAGACGCTCGATTTGACTATAAATACTCCATGTTTGATGGCTATTTAGGGATTTAACTGATATCCCAAAGTTTCCAATGACATTTTAAGTGCTTCATCTCGATCAGTTTCAACTTCGGATTAGTTTACTTTCAACACCAAGATTCATGCTTCGACTAGTAATGTTCAGTGTCATATCAATAATAATAATAATAATAATAATAATAATATGTCACCTAATGATATAAATCCTGCATCTAGAAAACCATTGAGAGTAAAAGTTTACTTAGCCTTGTCATAAATCCAAAGACACACAGGTATTTAAAGAGTGAACAAGAAAACTCCAAAAATTTTAACGTGAAAAATCTCGAAAAGAGGGAAAAACCACGGGGCCTAGCCCAGTAGAAATCTTCCACTATGTATTTATCTTAGAGTACAAAATCTTCCCGATAACGGGATTACAGAATTGTATATGAGAAGGGAATAACAACTATGTAGTCACATTCAGTTGGTAACAATTGCTAGTGGTAGTAGATGATAGAGAACGATGGGGATCAATGATGGCAAGGATCAAGATTGGCCGACGGCTACACTGCATGGTTGACAACCAACGAGGGTTAGATCGTCGAAAGTGGTGCACGATTATGCCTGAGGATTTTCAAGCTTTAGAGCTCTCTCCTTTCTCTTGGCCTCCCTTCATATAAGGAATGAAGGGATATTTATAGATTCGAGGAGTGACGTCTCTGTAAATAGATGCAAAATCTGAACCACTCCTCTCCATCGGACGGCTCAAAATGATTCCTTTGATCATATGATGTATTTTGTGTATTTGAATGCTCAAATGAAGTCAGAATTATGAGATCTTGTAGATCCGCTCGTCAGACGCCGATTTGGCTATAAACACTCCATGTTTGAGCATTATTTAGGGATTTAATTGATATCCCAAAGTTTTCAAGGATATTTTAAGTGCTTGATCTCGACCAGTTTCAACTTCGGGTCAGCTTGCTTTTAGCATCAAGATTCGTGCTTCGACTAGTAGTATTTTAAGTGTCATATCAGTTGCCTCCTATTTTTGGATGATATTATTTCAATCATCCAAAAATATATATATACGTCAAATTCTTGAAAATAACACATTCTTCAAAGAAATTTGCGGGTCCATCAACCATACATTTTGAGAGAATGATCTTCAGAGCATAAAGATTATGATCACTAAGCAATGTGGTCGGACGATATGATAGGCGCATAATATTTTGAGTTATGGACCCATTCGCGCTATATGCTTATAACCCACGGATGCGCGCCTCGTGAGCTGGTCTGGGGTTCGGTCGCTGAACGCCGAATGGGCTAGGGTGCAGTCGAACGGGCCGCGGCGTCTCACGGTTCTCGCTGATCCGGTCCTTGGTCACGCTGTTCTTGTTCATGGGTCGGAGTTCTGGTCGCGCGAAAGGCTGAACGCGGTCGCAGAACGGCGGAAGGGGGTCGCGGAACGGCGACGGTATCGTAGCGGGCGAGTGGACCGCGCGCGCGGGGCGAGCATGCCAATGAGGGTTTTTTTGTCCGTTTGAGCGAGTTTTTCGCGATTTTTGATTTTGATTTTACCTCTATAAGAGTCTATAAGAACCCCCCATGGGGTCAAGAGAGAAGGCACACTCTCCATATGCTTGAGTGTCCCTCTTCTTCTTAAGAGGAGGTCGTTCGGAGGAGATCAAGGCCCATAGTTCATACAGCGAGGCTCCAGTTTTCCCTCGAAAGAGGCGTCAACTGCCCTTGTCGGACCGACCGGGTTTGGAGGCGATCAAGGCCCGTAGTTCATACGATGAGGCTCCAGTTGTCAACTGCCCTTGTCAGACCGACCATGTTTGGAGGAAATCAAGGCTCGTAGTTCATACGGTGAGGCTCCGGTTCTCCCTCGAAAGAGCGTCAAGCTCGCCTGGACCGATGGGTTTGGAAGCGATCAAGGCTTCATCTGAGTATATTTTTCCCTCGAAATACTCGTTGACCAGCCGGGTTGGCGATGAAGGCCGCATATCGTCGTGTCTGATTTTCCTCAAGAGAGCGCACTTGTTGGACCGGCGGGGAGCATCAGCGATGATAATCGGAGACGGGGGTTGACGGCGATGCCCGATGGTGGTGGCGACCTGGTGGTGGCAGCGGTAACGGCAGCGGTGGCGAGATAACCAGCGACGATGGTGGAAACTCGCGGATATGGTCGGCGATAGTTACGTGGAGACCGTGGTAGTAGTCGAAGTGAAAGCGGCAGCAGTGGTTGGCGGCGAGGTGGTGGCAGCCAGCAGCTATCAGCAACGGCTAACGTGTAGTCGGTGGGATGACCGGCGATGGTGGTAAGTGAGATTATGGCGATAGTTGTGAGGTGGCGGCGATGTTGGTTTGGCCGACGGGTGGTTAGCGGCGGCAAGTAGCGGTAGTCGATAATGGCGGCCGCGTCAGTGGTCAGCGGATGATCCGATGATGGTGGTGGCGTAGATTGCCGGCGGAGTTGATGATTTTTGACCTATCCGAGGTTGTTTGTCAGAGTGTGACTCAATTACGTTAACCTGTGTGGAAGAGGTTGAATTGAATCCGCTGAGTATTTTGACCCATCCAAGGTTGTTTGTCAGAGTGTTACCGATGGCGACGTGGAAGAGGTCAATTGAAACCCGAGATTTTGACCTATCCGGTTGTTTGTCAAGGTGTTTCGATGGCGTTAACCATATGGATGAGGTCATTGAATCGAAAGATTTTCCTATCCGGTTATTTTTTAGGTGTTACCGATGGCGTTAACTGTATGGAAGAGGTCATGGGAAGTCCACCAAGGACCTTTTGACTATCTGTTTGTCGTGCTTTCGATGGCGTTAACGATAGAAGATGTCGAATTGAATCCGCTGAGGAATTTTGACCTATCCGAGATTGTTTGTCAGAGTCTTTGCTCGATGACGTTAACCTGCATGGAGTATGTGGGAAGTTTTGATCTATCCGAGATTGTTTGTCAGAGTCTTTGCTCGATGACGTTAACCTGTGTGGAAGAGGTCGAATTGAATCGCGAGGATTTTGACCTATCCGAGGTTGTTTGTCGGTGTTACCCGACGCGTTAACCTTATGGATGAGGTTGAATTAATCCGGCGAATTTTTATGAGGTTGTTTATCGGTGTTACTCGATGATGTTAACCTGTATGGAAGAGGTTGTGGGAAGTCCACCAAGGATCTTTTGACCTATCTTAGATTGTTTGTCAGAGTCTTTGCTCGATGACGTTAACCTGTGTGGAAGAGGTCGAATTGAATACACTGAGGATTTTTGACCTATCCGAGGTTGTTTGTCGTGTTACGATGGCGTTAACCTATGGATGAGGTCAATTGAGAATTTTGACCCATCCAAGGTTGTTTGTCAAAGTATTACTTGATGACGTTAACCTGTATGGAAGAGGTCGAATCAAAACATCCATTTGTGGTTGTAGCCAAAGTTGCTCCTTAACCTTGGTCTTGTTCATTGGTATTACTGATTTTCTTCTCTAACTGATAATCAATTAGATATCCAGAATATTGATTTGGATAATCTTTTGAGATTAAGAGTTGCCCCTAGTTTTTGACAAAATTTGAAGGAATGAAGTTTGATGAATCTTCATTCTTAACTTGCACTCCTTAAATGCTTGAAATACTCCACCTCGATGGTGGTTTCGATCTTGTTGGAAAACTTGGTCGCCATACAAGATGATATAATGGGAATCAATTTCCTACAGATGGCGTCAAACTGTTGTGTGCTAGAAAACTAGTTGCGGTAGAGTAAAAGTTTATGCCTTAGCCTTGTTGCAAAATCCAGCACAAACATAGGTATTTAAAGAGTGAACAAGAAAACTCTAGAAATTTTAACGTGAAAAACCTCGAAAAAAGGGAAAAACTGCGGGGCCTAGCCCAGTAGAAATCTTCCACTATGTATTTGTTTTGGAGTACAAAATCTTTCTGATATCGGGATTACATAATTATATATTATATAGGGAACTGTATGTAGTCGCGTTAAATTTGGTAACATTGCTTGTAGTGAATAGAGAAACGGCGGGGATCAACGGCGCAGGATCACGGTGACTCTGACGGTGGTTGAAAAACGGTGGGGCGTCAAGTGGTGGCATGATTATGCAAGGATTTTCAAGCTTTAGAGATCTCTCTCTTGCTTGGCCTCCCTTCATATGAGGAATGAGGGGCTATTTATAGATTGGAGTGGCGTCTCTGTAAATACATGCAAAATCCGAACCACTCCTCTCCATCGAACGGCTCAAAATGATTCCTTTGATCATATGATGTATTTTGTGTATTTGAATGCTCAAATGAAATCATAATTATTAGATTTTGGGCTCGTTAGATCCGGCTCATCGAGACCCTCGATTTGACTATAAACACTCAATGTTTGAGAGCTATTTAGAGATTTAACTGATATCCCAAAGTTTCCAAGGATATTTTAATTGCTTGATCTCGACCAGTTTTAACTTCGGATCAACTTGCTTTTAGCATCAAGATTTGTGCTTCGACTAGTTGTATTTTAAATGTCATATCAATCCTTAAATCTTGAAACAAATAACCTAATAATTTATCTTGATTACATTTGGAAATATATAAAGATAAAATAAATTTATCTAGAGATCTCATATCAAATCATCAAAATATTTAATCAGGCATGCACGAATCCATGGAAGAGCTAATGGATCTTGGTCTTTCACTTCTAAAGGGGTGTTCTTGAGAGAGAGAGAGAGAGAGAGAGAGAGAGAGAGAGAGAGCATTCTTTTCACTCAAGATGGGATATGAGTAAAATAAGAACTTCACCTTTTAGAATGGGGACCATGACCCTATTTATACTTGAGTGTATTTCATAAAAATGTCTGGTCTCTACACATGATACTTTCATACAAAATTAATAAGATGTCTCCAAAGTCTAAAATTAATTAATCTTTATTTGATCACAAAATTAATAGGCTTAAAAATAAGATAGCATAATGTATAATTAAATTTATGTGAGCTCACATTCAAAATTTCTAACAATCTCCCACTTGAGCCACATATATATATTGCTTGATAGTTATACATTATTAAATACTTTAAGAGCTCAATATTTGTTATTTTCAAAGAGGAATATCTTCAGATAATCTGGTCCATTAATAATATTGACATATAATCACAGTAATCTCTATTATAATTTTCTATAACAAGATTAATCAGTGATCATCAAATCAATATGATTAACGACATAGATCAAGTATGGATGTGTAACATAGAAATTTCATGTAATGTGATCATATATCATATCTATTTTCAACTGGTCCTATATTATAACTCAAAAGAGTTATAAATGTAGTTTCATTTATTTATGCTAAACTGCAATTGAAACTATATAACTTTATTTCAGAGTTTTCAACTATAAGATAATAACAATACTTTATTCTATCCAGAAAAATATATTTATAATCATTGAATATCATAAGCAAATTCCCATTATGCTAGCATATCATCAAAGTAAACCACTCTCATACAAGCCACATGCTCATGAAATACTTTAGGTGATAAACCTTTTGTAAGTGGATCTCATAAAATTTGTACTAATATGTTCAAGATACTTGAGAACTTGAACTCTTTCTTTTACAATAAGAAATTTTATGTCAATATGCTTTGATTTTAACAAACTCTTGTTGTTCTTTAAATACAACTTAGTGGCTCTATTATCACAATTTATTTTTAATGATTTCTCTATTCCTTCAAAAATATTTAATGATAAAATTTAGTAGCCATATTAATTTGATACCTCATAACAAGCTATAAATTCTGCTTCCATAGTGAAAGAAGTTATAAGTGATTGTTTAGTACTTTTCCAAGATATAGCTCCTCCAGTAAATAAGAAATTATAACCTCAAGTGGATCTTCTACTATCGAGGCAACCAGCAAAATCAGAATCAGAGTACCCCATGATCTCCAAATGATCTGATCTTCGATATATGAGCATAAAGTCTTTTGTTCTCTTTACCGCATAACTCATTTCGTTTCTAATGATTCATTCTCACGGGTTCTTAAATATCGGCATTCTTGTATCGTAATATCTAAATACAAACTTGAGCATACATAAGACTCCCTACTGTTGATACATAAGAGATCTTTTCCATTTCTTTCTTTTCAATTCATTTCTTGACATTGAAACAATTTATCACCTTTAATAATGGGTGTATCTCCTAGTGTACAATCTTTCATGTTAAATCTACTAAGCACTTTATCAATATATGTCTTTTATGATAAACCAAGTATACCACGAGAACGATCTCGATAAATTTGTATACCCAACACAAAAGATGCATTCCTAAGATCTTTCATTTCAAATTTATTTGAAAAAAATTTCTTAATTTCATGCAAAAAGCCTATATCACTACTTGCCAGTAAAATATCATCAACATATAACACTAGGATGATGAATTTACTCCCACTTATTTTGTAATAAATGCATTGATCAACAGTATTTTTTTTAAAACCAAAAGAAGTAATCACTTGATCAAATTTCTTATATCATTGGAAGCTTGCTTTAAACCATAGATGAATTTCTCTAATTTGCATACTAGGTGTTTTGAATCGAAGATTAAAAATTTTTTGGTTTACCATATATATAGTTTCTTCAATGTCACCATTGAGAAATACAATCTTTACATCCATCTGATGCAACTCTAAATCATAATGAGCTACTAGTGTCATAATGATTCTAAAAGAGTTTTTCAAGACACCGAGAGAAAGTCTCTTATAATTAATATCTTCCTTTTGAGTGAAACCTTTAGCGACATGCTTTATATCTTTTACATTGCCTTTTGAATCCCGTTTGGTTTTAAAAATCCATTTACAACTAATGGGTTTTACTGATTTAGGAAATTCGATAAGATTCCAAACATTATTATCTTTCGTTGATTTCATCTCATCCTCAATGGCTTCAATCCATTTATGAGAGTTAACACTTTGTTTGACTTGACTAAAAGAGAATGGATCACTCCAATCCAATGTCAAACTCATATTCTTGGAAACACACAACATAATCATCTGAAATTACTAATCTCCTCTCCCTAGTGGATTTTCTTAATGACACTTCAATTTGAGATTGTTGTGATTCCTCGGTATAAGTGGGAGTTAACTCAAGAATATTTTGATTGTCTGTATTTACAACTTGAATATGATCAGGTAAAATTATCTGATCATTTTTTATTGTAACAATAGGAAAAGTAATAAATTGCTCTTCAAATATAAAATTTTTAGGTTTATTACTCTTATCATATTCAACTTCCTCAATAATTTTAGCATTGCCTATCTCGAAAACGGATTTATTTGAAGAGTCATAAAAAGTAATAAATTGCTCTTCAAATATAAAATTTTTAGGTTTATTACTCTTATCATTTTTTATTGTAACAATAGGAAAAGTAATAAATTGCTCTTCAAATATAAAATTTTTAGGTTTATTACTCTTATCATATTCAACTTCTCAATAATTTTAGCATTACCTATCTCTTTATTGGAAGAGTCATAACTTAAAACCTTCCTTTATGAGTATCCAAAAATAATAGTTCTTGAGTCCAACTTTCATTAGGCTTATATGGAGCTTTATACATCCCAAACATGAAGATGTCTTTTCTTCCCAATCCATAATTCATGGGGTTTTAGCTCTTGCTTAGAACTTTAAGGATGTAGCTAGTCAGGCTTCTCTAAAGTGAATCTAGGAAAGGAGAATGATTTATCATACTTCTAATCATATCCATAAGGGTCTAATTTCATCTCTCAGCTACACCATTTTGACTTTTGACTTGGAGTCGCATGGTGTAGAGAATATGTCACATTATGCTAAATATTTAAAGGGCATGGACGTTGTTCACATGATCCATCATATCTACCATAGTATTCATCACCACGGTCAAATTTGACAGCTTTTATTTTCTTTTCAAGTTAATTTTCAACTTGACCTTGAAAATTTTGAATATCTAATGATTGTGACTTCTCACAAATCAAGTATAAGTACACATAACGAGAATGATCGTCTATGAAAGTAATGAAATATTGTTGTTCATTCCAAGTAGCTGTATAGAATGAACCACAAATATCAGTATGAATTAATTTCAAGACATTTAAACTCATATTAGCACCAATTTTCTTGATATTTGTTTGTTTTCTCTTGATACATTCTATACAGAGTTTATCATCTGAGAAATCAAGAGAATCAAAAATTCCTTCTGACACAGGTCTTTCAATTCTATGTTTAAAAATATGTCATAAACGTATGTGTCATAACATATATAAATTCTCATTCATTAATTTTCGCTTTATACTAAAATTACTTGCATGCAAAGTTTCATTAATTTGTAAAGCAGAAATGTCTAATTTATACACAAAATCAACGGAGTTTCAATAAAACAAATAAGGATCTAATAATTCAACCTCACCGATCTATAGACTCGCGAAAATCACTTAATACTAATAACCAATTAATTCTTAAATGTTATTATTTATCACCTAAAAATTATACAAATTTTACTAGACACAGGTTCCCATAGCTCTTATATCGATAGAATGTTAATTCCTACCAATTTACAAATACCACGACCTTAACCATATATATATAAAGATTATCATAGCGTAAAACACTCTTGTCCCAATGAAACTAATATTTTATTTGAATTTTGAGATTTTAATAATAATCGACTTGACTTTCAACATACCTTTTTCTAAAAAAAGTCTTAGTCGGTATGGATTTCTTTATACACTATTTCTTTTACCGATACTATTGTACCAATTAACTCTACAGTTATTCCACGATATAATTGTTCACTTTCATAGCTATATACAAATTGAGATCTATGCCCCCACTTATGAACCAATCCCTGTCCATACTTTATGCAGGGGGCGATATTTCGTGTTGTAAAACATACCGCCACACCTACCTCTACATCATGACAATTTACTCCTACATACGTTCAATGGCCTCTGTACAATTACTACTTACTGGTCCAATCAATACATTTTGCTCAATAACACTCTTATTAAAATTCTCAAACTTTGGTGTCTTCGATAATGGTCCGACTTATACTCTGAATAGTATCTTCAAATCTATGCATGCTTTTACTCAATATACCGACCATATTGAATTAATTACTCCTTGTATACACTTCCTCTCCTGTCCATTCATCACGACACTCATTTCCCACTCTGCCGATTCTCCACCCCCTTTTCGCAGCCAACGTGGTGATTTAAATAACATTATTCAATCTCACCTTTCCAACCCTTCATCCTTACACTTTTCCACCAACCTCGATAAATTAAACGATGTACGACATTTCGCTGAAACCTTATTTTCCAAAACTTTTCGAAAATCCTTTACTCGGTCCAAAGATGAGCTTGTGGCTCATATTGAACCACTTAACCCCTCTTTAGTTATCGGGGTTCGACCCATGAAATATACTAGTGATGATAAACTTGAATTTAAAAAATAACTTGCTGAACTATTACAGTTACACCTCATCTCTCATAACTATCTCATAGCAATCCTTTTCTTGTCCAAATCATGTTGAGTGTTCATGAAAGGCTTGAATGGTTATTAACTATAAAAAACTCAACGACAATACCAAATTTGATGGATATTTTTTACCAAATAAACAAGTTCTTATTAATCAAATTAAAAATGCTAAATGGTTTTCAAAACTTGACTGCAAATCTGGCTTCTGGCAGATTAAAATGCATCATGACAGTACCGAATTAACAGCCTTTAGTACACCCCAAGGACATTATCAATGGAATGTTATGTTTTTCGGCTTAAAAAATGCACCACAAATATTTCAACGACGTATGGATTATTTATTTTTCAAATTTAACACATTTTCTCTAGTTTATGTTGATGATATTCTCATTTTTAGTACTACTCTTTCAACTCATATAAAGCATCTTATGCTATTCGCTGAAAAACTATATAAACACAGTATTGCATTAAGCAAAAAAGAAAGTTGTTTTTGTTACCCCTGTTATTGAATTTTTAGGACTAAAAATTGATAACGACGCGATCGACTTACAAGATCACATTTTACAAAAATTAGACAACTTTACAACGATAACCAACCAAAAAGACTTACAACGCTTTCTTGGTTGTATTAATTATGCAGAAGCATTTATTCAAGATTTGGCTACTCTTAGAGCTCCACTATAAAAGAAACTTAGAAAAAACATAAGCTGAACTTGGGATATTACTGATCAAAATATATTACTACAAATCAAAAAATATTATAAACAACTCTCTAAATTAACTCTACCAATAAATGAAAAATTAATTATCGAAATTGATAGCTCTGATATTTACTGGGGAGCCATTTTAAAAGTTGTACGACAAAATCGAAGTTATATAGATCGTCGGTACCTATACACCAACTAAACAAAATTATCATATTAATAAAAGAACATTAGCAATCAAAAAAGCTATTAAAAAATTCGAGTTATTTTTAAACGAACACTTTATTGTCAGAACTAATAATAAAACTGCTATTTCTTTTATTAAAGAAAAATTATTGATTATTTACCAAATAAAAGATTAATTAGATGGCAAAGTTATTTTTCTGCTTATCATTTTGATTTAGAATATATTGAAGGAAAAAGAAATGCATTAGTTGACACTTTAACACGAGAATTTTGAGTTCTATTCCGGACAAGCTAACAATGGACAACTTACCGGACACTAGATATGGATACATATTCAAAAGATTCCATCAAATCTAAAGCGTATTAGAAAGTTATATCTAATTACTAGATCAATAATTATGAAAATTAGAATGCAAAATTGCGTATAACAATAAATTACTAGCAATTACGAAAAATATCTCCTCGGAGAAGTAGATGAAGATCAATTACCCTCAATTTCAAAAATATAAAGAAATACAGACAGCGTCCTACAAAGAAATACGGACAGCATCCCAACAAGTATGACTTCAAAAAGTGAAATTAATCTATCAGCTAGTTTCGCAACTATTTTACAAAAGGAAGCACCAAAACAAAAAACCATATTAGAAATAGCTGATAATTGGCAAAGATATTCCTTATATCAGGAACGTATTAATGCTCATATTTATTTCCATACATATGGAAAATATCATGTAGCATATATATACATTCGATGTCAAAATTATTCACTTATATGAGTCGATTAATTCATATGATTTACCTTGAAGATTTATCTCCCCTTCAAAATTACCAAAGGTATTTCGATCATGAGATATTTGAGTCCATCTTTAAACACTAGAATATCTATATTAAATTATTTCAAACATATCCAGAGATACCTGAAGGATAAATATCACTTATCCAAATTGGGATCGGTAGTGAACCCTTTTATCCAAAATATGTATGAGAAGCTCTTTTATGAAAGACAAAAGGACGAAGATTTATATCAAATATGGATAGAGACAAGAAAAATTGATTCTACAAACATATGGGTATATCACTGTTCTGATAACTTATTCATATACAGTCATAGCAAAGCTCCTACCAGACGGATTCATGAAGTCCTCTATCAAAAATGAATTAACTTACTACGAAAAAATATGATAAAAGCTAGTCCCGTAGTAAAACAAAAATTATGTACAAGAATACAAAAGGACAAGTTACATCAATGTATCTATTGTAAGAAAAAGCAGACTTTATAGGCATTTCGAGAAGAATTAAATCAAAGATAAAGTACTGATATTAACATATGACAACAAGCAAAGAATCTAACTATGAAGAGCACTCAGATAAAGATAGCAAGTAAAGAATCTAATTATAAAAAAAAAAGCACTCAGAGAAAGCTACCACACTCAAACAAAGCTACGACTCAAGAATAATAGACCACACACGAGAAAAGCAAAGCGATTATTTCAAGCACTCAATTAAAGCGACCACTCAAATAAAGAAAAGAAAAAGCGAATTATTGCAAGCACTGAATACAATCCACTACTACCTAACATCCTTTCCGCATCTATAAATTAAGCAGAGTGGAACATAGAAGGATTTATAGTGAGTTTGTGTGAGCTTCTTCTTTTCTTTCCTTTCCCTATTTTCTACAAGAAAAGTATGATGTACTATAGCCTGTTAGGCTAAATAATAGCTCCTCTCTGCTGATGTATGTAAGTATGTTTCTTTGATTTTAGTTTCTTTTCTCTGTATTACTCGCTGGTTTGTAATAATATATTGTTATAAGTGTGTTTTTGCATTATTGGTTACGCCTAGTGTAGGAAACGAACGAAGGTTGTGCTTTGCTTCTCTGAAGTAATCATATAGGGTTGTGGTCTTAAGTGTTGAGCCCGTGTCTTCCTAAGAAATCCACTAGTTGTTAGAAGAGTATGATATGAACCGGAGAATGCAAGGTCAAATCCCATAGGGAAAACACAAGGATAAGGGAAGATTATCTACAAACCAAAGGATAATATAGATAGAAGCGTGCTGGACCCATTGAATATATGCTTATAGATATCAGCAGAGAGAGCTTTTTTTTATGGCATCAAGAGAAACGTTAGAATTAGAACTTAAGTATTTAGCAGAGCGATTAAAAGCAGCAACTAAAGTATTAAATACATTAGTTACATAGAAAATAATCGAACAAAACTCTACAAATTTAGAGGTAGAGCCCCCGCAAAAAATGATTATCAACCAAAGAACCCGTACCAATAATATTTGAATACTGAAAGAGACTAAATTTTTCATTTCCAAATGAACAAGAATAACCAGATTTGTCCAAACAAGAAATATAAATTAAATTTCGTCTAAATAACGTCACATAAAAAGTCTCATGTAAATTCAAAATACAACCATATTTTAGATATAATCTATATAAGCATATTGCTTCAACAGGAGCTTTATTGTGATTTCTCATATAGATAAATCTTTTAATATCAGTTGACATTCGTCTCCTTAGACAACCCTGCATAGTTATACTTATGTGAGTAGTTGCACCTGTATTTATCCACCTAGTGTAATTTGGTACTAAGGATAAATTAACTTCATAACAAATAAAGTTGAGAAGTTTATCCTTTTTTACCAGTCAATTTGCATACTTGGGACAATCCTTCTTCACACTTCTTACAAAAGAAATAAGTAACAGCATTATCTTGTTTCTGTTGCACTTTATGCTATGAAGTCCCTTTGTCTGTAGCTCTTTTGCTTTTATAAGCCCTTTTTTTAATAATAATGCCACGAGAGGAAGTAGCTAAGTGAGCATTTTCTATTTTATCATGTTTCAATTTCTCTTCCTCTTGCATATATTGAGCAATGAGCTAATTAAGAGTTCATTTTTCCTTTTGAGTATTATAACTTATCTTAAAATGATTAAATTGTGTAAGAAGAGATATCAAAACTAAGTGCACAAGAATGTCATCAGACATCTCTAATTATAGTGCTCTCATTCTCATGACAAAATTAGGCATCTCCATAATGTACTCTCTTATGTTTCCATTTCCTTTATACCGCATTGAAACGAGTTTACAAAAAATAGTACTTGCTTCGACCTTTTCAGAACTAACGATTGTTATTTGGCTTAGAAACTTTTTAGCACATTCTTCTTCAGGCATTGCACCTCTTATGATTTCTGGAATGGAATACTTCATGATCATAAGACTCATGCGATTAGAACGCTCCATCTTTTTAAAGTTAGTCATTTGTTCAATAGTACTTTCTGCAGTAAAGGCAGAAGGACGTTCAGTTTGGATCGCATAGTAAAGATCCGTACACCCAAGGACAATGGTGATATATTATTTCCATTTTTTAAAGTTAGTATTGTTAAACACTGAAATGTTATTCAAATTGGCAGATATAAAATAAATATTAACTGAAAAGAATAAAAAATAATACTCACAATTAACAATATTGTCATTTTCATATGCATATATAATATAAACAAAATATATGCTTAAAATAAAATGTTTAATAAAATGGGAATATATAAGATATCTAACACAACATTGTAATTTAGTCTTTGAACATAAATAATAATTTATAAATAATACTCTTAAAATTACAGTCAACAAATATTGATAATAAATTACATTGATAATACATCTTTGGATCGACATATTGTATCACGATTAATATAAATTTATCACATATTTGTTACCAAAATCGACCAAAAATAATCTTCCTTTGGTGATTATTTTTGCATAGATTTAAATATAATCCATATATAATATTTATATATTTCAAAATTAAATAAATTGATATAATAGAGTTTACTTTGGTGACATAATATTTCAATTTAAATTAATTTTGAAATAACAAATATCAACTATATTATTCTAGCAATTACTTCAATTAATAGGAACTTGAAATATTTAAAAATAATAATAATATAAATTTTAGCTAATTGTTATAGTCAAAACATCAAACATATTTATATTATTTTAGCTTATTGTTAAAGTCAAAACAACAAATATATATTGGATACTATGTATATTCGACGAAAAAAAAAGAATGCATAATATCATAATTAATAAAAAAAATGAGCATTCTCGATTTCATAATAGAAATAGAATTCATTATGTACTAGTGCATTACAAATTATTTATTGAATATTAAAATAATAATTATCCATAAAATTTAAAATAGAATATTTATACATAAATATTTAATATTATAAAAAAAAATCTGAAATATAATACATTTAGAAATATTAAACATAAGTGTAATTATTATATTTACTTAAAAAATATTTTATTTGAAATTAATTGCACAAATCAATTAATTGTAAAATATTTCAGATTAACAAAGATGGATTTAAAATCTGAAATGAATATGAACATTTATAAATAATATTATAGCAAATAATTTCATATATAAATTATAGTATAAAATGTTAAAAATAAATAAATATAATAAATAAACTGAAAAGCAGTGACGCGAAACGTTTCATATTCCGGTATATTCCGCTGAATTGCATTATAAATATTCGGTTTCATATTCCGCTATATGAACTAATTAAATAGAATAATTATAACATTTATATTAACTTATATATATTTATATGTATCGCCCTAAGGTCAAACCGATGAAACGGAATTAAATGGAATAATTATAACATTTATACTAACTTATATATATTTATATAAATATCGTTGTAGCAGAAAAATATTTCATATTCATTTTTTTTTAATCTTAAATATTGTTTTATATTATAAACAGTGGACAGAAAAATATTTCATATTCCTTTTTTTTTATATTAAGATCACAATGACAAGAATTAGTATATCGATCACACAAAAATTAAAATTATGATTAAAGTATAAAGCAAATTTAACTATATTATTTTACTTAAAATCAAGAATAGAAAAGTCATCTAAAGATATCGATACTTCATGCAAATGATCAAATTATTTGCTCAAAAAATTTTGAATCATGTACTTTGATCTTAAATTTTTAAATAATAAATACAAAAGATGATGAGTAAAAATCATTTCTCAACTATTCAACATGATAACTGCTCTGATATCACTTGTTAGAAATATATAAAGATAAAAATAAATTTATCTAGCCCAGATCTCATGTCAATCTCAGAATATCTGTCGGGCGTCTTTGAATCCATGGAAGAGCTAATGCGGGATTTTAGCCTTCTACTTCTAAAGGGGTGTTCTTGAGAGAGAGAGAGAGAGAGAGAGAGAGCTTTCTTTTCACTCAAGATGGAATATGAGTAAAATGAGAACTTCACCTTTTAGAATGAGGATCATGATCTTATTTATACTTAAGTGTATTTCATTTTATTTTAGTCGATCATTAAAATAAAATAAAAATATCTGATCTTTACACATGATAATTTTATATAAAATTAATAAGATGTCTCAAAAGCTTAAAATTAATTAATCTTTATTTGATCACAAAATTAATAGGCTTAAAAATAAGATAGCTCATAATATATAATTAAATTCATATGTAAGTCCACATTCAAAAATTCCAACAGATTCAACTTGCAAAATAGTTTTCATAATCTAACCATATGGAATCTAATTAATAAATCTGGATTTAAGGATGTACTAAATCCTATTGTAGCCAAACAACCCAATATGAGTGATGGGATTTAACAAATCTTAAATTTAGCTAATAACACAACTAAATTGATACTTATCAAAATAATTGGATTTAAAGATTAAAACTAAATCTCGCTTAAATTCTACCTAAAATAGAATACCAAACAGGCATTATCATTAATACTAAATTTTATGAATCTGATTGTTATTATTCTTTTGAATATGATGTCCAAAATAATGAATCTAAAATACTCAAAATTCTAATGTGACCAATCATAATATCTAAGTATAATTTTCCAAATCAAATATGCATACGAAGCTAATGTATGCAAGAAAGCAGAAACAATGCGAATAACACATTAGTATGTCAGTGTACTACAAAAACTCCAAAGGTTAAGGGGTGAAGGAAGAGATTGTGAATTCCTATATTTCATTCTTTATTTTTAGAAAGAACAAAAACAGATCTTTGGTAATACAATGAAAGGCAAAGTATGAAGTCACAATTTTTCTTCATAAACATCAAAATCTAAGGTAAAATAGCCACAAATTACCTTAGTAGAAGCATTCCCCATAAGCAGCTGAGGCAATCGTCTAAAAGAAATTTTGTAAAGTTCATAGCTTATAATCAAGAAAGAGGAGCACCAGATAGGAAGGGCTTTGTTCCATCACAGAAATCGGAAAAAGGAGAAGCAGCATTTACGGAGAACGAAAAACAATACTTCATTTGGCATATAAGATCACGATCTCGGGTGCCCGCTAGATTGAGCAAAATAGTCATGAGAGCAAAGAGTAAAGATGAATAAATCAGCAGCGTAGCCCCAATCCATCAACCCGTACTCTTCAAAAGAAGATGATCGCTTTTCTCCCAGGACAAAACTAAGCCCTCGCTTCAAACATGCTCTTTTGGACCTGTTTGGAGTTTTTTTCCCCCATGCGCTTAGGTTTTTCTCCTCCCCTCGTTTGGCTCCTTCTCCCTTCCGTCAAAAGGTGCTCTCTCTTCCTCCAGCTGGTTTTATCTCTCCCCCTTTTCATTTTCTGACCTCCGGCTTCGGCCGGGGGTGAGAACCCCTTCCTTAACCATGAGTACCATAGCTCTAAATCCCCTTTTCAACTCTTCCTTCCCTCCACTTTCTACCTCTGCCCCTATCCCCTCTTTGCTCGGGACCACTAGCCAACTCTCATCCAAATCTTGTATTTGGAAAGACCATCTGATGGCACAGAATGAGAATTGCCAAGCTCTTCTACTTTCATACATCCCCTCTAGCAATGCGACTGTATCTTTTTCGGAGGAAGAGATTGCGGTTGGGCAGCAAGAGTGGAATCTTGCTCTGATAGGCTACTCTATTGGGAAAAGACCCTATCACGGTTCCTTGCTTGCTGCAGTAAAGAAAAAATGGAAGTTCAAAGGGAATCTTGAGCTTTTAACTATAGAAGGAGACTTCTTCTTGTTCAAATTCACATGTATGGAAGACTACAATCAGGTATGGGATAATGGACCTTATTTCTTGAATGGTAGGCCTTTTGTTTTTCAGAAATGGGTGTGGAATTTTCGTCCATCCAAAGAGTCCATCACCGAGCTTCCAATTTGGATTAAACTTCCCAATTTCCCTCTATGTCTTTGGAATGAAGCCGGATTCTCTAAAGTAGCCAGTCGTATTGGGATTCCACTAACAGTCGATAATCTCACGGCTTCTAAAGCTAGACTCACATTTGCCCGTATATGTGTTCAAATTAACACCTCCTATGCTCTTCCCGACTTTGTCCCCATCAATATGAATGGTATGGAATTCAATCAAGATATTCAATATGACTGGAAACCCTCTATTTGCTCCAAATGTTGCACATTCTCACATGACAATAGTAATTGCCCACTGATCCCCAATATAAGGGTCACCAGCTGGGGTCGAAGTAGAAGTCATGCCCCACTTGGAGTCAATAGACAAGTATCAACATCTGGGAGGTTCAACTCCCAAACGAAGGATCCACAGCCACCTGATTCAAGTACTTCCCTCCCTCTTCAAACTTCTCCTCCCCAAGAAGTTGCTAGAGAAGATCAATCTTAAGTTCCCTCCTCCTCTATGACCATTAATGATCTTAACCAATCACCTATATTATCCCCCCCAACAGAAGACTTAACCGAACAAGAAGTCGACCCTCCCCTTATATTGGCGAACAATGACCCCTCTTCCCACCAGCAGGAAGAGAAAGGTGGTTCATCTATATATGGGGTAGTCACTCGTTCAGCGGCTATCTCACCTTCTCGGATGACCATAAAAAGCGGGCAGGACAAAGTTCTAAATACTCCTGAAAATTCACTTTCAAAAGAGAACATCCCTAACTCCTCTTCAAACCCGAATCCAACACCCAACAAAGGAAATAAGAAGAAGGGCAAAAAGCCCTCCTCCTCCTCTTCCCAATGACCCTTCCTATTATAGGATGTTGGAACGTGCGTCGCCTTTCTACTGAGGGAAGGAAGCACGATTGTCTAAGAATTATCAAAGACCACCACATTGACCTGCTGTGTCTATTGGAGACTAAACTTCCGTGTGACTCTCCTTTTCCAACTCCCCTCTACCATAACCTCTCAATATTCCAATCAGAATCTAGTTACTCCAACTTTGAGTGTGCTCCTGGTGGCCGTATCTGGATCAAATGGAATTCAGAGAAAGTCACCTTTAATCCTATTACCAAAGATAAGCAATTCATTCATGGATGTGTCTCGACAGTGGGTAATTCATCTTTCCAACTTACATGTATTTATGCTGACAATGATGCTTGTGCTAGGGTCTTGCTATGGAATTCTCTCAAGGATATTGCTGTGTCAATTAGCCAACCTTGGATTATCATGGGTGACTTCAATTGTATTCTATTTAGTAAGGAGAAAGTGGGCGGTAGTCCTTCCTCACTCAATAACTCACTTGATTTCAAAAGTTGTATAAACGATTGTGAGCTTTTGGAATTATCCAGTTCTGAATTATTTTTTACCTGGTTCAATCAACAGACAAGTAATCTTATTTTATCCAAACTTGATAGGGTTCTTTGCAATTCCTGTTGGCTGGATATGTTTCCCCTATCCCACTATAAAGCCCTTCCCCCTCTATCTTCAGACCATTCCCCTTTGGTACTTTATCCTCAAACCCCTCTTACTTCTTCCAACAGGTTTCTTTTCAGAAATTACTAGACTTCTGATTCTAGCTTTTTAGATGCTATCACTTTAGCTTAGAAATGTTACATTCAAGGTGACCCCCTCTTTGTTCTCTCCTATAAACTTAAGCAGGCAAAGTTGGTATTAAAAAGGAATTTCTGGGAGCCTTTGCCTCTTAAGCAACAAATTGATACTTTGAGGAAAGATCAAGCAATCATTCTAGAGAAGTTAGATAAAGATCCTAGTAATCAAACTCTTATATTGGATGCCAAGGAAATCAAAGAAAAATATTCTTACTTGCTTCATAAGGAGTTTTTATGGACTAAACAAAGGGCAAAGGAACATTGGTTAACATATTCTGATGATGATTTGAAATATTTATATTGCTCTATCAAAGAGAGAAAAAACTCCAGCCTCATTAGGGAGATTCAGACCTCGAATGGGATTGTGTCTGACCAAAATTTGATAGAGTACTTTTCTTCCCTCTATAATAGCAGCAACTCTCTTGTCCTCCCTATTCAGGATATTCCAAAAGGTGAGTGCCTCTCCCCCCTCTCAAGCGGCTGGCCTGGCTGATGATATCAAAGATCAAGAAATTCTTGATGCTCTTCATAGCATTAATGAGAATAAGACTCCGGGTTCTGATGATTTTAATTCTAAATTTTTCATCTCAACATGGCACATTACTGACATACTCTTCTTAAAAGCTGTACACTATTTCTTCAAAACCAACAAGCTCCCTCAAAAGGTTAAGCATACTCTCCTTACCCTTGTGCCCAAGATTAAACATTCTAACTTGATATCAAATTTTCGACCCATCTCCCTTTGCAACATTTTATATAAGGTGATAGCTAAGATTTTAGCTCTAAGATTGAAGATCCTTCTAACTGTCCTGATCAGTCAAACTCAATCGGCATTTATTAAAGGAAGGGATATAGCTGACAATCTATCTATGGCATATGAGATTTGCAATGAATTCAATACTCCCAGGAACACTGGCTACTTTCTTGCAAAATTTGATCTTAAGAAGGCATTTGACAAGATCAATAGATATTCCCTTATACATAGACTCCTAGTAAGGGGATTTCCTATCAGATTTACAAAGTGGCTTGAGGCTTGTATTATGGATGCCCCTTTCTCTGTTGTGATTAATGGGAATATCAAAGGCTTCTTCAACTCTTCAAATGGCTTGAGACAGGGCTGTCCTCTCTCTCCCTTCCTTTTTACTATTGAAATGGATACATTCTCCAACATAATTGATAGGGAAGTAAATCTTCTTAATTATTCTCCATGCACTCAAGGTGACTGCTGCATTTCACACCTTCTTTTTGCAGATGATCTTTTGGCCATGGGGGTTTCTTCCAATGATACTCTTCAATCTCTTAAGAATTCTCTTAATACATTACAAACTTATATGGGGTTGAAAGTAAATTCTGAGAAATCTTCTATTTGTTTCTCTAAAAATTACAAAAGGGTTGATGTGCTCTTAAATACTCTTGGTATTAATCTGGGTACATTCCCACTGAAATACCTTAGCTTACCCTTGGTTATTGGCTCCACTAAATTGGCTTACTTTAATAATTTATTTGATAAGCTTCAGGCTTGGCTGGCTGGATGGAAGTGTAAGTTCCTCTCATTAGGAGGCAGATTTCAATTACTCAGATCATCGGTTAATAACTACCTTGCGTATTGGTTCCGATCTATTGCTATCCCTAAATGTATAATTAAACGTATTTGCTCCTTCACGACCAAATTCTTCTATCATTCAGGTGAGCCTAAGAAGCTCCATACCATTTCTTGGGAACAAACCACTCTACCCAGAGAAAAGGGGGGTACTGGTATTATCTCGGCCTCCTCTCTTAACCTGATGTGTAAGCTTAGAGTATTATGGAGGATTTGCAATGGTGAAACATTATTTGCCAAATGGTGTCACTCAAAATATATCTCATTATGGAACCCTTCACCAGGTAAACCGTCCCCATTATGGAAGTCCATCATAAACATTGCAACTAGTTTTAAAGATAAATTCATCCTGAAAATTGGAGATGGGAAGAAATTTTCTCTCTTTCATGATCCTTGGTGTGGAGCTACCCCCCTCTCATCCTACTTAGGACCAAATGGTCCTCGTTTGTTGGGTCTTTCCTCCAACTCTAAACTTAGTTCCATTATTGCTAATGGATTCTGGAATTTACCTCCTTCTCTTGTGGTGGCATATCCTGATCTTGTCAGTAGAATTAATTCTATTCATATCTCTGGTGTAGTTGATACCATCACGTGGCATAATAATAAAGCTCCGACAAATAAAGACTTCAGGCAAGCGATTTTTGAACATATTCCTAATGTGAGTTGGTCTACTGATATATGATTCAAAGGCCATGCTATTAACTATGCGTTATACTATTGGTTAGCTTTTTGGGTGGTCTAAAACTTCGAGGTGGAAAAGCGGGATTGGGTCCGGTATAGTATCTTTGTCTCTGTCACTCATGGAATCACATTCACACTTATTTTTTGAATGTCCCTTCTCTATGAAATTGATCAGACATCTGATTCCTAACGGTCAATTCTTCCTAATGCAAGCTTCATTACATCTGATTTTGGGTAGTGTGGTTGACTCTACGAATAACGTGATTAAAAGATTGCATTGCTTAATTACTGCTGTAATGGTCTATTCTATTTGGAGGGAAAGGAACAATAGACTTTTCTCCTCTAATCCTTCCTCCTTTGTGTCTTTGTCTGGATTGATTAAAGAAAGGGTGGCGGCTAAATTAAGAAGGTGGAAAATTAAAGATTCCTGGCCGTTACATGTTCTCGACCTTGTGAATCAGTGGTACCATTTTAAACCTCCTTAAGGTCTGGCATTTTACGAGGGTTTTTTTGTTTCTTGCTGTCTTGGGTTATCTGGTTGGGCTGGACGATGATGACCAAATATGGAAACTCAATTTAAATGAGAACCTGCATGGAAGGTCTTCCTAGCAACCCTGCTTTTATTTATTCTTTGGTATATATGATGGTCGTTCCTATCTTGCTGATATTTTGGATGATCCAATGGATGGCTTTGAAGGCAACTGCAGGTTTCCAAATGCTAATTGCCTGATTCCCTGGCTGTTTCGTTGGTTAAGCTGGACAGGTTCTTTTTGGAATTTTGTGGTCTGAGTCCTTTGGCTATTGTGTCCTTCTTCCTCACTGTGTAATGTTTATTCTGTTTGTTTTTGGTTTTGGATTTGATCGGGAACTCTATAGTTTCTGGTGAGGTTTAAGGCCTTACTTTGTTCTCTTGACATTGCCTGGGGCCATCATGGCTCCAGCCCCGGTCTTTTCTCTTTCCCTTCTCTGATTTGGTTTTTTACATTGTAATTTCCCTATTTCTCTTTTTGGATATATAAATTTGGGCTATGCCCTCAATTTTCCCCCAAAAAAAAAAAAGCCTCGCTTCAACAAAGCAAGAAAAAGCGACTGCCATCTTCCTCGTCCCCTCACCATCCTTGATCATAGATAGTCTGGATCCTTGCAAGCGGCGTTTTTTTTTTTTTTTTTTACATTTACAAACTAAAATTTAAGATTTTTAGTTGAATATTTAAACTAGGCAAAATTTTTAAACTAAGCATGATTAAAACATTAATTAGCGAAATAAGCAGATTTTTAAAAAAATTTAAAAATGCCGCTTAACGGTATGAAATCGTTTTTTTTAAAAACCCGATCCGAGATCGATTCGATCTCGCATTTGTAGCTCTCTAGGTTACTCTCGCCGAACGATTGACGTTCGTGACGCTCCTTCGCGCTCATTACCTGCCGATCCGCCCGTAGGTGGATCCGGTAGTTTGGGAAAAGGTTTTTTTTTGTTTTTATTTTTTCAAAATAAACGAGTGATATAATATATATTTGTGATATGTATTTTAGTATATTTAGGTATATATATTGTGGATCTAACTAATTTTGTTTATCTCGTTTAGGGTAATAGGTGTTTGTTCTTGTTTGTTATTTTTTATTTTTTTGTTGTTGTTTAGGTTATGGTGTCATTTAATTTTATTGTCCAATTTGTTTATGTTACTTTTCCTTTTTATTTATTTTCTTGATTGTATGTGACTGTATATTTTTCTTTAGAGAGGGAACTAAAACAATCCCTTTAATCTATCTTTCTACTTTTGTCCCCCTTTTTTATTACAGTTTGTGTGAGTTTATTTCTTATATATCTTCCTTCATTGCAGATGCTAGCAAATTGTTCCTTTCCATTGTTCTTGTACTAGTTTTTCAGTCATTTGTCTTTTGTTATTTATTTTTTGTATATGAATAAAGTGTTTCATTCTATGTCTATTTAGAAAGATAAAGGTTTTAAACTTCAAACACTATTGTATTATTTTATAAGAAAACCCTTAATCTAATGTATATTTAACAGTTTGTGTTTATTCTATTGTAAAATTTCATTTTTTAAAGTAGCTTTATGATAGCACCATTTACAAAGAAAAGTAAAATAACACAAACACAATTCTTATATAAACGTTCATACATAGCACACAATTCTTATATATTACATATCTAGCACCTAAACTTTCATATTTATATAAATAATACATAAATTTTTAATAGTATATCAAAAATAGCACCATCATTAATTTTTTAAAGTTAAATGAATATTTTTATTCATAGACAAAGTGATTTATTTATAAATATCAAATTTTAAGTGTTAGATATATAGATGCATAAGAATTGTGTTATGTATGTAAATTTTCTTTTTTGTGCAATTTTTGATCCATTCAACTAAATTGTGTATCAAAATAGTCATTGATGAAGAGATATATCCACGCTTTTTCATTTATAGTTTCTTCATGTAATTCACCATAATAGAGAACATGGTTTACAATTAAGCATTTGGGTTCGATGCCATCTTAATTATTTGCAAGGCAGATCATAAATTATTTGTCATTTGTATTTTACAAGATAACCATTAATTTAGCTAACTAGAACAAGTCTGCTATTCAGCATTTCCACTTCAGGTACAAATATTTGATTCGAAAATGAGTTCAAGCACAGTATGTCTGGTGCTGTATTATGGTGGCGAACTTAGTGTTAGTGATGATTTTTTCCCTACGTATACTGGCGGAAAAATCGTCCCATATTAATTTCTCGCCGGGCTAATTTTAACAATGTTCAAGATCGAATCATGCGGTCACTAAACATTGATTCGACCCGGTTCAGGATCAATCTCGTATGCAGGTTTCCTGTCGGTAGCAGTTTCATTGCTACAACACTAGCTGATGATAATGAAGTCAGTCATCAATCAATGCGCAACTATTATTTATATGTTGAAATTGAAATCAAACAAATTATATCGATCGAAGCGCGGATTATCGCGATGAATTCGCAATTGAAACTTCGAACACCACTTACGACCACGAGGACCACATCATAGGTAATTTGTTTGAGCTAACCGTTTATCTTCAAACATTCACATTAACCTAGAACACTACATTTATACGTGCAGCAGTGAAGATGTAGACATATCAGCACCTCCTATCCGGGCTACTCATATTGCTTCAACTTAAACATGGATGAGTACCATTCGATGAGGTGGCTCCTCCGGCGGGGATGAGGGATACGAATGCCCAAAGATAACGAAGTTCGAACGATGATAGTGAGGGTGAGATAGGTGAAGAAAATTATCCAAATAATGGTTTAATGTTGGTATCGATGCTAATAATGGTTTGTTTCCTTTAGCATTTGTGATCGTTGAAGCAGAATGCAATGATTCTTGGAACTGGTTTATTAGGACTTTACAAGACTTGGTTCCAATTATATGCGCGACGATCTATGCATTATCTCCATCGACATTCGGATTGGTGTGTGCGGTGAGATTCTTCAATGGGCAAAATCGACCGCTTTGCCATCTCGTGGAAAATTTCAAGAAGGCATGCAGAACTATGGGCATTTCTGATACAGAGTTCATGTGTCAAAAAATGTATGTTGCAGGAAATACAACTGACATCCACATTTACACACGTTATATGACGGATATCAAGAACATTAAACCAGATGCTGCAGAGTGGCTACTAGCTAGAGATGTGGCAAAGTGGACATTGTGCCATGACGAGGGGTTCCGTTATGGTACTATGACAACCAACGCCTCAGAGTGTTTCAACAGTGTGTTAAAGAGGGCACGTGGTTTACCAATCCGGGCTTTGATCGCTCTATTTTCTGCGGTGGCGTCAACAAAAGACTCGATCGCGTCGACGATCCGCAAATGATTCACTTTTTGCTCCACGTGTGAAGGCTTAGTTGCAGCAAAATGAGCGAGAAGCAAGAAGATGCTTAGATCCCACACGAATAAATGTGATCGAATACCAAATTTTTACAATGTCATCTACGTCATTCAAGGTCAACGTTCAATCTCAAGCGATGCTGCGTACATGTACGACCACAACTCGCATATTCCATGTCCTCATATTATTCTTTGTAATGGGACGCGTCGCATGAATCACACTACGTCTCTCCACTGCATGCTGTATCGCCAAACATACAAAGCTCAATTTCATGTTATCCCCGATCGTCATGCCTAGTTGATGTACTTAGCGGGTCGACACACACTAGATCTTATACCACCAAATGTTAGAAGGCGAACTGGTAGGCCTAGGACCCGGCGATATACAAATACAATGGACGAGAACATACAGCGAACAAACATAATATGTGGTTTATGCAAAAATCCGGGGCATAATAGGGCTACTTGTCCAGAAAAATGACATTAGTTTTTTATTTGTACTACAGCATATGTATTTTAATTGTACTCTGCCCGTTACTATCTATTCGCTGTACTTAGAACTATGCATTGTACTTTTTTTGCTTTCAAGTATCTGTGTTGTATTAATATGTGGAAATCAGTTTTTCCAAGTGTAGTCAAATTATCTAACTAGTTGACACTTATTCCTTTTTCATGTAAATGTTTGTGCATAGTTGGTTGAAAAATGAATATAATGTAAATTTTCATTGCATTCCTTTTTCATCATTTACTCAAATACAATAAATTTTACTATATATGATATGGTGATAGATTGGCATTGGATACAGTTATATATAAATTATTATTTTATTGCCCAAAAATGTAGAATTAGAAAGTTTAAAATTGATTAGATGGAGCATTTTTTTCTTTTAAATTGTTGGTAGAAACTGGGCATATTTTATATAATGTAATTTAAGAGTAAGTGATGGAGCTAAATAAGGAGAGCTCTTTGTCCAGCAATTGGGTCAATTATGTAAGGCATTTGCATACGAAATGTATATATATATATTAATTCCTTCAATTATTATCAATATTCCAATGAATAAGATAGGTCATAATTACTTACTAAAATTGCGGAAGCCGGTGACATTTCCTTATAATTACTCCTGTTTAGATGCTCTTTATCACTTGCTGAAAATCCTGTTTCCATTATTGCGTAACTATTCTTTCTTTTTTTGAATGAATGGAAAAGATATTATGTATGCAAGAAGTTCATGCGAAAGGATTATATATTTTATGTCAATATGCTTATGCATGCTAATGCGAACTTGTTTACTAGATTTTATTTTTATCTTAGATATGTACAAGTAGTTGCATACTTGCACCGGCTTGTTATATATTCTTTTATATTTATCACAATGGAGTTGTATTTATGTTTTACTTGCTAACTAACTTTTGCTTTTTTTATTATATTGTGATTGTCTTAGTAATAAATGATTAGAGGGCCTTCTTAAACCTTATTATGATAAATTTTCAGGTAGTATGGCGACGGAGGATGCGAGGAGCGATTAGCGTCGGCGTAGGACGCCTGATGAGTCCCCGCCGATTATGGTCCCACCACCGGAGGATCCGCATCGTGGGCGTGGCGCATAGTACACATCCTGATTTGATATGTTCTTGTACTATTTGTGATATAGCTGGAAAGTTGGCTTCTTACATTTTATCTTAATTTCTGATGGTACTTATACTTTATCTTATGTAGAGTACGATTCTCGAGGCTGCTTCACATTTACTTATGATCAGTGAATGGCCGCTTAACGCCCGATTCATGGATGGACTACGAGAGGTTGGATTACAGTGTGTTTCACAGTTGCAGTACCTCAGACTAGATCACCACTTACTCACAGCTTTGGTGGAGCGATGGTCACCACAGACGAACACATTTCATCTAGCGGTTGGTGAGATGACAGTCACATTGCAGGATGTAGTCATGATCCTAGGTGTTCAGATTGATGGACCTCCTGTTATAGGTTTGACAGCTGTTGGAGTTAGTTGGATGGCGGTATGGTGGATTCTTTAGCGGTGATTAGTCCGAGCGATGTACTATACCACGATCCCTTTCGCCACATCGACATCGTTTGTATGGGGAAAGCACACGCCGACACGCATCGATTACGTTGGGCTGCGTTGGACATTCTTCGTGATTCTTATTTGGACATTCTGATGTTGAGTTTTGGAGGCATGTCGATACACTTATTCACTATAGGATGCTTCCTCATGCCGTCGTCGTCGGTACATCTCCGACTTACCATTACTAGATGATCTGACATTATTTAGCAAGTTCAGCATTAGATCAGCCGTGTTGGCACACTTATATAGAGAGCTGAATGAGGCAACAAGACCGCCAGACGAACATGGCGGGATGTTTTGTGCAGGTATGGTCACAGGAGCATTTACACGTTGGTCGACCCACATTGCAGGTACCCTACCCAGTTGAGTTGGAGGGTTTGAGTGTTGGTTGCAGATGGAATGAGACTTACCGCAGGGAGATGAAACCCTCATGTCGAGTGTCGAGGATGAGCTTGATGGTTTGCTTGAGCCGAGGTATGACCATTTATCTTGGTTATTATTATTATTTTTTAATTTCATACATGACCTAAAATTTATTAAATGACTACGTAGGTGATATAGGAACCTTATGGCAGATCCGCACTAGAGTGAGATGTTTGTTTGGTCGAGATATGCTTCGGGTTCCATTGATCTTAGCGCGATCGGTATCTCCGATCACGCTCTAAGGCTTGGTATCATTGAGTTGATGCCGATCCCATTGATCCTTCATTTGGTCGATGGGCGGAAAGGCGATGTTGATTGGTCAGTTTACCACCAGCCTTACATATTATAGTGGGAGGCCAGGCATGATGCCATTGTTGATGTGTGCGTTCCACCTACTTGACCCAAGAGTCGGTATATGAGGTGGTATCAATCCTATACATGCTCGGGGCTATCATACCGCCACCACCTACTACCCTCGTGCTCTGAGAGACGATGGTAAGTGTTAAAAGAAATTTATGTTATTCATAAATTTATATGTTTAATATACAACATAATTTTTTTTCTACACGTAGGAACATATCTTCACACGGGATATATTCTACTTATTTTGGGAGAGATATGGATTTCCTTTTTCGATCAATACTTAGGAATTATGCAGAAACTTAATAAGAACATGCACATATCAGATAGCAGGTATAGAGATGCAAACGAAGCTAGTAGTTCTATGCACCCGTCTTCACCATGCTTCTGATTCGATGTAGGTCCATCGTCCATGCGGGCGTCGGTCCATACACTTACCCCTACAAGACTCCGGCCGGAAGGCATGTTGATCCATTTCGGTCACAGCAGGCTCTTCCATGTATCCTCACCCATCCGTATACACATGCATCCGATGTACCGTACCCTTCTAGCCCATCGCGGAGATATCGATGTTACACCTCTAGATGACACCCAGTGACCGGTGAAGATGATGTGCGGATCGGCTGACACTTGACGATCCCCGTGCATTACACACACCGAAGTGACGACTTCCACCACGCAGACAGCCATCATTAGATGTACTCGCATACTCAAGTAGTTGTAGATTATATGTTACCTTGATGTACATTGTTCTAGTCACATTTCTTTATTTAATAAATTTATGGGATCAATAGTATCTTATATGTGATTATAACCAACATATTATTTTAAAAATATGTATAATTTTTTTATATTTTTATTTTTTAAAAAAATAGTCTAAATATTTAAATATCACTAAGATAAGAATATCAAAATTCTCCAATATCTGCATTCAAAATTCAATAATTCACTCTATAAAAAATGCAAAAAAAATATAAAATTAAAAATAAGCATTCATCACATTTATTTTTCTATTTTTTAATATGATCAAAGTCTTAATCAAACAAATAATAATTTAAACATCAAAAGAAAAAATACTCATATAAAAAATTAATATAGTCTATTTTTTATAAAATATATAATACAAAATTATGTAAAAAACGAGAATCATAAATTATCCTTTAAGTTGAGTTTTCTTTTATTTTACAAATAAACTATATAAGGTTCCTTTTACATGTATATATATATATAAATTTAAATCATAAATGTAACTAAATTGATACATCAAAATTTCTTATGTAAAGGCGTCAATCTCAATTCCGGTTAACATGAAAGTCGTGGCCAATTTCGCCGATTCAAACGATACCAAGTTATAATTAGATAACAAACGACTACGATATGATCAACTAGCTTGAAAAAATTTTCGGTCGTGTTAACGGCGACTGTTTACAATTTTTTTTAAAAATCTACTTATTTCGCTAATTAACGTTTAATCATGTTTAATTTAAAAATTTTGCCTTTAAACTATTACTAAGTTAAATATCTTACATCAAAGAGCGGATTCATAAACGCCGAGACGTTGTCGATCAAACTGAGGTGAGCCTAAGATACGACAGACTGAAAATTAGGTTTGAGTGCTGCCGCTTGTCAAGCATGCGACAGGCACACGACGCGGTTACCGTAAACCGTGCTGTAAATATAAATAATTTAAATATTAGATATATAAATACCTAAAACAATAATAATATTAAACTACAATATAATAAAATAATAATTTGTGATTTTGAAAATCAAAGTGTAGACTTTAATTAATATATTTATTTATATTACTAGTTAAAAAATAAGTAAACCAAAATTTGATTGTTGGCATTCAAAATTAATTTTTTATTTATCTAGTAAAGATAATCTTATTCATATCTCAGTAACTATAATTTTTTAAAAATTATTATTAAAGATTTTGAATTTGAATCCTACCTACATCATAATAATGAAGTCCAATTTACAAACTTAGGTGGGCCAAAAAATAATCTAAGTAATTAATATATAATTGTTAATATATAATATAAAAATTTTGGATCCCTTTTGAGATGTATGATCATAATAATAATAAATATTAATTTTATATTAAAATGTCATTTAAAGTTGATATTTGATTGTGTTAAGTTGAAAAAAAATTATATAATTTAATTCTTTTATTAATGAGCAGACAGGATTTACATCCAAGATCTTTACAACAGATATCAAGACTCTCACCAAACAGATTATTTAACACCCATAAAACTAATTGTTATCAGTGCATATTCTATCATTAATTATAGATAAATTTAAGCAAGAATTTTATTATTTATTAAGTGCCACAATATTCATGACTATAGAAGCTGGTTTTTGGTATTTGGTAGTTATAGTATTTAAGATTTTAATAGTTTCCTTAGTTGGTTGGTAGGTGCTTCATGCGGAGTTTCTTAGGTAACTTTAATTAGTTTGTTTCATTATGACATGTACGTCTTAATTCTAGGGCGGATTTACTTACACAACATATAATTCTTATGCATTTATATATCTAATATATAAACTTCAATATATATATATATATATATATATATATATATATATATATATATATATATATATATATATATATATATATACACTTAATCTTCAATATTACATCAAAAGTATAATCATCACTTACTTTTTTTAAAATGAAATACATTTTTTAAGCATAAAAAATGGTAGATAAATAAATATCTAATTTTATGTGTTAGATATGTAAATGCATAAGAATTGTGTTATATTTATATAAATCTTCCTTCTTTTGGTTTATTAAAGGAAGCACAAAAATTAGCCGGTGTCTATTTAGTTAATTTGGATGGTTTAGATGTTGAATTTTTTTAACCAATTTATTTTAGAATTTCAAAAAATTTGATCAAATTGATCAAACAGAATGCAGAACTAAGCAAATCAAATAATAATTTGATTTGATTATTTTAATTTAGTTTTGAATAAATCAAAATAGACTACATTTAAAAATTATTTATGTTATTTATATTAACTATGTAATTTTTATTATATAATGATCAATCAATAAGTCAAATTATACATATAATTAAAAAAATCAATCAGCTATTTTCATATACTAAAAGTATTTAAAATTGTTATGATGGCTAAAAAAATTTTATCAAGATAATTGATATAACACTTAAAATACTTAGTAAGCACAAATCTTGATGTTAAAAGCAAGCGATCCGAAGTTGAAACCTGTAGACTTAAAATATCATTAAAACTTTGGGATATCGGTTAAATCCCTAAATAGTTTTCAATATGGAGTGTTTATAGTCAAATCGGCGTCTCGGCGAATTCATCTAAGCCAAGATCTCATAATTACGTCTTCATTTGAGCATTCAAATACTTAAAATATATCAAATGATCAAAGGAATCATTTTGGAGGTCAGATAGAGAGTGGTTTGATTTTGCATGTATTTATAGAGACGTCACTCCTCCAATCTATAAATAGTCTCTCATTCTTCATATGAGAGGAGTCCAGGCAAGAGAGAGGAGAGAGCTCTAAAGCTTGCAGATCCTCCAAGCATAATCATGTCACCACTCACGGTCTGGCCACCCCGTTGGTTGTCAAACCCGGTCGATCGCCTCACCGGTATGCCTAATCCTTGCCGTCGTTGATCCGCACCATTACTATATGGTTGTTGTTGCTGATTTTGAGATTCACATTGTATCGCCCTTCTGATTATCCATCGGAAAACTTGCACTCCAAAATAAATACATAGTGGAAAATATTTACTAGGCTAGGCCCCATGGTTTTTCCCTCTTTTTGAGATTTTTTACGTAAAAATTCTGGAGTTTTCTTGTTCACTCTTTAAATACTTGTGTGTGTTAGATTTCACAACAAGGCTAAGGCGTAAACTTTCACTCTACGATAATTAGTTTTCTAGACGCATAGGGTTTGGCCGTCGTGAAAAGAACCCTTAATCATAATTTCATGAACACTTTTGTCATGGCCATAAAGCGCCGCATAACAGAGCCTCCCACTCCAACTCTCATCACTCTCAAACCAATCCTCAACAAGGGCGTAAGCTTGCCTCACTTTCCCCTGATAGGCGTGACCCTATCGGTGAAGGCGAGACAGGAATCTCTTTAGAAGATCGTGTGTGCCGAATGGAAGAGTCTCAAAATGAGATGATCCGACTTTTGTGAGAAACACGACAGCTACTACCGCGATAAACACATCTCCCCCAAGATCGATCGTTAGCCGTGGGTGGTCAAAATGCTAATCTCCTTGACACTGAAGGTCCTCCGCATAGAGACCGTGATGTTAATCTCCTTGACACTGCTAGTTCTACTCATCCATCACGTGCAGCTCAATCGACTGCTAATCTATCAATTATTGTTGGTAGCTTGGCACATTCTCGTCCTGTTGACTCCACTCGACATGTTATACGTGCAGAATTACGATGCTTAATGCAAGACGAATTTTACCTTGAAGATAGAAATCATTCTGCCCCTCACCGAGGCTATGAGGAGTCCTCACCTTTAGTTGAAGCTATTCATCAACATCCTATTCCCGTAGGTTTCAAATTTCTAAGCATTGATTCCTACGATGGGACAACTGACCCATATGAACATATCGACCATTATAGGACCATCATACATATCAAACGAGCTCCTGACATACTGCTTTGTCAAGTCTTTCCAGTTACCCTCAAGGGGCAAGCTCGCACTTAGTTCTACTCCCTCTCAAGAGAATCTATCCATACCTTTGATGAACTTGCCAAGATTTTTGTAGAATAGTTCATTTGAGGATCATTAAAGATTTCTCCCATCTCTCATTAAGTCAAAATGAGGGTGAATCACTTAAAGAATACTTCAGATTCTCCTCGAGCTCGCCAAATACCTAGTGACCGAATTCGAGAGTTTTTCTTGGAGGGCTCGTCTTGGGCCTTTCTACTCATCACTAATGAAACATATGGTCCGCCATATGTCAACTTGGTTCACCGTGTGTAAGTGCAAATTTCTGCTGATGAGGCTATTAATGCCCATCGAAAATAATTTGAATAATCCACAGAAAAATGTAAGAGTACAATAGGAAACACATATCAAAAATTTCATCAGAATAAGCAACAAGGCAGTCATGATCTCCCTCCATGACCCTCGCATCAACGACACAAACCACGACTAGAATACACGCCACTGAGCATATCTTGTGTTAACGTCTTGTTGGCTATTTGAGATGAAGAGACCATCAAGTGACCAAATCACTGAAACCAAATTCAAAAATCAGGAGCAATATTGTCACTTCTATCGAAGTCGTGGACATACTACTAAGGTGTGTAAACAACTTAAAGAAGAAATTGAGAGGCTCATTCAACAGGGATATCTACGTCAATTTGTGCAAAACCAACCAGCTTAAGCAAACATAACTCCAACTAGAGGTAACTGAGACAATCATCATAGAAACAACATAATAGCTATCAAATAGTTAGAGAAATTGAAACGATTGTAAGTGGGCCACTACTATCTAATCAAGTCTTCATCGCCACCTTTGAAGAGTCGGAGTTAAAAAAATTTTGTATTAATCATCTCATCACTTTTAATGAATCAGACTTGGAAGGAGTCCAAGTTCCGCATTAAGATCCTCTTATCATTATTGCGGGGATTGGTGACCCCTGTTATGTTGTTAAAAGAATTTTGATTGATAATGAGAGTTCTGTTGATGTTTTATTTTACTCCACCTTTCTCATGATGGATCTAGTTAAGGAAAAACTTCAACCCATTGTATGACCGTTATATAGGTTTGATAATTGCCATGTACGAGTGAAGGGGACAATCACCGTTCTCGTTGTTCTCGGAGAATTTCTTCAACAAGTCACTCACTCAGTTCAATTCATAGTGGTCAAGTCAAATTCAGCATACAATGCTATCTTTGGAAAACCCCTCTAATCAATCTTCGGTGTTGTCACCTCGGTACCTCATCTTAAGATGAAATTTCAAACTCCCATTGGGGTTGGAGTGGTCTGCGAAAACCAACAAATAGCACAATCATGTCACCTCAGACAAGCTCAACCACACCCTTCGGTGACCTTCAATATCGAGAATTTCAATCTTCAAGATAAAGAAGTACCTCAGAGGATTTTTCTGTAAAAGACTTGCTCCCCACTTCATTATCAAATGACCAACCGTCAAGCTATGACCAAAGATCTAGAGGAAAAAATCTTCCCTAAAACTTGGAACATGGAGGGTCTCTGAAAAGTGTTATATGTAATCCTTGGTGCAAAAATATTGTAGTATTTAATTTACCCCGTTTATCTTTTCCTCTCTACCCCTTATCTTTTATTAACTCTCTCTAAAAATATATCTTGTCCCTTTTGTTAAGTTATCTTGTGATAATATTGTATCACCAGCATTATCAAAGTAATGAGTTTATAATTTTTTTCTTCATTTAATCCTCCCACTTAAGAAATATACAACTCACGTTGTATCTCAATCGGGCATGATCAATCCCAAGGGGACTTGATCGAACTTCTTCCATACTGGTAAGAAGTCAAGTAACACTTTGGCTGATACCTATGATAGGTCAAAAGGTCCTTGGTGGACATCCCACGACCTCTTCCATACAGATTAACGTCATCGGCTAATACTCTAACAAACAACCTCGGATAGGTCAAAAATCCTTAATGGATTCAATTCAATCTCTTCCATACAAGTTAACATCATCGAGTCACACTCTGACAAACAATCTTGGATAAATCAAAAATCTTCAGCGAATTTAATTCAACCTCTTCCATACAAGTTAACGTCATCGAGTCACACTCTGACAAACAACCTCGGATAGGTTAAAAATCTTCAACGAATTCAATTCAACCTCTTCCATACAGGTTAACATTATCGAGTCACACTCTGACAAACAATCTCGATAGTCAAAATCCTCGCCATATCATCCCTCGACTCTCCGCAAGTCTCTGGACTACCGTCGTCGACACCATGTGACCATGACCATCTTTGCTGGTCACCACCATCGTCGCCGGTCATCCCCACCGACTACCGACGCCGGCCGCCATCGCCCGTCATCACCATCGTCGGTTATCATCACCAATCATCGCCTCTAAACTCGGTCGGTCCGACGAGGCCAATTGACGCCTCTTTTGAGAGAAAACTGGAGCCTCGCTGTATGAACTACGGGCCTTGATCGCCTCCAAACCCAGTCGGTCCAACAAGGGCATGTGGTGTTTATTTTTGGGATGCGGGACACCACGCAGATCTTAGGGGGTACTTATTGAAGTGATCAGGCATGACATTAAGAAATGATATACTATCTCAAAATATAGAAATCACCGCCCTATAATGGACTTAATCACCTAATAAGAACTCCTAAGGCATGATGAGTCTTCGAATATACCAGATATCTTTCCCCTACTTTACATGGAAAAGTAAAGTAGGGTTTATTTTAAGCCAAGTTCAATAAGTTCTCTATGGAAGTAAGCCCCCATAGTTAATTACATCCTAAGGAATGAGAATTCCTTAAGAATGATGGGTCTTCGAATATACCAGAGATCTTTCCCCTACTTTATATAGAAATGTAAAGTAGGGTTTATTTTAAGCCCGGTTCGTTAAGTTCCCTATGGAAGCAAGCCCCCATAATTAATTACATCCAAAGAATGAGAATTCCTTAAGAATACTCTCGATTAAAATAGGCAATTAGGATCTCCAAGGATTTCAAGGTTAAGACTATCAAAGGATTGGCTATTTTAGAAAATCAAATGGGATAGATCAAGGAGAAGACTTATTTTTGGAATCCAAAGGGAGAAAGTAGGAAATGCTCATGATACTAGGAAGCTTAGTGAGCATTCTAATCTACCTTATAGTTGGGCTTTATATTTTTGAGATTGAAGAGAGTTGATTATTTGAGTTGACATTTTATTAGATTGTTAGGGCTTATAATTCAGCAACATAAGATTGTGGAAATGCCTAAGAGGTGAGGATTTATGCTTGTAGCCCAAAGAAAATAGCTACCTCATATTCCTAAACTAAGGAGCCTTAGTACAAAACGAAGGCACAACCTAAATTTAAGGCGAAAATGGGTATATGGTTTACCTCCACAAGAGAGAATAAATCACCCAACTGTTGGACTTATTACTGCCTGGAGTGGCAGCTAGCTAACTCCTCCTATGCTTTAAATCCATTTAGGTAAGTCTTATGATTTGCAAGATGGCTAGGTCGTTGTTCATTTAGAAAGGAAACTAAGTCCTTAGACTCACTCCCTAAGAGACTAGAGCATGAGTGGTATGAATCCATGACTTAATCTAATGCAAATTTTATCAAATTTATTTGATTCTTTTGGACTTTATGTTTTGATACAGACTATGAGATTTTGTATGCCTAAATGCATGAGAATTTGATTATAGGCCAAATCAAGAGAGAAAGGGGTGTTTTTCACCAAGGCTCTCATAGGTTAAGCCTTGATTCTCTGGCAAGGATGGAAGCCCTCTCTTAACAAGAGTGAAAAAATATGACATGCATGATATTATACATTCATCCATCCAGCTAAGGGGTTACTAAAAATTTTATTATCTTGATTTAATTCTTAGGCTTTTATGTGAGGTTATGAGTTAGTTATTTAAAAATTTTAGTTATGAGTTGTTAATTGGGTAGAAAAATTAATTTTATCTTAAGAGCCTACCGCATCCAGGCCACACATTCAAACATCAATCATAAAGAAACTATGAAAAGCATGTTGTTCTTCCAATCTCAATCTAAACATAACATCAAATAATTTTATAGACTAAGTAAAAGAATAAAGGCAGTCTTGGTTTGGGTTCCTGTTACACCAGAAGAAAAAAAAAAGTAGAAGCTCTACCTTTATACAACCCAGATTACAAAAATAATATATATGCTATGGAGGGTCTTCTTTTCTTCATTTCTTCATTCTCTTTCTTTTGATTTGATTTGTTCCAAAGGCATCATAGGGCACCCCAAGGACTAAGCCTTCTGGCCACTGCTTATCCTAATCCCCCATAGCATTAATTCTAATTCCTAATGTAAAATTACATCAAAATAGGAAAAGTAAATTTAACTACACGCAAAATAAATGTTAGCTAAACACACCATACAACCCAAGAGTTATATGAATAATTTAGACTTACCACCCACATGAGTAACCAAGCCCACTGTCTAACATGGGTTACAGGGTGAGCAACTTTGACAAAAGCATTTATATTTTTATTATAGCGGCCCTCTAAGCACAACCCCTACGAGAAAATATGATTAATAATAGCTAACATCCATCTACTGAAACATACACCCTAACATCCATCTAAAACATTACATCAAAACAAATATAATATCATACATACTGCCCTAACTTAGCACTAGAAGTAGTGACTTAGTATTCTAATGTGTGTGCTTAAGGATTGTGTAGCAAGACTTTATTAGGCTTCTTTAGTTTAAGTTCTAATTTGAAGTTTGAATTTAAATTTTACCTTTGGGTGATTTTGATCTAAATGATTTAATGATTTGATTTTCATTTTTATTTTAGTTTTATTAGGTTGAAATGATATTTAGGTTCTTAAGAATGAAGAGTAGGATGAATTCCATTTGTAGGGACTCACCTATTCTACATCCAAGGAATCTAACTAAAGTCCTTAAGTATCTTGGTTAGCCTATTTGAATTTACGTAATTCATTTGATTTAGAATTTAGAATTTGAGTTTATTTAAGTATTTGATTAATTGATTTTTTATTAGACATTTTAGTTTAATTGCATCTTGATAATTCAATATCCTTAATGTCTAATGGAGTTTAAGTTTGTTTAAGTTCATATGTTTTTGGTTGATTAATTTTAGATTAGGTGTTTTGATTTAATTGAATCTTGATAATTCAATATCCTTAATGTCAAATGGAGTTTAAGTTTGTTTAAGTTCATGTGTTTTTTGGTTGATTGATTTTATATTAGGTGTTTTGATTTAATTGAATCTTTATAATTCAATATCCTTTTAAATATTTAATTCTTTTCTTTGATCATGGTTATGTGATTTAATTTTATATTTATTTAATTCGATTGTGATTCATTTATTTATACTTTGATCGGATTAGATTAATTAAGATTTTATTTTTGATTCTAATTGGGTTTGATTCTTTGTAATTGGAATTTTATTTTTAATCACATCCATTTGTCATGTTCATCAAAGTTTGGTTTGCATTTTGATTTCATATATTGGATAGTTAATTAGTTTATTTTATTTAAGTAGGTTGAATGAGATTGATTTGATTATATATTAAATTGATGAGAATCTTTCTTGATCTAACTTAATTTGATTCAATTTGATTTAATTAGCTTTATTGGTCTATGGGTTTGTTTAGGTTCAATATGATTATGTGATTTGTTTAATTAATAAGTGTGTTTATGTTAATTATAAAGGTTTATTTAATTTTTTTTATTTAGTTTCATATTTGTTTAGATAAATGATGTAATTAATGACTTAATGGTTTAGGTTTAATTTATGTTTTGATTAATATTTAATTGCATTTTGATTAATTAAGTTTAATGTAATTAATTTGATTAACTTAATTAGTTTGTTTAAGAGGTATGATTAAATTAAATAAAGATTTGTTTAACTTTTAATTTGATTGCATGTTTATTTGAGTTAATGATGTATAATTGATGAATTAATGATTGAAGTTTAAATTAGGGTTTGATTATCATTTAATTGCATTTTTATGTTTGATTAAGCTTAAGTTTAATATGATTAATGTAATTTACTTAATTAATTTATTTAATAGGTGTGATTAAATTAATTAGTAGATTAATTAAGTATTTAATTTGAATTAACTTTAATCACGATTTATAAAAATTTGGTTTATTAAGATAATGGATTAATTTATTAAGTTTGCATTAATTACGTTTGATTAATTAAGTTTGATTAAGGCCAATTAAAATTTTAGATTAATTAAAGGTTTGTTTGATTAGAGATTAATGACTTAATGATTTAGGTTTAATTTAAGTTTTGATTAGTGTTTAATTGCATCTTAATTATGTTTGATTAAGTTTAGGTTTCATATGATTAATTTAATTAACTTAATTAGTTTATTTAAGGGGTGTGATTATTTAATTATGGGTTTAATTTAAGCTTAATTTTAGAGTTAGCTTTAATGTGACTTATTTAAATTAATTTGATTGATTAAAATGATGAATTAATTTATTAAGTTTTCATTAATTAAATGTTTGACTAATTGAGTTTGAATATTTATGATTAGGGTTTTACTTGATTTGATTTATTTATTATGTTTGTTTGATTTCATTAACATGTTCAATTTAGTTATTAGATTGAAATATTCAATGGTTATTTAATTATCTCATTCTAAATGGATTTATAATCATAGGTTAATTAAGTTTGCTTTAATTTTATTTAGTTTAATTCGATTAGTATCAAATTATTAAAGTTTTCTAAGTTTGTTGATTTTGAGTTTGATTTAAGATTTAATCATTTAATTGAGTTTTATTAACTTAAATAGATTTAATCATATTTAATTTAATCTCCTTTAAAGATGATATTTTCTGATTTAAAATTTGATTAATGATTTAATGAATGATATTCGCCGATTTTGATTTAATATTTGAGTTATTTTTAAATTACATTTTAATTAACTTTTTAATTGTTTAAACTCTAATATTAAGTGTTTATTTGGGTTTCTTAAGATTCAGAAGATCAAATCATTCTTTTAAAGAGTCCCGGATGTCAGTTGAAGTAATTTAGGTCATCTTGAAGATTTTTATAAATTTCTGAATTTTTATTTAATTTATTTTATTAAAATTGATAATATGAATTTAATATTTTAATTTCTCCAGATCCAGAAGTTGTTTTAACTTGAAATTTTTATTGTAAGTGTATTTTAAGATTTCTTTCAATATCTAAAAATCTCAACTCAATCTGACTTATATTTTTGGCTTAATTAATGAAATATGATTTTCACTCTAAATCCTCACAATACTTAGTAAATTTTGAGTATTTTGCATTTGTTGGATTTCCCTCGGATAGATAAATCCAACGAGCATTTGTTTGCAATTTTTGGTTAAGTATTTTATTTTCTATGAATTTTTGAAGTTTCAGATGATTTGAATTATTATTATTATTATTTTTATTAAATATATTCGCGGTTTGGGGGAAAAATCGACCGCACCTTTCTCTGGACTGTCCGATCACAGATCGGATGGTATAATCGTCGCGATCAGAGCGGGGTCGCGTCGGCGGGTGATCGATCCGTCGCTTCGCGGACGATCGGATCATTTTATGGCGATCTGGCTTCATTGCTCGCTCCAAAGCTTGGATCACGCGATCGGATGGTCCAGATCTCATCACGCGTCGAAGGCGGATCGCGCGCGATCCGCGGTGAGCCATCCGCGATGCGGGATCGGATGGTTTGGCCGGTGGTGAACAATGTTTTCAGGGGCATTTTTGGAAAAAATTAAAAGTTTCTAAGCCAAAACTTGTCCAAATGGACCTATTTTCTCACCGATTTACACCAAAAAAATTCTATTTCCTATTTGGGATGATTTAAAATAAAAGTGCTGGATTATCTAAAGGAAATTCCTAGAATCGCGAGAAATTTTATATAAAATATGCAAAATCCTAAGGCCGGCTACGGTTTGACGAAAGTTACCTCACTTGGGATGATTTTCGGCGGCGGTGAAGATCCGAGAGATCTTATGTGTGTGGGAAGCTTGAGTAATATTTAGCTCTTTGTAATGCCTCCTCCTGTTTCATCTCACAGGAAGAGCAAATTCTTGTATTATTTGAGCTCAAAGTGGCTAAACGAAGTGGGAGATGGGTTCCTTTTTACTTTGGGGAGTTTTTAGGAGCTGAATAGTGGTGGGAGGAAGAGAGCTCAGGCCTCATCTCTCCCTCTTTTTATAATGGATGAAAATACAAATTTTTTTGAATTATTTTGGCTCCAAATTGAATGTCATCTTGTTAGGGGTGGTTAGGGCTATATATAGAATGATTGAGGACTTTAAATTTTTACTCCAAAGTTCTCTCTTGCTGCCATATGATCAGATTTGTTTAATTGAAATATTGGAGCCATGTGATGGGGGGTTAAGTGCATGTGATGGGGGAATTAAATGAGGTTAGGTGGAATCCTATGTGGAAGATAATTCATGAGGGATTTAAAATGGGTTGAGTTTATTTTGGGCTGATCCCAAATGGGTTTGGGTCAGATTTGACCAGCCCCCAATGGGTTTTGGCTTGGTTTTAAGGGATTTGGCCCAATTTGGGTCATAGTAATTTTGGCCCAAATTGACCCATTTGATCAAAATTGGCCAAATTAGCTTAGGTTATAGGTTGATTTATGTTCAATTGACTAATTGAAGATGAATGTGGTCTTTGATTTAAATTAATTTGGATTTAATTTTGATTTAGGCCAAATTGACCCTTTAGGCCAATTTGGGTTAGGTTGAGTCAAGTTGACCAAATTAGGCTCGATTAATCAAATTGGGTTTAATTATGACTTTGGTTAAGTTCAGTAATCAATTTAGAATGAATTTGAGCCATTAGTTGCAATTAATTTGGGTTAGATCATGATTTGACCCGATTTAGTTCTTTAAGCCAATTTGGGTCAATTTGGATCAAATGGCCAATTGGGCTTGGTTTGACCCAACTGATTGTAATTGATCATCTTAGGGTGATCAACAATCATGGTGTAAGATTTTGGTGAGCTTGGCTCAATCCAATTTGGGTTGGATTAGAAGTTGGCTCAAATGGGTTCTTTAGGTCACTTTAGGTCAAGTGCACCTAAGTGAATTAGTTTGATTTTGGTTTGATTGAATTTAGTTGAACTTATATGAGCCTAAATTGAAATATAAGTTCAACGACAATCAATTTGGAGTTTAAGGGATTTTAGCTCATTTGAAATTTTCAAGCCAAAAGGGCTAAGTTGGGTTTGACTTGGGTTGGTTTCAATTTAATTTGATGGTTATAGATTTCATTTATATTTGGGTAGATAATTGAATGAATGATTGATTCAGAAAATTCATTGGTTTTGACTTGATCTAGATAGAATTTGGCTAAGTCAAAGGTGGCTTAAAGGGTTTAGATTGAGTTTGTATTTGATTTTCGATATAGTTTTGGTCATTTGAATTTGGATTTCATTTATATTTGTGAATATAAATGAAGGAATAATTGATTTATAAAGAGATCAATTGAGTTTAATTTGATTTAAGGAAAGTTTTGGCTAAGCTTATGAATATGGTTCATATGGCTTAGAAAGGGGTTTGTGGTTTGGATTTGATTTTGGTTTTCAATCATTTGGAATCAAATTTTGAAATTAGATTTGAAATTTGAATTTGAATTTGAGATTTGGTTTGAGAATTGAGTCTGGGTTTGATTTGAGAAAGTGTATCTAGATTAAGTTTAGGCTATAGGATAGGTAATTTCCTTAAACCCTAAGGCATAGCCTAATCTTATGATTAGCACTTCTAAGTCTCTAGGCTTAGGTTAGGTGTTCACCTAATCACTAGATGTGTCTTCTGATTAAGAAAATCTTAGTGTCTAAAAGATTACTAAGTTTAAGAGGATGTTAAGAGCTCACTCCAAAAGTGAGGTCAACAGGGCAGTTGACACCTCTTTCGAGGGAAAATTGGAGTCTCGCCGTATGAATTACGGGCCTTGATCGCCTCCAAATCTGGTCGGTCCAACAAGGGTAGTTGATGCCTCTTTCAAAAGAAAATTGAAGCCTCGCCGTATGAACTACGTGTCTTGATCTCCCAACCCCCGGTCAGCGGCGCTGATGCCTCTTTCGAGAAAAATTAGAGCCTCGTCAGATGAACTACGCCTTGATCGCCCCAACTCGGTCCAACAAGTAGTTGACACCTCTTTCGAGGGAAAACCGAGCCTCATCAGATGAACTATGGGCCTTAAACCTCGGTTCCAGACAAGAGCCGACGCTTCTTTCTAGAGAAAACCAGAGCCTCGCCAAATAAATTATGGGTCTTGATCACCTCTCCCGGTCCGACAAGGCGGACACATCTTTCGAGAGAAAATCGACTCACAGATGAATTACTGGGCCTGATCAACTCAACGACCTCCTCTTAAGAAGAAGAGGAACACTCAAGCATATGAGGAGTGTGCCTTCTCCCTTGGCTATAGGGGGTTTTTATAGACCCCCTATAGGGACAAAAAGTTAAAAAAAATCAAAGAAAAATTACAAAAACCCGCTGAAAACTGCACAAAACGGGTGAAAATGGGTCAAAATGGGCAAAACAAAAAAACTCTCATGGGGCCCCGCTCGCCCCTTGCGCGTGCCCGCGGTCGCCGCGCATGCTCGGTATGCTCGCCCCCACACGCGCGTGGTCTGCTCGCCCCCATACGACCCACCCATTTTCACCATTCTGCGCGAGCCGGTCGTGCGACCCAAGCCCGCCATGTGACCCGGCCCGCTCCTCTTCCGTGGCCGACCATCGGACGTGATCTCGGCGCCTCTGCTGCGACGCCGTTTCGCCGGACCCATTGTCGGTGCTCGTGCTGGCGCGGGCTCGCCATCATAGCACCCATCCGGGAGCGCTGGCCTCCGAAGGCCCACGGCTCGACACGCTGGCATATAAGTAAATGTCCGGATGCGTCCATAACCTCGAAAACTTGCGCCCGTGCATACCTGCACACATCCACGGCCTTGCACCCACTTCCGTGATCATAATCTTGTGCTCCCTTGAAGATCTGTTCTTTCAAAATATATGATTTATGGACCTGCAAATTTTAATTAAGAATTTGCTATTTTCAAATATTTGACATATATATTTTTGAACGATTGAGATAATGTCATCCAAAAATAGGGGGTCAACTGATATGACACTTAAAATACTAATAAGCACAAATCTTGATGTTAAAAGCAAGAAGTTGAAACCGGTCGAGATCAAGAACTTAAAATATCATTGAAAATTTTGGAATATCGTTAAATCCTAAATAGCTTTCAAACATTGAGTGTTTATAGTCAAATCGGCGTCTGAAGCTAGATCTAACAAGCTCAAGATCTCATAATTTTAACTTCATTTGAGCATTTAAATACTTAAAATACATCAAATGATCAAAGGAATCATTTTAAGCTGTCCGATGAGAGAAGTGGTTTGGATTTTGCATGTATTTATAGAGACATCACTCCTCCAATCTATAAATAGTCTCTCATTCTTCATATGAGGGGAGCCCAGTCAAGAGAGAGGAGAGAGCTCTAATGCTTGCAGATCCTCCAAGCATAATCGTGTCACCACTCGCCACCACCCCGTAATTGTCAACCACCGCCGGCCACCGATCCTTGCCATATTTGATCCCCGCTGTTCACCATTACTATATGGATGTTGTTGTCTGATTTTGGGATTCCTATTGTCAGCCCTTCTCAGATACAATTCTGTAATCCTGTATCGAAAACTTGTACTCTAAAATAAATACATAGTGGAAGATTTTATGTGCCAGTGGATTTTTTTCCTCTTTTGAGATTTTTCACGTAAAAATTCGAGTTTTTTATTCACTCTTTAAATACTTATGTGTGGATTTCATAATAAGGCTAATGCGTAAACTTTCATTCTATCACAACTGGCTTTCTATCACACAATAATAATGAATAAATTTGATTTATTTAGTTTCATTCAAAATTTTATTTGATTACTCGATCTGAAAATTGAAATTAGAAGTTTGTGTTAAAATTTAATTTATTAAGTTTAAAATTGAATCAAATTATTCAAAAAATTTAATTCAATTTTAATTTTGATTTAAAACAAATAATGCACATCTCTAACAAATGTTTCCAAAACAACGAAAAATAAGTTTATAATTTTATCATGTTTTATTTGAGAAATTTTGAAAAAAATTAAAGGACAAACATTCAAAAGGTGGCTTTTTCATTGCAACATGCAGCAGGAAACAACTGTTTTGAAAGAATGTTGATTAGATAGGTGATTTTACATGATATCACGTAATTCTTATAAATTAAAATATTTTATTTAAATATTGTGAGAAGAATCAAACAATCTTAAGGAAAAACATCTCCTAAAGCAGGTAGGGTTATGCTTCGTTTGCTTGCTCCCTCGATTCCTCCCGTCCGTCATCTCCTTTCCTCTCTTCAGGTACATACTCGTTGCTTTCATCCTTTCTCTTTTTCCTCTCCTTGGCCTCCACAGCTGGGTAAAGGAATATGTGTTCTATACTTTTTTATCTCTTTTCCTCCCCCACCCCCACCCCCCTATCGGTAAATATGTGTTCTCTTGATGTTTTTCCTCTCTTTTCCCCCTCTCTTATCCTCTACCCCTTCTTCCTCTATTTTGGGTGTTCATCCTCAAGCCTCTTCCTCTCGAACCAGGCTGATTGGGTCTTCCAACCTATCCTCCAATTAGAAGGACCTCATTACCTCACAAAATGGAAAAAAGCAACGCTTTCTCCCTATCATTCGTCCCTTCGTCTTTTGACAAAATGTTTCTCGAGGAAGATCCTAAAGTTGGACAGAAAGAGTGGTTTTTTCCCCAGTTGGACATGCTATTGGGAAACGTCTGTTCTACGGATATCTTCTTGTGGGTGTTAAGAAGAAGTGGAAGCTAAAAGGGGGCTTTGAACTTCTGACCTTGGAAGGAGATTTTTTCCTGTTTAAGTTCACCTGCTAGGAAGATTTTGACCTAGTTTGGGACAATAGGCCGTGTTTTCTTAATGGAAGATCGTTCATTTTCCAAAAATGATCTTGAGATTTTTATTCTACAAAGGAGCACTTCTCTGAGATTCCTCTTTGGATCAAGCTCCCCAACTTCCCATTGTGTTGTTGGAATGAAGCGGGGTTCTCTAAGATTGCAAGTAAGGTTGGCATCCCTTTGCCGATAGTCTCACAACCTCAAAATCGAGAGTATCCTTCGCTTGGGTTTGTGTCCAGATTTCAACTTCCTACTCTTCCTGATTGGTCCCAATCAATCTTAATGGCCTCAAGTTTGAGCAACCTATCATTTATGATTGGAAGCCTTCGGCCTATCAAAAATGTTCATCATTCTCTCATGAAGAAGCTTCTTGCCCGTTGAACCCCTCAAGGAAACTGGCTACCCAGGGTCAAAGTCGTAGCACGCAACCTCCTCCTCAGTTTAGGCTTCTGAGGGAGCAAGCTGAGCCCCCTTCCACATTCCCCTCTAAAGTTAATGTTTAGCCTACTAATGTGAACTTTGAGCTCCCTCAAGATCTTGATGGAGCATAATCCATCCAACTCTTTTCTCCCTATTAATGACCTAAACCAATCCCTATTCTTTCTCCATCCCTAAATGATCCTTTGGAAGATGAAGTGCATCGCTTGCTGAGAGCAAAAGCATTCCTCTTCTGATGACCCTTCCAATTCTTCCCTTGCCTTTGGAATTACCACACGTTCTTCAGCTATCTCCCCTAAAAAAGCTTACTTCACCCGACAAAATGAGAGCTTCTCTAAAACTTCAAGGAAGATTCCTTCTGAGGAAGAAACTAGCAAAGCATCTCAAAGCCATAATACCCAAGGCAATAAGGCTCACAATAAAAAGAAAGGTAAGTAACCTTTCCTCTCATGTTTATCTTATGAATCTTCCTACATTGGGTTGTTGGAATGTTCGAGGTATTCTTACCAAGGACAGAGTTAATGACTGTAATCGAATTATGAAGGAGTCCCATCTCGACCTATTTTGTCTTCTTGAGACTAAATTTTCTGAGGCTTCCCTTGGAGATCAGTCTCTTCTCAAGAACTAAGCTTTTTTCCTTGATGTTAACAACTTCGATAGTTCCTTCGGTGGCAGAATCTTGATTAAGTGGAATTCTGTTACTTCCTCTTTTATTCCTTTGCTCACATCCCCCCAGCTTATACATGGTACTTTCTCTTTTAAGTTTAAACAATGCAACCCCCCTTTTTCCTTACATATATTTATGCTCATAATGATGCTCAATCTCGACTCCAACTTTGGAATTTTCTCCATCAAATTGCTAAAGATATGGACTCCCCTTGGATTATCTTGGGGGACTTTAATCGCATTCTCTTTAGAATTAAAAAAGGGGGTAATCCTATCCCCCTTTCAAGGACCCAAGACTTCAAACAGTGCGTTTAAGATAGTGGGCATTTCGATCTTCCTAGTTCTGGGCTTTTTTACACTTAGTCTAATCATCAGGTGGAAAACCTTATCCAATCTAGACTGGACAGAGTTTTATGTAATATTCATTGGGTGGATTCCTGTCCTCTCTCTTCATATAGAGTTCCTGCTCGATTATCCTTATATCATTCATCTTTAAATGCCCTTTTACAAAAGCCGCAGCCCTCAACAATGAGGTTTATGTTCAAGAATTATTGGACTTTTTACCCTAGTTTTCAGGAAGTGGTTCAGAGAGCTTGGAAAGTCTATGTTAGAGGGGACCTTCTATATGTATTCTCAAAAAAACTTCAGCATACTAGAGAGTCTTTAAAAGACAGTCCTGGGGACAATCCTCATTAAGCCAGCAAATAAACTCTCTTAAGAAGCATATTCTCCAATGTCTTGAGGAGGATCCGGACAATATTTTCATGGATCTTGAAGCCAAAGATATCAATAGAAAATATCAAGACCTTATCTCTAAAGAGAGTATGTGGTTAAAACAAAGGCTAAGGCTCATTGGTTAACAAATTCTAATGATGATTTAACATTCTTATACTTTTCCATTATAGAAGAAATTCAAGTGCCATTCATTCTCTTAGTACTAATCGGGGTCAAATCTTTGATCCCTACTCTATTGTTAAAGAAATCATTAGCTACTATTCTTCTCTTTTTAACAAAGGTTATTCAGTCTTTACTCATATCCATGAGTTATACGGTGTCTCACCAGTTGGGGTGCGTGACGTGGTGCGGTAGGCCCAAAGAACATTGGGAAGCTCATCAACCCATTGCCCCCCAGCCTTCTCAAGATGTGTTTTTAGTCCTTTAAGTATGATCCTATTGGTAACTTCAGTTTGCCCATTGGTTTGATGATGTGCTACAGCCATATGCAGCAGCTGAATGTGAAGATCTTTGCAAAAGGACGTAAAGACTTTTCTAGTAAATTGAGTTCCGTTGTCAGTGATGATCTTTGCAGGAAGACCGAATCGACATATTATACTTTTCCAGACAAATTGTTTAGCATTTGCCTTTGTGATTTTAGCGAGTGATTCGGCTTCTACCCATTTGGTGAAGTAGTCGACGGCTAGAATGATAAACTTTCGTTGCCCCAATGCTATTGAAAAAGGTCCCATGATATCAATCCCCCACTGAGCAAAGGGCCATGGGCTTTGAATGGATGAGAGTTCTGCATGCGGCATGTGAGGGAGGTTAGAATGCAATTGACAACTTATATATTTTTTGTAAACTCCAAGGCATCTTGTTTCATTGTAGGCCAATAAAACCCTTGCCTCATGATTTTAAAGGCCAATGCTCTTCCTCCAAGGTGTTCTCCACATATTCCTGAGTGAACCTCTCTTAACGTATAATCAGCTTCTGAAGGTGTAAGGCATTTGAGATACGGACTAGAGAAAGCTCGCTTGTATAGTTCACCTCCACAAAGTTTGAAGCTTGTCTTGGAGAGGCGGAAGTTGGATCTTCGTGAAGGGTTCCTTCTTGTAGAAAAGATAGGATCGGTCTATTCACTAACGCGTTCCTTTTCCTCATCAATAATTTGAATTACCCATGACCCTTGGATACTAGGAAAATGTATTTCTTCAACATGCTTTCTCTTAAATAGATCTCCGGTAGAGGTAGCAAGCTTAGAAGAGCCACCAGTATTCTTCTCTCGTAGTATGTGGATGATTTGATGTGTCTTGAAATGAGTAAGAAGATTTTACCAAGTGAGATATTGCACCAGTTGAGGATTATGAGTATTAAAATCTCCTCCAACTTGGGAGGTGACAAGCTGGGAGTTAGTGTGAATTACTAAGTTTTGGGCTTCGCAGTTGATGGCGAGTCTCAACCCTGTGATGAGAGCCTCATATTCGGCCATGTTATTAGTTGCAGGGAATTTTAAGCGAAGTCCATACTCTAGGGTATTTTGCTGGGGGGAAACAAGTAGGATTCCCGCACCAGCACCAGTACTTCCTGAAGCTCCATCAACATAGAGAGTCCATTGAGGAGATGAAAGGCACGTAACAGATAGCTCTTCTAGAGTTGGGTTGGTGCATTCCACTATAAAGTCTGCAAGTATTTGAGACTTTATGGCGAGAGTAGAAAATTTATATCAAATTCTCCCATTTCTGACCATTTGATTAACCTCCCAGATGCTTCTGGTTTCTGTAAGATGGCCCTTAATGGTAAATTAGTGCAAACACCGATGGTGTGAGCTTGAAAGTATGGACGCAATTTTCGCGCTGAGAAAACTAACGCCAGAGCCACCTTATCTGCAAATGGATAATGACTTTCTATATCAGAGAGAATTTTGCTGACGTAATAAATTGGTTGTTGTGCCCCATCTTCTTCTCGCACTAAAACTGAGCTTATTATGTGGGAAGAAACTGCAAGATATAAGTATAATGTTTCTCCTTGAATAGGTTTGGATAGCGGCGGAGATGCTAGATAGATATTCTTTTAGTTGCTCAAAAGCATCTTGACATTCATCGGTCCATTGAAAATTATTATTTTAGCTCCCTTCAATATTTTAAAGAAGGAAAGTATTTGTCCCAGGCGGGCTGAAATGGGATAATGCAGCAATTCGACCATTCAAACGTTGAACGTCTTTGATATTCTTTGGAGGAATCATATCTTGGAGAGCTTTGATTTTCTCAGGGTTAGCCTCTATCCCACGGTGAGTTACCATAAATCCAAGAAATTTTCGGGCGTAACCCCAAAAGCACACTTGGTTGGTTAAGTCATATGTTATAGCGTCGAAGAAGGTCAAAATATGCTAAGTCGAAATATGTTGTGACTTTTCTAACATGTCATCCACATACACCTCCATTGTGTGGCTAGTAGGTCTTTAAAACCTTATTCATAAGGCGTTGATAGGTAGCACCGCATTTTTAATCAAATGGCATGACTTGGTAACAGTATAAACCTTTATATGTTTAAAACGTTGTAGCCTCTTCATCCATTGGGTTCATCTTTATTTGATTGTAACCAGAATAAGCATCCAAAAAACTGAGCATTTGATATCCGGACGTAGCGTCCACCAATTGATCGATTCGAGGAAGAGAAAAACTATCCTTTGGGCAGGCTTTATTAAGGTCGGTAATAATCACATCCTCCATGTTTCATTTATTTTTTAACCATGACAACATTTGCTAGCCATGTTGGGTAATGCACTTCTCGTATGAATCCCATGAGCTTGTTAACTTCTTCAATAATTTGAAGATGGCAGTGCAAAACTCGCTTCTTTTGGATGATTGGTTTGAATGTTGGATTAATTTTGAGGGAGTACGTGATTACATTGGGGTCGACCCCTGGCATATCTGCCGGACTCCAAGAAAATATGTCTTGATTTCTGCGCAAGAAATCTGTATACTTTTCTCTTTATTCTTCTGAGAGTAAAGATCCCACTTGCACTGTTCGTAATGGTTGGTCATCTGATAATACTATTGAGTAAATCTTCTACTGAGAAGCTTTTGAGGTACTCCTTCATCTCGAAAGTTAAAATCTTCAATCGAAGGTGATGGAAGGCAGTTGAGCTTATGCGAGATAACATGATTGAAATGCGTTGATTTCCACAAACCACCCCAACTCCAGGGGTAGGAAATTTTATCTTCGAGATGAGACAGTGATAACAATTGATTGGAGGGCCTCAGATTGCATTATATGCAGAATCGACTTGACCACCATGGATTAAATGAGTCACTTATCGAGAAATTCTCAGGATAACGGAAGAGTGATTATCCCTTCGCGTCTTGGGTGATTATCAAACCCATATAGTGGTCCAAAGACACGGTTGGAGCTTTTTTAGCCGGGCCCATGTTAAGAAAAGTTGAGTAAAATAAGACATCGATAACTCCCATTATCAATCAAAATTCTTTTAACGTTATAACAAGGATCACCGTCCTTGCCGATGACAAGTGGATCTTGATGAGGGATATAGACTCCTTAAGTCCGAGTCATTGAAAGTGATGGAATGATCAATCGAGACTTCTTCAACTCGGTTCTTTGGAGGTATGCGAGAACTTGATTAGTATCGGTCCTCTGCGATTGTTTCAATTTCTCCAATTATTTGATGATTATTTGATTGTTTACGTGATGATTGTCACGGTTGCCCCAAGCGGAGGTGTGTTTGTTTGAGGTGGTCCATTCTTCACAAACCATGTAGATATCCTTGTTGAATGAGTCTCGATTTCTTCCTTGAGTTGTATGCATGCTTGATGAGTATGTCCACGGCTTGATGAAAGTGACAATATTGCTCGATTTCACGAATTCGGTTTCAATGGACCATTTGATATTTTCTTCATTGAATAGCCATCCAGGTTAACGAGATGTGTTCGGTGTGTATGTCTTTTTAGGTCGAGTTCACGCGTCGTTGATATGGGGTGGTGGAGGAGATCCGCTACCTTGTCGCTTCTTTTGATGGACCTGTCGGTCCGCATTTCCTGGGATGCTTTTGCGTTTCCCTGCATATTATTCAAATTATTTGCGATGGGCATTAATAGCTTCATCGGCGGAGATTTGTGCTTCTATACGATGAACTAAGTCGGCATATGAGCGGACCGTGTCCATTAATAGAATAGACAGTCCTCCAAGGAAAACTCCTCTTAATAGTTGTTACGTATTTGGCGAGCTTCTAAGGAGAACCTGGAAGTATTCTTTGAGTGATTCACCCTCATTACAGAATCTGGAAAGATGGGAGGAATCTTTAATGATTCTCCGGTTTGCAATGAGCTGTTCCACAAAGAACTGGCGAGTTAGTTAAAGGTATGGATGGATCCCCTTGGAAGAGAGTAGAACCAAGTCACGAGCTTGCCCTTTGAGTAACGGAAAGACTTGACAAAGCGGTGTGTCGAGCTTCGTTGGATATGCATGATAGTGTAATGATTGATGTGTTCGTGTGGGTGATTGCCCCATCATAGGAATCAATGCTTTCGGAAGCTTGAAACTACGGGGTGGATGTTGAAGAATGGCTTTAAAGGTGAGGACTCCTCATAGCGGTGTGGGTGAAGATGATTTACGTCTTGAAGGTGAAATTCATCTTGTATTAAGCGTCGTACTTACATGAATGTCATGGGATTAACAAGATGAGCATGTGTGAAGCTATCAACAACGATCGGTGGATTAATGCGGTTGACGCGATGGATGAGTGGAACTAGTGTCGAGGAGATCGGCGTTACGGTCTTCATGCGGAGGAACTCCGGTGTCGGAGGATTAGCGTTTTGACCTCCTCAGCGCCGATCTTGGGGAGATATGTTTGCCGTAGTAGCGGCATTGTAGTCCTTGCAAAATGGACCATCTTATTTTGAGACTCCTCCATTCGGACACGATCTTCCAAGAGATTCCCGTTCAGCCCTCGACATATCATGAGACAAAAACTTGGCGTCCTTGGTTGAGGATGGGTTTTGAGAATGGAGTTGGGCGGGAGGCTCGTTGTAATGAGTGTTGTGCTATTGGCCATAACGTGGATATTCATGAAATTATGGTTGAAGGATTTTCTTCCAGCGTAAAGCATTGCGTCTTTAGAAAACCAATCATGGTAGAGTGAAAGTTATGCCTTAGCATTGTGAAGTCGACACACACAGTAATTAAAAGAACAAGAGACACTCAGGAATTTTTAGCGTGAAAAAATCTCGAAAGAGGAAAAACCACGGGGCTGGCCAGTAAAAGCTTCCATATCTGTTTTAGTCTAGTCTTTCGATAAGGATTACAATTGCATATGAGAGAGAAATAACAACTATGTAATAATGAGTTATAATTACCGATGGAGAGGGGTAATTTTGGTGGAATGCAGGTACAAGTGAGCGGTGGTATGGTTGATGAGGAGTGTGATCTTGCTTGGGTGCGATCTTGCTTGAGGATCTTCAAGCTTGAGCTCTCTTCCTCACTTGGCTTTTTTCTTCTTGGACTCTTCCTTTTCTTCCTTGCTTGGGTTCCTCCTCTTCCTTGCTTGACTCTTCCTCTTCTTTCTTGCTTGGACTCTTCCTCTTCTTGCTCTGCTCTTCCTCTTCTTCCTTGCTTGACTCTTCCTCTTCCTTGTTCTGACTGTCTTCTTCCTTGCTTTGCACCTCTTCTTCTTACTTATTTCAGCCTCTTCTTCTTCACTGCTCTCATGTGAATGAAGGCCTATTTATAGATGAGAGGGGCATTCTTCTTCATGTAAATTACCACTCCCTCGACGACGGGATGATTCCTTTGATCATTTGATGTATTTTGAGCATTTGGATGCCCAAATGAAGTTGATTATGAGATCTTAGGCTTAGATCCGCTGATTTCGATTTGACTATAAACACTCCATATTTGAGAGCTATTTTGGGATTTAATTGATGTCCCAAAGATTCAATGATATTTTAAGTCGATCTCGATTTTGACTCAAAATCATATCGCTCGACATCAAGATTTGCTTTGACTAGTAGTATTTTGAGAGCCATATCAATTATTATTATTATTATTATTATTATTATTATTATTATTATTATTATATATACATAACACATTTACATATCACAAAGTTAGTAAAATTAAAATTTGTTATGTAAAAAATTGCAATTCGAATCCTCCCTCATATAGAAAGCTCGTTGTCGAGAACACAAACAAATATTTCGCTCGATATATAAATGAGCCAAACACTAATAAAATAAATTTCAAACGATAACAAAAGTTACGTCGAAGTCCCGTTCGTTTACACCCCAAAGAGATACAATCAAATAGGCAAAAGCATGCAAATATACATGTAGGGTCTATATTTGAATTCTTTTTTATTGTTTTTAAGTATATGTTTTGACGTTTGTGTCATTTTGTAAGATGTTATCAAAGAAATAAAATTTTCAAGTTAAAGAAGTTTAACAAGTGTAACTTATAGTATAGTGACCTTTCTTCATTTTTAGTTAATATTTTCTTAACAATTTTTGATACATAATTATAAAAAAATGAATAATTTTTCTTAACTTCAATTCAATTAAAAAAAATATTCTAAATTTTTTTTTCAAGCATACAATGAAGAGTAAAAAAAATCTAGAATATAATATTTTTAAATTTTAGCACTTTATAAAATTAATAATTTTTTAACTTATATTTGTTAAATATTCAGTTAAAAATCAAAAGTTTTAATAAAATTGAATTCTTATTTTTTATTTTTAGCCTTTCAATAATTTAATTAAATTATGATATCTATCCATTCATCTATCTATCATAAGGAAATTATAAGTTTAATCTTATCTTGAATAGATAATAATTTTTTAATGAATTCTTTAAAGCTAATGGCGCAGATATTATAGCGTAATCAGTCAATTATTCTGCATTTGATAAAATGATTTATCTCAAATTCATAATCCAAAAAAAAATAATTTTTTTAACCCTTGATCACTAATCCCCTCACAATATATAATTTATTTGATCTAAGAAGATTTACATATATATCACATAATTTTTTATGTATTTATATATCTAATATCTAAATTATAATAGAGATTATTTTTAAAATAGGCTTAGTGCTAATGATAATTAGTTATTTAGTTACGAAAAAAATATAATAAGAAAATAGCCCAAGTCTGTTAAACGGACGACGATGCATGGTGGCCAGTCATCCGTTTGCCACTTTTTTTTTTTTTTTGGTTGGTTGGTTTTACAGAATGGCAGGGGAGAGAGAGAGAGAGAGAGAGAGAGAGAGGATTTTATTTTTATTAATTTTTTTAAATAATATAATTATTTAAAGTATATAATTTAAAAATATTTTTTATAAAATATTTAATAATTAAATATTTATATATTTAATTATTAATTTTTTTATTTATATATAATTAAATATATAATTTAAAATATTTTTAATTATATATATAAATTTATAAATTTATTTAATATTTTTTATTAATTAATATAATTATGTATAATATATAATTTTTATTAATTTTGTTAATATATAATATAAAAAATATTTAAAATATATAAATAAATAAATAAAAAAAAGAATAAATTATATAAATATTTTATAAACTATATAAATAAAGTAATTATATATATATATATATATATATAAATTTATTTAGTTATTTATATGTTTAAATTATATAAATATTTTAAGTTATATAAATAATTTAAAAATAATTTTTTATAGAATATTTTAATTATATATATAAATATATATATATATATATATATATATATATATATATATATATATATACATATATATATTTATTAATATAAGTCTTTAATAATAATAAAAAAAATATAAAAAAATATAAAAATATAAAAAAAATAAATAAATAATTTTAATAAATAAATAAAGAAATGAATAATATAATAAATAAATAAATATATATATATATATATATATATATATATATATATATAAATAAATAACTAAATATTTTATAAATATATAAATAACTAAATATTTATATAATTTACAATTATTTATTTCATTTATCTAACCAATTCATATATTTAAATAAATATTTTTTAAATAAATAAATAACTAATTAAAATATATATATATATATGTATTATATATATATATATGTAATATAATATAATATATATGTAACATTAATAATAATATATATATATATATATATATATATATATATACATATATATATAATATATAACTATTTATTTATTTATATATTTTTAAATATTTTTAAATTATTTATATAACTTAAAAATATTTATATAATTTAAACATATAAATAACTAAATAAATTTATAAATATATATATATATAATATATATATATAAAATTACTTTATTTATATAGTTTATAAAATATTTATATAATTTATTCCTTTTCTTTATTTATTTATTTATATATTTTAAATATTTTTATATTATATATTAACAAAAATTAATAAAAATTATATTATACATAATTATATTAATTAATAAAAAATATTAAATAAATTTATAAATTTATATATATAATTAAAAATATTTTTAAATTATATATTTAATTATATATATAAATAAAAAAAATTAATAACTAAATATATAAATATTTAGTTATTAAATATTTTATAAAAAATATTTTTAAATTATATAATTTAAATAATTATATTATTTAAAAAAATTAATAAAAATAAAATCCCTTTCTCTCTCTCTCCCCCGCCGTTATGTAAAACCAACAAAAAAAAAAAAAAAAAAAAAAAAAAAGGTGGCCAGGATGACTGGCATCGACGTGGACACACGTCGGCGCCAACTAGGCCTGTTTTCCTAATTATATTTTTTTCGTGCCTAAACAACTAATTATCATTAGCATTAAGCCTATTTTAAAAATAATCCCATTATATATATATATATATATATATATATATATATATATATATATATATATATATATATATATATATATATATATATATATATATATATATATATATATATATATATATATATATATAAAATATAATATTTAAATTTTTAATATCATATTAAAAATATCATCATTTAAAAAAATAAATAAAATATATCTTTTAAAGATATCTAAAATATTAGATAAATAAATATCTATCTAGCAAAATTTATTTAAATTTAGACTTGATATGGCTCTCAACAAAAAATCTTGATGTTGAAAGCGATATGATTTTGAGTGAAACAATCGAGATCGACTTAAAATATCATTAGAATCTTGGGACATCAATTAAATCCCAAAAAAGCTCTCAAATGTGGAGTGTTTATAGTCAAATCGCGTCTCGACGAGCGGATCTAATGAGCCTAAGATCTCATAATTCGACTTCATTTGGGCATCCAAATGCTCAAAATACATCAAATGATCGAAGGAGTCATTCAGTCCATCGAGGGGGGTAGTGCAGCTTACATGAGTTACTAGAATACCCCTCCTCCCATCTATAAATAGGCCTCACTCACTCCATGGGGGCAAGCTAAGCTAAGTGAAGAGAAGCAAGTGAAGAAGAAGAAGAGGAAGGCTGAAAGCAGTGAAGAAAAGAACCGAGGAAGAAGAAGAAGAGTCCAAGTGAAGAAGGAGGAAAGCTGAAGTCTGAAGAAGAACAAGGACTGAGCAAGGAAGAAGAAGAGTCAAACAAGTGAAGGAGGAAAAGCAAGTCTGGAAGAAGAACAGCAAGGAAGAAGAAAGAGTCAGAAAGAAGAAGAGCTGAAACAAGGAAGAAGAGGAGAAGAGGAAGAAGATCGAGGAAGAAGAGGAAAAAGTGAAGTGAGGAGGAAGAGAAAGCTCTAAGCAGCGATCCCCGAATCACCTACTGCCCGATCATGTTAATTATCGATTTCCAGTTACCGACATCTCAACATCAAGTATTATAAGCGATCGTTTATTCGGTATTGTCCCTCAGTAGAATTGTAATCCAGTTATCGGAAGATTTTGTACTCTCGAAAGGATACATAGTGGAATCTTTTCTTTTGGGCGTGGTTTTCCCCTCTTTTGAGGTTTTCACGTTAAAAGTGCAGGTGTCTCATGTTAGTTCTTTAATAACACTGTGTGTTGGGTAATCAACAATTTAAGGCATAAATTTTTACTCTATGGCGGTTTTCCGGCCGCAGGATTTGGCCGTCGTGGGAAATAAAACTCTTCTTCAATTCAGTGAACATCACGTTATGGCCAATAGGCCTGACACTGAGTCCTCACTTCCGTTCAACTCAGGTCATTCTCAACCCATCCACAGACGGGGCCTTGAGTTGAGGCGGAGGAATCTCTTTGGAAGATGCGTGTCCAGGTCGAGATGGAGAGTCTGAAAATAAAATGATCCGACTTTTGCAAGGACTACAACTACGACAACATATCTCCCCAAGATCGGTCATTGCGGGAGGGTCAAAACGCTAATCCTCCCGACCGAGTTCCTCCATGGAGACCGTATGATCTCCTTGACAGGTTCCACTCATCGCCAGCGTCGGCGGCCGTTACTAATCCACCGATCGGTTGATAGCTTCACACTCATCTAAGCCATCATGACATTGTGATGCACGCTTAAGATGAATTTCACCTTCAAGAAATCATCTTCACCTTATGAGGAGTCCTCACCTTTATGAAGCCATTCTTGACATCCAATTCCGTAGGTTTCAAGCTTAGAGCATTGATTCCTGATGGGGCGACCCACGAACACATCGACCATTCAGACTATCATGCATATCCAACGAGCTCGACACCTGCTTTTTGTCTTTCATTACCCTCAAAGGGCAAGCTTCGCACTTGGTTCTATTCTCTTCCAAGGGGATCCATCCATACCTTTAACGAACTCGCCGGGTTCTTTGTGGAGCAGTTCATTGCAAATCGGAATCATTAAAGATTCCTCCCATCTTTCATTATGAGCGAGGGTGAATCACTCAAAGAATACTTCCGGAGGTTCTCTTTAGAAGCTCGCTAAATACCTGGAGTAGACCACTATTAAGAGGAGTTTTCCTTGGAGGACTCCGTCGGCCTTCGTCATTAATGAGACCGATTTCGTATCGACTTAGTTCATCGTGTAGAAGCACAAATCTCATGATGAAGCTATTAATGCTCATCGCAAACAATTTGAACAATATCCGGGAAAGCAAAACACCCGAAATGTGGACCGGCCCATCAAAAGAAGCGACAAGGTAGTCATGATCTCCCTCCGACCCCATATCAACAACGTGAACCTCGAGGAAAAGACATACACAGAACACATCTCGTGTTAACCTCGATGGCTATTCGCATGATGAAGAACATATCAGTGGCGCATCCATTGAAACCAATTCGAAATCGGGAACAATATTGTCATTTTCATCGGCCGTGGACATACTGCATGTACAACTCAGAAATCAGAGACTCATTCAACAAGGATACTCGTTTGTGAAGAATCAACCACCTCAAACAAACACACCTCCGTTTGGGGGCAACCGGGACAAAACATCACAAAAACAACCAAATAATCATCAAATAATTGGAAATGAAACAATCGCGGGAGGATCGATACTACATAATCAAGTTCTCGTTCGCCTCAAAGAACGAGTTGAAGAAGTCTCGTATTGATCATTCCATCACTTTCAATGACTCGGACTTAGAAGGGTCCATATCCTCATCAAGATCCACTGTTATCAATGCGGGGATCGGTGATCCTTGTTATAATGTTAAAAGAATTTTGACAATGGGAGTTACATCGATGTCTTATTTTACTCAACATTTCTTAACATGGGCTAGGAAAAGCTCCAACCCATTTCTTTGGACCATATATGGGTTTGATAATCACCCATGCAGGCGAAGGGACAATCACTCTTCTGTTACCTGAGAATTCCACAAGTGAAGTGACTAATACAATTCATGGTGGTGAAGTCGGTGCATATACAATCTTGAGGCCCCTCCAATCAATTTTTGGTCTATCACTTGATTCATCGAAGATAAAATTTCCTACCCGGTGGAGTTGGGGTGGTTTGTGGAAATCAAGCACTCAATCATGTTATCTCGACAAGCTCAACCGCCCTTCCATCACCTTCAAGAAGATCTTAACTTTCGAGATGAAGAGTACCTCAAAAGCTTCCCAGAAGATTTACTCTCAATAGTATATCGGATGACCAACCATTACGAGCAGTGCAAGTGGGATCTTTACTCTCGGAACAAAGGAAAAGTATATAAATTTCTTGCAGAATCAAGACATATTTGCTTGGAGTCAGAGATATCGGGTTGACCCAATGTAATCACACTCCCTCAAAATTAATCCAGCGTTCAAACCAATCATCCAAAAGAAGCGAGTTTTGCACGATGTGCTATTGAACAAGAAGTTAACAAGCTCATAGAAGCGGGATTCATTCGAAGTACATTATCCAACATGGGCAAATGTTGTCATGGTTAGAAAACAAATGGAGCATGGAGGAATGTGTATTGATTACGATCTTAATAAGGCTGAGGATAGTTTTCCTCTTCCTCGAATCGATCAATTGGTGGATGCTACGTCAGGACATCAAATGCTCTTTTTTGGATGCTTATTACGGTACAATCAAATAAAGATGAACCCATAGATGAAGAGGCTACGTTTCAAACATATAAAGGTTTATATTGTTACCAAGTCATGCCATTGGATTGAAAAATCTTTGGTGCTACTATCAACGCCTTATGAATAAGGTTTTTAAAGACACAATGGAGGTGTATGTGGATGACATGTTAGTAAAAGCTTAGAAAAGTCACAACATATTTCGATTTGGAAACATGTTTTGATCTTCTTGACGCTATAACATCGACTTAATCCACTAAATGTGCTTTTGGGGTTACGTGGAAAATTTCTTGGATTTATGGTAACTCACCGTGGGATAGAGGCCAACCAAGAAAATCAAAGCTCTCCGAGGATATGATCCCTCAAGAATATCAAAGAGTCCAGCGTCGAATGGTGAATTCGATTATCCCGCTTCCTCTGCCTGGGACAAATACTTGCCATTCTTTAAAATATTGAAGGGAGCTAAAAATAATAATTTTCAATGGACCGATGAATGTCAAGATGCTTTTGAGCAACTAAAAGAATATCTAGCATCTCACCGCTATCCAAACCTATTCAAGGAGAAACGTTATACTTATATCTTATGCGGTTTCTTCCCACGCAATAAGCTCGCTTTAGTGCGAAGAAGATGGGGCACAACAACCAATTTATTAAGAAATTCTCTCGATATAGAAAGTCGTTCCATTTGCGATAAAGTGGCTCAAGGCGTTAATTTTCTCAAAAAAATTGCCCATACTTTCAAGCTCACACCATCGTTTTATACCGATTTACCATTAAGGGCCATCTACGTAAAACCGTAAGCATCCGGAAGATTGATCAAATGGTCCAGAGAACTGGGAGAATTTGATATAAATTTTCTACTCGCCCGCCATAAAGTCTCAAATACTTGAGACTTTATAGTGGAATGCACCAACCCAACTCTAAGAGCTATCTACACGCGGTCTTTCATCTCCTCGATGGACTCTCTGATGGAGCTTGAAGTACCGGTGTCAGGGGAATCCTACTTGTTTCCCCAAAGAAAATACCTGTAGTATGGACGCTTAAAATTCCCCAACTAATAACATGGTCAATATATGAGGCTCTCATCGCAGGTGGTTGAGACTCGCCATCGATCGCAAGCCCAAAACTTAGTAATTCATACCGACTCCCAGCCTCCCAAGTTGGAGGAGATTTTAATACTCATAATCCTCAACTGCAATATCTCCACTTGGTAAAATCTCTTCTTACTCATTTCAAGACACATCAAATCATCCACATACTACGAGAGAAGAATCCGACGCTTGCTAAGCTTGCTACCTCTACCACCGGAGATCTATTTAAGAGAAAGCATGTTGAAGAAATACATTTTCCTAGTATCCAAGGGCCATGGATAATTCAAACTATTGATGAGGAAAAGGAACGCTGGATAAACCGATCCTATCTTTTCTACAAGAAGGACCCTTCCTCAAGATCCAACTTCCAAGAACTGCCTCCTCAAGACAAGCTTCAAACTTTGCTATTATTGAGGTGAACTATACAAGAGCTTTCTGTCCATATCTCAAATGCCTTCCACCTTCGTAAGTCGACACGCTGCTAAAAGAGGTTCACTGTGAATATGTGGGAACACCTTGGAGGAAGAGCATTGGCCCTTAAAATCATGAGGCAAGGGTTTTATTGGCCTACAATGAAACAAGACCTTGGAGTTCACAAAGAAATGCTAGTTGTCAATTGCATTCTAACCTCCCTCACATGCATGAACTCTCATCCATTCAAAGCCCATGGCCCTTTGCTCGGGGATTGATATCATGGGACCTTTTCCAATAGCATCGGGCAACGAAAATTTATCATTCTAGCGACTACTTCACAAAATGGGTGATCGAACCACTCGCTAAAATCACGAGGCAAATACCAAAACAATTTGTCGGAAAAATATAATATGTCGATTCTCTTCCAAAGATCATCACGACAATGGAACTCAATTTATCGGAAAAGTCTTTACGCCCTTTTGCAAAGATCTTCACATTCACACGTACGTAGCACATCCTCAAACTAATGGGCAAACCGTTACCAATAGACCATACGGACTAAAAAAACACGCCTGAGAAGGTCGGGGCAATGGGTTGATGAGCTCCCAATGTTCTTTGGGCCTACCGCACCACGCCACGCACCCAACAGAGACACCGATAACTTGTGTTTTGGTACAAGCTATCATACCGGTGGATATCGGGTTCCAAGTCCAAGAGTCCGCTTTTCGATCATGAAAGTAATGAAGAAAACTCCCAGCAAGACCTACTCCCTCAAAACTGATATGGCTACTTCTGACGCTCTATCACCAACGGGTAGCTCGCCACTTCAATGAAGAGTGAAACCTCGTCCCATATGTCGGTGACTTGGTCCTCTGGAGTCCGCAAAGGCCCCTCGCCGCAATAAACTCTCACCTCTCGGGATGGTCCGTATGTCATAGCTATGGTCAAGGAACGCTCAAGCTCAAGGACCCGTAAGGAAAAACTCTACCTCGAACTTGGAATACTAAGAATCTTCAAAATATTATCGAATCCCATCGCATAATTATTATGACTTTTATCTCGTCACATTTCATCCTTGTATAACCCATACCCCTACTAAGCTTGTTGTTGCATTGTTCATTTTCTTAAAGCTGCACTGTCTTATGATTATATCATTGAACTAGTGAATTCACGCTTTGTTCTAACAAGATTTGTTTTTCTTTACTTTTCCTCCCACTTGAGAAATATACAACTCATGTTACATCTCATGGGACATGATCAATCCTGGGACTTGATCGACCTCTTCCATACAAAGTTAACGCCATCAAGTCACACTCGCAAACAACCTTGATAGGTCAAAGATCTCCGGCCTTTCGTCACCGCCGACACCCCCCGGCCGCCAACCTTAGAAGCGGTCATCGCCGCCGACTAGCCATCGCCGACCCGCCGGCAATCTTCGCCGGCCATCACCATTGTCGCTTTCATCCGCGCTGACTATGCCGCCGCCACCGCCGACTACTCGAGATTCGAACCTCTTCTTCCCGTTAACGCCATTGAGTAAAAAACTTTGACTAACAACCTGTGGATAGGTCAAAACGCCCCAGGGTTTCTGACCTCTTCCATACCGTTAACGCCATCGAGAAAACTCGACTAACAACCCAGATAGTCAAAACGCCCTTGGTGGATCTCCCACACTCTTCCATACGGTTAACGCCATCGAAAAACTCGACTAACAACCCGTGAAAGGTCAAAGGTCCTTGGTGGACTTCCCGCCTCTTCCATACGGGTTAATGTCATCGAGCAAAAACTCGACAAACAACTCGTGAAAGGTCAAAAGGTGGTGGACTTTCCTCTTCCGACGGTTAGCGCCGACTAATAATATTCACCAATAACCTAGAAAGGTCAAAACTTTGTACCCACACATGCATGTATCACTCGACAAACAACCTCGATGGGTCAAAAATCCTCGGATCCAACTCACCCATATTTGAAAATATTTTGACCAATTATCCTGAAAAAAAGGTAAAAAAGAGAGAGGTATATCCGTATCATGACATTAATATGATGATATAAGAAGAATTAAGATCCCGATACACGATAATGACATTACATAGAACCAACGATGAAGAATGACATCCACAATCGATGCTATAATCGATATCCTCATCATCACTAGAGACACTCGGAGCCCACTCACAACTCCTTCATCTTCAATGTGAAGGATCTTCTGATGCTTGGGAGATATATCCTCAATTTTGGCCCCTGCCTTTGATGTACCGCACTAATTCCTTTCAGAACCCTGATGAAGCCCTCCTCTAAACACTGCCGCTCCAAGTCCTTCACTTCAACATCAAAGATATGGTTACGAGCCTCCGGATAAAGTCTTCAATAGCCACGATAAGCTGGAATTCTTGAAGTCTTCCACGCCTGCGATCTCGCTTGCTTCCGCTCGACATTTTATGCTCCTTTCGTAAAGATGATCTTGTAATGCTTTCTTATCCGCAAGTGCTCGATCCTCTTCTCTTTATGACGAGTCTCTGCCTCAATCACATCACGAAGCGCTTCCACCTCCCGACACTGGAGAAAGAGAAGTCGACATATTCGCCTCGCCTCTACACTCACAATCAACTCCAAGGTCACCACTTCTTTAGCTTTAGCATTCATCCTTCGCTTCATACAGATATTTTATCTTCACAAATTCAAGATTCCATTCATCTACGACACCAATGAGCCATCGCCCTAACGACCGAAGTTACAAAAAAAAAAAAAAAAAAAAAAATCATCATTAATGTTACATAAGGAAGAATAGAAGGCGAAAAGAAAAATAACGACCATCCGCTGACGCCCAAGACATATGTGATTTAATACCTCCTCAGGAATTTGCGGCCTAGAGTAACGAACTCCCCCATCATGAGTCGAAATAGCTAAACTCTCAGATGTTAAGTGAACGTCATCTCCACCGATATCTGACACAACCATTTCAAAGATGAAGTCTCTTTCTCAGAAGATGGAACATTGACATTCTCGCGGATAGCTTCTCGAGAGAACCCTATGAGTATGAGGAAAACTCACCTTTCTCTTCAACCAAGAGCATGAGACCTTTGGATGGAAAGACCAACCTTAAACATCCTATCTTCAACTATATATTTACTGATGTAATGCAACTCATGTTGCAAGCTTCCCACATCGGGAATATTAAGAGTTGCTAGAATATCATCCTCCGATATCGACGGATCCTAAGATCATTCAATCTTCCCCATCTCGTGAAGGCCCCACTCATTCTTCACAAAAAAATCCAGACCAAAAGTTTTGACGGATCCCGCTGAAAATTCTATCCTTCTTTATAGCGATAAGAAACGCCCTGAGCATCACATGTGAATCTACACATTCGCACAAGTATTCAATGTTCAAAGTAACCCCATGCTCCAAGAAGGTTGTCAAACCAATAATGACCGCTCAAACGAAAATTGCATCAAAGCCACATTTTTTTGAAAATCTCAATCCGGGAGCCAAAGGGAATCGCAGCCCACTAAGAGTCATCTCGAAATAGTATTCATGAGGGCGAAGCGATCGACTTTTGAGCCACAATAGCCACCAACTCATTGGGAAGAAAAATAAACACCATTAAACTATCCGATGTGACAAGAGGGCATATCGCCCCATACTATGAGTTTTCTTCGACCATCACCTCAAGACGCGACGCTTTTTTTTTTACTCGCAAGCTTGAGTAAAATTTTTCCTACGACCAAACTTTTGAGTTATGAGGACAATGGTTCTTAATCGATACTTCCCGCCTTGGCAATTTTCAACTTGAGCCTTCCATCAAGTTTCCTACAAGAGTAATCGGCCTTGATCGCTTCCTCCAACGATCCGACGGCGAACCGACGAGCCGGAAACCGGAACCACGACGCATCGGCCTGACCGCCTCTAACCCAGATCCGACGAACGGACGGTCGGAAACCGGAACCACGACGCACGTGGGCGACCGCTCTAACCTGTGACGATCCGACGACCGAACCGACGAGGTCGGAACTGGAACCACGACGCATGGGCCTGACCGCTTAACCCGACGATCCGACGGTCACCGGACGAGGTCGGAAACGGAACCACGACGCATCTGGGCTCGATCGCCTTCACCCGGGACGATCCGACGGACGGAACCGGACGAGGTCGGAACTGGAACCACGACGTACGGTTTTGATCCTCCTAACCCGACGATCCGACGGGCTGAACGACGAGGAAACCGGAACGACGACGCATCGGGCTCGACCGCCTAACCCGTGACGATCCGACGGATAAGAACCGACGAGTCGGAACGGAACCACGACGCATCGTGGGCCTTCTAACCCGACGATCCGAGGGCTGCGAACCGACGAGGTCGGAACCGGAACCACGACGATCGTGGCCTCGCTCTAACCCGACGATCCGACGGACGAACCGACGGGTCGGAACGGAACCATGACGCATGGGCCTTGATCGCTTAACCTGACGATCCGACGGGGCGAATCGACCGGTAATGGGAACTCCACGTGCATGATCGCTTCCCTGACGCTGATCACCCAAAGAACCTCACTCAAGAAGAAAGGGAGAAGGAAAATGTTCTCCTCTCATCCTTCCCCACAAAAGGGTAAAACCCTCAAAAACGGTTCAAAACGGCTCAAACCGCCTTTCTATCTGGCCCGTGGCGGCTCTTCACAGGCCAATTGGCACATACCGCTGTTACGCGGCGGCGCTACAGAAGCATGATTAGGGCAGGCAGACGGCTGCTGAGGGCTCCTGCCCGCCCATTTCGACCGGATCGTTTCACGCCCGATCCAACCGTTACGCGGAATGGTACAACCGCAGACGCTGAATGGTCTGAACTGCTATGGAATGGCTCGGCAAGACTGCTATGGGGAATGGCTCATGACCAAGCGAATGGCCGAGCTCGTGGGCAACCCGCCGCTGCTGGCTCGCTGATTCCACGCTACGGCCTCAAGCGACCGCCGAATGATCGCCATCAGCTCGCTGGCCATCCGCATAGCATTCTGGCCATACGCTGCCATACGCCATCCAAGGCTCAAGGCCATCTACACCAAGGCTAAGCGCCATCTTGTACGCTCATAGCCTCTAACAATGACAATGTACCAGCTGGTCCCTAAACGCTTAAAACTTCCAATTGCTATTTTTTGAACATTATATTTTTGGATGATTAAGCTAATGTCATCCAAAAATAAGAACGATATGGCTTCAAACACCACTACCAAAGCACAAATCTTGATGTTGAAAGCGATTTATTGAGTCAAACAAATCGAGATCAAGCACTTAAAATATCATTAAATCTTCGACATCAATTAAATCCCAAAAGCTCTCAAATGTGGAGTGTTTATAGTCAAATCGAAGCGCCTCGACGATGGATCTAATGAGCCTAAGATCTCATAATTCGACTTCATTTGGGCATCCAAATGCTCAAAATACATCAAATGATCAAGGAGTCATCCGTCCGACGGGGGAGTGGTACGCCTTACATGAGTTTAATACCCTCCTCCCATCTATAACAGGCCTCACTCACATGGGGCCAAGCTGCTAAGAAGAGAAGAAGTGGAGGAAGTGGTGAAGAACAAGAACCCGAAAGAAGAAGAAGAAGAGTCCAAGCAAGTGAAGAAGGAGGAAGTCAAGCAAGTCAAGAACAAGGACTGAGCAAGGAAGAAGAAAGAGTCCAAGCAAGTGAAGAAGGAGGAAGTCAAGCAAGTGAAGAACAAGAACCCGAAAGGAAGAAGAAGAAGAGTCCAAGCAAGAAGAAGAAAGGAAGAAGAAGGGAGAAGAGGAAGAGTCCGAAGAAGAAAAAGTGAAGTGAGGAGGAAGAGAAAGCTCTAAAGTTTGACGATCCCCGAAAGCAAGATCGCACCACGCCAAATATCGCACTATTATACCGATTTCCACCGTAGTTTTACCCAAAGATCTCCAACATCAAAGAACTATTATAAACTGATCGTTGTTATGTACTGTTGTCCCTTTCGTAGAATTGAATCCCGTATCGGAAGATTTTGTACTCAAAAGGATACATAGTGGAATCTTTTATCAGTATTTTCCCCTCTTTCGAGGTTTTCCACGTTAAAATTCCTGAGTGTCTACGTGTTCGTTTCTTTAATAACCTGTCTGACTAATCAACAAGGCTAAGGCATAAATTTTTACTCTACCGCAACTGGTTTTCCAGCACGCAACAAGACTTTTAATTTTGAATCATCTGCTTCTTAATTCATGGATTCAACCGTTGGTTGTTTTTTGCGATTTCTTTCCATTCCATGTCAGCGTTTTAGCAGTTTCAATAATGATTGAGATGATTAAAATCAATTTTATTTATATCATTTTTGTCGATCAAATAGGTAAGTTAACATCCATTAATAACACTTCATACAAACATATTTCTCCGCACGCATCAGATGAATGTTGCAGATATCGATGTTGTCGACCTAATATTTTTTGTGATAATTATTTTATGATGATTTGATATATTATTAGTGAAGCTTTCATCGATTTTTTTAAAAGATAATAATACTAAAGATTGCTAAAATTTTAGGTTAAATGATAAATAAATAATATTTTTTGTTAAAAAAAAAAGGCAAATCAAACAAATTTTTTGTTTCTTATTTTTAAAAACAATAAACTCATATGAATGCAAAACATAACTTTGTTTTATGTCAAAATAAAAAAATAAAAACTGAAAATATAAAATTAAAAATACAAAGTGATCTCAAAGGATCATTAGAGTAGAGTGATTAATCTCATTATTTTATTTTTTGAAATTAAAATTTAAAAAATGACAATCAAATATATTTTAAATTTTTTTATTTTAAAACTGAAAAATACATAAAAAATATCAAACATATATTTATTTTCACGTAAAATAAAATCAAAACATAAATAATATAAAATAAAAATAAAACCAAAATACAGAAAATAATCCCAAATAGTCAGCAATACGTAACTGAACGTAATTCAACCTATGACAATAGGGCATATTTTCACTTTGAAAAAAAAATATTATTTAAGAAATATTGACCCTTTCCAAAAATTATTGTTTTAATCTAAAAATTGTTTTAATTGTTGATACATAAAAACCTAACTTCCTCTCTTTGATTTATACTCCTAAAGAAGTAGGGGTGGAACTAATCTTAATTTTTAGGAGTGATATGATACTGAAAATTCTACGAGTCAAAGCACGAATCTTGTGTTGGCGATTAGTTAAATAACACATTATTAAAACTTTGTGATATTAGTCGCTCTTAAATATGAAGTGTTTATAGTCAAATCGAGCGTCTTGGGCATCTCCAAGATCTCTAATTCGACTTATTTGAGCATTTAAATACTTCGATGATCAAGTGAATCATTTTGAGCCGTAATGGAGTGGTTTGGATTTTGCATGTATTCTGAAGCGTCAATCCTCATCGAGCCCTTCTGGGGGGAGGCTAAAGAAGATAGAGCTCAAGGCTTGAAGAGCTCAATCGTGCGTCGGTGATTGCCGCCGTCGCATCATCCGCCATCGACCAGCCCGGCCGACCCGCCGTGCCGTCATCGCCATCGACCAGTTGGTCGCCATCGACCATCGTTACGACGGCCGTCGATCACCGTCGACCCTTATTGTTGGTCACCACCACCACGGCCGGTCGGATCATCGCCGACATCGTCATTCATTATCGTCGACCTGCTAACCAACTACAGCATATTACCATTGCGTAATTGCCACTGATTCAGGATTTACGTTATCGCACATCTGACTCGTAATCCCATTATCGAGAAAACTTAAATTTTGCACTTCAAAATAGATATATAGTGGAACATTTTTATAGAACTAGGCTCCGTGATTTTTTACTCTTTTTGGAGTTTTTTCATGTTAAAATCCTAGAGTTCTTCGTTCTCTCTTCAAATATCTATGTGTGTGTTGGATTTCAATGAGAAAAAGTTTTATTCGCCAAATTTCTAGCGTAAGTTTGACACCGTTTGTGAGAAACATTCCCTTTACATCTTCACAATGGTTGACAATCTAACTTTATGCTCAGAGCAGCACCATCTATATGGTAGAGGAAATCTCACTCTAAAGGAATACATAAGAAAAATGAAGATTCATCAAACTTCGATCCTTCAGCTTTTATTGGAATTTGGATGATAACTCTTAATCTCAAAAGATTGCCCAAATCAATATTATGTATATCTAATTGATTATCAGTTCGAGAAATAGGTCAATGATGTGGAGCATTTTCAACAAAAAGAAAATAGAGAGATAGCTTTGCAAATTATGATTCTCCAATCATACTCATGAAAAATAAGGCAAAGGTTAATGAGTAATTTTGGCTACAGCCTCAAACAAATGTTTTAATTTGACCTCTTTCACACACGTTAACATCATTGAGTAATACTCTAACAAATAATCTCGAAAGAATCAAAATGTTTAACCTCTTCCACATTAACGTCATACTTTGACAAAATAACCTCGTATAAGAGTTAAAACTATTGATTTCTTTCACACAGGTTAAATGTCATGGAGTAATACTCTGACAAACAACCTCAGATGGATAAAAATTTCTCAACGGATTCGATTCGACATCTTCCATACAGATTAACATCATCAAGTAATACTTTAATAAAAAACCTTGGATGGGTCAAAAATCCTCAACGGATTCGATTCAACCCCTTCCATATAAATTACTATCATCAAGTAATACTTTGACAAATAACCTCGGATTGGTCAAAAATCCTTGGATGATTCGATTCGACCTTTTTTCATATAGGTTAACGTCATCAAGTAATACTTTAACAAATAATCTCGGATGGGTCAAAAATTCTTGGCGAATTTGATTCAACTTCTTCCATACAGGTTAACGTCATCAAGTAACACTTTGACAAATAACCTCGGATGGGTCAAAAATTCTCAATGGATTTGATTCAACATCTTCCATACAGGTTAATGTCATCAAGTAATACTTTGACAAATAACCTCGGATGAGTCAAAAATCTTTGACGGATTCGATTCAACCTCTTCCATACAGGTTAACATCATCAAGTAATACTTTGACAAACAATCTCGGATGGGTCAAAAATTCTCAGCGAATTTTATTCAACATCTTCCATACATGTTACTATCATTAAGTAATATTTTGACAAATAACCATAGATGAATCAAAAATCCTTGGTAGATTCGATTCAACCTCTTCCATATAGGTTAACGTCATCAAGAAATACTTTGACAAATAACCTCAGATGGGTCAAAAATTCTTGGCAGATTCGATTCGACCTCTTCCATACAGGTTAACATCATCAAGTAACACTTTGACAAAAAATCTCGGATGGGTCAAAAATCCTCAGCAGATTTGATTCAATATCTTCATACAGGTTAATGTTATTAAGTAACACTTTGTCAAATAACCTCGGATGAGTAAAAAATCCCTAACAGATTCAATTCGACCTCTTACATACAGGTTAATGTCATCAAGTAACACTTTGACAAAAAACCTCGGATGAGTCAAAATGATTCTATTCTACCCCTTCCATACAAGTCAACGTCATTAAATAACATCATGAAGAATGACACTCTGAAATTATTTGCCAGAATTTTTGAGTTTTCTGAGGAATGGTTTCTAATCAATGCTTCCCCACCATCTTAGCAGCTGTCAACTATTAGAGTTTTAAGAAAATCAATTTTCTATAAGCTACGGGCCTTGATCGCCTCTAAATCCAATCGGTCTGATGAAGATAGTTGACGCCTCGTTCGAGGGAAAATTGGAGCCTAGTTATACGAACTACGGGTCTTGATCGCCTCAAACCGGTCGGTCCGACGAGGACAGTTGATGCCTCTCTCGAGGGAAAACTGGAGGCTCGCCGTATGAACTACGAGTCTTGATCGACTCCAAATCCGGTCGGTCCGACGATGACAGTTGACATCTCTTTCGAGAGAAAATTGGAGCCTCGTCATTGAACTACGGGCTTTGAATGCCTCCGAACCCGGTTGGTCTGACGAGGATAATGCCTCTTTTAAGGAAAAACCGAAGTCTCGCCGTATGAACTACGGGTCTAGATCAACAAAACAAATGACCTTCTTTTCAGAAGAAGGTTAGAGCTTCGCTGACAAAAGAAAAAAAATTTACCCTTAGCTCCTAAACTTCTGCTAGATAATTTCTCATCCATCGTAGAATAATACTAGAATATATGGAAGAAAACTATCTCCTTACTTGATCCCTGGGGGATTTTTATAGATCCATTATAGGGGTAAAAAGATAATAATTTTTTTTTAAAAAAAAAAACCCCCTCTCCTCTTTATGGCTAGCTTTTGCAGCCATTTAATTAAAAAAATCTCTATCTTCATTATGGTTGGCATTTGCAAGTCATTTAATTAAAAAAAATCCCCTCTCCTCATTATGGCAAGCATTTATCAACCATTTAATTAAAAAAAATCCTTCTTCTCATTATGACTAACGTTTGGCAGTCATTTAATTAAAAAGAACTCTCTCCTCATTATGGTTAGCATTTGCAAGTCATTTAATTAAAAAAACTCATCTTCTCATTATGGCTGATGTTTGTTAGCCATTTATTTAAAAAAAAAACTCTTATTCTCATTATGGCTAGCGTTTACGAGCCATTTAATTAAAAAAATCTCCTCTCCTCATTATAGCTGGCATTTGCTAGCCATTTAATTTTTTAAAAAAAAAACTCTCTTCTCATTATGATTCGCATTTATCAGCCATTTAATTAAAAAAATCAAAATTTTGCTTACACGTGCGTTTGTGCGGACGCCTACGCCAGCAGCGCAGCTCGCACCCACATACACTCCCTATCGCTTATGAGTCTTGTGCACCCATGAAGATCTATTTTCTCAAACTATATGTGACGTAAAGGTTAATGAACCCGCAAATTTCATTGAAGAAGTTGTTATTTTTATATGACACTGAAAATTTTACTAGTCGAAGCACGAATCTTGATGTCGAAAGTAATCTGATTATGTCGAGACTAACCCAAATCAAGCGCTTATTGAAAACTTTGCGATATCAGTCGGATCCTAAATATAGAGTGTTTATAATCAAATCAACGTCTTGACGAGCCGGATCTAACAAGCCCAAGATCTTCTAATTCTGATTTCATTTGAGCATTCAAATAATTAAAATACATAAGATGATCAAGGGAATCATTTTTTGTCGATGGAATGGTTTAGATTTTGTATGTATTTACAAAAATATCACTATAATCTATAAATAGCGTCATTCTTCATGAGGAGGCCTAAAGAGAAGAGAGCTTTGAGGCTTGAAGAACCTCCAATAATTATTGTCGACGATCGTCGACTGCCGGCCATCGCCACGACCCGCCGGCGCCGTCGACCCATCGATCATCGCGCGGCACCGCTGGTCACGACCGCCACCCGGTCTTCGCCAACCACCGGTCCTGCTGGCCGACCGCCGGTCCTTGGTGACCGCGGTTCACCGTGTCGTCGACCACATTGTTGGTAAGCGCCGACCACATTATTACCGCTGCTGTTCGCCATGTCATTGACCACTCATTGGTCACCACCATTGCTCGACCACCACCGTTTCATCACCGTAGACCATCTTTCGATCCGCTGCCCGAGCCAATTGTTGGTCATCACCGCCATCGCGGTCACGCCTACCACCACCATAATCTTCATAATATCATTTAGCGTCATTCATTATCGCACATCACTAATCACATTCTGTTTCTTCACCGTTGTTTTGTCACCGATTTTGATTTCCGGTTGCTTTCTCGTATATAACTGTACTCACATTATCGGAAAACTTAAACTTTGTACATATATATAGTATAACATTTTTTTCCTAGGCATGATTTTTTTCTTTTGATTTTACATAAAAATCCTAGAGTTTCTCGTTATTTCAAATATTTGTGTGTGTCTTTGGATTTCTCAAAAGGGGTAAAATTATTCTCTCGGCAACTAGGTTTCTAACACGCAACAAGGAGTAAATTTTTTATGTTTGGATAAAAGGAAAATAAGAGAGAATAAATGACTAATTTTATTATCACATATAAAAAAATCATAAAATTTAGAGGAGACAATTATGTCTAAACCCGCCCTTATAAATAAGTCATGTTACACTTGGGATACTCCCAAAAATATTTGGTGTATTCTATCATGGTTTTGCAATATTCAAGATTAAATGTGCCCTATATGTTTCAGCGGATTCTCATGCATGATATCTGATGATAATTTATAATGGAATTATCACTATAAAATTATATCATAGATTTTTTATAAATTTTCAACTAGAGCCTCGCATCATAGAAAATGTTAAGTACAACTTTTTGCTGAACTACTTTGTTAATAGCTGATAGAGGACTCAAAATACATTTGCGATCATGAATATAGCAGCCGGTGGAAATGCTGTCATCTTGGTCGCATTGTCCCATAACTTGGTCGCAAATTCACTTAACACGAATGTTAAGTTTTAGCGTAGTATTTGAGAGTTTAAGTTTTTAATTAAGATATTTTGAATTTAAATTTTTGTAAGTGTTAGTATGTATAAATTTGTGATTAAATTAGTTCATATCTCAAAAAATTCACCCAAATTCTAATAGTGAGTAAATAATATCAGATTTGTATGTAAAATATTGTTTGTGAATATTTGATACATGTTATGCTCAAACATAATTGGAAGAGAGGTAATTAACACAGTTAAAACGGATTTGCGTGGTGCGTTGGACACATTAACAATTTAGGTAAATATGAAGAGTGTATTTATATACTTTTTTACTCTCTTTTTTTTTTTTTGTTAAAACTGATTTTTAAAACAATTATTTAGAAAATTTTCTTAAAAACTAAACCAGCTTTTGGCATGAAGTACTTGAGCAGAGAAAGAAAATAAAAAGTTCCAGGCTAAAATCATCCCCCATATGAAAACCGTAAGCCATATTAATTTTATGTAATATGATAGGTATTTTAATTAAAAATAGTCTTACATATATATTTTAAAATAGGGGTATTTATATACATAGCACATAATTCTTATATATTTACATATCTAATACTTAAATTTTCATATTTATATAAATTACATCCAAATCTTTCCTATTACATCTAAAATAATACTATCAATATTTAAAATGGAATGCATGTTTTTAGCATAAAAAATTTTATATTTGTAAATATCAAATTTTTGGTATTAAATATGAAAAAATATATATCTATATATATATATATATCTATATATATATATATATCTATATATATATATATATAGGCGCCACCCACCGCGTGCTCACACACACGATCTGAACCCTATTTCCAAACCCTCGTAGTCGCTGCGTGACTGCGTCTTTCCTCCCTCCGTCACTGCCCATCCGTTCTCTGCGTTTTCTCTGTTTTTTTTCTTTCTATTCTGCTTCTCTGAATCTCGTGAGGCCATGACTCCGTGAGGCCGTGATTCGTGAAGGAGTTTGAGAGGTAAACTGAAGATTGCTACGCCATTGCCGGTCTTTGCCCTTCTCGCCTTTTTTGTTTGCCGTCGAGCTACCCGTCACGGTGAAAGTTTTATCTAAGGGTTACATTCGTGAGTTATAACGGTTCCTTGTGCTCTCTTTTTCTTTTTTTCTTCCTGTTTTCATTTCAAATTTTGATATATATAGTTTTCATTTTCTTCCTCCTGATTTTAGGTAAGCTGTTTTGAAGATCCTATTTTGATTATTTCCTGATTAATTTTAATACTCCTCTCTTTCCATTTCTTTTACTGTATCCGAAATCAAAGGATTAGCACTTTCAACAGTTATGTGGTGGCAACACTTATTCTGAAAAAACAAGCAAATGTTACGAGATGATTTAGAACTCGAGTCGAGTTCTTTTGAAGCAGGAGGGATTTGATGCAGGGACTTTATTATAGTTTTACATTTATTATTATAGTTTTATTAATATACTTAAGTAACTCTTAAGTACATTAATTAGGTTTGTTTTACTAGGGTCATTTTGTCGCTAGAGTTTATAAATTGACGGGATATGTTAGAGAAGGGGTATTGTAATCTCATTTTAGTTTTATAGTGAAAATTGGTATTTACTACTGCTCTTTGTCTCCGTGTAACTCCTCTTTGTCTCACCATTTTTGCACTGCATCACCTTCAATATATAGAGCAAGTACATCAGAAAATTGATTAACACAATTAGAGCTTGAATGTTCAAATTGTAGCAAGTGACTACAATCCAAACCTTCTTTGTTTTGTAGTTGCATCACATGATTTGCACCATGTGACAAGATTCTAATCTCTGGCACACAATTATAATTTGAAACATCTTTGTTATGAAAACTTAAGCGTGAGCACTTTGGCTACATAATTGTAAAATGCTCATTACTGCATTATCATTTTAGATAAGCTTTAATTCCTTCAGAGATGTGGCATAAACATGATAGTAAATTTCAGAATCATATCCTCTGAGCCAACGACAAATCTCTTCAATCTTTGCTACTAATAAATAATAATTAAGTACATATTTATCTAGCTTTATAGTCTTTTGCATTCCCCCTTCCCCTTTTTTAATTCAATCTATATTAGTAAGTTTACTGCAACAACCATTAAGTTTGATTGTTAATAAAAGTCAAATCTTTGTATCCAACATGCCCTCAATTCCAAATGGATTGAACAAAGCTTATAGAAATAATGAAGAAAGAAGCTTGAAATGAACATTAAATATTTGAATAAGCTCGTCAACTAATAACATAAAATTTTAACTAATCTTCACTTTTTTTTTTTAAAAAAAAAAGACAAATTGATGTATAGTTTCAGGATAACTTTTTTCAATCGAAACAAAATAAGATCAAAAAACCTTTCAACTTTTAAAAAGAAATTAGCTTAGAAAAAAAAAACTGTTATCTGTAAAGTTCCAAGAAATTAAGTGCTTCTAAGATACAAGAAAATACCTAACTTTCTGGAATACTAATAAAGCTCATCGTTTGGAGTCGACGCAGAGGAAAAATGGAGGATTACCAATTGTATGATTGTATCTTTTGAATTTTGATTTGTAGCTTTTCGTGTCTGGAATACTAACAAAGCTCATCGTTACATTTATTATGCGTCCATTAATTTGTGTTACATCTATGCTCAATAGTTTCAACTCAATAAAACATGGGCATGCGGTTTCAACCCTAAAATTGTTTGAGGCTAAAAAATCGATGAAAGCACTATCATAGATGATAGAACTATAGAAGCACATATTAATTTTTTTTTTTTTTTTTTTGACACTGAAACAAGTTTGAACAACGAACTGTATATGGATATTGATGCATTTAAAAAAAAACCATAGAGAGCCAGATTTTTATTTCCGAACACTATTTTTTTGCAGGACAATATTGCATAGATATGCAAATGAAGGAAAGCCGTTTCTTTCTTTCTTTCTTTTATTCTTTTTTTTTTTTTTTTTTGCATTTCTATTACTCTAAGTGGTGGATAATGATGCTGATATTTTTTGTGCTTAATCTTTCTTGCATATAGCTGAGAAATATTGCTTTTAGGATTGAGAGTTTGAGTTGATTTGTTCACGATTTGTGTGTTAATATTTAGTTTATCAAAGAATTGCATATGGAAAATTAAAAGTTAAATTTCTATTTAGATGAATCAACTTAAGTTTTATTTTGTGTTATGTTTATGAAAATAACTATCATTCATTGTTTCTTTTACATAAGTGTACAATGATGGATTTTAATTGGATAATTGTTTTTTAAAAAGCTGATTAAAATGTATCTGATTGGTACTAATAGTTAAGCACTCAAAACCCTATTACATCATTTTGTATTCTCATGTCCCGTTATTTGTGTGGCAAAGTGATTAGAGAATCTGAGATCGAACTGATATTTTTTTTTTTTGGAAAGTTGAGTCTTAAGGACAAATTACACACAAATCTTGCATGTGTACTAATATTTATTTTTTTGTATATTTAATCATTACTTATATGCTTTATGTTTTATGATTTTAGAAGAATAGAACATTCAGAAATATTTCTCTGGAGATCTTCTGATTAATTAAGGTATGTGAATATTTTTTTTTAATAAAAGAAAGTGTGCCTTTTTTTTAAAATTTATTAATTTATTATTTCTTAATAATAAAGGTGTGTCTTTATTAAAAATACTATTGATTTATTTTAGGTGAGGTATTGTGCCTTTATTTTGAAATTATTTTTTTAGAAAAGGCGAAAGTGTCTTTATTTTGTTTTTGAAATATGTTCAAAAGCATATCTTCTCATTTTTTTAATATTAATCTTTAAGACTTTACATCAAGATTTTAATCTGTTCTTTTAATTAGATATGGATATATTTTAAAGAAAGATTAAACAAGATGAGTCCAGTTATTCACATCTTATTAGTGGTGAATGTAGTAATACAAAATCTAAACAAGTTCACAATTCAACGTAGAAGATATTGTAGCAGATCCTGGATTAAGAAAAAAAATTTCAGAGTATCATCCCAATGACTGTGATAGAGTTAGAAGAGCATATCTTCAAAAAGGGCCATGTCAACCTCGTGATCATGAATTTTCTCAAACACAAATCGAAAATAAATTGCACAGGTTTAATCCAAAATGGTTTGATGAATATAAATGTTGGTTAGAGTACAGTATTGCAAAAGATACAACATATTATTTATTTTGTTATCTTTATAGAGCTGATATTGGTGAACAAGCAAGTGGCGATAGTTTTGATAATAAGGGATTTAAAAATTGGAAAAAAAAAGAAAGATTTGAAGTTCATATTGGCCAAGTTAATAGTGCTCATAATATTGCTCGAAGAAAATGTGAAGATTTAATGAATCAGGATCAACACATTGCATTTTCTTATAGACATTCGATCAAAATCGAAGGGATTACAACACGATTATGTCACAATTGATTGTGTATGCTTTCTTTTAAGCCAAGGATTAGCTTTTATTATGATGAATCGAGGATTATGAAAATCAAGAAAACTTTCTTGAACTTCTACACTTTTTGGCTGAGCATAATGAAAGTATTAATAAGGTTGTCTTTGAAAATGCTCCAGGAAATAATAAGTTAAGCCTCGAAATTCGAAGGATATTACAAAATTTTCTATTGAGACTTCAAATATTATTATCAATGATTTGGGTAATAATTTATTTGCAGTTCTTTTAGATGAATCTGATGTATCAATGAAAGAATAAGTGGCTATTGCGATTCGTTTTATGTTGATAAGAGATTTTGAGGCGTTCCTTGGTATTATACATGTTGGTGAAACAACGCTCCAACACTTAAATATGTGAGGCACTTTTCTCAAAGCATGGATTAAGTATATCGAATCATTGTCAAGGTTATGATGGGGCTAGCATCGTGGTGAGTTTCATGGATTAAAAGCTTTAATCTTGAAAGAAAATAATTGACTTATTACATTCATTGTTTTGCTCATCAATTACAATTAGCACTAGTTCTTGAGAATCATATTCAGATTGCTATATTTTTTAATAATGTATCTAATTTGATAAATATTGTTGGAAGTTCTTGCAAAAGGAGGGAAATTTTATTTGAAAGATAATTAAACAAAGTTGTTGAGCAAATATGGAGTGGAGAACTACAAGATGGCAAAGGTTTAAATCAAGAAATAACTCTTCAACGAGCTGGAGATACACGTTGGGGATCACATTATGTTGCATTGATAAATATACTTATTTTATTTGGATCTATTATAAATGTTCTTGATATAATTGTAGAAAATGTTTTAAATAATGAACAAAGAGATGAAGCAAATACTCTGCTTGATTCAATTCAATGTTTTGAGTTTGTTTTCAATCCGCACTTGATGAAATCCATATTAGGAATCACAAATGAGTTATCTCAAGTTTTACAAAAAAAAAAAAAGATCAAGATATTATAAATGCCATGACTTTGGTTAAGGTCAAAAAAGACTACAAAATATGAGGGATGATGGTTGGAACATTTTATTTGAAGAAGTTCATGTATTTTGTGAGAAAAATGATATACTTGTGCCAAATATGAGTGAAAGATTTATTATGCGTGGAAGATCAAGAAGATATGCTCAAGGAATCACAAATTTACACTATTATCAAGTTGAGTTATTTTATTTATTGATATGCTTCTGAGAGCTTAACAACATATTTGATGAGGCCAATACTGAATTACTTTTATATGTGGCATGCTTGAATTCATGTGATTCTTTCTCAGCTTTTGATAAAAAAAAAAAAAATTGATATATTTGGCAAAGTTTTATCCTACAGATTTCTCAGGCTTTGATATTATTATTTTAGATAGTCAACTTGAGAATTATATTATTGACATTGATATGGCTCTCAAAATACCACTAGTCAAAGCACAAATCTTGATGTCGAAACCGATATGATTTTGAGTCAATACCGATCGAGATCAAGCACTTAAAATATCATTGAAATCTTTGGGACATCAATTAAATCCTAAAACAACTCTCAAATATGGAGTGTGTATAGTCAAATCGAGCGTCTCGACGAGCCGGATCTACTAAGATCTCATAATTCGACTTCATTTGGGCATCCAAATGCTCAAAATATATCAAATGATCAAAGGAATCATCAGATCGAGGAGGGGTATGGAGCTTTACATGAATTTACAGAATGTCCTCCCATCTATAAATAGGCCTTCATTCCTCACATGAGGGGGCCGTGCCAAGTGAAGAGGAGTTGAAACAAGTGAAGAGAAGAGGAGACCGGTGTCGTCAACCACCACCACCACGTCGATCCTTCGTCACTGAAGCAAGGAAGAAGAGGGAAGAGTCAAGGAAGAAGAGGAAGAGCAGAAGGAAGAAGAGAGGAAGAGTCCAAGCAAGGAAAAGGAAGAGTGCGAGGAAGAAGAGGAAAAGCCAGTGAGGAGGAAGAGAGCTCAAGCTTGAAGATCCTCAAGCAAGATCGCTTAGATTACTCCTCGGCATCAACCATCGCCACGCCTCACCTAATTGTACTGTATTCCAGAGTTATCTCCATCAAGATGATTACAACTGATCATTGTTACATTGTTATTCCTCTCTCATATCAGTAATCGTTATCGGGAAGATTTTGTACTCAAAATACATAGTGGAAGCTTTTCTTGGGCTAGTGGTTTTTCCCCTCTTTTGAGGGTTTTCCACGTTAAAATTCAGGTGTCTCTTGTTCTCTTTAATTACCTGTGTGTCTGGACTTACAAGCGTAAAACTTTCACTCTTTGGTTTTCATGAGACATGAAATCAATGATTCATTTTGAAGTTGAAGGGAATTAGAGAACTTGCACAAAAGTTAGTAGAGACAAAGAAAAATGATATTTATCCTCTGTATATTTCTTTAAAACTTGCTTTGATATTGTCAATCGCATAGGTTGAAAGAGCATTTTCTGATGAAGATCGTAAAAAAATCTCATGATAGAATGAGAGATTCTTGGATGAATGATTGTCTTATTACATATATTGAAAAGATGTATTTAGAGTGTTGATAAGGAATTGATTATCTGAACGCCAAAATATGAAGACTGGATGGAGAAGTTATAAATGGTATGTGTAAAAAAAATTTATGTTATTGGTTTGATTTCTTTATTTTGTTATATGAGATCTTTGATTTTAATTTTATATAAAAGTAGATTATTCATTATTTTATTGTCTCGAAAAAAATTTATGGATCCTATATATATATATATATATATATATATATATATATATATATATATATATATATATATATATATATATATATATATATATATATATATATATATATATATATATATATATATATATATATATATATATATATATATATATATATATATATATATATGTGTGTGTGTGAGAGAGAGAGAGAGAGATAAATAAATATGAATTCAATCTTTATTTTAATTAATTATTAAATGAAAAATGTATAATTATATGCCTATTAATTATTATGTAATATGATAGAAATATTTGTTATTGCCAATAATATGAGATGTAAGCTCAAAGGTTATTGGCTATATTCGTTCTCTTATTGCTTTAAATTTAATGTTATCAGCTCTATTAAGTTTGAAAATTTTATCTAGATAGTTGAGATCTTTTTTGTAACTCTCTAAATTTAAATTTTATTATAAATTTATTTGATTTTATTTAAATCCTAATTTTTTATTTCGCTGGAATAATTAAAACGATACTTTGCAGGGTTTCTGCAACTATCAAGTTCAAGTTATTTAGTACTTACAATTTGTCAGAAAGTTCATGGACCAATCTCATTTCATATTTTACAATTTTAGCTATTTAAAATCAAATCAGTAGTATTAATTGACATGTAATTTTAATTCAACCAGCAATAAACTTGATATGACACTTAAAATACTACTAGTCGAAGCACAAATCTTGATGCTAAAAATAAGCTGATCCGAAGTTGAAACTGGTCGAGATCAAGCACTTAAAATATCCTTGAAAATTTTGGGATATCAGTTAAATCCCTAAATAGCTCTCAAATATGGAGTGTTTATAATCGATTCGAGCGTCTCGACGAGCCGGATCTAACGAGCCCAAGATCTCAAAATTCTGACTTCATTTGAGTATTCAAATACACAAAATACATCATATGATCAAAGGAATCACTTTGAGTGGAGTCGATGGAGGTGATTCTTGGTTTGCATGTATTTACGCCACTCTTCCAATTTATAAATAGCATTCCTCATAAAGGCAAGCAGAGAGTGAGAAATAAAGCTTGAAACTTTCCCACACAATCGTGCCACCACTCGGTTGTTAACCACCGTGATTCTCGTCGTCAATCTGGTCGGTCTTCATGATGACCTTCGTTAGTTGGTTGTTCATTTGTCACCATCATTACCACTGTTATGAGCTATATATGACTATTATTGTCTAATTTTGGGATTCTCATTGCCCCTTCATATCTGATTATGTAATCCGTTATCGGAAAACCCATCTCAAAATAAATAGATAGTGAAAGCTTTTTCTACCGTAGTTTTCCTCTTTTGAGGTTTTCTAAGTTAAAATTTTTGGAGTTTTCTTGTTCACTCTTTAAATATCTTTGTGTGTGCTGAATTTCATAACAATGCTAAGACGTAAAATTTTACTCTACCACAACAGGTTTTCTAGCACGCAACAAAACTAATAATAATAATAATAATAATAATAATAATAATAATGACAAATAATTTTTTTCTAGAAGAGAGAGATCAAATCAATAATTAATCAGCATATGCCCATGTGGTTGTTTAAAGAGAAGATTCATAAGGTACATTATATTGAGGCAATTGTTGAAAGCATGAATATCTAAAATAAATTTAAATACAAGTAGTTATTCGCATTACAAGTACTTAATATTTTAACATAAAAAAGATAAAATTTGCAGAAGAAAAGTCTGGCTATTCACATTGCTATTGTTTCAAAAGAATTGGCTTCATCCATGATAGAGAGAAGAAAGAAACACATGTAATAACTGATAAATAATATATAAATTTGTTTTTTTAGATAGCTTATAAAGAATGTATTTATTAAAATTATTTTTTAATCAATTAATTAATTTTTCAGCCATATGCTAATAGTTAAAATAATATATTATAATTATATAAAATTTATAATATTTATTTGGGAGATTTATATATATTCCACACAATTTTTATGTATTTACATATCTAACTATTAACTTCAATTTTTTATGTATAATATTATAATATTTAATATCATATCAAAAATATCATAATTATTTATTTTTTTAAAGTGAAATGTATCATTTTAAATATAAAAAAATATTAGATAAGTAAATATTTAATTTTATATATATATATATATATATATATATATATATATATATATATATATATATATATATATATATATATATATATTCTATCTATTTTGATGTTTTCATATGAATAGAAGTGATATGACTCTCAAAATATATGGACACAAATCTTGATGTCAGCGATATGATTTTGAGTCAAAGCGAATTAACACTTAAAATATCATTAGAATCTTTGGGATATCAATTAAATTCCAAACGACTCTCAAATATGGAGTATTTATAGTCAAAGCGTCTCGACGGGGATCTAACGAGCCTAAGATCTCATAATTTTGACTTCATTTGGGCATCCAAATGCTCAAAATACATCAAATGATCGAAGGAATCATCACGGCCGTCCGTCGAGGGAGTGGTATGGGCCATGAATTTCAAGAATGCCCCTCCTCCATCTATAAATAGGCCTTCATTCCTCACATGAAAGGGGCTAAGAGTGAAGTGAAGTGAAAAGAAAGAAGAAGTGAGGAAGAAGAAGAGTCAAGTAAGGAAGAAGAGAAGAAGAGTCAAGCAAGGGAAGAAGAAGAGTCAAAGCAAGGAAGAAGAGGAGAGTCAAGAAGGAAGAAGAGGAAGAGTCCAACAAGGAAGAAGAGGAAGAGTCAGCAAGGAAGAAGAAGAAGAGTCCAAGGAAGAAGAGGAAGAGAGTCAAGGAAGAAGAGGAAGAGTCAGAACAGGAAGAGGAAGATTAAGGAAGAACAGAAGAGTCCAGGAAGAAGAGGAAAGTGAGGAGGAAGAGAGAAAGCAGAAGATCCTCAAGCAAGATCGCCTCGCTCAGCCATCAACCATCCTCACATAGGTTACCCATCCACCATCGAATATTACAACCGATCATTGTTACGGTTGTTATTCCTCTCTCTTATATGCAATCTGTAATCTGTTATCGAAGACTTTGTACTCTGAAATAGATACATAGTGGAAGCTTTTCTTGAGCCCATGGTTTTCCCTCTTTTCGAGGTTTTCACGTTAAAATTGAGTGTCTTGTTTAACTCTTTAATTATGGACTTTGTACAAGGCTAAGGAGTAAACTTTCACTCTATCGTGGCGGTTTTTTCGCAGCCAGTTTGGCGTCAGGGAAGAAAAATCCTTCAACCATAATTCCGTGAACATCCACGTTATGGCCAATAGACACCTGACACTCATCCGAGCCTCATCCGACTCATCATTCTCAAAACCCATCCACGAACCAAGGACACCAAGTTGAGGCGGGCAGGAATCTCTTTGGAAGATCATGTCCTCATGGAGTCTCAAAATAAAATGATCCAGCTGCAGGATTACAACTACTACGTCATATGTCCCCAAGATGGCGTTGCAGGTCAAAATGCGTCCCAACAGGTTCCTCGCATGGGGTAACGATCTCCTTGACCCTGCTACTCATCCATCCATGCGCTCAACCGGTTACTAATCCACCAATCATTGTCGATAGCTTCACACATGCTCATCTTATTCATTTCGTCATGACATTCGCAGTACGGCTTAATACAAGATGAATTTCACCTTCAAGGCAATCATCTTCACCCACACGGTTATGAGGAATCTTCACCTTTATCTCAAGCCATTCTCAACATCCAATTCCGTGGGTTTCAAGCTTGATCATTGACTTGATGGGGGCGACCCCACGAACACATCATTCGGGACTATCATGCATATCCAACGAGCTCGACACTACTTTGTCGGTCTTTCCGTTACCCTCAAAGCTCGGCACTTGGTTCTACTCTCTTCAAGAGGATCCATCCACACACCTTTGAACTGCCGGGTTCTTTGTGGAGCAGTTCATTGCAAGTGGAGAATCATTAAAGATTCCTCCCATCTTTTATTCGACGAGCGAGGTGAATCACTCAAGAATACTTCCAAAGGTTCTCCTTAGAAGCTTCGCCAAATACACGGGTAGACCCGAACTATTAAGAGTTTTCCTTGGAGGACTCGTCAGGCCTTTCTATTCATCATTAGTCGCATGTATGTGACTTAGTTCATCGTGTGGAAGCACAAATCTCTGATGAAGCTATTCATGCCCATGTAATTTGAATCTAGGGAAACGTAAGAGCATCCCATAAAATGCAGACCGACAGTCCAAAAAAAAAAAAAAAAAAAAAAAACAACCTCGTGATCTCCCTCCACGACCTCCATATCAATCGACTCAAACGAACATGCCTCCAACTGGGGGGCAACTCTTAATCTCAAAGATAAGCAAGCCCAACACCAATGAAAAGGCAAAGATCAATAGTCTCGCTCAAGCTCATACAAATATTCGACCTCTTCCATACGGGTTAACGTCGTCAGTAAACACTCGATTAATAACCCGGGATAGGTCAAAGCGTCCTTGGTGGACTTAACGGCGACCTTCCATGCGGGTTAGCGTCGCCGGTAAAACTTCGACTAACGGGATAGGTCAAAACGTCCTTGGTGGACTTCCGACCTCTTCCATACGGGTTGCGTCATCGGTAAAGCTTCCCAACCCGGAAGGTCAAAATGTCCTTGGTGGACTTCTGCGATCTCTTCCAAGCGGGTTAATGCCGAGCAAAAGCTCGACAAACAACCGAAAGGTCAAAAGGTCCTTGGTGGACTTCCAGCCTCTTCCGAGTTAACGCCAGGTAACACCACGACAAACAACCGGATAGGTCAAAACTTTGTACCTACTCCACGTTAACGTCAGCGGGTAACACTCGACAAACAACCTGACGGGTCAATATCCTCGGATTCAAATCAACCTTTTCCACAGCTAACATCGCCGGTCAAAATCCTCATACTACGAGCGACTGCGCCGTCGACACCATCGATTTTCGCATTCGCGACCACCCGTCGGTCCGCCCATCGCCGGCAATCTTAGCCGGTCATCCAGCCTCACTGGCATCGACGCTCGGCCGCCGCTGACTCTGCCGTCGCAGCCGCCGCCTAGCGATCTCCGTGTCATCTCCGAGCCGTCGTCACCGCCATAGGTCATCGCGAACCGCGGCTTAGCGTCGACATCGCGACTAGTGGCCGTCACGCGCCGCAGACCATGGCGACATCTCCGGTCATCTCCGGCAAACCGCGGTCACACCACTATGATCGGTCGCCGCGAAATCGTCACCGGACACTGCCGCATTCTCGGCAGCAACCCGGCCGGTCGCATCTCTGGGTCATCCCGCCATTCACCGGCGGCCGCCGATCTACGTCAGCGTCGCGGTTACCTTCGACCAACCGTGCGCTAATAAGTGGTCCGCCGTATTACCGTCGCGGTCGCTGCCGCTACCATGGCCGGCAATCTTGCCGATCATCACCATTTGGCGGTCATCGCGCCATTCGCGCGATTCACCGTCGGTACCCAGATTCAATTCAACCTCTTCCGCCGCATGCGTCGCCGGTAAAACTCGACTAACCCAGATAGGTCAAACGTCTTGGTGGACTTCCGGCCTCTTCCATGCGGGTTGCGTCGGTAAAAGCTCGACAAACCGAAAGGTCAAAATGTGGTGGACTTCTCTTCCGGTTAATGACGAGCAAAGCTCGACAAACAACCGGAAGGTCAAAGGTCCGTGGACTTCCCACGCCTCTTCCACAGGTTAGCGTCATGTAACACCACGACAACAACCTCGGATAGGTCTTTGTACTCACGTTAACGTCGCGGTAACACTCGACAAACAACCCGGATGGGTCAAATATCTCGCGGTTCAAATCAACCTCTTCCACACGCGTTAACGTCATCGTAACACCACACGAACAATCTCGGATAGTCAAAACTTTGTACCTGAGTTAATGCGTGTAACATCTCAAAGATAGGTCAAAGATCTCACCGGTAGGTCGACTACCGTGCCGACCACCCCGCTGCACCGGCAGTCACACCCGTCGGCCAACCGCTGGTCGGTCCGCCGTGTCGCCGACACTCTGACCATGGCGGCAATCTCGCCCGGTCACCACCCGCCACCGGCGGTTATCGCCGACCACCCTTGCAAGTCACCATCGGGAATATGGGTTTCCCCATCGTCAAACATCTTAGCCCGGACGGTCCGGCCGGCGTGCCGGAACCACGGCGTATCTGCCGTGGGCGCGATAATTCCACGGACGGTACGGCGGGCCGGAACCACACGCGCTCCGTGGGCCTTGATCGCCTAACCCGGACGGCCAGAGGCCGATAAACCGGAACCACGACTTCTCGTGGCCTTGATCGCTCTTAACGGACGGTCACGGCGATGCCGGAACACGGCGTATCACGTGGGCCATCGCCTCCAACCCGGAGACGAGGCAGGTCGCCGGAACCACGGCGATATCTGAGTGGCCTTGATCGCTTCACCGGACGGTCAGGCGAGGTGAGCGGAACCACGGCGTATCGTGGGCCTTGATCGCCTCGGGGCGGTCGAGCGGAAATTAACCCGAGCGATATCGTGGGCCTTGATCGCCCTAACGGGTCCGTGGGGCGATGCGCCGGGGAGGGAAGCGTACGTCGATGGCCGCCTCCCCAACCGGCTTCGGGGGCTAAATAAACAGGCGTCGGGTCCGGCGTCTGAGTGGGCCCATCGCCTCCTAGCAAGGATCCACGGGATCGCCGGGCAGGCGAAAGCGGAACCACGACGTCAGTGCTGATCCTTAACGACGATCCGAAGGGGTAACCGGACGGGCGGAAGCCGAACCACGACGTGTGGGCCTTGATCGCCCTAACCCGGATCAGGACGATAACGGATGTCGGAACCGGAACCACGGCTGCGTGGGCCTTGATCGCCTCCCCAACGGCCGGTCAGAGCCGACGATCGCCGGTAGGCCGGTGGCACCTGACGTCAGTGGGCCTTGATCGCCTCCGATGCCTCTTGATGCCTCTTGATCGCCTCCAGGACCCTCACTCAAGAAGAAGAAAGGGGAAAGGTGTGCCTCCCTCCCCCACCCAGAATTTATAGCCCAGAAAAAGGGTAAGAAACCTCTCAAAAAAAAAACAAAATGGCTCAAAACGGCCTGAAATGGCTCAAAAACGGCACAAAATGGCTCATAAAACGGCTCAAAACTGTAGCGTACATCATGGGCGTAGCCAGCCGACTTCAGCGCCTGTATGACGCGCCCCGGCTCGGTCGCGTCGGCGGTGTCGTCTGACGGACCGTGACCGACGTCGGCGACCCGACCGTCAGCGCTGCGAACCCGCTGACCGAATGACCCGAAACCAGATCGACCCGCGACCAGATACCCAGCGACTGACCCAGCGATCTGCGTCGACCTGCCATGACAGCCGGCGCCAGCGTGGCTTGCCCATAGTGCCGCATGGTCGGCCAACTCCGGCAGCAGTCTCGAACGCCTTTAAAACTTGAGTATCTAAATAGATCCAACCTCAAAATCTCATGCCTACGGCTACACATCTACTTTTCTAATCATAATTTTGTATTTTTCTGATGATTTCTTCTCTCAAAATATATGATTTATGGGCCCACACATTTCATTGAAGAATTCGTTATTTTCGAGCATTTGACACATATATTTTTGGATGATTAAGCTAATGTCATCCAAAAATAGGGGGGCAACTGATATGACTCTCAAAATATGACTAGTCAAAGCACAAATCTTGATGTCGAAAGCGATATGATTTTGAGTCAAAACCGATCAAGATTAAGCACTTAAAATATCATTAGAATCTTTGGGACATCAATTAAATCCCAAAACTCTCAAATATGGAGTGTTTATAGTCAAATCGGCGTCTCGTGGGATCTAAGCCTAAGATCTCATAATTGACTTCATTTGGGCATCCAAATGCTCAAAATACATCAAATGATCGAAGGAATCATCCTGAGCCGTCCGATCGAGGGGAGTGGTATGGGCCTTACATGAATTTCCAAGAATGCCCCTCCTCCCATCTATAAATAGGCCTTCATTCCTCACATGAAAGGGGCTAAGCTAAGTGAAGTGAAGTGAAGTGAAGAAGAAGAGGAGCTGAAGCAAGTGAGGAAGAAGAGGAAGAGTCCAAGCAAGGAAGAAGAGGAAGAGTCCAAGGAAGAAGAGGAAGAGTCCAACCAAGGAAGAAGAGGAAGAGTCCAAGCAAGGAAGAAGAAGAAGAGTCCGAGCAAGGAAGAAGAGGAAGAGTCCCACCAAGGAAGAAGAGGAAGAGTCCGAGCAAGGAAGAAGAGGAAGATTCCAAGCAAGGGAAGAGTCCAGCGAGGAAGAGAGGAAAGCCAGTGAGGGAGAGAGAGAGCAAGCTTGAAGATCCTCAAGCAAGATCGCACCAAGCAAGATCGCACTCGCTCGTGACCATCAACCACCACCACCACCAGTCATATAATTCCTATAGGGTTACCGCTCAAAAAATTACAACGATCATTGTTACAGGTTGTTATTCCTCTCTTATATGCAATTCATCCCGTTATCGTGGGAAGACTTTGTACTCAAAATGATACATAGTGGAAGCTTTTCTTGGGCTAGGCCAGTGATTTTTTCTTTCGAGGTTTTCCACGTTAAAATTAGGTGTCACTTGTTGTTGTCTTTAATTACCTGTGTGTATTGGACTTCACAACAAGGCTAAGGCGTAAACTTTCACTCTACCGCGACTGGTTTTCTAGCACGCAACAAGAAGGATTGTTTTTTATAAAAGCGGGTTGTTTATACAATATTTTATATACTCATATTCATATTATTTAATTAATAATGATCTATTTTGTTTGACAAGCACAAAAAACTATATCATCATCAAATACTAAGCCAAAATTGGGATCTAAACTGTGTTATCCTAATATATTTACTTTCATAAAATATGAGAATAAAATTTAACGAATAAGTTCGTTGTTGTGACATTCGTGTTATTTCGTTTTAGTTAACAAACAAGAACACGGACATTTCAAGCTCGATATATAAAGCGAACATGAAAAATCATTTGTTCGATTGTGTTCATCTCGATTTAGCTCGAAATAAAAAATTATATTATATTATTCTTATTATTATTATTATTATTATTATTATTATTATTATTATTATTATTATTATTTATTACTATTATTATTATTATTATTGTATTACTATTATTTTATGTATTACTTATTTATTATTTTATTACTATTATTATTATTATTATTATTATTGATATGACCACGAAAATTCCTCCAAATGAAGCACAAATCTTGATGAAAAGTGGCGGTGAGATCAAGCACTTAAAATATCATTGAAAACTTTGAGACATCAATTAAATTCCTAAAAGCTCTCAAATATGAAGTGTTTATAGTCCGTCGGCGTCTCGAGCGGTTTCAACAAGCCAAAGATCTTACAATTCGACTTCATTTGAGCATTCAAATACACAAAATACATCATATGATCAAAGGAATCATCATGGAGCGTCCGATGGAGAGAGTGGTTGGGATTTTGTATGTATTTACGAGGCGTCACTCCTCCAATCTATAAATAGCCTCATTCCTCATATAGAGGCCAAACAAGAGGAGGAGAGGCTCTAAAGATCCTCCAAGCACCTGTCGTGCCCACTCGACGGTCATCAACCCGTAGTCGACATTGCCGTCGGCCGCGTCTTCTTATAGTCAATCTATCGGTCTCCATCATGATGACTTCTACCCGGTGATTGTTACTGTATTTCTGGTAGTAATTATTCCCGCATTTTTTCGGTGATTTATAGCTTCACCATCGTCTATTCTCTTAGCATTACCTGACGATTGTTTGTCACATGCATTGTTCCTTTCTCTCATATACAATTGTAATCCCGATGGAAGATCTTGTACTCAAAGCAGGATATACATAAGCTTTTCTTGGGCCCAGGCCAGGGATTTTCCTCATTTGAGGTTTTCCACGTAAAATTATGGAGTTTTCTTTCACTCTTTAAATACCCGTGTGTTGATTTCACAACAAAGCTAAGGCTAAACTTTACTCTACCGCAATCGGTTTTCTAGCACGCAATCAGCTTACCGCTCTGGAAACTGATTCCCATTATATCATCTTGTATGACGACCAAGTTTTCCAACAAGATCAAAACCACCATCAAGGTGGAGCATTTCAAGCTCTTAAGGAGCATAAGCAAAGAATTAAGATTCATCAAACTTCGTTCCTTCGTGATTTTGTCAAAAAAACTGGGGCAACTCTTAATCTCAAGATCGCCTATGTTAAGCATCTAATCGACATTATCATCCCAAGAAACAAGTCAAAGTTGAAGGATATTTCAACATTGAGAAGAGATATAGCTTTGCAAATTATGATTTTCTAATCATACTCATGAAAAAATAAGACCAAGGTTAAGGAGCAACTTGGCTACAACCACAAACAGATATTTTGATTCGAACTCTTCCATGCAGGTTAACGTCATCGAGCAAAGACTCTGACAAACAACTTAGGATGGGTCAAAAGGTCCTTGGTGGACTTCCTACGACCTCTTCCACACAGGTTAACGTCATCGAGCAAAGACTCTGACAAACAACCTAAGATAGGTCAAAAGGTCCTTAGTGGACTTCCTACAACCCCTTCCACACAGGTTAACGTCATTGGATAACACTCTGACAAACAACCTTGGATGGGTCAAAATCTCGCCATTCAATTCAACCTCTTCCATACGTTAACGCCATCGTAACACTTTGACAAACAACTGATAGTCAAAATCCTCGATTCAATTCACCTCTTCCATACAGTTAACATCATTGAGCAAAGACTCGACAAACAACTTGATGGGTCAAAATCTCGCCAGATTCAATTCAACATCTTCCATAGAGTTAACGCCATCGAGCAAAGACTGACAAACAACCTTGATAGTCAAAATTCTCAGATTTAATTCAACCTCTTCCATACGTTAACGCCATCGCAACACTCGACAAACAACCCTGATAGTCAAAATCCTCATTCATTCAACCTCTTCCACACAAGTTAACGCCATCGAAAGCAAAACTATGAAAAACAACCTGATAGGTCAAAATCATCACGACTCAATTCAACCTCTTCCATACGTGTTAACGCCATCGAGCAAAGACTCGACAAATAACCTCGATAGTCAAAATCCTCGATTTGATTCAACCTCTTCCATTAACGCCATCGTAAAGACTCGACAAACAACCTGGATAGTCAAAAATCTGGATTCAATTCAACCTCTTCCATACAAAGTTATCATGCAAAGACTCACAAACAACCTCGATAGGTCAAAATCCTCAGATTCAACCTCTTCCACACAGTTAACGCCATCGAGCAAAGTCTTTGGCAAACAACCTCGATAGTCAAAATCCTCGCCGATTCAATTCAACCTCTTCCATAGTTAACGCCATCGAGCAAAGACTCGACAAACAACCTTGATAGGTCAAAATCACGGATTCAATTCAACCTCTTCCATACAAGTTAACGCATCGGTAACACTGACAAACAACCTGATGGGCAAAATCATCGGATTCAATTCAACCTCTTCCATACAAGTTAACGCCATCGAAAGCAAAGACTCGACAAACAACCTCGATAGTCAAAATTCTCGGATTCGATTCAACCTCTTCCACACAGTTAACGCATCGAAAGCAAAGACTTTGACAAACAACCTCGATAGTCAAAATTCTCGCCGATTCAATTCAACCTCTTCCATAGTGTTAACGCCATCGAAAGCAAAGACTCGACAAACAACTCGATAGTCAAAATCCTCGCCGGATTCGATTCAACCTCTTCCACAGTTAACATCATCGAAAGCAAAGACTCGAAACAACCTCGATAGTCAAAATCCTCGCCGACTAATTCAACCTCTTCCATACGTTAACGCCATCGAAAGCAAAGACTCGACAAACAACTCGATAGTCACCTCAACGATTCAATTCAACCTCTTCCATATGTTAACGCCATCGTAACACTGACAAAACAACTGATGGGTCAAAATCGCCATAATTCTAACCTTCTTCATTAGTGTTAATCGCCATGTAACACTTAACAAACATCCTGATAGCTTCTTCATCATCGCTGGTCATCTCGCCGACGACAACGCTGGCCGCTATGTTTGTTGCCATGCAATTCCCGGCCGCTATTCACTGGTTGCCGGCAGACTGCTGCTGACTACTATCATGGTCACCGACATCGCTAATTTCGCTGATCACTAATTTATCGGCTGGTTATCCTCGGCTGATTAATGACGCTGGACTACTATCGCTGTTAATGCTGACCACTTGCCGCCGCAACCACTATCGCCGGCCACCGCTGCTGACTATCAAGTTTGTTACCGCTGCTACTACTGTTGCCGGTCATTTGCTGCTAATTGCCGGTTACTTTCGCTGACTATCTGAATGATCTTGCTGACCGCTTTCCGGCTGCCATCATCGTTGTTTATTACCATCGACTATACCGCCGGCCATCGTTGCCGGTTCATCACCGCACGGCTGCCACCACTATCTCGCCGCTTATCATCTCGCCGCTAACTACTGACGCGGTAAGCACTGCCGACTACCATCGCTGCTTGCTGACCACCTTGCCGCGCTAACCATCAGAAGCTGGTTATCGCTGGCTGACTACTGCCGCTACATCGCCGCCACCATCGCAGTAATCTCCGGACCACCATCGCTGGTTATCATCGCTGACCACCATCGCAGTCGGGCCGACACCGACATGTCGCCGCCACCATCGCTGAAAGCATCTTCGCCAACCCTTCGGTGATCGCCCAACCCGGCTGGTCCGCGCGGCGGCCAACGCCTATTTCGAGGGAAAACCGGAGCCTCGCCGTATGAACTACGGGTCTTGATCACCTCCAAACCTGGTCGGTCCAACAAGGGCAGTCAACGCCTCTTTCGAGGGAAAACCTGAGCTCGCCAGATGAATCCACGGGTCTTGATCGCTTCCAAACCCGGCTGACGAGTGGCAAATAACGCTTCTTTCGAGGGAAAACTGAGCCTCCAGATGAACTATTGATCGCCCAATGACCTTCTTCAAGAATGAGAGAAGGTGCCTTCTCCCTTAGCCCTGTGGTTTTATGACTCTAGGCAAAAAAATTGTCAAAAATTCAAGAAAAATCGCTCAAAACTGCCCAAAACCATTCAAAACGGGCCAAAACGGGTGAAAACGGGCCCGCTGCATGACCGAGCGCCCTGGCTGCCGAGCTTGTCGACCGCCTGGTCATTGCGACCGTCGCGCAACCGCTACCCTTATAGCAGCCGGCTCAGCCATTCGCCGATCATTATCCCAGGTTGATCATACAGCTGATCCGTCGCGTAGCGTCTCATGACCAGGGCCGTTAATTTCAGCCCATGCTCAGCCACCGCGACCAAACCGAACCATGACCTTCAGCCTTGCCATCAGTGACGTCGGCAAGATGAGCGATGCATACCGCATGAACCATTTAAACCCGGATGGGTCCATAACCTCGAAATTTCATGCTTGCACATACCTATACATATTTATGGCTGTGCATCTACTTCTGTAGTCATAATCTTATGCTTACATGAAGATCTGTTCTTTCAAAATGTGTGGTTAATGGACCTGCAGATTTCGTTGAAGAATTTATTGTTTTGAAGTACTTGGCACATATATTTTTTGATGATTGAGATAATATCATCCAAAATAGGGGTTGATATGACCGAAAATTACTCTAAGCATGAATCTTGATGCAGTGATCAGTGAAAGGTAGAGATCGCACTTAAAATATCACTAGAAACTTTGAGACATCGTTAAATTCTTTAAAAGCTCTCAATATGGAATGTTTATAATTCAAATAGCGTCTTGATGGTTCCAACAAGCCAAAGATCTTACAATTCGACTTCATTTGAGCATTTAAATACACAAAATACATCATATGATCAAGGGAATCATCATGGAGATAGATGAGAGTGGTTCATTTTGTATGTATTTACGAAATCACTCTCCTCTAAATATCATTCCTCATGAGAGAGGCCAGCAAGAGAGAGAGAGAGCTCTAAAGATTCTCCAAGCACAATCGTCGCCACTCATGCGTCGACGCCAGTGATCCTGGCTTTCGTGGTCTCCATCATGATGACTTACCGTAATTGTTCCCGCATTGCTAGTAATTGTTCTGCATGATTGCTCCGCAGTTCATCATCTCTACTATTTGATGACTCGTTATCCGTATACATTGTTCCTTTCTCATATATTACGTAATCCGTTGTCGGAAGATCTTGTACTCAAATAGATACATAGTGGAAGCTTTTCTTGGGCTGCAGTTTTCCTCTTTTAGATTTTCCAGTAAAATTCAGTTTTGTTCTTTATTTGTGTTGGATTTCACGAAAAGGCAAAATTTTTACTTTCGCATTGGTTTTAGCACACAATATTAATAATAATAATAATAATAATAATTATTATTATTATTATTATTATTATTATTATTATTATTATTATTATTATTATTATTATTATTATTATTATTATTATTATTATTATTATTATTATTATTATTATTATTATTATTATATATACATACAACATTTATATATCATAATTCGGAAATTTATGTTAAAAGCTTTTTATTTATGCAGGTTTGGCGAATGATCCTTTAATTTAGAATTCAAAGGTTCTTTTGTTCGTTAATTCATTTAGTTAAATTTTTTTTAAAGAAAATTAAAAATTTTGAAAGAAACTTTCTAGCTTCTTTTACCCTACTCGAGCATAAATACCTTTATAATTGAGGGAGGAAAATCCACTCATCATCTTTCTTTCTTTATATGCCTTAATTTTCACTATTAAGAGAGGCAAGGTTCTCAATTGTCCTATTAGGTGGTGTGTAATATTCATTTATAGGCCCCAGTCTTCTATATATAGATGTACAACTATCCTAGATAGGGAGTATATATAAACTTTTTAGGCTTCAATGCTCCTCTACTAAGAGATTAAAACTAACTTACATTGGTGAAATTGAGAGTGATTTTATTAACATTTGTAAGTGATCATACTTCATTTAAAATTTTAATATCAAAATTATCTTAATCGATTCTTTATAAGATGATGGTCTTAAGGTAATAGTGTATTAAGGGCTGATGATGTGATGAACATAATTATTAGTGATGCTTTGATATTTTTTTGTCAAGAAAATCTTTATTTTTAAATCATTTGATATTCATGCTTATTCTTATGCCTTTTAAGCTTTTACCACTTAATAGGAGATTATATCTATGATATCTTAGTACTTGGAGAGTACATGCATTTATATTTTCTAAGACTGGATGCACTTTTATTTTTGGAATTTTAGCACTTTTAATATACATTAAGCTTTAAAAATTTGTGCTTTACATTTAGAATCTGTGCGTTCCAAATATCTTTTTGAACATTTTTGGTTGTAAGTAAAATAAAATTAGGTGTAATGCAATTTCAAATACACTAGAAAGGAGTTTATGTATATTTAGAAAAATGGGTGAATTCAAATACAGAATTGTAAAGTGATGGCATTGTTGCCGCCACACCGCCCGCCTCACACCCCATCGTCGATGTCAAACCTTCGATTTATTTTTCATTACATTTTGTCAAAAACAAAAAAAATAAAGTCGTGAATTTATAAAACTCAAACAATATAAAGTAATCTTTTTACACTAAATTCCTTTTGCACTATATTCCTTTTACATTGCATTTTAAATACAATCAATCAAACAACCCCTTACATTTAGCCATCTAAATTTTTTAGTGTCAATATACCTTATAAAGCTTTTATCCTTCTGAAATTTTTAATGAGCGGAAACCGATCAATAATTTATTTTCATGGAGTATTTTTATTAAGGTTCTCGTCCCAACAATGCTTCCTCAAGAATGTGCCTTCTTGGGGTTATGAGTGTGGATCATAGTTGTTACCAGCCTTCATGGAATCTTTGTAGAGGAGATCGAGTCCACTTCATGTTTCTCATCGAATATATTGTTCAAAATTTTTGAATGTGGGCTCACATATGAATTTAATTATACATTATATGTTATCTTATTTTTAAGCCTTTAATTTTTGTGATCAAATAAAAATTAATTAATTTTAGGCTTTTGAGATATCTTATTAATTTTGTATGGAATTATCATGTGTAGAGATCATATATTTTTTTATTTTATTTTATTTTAATGATGGGCTGAAATAAAATAAAATATACACTCTCTAAATTAGATCATATTTTAAAGGTGAAGTTACCGTTTTTATATATCTCTTGAGTGAAAGAGGCTCTCTCTCTCTCTCAAGAAGTGGAAGAAGTGGAAAAATCTGCGTTAATCTTATTGGATTATCGCTTAGATTACATTTTCTTGATGATTTGGCGGAGATCGGAGATAAATTTATTTTTTATCTTTATATTTTCATAAATTGGGATCGGTGGTTAACATATTGAATCGTTGAGAAATGATTTTTCCTCTTCATCTTTTGTATTGATTATTTGAAAATTTTAGATCAAAGTACATGATTCAAAAATTTTTTTAAGCGAATGATTTGATTATTTACATAAAGTATTGATATCTTTTAGATGACTTTTCTATTAGAGGAATATGAAATATTTTTCTGTCTATGATTTATAATATGAAACGATATTTTAGATTTATAATTAAAAATTAAAAATTAAAATAAAAATAAAGGAAAGGGGAATATGAAACGACTTCTGGTTCATCTCATCTGATGGCATATATATAAATATATATAAGTTTGTATAAATATTATAATTATTCCATTTAATTCCCTATCATCCGTTTTTTTAAGGGCTATATATATAAATATACATAAGTTAATATAAATATTATAATTATTTTTCCGTAGGTTCTTTTTGATCCGACCCGACGGGTATTTATATATATAATTATATATAAGTTAATATAAATGGTATAATTATTCTATTTAATTGTTTTTTTTAATAAGGCCGAATCTGAAACGGAATATTTGTAATATAGTTTAACTGAATATAGCGACTTATTATTTTTTTTTTCAGTTTATTTATTACATTTATTTATTTATAACGTTTCATATTCACTTCAGATTTTACATTCATCTTTATTAATCTGAAATATTTTACATTTAATTGTTTTATGCAATTAATTCTAAACAGAATATTTATTAAGTAAATATAATAATTACACTTACTGTTTAATATTTCTAGAAGTTTTTTTTTATTTTAGAATTTTTTTTAATATTAAACATTTATGTATAAATATTCTATTTTAAATTTTATAGATAATTATTATTTTAATATTCGATAAATATTTCATAATTTGGATAATATAAATTGAAATATTACAGTTAATATTTATTATTTTAAAATAATTTAAATTGAAATATTATGTCACCAAATTGACCTCTATTATGTCAATTTATTTATTTTTTAAAATATATGAATATTACATATGGATTATATTTAAATTTATGCGAAAAATAATCGGCCCAAAGGAAAATTATTTTTGGCCAGATTTTGTGTAGTAATAAATATGTGATAAATTTATATTAATCAGCATACAATATGTCAATCCAAAGATAGTCATATCGTTGGCAGAATTTATTATCAATATTTATTGACTGTAATTTTAAGAAGTCATTTATAAATTATTATTTATGTCCAAAGAAATTTAAATGTGTGTTAGGTATCTTATATGTGCCCATTTTATTAAACATTTTATTTCAAGCATATATTTTGTTTACATTATATATGCATATGAAAATGATAATGTTGTTAATTGTGAGTATTATTTTATTCTTTTTAGTTAATATTTCTTCTATATCTGCCAATTTGAATAACATTCAGCTTCCTAACTTTAAGAAATGGAAAGAGCGTATCACCATTGTTCGGTGTATGGATCTTGACTATCGATCCTGAGCGTCCCGCCCTTCTTAGCATTGAATAAAAACTTTGAAAAGTGGGGCGTTCGCTGAGTCTTATGATCATGAAGCATTAAATCATAAGGTCTGATGCAGAGGAATGTGCTAAAAATTTCTAAGTCAAATAGCAGACCGTTTCGTTAGTTCTGAAAAGGTCGAAACGAGTACTATTCTTAGTAAACTCATTTCAATGCGGTATAAAGGCAATGAAAACATAAGGAGATTATGGAGATGTCTAATTTTGTCACTTGGAGCACTAAAATTAGAGATGTCGATGATATTATGCATTTTAATGATCTCTTCCGTACAATTTAATCCTTTTAAGATAAGTTATAATACTCAAAAGAAAAAATGGACTCTTAATGAGCTCATTGCTCAATGTGTGTAAGAGGAAGAGAGATTAAAACATGACAAAATAGAAAGTGTTCACTTAGTCATTTTCTCTCGTGGCATTGTTGCTAAAAGAAAAAAAGACTTATAAAGGCAAAGGAGATGTAGACAAAGGGACTTCACAGCATAAGGTGCAACAGAAACAAGATAATGTTGTTACTTGTTTCTTTTATAAGAAGGCTAGTCATGTGAAGAAGGATTGTCCCAAGTAAGCAAATTGGTTGATGAAAAAGGGTAAACTTCTCAACTTTACTTGTTCTGAAGTTAATTTATCCTTAGTACCGAATCACACTTAGTAGATAGATACAGGTGCAACTACTCACATAAGTGTGACTATCTGAGGGTTTTAAGGGACTAATGCGATGCTAAAAATTCATCTATGTGGGAAATTATAATAAAGCTCCTGTTGAAGCAATATGCTTATATAGATTATATCTAGAATCTGGTTGTATTTTGAATTTAGATGAGACTTTTTATGTGTCGTCATTTAGATGAAATTTAATTTATATTTCTTATTTGGGCAAATATGGTTATTCTTGTTCATTTGGAAATGAAAAATTTAGTATCTTTTAGTATTCAAATATTATTGGTACTGGTTCTTTGATTGATAATCTATATAAATTGGATATTTCTACTTCACAAATTAATGAAACCTTGCATGCAAATAATTTTGGTACAAAGCAAAAATTAATAAATGAGAATTCATATATATTATGGCACAAGCGTTTAGGACATATTTCTAAACATAGAATTGAAAGACTTGTGTCAAAAGGAATTCTAGATTCTCTTGATTTTTCATATGATAAATTCTATATAAAATGTGTCAAGGGAAAACAAACAAATATCAAGAAAGTTGGTGCTAATAGGAGTTTAAACGTCTGGTTTTAAGTTTTATGACTCTTCAAATAAATCTTTTTTCGAGACGGGCAATGCTAAATTTATTGAGGAAGTTGAATCTGATGGGAGTAATAAATCTAAAAATTTTACCTAATCAAATAATTTTATCTGATCATATTCAAGTTGTAAATACGGATAATCTAAATATTCTTGAGTTAACTCTCACTCATATTGAGGAATCACAACAACCTTAAATTAAAGTGACATTAAGAAAATCTACTAGAGAGAGGAGATTAGCAATTTCAGATGATTATGTTGTGTATCTCCAAGAACATGAGTTTGACATTGGATTGGAGAGTGATCCAATCTCTTTTAGTCAAGTCAAACAAAGTGTTAACTCTCATAAATGGATAGAAGCCATTGAGGATGAGATGAAATCAATAAAAGACAATGATATTTGGGATCTTGTTGAATTGCCTAAATTAGTAAAACCCATTGGTTGCAAATGGATTTTTAAAACCAAACGGGATTCAAAAGGCAATGTCGAAAGATATAAAGCATGTCTAGTCGCTAAAGGTTTCACTCAAAAGAAAGGCATTGATTATAAAGAGACTTTATTTCCAGTTTCTTCGAAAGACACTTTTAGAATCATTATAGCACTAGTAACTCATTATGATTTAGAGTTACATCAGATGGATGTAAAGACTGCATTTCTCAATGGTGACATTGAAGAAACTATATATATGGTGCAACCATAAAATTTTCAATCTTCTGATTCAAAACACCTGGTATGCAAATTAAAGAAATCCATCTATGGTTAAAAGCAAGCTTCCCGTCAATGGTATAAGAAATTTGATCAAGTGATTACTTCTTTTGGTTTTAAAGAAAATACTGTTGATCAATGCATTTATCACAAAATAAATGGAAGTAAATTCATCATCCTAGTGCTATATGTTGATGATATTCTACCGACTAGTAGTGATATAGGCCTTTTGTATGAAACCAAGAAATTTCTTTCAAATAAATTTGAAATAAAAGATCTTGGGAATGCATCTTTTGTGTTAAGTATACAAATTTATCGAGATCATTCTCGTGGTATACTTGGTTTATCACAAAAGGTATATATTGATAAAGTGCTTAGTAGAATTGGCATGAAAAATTCTGCACGAGGAGATACACCCATTACTAAAGGTGATAAATTTAGTTTGTTTCAATGTCCAAGAAATGAATTTGAAAAGAAAGATGAAAAAGATCCCTTATGCATTTGCATTAGGAGTCTTATGTATGCTCAAATTTGTACGTGTCCAGATATTGAGTACATTGTTGGAATATTTAGCAAATATTTAAGTTACCCAGGAATGGATCATTGAAAAGCAGTAAAATGGGTTATGTGGTATCTGAAGAGAACAAAAGACTTTATGCTCACATATCGAAGATCATATCATTTGGAGATCATGGGGAACTCAGATTCTGATTTTGTTGGTTGCCTCGATAGTAAAAGATCCATTTCAGGTTATATTTTCTTATTAGTTGAAGGAGCTATATATTGGAAAAGTGTTAAACAAACACTTATAGCTTCTTCCACTATGAAAGCAGAATTTATAGCTTGTTATGAGGCATCAAATCAAGGATATGACTACGAAATTTTATCACTGGGCTAAATATTTTTGATGGAATAGAGAGACCATTAAAAATAAATTGTGATAATAAAGCCGCTGAGTTATATTCAAAGAACAACAGAAATTCATCAAAATCAATGCATATTGACATAAAATTTCTTGTTATAAAAGAAAGAGTTTAGAGTTTTCAAGTATCTATTGAACATATTATTACAAATTTTATGATTATAAATCCACTTACAAAAGGTTTACCACCTAAAGTATTTCATGAGCATATGGCTCATATGAGAGTGGTTTACTTTGATGATATGCTAGCATAGTGAGAGTTTGTTTATGTTGTTCAATGATTAAAAATATATTTTTTTGATCAGAATAAAGTATTGTTATTATTTTATAGTTGAAAACTCTGAAATAAAGTTATGTAGTTTCTATTGCAGTTTAGCATAAATAAATGAAATTATATGTATAACTCTTTTGAGTTATAATATAGGACCAGTTGGAAATAGACATAATATATGATCACATTACATGAAATTTTCATGCTACACATCCATACTTGATATATGTCATTAATCATATTGATTTAGTGATCACTGATGGGTCATATTATAGAAAAATTATAATAAATATCATTTTGATTTTATGTCAATATTATTAATGGACCATATTGTCTAAAGATGTTTCTCTTTAAAGATAGCAAATATTGAGCTCTTAAAGTATTTAATAATGTATAATTATCAAGTAATATATATATGTGGCCCAAGTGGGAGATTGTTGGGAATTTTTGAATGTGGGCTCACATATGAATTTAATTATATATTATGTGACATCTTATTTTTAAGCCTATTAATTTTTGTGATCAAATAAAGATTAATTAATTTTAGGCTTTTGAGACATCTCATTAATTTTGTATGGAATTATCATGTGTAAAGACCAGACATTTTTTTTATTTTATTTTAATGATGGGCTGAAATAAAATGAAATGTACTCAAATAAAAATAAGGTCATGATCCTCATTCTAAAGGATGAAGTTCTCATTTTTCTCATATCCCATCTTGAGTGAAAAGAAGGCTCTCTCTCTCTCTCTGTCTCTCTCTCTCTCTCTCTCAAGAACACCCCTTTAGAAGTGGAAGGCCAAAATCCCGCATTAGCTCTTCCATGGATTCAGGTACGCTTCGATTACATCTTGATGATTTGACATGAGATCTGGGCTAGATAAATTTATTTTTTATCTTTACATATTTCCAACATATATCTCTTTACTAAGCCTTCTAGTGGTTTAGGAGAATATGTACTTTATAATAAAAAAATTTATTGATAATAAAGCTTATATTAAAGGAAAAAATTTTATATTCGAAGGATATGAAATGATAAATAATGCTTTCATGAGTTGCTTTGACTTTATTTGATACTTTTAATGTTGCGTGCTAGAAATTGAGTTGCGGTAGAATAAAACTTTACGCCTTAGCCTTATTGAGAAATCCAATACACACACAGATATTTGAAGAAAGAATAAGAAACTCCAAGATTTTTACGTGAAAAAATCCCGAAAAAAGGGAAAAAAATCACGGGGCTTAGCCCAGTAAAAATGTTCTACTAATATATCTACTTTGGAGTACAAAGTTTAAGTTTTCTCGATAACGGGATTACAAAGTTGTATATGAGAAAGCCTGATAAAATCAAAATGTGACATGACTATGTAGCGAAGGTAATAGTGGTTAGTGACAGTCGGCGATAATGAATGATGTCTGTCAGTGATGATCTGGAGACTGTCAAGTGGTGGTAGGCGGTGGTGACTATGGATTGGTGGTAACCAAAATAAATGAGATAGTGGTCAGCAGTAGTTGCGGTACTCAACAGCGATGGTTGCAGAATGGCTGCCAGCTGGGACCGACGGTGTGGCGGCTTCAATATCGGTGGTGATGTACGGCGGTGCGGTAGTAAAGCGGCGATGATGATCATGCGATGGCCGATCGCGATGATGTCGATGCGATGGCCGATGGCGCCACCGCGGTGGTCAACCAACGATAACTGGTGGTGTGTCGTCGGCAGCCGCAATGATCAGCAATGATTGCGGCGGTGGACTGATTTAATGTTGTCGGCGGATCGGCAACTATACTTGAGGTTCTTCAACCCTCAGAGCTCTCTCTCCTCTTTAGCTTGGCCTCCCCTCAAGTGATGAATGAGGGGCTATTTATAGATTATGGGAGTGACACCTCTGTAAATACAAGTAAAATCCAAACCACTCCGTCGGACGGCTCGAAATGATTTCTTCGACCATCTGATATATTTTAAGTATTTGAATGCTCAAATGAAGTCACCATATGAAAATCTTAGGCTTGTTAAATCCGGCTCGTCAAGACGTTCGATTTGACTATAAACACTCCATATTTATGAGCCGACAGATATCACAAAGCTTTCAATTATATTTTAAGTGATTGGTCTGAGTTAGTCTTGACTCAAAATCAGATTGATTTTGACCTCAAGATTCATACTTCGATTAGTAAAATTTTCAATGACATATCATCTAACAACTTCTTTTTCGTAATTCTTTTTATCTTCTTTATTCCAAGATTAATGATCTATAGTGCTCTTATTAATAATGACCTGAATGCCCTTCATGGAGTGAATATCATATATATATATATATATATATATATATATATATATATATATATATATATATATATATATATATATATATATATATATATATATATATATATATATATATATATATATATATATATTAATGACCTCTTGAATGATGACAATGATAATATTGTGATTGATCTTCCACATTTTAATTTTTTTAATAATTTTGGTTACCAAAATTTAGTGATGGATATGTTTGAAGGAGTATAATTAGAAGTTTGATGATGAATTTATAGGAAATATAATTTTTCTGCTAAAATTTTTATAATTTTTCGTTGAGATATTACTACAATACCTTTTTAAACATACTTCTATTTATTACAGGCATGCTCAACTACTTTCAATGCATGTTGATGAATTGATCAGTAGTAATTTACATTTTTATTTGAAGAATAAGATCAGTACAAGAATAAACTATTATCCACGTAAACAAGTAACATAAAGATCTATTTGAAGACCTCCATATGAAATATCTGCCAATAATTTTTGGATACACTCATCAGATTTAGCAACCTTTATAATTAAACCTTTAAAAGTATTGTTTACGATTTTTTTTCTTTATTTTATCGAATTTCAAAAAAGAAAAAAAGAAAAGAAAAAACAAATAGTGGAGCCTTTGTTGGTCCTTCAAATGGTAAGAATAGTTTAACGAAAATCATATCTAATTTGGCAAAATTATGAACAATTAAGCTTAAAAGAGTGTAGAGTGAGGTACAGCTTGTCTTTGAAGAGTTACAAGGAAAGCCTGATAGAGGTTCCATCTAAAACTTATTGAATGTGTAATATTGTCCTATAATGATTGATATATTTTTCACTATTTGAGGTCCCATCACAAGGGACGATTGAAGGCAACATGAATCATGCAAGAATTGGGTGCTATGGAATTTGCATTAGTTAAAGAGTAAAATGCTTTAAAATTATGATGAGTGGTAGCTTAATGACAATAATTAATTTTCCATTTGAAGTTGTTGGGTAATTTAAATTCCAACTATTATAGAATCTTACAAAAGACAAGTTGGTGTTTTTATGATATTAAGGTTCATTTAAAGTTGATTTAATCTTCTATATATATTCACATAAATTGTGATTGATTTGAACAAAAAAATATTATCATAACTTTCAATACAATTGATATGGCTCTCAAAATACCACTAGTCAAAGCACAAGTCTTGATGTCGAAAGCTATATGATTTTGAGTCGAGATCGGCGCTTAAAATATCATTAGAATCTTTGGGACATCAATTAAATCCTAAAACAGCTCTCAAATATGGGGTGTTTATAGTCAAATCGAGCGTCTCGACGAGCCGGATCTAATGAGCCTAAGATCTTATAATTCCGACTTCATTTGGGCATCCAAATACTCAAAATACATCAAATGATTAAAGGAATCATCCTGAGCCGTCCGATCGAGGGGAGTGGTATGGGTCTTACATGAATTTACAAGAATGCCCCTCCTCCCGTCTATAAAAGGCTTTCATTCCTCACATGAAGGGGGCAAAGTGAAGTGAAGTGAAGAAGAAGAGGAGCTGAAGCAAGTGAAGAAGAAAAGGAGCTTAAGCAAGTAAAGAAGAGAAGAAGCAGAGCGAAGTGGAAGAGTCAAAGGAAGAAGAGGAAGAGTCCAAGCAAGGAAGAAAAGGAAGAGTCCAAGCAAGAAGAAAAGGAAGAGTCCGAGCGAGGAAGAAGAGAAAAAGCCCAAGTGAGGAGGAAGAGAGAGCTCTGAAGCTTGAAGATCCTCCAAACAAGATCGCACGATCGCACTCCCTCCGACCATCAACCGCCACCATCGATCACGATTGTACCGTATTCCCAGGAAGTTACCCAGCATCTCCAGAACAATTACAACGATCATTGTTACGGTTGTTATTCCTCTCTCATATGCAATTCTGTAATCCTGTTATCAGGAAGACTTTGTGCTCTAAAACAGATACATAGTGGAAGCTTTTTACTGGGCTAGGCCCCGTGGTTTTTCCCTCTTCTCGAGATTTTCCACGTTAAAATTAGTGTCTTCTTGCTCTTTAATTACGTGTGTGTCTTTGGACTAATCGACAAGGCTAAAGGCGTAAACTTTTCACTCTGGCGGATTTTCTAGCCAGTTTGGCGCCGTCAGTGGGATGAAAAACCCTTCAACCATAATTTCTAAGAACATCCACGTTATGGCCAATAGGCACAACACTGGTCATGGAGCTCGCTCCAACTCCCGTCATTCTCAAAACCCATCCCTGAACCAAGGATGCCAAGTTTTTGCCTCACTCCCCCCTGATAGGCATGACCATGTTGAGGGCGGAACGGGAATCTCTTTGGAAGATCGTGTCCGTCGAATGGAGGAGTCTCAAAATAAGATGATCCAGCTTTTGCAAGGACTACAACAGCCGCTACTACGGCAAACATATCTCCCCCAAGATCGGTCGTTGCCCGGAAGAGGTCAAAACGCTAATCCTCCGAACTGCGGAGTTCCTCGCATGGAGGCGTAACCGATCTCGACCTTTGCTAGTTCCACTCATCCATCGTATGCGGCTCAACCGATTACTAATCCCCATATTTGATAGCTTCACACATGCTCATCTTGTTAATCCCGCTCATCATGACATTCGCGCAGAAGTACAACACTTAATACAAGATGAATTTCACCTTCAAGATAGAAATCATCTTCACCCACACCGCGGTTATGAGGAGTCCTCACCTTTAGTTGAAGCCATTCTTTGACATCCAATTCCCGTAGGTTTCAAGCTTCCGAGCATTGATTCCTATGATGGGGCAACTGACCCACACGAACACATCGACCATTCGTTATCATGCATATCCAACAAGCTCGACACCTTTGCTTTGTCGTCTTTCCTTACCCTCAAAGGGCAAGCTTCACTTGGTTCTACTCTCTTCCAAGGGGATCCAACCATACCTTTAACGAACTGCCGGGTTCTTTGTGGAGCAGTTCATTGCGGAGAATCATTAAAGATTCCTCCCATCTTTCCGAAGCGAGGGTGAATCACTCAAAGAATACTTCTGAGGTTCTCCTTAGAAGCTTCCAAATACACAGGTAGACCACGAACTATTAAGAGGAGTTTTCTTGGAGGACTCCGTCGGTTCTATTAGTCATTAATGTGGGACACGGTCGCTATCTTACTTAGTTTATCATAGAAGCACAAATCTCCGATGAAGCTATTAATGCCCATCGAAATAATTTGAACAATATGCGAGCGCAAAGCACCTCAATCGGAGAAGACCAAAACAGATAATTGTAATCTCCCCACGACCTCCATATCAATCGACTCAAGAACATGCCTCCAAGCGGGGCACTCTTAATCTCAAAAGATTATCCAAATCAAAATTCTGGATATCTAATTGATTATTAGTTCGAAAAGTAAGTCAACAATACCATTGAAAAGGCAAAGATCAATGGTCTCAGCTCAAACAAATATTTAATTGACCTCTTCCATACGGGTTAAGCATGTCGAATAATATTCCGACCAACAACCTCGGATAGGTCAAAGCGTCTCTTTGGTGGACTTCCGTCTTAGGTTGCGTCATGACACAACCGATAGGTCAAAGCGCGGTGGACTTCGTGACCTCTTTATACGGGTTAATGTCGCCGAGCAAAAGCTTCGACAACGTGCGTCCGGTGGACTTCGCGGCCTCTTCCATGCGGGTTAATGTCATCGCAAAGCTTCGACAAACAACCGGAAAGGTCAAAAGCGTCCTTGGTGGACTTCGAGCATACGGGTTAATGTCATCGAGCAAAAGCTCGACCAAGGAAAGGTCAAAGCGTCCTTGGTGGACTTCTCGCGGCTCTTCCATCTGGTTAAGGTCGCCGGGTAACACCGACTTCACGGCCTCTACCATACGAGTTAATGTCATCGAGCAAAACTCGACAAACAACCCAGAAAGGTCAAAGGTCCCGGTGGACTTCTCACTCTTCTATACAAGGTTAAGGTCATCGGTAACACCTCGACAAACAACGGATGGATCAAAATCCTCACCGATTCTAATTATATCCATAACGCGTGTTAACAACATCAACTATCAATCTGAACCATCACCGACAATTCCGGTTACCACCATAGCCGGCCAATTCGCCAACTACCGAATCCATCGCCGCCACCGCCATCACACTAACCTCAATGCCACCGCCACTACCATCGCCGGTTATCGCTGCCAATTATCGTGTAATCGCTGGTATCATACGACTACCGACGCCATTAATTATCGACTACTGCGCTAGCCGCAATTAACCGGCTTTGCCGCAACCAATTCTGGTTATCGCTGCTGATCGCTGGTTGCCGCTGCGCACTACTGTTGCTGTTACCGTCGATTATCGCCGGAATTTTGCTGGTCATCGTCTACATGACGCTTGCCAATACTATCGACATTGCTGCCAGCCAGAATTAATTAACCCTGCTGACCGCTAACTAATGTTGATCACCGCTGCTGATCTTGCCGTTAATCACGCTGCCATTATCGCTGCCGCATTGCATAATGCTGCCGCTTAACCCTATAATTACCGCTGCTGACTACTGCTGCCGGCTACTACTGCTGACTATCGCCATCCCGCCGGTCATAATTGTCGCGGTCATCGGCTGACTACTGACGCTGCCACTATCGCTGACTATTGCCGCCGGTGAATCGCCGGTTACCACTATCGTGCCGGCATCTTTCGCCGGCTACCACTATCGTTACTGAACATCGCACCATGGTTTTCTCCGTTGCCATTCTCTTGCATCGCCAGAACCGCTCTCGACCATGGGCCTTGATCGCCTCTAACGGACGGTCGACGGGAACGAATACGACATGTAGGCCTTGATCGCCCTAACCCGGACGGCCGAATGAGGAACCGGATCCACGACGATGTACCATGCCTTGATCCTAACCTGGAAGGTTTGGAACCACGACGATGTATCGTGCCGATCGCCTCTAACCCGGACGGCCGACGAGGTCGAAACCAAACCACGACGATATCGGGGCCTTGATCGCTTCCTAACCCGGACGGCCCGACGAGTAGAACCGAATCACGAGATACCGGGCCTTGATCGCCTCAACCGGACGGTCCGACGAGTCGGAAACCGGAACCACGACGATACCGCGCCTTGATCGCCTCTAACCCGGACGGTCCGACGGCGTGAAATCGGAACCACGACGATACCGTGGCCTTGATCCTAACCCGACGGTCCGACGAGGTAGAATCAAACCACGACGATACCGTTTTGACGCTTCCTTGATCGCCCTCAACGCTTCGACGCTTCCGATTGTCTCCAAAGGACCTCACTAAGAAGAAAGGGAAAGGTGTGCTCCCTCTCACCTTGGAATTTATACCAGGGGCAAAAGGGTAAAAACCCCTCAAAAATGGCTCAAAACCTTTCAAATCCCGTCTCATGCAGACGCTCAAGGAAGCCTCCAATTTCGCCATATTCACTTGAACGCCGCTACCATCGAACTGTCAGCGTCAACTGGCACCAACTCCACGAGAACGGCTCATGACGCCCGCGGGCGAATCCGGCGAAGATATTCGCATGCTGGGCGTAACCCACCCGCCCGCTCCCGACGTTAAATCGCCCGCCGCCAAGACTTGACCCATGGGCTCATCGCCGTTGTAGATTCATACAAGGCCACGGCGACGCTCTCATACATGGGCGCTGAGCCGACGGCACGAATACTCGTCCCTGAAACGTCAAAACTTCCAATTCGTTATTTTCGAAAGATTGATACATATATTTTGATGGTTAATGCCATCCAAAATAAAGTAAACGATATGGCTCTCAAAATACCACTACTAAAGCACAAATCTTGATGTCGAAAGTTATATGATTTTGAGTCAAAACCGATCGAGATCAAGTACTTAAAATATCATTAATCTTTGGGACATCAATTAAATCCCAAAACAGCTCTCAAATATGGGGTGTTTATAGTCAAATCGAAGGCCTCGACGAAATGGATCTAATGAGCCTAAGAACTCATAATTCGACTTCATTTGGGCATCCAAATGCTCAAAATACATCAAATGATCAAAGGAATCATCCCGAGCCGTCCGATCGGGGGAGTGGTATGGGCCTTACATGAATTTAAGAATGCCCTCCTCCCGCCTATAAATTTTTCATTCCTCACATGAAGGGGGCAAAGTGAAGTGAAGTGAAGAAGAAGAGGAGCTGAAGCAAGTGAAGAAGAAAAGGAGCTTAAGCAAGTAAAGAAGAGAAGAAGCCCGAGCAAGGAAGAAGAGGAAGAGTCCAAGCAAGGAAGAAGAGGAAGAGTCCAAGCAAGGAAGAAAAGGAAGAGTCCAAGCAAGAAGAAAAGGAAGAGTCTGAGCGAGGAAGAAGAGGAAAAGCCCAAGTGAGGAGGAAAAGAGAGCTCTGAAGCTTGAAGATCCTCCAAACAAGATCGCACTCAAGCAAGATCGACTCCAACAATTATCAACCACCGCCAGCCACCATCAAGAATAATTACAACCGATCATTGTTACACTTGTTATTCCTCTCATATGCACTCAGAATCCCGTTATCGAAGACTTTGTGCTCTAAAACGATACATAGAAGTTTTTTTTACGCAGTGGATTTTTCTCCTCTTTCGAGGTTTTCCACGCTAAAATTCTGAGGTCTCTTTTTTTAATTACTGTGTACTAATTAATCGATAGCGCTAAGAACTTTCCTTCAAGGACGATTTTCTAAATATTAACAACAATCATATTTTGAAATATTCAATTTCACTATAAATTTCTCAAAATCAAAACCTAGATCATTTAAAAAATTTTAAAAATTGTAATGAGATTTATATTTGATTAGAAGGTTTTCTCTAATGATGTATTATAGCTATAATTCATTTTTAAAAGATTCTTAAATTTTTTTTTTTCAAGCATATAATGAAGAGCAAATAAGATATCTAATATTATATTTTGAAATTTACTTATATATAAAATTTGTAATTTATTATCTCACATTTGTTAAACATTCATTTAAAAATAACATTTTTTAATAAAATTTAATTTATATTTTTTTATTTTTAGCCTATTAATAATTTAATTAAATTATGATGTCTACCCATTCATCTATCTATCATAAGGAAATTATAAGTTTAATCTTATCTTGAATAGATAATAATTATTTAATGAAATCTTTAAACCTGATGGCGTAGTTATTAAACTCTAATCAGTCAATTATTATGTAATTTTAAAAAATTTATCTGAAATTCATAATCCAAAAAATATTATAATTTGTTTTAACCATTTACCCCCAATCCTCGTAAAATATATAATTATTTAATCGAAAGTCTTTTTAAGTCTAGAAGATCTACTTTTTTAATTTACTAATTTTTTGCCGCGTGGCCACCCTTACCTCGGTCTCGTCGTCGACGTCACGTCTAAATAAAATTTAAGCAAATTTTAATAAATAATAAAAAATAATAAAATAAAAAAAACTAAGCACACCCACCGTCTCTTAGCTCAGTTGGTGAAGAGGCGGAAACCCCGATCGAGTCAATCCTCTTCGAAATGGCGGCCTATACTTAAATCGTGGCACTGGCCACGAGTGATGATTGCTGCTAGCGGATTACTATAACGATATTTCCACCCACAATATGAGTAAGGTATTAGGTGGATACCCATTAAAAAAAAAAAACCAAGCACAGGTCCTAGATCACGTGCTTTACGTGAAAATTGAAAATTCCACAGCAACCTAATTTATACCCACCACCTATCCCTCGCTTTTCTCGCTTCTCCTCACGCAATTCTCACTATAGCCAGACAACCATGGGTGCCGGCGGCCGCATGATAACGACGGAGAGGGAGGAGCAAGAATGCCTCCGACGAAAATCCGGCCATGAAGAAACCTCGGATCCTTTCCTCCGAGTGCCCACGGAGAAGCCCACCTTCACCCTAAGCCAAATAAAGAAGGCGATTCCGCCCCACTGCTTCGAGCGATCAATCCTCTGCTCCTTCTCCTACGTAGTCAACGATCTCCTCATCGCTGGCGGCCTTTTCTACCTCGCCCTCACCGTAATCCCCACCCTCCCCTCCCCCTTCCACCTCATCGCCTGGCCAGTCTACTGGTTCGCCCAGGGATGCGTCCTCACCGGCGTTTGGGTCATCGCCCACGAATGCGGCCATCACGCCTTCTCCGATTTCCCAGTGTTAGACAACTTCGTAGGCCTCGTCCTCCATTCCTTCCTCCTCGTCCCATTTTTCTCCTGGAAATACTCACACCGCCGGCATCATTCCAACACCGGATCCCTAGACCGCGACGAAGTGTTCGTCCCCAAAGTCCGATCCTCCATTCCCTGGTTCACACCCTACCTTAACAACCCCTTTGGTCGCGTCCTAACTCTCGCCATAACTCTAACCCTTGGCTGGCCCATGTACCTCTTACTCAACGTCTCCGGCCGCCCCTACGAACACTACGCCAGCCACTTTGATCCCTACGGCCCAATCTATAACGACCGGGAGCGTGCCCAGATTTTTGTCTCCGACGCAGCTATCTTTGCCGTTTTATACCTCCTCTACCGCCTTGCCACCGCCTTTTCCATCTCATGGGTCCTCCGCATCTACGGCGTCCCTCTCCTCATCGTCAACGCTTGGCTCGTTCTCATCACCTTCTTACAACACACTCACCCGGCGCTTCCACACTACGATTCTTCCGAGTGGGATTGGCTCCGCGGCGCGCTCGCCACCGTCGACCGCGACTACGGTTTCCTCAACCGCGTCTTCCACAACATCACCGACACCCACGTCGCGCATCACCTCGTCTCGACTATGCCTCATTACCACGCTATGGAGGCCACCAAAGCCATCCGGCCAGTGCTTGGTAATTATTACCGCTTGGACAGCACGCCCGTGGTCAAGGCAATGTGGCGGGAGGCCAGGGAGTGCCTCTATGTGGAGCCTGACCAAGGAAAGGGAAAGCCCAAGGGTGTGTTCTGGTTTCGCAACGACTTCTGAGGGTCCGGCCGCCTGCCGCCGGCTGCCGGAGGCTGGCGTCAGGGAGAAAACTAGAAATAAATTAAATGTTGGGTGCCTGATTGCGTCAGCAGTCATTTGTTAATTCGTGCACGTGCTTACAAATGTGGGAGATCGGCCGGCCTGTTTGAACTAGGCCGGTTCCGCCTAAAGCATCGTTTGGGTTCGTCGTCTAGCCACTCCTGTACAATTATGTATCTGTTTTGTTTTGTTTTTTTTTCTTTTTTCTTTTTTCTTTTGTCTACTTCTGGCTTCATGTTTGCTGTTCCTCGGGATCGAGCACTTTGTCTTTCGCTCATGACAGCTACTATTAAATAAAATTACTACTAAAATAATTTTCTAATAGCCACAAATAATCATATGTAAAAATATAACTTGATTATTACTGAAAAGAAAAAAATTATGATAAAACAAATACTAATAGTAAACTGATAAGGCAAGAAAATTCTTGTGAAATAACAGAAGATTATAATGATCATTCAATCGAAATGTTTGTACTAAGTTAAATGTTAAGGGACTGTCTGGATCAATTTTGTTATATATATATAATGTTATGTTTAAATGTATACTTGTTTAATATATTTTTTAACTGTTCTTATTTTTTATTTTAAAAATAAATAATATTGTTTTTTAAAATATTCAAAATAAATGTTAAACGTTTTGAATGTTTTTAAAATTAAATATTATCACTAAATATATTTTATTTTGAAATAAGATATAAATAAAATAAAATAAAAATAAGAAATCATAACTTAAAAATTAAAGTGATCTCGAACGACTTTTACGGATTTGGAATTTATATTTATATTTATTTTTATATTACTTTTAAAATATATATATTTTAAGTATTTTTTTATTATTTTTAGAAATATATAATATTATTTTTTAAAATATTTAAAATAAAATTTAGATATTTTTAGTATTTTAAAAGTAATTATTATTTTTAATTATATTTTATTTTGAATAAAAATATAAATAAATAAACTAATATAATATTATCTAAAATATTCAGCATCAGCTACAAATTTCTATAGAAATATGTTGATTTTGGAAGGTTACAAAAGAAAGACAGTTCCTTTTAGTTGGGTTGCTCGTTGATAAAATACTTGACTTCTTTTGCACATACAATAAAGTTTTGATCTTTTGCCAATCTTTCAAAACTATCTCATAATAAAAAGCTAATTTTGTATATTTCCTCATTTTCAATAAATGGCCAAATTTATGCTGAATTCTACTTAATACAGGTGGTTTTTCCAAAGAAGTAATCATTGGGTTTTTGTTGAATGCAAATTTACACATAAACCTAAATCTATAAAAAAAAAAAAAAAAAAAAAAAACCATTCATATAAACAAGGCAATTTTTTTAAATTAAGTATGGTTAGAATCTGAATTAAGTAATTAAGTATTAATAAAAAAATTTAAGAATAGGTATAGTCGCCCAATTAGTGGGCGAGTACGCCACGTTGCTCATGTGGCGTCGTACACGCGAATGAGGCCGCCCACTAAATGGACGATCGACTAGATATCATTGCCCAATTAGTGGGCGACGCCAGATATGGAGCCCGCCTACTAATCCGCCGGCCCCGACATATTATTATGGCCGATCGATCCCAATCGGCCCTATCTCCTCTGTTTTGCTCTATTCGGCCCCGAAATCCCTTCCTCCGCTCGTAGGAGCTTCGATCAAACTCCGACCGCCCACCAAGCATGGTCCTCTCTGGAACTTCCCATCGACGAGGTCCGACCGACATTGCCTTGTCTAGGTATTCGATAGAAAATTAATGTACATATGCTTTTTCTCATGTTCTTGTTCTTCTTTTTCTGTTTCTATTGTGCTTCATCTCAGTATGTTTCTTTTGTGATTTGATCGAAACTAAAATTCAAGCAAAAAACATATATCTATCTATATCCCACACACACACACATAAGTTGGTAGAGATGATTAATATGATGATTAATACTCTAATATTCTAATACATTAATGAGTCAACTATTGAAGCATAGAAAAATTTGGCCATATATTTGTTGTCATCTTATTAAGGGTATTCTTTCTTTAAAACCTAAAATAATGACCGAGACTAATTATAGTTTGGACATATTGAACCTATTGAACACTTATTCAATTTAACAAGCCTAAGATAATTTTAACGCATACTAATATTTTTTTCATGTGTAATACTCATCCTAAGAATCTCCTTTGTCTCATTAAGAGTGCTTCATGTCAAACTTCTTCAATAATATTGCTTTGGTTTAATGATCTTTCTTTGATTTTTTCCTATAATCAACACGCCATCTTCCTAATGAAGAAATATAAGAGATCCTTAGTAATACCTTTGATATAACAACAATGATCAATGTTGCTTGTAGTAAAACCATAGTGCTTGAACCTATTAAATTTATGGTACATTATCAAGAAGCTTGCTTATAGTCATATAAACTCTTATTCAATTTGTAAACTTTTTTTTACTCAAAATTATAATCAATATTTTTTCAACAAAATGCCTTGTAATCCCATCATAAAAGAAAATTTTTTAGAAAGATTTACATACATATCATACAATTATTCTGCATTTACATATCTAACATTTTTATGAATGGAAGTTGCTTTTCGTTTTGGAAAGAAATTATGATTCAAATTGGTGTGGACTGTGTGAGTAATATATCTTATCATGGCGTTATCTTCATATTCCCTTTGAGATAAATCTTTTCTTTGATGTATCTTAACACTATTATATTTGTGATTCTTTTTTGAAAGGTACGATGGCAGAGGAGCACCGCCCGCCAGCTAGACGTCGGCGACGTAGACATGCTAAGGAGGCCAGCCCACCATTGGAGGCTACACCTGCTGAGGTTCATCCTAGTATTGCCTCCCTACGTGGGCATCGAGTCGCTCACCCTGATACTGTAAGTGAATTTTATTTTTTAGAATGGGTTATGCCTGCTTACCTTTTATTTCGGATAGGTACTTAGATTTTTTTTTGAGCAGCACTTGAGCCGCATCACACTTGCTTATCAAGGAGTGGCCCATTACATGCACGATTCATCCAGGCTAGAGCGGGCTCGCACTGTGAGTCGTACGCTTCATCCGATCATCATTCGACGCTTGATTGAGAGATGGTCTCCGCAGACCAATACCTTCCACCTCGCTGTAGGTGATGACCGTGACGCCCGTGACGGGCGATGATCCCGGACTACGGGTTAATGGGCCACCTATCAGTGTGATTGGCGAGAAGAAGAGATGTGACACTTGGCGAGATTCGCGATGATTGTTGGGACGACACCTCTACCGACGCGTGATGTATCATGATCCGATCGCCCACCGGATCGGATTGACATTCGTGATGGGTCGTGCACACGCTGCAGACATGCATGCCACGAGGTGGCTTAGGTGGACTTTCTACGGGAGTCATACGACAGCCTGCAGAGGAGTTCTTACACTGCGTTTATATTTTATTTCGACACGCTTCTCACGATACTGATTCAAAGGTCCACCTATAGTATTTACCACTCCTGAAGGACCTGAATTTCTTTAGCATGATGTCTATAGGTGGAGCAGTTTTAGCTCATCTATATAGGAGTCGACGAGTCGACTAGCAACAGGCCAACATGGCTTGCCTACACCTCCTTCAGATTTGGGCTTGGGAGCATATTCATGTGGGTAGGCCGACTTTACATGTTCCATATCCTACAGAGCTTGCTGGTGTCAGCGTTGGTTTGAAGTATGTGTTGTTAATTACACTTTCAAATTATGCAGCTTATATATATCTTTAAATTATTTTCTGTGTGCAGATGGAATGAGAAGTATGTTCGCCAGCAGCCAATGACGAATGTTGTAGTGTACAGAAATGAGCTAGATGGCTTGCGGCAAACACAGGTTGGATCTCCAGTTAACACTTTAGTTTAAATATCTATAATGTAAATTATATTTTAACATAATTTTTACTATATGTGCAGGTGATCTGGGAGCGCATTGAGATCACAAAGACATCTATCATATACATGCTTAATAGCTCTGACATATGGTTAGCACGAGTCCCTCTTATCAGCTGGAAGAGGGTTGAGTGACATTTACCAGATAGAGTGTTGCGCTAGTTCGGCCTTATTCCCAGAGTAGATGTAGCCCCAGTTGACCCTAGTTTCAAAAGGTCGATGAGAAAGCGGATCGAGTTGATTACCACCAGTCACACATTGCTTCTTGAGAGAGGTGGAGGGATTGCCTCGTCGAGAGCCTAGATGAGGATGTGACAGAAGACGCCTATCGCCTAGTACATGTGATCGCGGGCTTCTAGATTCTCAGCCGACAGATCCTCCCACCACTTACTACGCCGTGAGCACCGTGAGCGTATTTATGTAAGTTCGATATAAGTAATATTCAATATTTATGTAAGTGCTAATTTTACATTCTGTTTTTCGTGTAGGCGGAGCATATCGCGGCAACTTGGGACATATTTCAGTCATACTTCGGTGGTGTGGATGATCACCCTTTACAGGGATGTGTCGATAGGTATGGCGGATATGCGAGACGGATGTTGTACATATTGGTGACACATATTACGGTCTGCTTACGAGGGTGTCACACACCATTGGAGCCGCCATCTACTCAGATCGGTCCTTCTACGTATGTTGATCCAGGTTCATCTACATATCGCCTATGACTCGCGACCACCTATATTCCACCACAGATGATACGACGCGACACCGCCGAGGATCTTGCGGTGGAGGGTCACCATCACCGCGTGATCGTCCATCTCGCACCGACCAAGACACCCGGGAGTGGTGCTATTCCACGCAGAACAAGGAAGACAGTTGTCACACCAGATATTTTAGGACGATAGTATACTTTTGTGTCCGTACTATATTTTATTTATCTATTTCATTACAAACTTGAGAGTCATGTACACGCTAACTTTGATTATGTCATAATGAACTTCTTATTATTTGTACATTTCTGAAATGAATTGGTTAACTTCATATGATTGTCATCCATTAAATTATTATCAACTTTATGCGGTCACGAACCATTTCAAGCTCTAAACCATGAAGCTGTAACTTATTTCACAAATAACCCAAGCCGCCTCCCATTGCAGGCTTCACACCTAAAAATTCTGAAGCGCCGCCGGTTAATAGCGATCAGCCCGCGCACTGTGAATCCAAATATGAAGCCAAACGCCCACTAATCGTGGCTTCAATAATCTAAAGCGACGCCTTCGAATCTGAAGTCGCCCAATTATGGATCGGCAATCGCCCATTTAGTGGGCGACTGGCCTCAATTTCGCAGATGGCCACGCCACCGAACCGACGTGGTGGCCGTACCAATTGGGCGACTATACCTATTCTTAAATTTCTTTATTAATACTTAATTACCTAATTCAGATTCTAACCATACTTAATTTAAAAAAAATTGCCTATAAACAAAAGCTATAAGCTTCTAAAATAAGTTTAAAAGTTCATATATCTATTGCATCTATATATTATATTGAATATTTTTATTCTTAATATGTCTGGCAACTACTTCTTGACTTATATTTTATTGCAGGGATGTCAGTACAACTAAGCCAATCTAATATAATTTGATATTTATAAATATAGTATATTTTTAATATATAAAAAGATGTATTTTTCTTAAAAAAAAATAATGATAATATTTTTTTTATATAATATTAAAGATTTAATTATTATTCATGTTAATATTAAAGCATAAATACTTGATACATAAATATATAAAAATTATGACTATATATGTAATTGTCCCAAAAGAAATAAAGAACATAATATTATGGTGTAAGTGCATGTATGAGTCATGTTGAGGACATACAAATATCTCAGAGTGGTGTAATCCTTCAAATAATAATGTTAGTTCACCGAACTTCTCATGTGGTTCAACTCAATTCACCTAATGCTATGACAAGTTTGCTAGCCAAAGATAATACCAAACTTAGTGATCAGTCCCTATTGCTAGCCAAAATTAATGGCATCACTATAATTTTCTTATATAAAAAAGTTGGTTGTCTTTATTAGGAGGGATAGGATATGAGGTGAGAAAAATATATTACCACATTTTAAGACTCTAGTTTCCTTCTTTGAAGAAATTAATTGCCCTCAAATTTGTTGTAATCTACTCTAAAAGCAATAATTGATGTAGAAGCACATCTATGGTGGGATGATGTGGAGATGATAATGAGAAATGTTTCTCCAAAAAATTGTTTAGAACTCAAACTTCTTCATTTTTAACCAATTATCTTACTAGTTCCAGCACTTTTCCTTGAAACAATTTTATAAAATCAGATATTTTATTAATCGAAGACTTCAAGAATTTACTACAATATCTAACTTGTCAAAGTTGGTTGAAATTTTTTGTAGAAGCTTCTCTTGATGCATATATATATTTTTAAATATATATATAATTTTTATTTAAAAATTTTCTTTTAAAAAAATATCTAGCTTACTATTAGACATCGATTTTTTGCTTTGTGTTTGATATGTCACTGAAAATTTTTCTAGTTGCAGCACGAATCTTGATATCGAAAGTAATATGATTTTGAGTCGAGAATAGCCCAGATCAAACACTCAAAATATCATTGAAAATTTTGGGATATCAGTAGGATCCCTAAATAACTCCTAAATATTGAGTGTTTATAATCAAATCGAGTATCTAGACGAGCCCGATCTAACAAGCCTAAGATCTTGTAATTCTGACCTCATTTGAGTATTCAAATACTTAAAATATACCAGATGATCAAAAGAATCATTTAGAACCGTCCGATAGAGTGGTTTGGATTTTATTTGTATTTACAGAAATGTCACTCCCCTAATCTATAAATAGCCCCTTATTCTTCACATGAAGGGCACCCAAGCTAAAGAGAGGAGAGAGCTCTAAGACTCAAAGAATCTCAAGCATAATCGGATGACCGACTGACCATCGTCGGATCATCGTCGGCCGCCGCCGTCAGCCACCACCGCTATTCATCGCCGCCGTCGACCACCAATCCCCGGTCATTATTGTCGCCGACCACCACCATCGGTCACTACCGCAGACCACCACCGGTCATCGCCATTGGACAATCACCGGATCACCACCAATCAACGTCGGCCGCCGCTGTCTGCCACTACGATTGGTCACTACTAACCGCCACCACCGGTCACCACCATGAATCCATCTTTCTCGTAATTTTCGCTGACATCGATTACCACTACAAGACCTTCGCTAATCCAAGCTTATCACAAAACTTCTTATTGTAAGCTATTTTTTCTCCAACTTTGGAGAAATGATAATAATTGTAAGAGAAGCTGGTATAATGAAATTATTTTTAAGTGGGCTAGGCCCCGTGATTTTTTTTTTTTTGGATTTTTCATGTAAAAATCCTGAGGTCTCTCAAACTTTTTTACTATATGTGCGAAACTTGTAAAACGCTAAGATATCAGATTCTCTTACTCTACCGACTCGAATCTTCCTACACGCAATAGTGTTAATGACATAAAAAAATCCTTAAAAGCATTAAATTAATGAATTTTCACAGTACATAATCTCATTAGAAATTTAATTTAATGAATTATGTCGTTTCATTATTTTTTATGTTCATTTCATATTTTACATTTTTTTAGTGTAATTTGATATAAACATGTGCATATATTTTAGCACCATTAAAGATGAAACTTAATGTTTTTTGCTTTGATATTGAAGTTTGTGTTAATACTAATGATTTAAAACATCAATGTTGGCATTGAAATTATTTAAGATGAGTTTCAACTAAGACAAAAGTAACATTCTTGTTAAAATTTTGAAGGGCAAGAAATTACACCTTAAAAGCTATGATATAATAAATATAGACATTTTGATATTGTTTAATATATTAGGATAATATGATCTTATTTATGATGAAATATATCACAAAAAGATAATCATGTTATATTAAGAAATTAATAAATGGGAGTTTTATGAAAATAGTTATTTCATAGAATTATAACAAATATTATAACAAAATAAAATATTCCTTGATCTGAAAGATAGAGATAATAGTAAATAAGACGCATAAAAACAAGCCAATAAGTTGGGACGAGACATACATTGAGATTTAGAAGGTAATTATGGATATTATATTGTTTCCGTTAAAAAAAAAATTATAGAATTTTGAAGGGTAAGAACATGCTGCATGGTTGAAAAATAATCATTTTAAATTTTAATACTAATATTTAAAAATAAAAGAGATATTGAAATTTATGATAATTATAAAAACATAATTATATGAGACCTAAAATTACAAAAGGAATTATTTCAATCTAGAGAGCAAATTTTATTACATATTAGGATGCCTTATCTTGAAAGTGATTTCTATTTTAGCATAATTAATGAAAATATACAAAGACAAAAAAATGATATATATATATATATATATATATATATATATATATATTAAAAAATTTTATTAAGTCCATTATTTTATTGTTAATTATAGATGATATGACACTTAAAATACTATTAGTCGAAGCACGAATCTTGATGTTAAAAGCAAGCTGATCCGAAGTTGAAACTGGTCGAGATCAAGCTCTTAAAATATCCTTGGAAATTTTGGGATATCAGTTAAATCCTTAAATAGCTCTCAAATATGAAGTGTTTATAGTCAAATCGAGTGTCTCGACGAGCCGGTTCCAACAAGCTAAAGATATTACAATTCTGACTTCTTTTGAGCATTCAAATGCACAAAATACATCATATGATCAAGGGGATCATTTTGAGCCATCCGATGAAGTGGAGTGGTATGAGTTTTGCATGTAGACGCACCTCTCTAATCTATAATAAATTCTTCATTCCTCATATGAGGAGAGGCCAAGAAGGAGAAGTAAGAGAAGAGAGTTCTAAAGATCCTCCAAGACAATCGTGGCCACTGACGGTCAACCTCGGCCGCCATCGCCACCACCGATCTCGCCATCGACCATTGTTGGTCATCATCATTATTATCGGCGTCCAATATCGTCGTTAACATCGTCAACTTCGTTGCCAACATCCATCAACATCGTTGTCATTACTAAGAATGCCCATTTCTCATATACACTGTAATCCGGTATCGGAAGATCTTGTAAATAAATACATAGTGGAAGCTTTTATTGGACTAGCATGATTTTCCTCTTTTGAGGTTTTTCACGTAAAATTTTGGAGTTTTCGTCGCTTTAAATATGTATGTGCTTTGACTTTTCCAAAGAGTTTGCAGAAATTTTCACTCTATCGCAACTGGTTTTCTAGCACGCAACAATAGAGATTTTTAAATCTTCTTAAAGGGCATAAATTATCCTAAATTTTTATTAAATTTAAATAGTGCATTTAAAATTAGTTATAAATAAACAGAACAAGAGACCATTTTTTTGTTTGGAAGGGTATTCACCTAATACTCCATTCATCTTATAGGTAAGGATATCATTATGACTAATTTCTTGGGTCCTAAAATGTCATATTTATCACCTATATATAATAGATCCCCTTGATACTTTTATATGAGCGCCTCTATTTTAGAGGAGAATCAAACTCAATCTAAAAAATTTTAGACAGAGCTCGCCCATTAACCTAGCTAAAAAACCGTAGGTAACAAGAGATTATTTATACAGAAGGTTGGCATAAAGTGCCATCTAAAGCCAACTTCGCTCATGTGCTATCAGTGTCCGGTGGTGACAGATTTTTGAGTTGAAATTCAAATGCCGATCCTGCGGACAATTAGCTGGCCAAGTGGCCAAAAAGTCAGTATTCAATGACAACCCAGATATTATAATAATTAACCTGAAAGTGCAGTGCATTACGTAACCTATCGCACAAATTATAAAAATAGCACGTGATTTCCGAGGATGAAACGATCGCTGTACTGAATATAAAACCAACGGACGGGACCAAGCCAGTTAAAGAAAATAATTCTTTTTATTATTATTATTATATATATATATATACACTGTGACATATTGACATAAATTTTAGTTAATGCGTCAGCGATAAAAATTATAATATTTCAAATTTTATTTTCAAATAATAAATAAATAAACTTTTAGATGAGGTGAGCTCAATAATATTGAAAGTATCTTTATTCATGTTCAGAGAGAGCTAAATCAAACTTCTTGACAAAAAGAATCCGATGAGCACAAATTTATTTATTTTCGAAATTAAGGCATTAAAATGTTTGAAGAATATTGAATGATCAAGTAAATTATTGTGGATCATCTGATGAAGTATATGTGAATTTTAGTACAAATAATAAAAAATATTATTAAAAAAATCTATAAAAAAAATCTTCTTTTGGCGTACAAAAGATTCCTAATGTTTGAGAAAGTCTACACAATTAATATCAATAATAATTTCTAACAATTATTATAGCTTGATAATTGATGTACGTCCAACTATCATCTTCTAATATTGACATTTATTATAATTTGATAATTATTTTTTATCATTATTATCTGCCATCAATCAACATCTATAACTATTTTTATGTGCTTGATAGATATTGTCACCCATCATTAGAGATGTACATGAGTCAAGCCAGCTCATGAGTTGACTTAAGCTCAGCATGTTACTTAGTTCACGAGCCAAGTTTATCGAACCAGGAGTTCAAGCTCGAAAAATTTTTGAGCTTGAGTTCGAGTATGATTTGATTCACTCGATAGGTTATCAAGTCGGCTCATTTATATAATGATAAAGTACAATATATTATGTATTATATTACTAGTTCAATAACTTATCAAGGTTTTAAATGAGCTCGAACTTTTTAAAATTACCTTGATCTTGACTTTCTTTAAATCAAGTCGAGCTCGAGCCTAGTGCTAGAGCTCAAGTTCAACAGTGATTAAATAAGCTTAGCACGATTAAGTCAAACTCCAAACTCGGCTCATTTACACCCCTATCCATCATTGCCAATGTTTTAACATTCCCACAAATCTCATGGGAGGCCAACTTCGCAATCTATCCTTGTGATCATCTTGTCCTTGTATTAGAAAGCATGGTGGACTTTCATAAATTGCATTTATAAAGTACATTATTTAGTGTAGATCAAGTTTATTGATTCTTTTCTTTTCTAAATATTCTTCATTAAAAACTGACATTACTTGTGAGCTTCTTTTATTCTTCACATATAAATTTGTATTATGTAAAATTCAAAATAAAAAAATACTCACTCTAAAGTGTAACTATTCTTACAATTAATAATTGTTTGAAATAATTGAAAATAAAAATAAATTTATTATATTTAAATCTCATATTAAATTATCGAAGATGATTTAATCGGAATATATTTAAATCCATTGAAATGCAATATGTTCATGACTAAGAGCTTTCTTTTAAGCCGAGGATAGGATATAAGCATAAAAAACAAAAAATAAAAAATAAACCCGTTAAATTGAGGACTCTTGATATGACCCTGAAAATTCCTCTAGTCGAAACACGAATCTTGACGTAGAAAGCAATCTAATCGTGAATCAAGACTAACCGAGATCAAGCGTTTATTATCAATCGACTCTTAAACATTGAGTGTTTATAGTCAAATCGAGCATCTTGACGAGCCGAATCTAACAAGCCCAAGATATCATAATTCTGACATCATTTGAGCATTTAAATACACAAAATACATCATATGATCAAGGGGATCATTTTGAGCCGTCCGATGAAGTGGAGTGGTACGGGTTTCGCATTTATTTACAGAGACGCAACTCCTCCAATCTATAAATTGCCCCTCATTCCTCATATGAGAGAGGCCCAAGCAAGAGAGAGGAGAGAGCTCTAAAGATCCTTTAAGCACAATCGGCACGCGTCAAACCACGCCGCCGGGCCGTCGCCACCGCCATTGATCCTGCCGTAATCTCTCGTCTCCATCATGATGACTTCTACCTGATTGTTCTACGTGATTGCCCGCATTTACGAATTATTCCCATTTCAACCGATGATTGCTCCGCACAGTTCACCATCATCTGCTACAATTAGCAGTTGTTACAACCTGATCGTTGTCACATAGCTGTTGTTCCTTTCTCATACACAATTCTGTAATCCCGGTATCGGGAAGATCTTGTACTCTAAAATGATACAGTGGAAGCTTTTCACAGCCGTGATTTTTCCCTCTTTTAGAGATTTTCCATGTAAAAATTTTGGAGTTTTCTTGTTCACTCTTTAAATACCTGTGTGCGTGTTGGATTTCATAACGAAGCTAAGGCGAAAACTTTTACTTTAAGAATGGTTTTCTAACGCAGCTTTGGCATCGTCAGGAAACCGATTCTCATTATATCATCTGGCGACCAAGTTCCCAACAAGATCAAAACCACTATCGAGATGTAGCATTTCAAGCTTTTAAGGAGCATAAGCGAAGAATGAAGATTCATCAAACTTCGTTCCTTCAGATTTTGTCAGAAACTGGAGGGCAAATCTTAATCTCAAAAGATTATCCAAATCGATATTCTGGATATCTAATTGATTATCAATTCGAGAAGCAAGTCAGTAATACTAATGAAAAAGGCCAATGTTAAGGAGCAACTTTGGCTACAACCACAAATGGATGTTTTAATTAACCTCTTCCATACAGGTTAACGTCATCGAGCAAAGATTCTAACAAACAACCTAGGATAGGTCAAAAGGTCCTTGGTGGACTTCCTACGAACTCTTCCATACAGGTTAACGTCATCAAGCAAAGACTCTGACAAACAACCTAGGATGGGTCAAAAGGTCCTTGATGGACTTCCTACGAACTCTTCTATACAGGTTAACGTCATCGAGCAAAGACTCTGACAAACAACCTAGGATGGGTTAAAAGGTCCTTGGTGGACTTCCTATAATCTCTTCCATACAAGTTAACGTCATCGAGCAAAGACTCTGATAAACAACCTAGGATAGGTCAAAAGGTCCTTGGTGGACTTCCTACGATCTCTTTCACACAGGTTAACGTCATCGAGCAAAGACTATGACAAACAACCTAGGATAGGTCAAAAGGTTCTTGGTGGACTTCCTACGATCCCTTCCATACATGTTAACGTCATCGGGTAATACTCTGACAAACAACCTCGGATGGGTCAAAGATCCTCAGCGGATTCAATTCAACCTTTCCATATGTTAACGTCATCGAGCAAACATTATGACAAACAACCTAAGATAGGTCAAAACTTTGTACCTACTCCACACAGGTTAACGTCATCGAGCAAACACTCTGATAAACAACCTCGGATAAGTCAAAAATTCTCAGCGGATTCAATTCAACCTCTTCCACACAGGTTAATGACAACGAGCAAAGACTCTGACAAACAATCTCGGATAGGTCAAAATCCTCGATAATTCAACCTCTTCCATGGGTTAACGCCATCGAGCAAAGACTTCGACAAACAACCCGGATAGGTCAAAATCTCGGCGATTCAATTCAACCTCTTCCACGGTTAACGCCATCGAACAAAGACAGCGACAAACAACCGGATAGGTCAAAATCTTAGTGTGATTCAATTCAACCTCTTCCATACAGGTTAGCGCCATCGATAACACTCGACAAACAACCTGGATCAAAATCCGGATTGAATTCAACCTCTTCCACACAGGTTAACGTCATCGAGTAACACTCTAACAAACATCCTCGAATAGGTCAAAAATCCTCATCGTCGTCGGTCATCCCTACCGACAGGCCACCATCGACTACCGCTAATTGCCGATGCTACCAATTGCACCACTACTGCGGCCATCGCATTATCGTTGCGGTCAGCCAATTACCATTCATAATCATCCATCACCATGCCGCTGGCTATCTCGCTGACTACGACGTTGGTCATCGCTGACTACTGCTGCGACTACTATCGCTGACCACCGCTGGCCTACGCCTCCGATTACGTTGGCTGGTCACGCTCTTCCATACCACCACTATCGTTGCGGTCATCTCTCCATTCATTGACGCTGCCGCATGCTGAGTCATTGCGTTGTTGCTGCTGACCACCCGCGCAACTGGCCAGTCGGCTACGCTGGCTGACTACTGCGTCTACCAACTATCACTGACACCTATTATCTCGCTGACATTATCGCGATCGAATTGCTGATTACGCTGCTGTTGTTGCCAGACTACGTGCCGCTAATAACTGGTGCTGCTACCGCTGTTGATTATCATATCATCGCTGTTGACTTATCGTTATTACCGGCTTAATTCTTGGTTGCTGGTTACTGCTGACTACAGATCGCGGCAACCATGCCGGTCACCGGTTACACATCGTCATTATCTCGCTGATTACATTTGATAGCATCGTTGATTACTGCTCTCGGTTGCTGCACCACGCTGGCCGCACCCATCAGCTGCTGACTACTATCACGGTCACGCCTAACCAGGCTACCACCATCGCGCATATTCTCGCTGATTCTGACTGGCCACTATCGACTACCCGCTTTCTGGTTGACCACCCGGGCCTCCAACCACGTCGATCACCGCTGTAATATCGCCGGTCAGCAAGCAATCTCCGCGATCACTATCGCTGATTCTCCTTGCACACCACAGTCACCGCCTTAAACACTATCGTCGGCCACCATCGTCGAGCATCGCCGTCAACCCCTGTCTCCGATTATCGTCGCAGTGATCGCCTCCAAACCCGGATGGTCCGAGGCGGTTGATGCTTTTCGAGGAAAACTGGAACAACGACATAAGTGCGGGCCTTGATCACCTCCAACCGGACGGTCCGACGAGGCACCTCTTTCAGGAAAACCGAACAACGATGTACTGCGGGCCTTGATCGCCTTCCAAACCCGGACGGTCGACGACGTTGACACCTCTTTCAAGAAAACCGAACAATGACGATGTACCTCGGGCTTGATCGCCCAACCCGGACGGTCCGACGAGTTGATGCCTCTTCGAGGAAAACAGGGCGACGTATGTATCGCGGCCTTGATCGCCTCGAAACCCGGACGGTCCGACGAGGCTGGTTGACGCCTCTTTCGAGGGAAAATCGGTACAACGACGTAAGTACCGCGGGCCTTGATGGCCTCCGAACCCGGACGGTCCGGCGAGTACAGTTGATACCTCTTTCGAGGGAAAACTGTAGACACGACGTATGTACCTCGAGCCTTGACCACCTCCAAATGACCTTCTCTCAAGAATAAGAGAAGGTGCCTTCTCCCTTGGCCTTAAGGAGTTTTTATAGACCCCCTATAGGGACAAAAAGGTAAAAAAAATCAAAGAGAAACAGTCCAAAATTGTCAAAAATTGCAAAAACCCGCTCAAAATCATCAAAAACGGGCGAAAATGGGTCAAAATGGACAAAAAACCCCTCTTGGGCCCGCTCGACCCGCGCGCGTGCCCGCTTGACCCATCCGAGGTTGTTTATCAGAGTGTTACCCGATGACGTTAACTTGTGTGGAAGAGGCCGTGGGAACTCCACCGAGGACTTTTTTACCTATCCTAGGTTGTTTGTCAGAGTCTTTGCTCGATGACTTTAACCTATGTGTAAAAGGTTGAATTGAATCTACTGAGGATTTTGACCCATCCGAGGTTATTTGTCAGAGTGTTACCTGATGACGTTAACCTGTGTGGAAGGGGTTGTAGGATGTCCACCAATGACCTTTTGACCTATCCTAGGTTATTTGTCAGAGTCTTTGCGCAATGACGTTAACTTGTGTGAAAGAGGTCGTAGGAAGTCCACTAAGGACCTTTTGACCTATCTTAGGCTGTTTGTCAGAGTCTTTGCTCGATGATGTTAACCTGTATGGAAGAGGTCGTAGGAAGTCCACCAAGGACCTTTTAACCCATCCTATGTTGTTTGTCAGAGTCTTTGCTCGATGACATTAACCTGTATGAAAGAGGTCGTAGAAAGTCCACCAAGGACCTTTTGACCCATCCTAGGTTGTTTGTTAGAGTCTTTGCTCGATGATGTTAACCTGTATGGAAGAGGTCGTAAGAAGTCCACCAAGGACCTTTTGACCTATCCTAGGTTATTTGTCAGAGTCTTTGCTTGATGATATTAACCTATATGGAAGAGGTCGATTAAAACATCCGTTTATGATTGTAGCCAAAGTTGCTCTTTAACCATGACCTTTTTCATTAGTATTACTGACTTGCTTCTCGAACTGATAATCAATTAGATATCCAGAATATCGATTTGGATAATCTTTTGAGATTAAGATTTGCCGCCGACAAAATCAAGGAACGGTTTGATGAATCTTCGCTACGCTCCTTAAAAGCCTAAAATGCTACATCTCGATGGTGGTTTTGATCTTGTTGGGAACTTGGTCGCCATACAAGATGATATAATATGACCTCACGATGGCCAAACGCGGTTAGAAAACTTCAGAGTGAAACTTTACACCTTAGCTTAGAAATCAGCACACACAAGTATGACAAGAAAACTGAATTTTACGTGAAAAACCTCAAAAAGAGGGAAAAAACTACGGGGCCTAGCCCAGTAAAAAGCTTCCACTATATATTTGTTTTAGAGTACAAGATCTTCTCGATACCGGGATTACAGAATTGTATATGAGAAAAGAAAAACAGCTATGTGACAACGATCACGCTTGTACGCTAGTAGTAGTGATGATGGTGAACGGCGAGCAATCACCGGTAGAAATGCGAAATAATTACGGTAGAAATGGGGAATAATATCGCGTAAATGGGGAACAATCACCGGTAGAAGTCCTCATGTTGAGACCGAAGAGATGACCTGCTTGATGACCGCGACGATCGCTTGGAGGATCTTTAGAGCTCTCTTCTCTCTCTTGCTTGGGCTTCCCTCATATGAGGAATGAGGGGCTATTTATAGATTGGAGGAGTGACATCTCTGTAAATACATGCAAAACCCGTACCACTCCACTTTATCGGACGGCTCATAATGATCCTTTTGATCATTTGATGTATTTTAAATATTCGAATGCTCAAATGAAGTCAGAATTGTAAGATCTTTGGCTTGTTGGAACTGGCTCGTCAAGACGCTTGATTTGACTATAAACACTCCATATTTGAGAGCTTTTTAGGAATTTTAACTGATGTCTTAAAGTTTCCAATGATATTTTAAGTGCTTGATCTCGACCGCCAATTCGATTAGCTTGCTTTTGCATCAAGATTCGTGCTTCAACTAGAGGAATTTTCGTCATATCGATTGGTGCAGATCGATGCTCAAGGATCGCTCCTGGATACAGTAAACTTTCACCGCAACTGGTTTTCCCTCAGAAGGCACCAAACTGTTGTGTGCTAGAAAACCAGTTGCGGTAGAGTAAAAGTTTTTGCCTTAGCTTCATTGTGAAATCCAGCACACACACAGGTATTTAAAGAGTGAACAAGAAACTCCAAAATTTTTACGTGGAAAATCTCAAAAAGAGGGAAAAAACCATGGGGCTTAGCCCAGTAAAAATCTTCCACTATGTATCTATTTCAGAGTACAAAATCTTCCCAATAACGGGATTATAGGATTGCATATGAGAATGGAACAACAGCCATGTGACAACGATCAGGTTGTAACAACTGCTAGTAGTAGCAGATGATGGTGAACGTATGAGCAATCTAGAGGAATAATTACTAAATGCGAAACAATCACCGGTAGAAATGGGAACAATCACCGCGTAAACGTAGGGAACAATCACTGGTAGAAGTCATCATGATGGAGACCGACAAAGATTGACGACGCAGGATCAACGAGAGGTTGACGAGCCGAGTGGCACACGACGGTGCTTGGAGGATCTTTAGAGCTCTCTATCTTACTTTCTCTCATATGAGGAATGAGGCTATTTATAGATCGGAGGAGTGGCATCTCTGTAAATACATGCAAAACCCGCACTACTCCACTTCATCGACTCAAAATGATCCCCTTGATCATATGATGTATTTTGTGTATTTGAATGCTCAAATGATCTAATTATGATATCTTGTTAGATTCGGCTCGTCAAGACGCTCTATTTGACTATAAACACTCCATGTTTACGAGTCAATTGATAATAAACGCTTAATCTCGATTAGGCTTGATTCACGATCAGATTGCTTTCTACGTCAAGATTCGTGCTTCGACTAGTGAAATTTTCATGGTATTATCAGTTGCCCCCTATTTTTGGATGATATTATGTCAATCATCCAAAAATATATATGTTGAATATTTGAAAATAGCAGATTCTTTAAAAAAATTTGCGGGTCCTTTAACCATACATTTTGAGAGAACATATCTTCACGGGAGCATAAGATTATGACCATGAAGCGGTGCATTATTGCGGATGTATGCGGGTATGTGTGGGCACAATATTTCGGGATTATGGACCCATGCAGACATTTACGGGCGCTTGCAGGCACAAGGTTTCGGGTTGGATTACGCAGAACGGGCTGCAAGAAATTGCCGATCAGTAGCTTTATGGGTCAAGAAAGGTGCCTTTGCATGGGTCGATAGATCGACTACCGTGGAAAGGCTGGACGGCCGGGTAGCTTATGACAATGGGCTGAACGGGTCGCAGAAACAGTCGGCGGGTCGCGAGGGACCGCTCAAAACGGGCCAAAAAGGGTGAAAACGGGACAAAACGGACGTTTTCACCATGCACGCGATGTTAGCAGCCCGTGAGCGCGGAGGCAGACGACGCTGTCCGATCATTTAGCCGCCGTCCGCCATTCACAGAACCCACCGCCCCGCTGCTCCATCGCGACAACTCACCACGATCCGAACCGCTGACGAGACGCCGTTTCAACCCATCTCGCCTGCGATGGCCGAACCACTGTTCGGTTTCAGCCCCAGGCTGACCGACGCGTTCCATTACGACCTGCTTTCATGCCCCTCGAGACTGACGCTTCAATTGCTCGCCATTGCCAGAAATCGCGCCCAACCTTCCCACAGACGGCGCTAAATTGTTGGGTGCAAGAAAATCAGTTATGGTAGAGTGAAAGTTTACTCCTTAGCTTTGTTGTGAAATCTAGCACACACACATGTATTTAAAGAGTGAACAAGAAAACTCTAGAATTTTTACGTGGAAAATCTAAAAAAGAGGGAAAAAATCACGGGGCCTAGCCCAGTAAAAAGCTTCCACTATATATTTGTTTTGGAGTATAAGTTTTCCCGATAACGGGATTACATAATTGTATAGAAAGACAATGAGAATCCCAAAATCGACACAACAATATATATAGTCACGCTCGTTGTATACGGTGGTAGAAATGATGGTGAACAATGGGAACAAATAATCGACGATGAAGGTCGTTATGATGGTGGCCGTGAGATTGACGACGCAAGGATCAATGCTGATGATACCATGGCTGATGCCGAGTGTGAATGATGCTTTGGAGGATCTTTAGAGCTCTCTCTCTTGCTTTCCTCATATGAGGAATGAGGACTATTTATAGATTGGAGGAGTGGCGTCTCTGTAAATAAATGAAAACCCATACCACTCCATTTCATCGGACGGCTCAAAATGATCCCCTTGATCATATGATGTATTTTGTGTATTTAAATGCTCAAATGATGTCGAATTATGATATCTTTTAGATTCGCCGCCAAGACGCCGATTGACTATAAACACTCCATGTTTAAAAGTTGATTGATAATAAATGCTTGATCTGCTAGTCTTGATTCACAATCGATTGCTTACGCCAAGATTCGTGCTACTAGAGGAAATTTCGTGGTCATATCTTGCTATTTTTGGATGATATCTCAATCATCAAAAAATATATCTGCCAAGAACTTCAAAATAGTAAATTCTTCAATAAAATCTGTAGGTCCATTAACCGCATATTTTGAGAGAACAGATCTTCATGTAAGCACAAGATTATGACTACGGAAGCAGATGCACAGCCACAAATATGTGTAGGTATGTGCGAGAGCGAAATTTTGAGGTTACGGACCCATCTAGGTCTCTACAGGCCATCGGAGCCCACGCCACCCATCTGCAGGCTGAAGGCCAGACCTGACGCTGCGTTCTATGGTGGTCATGGGCGCCAAGACGCCTTTATGTGCTGGGTCGAATGATCGTAGTGGGTTAACACAAAACCACGCTGGTCGATGGCTCGCTGGAGCTGGCCTGGAAGCTGGTCGACGTACCGACGCTGGTGGAGCGACGAGTCACACGACCGCCCGTGGACGGCTGTACCGCTGGAGCCAATACCGCGCTGGAGCACGCCAAGAGTGCCCAGAGCTGGCCCAAGAGGATTTTTTGTCCGTTTTGACCCGTTTTCGCCCATTTTTGACAGTTTTATGAAGGTTTTTGCTGTTTTTGAAGGTTTTGGACAGTTTCTCTTTGATTTTTTTACCTTTTTGTCCATATAGGGGATCTATAAAAATCCCCCTAAGGCTAAGGGAGAAGGCATGTTCTTTTATTCTTGAGAGAAGGTCGTTTGGAGGCGGTCAAGGCCCGTGGTACATACGTCGTGACTACAGTTTTTCCTTGAAAGAGACGTCAACTGCATCCTGACCGTCGGGTTCTGAGGTGATCGGCCCGCGTACATACGCCGTGTCATGCTTTTTTTCCTCGAAAGAGGCATCAACTGTACTACGTCCTTGGAGGCGATCAAGGCACATACGTCATTGTTCCGCCTCGAAAGAGGCGCCAACCGCCTCGGATCGCGTTCTGGTGGCCATCAAGGCCCGTAGTACTTACGTCGTTTTCCCTCGAAGAGGCATCAACCGCCTCGTCGACCATTCGGTTTGAGGCGATCAAGGCCCATGATTATTGCCGCCGTTTTTCCCCGAAAGAGGCATCAATGGCCAACTAGCCTCCTGACCATCCGGTTTGAGCGATCACTACAACGATAATCGGAGATGGGGGTTGATGGCGCTCGACGCATGGTGGCGACGCATGGTGGCTGCGGACCGCGACGGGTCGCAAGGAGAATCGATGATGGTGGTGATCGCGAGATTGTCGGCGATGGTGTGGCGGCGACCGGCGAAGGTATTCGGCGCGGATCGCGACGCGTGGTTGAGGTCGATAGTGGTCGCAGAAGAATCAGCAACGGAGCCTGTAGTCTGGCGGCAAATGGTGGTGACCGCGGTTTGGCAGAAGGACTAGCGGCGGACCGGCGAGCCGTATTACGGCCGACGAGGGTGGTCAAATAACCGCGAGTAGTCGACTGGCGACCGACGTCAGCCAGCGGGATGACCGCGACGATGGTGGTATCGGCGAAGATTGCCGTGATGGTCGACTACGGCGGACCGGCGACGGTAGTCGATGGCAGTGACCGACGACAAGAATGTCGGCGGACCGGCGGATCGCTGTTGCGGCCGACGGGTGGTCAATGCAACTAGCGACTTGAGTCGACGGTGGCAACGGCGTCTGAGAATGGCGGATGACCGTAAGATTGTCGCCATCTCGGCAGCGACCGATGATGGTCTACGGTGACCGGCCATACGCAATACCGAAGATGGGTATCGCAATAACCGATGACGATCGACGCGGGCGACCGAGTCGGTGAATGGGCGAATGACCGCGACATGGTGATGACCGGCAAATTTAGACCGACGGAATGGCCGCAACGCAGGGTTAGTGCAGCGTGACCGCTGAGTGGTCGCAGCGAGAATCAACGACGATGGTGGTGATCAGCTGGCGGTAGTGGCTGACGCGACGATTCGGCACGGATCGCGACGGCGGGGAGGCGAAGTGGTCGAAGAAGAATCGGCGACCCGAGTCGAATGGAATGACCAAATGGTGGTGACCGCGGTTTGGCGCAAGAAGTGACCGCCGCGTGACCGACAAGGGTTGGCTACCAATGGTCGACAATAAAACCGACGACCTGGTGAATGGTGGCGAAAGTGACGCGTGAGGCGGGGATGACCAGATTGCCGATGGTCGGCACGGTGACAAGGATGTGAAGCAGTGGTGACCAACGCGAATGGCATGGTGACTGACGATGGTTGGTCGACTGTGGCCCGGCAATGAACAACAGGTCGACGCGAGACCGGCGCCGTGAATACTGGATGACCGGACAGCAGACCGGCTAAGATTGCCAACGATGGTCGCGGCGCAGCGGTGAATGCAGCAAGTGACCGGCGATAGTAATGGCATGCGGATCGGAGACAATGGTGGCAACCGACGAGGTGGCCAGAAAGAACCGGCGATGGTAGACGCGACGCCGTGAATGACGGGATGACCGGCGGGTGGTGACCGCCAAGATTGCCATCGATGGTCAGGCAGCGACCTGCCGACGGTACGACCGACGGTGCAATGGCGACGCAATGACCTGTCGACCGCCCGATCGCCTGCGGATAACCGGCGACCGCCGATTGCCACGATGGTACACGACGATAAGCGACCGACGGGTGTGGTCGCCATCGACGACGGTAATGACGGCGAATCGGCTGAGAGGGATGACCGACGAACGATGGTGGTGACCGCTAAGATTGCCGCCGATGGTCGGCAGGACCGGTGATAAGTCGACGCAGTGACCGACGATGAAGCTACCGACGGGTGGTTGGAAGAACTAATCGACGACTGAATCCTCGATCGGGCCTAGAATCGAGGATGATCACGATGATGGTGACCAGTTTGAGATTACCACGATGGTGCAGTGGTTGGCGATCGACGGGGTGGTACCGAATCGGCGGCGGGTTGGCCGTGATCTTTGACCTATCCGAGGTTGTCGAGTGTTTGCTCAATGACGTTAACCGAGGTGTATAAAGTTTTGACCTATCCGGTTTATATTGCTCGATGACGTTAACTTGTATGAAAGAGGTTAAATTGAATCCGCTGAGGATCTTTGACCCATCCGAGGTTGTCTGTTAGAGTATTACCGACGCTAACCTACGTGGAAGGTCGAATCACTGAGATTTTGACCCATCCGAGGTCAAGTTCTTTGTCAGTCTTTACTCGATGATGTTAATCTATATGGAAGAGGTAGTAGGAAGTCCACCAAAGACCTTTTGACCTATCCTAGGTTGTTTGTCAGAGTCTTTGCTCGATGACGTTAACCTATATGGAAGAGGTCATACGAAGTCCACCAAGGGCCTTTTGACCTATCCTAGGTTATTTTTCAGAGTCTTTGCTCAATGAAGTTTACCTGTATGGAAGAGATTGAATTGAATCCGCTGAGGATCTTTGACCACCCATCCGAAGTTGTTTGTCAGAGTGTTACCCGATGACGTTAACTTGTGTGGAAGGGGTCGTAGGAAGTCCACCAAGGACCTTTTGACCCATCTTAGGTTGTTTGTCAGAGTCTTTGCTCGATGACGTTAACCTGTATGGAAGAGGTCGTAGGAAGTCCACCAAGGACCTTTTGACCTATCCTAAGTTGTTTGTCATAGTGTTTGCTCGATGACATTAATTTATATGGAAGAGGTTGAATTGAATCCACTGTGGATCTTTGATCCATCCGAGGTTGTTTATCAGAGTGTTACCCGATGACGTTAACCTATGTGGAAGGGGTCGTAGGAAGTCCACCAAGGACCTTTTGACCCATCCTAGGTTGTTTGTCAGAGTCTTTGCTCGATGACGTTAACCTGTATGGAAGAGGTCGTAGGAAGTCCACCAAGGATCTTTTGACATATCCTAAGTTATTTGTCATAGTATTTGCTCGATGACGTTAACTTGTATGGAAGAGGTTGAATTGAATCCGCTGGGGATGTTTGACCCATCCGAGGTTGTTTGTCAGAGTGTTACCACGACGCTAACTCGCGGGAAGAATCAATTGGCCGAGGATTTTGACCCATCCGAGGTTGTTTGTCGATTCTTTGCTCGACGCTAACTGTATGGAAGAGGTAGTAGGAAGTCCACCAAGGACCTTTGACCTATCTTAGGTTATTTTCGAGTCTTTGCGACGCTAACTGTATAGAGGTAGTAGGAAGTCCACCAAAGACCTTTTGACCTACCCTAGGTTGTTTGTCAGAGTCTTTGCTCGATGACGTTAACCTGTATGGAAGAGGTTGAATTGAATCCACTAAGAATCTTTGACCCATCCGAGGTTGTTTGTCAGAGTGTTACCCGATGACGTTAACCTGTGTGGAAGGGGTCGTAGGAAGTCCATGAAGGACCTTTTGATCCATCCTAGGTTGTTTGTCAGAGTCTTTGCTCGATGACGTTAACATGTATGGAAGAGGTCATAGGAAGTCCACCAAGGACCTTTTGACCTATCCTAAATTGGTTGTCATAGTGTTTGCTCGATGACGTTAACTTGTATGGAAGAGGTTGAATTGAATCCACTGAGGATCTTTGACCCATCCGAGGTTGTTTGTCAGAGTGTTACCCGATGACGTTAACCTGTGTGAAAGGGGTCGTAGGAAGTCCACCAACAACCTTTTGACCCATCCTAGGTTGTTTGTTAGAGTCTTTGCTCGATGACGTTAACCTGTATAGAAGAGGTCGTAGGAAGTCCATCAAGGACCTTTTGACCTATCCTAAGTTGTTTGTCATAGTGTTTGCTCGATGACGTTAACTTGTATGGAAGCGGTTGAATTGAATCCGCTGAGGATCTTTGACCCATCTGAGATTGTTTGTCAGATTATTACCCGATGACGTTAACCTGTGTGAAAGGGGTCGAATTGAATCCGCTGAGGGTTTTGACCCATCCGAGATTGTTTGTCAGAGTCTTTGCTCGATGACATTAACCTGTATGGAAAAGGTAGTAGAAAGTCCACCAAGGACCTTTTGACCTATCCTAGGTTGTTTGTTATAGTCTTTGGATGACGCAACTGATAAGAGATCGTAGAAGTCCATCAAGGACCTTTTGACTGTAGGTTGTTGTCGAGTCTTTGCTCGACATTAACCTATATGGAAGAGGTTGAATTGAATCCTCGAGGATCTTTGACCGCCCGAGGTTGTTTGTCGAGTGTTACCCGGCATGACATTAACCTGGAAAGGGTCGAAGTCCACCAAGGACCTTTTGACCCATCCAGTTGTCGAGTCTTTGCTCGATGACGTTAACCTGTATGGAAGAGGTTGTAGGAAGTCCACCAAGGACCTTCTGACCTATCCTAAGTTGTTTGTTAGAGTCTTTACTCGATGACGTTAACCTGTATGGAAGAGGTCGATTAAAACATCCGTTTGTAATTGTAGCCAAAGTTGCTCTTTAACCTTGGCATTTTTCATTAGTATTACTGACTTGCTTCTCAAACTGATAATCAATTAGATATCCAGAATATCGATTTGGATAATCTTTTGAAATTAAGATTTTCCCCCTAGTTTCTGACAAAATCTGAAGGAACGAAGTTTGATGAATCTTCATTCTTCGCTTGCGCTCCTTAAAAGCTTGAAATGCTACATCTCGATGGTGATTTTGATCTTGTTGGGGAACTTGGTCGTCATACAAGATGATATAATGGGAATCGATGACCAAACCGCTATGCGGCTAGAAAACCATAGAGTAAAAGTTTTTTTTAGCTTCATGAAATCCAAAGACACACTGTATTTAAAGAGTGAACAAGAAAACTCCAAAATTTTACGTGAAAAATCTCAAAAGAGAGAAACCACGGCACAAGAAAGTTTCCGCTATGTATTTGTTTCAGAGTACAAAATCTTCCCGATAACGGGATTACAGATATATGAGAAAGGAACAACGACTATGTAGCTCGTGTGTAGCAAGCAGTGGTAGATGATGGTGAACAGAACTGACCCACGATGAAGGTCATCATGATGGTGACCGACGGAGATTGACGACGGTAAGGATCAGCGGCGGCGGCGGCCGGCGGTGGTTGACAACCGTCGAGTGGTGGCACGATTGTGCTTGGAGGATTTTCAAGCTTTAGAGCTCTCTCCTCTCTCTTGCTTGGTCTCCTCTCATATGAGGAATGAGGGGCTATTTATAGATTGGAGGAGTGACGTCTCTGTAAATACATGCAAAACCCGTACCACTCCACTTCATGGGACGGCTCAAAATTATCCCCTTAATCATATGATGTATTTTGTGTATTTGAATGCTTAAATGATGTCGGAATTATGATATCTTGGGCTTGTTAGATTCGACTCATCAAGAAGCTCGATTTGACTATAAACACTCCATGTTTAGGAGTTGATTGATAATAAACGCCGATGCTAACCTGATTCATCGATTTTCGCCAAGATTCGATTCAACTATTGAATTTTTAGGGTCATATCAAGCATGCATCTCCTTTAAGATATAAACTAAGATATGACTTTATAATCGTGATAAATAGTATGATATTATAAATTTAAAAAAATATTACATTCTTATTTATTCTTATTTAAGGCATTACGAATATTTTCTTAAAAAAAATTAGCATCAGATACAATTTTCTTTTCCAAAAAATAGTATTCATCGTCATCATCATCACACTATTATTTTATTAATATTATTTAGAAATTTAATGAAGTTTAATTTTTCATTCATTCTCGATAAATATCATATGAATTCTTTGACCTCACTTTTTATTTATATTTTTGATTCAAATGAAATACTCAAAACATCTAACATATATTCTGAGTATTTTAATATATATATATATATATATATATATATCATATTTTAAAAATACTCAAAATAGTTATTAGATGTTTTAATTGTTTCTTAAAAATAATTATTACCATCAAAGATATATTTTTATTTCAAAGCAAAAGAAAAATAAAATAAGATAAAAATAAAAAATAAATGATCCCAAACCTCCTTTTAAGTTTTTTTTTTAAAAAAAAATTTATTGTTCTTTAACGCTCTGTTTGGCTTGAGGGTTTAGGGTTAAATAAATATAAATAAAATGAGAAGAATGAAATGGAAATCAACGGGAATGAAGGTAATAGCTGAAAGCGAGTTTTCAATTCAATCACTCAATGTATATATATTTATAATTTAACATTTTCTTTATTTTTAAAACTATTGAATTTTTATATTTACATATATCACAATCAAATTATTAAAAATTTTACAAAAATTGAAAATATGAGTTGAACTTTTGTTTGAATTTCAATATTTGATTGTCAATTTAAAAAATTTATATTAAGAATAATTGATTTATAAATATAGAAGAATACAATCAATGCATATATCTCCTAATTGAAATTAGTTTTTAATCGATTGTTTGGTTGAAGGGAGATATTGAGCAATTTTTTTTATTAATTGACAAAAAAATTAAGTTTTAGTGTAAGTTTGCTACCAATTTTGATTTGTATTTATATTATTATTTATATTATTTTCAAAATTATATTTATTTGTATTTATTTGTTAATCATTTTAATTTTAAAAATTTAAAAATAAATTTCATCATTTTTAAAACTACTTCAAATAATTTTTAAATATTTTGAGTGTTCCTAAAAGCAATTAATACTATCAAATATATATTATTTTAAACTAACCTACAATTAAAATATAATAAAAATTAAAATGATTCAAAAAAGCTCCGTAAATAATCACGAAGAAATACCTGACTCAAAATAAACCACAATAATTCCTTTCTTCATTGGCGTAAATAAAAATAGTACATTTGTGATTGGGTTTTGGTAGAGTTGGTAAAGAGCAATCTCTAGACCTAATTTTAAATAATATCTCTAATCATTAATCATTAATATTTAATTTTATTATCATTAGGACCCAACTTAAAAAAATTTGTCAATAACTTTTAACCTAAAAATAGGGGCTAGTTAATTCTGTCAATATATTTTTTAAAAAAAATTACAAAGATTAAATTTACACATACTAAATTTATGTTCATGACATTTAATTTCCTTTACAAAATAAAACTTATGATTTATAAATTAAAGACAGAAACAGAGGTTTATACGGCAATGGGTTTTGTTTCCTTTTCATTATCATCCGACAACATCACGTACTTCAATATACTTTGTCCTCTATTTAAAAAAACTTCCAGCCATCCAAAATACATCGAATGAAAACGATCCATAAATTTTTTTTTTTTTTTGCTTATTTACTCGATCGAAAGAATTCGAATTTCCATACGATCACGTACTTCGGTGGAATTGTGTTCACTCAAAAATAAAAGGCGTATAAACAATTGAAATGAGATTTTTTTTAATGATTTGTTTTTAAAATGAAATGATTGTCAGTAGTGGCATTCATGGTTGGCATATTACTGGTGCCTTTAAGGCTACACAGGACAGATAATTATATAAAATAATAATGTTTAGGTATTATAAAAAATGCTGTTATTTAAACAAATTGTTATGAATATATATATATATATATATATATATATATATATATATATATATATATATATATATATATATATATATATATATATTACTGAAATTAAATTTTAATTTTCTGATCTTCATCACATATATCAAAATAAAATTTTAAAAAAAATATAATATTTTTATCATAAAATTTTTAAAATATAACACTCAAATGAAGCAAAGATACGATGCATATCGCATCACTACCATTGCCCCAAATAGGACTTTTGTCCTTATGTTGATGGACGGTATTTATAAAAAAAATTTGTTTAAATTGTTATATATTAAAGTAGTAGCTATTTGATAAGAAAACAATGTGACATTAATATTAATAATTTAATGAATGAAAAAAATATTATTATAAATTTTATATTATAATGTGATTGACAGATTATTTCGTGATTGTTCTAAGGCTCAATTAGATGCATTACATTTCAAAAAAAAAAAAAACCTTATTTAAAATGTAATAAATTAAATTAGTGATTATTTCGTAAAAAAACATAATTATTGAGCCCGCATAACATTGCAAACATAATTTTCATGAAAAAAAAATGTGTGAAACATGTGTACATATGAATCGGAAGGTGTGTACAAGGTAGAGCCGGGCCGAATTCAGATAATTATTGCGCCGGTCGAGAACATGCAAAACGTGTGTTCTTGTGCGTTCGCATTCATATTGCAAGAGCCAGACTCTATGCGAAGGGGACTTTAGGATGATCTCATATTTTTATTTTATTTTTTAATTTTATTTCAAATATTTTAATGTAAAATAAAATATATTTAATATCTTAAATATATATTATATTTATTTAAATTGATAAAAAAACTAATTCATATAATAATATCGATGATCATTGATAAAATGATAGTAGATGAGGAGACGATAATATTAGTGATGATTGGTGTGATCACTATCAGTAATAGCAATGGTTGTCGTTGATTGCTTTATAAAAATATTAAAATATATTGTTATTTTGAGTTTTAAAAAATAATTTTATTTTATTTTAAAAATAAAGTAGTTGTCCATAAAAAATATTTTTAAAAATATAAACATAAAATTTATTTTAAATAGCCTCTAAATGTCACTTATGAGAGAGAAGAAGGATAAGCATAAAAAATATTGCATCATTTTGAAAAGAGTAGTGGTGCTTTCTTGGACTTTTCATGTTATCACGTCTTCCTCGTGAAACTTTATGGACCACCCACTGCTTCTAATGGATCCTTCATTGTCGCCAAGATCATATGACATCTACAAGTTCCTCTTATACACCCCATTCAGTTTAAGCCCAAGCACAATCGGACTTTCATATTGTCTTCTCAACTTCAAAGTAATCTTTATCCATCGATATACTAAATGTTGCTTAAGAGATAAAATTAATCAAAAGTATTGCATCACTTTGAAGCAGAGTCTACAAAATTGTAAGTGGAAAAAGTGATTTATTTAACGCCATAAGAGCTGAAATTGAAAATAGAAAGTTTGGTGAAATGCTAATGTTGTTAAACTCTTCTAATGCATACACCTACTCATAATTTCCTTCCCCAAGGATTCACCACTTTTTTAGTAGAATCTTTCCCCTAACTTAAACCTTCACAACCACAATGACTGATCTAAGACCACTTCTTAAATTCCTCATGTTATGATGTGTTCCTAGTTGTTGACACTTCTTACACTACTAAGCATTATTCCATCAAACTCTTGCCCAAGCCTTTATCACCACCGAGATCACATTACTTTGATGAATTTCTCCTCCTTGACTCACTATTCCATTTTAATGTTGTCCTAGTCATTAAGTTCACCTACATCCCTGTTTGTAATTGCTCATTTAGCCATTACATCATTATTAATTTCATTTTAATAATGGGGCTTTATTAAACTTCACCAATGGTTTATCAACATGCCTTTCTTTCTTGATGGATTGTGGGCTTCGAAAATTCGTCAACGACCTCTCGACAATTTTTTATATTGAAGAGAGTGATTTGAATATGTTGGTGTAATTTTCAAAAGGCACATTGAATAGTTGATAAGACACTACCCAGAGATTTCATCCTCATTTGATGAGAACTTTAGATCTGGTTTCAGGTTTCCTATAGGCGCAAGCCCCTATAGTTAATTATCTCTCCCAATAAGTGACAGAGAATGATATGGGTCTAAGTTCTTGTATTGAGTCCAATTTGATAATTGGGTCTGAATTGGAGAGACTTGAGTTGGATCCAGTTAGTTGACTAGTTCTTGAGTGGAATGAACCCGGTGAGTTAAAGGCTTGAGTCCTGATCGGCGAGCGGATGCCTTCTGGACCGTTGGATCCGCGCCTTTTATCTTAGCCGTTGGATCTAGCACTCGGATCATGTTATTCTTTACTCTGGATTTGAGCCGTCGATTTGGTTTGATTTTGTCTCTGCCCTTGGATCTGTGCTTTGAGCACGCAGCGTTTTATCTATTCTCTTTCGTCTGATTTGTTAGTGGATTACAGGTGTTGGGCCTACGGAGAATTTGATGCTTCTAGCGTTTGCGGGCCGTGGGATTTGATTGGGAAGATCTTGATGGAGTGCTCTCTGCTGTCTGATGAGGCTTGCGGAAGAAGCTTCTCCTTTCGAATTGAGGACGAGGTTTGGTTTGGCTCATTCGTTCATTCGAGCTTCGGAGGCCTAGGGAGAGTCTGAGAGAGAGAGGAGAGTTCAAAGAGAAGATGATCAGTCGATCCTCTGGATTAAGGATGGTTCCGGCAACATCCACCGTGGGAAATGCTCAGAGGGAGGAGGAGTAGGGTGAAGACAGAGGAGGAGGGACTTCTTGAAGATTCTTCGATGCTCTGTTTGCTTTTCTCATCTCTATTTATAGTTTTCTGATGCTCTTCTTGGATTTCAGTCTGCTATGCCTCTTGTAACTAATTTCTATTACATTCTGTTAAGTATCATGCTTCTGTCATTCTGAATATCATTCTGGATATTAGTGGTGCTTGTAGTTTATTTTATTTGCAGTTATTTCTGTTATAGCCTTGTATTTTATCAGCCGATTCTTGGATTAGGTTATTTTATGAGCTGATCTAATATCTCCTTGCTTCTGTTGGTCTTGCTTTTGAGCTGTTTTGTATATTATTGTATTTAGTACAGTTGTTCTTTGGGATCTTATCTTGTTATAGCTAGAATTATTTATCCTACTGCTCTCTGTTTGTTGTACAAACTGTTATATTTGTCTTATTTTATCGGCCGGTTCTTTATTCTTTCTGGTCTACTGAAATTTATTCTCTGTTGATGTTTATATTTTGGAAAGACTTGTGAAATCCTTTAGCCACCATGGCTTTCTTCTATCCCTTTTATTTCTGTTGTTGGTTTGGGGATATGAACTCATATCATTACTCCCCTCCCACACATTGACCTTGTCCCCAAGGTCAAACTCAAGAAAAATCTTTTGGATCTCTTCAATAGGCACCCAAGAAGCATCTGTTGATAGAAATCCATCCCATTGTATTAAGACCTCTTTGATTTGTTTAGCTACTTTTACTACTGTTCTGTGATCCAATACCTTGATAGGTCTGACTAATGGTTACCCTTCTATGAATTGAGTTAGAAAGGTTGTTGGATGTAAAGAAGAATCCTGTCTGTATAGTTTCAGTCTAGATACATGAAACACATTATGGATTCTTGCTGTTTCTGGCAATTCTATTTTATAGGCTACTGCTCCTACCTTCTGTAGAATTTTGAATGGGCCATAATACCTTCTCTGGAGCTTTGTATATTGGTTTCCTGAAACAGAAATCTGTCTATAGGGCTGTAATTTTACCAAGACCAAATCATTTACTTTGAATTGAAGTTCTCTTCTATGTTTATCAGCCATTTGCTTCATCCTATTTTGAGCTTCTTGTAAATTTGTTTGAAGGATTTGTATGATCTTGTCCCTCTGTTGTAAAACTGAGTCTACTTCCATGTTAGTAGCAGTGGTAGCATTATAGGGTATAATTGTAGGTGGCTGTCTGCCATAGACAATATAGAAAGGGGTCATTTTGGTGGAAGTATTGATGGATGTATTATAGGAGAATTAAGGAAGAAATTGTAACAAATTCCTTGTCTCTGTGGACAAAACTCCTTAGATATTGTTCTAGGATTCGCTTGTAACCCCGGTGACCATCACCAGGGTGATGATAATCTGGCTTAATGTTGAGAAATTCTAGCCAATATTTTATGGCTTGTGGTATTTCATGTAGTTTGACTATGTCTGCTACAAAGATCTGAGCTATGTAAGAAGCTGTAAAACTGGTTGGAAGGGCTGAGAAGTGTGCATATTTTGATAATCTATCTACCACCACTAATATGACAGTTTTGTTCTAAGATTTTGATAGACATGTAATAAAATCCATTGATACTTCCTCCCAAATGTCTGGTAAAGTGTGAGGTTAGTAACTCGCAGCTTGAGTATCATATTTGACTTGTTGGCAGATAGGGTAAGTTGATATAAAGTGTTTTATGTCTGTTTTCATTTTTTTTCCAGTAGAATCGTTGAGAAATTCTAGCCAATATTTTATGAATCCCATTATGGCCTCCTGTTGGTGTGGAATATAATTCTCTGATAAGAATGGTCCTGATATCTGAATTCTTGGCTAGTACAATCCTGTCTTTATAGTATAACAATCCATTAGCAATTTTATGCTTTGGAAACATCCTTGGATTGTTTGCTATTTGCTTCTGCATTTGTTGTAGTTCATTATTGGAGCTTGTTTCCTCTTTAATTTGTTGGAGCAACTTTGTGTATTATTGAGTGTAAGCATATAAGTTTAGGGTCATAGACTGACCGACGAAGAGAATTTTCTTCAGATGCTCTTTTCTGGATAGGGCATCAGCAGCTTTATTAGAAACTCCGGCTTATACAATAGCATAGTCAAATCCTGTGAGTTTAATTAGAAATCTTTGTTGTTCAGAAGTTTGGATGGTTTGTTGCATTAATTCTCTAATGCTCTTTTGGTCTGTTCTGATAATAAACTTATTTCCCAACAAATATTGCCTCCATCTGGCAACTGCTTCAGTTATAGCATAAAGTTCTTTAGCATATGTTGATATTTTCTGCATTATAGGAGATAACTTCTTGTTAAAATAAGCAAGAGGATGATTATTTTGCGCTAATACAGCTCCTATTGTTGTCCCTGAGGCATCTATTTCCAAGATAAAAAGAATAGCAAAATTTGAAAATGCTAGTACTGGTAATGATATCATAGCCTCTTTCAGTTGTTTGAATGCTACTTTTGATTCCTCTGTCCATTGGAATTGTTGTTTAGCAAGCATTGATGTTAAAGGAGAGGCCATTGCTGCATAGTTTTTAACAAACTTTCTATAATACCGTTAAGCCCAGAAACCCTCTTAATCGCTTTTTGGTTGGCATAGCCATGCTTGTACCGCTTTGATTTTCTTGGGATCCACTTCTATCCCTTGTGCAGATAATATATGACCTAAATACTCTATTCTGTCTTGAATGAAAGAACATTTTGATGGTTTGACAAATAGGGTATGTTATTTTAGTTGCTCTAAAACAGCTTGTAGATGACTTTGATGTAGTTCCAAGGTTTGACTGTATATGAGTATATCATCAAAAAATACTGGGACAAATTTCCTTAAGATTGGCATAAGCACTGAATTCATTAGTGCTTGGAATGTTGAGGGGGTATTGGTTAATCCAAAAGGTATTGCTAAGAATTCATAGTGACCTTCATGTGTTCTGAAGGCAGTTTTGTAGATGGCTTCCTCTGCCATTCTGATTTGATGATATCCAGATCTTAAATCAAGCTTGGAAAACACAGTGGCTCCATGTAACTCATCCATCAGCTCTTCAGGAGTTGGGATGGGAAACCTATCAGGTATAGTGACTTTGTTTAAAGCCCTATAATCCACACAAAAATGCCAAGTGCCATCTTTTTTTTTATTAGCAAGGCTGGAGATGAAAAAGGGCTGGTGCTTTCCTTTATGATCCCTGTATCTAATATTTCTTTAATCAATTTTTCTATCTCTATCTTCTGAAAGTGGGGATATCTATAATTTTTTACTTTGACAGGTTGAGTTCCATGTGGCAGCTGTATTTGATGGCCTATATTCCTTTTGGGAGGTAAACTTGCTGGATCCTGAAATAATTCTTGGTATTGTGATAATACTTGTTGTATCCCTTCAGGTAAATGGTTGAATTCCTTTGTAGGGAATTCTGTTTCCTTAGGTATTTCTCTGATCTGTAAGTATGAAACTATTTCTTTCTTTTTTTTGTTTTGAGCTGATGGAATGTAATCCCACCTTGAGGTATCCCCTTGTAGTTGTACTAATCTGTCATTGTGATAACATTTTATAGTGAGCTTTTTATAATCAGTTGTACACTCACCCAATTGTTCTAGCCATTGAACTCCTAACACCACATATGCTCCTTGCATAGGAAGGAGATAGCAGTCAGTAGTGAAAGTGTATCCTTGTAGTTGTATAGGAATATTAGAGCAGATTCCAGAACACTTTAATGTTTCTCCATTCCCTACTAACACTTTAAAAGCGAGGCGGAGTTCTTGTATGGTCTATAAACTTGGCTAATTTAGATAATAAAATTGTGGGTTGAGCCACTATCAATAAGCACTGCACCTTTTGTTTCCAATCACCCTTGTAACCTTAATGTTCGGGATTGACGTCTGTAAAAGCATTAAAGCTGATTTCTAGAAATTCTTCCTAGAATAACTCAGAGTCTTGCCATGTATGTGGCTGCATATTGTAGTCTTGTTCATCATTTACTACGATAAGAGCAAATAGTTTTGATTTACACACATGGCCTCTATGAAACTTTTCATCACAATTGAAATATAAGCCTTTTCTTTTTCTGTCTTCCAATTGTGCTGCAGTTAATCTCTAAATAGGAATCTGTGGTCTGTTTTGGTTATTGTTGTTATTATTTGATATAACTGGTGTAGGAAGAAGTGGAGGTTATTTGTTCAGTAATATAGATGTATTAATTCTTGAGGATCTTGCTGTATAAACTTCGTCTGCTAGTCTGTCTTCCATTAATTTGGCTAATTGAAAAGCTTGTTGCAATGAATTTGGCTGTAGTGCCCTAACTTCTCTTTTAATATCATGCCTTAAGCCAGATTCAAAATAGCTTTATAAGAAATCAGGAGGAATTCCTGAAATCTGATTTGCTAATTCTTCAAATTCATTATAAAATTCTTATACAATGGATTTCTGTTGAAGTTTGGCTAGTTCACCCTTTAAATATCTGTAAATGGAAGGTCCAAACCTCTGAATGACTTGATCCTTGAATTGGTGCCATGAATGTAATTATTTATTCATATGCATCCATTGGTACCAACTGAGTGCAGGGTCATCCATATAAACTGAAGCTATTATGAATTTCTGATCTTCAGATAGATTATAATATTGGAAAAATTGATCTGCCTTAAACAACCAACCCCTTGAGTTTTTACCATTAAATCTTGGCATATCAACCTTAATTGGTCTAGCATTTTGTAATTGAGGTCTAGTAGAATGATTAATTTCTGTTGGGTGTGAGTTACATACCTGTGATTGTTGCTGATCTTGAGAAGATTTATCTAATTTCTCCTCTATAGTCGACAATCTTCTTGAAACTTTATTCAGTATTAGAGTGATTGATGTCATTTGCTCATCATTTTTATTCAGTCTTCCCACACATTCTTCTAGAGTTTTTGCTGTGTGTCTTGTTCCTTCTGCCATTTCTGTATGATATGGGTCTAAGTTCTTGTATTGAGTCCAATTTGATAATTGGGTCTGAATTGGAGAGACTTGAGTTGGATCCAGTGAGTTGACTCGTTCTTGAGTGGAATGAACCTGGTGAGTTAAAAGCTTGAGTCCTGATCGACGAGCGGATGCCTTCTAGACCGTTGGATCCATGCCTTTTATCTTAGCCATTGGATCTAGCACTCAGATCGTGTTATTCTTTACTCTGGATTTGAGCCGTCGATTTGGTTTGATTTCGCCTCGCCTCGACTGCTTTGGCAGATTTTATCTATTCTCTTCCGCGATTGAAGATGGATTATAAGTGTTGGGCCTACGGAGAATTTGATGCTTCTAGCGTTTGCGGGCCGTGGGGTTTGATTGGGAAGATCCTGATGGAGTGCTCTCTGCCATCTGATGAGGCTTGTGAAGAAGCTTCTCCTTTCGAATTGAGGACGAGGGTTTGGTTTGGCTCATTCGTTCATTCGAGCTTCGGAGGCCTAGGGAGAGTCTGAGAGAGAGAGGAGAGTTCGGAGAGAAGATGACCGGTCGATCCTTTGGATTAAGGATGGTTCCGGCGACATCCACCATGGGAAATGCTCAGAGGGAGGAGGAGTAGGGTGAAGACAGAGGAGGAGGGACTTCTTGAAGATTCTTCGATGCTCTGTCTGCTTTTCTCGTCTCTATTTATAGTTTTCTAATGCTCTTCTTGGATTTCAGTCTGCTATGCCTCTTGTAACTAATTTCTGTTACATTCTGTTAAGTATCGTGCTTCTGTCGTTCTGAATATCATTCTGGATATTAGTGGTGCTTGTAGTTTGTTTTATTTGCAGTTATTTTTGTTATGGCCTTGTATTTTATCGGTCGGTTCTTGGACAAGGTTATTTTATGAGCTGATCTAATATCTCCTTGCTTCTGTTGGTCTTGCTTTTGAGCTATTTTGTATATTATTGTATTTAGTACACTTATTCTTTGGGATCTTATCTTGTTATAGCTGGAATTATTTATCCTATTTCTCTCTATTTGTTGTACAAACTGTTATATTTGTCTTATTTTATCGGCCGGTTATTTATTCTTTCTGGTCTGTTAAAATTTATTCTCTGTTGATGTTTATATTTTGGAAAGACTTGTGAAATCCTTTAGCCACCCTGGCCTTCTTCTATTTCTTTTATTTCTGTTGTTGGTTTGGGGATATGAACTCATATCAGAGAACTTTTGATTAAGGCTAGTCGTTAGATCGATTAATGCGTAGCGATATAGTAGAAAAGATATAGAGTTTCGTAATTTAGATTATGAAATTCATCATTTCATAAAATCGGATGGTTGGGGAATGATGGCGTGATCTAGATCCATGGTTACATATCTCCGGGTCCCTAGTCTACTTAGTCAGAGAAGGTAATGGACCCAACTTGACAGAAGGATTCTCATCAGTAATACATGGGTTACGTCGTCCAAGAAATCATTGTAGACCTAGGGTGGTGTTTGTCTAAGGAGATAATCTTAAGTCAACCTTAGCTAACAGAGGGTTATTTTTCCTATCAAGTATATCATATGATTCACAATTCAAAGGACAGAGCCATTGGAGAGCATTTGGGCTACGGTCGTGATCGTAATATAATAGGGCCTAACTGGCCAAACCACCCGATCAGAAGACTATGGTCGTAACTGCTTCATCTATAGAGCCTACTGGCCAAACCACACAATCAGAGAACACATGCCACATCCTTACTAGTAAGAGATTGATTGAGAGTGAACATAGCAGAATACTTGATTTGATATTGGCTCCTATGTGAGCTAGAGTTTTCTTAATTTGTCACCCCTAATAAACAGTTGTGAAAGGTGGATGGATTGAGTTTGATTTTTAAGTTTTTTTAATGATAGAAATTTATTTAAGCAGTTTCAGATTGCTACTTAATTTGATTTGAAAAATTGATTGATTGGAACATGTTTAAGAGCTTTAGATCATGTCAACTCTGTTTAGCTGCTAACGGAGGATTAGATCTACTATCACTTAACAGAAGTAGTTTCTCAGATATTTCACAGATTTAAAACTCTTATTATAGGTTTTTAGGTTTTGTTAACCCAGATCTAGTCCTAAGACTAAATCGACAAGCAACCTGCACAGCATCCTCAGACACTTGAATTTAAGCATTCAACATAGTGTCGGGGCCCATGCGGGTGTATAGTAATTTTAGTTAATTTTATGTTTGAATTATGAGATTGATTTCAGATTTTTCATTTAATTCCAACTTTAGCCTGTGCAGCCTTTTTAGACATTAAAATTCGCACTTGAAATCTATATGTTCGAGCACATGCAGGTGTTTATAGCTTAGATAATTTCACTTAACTAGTGATTTCATTGATTTTGAAAATCATAATTAGAATAAAATTTCTTAATTTTTGTATTGAAGAAAAGCTCCTTGATTTTTGTATATTTTGATTTAGTATCACCTTTTATCTTCTTGTACGACAAGTTGTAGATCCGGTGGCAAAGAAGGCGTTGTAAATTGATCTAATATTTTATTAGATTTTTCAGATTAATATTTAATATATTTCAATTTAGCCTGCGTAACCTTTTCAGACATTAAAATTTGCACTTGAAACCTCTATATTTGAGCACATGCAGGTGTTTATAATTTAGATAATTTCACTTAATTGGTGATTTCGTTGATTTTAAAATTCAAAATTAGAATGAAATTCCTCAATTTTTGATTTAAGGAAGCCGTATGATTTTTGCAAAATTAGATTTAGTATCGTCTTCTGTCTACTTGTACAAAAAGTTATATATTTAGTGGCGAAGAAGACATTTTGAAGCTATAGGTTCAGAAGATAATTTAATTTCTTATCTTAAGAAGAAGATTTACTTCTCGAAGTAATTCTCATTTTTCCCGTTCTTTTATTCAAACTTGTTTTCCCCCTCTTTTATTCAACTTATTTTTCCCCTCTTTTATTTAAACTTTCTCACTCACTACTTCTTCTAATTTCTATAAATAAGGCCAAGAGTGAGTCTCCTATTCTATTCATTTATTTGAAGGGTTGGAGTTAAGACATTTGAAAGGGAGCGATTAGGAATTTTAGTGGGCTTTCAATTCTGCTCAGATAAATCTTGTAAGTGCTTTTCACCCTTCTTTTATTTTGTTTTACTTTTATATTTATTGTATGTCATTTTACTTTTCCCCTCTTTTTTCTAAGTTAAAAGATTTGACGCAATTTTGGCGCCCAAGATCATCCTGTATGGCTAAGACGGATGTTTTGATGCTTCTCATTGGAATAGCGGTCTCAGAACACCACAACCGGGTTTTCATCTCGTCGCGCCCTGTTGAGCACGAGGAGGCCTTTAAACTTGAAAGAAAACAAACAATGCAATTTATATATTCATCCTCCCCTTTTTTTCTAAGTCTAAAAATTAGACAAAATTTCTAAAAGATTTCAGATAGGGGAGACATCTAACGAGTGTTTTACTCAAGACGCTCATAGTGATGAGTAGTGTCTTGCGACACCACAACCGATTTTCATCTCGTCGCGCCTTGTTGAGCACAACGAGATCTTCAAAGTTGCAAAGAAACACAAGCATATATATATCTCCACATTCACAGATCACACATGTTCTGACGCATTTTTCGGCGTGTTGTAGAGCTCGACAAAGGAATGGATTTAGGTATGCAATTAGGAATGTAATGCAATGAGTACAACACTGGAAACCGAAAAAAGAATTCGTCTGTTGACGATGTTCTTCCCGCTTATGACGCAAAAATGGACTAAAGGAGTGCATAATCAAAATCAAAGAAGAATTCACCGTTGACGATGTTCTTCTCCGACACGTGAAGCGAAAATGGGACGAAGTTATGCAAAGAACGGCCAAAAATCAAGAATCATCGACGATGTTTTCCCGATTTGGGCGAAGTAGAAAAGGCTAAAGTACGAGACATCGAAATCGAAAGAAGAATTCTCCTTGATGATGTTCTTCCCTCGATTGTGTAAAAAAATGAGATGCGCGGTAGGAGGTTGCAGGCTGCAGGAAGGAGGTTGGCTGGCTGGTGGGTTGGCGGGTTGGCTGGATCCAGGTTGGGCTGAGCTGAGCGGATGCGGGCTAGTGGGCTGGTGGGTTAGTTGCAGCGGGACAGGCCGGAGCAGCTGTGAAAACGGATTGGCGGGAGCAACGGGACGACGCTTTGCGGAAGACAGGCCGTAGTTGCGCTGGCAGGAAGGCAAGGATCAGACAGAAGGCGCGCGGGACGACGGCAGATTACGGGCTGCACGGATCCGGACGTGGGCCGGAGTGCGGGATGCCGGGCGGAGAAACGGCGGCGGGCTTCGGGTTCGGAGCGTGGTGCGTGGGTGCGGTTGGGCCGAGCGGATGTGACCCGGCGGGCGGTTCTGGGGCAGAGCACGGCGCGCGGGTGCAGTTGGGCCGGGCGGATGCGGGCCAATGGGCGATTCCGAGGTTGAGTGTGGCGCGCGGGTGCGGTGGAGGCGCGAACGGTGGCCGGCCGTGAGTTTCAGCGCGGAGGCGGGAACGGGAAATGAAGAGAACGACCGAAAATTGAAAGCAGGTAGAATAAATATTTTTTACCTGTGTTTTTTTCGTTTCCGACGAGAGAGAGGGATGTGCTGGGAGAGAGGAAGAAATGTGGGAGGAAATCACGAGGGAATTGGGGAGAGTGGGAACTGCTCCCATTTCCTTTTTTTTTTTTTTGCAGTTTATTAGAAAACTGAAAATACCGGGAACGATTGAGCATGTGAGGAAGTTTAGAAATTTTTTTAATAAATTTTAAATTTATTAGCGATTTTAATATGGATTTTACGCCGATAAATACACATAGTCAATATATATATCAATTGAAGGTTATTCTGTTGTTCCGAATGCAACGGCGCTATCCATTTCTGCTAAAAATGCGCGACGTCGCTTTGGACCGCAAGATTTTTGTACAAACTTGTCCGAATTGAGTGCGAACACTCTGATTTGATAGATTCTGACATTCCAAAGCTAACGACATGATCAATCGCGAATCCATCGATCCTTATCCATCTCCCGACCTCGATATACGCGGCGTGACGCTGACGACTCGAAAGCATCGCTTAACCATCAAGTCATGCAATATTTATATCATAACCAATTTCGACATTCTAAACGTGATGGTGAAGTCTGTTCATCGATCATAGGTCATTTGAGTTAATTTCGGTGACGTCCTGCACATTTTAGCCTCGATTTACACACTATCACTTCAAATTACTCGATATTTGCATAAACTCATACGAATTGAGCGCGAATAGTCTCATTTGATAGATTTCGATGTTTCGAAGCTAACGAAATAATCAATTTGATGAACGGAGGTCGTTTAGTCATCATCGCAGCTTCCTGACTCCGATATACGTGTCAACATATTGATAGCTCGAGCGCTTAATTAATTGCTCGTTAGATTTTGTAATATCTATATTCTGATCGATTTCGACGTTCTGAACTCGATGGTGAAGTACGTTCATCGATCGGAGGTCATTTCAACCATTTCCAGGGACATCTAGTGCATTTGGAGCCTCAATTTGCACACTGTCACCTCCGAAGTCCGTCAAATTCGATTTGTAGACTTGACTTGATTTATGACACATATGTGGAGGTCAACAAATGTCCCCTAACAAATATGATTCACGCATGGAGTGAGTCACAGTTGTTAAAACTGGTTGACCATTTGGGCTTTCTACAGAGCTTGGATCATTTTAAATTGCGCAATAAATTTTACGGAGATTTGTCACAGTATCGCCTTATTCGGGACATGCTAAATGACGAGCTTGACCGATTTATCAGAATTGACTTGTCGGATTGATAAAAGTTTGTACACCATCTACTATCTACTTCAATGGCTTTACTGAAGATATCTTTCTTTTATGTCCTTACAGATTTGAGTTTCCTCGAACCCTAGCTTCGTGCTTGGTTGGGTTTGATAGAGGAATTGGTCTGCTTGTTTTGATGAAGGACTCCGATAGGGAATCAGTTTATCCGTGCTTGATCGAATTTGAAATTCCTTTTGTCCTAGCTTTGAGCTTGACGGACTTAATGAAAAACTAACATGATTTGTCCCTATTGACTTGTCAGGAACTGTATACACTTCATGAATCCTGTGCTTGCTTCCTTAACAAATTCGCTGGAGGGTACATACAGATGACCCAGCCTTCCGGCTTAAATAGGCCAATGTTGAGTTATTAGTCTAGCAACGTGTGCTTTAACATACTGAATAACCACAAAATTTCTTTAGTTCGACCATCGGCTTTGTATGAACTATGGAATTGCTTCATCGATCCTGTGCTTTCTGCTTTGACGGACATGATGAGGAAATAGGCTTTGATCTGTGCTTTGAGCTTGATCAGATAATTTGAGAATATATTGAAATATCACCTTGCAGGTAATATGAAGATTGATTTGAGACAGCCCTGAATTGAGCATTTCCTCAAATTGTCTTGATCTATTAATCAAGTGGAAAGATCTCTTGGATCCTGGTTGCTTGTAATCACTAAGCTAGATCTAGTTTGAGATTGAACAGCTATCGTCATTGGATTGACGAGCAGGGGCTCTTTCACTGCGGTCTTTTCTTTCGGCTTGTTGAGTGAGGAGAGCGTTAGAAACTCAGCTATATTTGGGCTTGTTGAGTTCGACCTTTAGAACCTACTTGAGTCTTCGACTTAAGCTGTAGTGGGTTGGTGGTCTTGTCATCAGACTGACGAACGGGGGCTCTTTCATTGCGGCCTTTTCTTGTAGGTTGTTGAGTGAGGAGAGCGTCAACAACTCGGTCATTTGTGGACTTGTTGAGTTTGACCTTTAGAACTTATTCGCATCCTAGACTTTAGGATGCAGAGGTTGATGTTTCTCCAACTTAATTAATTGAAGCTTTCAAAATCGGGAGTTCTTCTGATTTGATCTCTAGAATTTTGACAAATCTGAGAGATAAATCTCTTGATATTTAGGGTTATCTTTTTATGCATAAAAATAGATTTATTTTGTTCCTGTAAGACTCTGCAAGTTAATAGTAACAATTATGTATATATTCAAGAATTTCGGTGTAAAGCTCGATGTCAACCTGAATAAGAATATATTTGAGGATCTTATCTTATGGTACGATATCAACTGAAATAAACTTGATATAAATTTAAAAAAATGCACCCTATCTTGCAGAGGGAATTCTAAAGTACATTTAAAAGAATTTTTAAGATGAAAATACACAAATACATTAATATTCAAAATGATGTACTCTAAAGGGGATTTTAACATACAACATTGATTTCATCTGTATATGAAAATCTAAAAATTCCCCCTGTGTAACAGGAGAATTTTCACGAAAAAGTTTTTCATCTAGAGTATGTTTATTTAGGGATCTCGGCATGAAGCACGATGTCAACCTAAATAGATATACTAAAAAAAATATATCATATCTTGCAGGGGGATTTCTATTGTACCTCGAGAATGTGGTCGTCAAGTATAGTACTTTTTCAAGTATCGACCATTAATTGGCGGCATTGGTCTTTCACCTTTTAAGTCAATGAGTTGGTATGCCCCTCCTTGGTATACTTTTTCAATGACAAAAGGGTCTTCCCAATTGAACTCGAATTTGCCACCAAATTTTCAATTGGGAATAATTGGTCTTCTCAGCACCATGACCAATTCTCCTTTTTGGAATATTCGAGGTCGCATCGTATGGTCAAAAGCCAAGGACATCTTTGCTTGATAGACTTCCAGATTTTAATGAGCTTGCTATCTAACTTCATTAAGCGCATCGAGCTCCTTCATTCTCAGATGAGCATTTTGATCTTCAGTTAGATTGTACTGGATGGCTACTCAAAGAAAAGGCAACTCAACTTCAAGCGGAAGAACTACTTCAATTTCAAATACCAATGAATAGGGAGTGGTTTTAGTCAGTGTCTTGTAGGTAGTTCGATACGCCTATAGTGCCTCTACTAGCTTGGTATGTCATTCCCTCTTATTTTTAGTGAGAATCTTCTTGAGCAATTTGACTAATATTTTGTTGAAGGCCTCTGTCAAACCATTTGCTCTTCGATTATATATTGAAGAGTATCGCCAATCAATTTTATGTTGATCGATGAATCTATAAATCTTTGCACTTTTGAAAGTTATGCCATTATCAGAAATTATTCGGCGCGACACTCCAAATCTATAGATCACATAATGCGTGATGAAATTAATCACTCGATCGACAGTAACTTCTTTAAATGGAGTAGCCTCAGCCCACTTAGAGAAATAATCAGTCGGTGCCAGGATGAAGAGATGTCCAGCTGATGATGGTGGATCAATTGGTCCAATTACATCTATACCCCAACATTCAAATGGCCAGGAGGCTATTGTTGGGTGTAATGGATTTGGAGTTTGATGGATGAGATTCCCATGTACATGACACTCATGACACTTTTTAGCGTGATTAATATAGTCTCTCACCATAAATGGTCAATAATAACCCATCCTTTTGATCTTTACTGCCATCTTGGGACCTGACTAATATGCACCATAAAGTCCTTAATGAACTTCAACCATCACTTTGCTAGCTTCATCTACACCTAGGAATAGTAGCTACATTTGTTCAAAGGATCTATGATATAAAGTGTTGTTGACGAAAGCATAGCGTATCATTCTCTTTTCAATTTGAGCTCCCAGTGATTTATTATTTGGTAATTTTTCTTCTTTAAAGTAGTCGATAAAGGGTTATCTCCAATCACGTGACTCTTCTACCATAAAGGCTTCACATTGCTTTTCTAAGGCAATGTCATTCTTAGCTCTTATTGGTATAACTTCTTATTGATTTTGAGGAGTATGAGGAGCAACCTGAGTCACATCTTACGTATTGAATTTGGTAACCCCTCTACCTGTGGGAATTGATACTTTACTAGCTCTAGAACTCGTCAAGTAAATATGCTGATCATGACATAATCACCATTCATACTTGTCATTTTCTTGACTAATTTTGCCAAGCAATCGGCTTTGTTATTCTCGGATCGAGAGACTCGAGTTAGTGTGATATTTAGTATTTGCTTCATAAGCTCAAGAACTCGCTTGTGATAGAAAGCTAACTCAAGCTTGTTAATTCTATAGATGCCAAGTACTTGATTTATAATAAGCTGAGAATCACCAAAAATGTGCAGGTTTTGAATGCCTATGAAAATAGCTTCCTCTAGACCTGCCATTAATGCTTCATATTCAGCTTCATTATTAGTTTTTGGCTCGGTCAATACATATTATCATCTCATTATCCCTTCTTATGGTGTTATGAAAATGATGTTGATTCTTGCTCTTGCTCTTGGAAAATTTAAATGTTGGACTTGTTCGATCAATGAGGCTCCATCAAAGTACATTTCTCAAATTTGTGATTTTTCTCTTTCATGAATGAGCATAATTTGCTCATCAGACAAATGGTCATTAAGAGAAGAGTCCGCCGGGATAATATGTGCAGCAAAAAATTCTGTTAAGACTTGTCCCTTCACTACTTTTTGTGGAACATATGTGATATCAAATTACAAAAGTAATACCGTCCATCTTGCCAAGTGACCTGTCAACGCTGGTCTTGTCATCAAGTACTTCAGCAAATCAATCCTCGAGATGAGGGTAATCTTATGAGATAACATATAGTGATGGAGCTTTTGGACTGCAAAGATCAATGCTAAACAGTGCTTCTCTATCGAAGAGTATTTCATTTCTGCTCCAATCAGCCTCCGGTTGATATAATAAATAGCATTCTCTTTGTTTTCTTTATTGTGTTGTGCTAATAATGCTCCAAGGGATTCATCTAATACAGTTGTGTATAGAATGAGGGGCTTCCTAGGAGTGGTGGATTTAGCATGTAATTTTTAATGCTATTGAAAGCTTCTTGGCACTCCTTGTCCCACTTGAAAGGAGCATCCTTCTTTATAACCTTGTAAACGATTGACAATATCCTGATAAGTTTGATATAAATCGACAGATGAATGCAAGCTGTTCTTATAAAGAACGGAGCTGACGCAAACTCTTCGGTGGAGGCCTCTCCATGATTGCCTTGAATTTAGCAGGATCAATTTCAATACTTCTATGATATACGATGTACCCAGAAATTTTTCGGAGGATACCCCGAATGCACATTTTAGAGGATTCATCTTGAGATCATATTTTCTAATTTTCTCTAGTACAATTCTTAAGTCTTCGAAGTGCTTTCCACACTTTAAGCTCTTCACTACAAATTTCTCGACATAACATTCCACTTTTGATAAATCAACTCATCAAAAATACGCGTCATGGCTCTTTGGTATGTAGCTCCAATATTTTTCAAGTCGAAGGGCATGACAATGTAGCAATATATGTCAATAGGTGTTCTGAACGATGTATGTTTTTCATATTTAGGTGCCATTTTGATTTGGTTGTATCTCGATGATCCGTCCATGAATGAGAACATGTTGTAATTGGAAGTGTTGTCCACTAGTAGTTCTGATATTAGAAGTGAAAAGTCATCTTTTGAGCACGCCTTATTTAGGTCCCGGAAGTCAATGTAGAGACAGATTTGGCCGTTCTTCTTCCTAACTGGAAAAATGTTTGCTATCCAATTTGCATACATCTCCTCCCGGATGAATCCTATTTTGACCAGTTTCTTAGTTTCTGTAATTACATGTTCTTCAATCTCTAATCTCATTCGCCTAGGAGCTTGCTTAACAGGCATTGCATCTAGTTTAGTAGCTAGTTTATGAACTGCTATATCAGGGGATAAGCCTGGCATTTCAGAATATGTCCAGGAAAAAGTAATCCCTGAATTCACAAAGTAGCATTTTTAGCTCTTCAACTTTCTCATCAGGCAAAAGAGCACTGATGAAAGTTGGACAGGGATCATCCTCAGCTCTTAGGTTGATTTCTTTAAGTTCATCCATAGTAGCTATTTGTCCACCATTTTCAAGTTATTCAGGTGCGGGCTTGGCTTCTACTTCTTCATCATTTTTTAGAAGAATTTCATGGGAATCATCTTCTTCATCACTCTGAGTTTCTATCTCAGCTTCTATTATATTATAACATTCTCTATTTTGATGAGATTTACGGATGAACCCCAGACCTTTAGTGATAAACTTATCACTTCTTCGCAATGCTTGAGAACTTCTTTGGCTCCACATCTTGTTAAAGATTTGGGTTCTATATTTAGTAGTCCCAATATGAATTCCAAGCTTATGCATCATTCTTCACAATTTCTGTGGATAGTATATTAGTATTCTTATTGGTACTATCTCGTCAGAACTTTCATGTTGAGTAGATTGCTCAAAATTTTGAGGCTGAGATTCTTCAGATTTATAGAATAGAGTTCATGTTCCTCCACTCTCACTCAATAGTGACACATAGAATGCTATCAATTCTTCAATATTATGAACCTCCAGTGGACTGATTTCTTTAAAGCACTGCTAAGGGATGTGTATAATTTTGAGTGAGTCATTTGACTCTGCCAAGTAAGCTATCCTCCTCGATACAGCCATGTGAACTCTATTTCCATAAGTAGATTCAAAATTAAAGTCTAAATCAGAATCACATATTTCATACTCTATTTTTCTTGAAAGCTTATAAGTTCCCTTAGGTTTAACAGGAATATCTTCTTCTTCTTCTGTGTCACTTCCCAAATGAGGAACTAATTTTCTTGATTTATGTGTAGAATCAAGTGCTTTAGGGAGAGTCAGCATTGCCTTCTTTCTTCTTCTTTTTTTCTACTCTTTCACTTTGTGAAATTACTTTTTAGTTCCTGAAGTGGATGCTATTGCTTCAAGTGGGTTTGTTGGCTTAGGTTCTTTAGGGATGAAGTATTTTGCATCTTCATAAATCTTTGCTTTATTGATGGAGATTGGTTGTAGATTACCAGGAATTTTGAATTCTTTTCCTTCTTTTAGATACATCATACACTGATGCATAGTTGATGGGACCATGTTATACTCATGCAGCCATGGCCGGCCTAAGAGAGCTCTAAATGATGTATCAGTATCGATTATATGAAACTTGGCTTCTGTATATAAATCCCTGTTGAGCGGGAGAATGAAAGAACCCAGAGTGTTCTGCCCTTTTTGATTGAAGCCATGAACTATCAACTTATCTCTCCCATGATGTTGGATATCAAGTGATAATCCTCTTAATACCTTTAGGCTCATAAGATTGATATAAGAACCTGGATCAATCAATATTCGGATGATCAAGATGCCATCACTCTCTATAGTAACAACTAGAGAACGGTTGTGATCTGCCGTTCCCAACATAAGGTCTTCTTCAAAAAATATGATTACTAGGAGACCTTGACTTTGCAATGCTTCAGTCATGCATTTTTCAGCAAAGTAAGCTTCATAATTCTCCGCATCTTTGAGAGCCTATGTCAAAGTTTCTCGGAGATCTTTTGACATCAAGAGAGCCTTGTACACACTCAGTTGTGCAGGGATCTTTCTCAGATGTGATAGAATATTGTAATCTATCTTTTTGCTTGATTTAGACTTCATTATAGGATTTTTGGGACTGATATCTTTGTTGACTTCAATTTATTTGCATTTATCTTTATTTGCATTTCCCGTCTTTGATGCAGGTGGTAAGAATTTATCACTTCTCAACTGAATTTGAATAACTTTGTCTCACTCAGATTCTTCTGAAGAGGTAGTTTCTTCAAATTCCCTTCTTATTCTGGAAGATTGGTTAAAAGGGCTAAACTCATTTTTCAACGTCATTCGTGATGATATCGATGAGTCTGACTCTTCTCCGTCGAAAAAATATAGATCTTCATCTGAAATGTTATTATCTTGTTGAGTCATTAAACAAAATTCAGACACTAGCTCCTCGGGCTCTTCTTTCTTTCCTGATAAGAATTGTGATGGGTTGGTCGAGTATGTTTGACCACCCTTGTCGTTTCAGAGTAACTGATGTTGAAGAACATCTGACATCACGCAGATGATTCGACATGTCTCTACTGGACAAGATTCACCATTATCTTCTTCATCCGATTCAATAATGTGAAGTTTAGGCATGAAGTCTGCAAGCCTAAATGGCTGTCTTGCTCGCTGGTGATACTCTTCTAAATTATTAATGATCTTTTGAGTTGTAGTTCTTTTCTTGATCTTCTTTTTCTTAGCCGACTTCTTTGATTTATGAGGTCTACATTTAGTGGACTGCTTCTCATGTTGTGACGAAGTAGCCTTATCAGAATGCCGCTGATAAGCCCAAATACTTGGTTTAGGCCTCTCTCTTAAGTCCAATATAGGTTCAAGTGGTGATTTTCACTTAACACTAAGGATATTTTTTGGTTGCTTCAGCATTTTCATAGTCTTTTTGGAGACTACAGTTTTCCATTCTTCAATCTGAACTAATTTCTCCTTCTTTTTGTCTTTGCTAGATGATACGGAAGAGGACGTAATTTTGTTTTACTTTTATGTTTATTGTATGTCATTTTACTTTGCCCCACTTTTTTCTAAGTTAAAAGATTTGACACAATTTTGGCAGTCTCCCGACATCATCCGCAGGGGTCGCATCGGGGTATTTTGGCTTACTCGACACGCTCTAGCATAGTGAGGGTTCATGAACATGATTTTCATCCGATCGTCTGTTAACGACGATGCCCTTAAACTTGAAAGAAAATAAACAATGCAATATATATATTCATCCTCCCCATATTTTTTCTCTGTCTAGAAATTAGACAAAATTTCGGCAGCATTTTGTCTAGGGAGAGCGACATCTAACGAGTGTTGTCTTACTTAGTACGCCCAGTTGAGCATAGCGAGCGGTGTCTTGTGACACCACAACCGATTTTCATCTCGTCGCGCCCTGTTGAGCACAACGAGGTCTTCAAATGTCGATATATATAATTGGGAATGGTTAGGTTTAATTGAATGTACGAAGGAGGCGATCAAAATTGAAAGAAGAAATTTAATGTTCTTCCGGTTATGGCGAAGCAAAAATAGGACGGATAAAGCGAGGAGTGCGACAACGAAAATTGAAAAAAGAATTCATCTATTGACAATGTTCTTCCCCCGATTATGGTAAAGCAAAAATGGGACGAGTTATGCAAAGAATGCGGCGCCGAAAATCGAAAGAAGAATTTGCTTGTTGATGATGTTCTTCCCGACGAAAAGAAAGCAAAGCGAAAAAGCGAGAGGCGACACCGTGAAATCAGAATTTTCCCGTTGACGGTATTCTCGATTCGGCGAAAACAGGAAGCTATGAGCTGTGGGTAGAAGGTTGCGGGCTGCGAGAATGAGGTTGGCTGGTGGTGGGTAGGCGTGTTGGCTAGATGCATGTTGGGCCGAGCGGATGCGGGCTAGTGGGTTGGTGGGTTAGTTGCAGTGGACTGTGCCGGAGCAGCTGCTGAAATAAGTCGGCGGGAGCAGCAGGAAGGCGCTTTGTGGAAGACAGACCGTAGTTGCGCCGGCGGAAGGCAGGGATCGGACGGAAGGCGCGCGGGACGGCGGCAGATTGTGAGCTACACGGAACCGGACACAGGCTGGAGTGCGGGACGCTGGCCGAAGAAACGGCGACGAGCTGCATGTTCGGAGCGCGGATCCAGGGCAGACTGCGGCCCGATGGGCGGTTCCATGGCAGAGCGCGGCGCGCGGGTGCGGTTGGGCCGGGCGGATGCGGCCCAGTGAGCGGTTCCAGGGTAGATCGCAATGCGCGGGTGCGGTGGAGGCGTGAACGGTAGATGGCCGTGAGTTTCAGCGCGGAGGCGGGAATGGGAGACGGAGAGAACGACCGGAAATTGAAAGCGGGGAGAATAAATTTTTTTCACCTACGTTTTTTTCGTTTCCGACGAGAGAGAGGGATGAGCTGGGAGAGAGGAAGAAATGTGGGAGGAAATCATGAGGGAATTGGGGAGAGTTGGAACCATTCTTTTTTCTTTTTTTTTTTTCTTTTTTTTTTTTGCAGTTTATTAGAAAACTTAAAATATGGGAGAACGGTTGAGCATGAGGGTAATTTAGAAATTTTTTTAATAAATTTTAAATTTATTAACGGTTTTAAGATAGATTTTTTGTCGATAAATGCACATAGTCAATATATATCAACTAAAGATAATTATGTTGTTCGAATGACGTTGTCCGTTCGACGGAGACCGCTTTGGTTGAGTCAACGCCAACAAATTCATTTCATTTAAAATGCGTTGCTTTCAATCCGCTTGATTTTTGCACAGATTTATTTGAATTGAGTGTGAATAATCTTATTTGATAGATTATGATGTTCCGAAGCTAACGATGCGATCAATTTCATGAACAGAGATCATTTGATCCTTGTCAGTGCCTCGTGACTTCGATATGCGTACAGGCTCGTTGATGACTCGAGCGTTTGATCAGTTGATCATCAAGTCATGCAATATTTATATCCTGAGCAATTTTGATGTTCTAAACATGATGGTGAAGTTCGTTCGTCGATCGGAGGTAATTTGTGTTGATTTCGGTGATGTCATGTTCATTTCAGCCTCGATTTGCGCATTCTCACTTCAAATCACTCGACATATGTACAGACTCATCCGAATTGAGCGCGAACAGTCTCATTTGATAGATTTCGATATTTTAAAGCTAACAGCGCAATCAATTTCATGAACGGAGATTGTTTGGTCATCATTGCAGCTTCTCGACTTTGATATGCGCGTCGACACATTGATAGCTCGAGCGCTTAATCAATTGCTCATTAGATTTGCAATATTATATTATGATTAATTTTGATATTCTGAATGTGATGGTGAAGTATGTTCATCGATCGAAGGTCGTTTCATCCATTTCCAGGGACGTCTAGTGCATTTTGAGCCTCAATTTGTGCACTGTCACCTCCGAAGTCCATCGAATTCGATTTGTAGACTTGACTTGATTTATGACACATATGTAGAGGTTAATATGGATTTAATCTTTTATAGTACTTATTAGGTGGACACTCATTTGAATTAACATAGTCAAATATTAGGTTCCCTTACTCTTTTTTAGTCTCTTGGTTCATAATCTACCCTAATATAGCTCTAAGAAACTTTAGATCACCCTCAAATTATAACAAATATATTTTAGTTTATTTAAACCTCCTAAGATTGATTCAATCCATCTCATCATAATTATCTAGCATATGGATTCTTAGTGGAATAAAGATCTAGATTGAACTAGTAAGAATCTACCATATGCCTGATCTATCTGGTTGGATTTAAAGTCTACGTAGGCCTTAAAAGATAGTGCATGTCTTTGACATTGACATACATAATAGTGGCTAATCCTAAAAAATCCTAAGCTTCTATTTACCTAAAGGATTCAAAATGACATGTTGGGGGTCCAGTTGATCTAGTAAGGTTCATTAAGTTTCTTAATTGCCTAAATGATCCTAAGTTCGTAAATTAATTGATCATGCTCACTAAGTAAGAAATATTTTAGATTTGCTTAACTTAAATTTATGATAAGATAATTTAAGACTAATCTAGTGGATTCTTCTACTTTGCCTAAGTCAAACTATCTTATCTGCATCTAAGTGTTCAAAATTATTCTAAAATTAGGCCTCTATTAGTTTAGTGGTCCTAGTAAGTCCTAGGATACTTGGATCTTGATTTTGTCATGGTTTAACTCATAAATGGCCTAGACTAAATTTATTAACCCAAATAACTAATTAATATCTTTATTATTAACTTTGATCACATCAAATTAATCTTTATTAATAGCAAGTCATGCTAGCTGAATTTATTTCCATGGACCAAATTAAGCTTATATTCATTTGGGTTAAGCCCAACTCCAACCCATGGAATTAAGCTTAGACTAAGGATCCTTAGGTGTCCAATTAACTTTCCATCAGTTAGTTGACTAAAATTATAGACAATGTGAACTTAGATTATCTAATGGCCTCCTCACCTAACCTAAATTAAGTAACTAAACTATTTAGATCCACACCATATTTTATTAAACCAAATTCATGAATTAAAACCTTAAGCACATAATTAGCTTAATCCGTGAATGTATTTGTCATGCCATTAGTTTTAAGTTAATTTAGTTTGCATATGGACTTTTAAACATAGCATAACTTACCCGTTGGGACCTAAGTACTACTCAAATTCAAAAGAATCAAATCAAGCTTGAAAGCCCTTTAAGTTCAATTTGACCTCATTCATGGATCAATTTGACCTAGTCATAACTCTATGTAACTCTAATTAATAATGGGACCCATCCCTCTAACTTAATGGGGGTAAATTATAAAATAAAAGACCCAAGTTAACTTGGTTGACTTTAAAACCATAATGACAACCCTAAGAGAACCTTAAGCCAATTGAACCATCTTAAATTTAACTGAATTCAAGATTTGGCTTAGTGACACCAAAAATTTCTATGGCATAACCTTAGTCAACTAAACCCAACTATGCTAGCCTAAGTCAACTCAAAACTTTGAGTTGATCTCATTGGAGCTTAGTTTGTCATGTTAGCAATCCTCAGTCCAAACTATGCTCTTCAATAGCTACTCTTGAGTCTAATTGAATCATGATAGATTAACAATTTATAATAATTATTTTTAGTTTATGTTGTATAAGATGGGGAAAACAATTGAATCTTTTTCTATTGAGAGAATTTGTTCTTAAAGACATGATAGTTTTATTTTTAAAAGTTACTTTTCTATGCATTGTTAGATTTGATCTTTTGTTGATAACTTTTTTAAGCTAAGCATGCTCAATTTTATTTGAATAGCCTTAGTCTCTCACTTACTATAGTGAACAATATGTCCAACCACCTCCTAGACCTTACCCTAATGATTCATTAAATATGACCAAGACATAGTTAGAATTCATGTTACATTCATAATTATTAGAACAATAAAATAATATTATCACAACTCAAAGGAAAAAAATATTTAAAAGCATAATAAAAAAGATTAAAAATGATTATACATTTTAATAAATGGATTATACATCTAATTAAATATATATAAAAAAATTATTCATGTTTGTTGTATGCTAGAAAACCAGTTACGGTAGAATAAAAGTTTACGCCTTAGCTTTGTTGCGGAATCCAGCACACACACAGATATTCGAAGAATTAATAAGAGAACTCCAGAATTTTTACGTGGAAAAAATCTCGAAAAGAGGGAAAAATCACGGGGCCTAGCCCAGTAAAAATCTTCCACTATGTATCTGTTTCAGAGTACAAAATCTTTCCGATAACGGGATTACAGAATTGTATATGACAAGGGTTGGCAATGGGAATCCTAGAATCAAACAACAACAAGATTATAAATGCCCGTTGTATGCTAGTAGATGATGGTGAACAAATGAGGCGAGGCGATGAAGGTCGTCGTGATGGTGAGCGACGAGGGTGGTCATATGGTCGAGCGTGATCGTGATAATCGTGGCGGTGACCGGGCGACGGCAGTACACGTGGTGACCAAGATAGTCGAAGTGACTGCGAGGTGGTGGCGATGGTAGCGGCTGTAGTTGGCAACCAACGGGGTGGTCGGCGAATCGCCGAGTGGTAACCGATTGTGTTTGGAGGATTTTCAAGCTTTAGAGCTCTCTCTCTCTTTGGCTCCCCTCATGTGAAGAATGAGGCTATTTATAGAGAGGGATGACGCTTTACGTAAAATACATGCAAAATCCGAACCACTTCTCCATCAGACGGTTCATGATGATTCCCTTGATTATATGATATATTTTGTATATTTGAATGCTCAAATGAAGTTGAAATTATGATATCTTGGGCTTGTTAGATCTGGCTCGTCAAGACGCTCGATTTGACTATAAACACTCAATGTTTAAGAGTTGATTGATAATAAACGCTTGATCTCAATTAGTCTTGATTCAGAATGAAATTGCTTTCGACATCAAGATTCGTGCTTCAACTAGTAGAATTTTCAGGGTCATATCACTTGTCCCCCTATTTTTGGATGATATTATCTCAATCATCCAAAAATACATATGCCAAATACTTGAAAATAGCAAATTCTTCAATGAAGTTTGTGGGTCCATTAATCATATATTTTGAGAGAACAGATCTTCATGGGAGCACAAGATTATGATCACAAAGCTGCACAGGCCGCATGGTCTGTACCGGCGCAAGATTTTGGAGTTATGGACCCATCCGGACATTTACGGGCACTTGTAGAGTGTGGGCGCCCTCGTCGTGGCGAGGAATGCACGACTGCGGCCCCTCACGCGTCGGCGACGCCTATAATCTGGGAGTCATGCTTCGCATACAAGATCCGCGATCGCGGCGAGCATGAGCACGGTGCAGCGCGAAAATACTGGCAGAACCAGCGAAAATTCAGTTCAAGACGTGGTCGGCCGACGTGGCGCTGGTTTGGCAAGCAGCGGGTTGGTCATGCTGGCGCGGGTGAGAGCGGGCTGATCAGAGGGGAGGGGGGGCCACACGGGGGAGAGTGAATAGCATGCGCGGGGAGAGCGAGCAATGGTCCGCGCGTGCCCGCGGGAGCAAACGTCCATTTTTGCCCATTTTGAGTAGTTTTGAGCGATTTTGAGTGGGTTTTATTTGATTTTTTACCTTTTTGCCCATATAAGGGTCTATAAAAACCCCCCTAGGGCCAAGGGAGATGGCACACACCTTATATGCTCTGGTGTTCCTCTTCCTTGAAAAAGGTCGTTCGGAGGCGATCAAGGCCAGCGGTACATACGTTGTGGTTCTGATTTTCCCTCGAAAGAGGCGTCAACTAGCCTCATCGGACCGACCAGGTTTGGAGGCAATCAAGGCCACCCGCCTCTGGGTTTTTCGAAAGAGGCGTCCAGCCTCGCCGGACCATGAGGTGATCGCGCCCGACATACGTCGTGGGTTTTCCCTCGAAAGAGGTGTCAACCGCCGTCAATCGGTTTGGGCGATCAAGGCCCACGCACATACGTCGGGCGATTTTCCCTCGAAAGAGGCATTAATGGTCGCCGACCGACCGGTAGTCGGCGACGGATGACGACGGGTGACGGCGCGTAACAATGACGGCAAGGATGACCAACGATGATGGTCACGGACCGACGATGATGGTGGTGACGGCGAGATGGCGATGGTAAAGGCGACGGTGATTGAACCGGGGGTTGGTGGTGATGATCGGTGACGGTCCATAGTTCCTACTTATTATTGTAAGAAATTGGATTTCTTGAAACTTTAATAGATGGTTCAACAGTTGATAACTGTTAAGATGGCGGGGAAGCGTTAATTAAGAGCTGTCATTCGAGCAACTCAGAAAGTCTGATAGATAATTTTAAAGTATCATTCTCCATGACGTTACTTGATGCCGTTAACTTGCATGTGCGGGGTAGAAATGAATCCGCTGAGGATTTTTGACCCATCCTAGGTTGTTTGTCAAAGTGTTACTTGATGACATTAACCTGCACAGAATAGGTCGAATTGAGTCCGCTGAGGAGTTTTGATCCATCCGAGATTATTTTTCAAAGTGTTACCCGATGATGTTAACCTATATGGAAGAGATCGAATTGAATCCGTTGAGAATTTTTGACCTACCCGAGGTTATTTGTCAGAGTGTTATTAGATGACGTAAACCTGTATAGAAGAGGTGGAATTGGATCCGCTGAGGATTTTTGACCTATCCGAGGTTGTTTGTCAGAGTGTTACCCGATGACGTTAACCTGTATAGAAGAGGTCGAATTGAATCCGCTAAGAATTTTTGACCTATCCGAGGTTGTTTGTCAGAGTGTTACTCGATGACATTAACCTGTATGGAAGAGGTTGTGGGAAGTCCACCAAGGACCTTTTGACTTATCTTAGGTATTAACCAAAGTGTTATTTGACTTCTTACCTGTGTCGAGTAGGTGCGGAGTTTTGACCTATCCAAGGTTCTTTATCAGAGTCTTTGTTCAATGACGTTAACTTGTGTGGAGTAGGTGTGAAGTTTTGATCTATCTGAGATTGTTTGTCAGAGTTTTTGCTCGATGACGTTAACCTATATGAAAGAGATCGAATTGAATCCGCTGAGGATTTTTGATCTATCTGAGGTTATTTGTCAAAGTATTACTTGATGACGTTAACCTGCATGGAAGATGTTGAATCAAAACATCCGTTTGTGGTTGTAGCCAAAGTTGTGCCTTAACCTTGGTCTTGTTTTTCCATGAGTATGATTGAAAAATCATAATTTGCAAAACTATATCTCTTCTCAATATTGAAATATCCTTCAACTTTGACTTATTTCTTGGGATGGTAATCGATTAGATGCTTAACATATTAACATGGGCAATCTTCTGAGATTAAGAGTTGCCCGCCGGAACGAATCAAGGAACATGATGAATCTTCATTCTTCGCTTGCGCTCTTTAAAAGCTTAAAATGCTCCACCGCAATGGTGGTTTTGATCTTATTGGAAAACTTGGTCGTCTTTCAAGATGAAATAATAAGAATCAACTTCCCACAGACGGTGCCAAACTATTGCATGCTAGAAAACCAGTTGCGGCAGAATAAAAGTTTACGCTTTAGCTTTGTTGTGGAATCCAGCACACACACAGATATTCGAAGAATTAATAAGAGAACTCCAGAATTTTTACGTGAAAAAAATCTCGAAAAGAGGGAAAAATCATGGGGCCTAGCCCAGTAAAAATATTTCACTATGTATCTATTTCAGAGTATAAAATCTTCCCGATAATGGGATTATAGAATTGTATATCTGACAATGGGAATCCTAGAATCAGACAACAACAGCTATATAGTCATGTTCAGGTTGTAACAGTTGCTAGTAGATGATGGTGAACAACGAGGGTCAACGACTGACGATGAAGGTCGTCATGATGGTGACCAACGAGGGTGGCCGATGATGGTCGGCGGCGGTGACCTACCAAGATAGTCGGCGGTGGTGACCGGCAAGGGTGGCCGGCGATGGTGGCGGTCGGCGGCGGTGGTTGGCAACCAACGGGGGTGGTCGACGACCGTCGAGTCATGGCGCGATTGTGCTTGAAGGATTTTCAAGCTTTAGAGCTCTCTCCTCTCTCTTGCTTGGGCTTCCCCTCATGTGAAGAATGAGGGGCTATTTATAGATTAAAGGGGTGATGTTTCTGTAAATACATGCAAAATCCGAACGACTCCTCCATCGGACGGCTCATGATGATTCCCTTGATCATATGATGTATTTTTTGTATTTGAATGCTCAAATGAAGTCAGAATTATGAGATCTTGGGCTTGTTAGATCCGTCTCGTCAAGACGCTCAATTTGACTATAAACACTCCATGTTTAAGAGTCGATTGATAATAAGCTTGATTTGTTAGTCTTGATTCGTAATCGAGCTTTTACATCAAGATTCGTGCTTCGACTAGTAGAATTTTCAGGGTCATATTAGTGTTAAATAGCTAATTTCACTGATCATATATTTTTAAATTCACACAAGTATAAATCTTCTTGACATTGAAAGGAATTTTGGAACCGCCCAATATGTTAATCACTTGATCACTAATATTCTAAAAGTTATCTTTCTACAAGAGAAAACAATTATTTAAATAAATAATTACTTATTAGGCAATACTAGATAAATCACACATAGTAAGCCTTAAGATCAAAAGCATTTCGAGTTCTTTCTCTTTTGAATTATTATTAGGGTATTTTGGACTAGTTTATATTTAACATTTAATTAAGATATGCTATACTTCATATATATTATCTTTTTATTCTATTTTGTGCTTTCACAAATAGGATAATTTTGTTTAGATTGAATTGGAATTATCTTTGCCTATTTCCCCTTTCCTAGTTTATTTATATTTCTTCTTTTTTTTATTCTTCTTATGTCTTCTTAACTATATCAGACACTACTATGACATCAAGTAAACAATATAATTGCTAAAAATAAGATCAGATTTAGAGGAGATAAAAAAAAGGAAAGAGAGACAATAAAAGCAACATGTGTGTGAGAGAAAGAGTGGTTAGGAAAAATTTTCAAATTGTAATACTCATTCGATAATAAAATATTGTTCTGTGATCTCATTATATAGAAAGGAGCAATAGCTTATTACATCCACTCTAAATCAACTTATGGACAAGTACATGGTGCAATCACTTATATCTTTTAACTTATTAGCGTACCTAAGGGTATTGACTCAAATGATATATTCATTGATTTATAAGTTATAATAGTCTTAGATTTGAGACCTGTGATAGATGCAATTTTGATGGAATTCTTTAGCTCCAACAGAGGCTTGCATCTATAATCGATCTTATGCTCCACTTAACATAATTAAAATAAATGTAAGATATTTTTGTCAATATTTATTTATCTTAATCAGTGTGGTATCCAATCAAAGCTTGTAATGCATAAGTTGGATCCATCTGAAAACATAAGATTCCAGATAGCGATAACTTGCTATGAAGACTACAACAAGGCATCTAGGTAAAAATACATAGCCAAATTTTCAAATTAAGCATGATTAGCAATTTAATTAGGTAATTAGGTAGCATAAAAAAAATTTACAAAATAGGCCTAGTCGCCACGGGCGGCGCTAACTGGGACTACCAGGACCGGCTCATCCGAATTTAGGGCCGAAAACCCGAGAGCTGCGTCGCCGCGCAAGCTCTTGGGTTTTCTCCTTGATCCCCTCACGCCGCCGATCTCAGAAGACGGGTCGCCGCCGAGCCATGTGGCCGGACAGAAAGTCGCCTTGAAGAAGAAGTAGCTTAGAAGGATTATTTTTGCCGATTTAGGTATTTCTAACCCTAAACAAAAAAGAAATGTATAATGTCAAATTGTATAAGTTTATTTGGTTTGTTTAAGCTAATTATTATGATATTCATAGGAAATTTGTGATCGATCTCATTTTGTGCGCAATTTTTTTTTTTATTTAGGAAGTGTGTATGTGTAGTTTAATTTGGTGTTATGAAGATCTTTAATTGTATTAGGCGCATATGTAGTGATTCATGTTCGTTGAAAAAGTTAAATCTGTGCTTGATCTGTTTTGCTGAATATCTTCGTGTGTGATATTTTTTTTTTTTTGCAAAGGAGGTACGTGGTGTTATAAAGATTTGTTTTGCTGAATATCTTCGATTTGATTAATGCAAAAGAGAATGATTGACTTTTATAAGTGTGACACTGCATAAATTGGTTTTTGTCACATTACAGTGTTTGGATTTTATTTGTCACATTGCAGTAGTTGGATTTTATTTGTTATGCTGAAATATTAGGATCGAGTGATTGCTTGAATACGTAAGTATTTCAGTCATCTTTGTCATATATTAATGCAAGATTTTTTGTGCGTAATAGGTAGCGTCAATATCGGTGTTCCATTACTAGCTAGTAATGAGTTCAGATATTGTATGTATTGTTCTTTATTATGATGGTGAACTCAGAGTAAGTGATGAGTTCATTCCAACATATATTAGTGGGAGAAATCATCCAGTCCAAATTTCATGACGGATTAAATTTGAGGAATTACAGAAAAGAGTTATGAGGTCGTTGAAGTTAGATCCATCAAAATTCTCTGTTAATCTGGTTGGTCATTTTCCTATTGGAACTGAATTTATTGCAACACACATTAACGATGATGAAATTTGTGAGGCTATTATTAATGCAGCATGTTTGCAGCCTATTGTGGTGTATGTCAAATTTGAGGAACTCCCATGTGAAGATAGGGAGGTTAGCAACATAGTCGACCATTAAAGAGGTAAAATCACCACTGATTACATAACACCACCTCCTCAGATAAGTACTCAAGGGGAAATATATGAGGTCGCAAAGAAGAGAAAATGATTATTTTCCGCACAAGCTCGCTCATATGGGTGACCCGGTATTGATGCGAACCCACCTTCGATGTAAATGTTGAATATGAAACTATGCCTAGTGGAGATAGTAGTGATGAGGATGACGATGCGATGATCGATGGGGGTAGCGTAACCATCCCATATGGTCAGAGATTTGATTGTCGATTACTCAATGAGAACGAGTCATATTGAGGAGCATTTGATACATAATAATGATTATATGCGTAGTGCTCAAACCACTAGAGAATGGGATGAAGACCTTGCATTTGATGGCCCATCAGATGATTCAACCTTCGAAGAGGAGAATTGCATCCCAAATGAATTAGTAGAAGGTATGTGCTTTTATGATAAGAAATAGTTATAATTTACTATTCAGGGGTGGTCGATTATAAACAATATTGAATATGTCATATATGTCTCAAGCAAATCAAGATTTATTGTGCTGTGCACCCGCCATTCTGACCCAGTGAGACCATGTTTGTGGCGTTTACATGCCTGCGCAGTTAAGAGGTTGGGTGGAACTTGGAGAATTGGTTCAGTAGGCTCTCCTCATAGCTGTAGTCAATCAATTCTTAATGCTAGACACAGGCAATGCACATCACAATTTATAAGTTATTTCATCCATCCTGCAGTCAGGCGTCAGTTGGATCTCAAGCCCAGGGAGATTATAGGTCATATAGAGTCGAAGTTCAATATAAGAGCATCTCTTATGAAGGCTTGGGATGCACGACGAAAAGTAGTTAAGGCTATTTTTGGCAGTTGGGAGGAATCTTATAGATCATTGGGAAAATTTATGGCTGTTGTTTGCACATCTATACCCGCTCAAGATATCGGTACACCCATGAATAGATTCCAATGACTGTTCTGGTCATTTGAGCCGTTAATATGAGGTTGGCAGAATTGTCGCCCGATTCTGTGTCTTGATAGGACTTTTCTCCTGGGTAAGTACAGAGGCACTCTACTTAATGTTGTTGGGATCGACGCAAATAATGGGTTGTTCCCACCTTCTAGCTTGTTGAATCGAGTGCATAGAGTCTTGGATTTGGTTTTGCACTCTTGGACTTGATCCCATTAGTGTCTACGAGGGGTGATCTATGCTTCATCTCAGATAGACATGCAGGTCTTGTTCGTGGCTGTCGAGAAATCTTCCCATGGGATGCACATCGCTTCTATCTGAGCTATTTGAGGGAGAACTCCAAAAGAGCAGTACGATAACTCGGCATAGCTGATGTAGAATTCATGTGTCATAAAATGTATGTTGTAGGAAACACAGATGACATCTGAATTTTCAAAAGGCACATGTCGACATTAAGAAGCGAGGCATAATGACCGCTAGTTGGGATGTTCAACAGTGGACTCAAACTCATGATAACTGTGTACCTGCATGCGACGACAAATGCAACAGAGTACTTCAACGGAGTGCTTAAGCGTGCACGTGGCTTACCTATTCAAGCCTTGATTATGATAGTGTACTATAATATAGTTTCCCTTTTCATGAAACATCTTGAAACGGCTACCGCTCTAGAAAGGCAACAAGAAAACTTATTTTCCCCTCGCATTAAATCTATACTAATTGCTAATGAATGCGAGGCATGAAGATTACCTGAACCTGTTAGGATTAGCATGTCTGAGTATCAAGTGTTTGATGTCAGCAATTGAACCTACAAAGTAGAAGTTTCTGAGAACTATGACTGCAAGTGTACGTGTAGACAACCACGCCTTATCACCTACCTTGTCCACACGCGAGGATTGCGTTTTGAGCCATCGCCACCTAAATCACGCTGCGATGTCTCGCGGTATTACAACTGCGAATTATATTAAGACCTACCGGGGAGAGTTCTGTAATACGACGGAGGAGGCGAGATCACATCCGAAGGTATGAAACTTATAACCCACCTAATATTAAGCGAAAGTCTGGAAGGCCCAGGATAAGCAGATTTAAAAATATCATGGATGAGAACATTCTTAAAAGTTTTAGGGCGTGTACTGTTTGTAAGACTTTTGGGCATAATAGGTCAATGTGTCCTCAGTTGCGCGCACTTAGAGTGTGATATTTTCTAAGTTAGTTGTTTGATGTCATGTTGTGTGTTTGTGCTATTATTGTAATAATCCTACTGTGTACTTGTGTCTCATCTGTTTTGACTAGTATTTTATGTCATATTGTCTACTTGTAGTAGTCCTATGTTTAATGTCATATTGTCTACTTTCAAACAGTGCATATTTTGATTAGATTTTCTCTATTGTACTTGTTCAAAAGTGTATATTTCTTTGCTTAGCGTTCATAGTACACATGGTAAAAATAAAATTATTAATCTAAAATCTCTCAATTAATAGCAATTATTTTTATAATTATTTTATGCCTTGCTATTTTTATGTATGTCTTTCTACAGCAGGTATTTATTTTAGTCCTCTGAGCTACTAGTATTCTGAATTACAATGCAATGTAATACTTTTTGAAATGCTGACTATGTTGTTTGCTTCAATGATACCAGGTTAAGATATCTTCCGGTGAAGCCCCCCACCCTCCACGTAGGAGGAGGCGACGACCAGAGGACACTATTGAGGACTACGGTCCACCACCGGCAGGGGTGCACCCTAGCATAGCTATGTTACGTGGTAGACATAGAGCAGCGCATCCTGATTTGGTACATTATTTTTTGAAGTCATTTCTGCGCCAATGTATGTGTTTGTTATATCAACGTAGTCTATGCATGCTCCATTCTGATTATAGATTTCGTTTGAGGTCGCGCCGACACTTGCGATAACTACTATTAATTGTCCTAGATTCATGCATGAGATGTCGGCTTTGGATGTCTCGCAGATGCAGTACATTAAGCTAGATCATCACTCACTGACATCATTAGTGGAGCGCTGGTGCCCGCAGACGAACACATTCTACTTTGCCACTGGTGAGATGACGATCACACTACAGGATGTTGAAATGATCCTGGGCGTTCAGATAGATGGCTCTCCTCTTATTAGCAGTGTTGTCATTGGTGGAGGGAGACGGTGGGCTACGTGGCCAGACTGCTGTGATGAGTTGATCGGAGATCATCCCAAGCTAGACACCGTGAATCGTGATCCGATCCATCCACATATCACATCAGAGTTTCGGATGGGTTAGGCGCATGCACGCACGTGCTTACTGTTATGATGGTTGAGGTGAACTTTTTACAGAGATTCATACTTAGATCTACTAGAGCTTCAGTTTATTATGCATATCAGAGCATACATACTGTTTGCCATTGGGTCTTTTCTTCTTCCGATACTTCGTGCTCGAGGTCCACCCGCGATCTACCATTACTAGAGGATATTCATTCTTTGGGGTTTCGGGGCTCATTGCGCCACAGATCATACAAAGAGTTGCATGAGGCAACCAAGTCGAAGCGCACCAACATAGCTGGATGTATTCATTTACTGCAGCTATGGTGGGCCTGGGAGCACATTCATGTTGGTAGACCTACCTTACGTGTTCCCTATCCTGCAGACATCGATGGTCTTAGCGTTGGATGTCGCTGGAATGAAGGATTTATTCGAGAAATGTCAGCATCCAATATCAGAGTATACAGGGATGAATTGGATGGACTTCGCACGCATCGAATAGTCCATTTTACTTGTTTACTCGTCATGGGATTAAAATTTTCAAAATAACTTATAATACATGTGCAGATCATCTGGGAGCCAGATGGACATTAGATCCGCATGCGCATCATAAATATATGTTTGCAGGGAGAAAAGATATGGCTAGCCAGAGTACCGCCGATTTGTTGGAAGAGGGTAGAGTGGTTCCTGCCTGATCGTGTGATCAGACAGTTCGACATGCCTCCCATGATTGATGTTGACCCAATAGATCTATCGTTTGTTCGTGTTGATGGATGAGGAAAGGCCGACGTTGATTGGGTCGTGTACCACCACTCATACATTGCAGTGGGAGTGATGTGAGTTGGTTGAGTGGATTGCAAGGATGATCGGGAGCCAGCGATCAACCGTTACATGAGGTACCGATCTTGGGCTTCACTTTATATCGAAGGCACCACACCGAGCTCCGACACATACTACTCGTCCTGGAGATCATCGATGGTAAGTCTATGTAGAATTACAATTTGCTTTCCTTACAATGAAACCACGATATAAATTTACTTTCTTTGCGTGAGCACATCCCCGAATAAGAAGACAAAGACTATTTCGAGATGACGATACAAAATTTCAAAAATCCATCGACGATTATGAGCAGCTGTGCGTAGAGCTGAGGTGGAACATGCATATCTTTGACAGCAGATACAAGGATATAAACATTCCAGGCACTCATGCATCAGCGCAGACAGATGCACCGTCGATGGATGTGGGTCCATCATATACGGGCAGACTACCTATCCATTCACACAACCACCCCAGTATTCATATCAGGATGCAATGTGGTCTCAGATGAACCCATGACATGCACCGATCCCGCCTACATATGCTCCACTGTCATTCCACATGACACCGCTATATGCAGTGTACCATGGGTACTCATTGCCATCTCAGGCTTCCGCTGAGATACCACATGTTATAGACTTGGGATGTTCGCAACAACCCGGCGAGCAGGTGGACGAGGAGGAGGACCGTCAGCAGCATCATCTCTGTGATCGGCCACGTCAACCACCATTCCATTACACTCCTGGTAGCGATGCGATTCCACCGCGCAGACATCGATGACGATAGTTGTATTTTTTTTAACAGTTTATGCCATGTAGTCGTAGTTGTTTTTTTATTTGTTATGTCCACTTATTCAGATTCAGCTGATTGTACAATTATACTTTTGTTTGTTATCAATTTAGTTTTATTTGGTTAACTCACAACTATTTAGAATCATACAAAAAAGTTTAATACACTTAGAATGTTTAACATTATCAAAAAAAAAATATGTATTCAACAAGCATTGTGTTAAGATCACACAAACGAGTGTTGTCGTAATATTTTTAATTTTTGCAACGTCAAATTTTTTACATTTGTAAAAGCTGACTAAGAGGACGAGATTACAAAAGTTGTCAATATAAAAGTTGTATAATTTTTTATAATCTTTCCAACGATACCAACCACGTCGAAATCCGACACCTGATGAGATAGATATAGCCAAAACAAGGTGGTTGTCTACCTTTTTTTTTAAAAAAAAAATACATTTGCAAAAATCGGCCGAGATTCGTCAAAAGTTATCAACATAAAAGTTGTAAAATTTGTTATTGTCTTTCCAATGATGCCAAGCACGCCAAAATTCGACACCTGATGAGCCTGATATGGCCAAAAAACGAGGGCTACATCAATATTGTTATTTTTTGCAACTTTAGAAGTCACACATTTGCAAAAACTGCGACTCACCGGGCTAGATTCGTCGAAAGTTGTCAACATAAAAGTTGTAGAATTTTTCATTATCTTTCCAACGATACCAAGTACGCCAAATTCCGACACCTAATGAGCCTGATATGTTCAAAAAATGGAGACTATCAATTTAAATTTTTTTAAAAAAAATCAGAGATCAGCCACGGTGACGGCGCCGACCAAGCATCCGCCTAATCGACCGCTAGCCTATTTTTAAATTTTTTTTATGCTGCCTAATTACCTAATTAAATCACTAATCATACTTAATTTGAAAATTTGGCCAAAATACATTCCATGGCATACGAAAACAAAATTTAAATGGTTAAAGATCATTCAACACAATCACAGGATATTTATATGCAACTTAAAGCATCGAGTACTTATTTATTGCAGTCATTGGCAAGATTTTAAATTCAACTTTGATTTCTGTTCCTTCATTGGATAGAAGTTTCATATTTGACGTTTCAACAATTCCATTAATTTTGATGTTTAGTTTTACTGCTTAAATCAATCATCTTTGTTTGAAAAAAAAAATTAGAAAAGATAATTTTTTGTTCAAATTATGATTTTTTTTTTTTAACATTTAAAACCAGCACTAACAGCAACTTCGGATGAGCTTTAATGATTTGAATCAAATTTGTGGTTTCCATCAAAAAGACTTCACTTGTATGTAATTTTCCATCATATTTATTTTTTGATTATTTTAGTGGGTTTTTGATAATTATGCATAAAATTTATTGAGAGAAGTGGAAATTAATTAAAATTTAAAAAATTCTATACATTTTTAAATTTTTTTTACTTAAATTGTTCAAAAAATGTGAAAAAAAAAAGAGAGATTATGTTTAAGTTGTAAGTGAGGACGCAATACTGCTTCCATTATTATTATGTATCATTTGGAAGTCTAGCCATCTATCTTTCTCCGGTTCTCCCTATAGTTTTCTGTCCCAAGTGCCACAAGCGTTTTGATACGCACATATTAAGGCAACAGAAGCATAGCAGGTCCTCCTTAATTGTTTACTGGGTAAGGCCGATGGTCACGTCAATCCCGTCCCCTATATTAAGAAGCCCCACGTCATGCATCCATGCATTCCAGGCCTTCGCTTGCATGCAATTATAATATCGTGAACTACTGACGTAGATTGATCACACCTAACCTCTACCCCTCACCATTTGTCAATTACACATTTAAAATCTTGACAAGACGCCGTCACGTCACACAGAAATATACAAATCTCCATTTCAACTTACTGCATAATAAATATATAGATTTAACTAAAGCTAACGTACAGTACTGTTACACTAAACCAGTTCCCTGGCCAGCCTCACGCAAAGCCATCCTAAAACTACCCAATGGCAGAGAGCTTTCACATTTTAATACAGTAAAACTTCCAACTATGTACAAGTAAGAGCTCATGGAACCAACGGTCCAGATTGTTGTAATACAGAACTAGGTCCCACAAAAGGCGTGTCATGTAGCAATGGTGCTCCTCCTTGGATGGGAAGCAGCCCAAGACTTATGTCGTAGCTGGAAGAGCTAGGGTTTTGTAGGCAGGATTCGAGCCAGTTTGAGAAGGATTCCTCCTGAGCAGGAGCACTGTTCATTTGTTCTTTAGCTGGTAATGGAGACTTGAAGAGAGAGTTGAGGTGGCCAGTGGAGGGAAAAGGCTGTGGAAGTGGAAAAGGGAAGAGTATTGAAGGGTTCTCTAGGGTTTGAGGAAAGTGAGTAATGTGGCGGTTTTGAAGGAGAGCATGAATGGGGTTTTCTAAGATTTGTGGGTACTCGAGTAGAGGTGAGAAGCAAGAGTTGATAGAGGACGAGGAAGGGTTCAGGTAGAAGGTTGAGTTGGGGAAGTATGAGCTCTTCTTAATGTCACATCCTCCCTTGTGAAATATTCTACAGATCACCCATTCCTCCTGCAGGGAAAGACAGATAAATATAGTAACATAGGATAGAAAGCGCATTGTTAATATTCTGGTCTTTTCTCTTATTCTCCATGGCGATCATAGTTTCAATTATGGCATCAAGAGAATTTCATTTCTAGTTTCTGTGCTAGAAAAGCAAGCTAATTGTTGAAAAAGAGTAAAGATATGCAACCTATATAATTATTTAGATGAGCTAGCTAAGGTACAAAGTCGAGAACCACCGTATAAAGACTATTAGTAGATGTTTTAGGTCGTTAAAACCTATGAATTCCAAGGTATAAAATTTTCGAAAGATATCAGTTTTCGTTAAGATGTACCAAACACTTATACATCTGCCCTGTCGATAATGCTTTACTCAATGAAATTCCGAACGCCACCTCTAACACATAATTAATAGAAAATTAGGATACATAAACATTACTTGAATACAAATCACAAAAAAACCTAATATTTTATAAAAAAAAATTGTGTAAATTTATACAGGTTAAGAACAGAGTAGGATTACTTTATTCGCATAACTAATGCTTTTAGACTAAGTTAATAAGATTTTATGTGTGGATTTACTTGCAGAGCATATCATTACTCTCTAATTATTTCAATAAGAAAATTTAGTTCTTTATCGAGTGACTTCATTGTCAAATTATACAGTACAGTTCCCTACCCCACCAGTTCAAATCAATCATGCAACTTCTTTCTCAATCTCATGATCAAATTATTAAAAGACTTCAGTCCTTATACGATCTACTTATGAATGTCTTTTCACATATGATGTAATGCAATCTATAGAAGTCTATAAAACAGTTTGTGTTATAATCACATAGTAATTAATATCAGTGTGATAAATACTTCATATATAGCCAGCAGGCCCAAAAGTAATTATATATAGGTAGCAGCGCTGGAACAGACATAAAGACACAGGGATTAAAACTGAATTAACTTTAATGTCAAATCAAGAGGACAATAGAAAAATTATTCGGACAGAGTTATAAGAGAAAAGACCTTGCATGCGTGTCGGAAGGAGAAGTCGCCGTGGAGGCGATATTCGTGTAGGACCCATCGGGTCTTCTCGCCTCGTGGGGCCCGGCCCTTGTAGAAGACCAGGGTCTTCTTCATCCCAACCATAGCGCCGGTGGCCGCAGCATGAACCTCCCGGTCTTTGCCGGTTGCCTTCCAGTATCCGGCTCCCGTCGCCCGGTTCGTTCTTAGACCGGTCGGATACTTCCTGTCCCTGAGGCTAAAGAAGTACCACTCCCTCTCACCCATCTTCGCCACCTCTGCAGACATACTCTATGTGTTATTTTACTCATGCCATTAATGTTTTCTGCAAGTATATTGGTTACATGCTGCACGATTTTTTTTTTTTTTGGAAAAGTTTAAGAGCCGTAGCCCAATTGTATTCCAAAAGTAAAGTTACAAGAAGACTAATCCCTTACAGGACTGAAGCAAAAAGGAAAAACACAAAAACTAGAACAATAGTTCTAGAAACAAGATCAACTACAGTAGCTGAAAAGAAAAACCTACAAGAAAAAAGGAGCTAAAAAGCTCAATAGACTCAGGGATACAAAATACATCAGAGATGTCCAAAACTAGCACAACAGCAATATCATCATATAGGGACTAGAGAGTCCCCTCACGGTTGTCAAGCCGCCCTCCAAACAATCCCCAAAAAACTGACCGAAAATAGAATCTGTTCGACGACAAAAGGGATCGATTTTTCATTATTTTCTTCTTCTTCTTCTTTTTTTTTTTTTAAATGGGTGCAGCTCAGAAAACTGTGTATTTTGATTACTATTTTGTTTTGTATTTTTCAACATCACTTTAACTGTGTATAACACATACACAGTAAAGCTTACTCTCTTCAGCAAAATAAATTTTGTTAAAAATTTTTTTTGGTATGCGCTACATATATATATATATATAAAGAAGAAAAGACGACAGAGAGAAGGGACAAGAAGAATGGATGATTTGGGTCTTCCAGTGCTCAATAGTGGAAGTAAAGCAAAAGGACAAACGAAGGATTATGAAAGCTGGGAATGGCAGAGGAAGAAGGTAGGGAAATAAATGGACGGATTATCAGTTGTTGGTGCATTGGAACTTGTAAGTTTGCAAACTATACGTTCAAGAACTTTTCTATAGAAGACGAAGAAGAAAACTTTGGACAAATAAGTGTGGGGACTGAGAAGAAACGTTTATCAAGTTCTTATGATTATTTTCCTATAAGGTAATGAATGTTTGGCTAAAGATATTTAAACTTAATTTAGCTGCAAAATATTTTTTTTAAATAATTGTAAGCCATTTCTTTTTTATTTCATAAGAAATTAATGATATTAAAATATCAAATAAACAAAAAAAATATCTTTCAACACAAAGAACTATATTTCATCTTTAATAGAAGTGTCTTTAAAGAGGAACTTATACTGTGCTATTTTTTTTTTTCTAACCAGTAATACTTTATAGGGTTCATAGGGGTAGTGATGACTTAGAACTGAAAGAAATGCTGGTGGCTATATGTTTCAGGAAGAACTGAAGTGAAGTCCAGTAAATGGCCAAGCATATATTGAATAAACTGGCCATATTTAATGTGGATGAAGGTTGGTGTCTAAATTCAAATGAAAAATATTCAATAGCTCCTAATGTTTACTTGTTCCTCCTTCACATTCCAAAGCTTTTGTTCTTTCCTGAACTCACATGATGTTAGAAGACTAAAACAAGTGACTAGTTATGATAATATATCCTCATTCTAACTTAGTTTTCAAAATAGTAGCTAAATTTTATTGGATCAATTAATTTTAAAATTTATATATACGTAAGAGGTTTATAATTAGTACCTGGAAGCTCCCATGGCTCACATCTGTTAAGGTCAACTTCCACAATATCGACACCGCAAAGGCTTCCATTGAAGACTTTGGAGGCCAAGTAGAAGGTAACTAGTTCTTCATCTGTAGGGTGGAAACGGAACCCTGGCGGCAGGCCATGCTCGCCGCCAACATCCTCCCCAAATATTTCCCACCCCAACTCTCCTCCCATGGTATTCATATCCTCCAAATTAAGAAGACCGACGCAATCGAAGGAAAAAACAGACGAAGTAGAGAAAGAAAAAAAACGAGAATGAAGAAGGGAGGGCTAGCTAGCTAGCTATATATTATGCATGTGAACCATGAAAAGACCTTCTATTCATTCATAGAGAAGCACTGAAACTGAAGGGTTAAAGAGGTGATGGAGAGAGAGGGAGAGAGAGAGAAAGAGAAATGCAGTTTTGAGTGAGAAAGTGATTAAGGGATAAGGAAGGCCGTACGAATAGCGCACCTGAAAGGGCTTGAAAAGGGAAGGTTGCGATCAGAGGAGGTGCATGGCAGGGAGTAAATGCGATGAGGAGAAACGAGGAGAGCGGAAAGGGAGTTGTGGCTAATGGAGATTTATGCGTGCGCTTGTGAGCATGGCATTGGTTCAGGCACCCGTCACAGGTGCAGCGCGATAGTGTTGTGGGCCGGCGCAGCCTGGCTGGCTGGCTACAGAGCCCAACGCAAATCCTGTATGTCCAAACTGTTTGTTGCTTTTGCTACCCACTTCAGCTATAAATGCAAGGCAATATGATGTTTCATATCTAGAGTGGCTTCTTGTTATATTCGGGTGTGCGTGCTATGATCTGTGTGGTGCTTGAGTGTTCATTAGTATGTGTTTGATCAGCAGATAGGCTTCATTGAGATGGCTGACTCAATCTGGATCAAATGCTCATTAAATTTATAGGCGAGGATGAATATTAAGCAGTTTTCTTTTGTGTGGCATCAGTTGATCTGATTCTATATCAAGTATTAATTTATATATTGTAAAAGTACCATTTTAATGTAAGAACTTCCGGAGAGATGCCTGCCAGCAAATTTTTTAATGTGTTTGAAGTTATAATGTTTGGAATAAAATTAGCTTCAAATATGCTAAGGAGTCGTTTAAAAATTGGAATCAATTTTATTTTTTATTTTTTATTTTATTTATATTTTATTTGAAAATAAAATATATTTAGTGATGATAATAAATTTCAAACAATTTCAGAACAACTAAAAGTAAATTTAAGTGTTTTTAAAAAATAATACTTTTCTTAAAAAAATAAAAAATAAAAATGCTTAAAAATATACTAAAATATATATATATTTGAAAATAATATAAGAATAAAAAACATAAAATAAAATTATCCCATATATGCCCTAAGGGGCTGTTCGGGATCAATTTAATTTTATATTTTATATTTTATATTTTTATTTTTATATTATTTTTAAAAATATATTTGTTTAGAATATTTTTTATGTTATTTTATTTTTAATTTTTAAAAATAAATAATATTATTTTTAAAAATATTCAAAACATCTTTTAGATATTTTGAGTATTTTTAAAAATAATAAGTAGAATTAAATAAGTATTATCTTTAAGCAGTTATTTCCCGCATTTTTTTTCTATTTGCATAACTCAAATATATTTGTCATATTAGATTTGGATGATGTAAAAAACCTGAAATATAGCGAAAACCTTGCCAAGTCTAACCGTACACAAGTAGAAATGACTAATTTTAAATAATTGCTTATTGATAAGATTGAAGCACACAAAGAGCTTCCTAGCATTATTTGGCTAAATATGTCACCCGTATTACTAACTTGAGCTTAGCAAAATTACTATAGGCTTATTAGCTGATTATTGGTATATTTAAAAATTTTGGTCATTCATAATCAACTAATGAAGAAGGCAAACTAATTTTAATATCTAACATATGTAGATCCTTGTCCTGGCTTACAAGTTTGAGTTCAGATTGTAATCAAATTTTATAGTAAAACTATAAAAGTGCGATTAAAACATAACTATAGCTTTATAAAATTGAATCTAATATGGAGTAAAAAGATTTGGGTATTTTTGGGCCCATAGGTCATTATATATACATATTTCTTATTCTTGAAAATCTACAATCCTAGAGTGGGTACTATATTTTAGATTTTGATTCAATATATATATATATATATATATATATATATATATATATATATATATATATATATATATATATATATATGTTGATAAAATTTAGTGTATATATATATTCAAACCAAACATGTAGTGAAACCTCTTTCTAGGATTAGAAGCAATATACTTTTTATTGGTTTGTGTACAATTTATTGAGTTTTTTTGTGCTTAGATATTATAGTGTATTCCATCATAAGCTTTATCAACTTTAATTTATTGACATCAACTAAGAGTTTAGGAGATCTGTTCAAAATCAAGAAATGTAGAATTGACTCATTGCGATTGAAATATCACAATGGATTGTTGGTAAGAGATAAGTGTGTTTAACTTGTGTAATAATATACTTGATCATTTGTAATATGTTAATGAAATTTTTTATATTGAATCTATCATTGTGAGATATATATGTTGTGTAAAGAAATTAGTTACTCTCATCTTTCAAGAGAAGAATAAGATCCACAATAGATTTGATTATAATAATTTTTTATGTCTTATGGGCGAGTTAATGACGAGATGGATTCTTTTGAGATGGACTTTCTTGGAGGTGTCAAATTGTGCTATACGAAAACAATGAAGAAGCTCTCTCCTCTCCAAGGAAGCGGCTCCTTAGGAAAGTTATGTGGTGGCCAATGTGTTTAACCACTATATATTGCATGTGCCCATCTAGTTAAGTGCGTTGAGTATACATGAACAGAGGAGGACCTACGTTGATCTTAAGGTGGGCAATTGCCACCCTGAAATTTATATATATATATATATAATAAGAAACTTATGTAATCTTATCAATCATTTCTCAAAAAAAAAAAAAAAAAAAAAACCTCAAACAAAAAACAACTTTCTCCCAAATCTCTCTCTCTCCCGCAATATTATTGTAGTTCCACACTCTAGCCCCTCTCTTCCTCTTTCACGATCATGCTCAACTCCCTGCTTCCTTGGCTGCTTCCAAGGTTAACATTTCAGTTTTATTTTTGTAAGATAATATCCTATGAAGTATATTGTTATAACGAACTTAATTATGCGTATTTAATTGTGAGGCTGATGGTATTTTCCTTATGTTTAATTTCTCTAAACCAAATATAGCTTATGTGTGTATATATATTGATTTCTTTATTAATGGCAAAGTGTCAGTGACATATGCTTTCAATTATTATTTTAGTTTTTAAACGATTGAGGTGAGAGATTAGTCTAAGATTTTGTTCTTTAGGTTATAATGAGAATTTTTTTTTTATTGTAAGAAATATGATATTACAAAATAGTCAAAAAAATTCATAAATATATCTTCAATAATATTTGTCAATATAATGGAATACATACTGATTGACTTTATATATAAAGCAAAATCAGAGATCTAATTTAATACAGATGAATTTATTCGGTCATCGATCATAGTGAAATAGAAGACTTCATTTTGAATTATGTATTATCCAGTTAAATATTTTAAATAAGTTTATTTATTTATTTATTTATTTTTGGGACTATTTAAGTCATTTTCATGACAAACGTATTTACTCGTGCATTTCTTAAGATTCAAACTTGGGATCTCCGAGAACGAAGCAAGGCCTCAACCAATAGGCTGAGGCAAAGAACACTAATGAGTTTATTTATATAATAAATATGTCCACCCTAAAAAAAAGATGATGGTTTCGCCATTATATATGAATGATTACTCATCGGACCTAAGATTAGTTACTTTTAGTTATATCTCTTTATCTAGCCAAAGCAAGTAGGTAATCAAATTTATCTACTTGAGATCGCTTGGGAGTGACCAAAAGCTTATCTATGATTAGTCACTTTGAAATATCTAGTTGAAATTACCCGGTCATTTATGTCTAAGTTGTTCTAATTAGGCGCATAGGAAAGGCTTGTGTTTGGTAATATACTGAACAAATTTCTCATGACCATCATAAATGCATCCAAAACTAAGCTTTCAAGAGATGGCAATCCCATAAGCCGTGGAATCAAACACCTTTCTTGTTGCTTTACGTTTCTAGGAAAAAGCTTTGTTGTTGGAAACCCAACCAAACGGGGCGTTCCAAAGCCACAATATGATAGGAAAAATAAAAATCAAAATCAACTTCATGTATTTATGCAACGCATGGTGATCACGCAGTTAATTATATGAAGTTCAGTTTTGTAGACAGAATAATCTGATCAAGCTTGCTCCTAAATTCGATGATAAACAACAAAGCCTATGTATAATGACACCAATCATTACCTTAGGACCGTGGGATCATACAAAATCTAGCTAGATAGCTCCTCAAGTACTTTTCATTATTCTATGTCCCCTCACCATTCCCATCATGCCTCTCTCCTTAATAGCTCTGCCCAACTAGCTGCTCATAGTGCTCGTTTAGATTACTTATATAGAAATATTGTGCGCACATCTGTAAAGTGCATTTGCTGGTACTACCACTGTTGCTAACAGTAGAAGTGTTGGTGTTTGGAAATCTGTATAGGCCTGTAGACATTACAGAGATAGAGATATATAGGTAGAGGGAGAGAAGAGATAGGAGGCTAACTTAGGGATGGGGTCCATTTCTGATAGATGCATTTATGAGGTGCTTTCAGATGGGAAAAAGGGCTCTTTTTCTCCTCTGAAGAGTAGAAGGTGGGGGATTTTGCATGAGAGAGGAAAAAAAATTTCGTGTGGTACCAAAAATCCCAGCAGCGCGCAGCCAGGGAGCCAGCTTGTTTTGCTTTCACCCCTCATGTCCTCATCAAGGCCTGCATGCATCATCTCCTTCCTCTTGGAGCTTTCGACTTCACCCTTTCTCAGTTCAGTAAAACTCCATTACCTTCCACCAACATTGTGATGTGTGTTTTTCTATTATCAGAAGCTGAAGATTGATGAGGCCTAAGCATAGAACTTAAGTTGTTGAGACTAGAGAGACAAGGGCTAAATGTCATAATATGCAATAATTACGGATTGTGCATTAATTATGAGAAAGATACAAGAACAATCAGCCAATACAATATGGAAGGCCTTGCTCAAATGGAAGGCTTTGGTTCCAACTACAAAAGTTTTAGGTTCAAGATCTAACTTATACAAGTGTATGTGTGACTTTCAATTGAATTCACTTTATGTCACAAAAAAAGTTAACAATGGATCTTTATTCATTGTAAATGGTGAAATTATTGTAGATGTAGGCACAGTTTTCTATCACAAAATTATTTTTTAACAAAATAAAAAAAAATAAAAAAATTGAGATGCATGGCAGTCTAATCTTGACAAACATGATCGTTAATATTTGATATATCAAAATAATTATTAGTTGGTCAAATTAGAGAGATATTCATAAAAAGTTCATTTTCTTTTTTTAATCAATAAAATAAAATATGTTTGTGAATATCTTTTCCATTTAAAATTTTAGTTCCAACATCTTGATGGGTTCTAAGTAATTGATGAGATTACTTGCAATGGATAAATTTTTTTATAGTGAGGGACAATCACTAAGTAGTTTAACATCAATATTTTTTTATTTAATGATTCTATATGGGATTAAACTCAAGTATAAATAAAAAATATTTCTTTATATTTTATATTTGTTAAGGTTACAGCCAATACAATATTCATAAATCTAAACATAAAACTCTACAAAATGTATGTTTGATTCAATCACATTTTGATAAAAATATTTGATGTGCTCTAATCTATTTTTATATCTAAAAGTTGCCTTAATAAATTTCATATTTTCTACTCATTATTATCTTATCCTTTCATTCCAAATCTTAATGGTATTAAGCTTTTTCATTGTGACTTCATGATATAATCTATCTCTTACTTATTTAAGGTGTTGTGAGGATTGATTATTACTCATGCAAGAAAAAGGCCACCAACCTAAATTATGGTGTAAGATAAAATTTAGCAAATAAATGACAACCTTCATAAGTGTACAGTAAGCTAGATTAACACCATGAAACACTTGCATTAAATGAATTGTAATTTAAGAAGATGATCGATAATTTAATCTCTGGCCTCTAACATATATCACCTCTCATAAAGCTTTTTGAAGTCACTAATGTCCTTCCTCTCATCATCTAACTCTTCATTCTTCATAAAATTAATTGACTCTAAAATGAAACTTGATCAATTTTAATTGAAAAGGAACTCTTTAGATTCACCAGAGAACATCTTCCATCAGAGGATTAAATTCTATGTGATTACATATTTTAATTAGGTGATAAAGGCATGATTATGTGCTCTTATCGTATTTTCTTTATAAATCTCATAGGAACTTCTTTTAAAGTTCAAATATTCAAAAGTGGAGAGCTAACATAAAAGCATCTACCTTTTGAATCAAATCATTAGTTGCCTTCAAAATTTGAGTTTTTATGATTTGATTCTCAAAGAATTCAAGTTACTGATAGAGAAAAATGCACAAGTAGCATCTTCTTATTTTTTAAGAAAAAATTATTATTATTTATTAGAATAGAAATTAAAAAAAATGAACCCATGATAAACTAATATAAAATAAGAAATTTATAGAAATCCAACCCTATTTTGCTTTCTAATTTGATCCATCATTTAATATTAAGGATTGAAGAATAGTTAAAATGATGAGAGCACTTCACAAGAACTTTAATTCCTTTTGCCCATATATTGACATCTCATTCTATTTCTATGTATAAGTTAGAATTCTTTAATTAAGTATTATGGTCGAGTATAATAAATGAAGTTACAAAAAAAATTTTGTATTATTAACACATTGATAAATTATACCAAAACCTAATTGAATCATATAAAGTAGCTAGGGCAAGAGTGTAGACTTAAATCTTTTTTCTGCACTAATAGTCTAATTAGTAAAAGTGAATAATAGTAACCTATTGGATTTATTGAGGATATGAAAAGATAGAAAATAAATTTTAAAGTGACGTTATCAATAAAGGAATGATCACGAGCAATAATAGGTAAATCAGATTTATTTGGAAAAGAAATGATTTAAACCTAGCATTAGGTATATATATTAATAATGATATTTTTTTAGGACTTCAAAGAAATTATTTTAAATTATCATGCATACCAAACTATTCATCTCTATAAGTATTAGATGGATTAATAATTAATAGGGAAGAATGTAAAAGTGCTTCAATGTTGAATTAAATAGAGAAAATAACATCTATTAGACTTGAGGAACAATATTTAGAAATAGTGTTTTTAGGTTATTAATGGTGGGTGCTCTAGTTGGTATATTTTTTTATAAATTTGTATCTAATGTCAAAGCAAGAGATAATGATAATAAAAGCTCATTCTTCTCACAAAAATCACTTTTATATAAGAACTTTTATTTTGAGAATCAATCCACATGACATGGGAAGCTTTGAGAAATATTATGCTCCACAAAGACTAGCATTTGAGGAAGTGGAGATATAAGTAGTAAGAGAGTTCATATTTAAAGGATTGTTAAATAATAATTTAATGGGTAAAAAATTAATAGATAAGTGAAATCTTAAATATGAAAATATTATTCAAAAGGAACAATTAGGGTTTTATTTGAATATTCAAATTCAAAAAATTATTTTGATAAGTCAATTAATTACCATTTTTAGTACTAATTTGTTCAATGATTAGTTATGTAGTTTGAAAGTCAAGCAAATTTTAAATGTGTATGATTTGGTTTATGTAATGATATAAAGAAACTTTATGCAAATTATATGGGTTGAAAAAAGAATCAAATTAATTGAAAAGGTTTACTTGGTTCATTTATGTTGGATCCAACAACTTTTAAAATATGACATCAAGGATGAAATAAGAAGCTTATCTTGGTGTGATGATGACAATAAACAATGCTAATTGATCATGGAGAATAAGGTTAAAGGTGCATTACCTTTAATCAAATCCACTAAAGGAGAGTGCAATAGTGGTCAATGATGATGAAATTAGACAAAGCCGACCACAGATAGAATTATATAGATGTTACTCGGGCTGTAAATGAATCAGTACACTGGTTGAACTACTCGAATTCAGCTCAATTAATGCTCGTTCATGTTTGTTCAAAATAATAAACAAACAAGGTTAAATACTTTTTCTAAACTTGAAGGTTAAATGACCTGAACATGAACAAGGTCGTACTCGTGAACATACCCGTTTACTGTTCGAGAAGTAATTTGTTAAAAATTTGATATTAAGCTTAGTAATAATTTATATATTATCTTATATGAGTAAATATAACTTATAATTTTTTTAAATTATATATTTGATAAAAATATATTATAATTTAGTAGTGTAATTTATAAAATATATTACACATTTAATTAAATATTTATATAATATAATTTGAGATTTTATAGTTTTATAAATTATAAGATAAATACTCAAAGAGTTAAAGTAAAAAATAATCATAACAAAGATAAATACTCAAAGAGTAAGTTAAAATTTTTTTTATTCACTATGAATGGTATATTTTTGAGAGGAGCTATTAGCAAATTTTAATCATAACAAAGAATTTTTTTATTAACTATGAATGGATGGTTTCAATATTAACAGAATATTTTTATTTGTTGAAAAATAGTAATATATTATCATTCTCGTATGAATTTGAAACATTTTTCTATTTTGAGAGGCTCATATACACATGTTCAACATCGAATACTTCTTATCCGGGTATATACTCATTTTTCTTTGAGTTTCTATTTTTCAAATTAAGTTATTTGCCTTTTTTTTGTTTCTAGATGTCTTGCTTTAGAGAGGGATTAGTGTAATTTAGGAGTAAAAAATAAGGTATGCTAAAAAGTTTGATTAGGTACTTATATATATATTTTTTAGAAAGGCTGATTATGTGTCATAATATTTTTTTATAAGAAGGCCTACTATGTGCCTACATATATATATATATATATATATTTTAATTGCCTTTGTTTTAAAAATAGTTGATTATGTGTTTAACTATCTATACTTTAAAAATAGTCAACTGTGTGTAATCTTTCATTACGAATTTATATGTATCATATTATCAGAATTTTTAGCTCTTGATTTTTATGTATATTTTAGCCAAACTTGACCCTTACTGAATTTTTTATGATTTAATTTATTTTTAGATACTAAATTTTATATTGTGCAAAAAATTTACATGAGATTTAAGAGGATAATTGTAACAAAAAATTAGAGAAAACTTAAGTACACATTTAAAACTCATTTATTAACTCAATTACATGTTTCTTCGATTATTTGAAACAAAACAAGTATAAATAGATCTTGAACATAGATAAAATTATGCAAGCCAAGCTTGAACATCTATACGAAAGCTCGGCTCGAACTCGAACTGAATATGAACAAATTTTAATTTTTTCAAGCCAAGCCCAATCCGATAAATACTCGGCTCGATCACACGTCTAGATGTTACTGCAAGTCTCGATAAGGTGATTGAAGTCGACATCAAAAAATGTCAAGATCCAAAAGATCATTAAATGTTATGTGGTGTTGAATACCATTTATTGGGATATAAAAAAAATTGGGTAGATAAGAGGTCCCTCTAATAGCTACCTATAATGTCAACAAAATCAAAACATTAATATGATAAGTGTTGAATTTTGAAATGACAGGTATAAAAGGAAGGTCAAATTTTGATGCACTAAGACACTAAGGGAAGGTATTGAGGGGCTCAAGCATTATTATGTTGATGATGGGTGTGGCAAGGACCCAAATATTGAGAGCACTCGAACTCAACGCTTTAAAATTTTTCGCTTTATTTTCAACCATGTGCCACACACTCAACGTTTATTAAAATATAGTTATAAATTAATTTTAGAATTTGAATAAAGTATCTTATAAAATTATAATCACGCTTGCACTTCACAAATAAATGGTCCAACAAAATTTGGGCTGCAGAGCAGGGGCAGATTTAGAAAATTTTTTCAAAGGAGGCACAATAAGATAAAAAATAAATCACTTTTATATAAAAGTACATCATAGACCTTTTCTTAAAAAATAAATAAATAAATTCTTAAAACAAAGGCAGCCTTTATAAAAAAATAAATTAATAATATTTCAAAATAAACACACACCGTTGACCTTTATTAAGAAATAACAAATCAATAAATTTTAAAAAAAAATGCACACATTCTACCTTTTTTTAATAAAAATTTTCACATACCTTAATCGATTGTAAATACCATTCCAATGAGAATTATTTATGAATATTCTACTCCTCTAAGATCACTAAATATAAAACATATAATTAACCATTAAATACATAAAAATTTTAATAAGATTTAAGATAAATTTCAAGAGCTGTTTGGCTGTGGGATTTAAGGCCGATTTTGGACAAGTCCATAGCTTTGTGTAATATGCTAATGTAGGATTTAACTCGGAATTTGAACAAGTCCAAGGTTTTGTGTAATCTATTTAAGCCTTTTTCACAGGGTTAAATCTGGGTTTGCTAAATCCTACAACCTACAGGCTACAACACAAATTTACGGGATTTAGAAAAGCATAAGCACGCGAAGTAGGGCATCAGAAAAGACGAGTTATCTTCGGAGTTCGGTCCTTCGCAATTCTAGTAGTAATGGATCGGCTTTGCAATGGGTAGAAAAATCAGAGTTTGAACGCCTAATTTTGGCATATGGATTTATGGGATTTAGAAAAGCATAAGCACGAGGAGTCAAGAACTGAGGAGGGTTGGAGATTCAGAGCAGGGAGGAAAGACTAGGATTATCTTCGTGGAGTAATTGAGTCGACGAGTTGCATAACGTCGACAACAACGGAGTATTTCTAATCGTGATGGATTTATGTGATTTAGATAAGCAGAAGCGTGCAGAGCGTGGGAGGAAAGATGAGAGTTTTGAATACATAAATAGTTTTGAATACATAAATCCTTAAGTTCAACCAGCATCTATCATCGCAGATGGGCTGTGGGGGCACGTGCCCCCAGTGCCCCCACACTAAATCCGTCTATGCAGCAGAGGCCAACAAAAATTAACATACTTGATAATCAATGACTCTCATCTATTACCTATAGGATCATCTTTAATCTATGAATCATAGAATCATATTTTAAACATAGAATTTTATTTATTTTTTATCTCTCAAATATTTTCAAAGATTTTTCAAATATTTGATAATAAAGTTAATCCAAATCGTAATCGAAATCAAATTTCAAAACCTTAAAGAGAGAACCGTAAAATAACGACGTTATATTTCCATGCATACCGTGCGATTTATAATGGTGGAAGGCTGTGTGTGTACAGCCGGGAGAAAAGATCGCATGAAATCTAGCAGGAAGTCCCACGTGCGAGGTGGACTGCGGCAGCCTGCTTCGAGTTGACGAGACGGCCCCAGCACTCGTGCACACGCGACAGGCCTACGTGCCGTCGTGGCTGGCCCACGCAGTTCGTCGCGGGGCCCACACCGCTCCGTTTCCCTTGTCGTCTTCCTTCTTCCCGAAATTCTGACGAGCCTACACCTAAGGCAAAGGCAGAGTGGTAGGGGGTGGCGCATAGGACGGCCACAGCATCAGAAAGCAGGAAGAAAAAGTGAAGAAAGCCGAGCTCCCAACTAACACTATTCGCGCCATAAATTTCCCAACGGTACATTCAAATTTAACTACAAGCACTGATTTGTCGGAGATCAAGAAGGGCTTATAATGTAGGCTTCTTCTTATATAATTTTTTAAAATAGAGAGATCACCAAGGGATTATAATGATAAAAGTGGAGTTAGGTTAGTTGACTAGCTTGTAGAGGACAAATTTTATTAGGATTTCTAAGCTTCTTCTATATTTTCATCTCATTTTTCTCATATTGTTTCTCTTAGAAGATCCTCTTTCATTCTTTTAATATTATTTTAAAAATTATTTTTGACATCAACTTTGACAGGAGGGTCATACATCCTTCTTCTCAAAATTCTCAATCTTTATTTTTTGAAAGTGTGCTCTTTGTGAAAACATCCACGGAGACTTATTATCTTCAAATCTAATAATTTTAAATCTTTTTAATAATTCAACCTACATTTTATATAAACCTTAACTCTTCCAAATATATGCTTTCCTTCTTTTGTACATCTTTATCATATCTTAAGCTTCTCCACACAAAAATTGATCCTCTAGAATAAGAGTAATTATACCTAAGACTCAACTATAAGGAACTTCATTACACCGAAACTTCAATCTATCTTTCATTAACAATAGAGGAATGAAATTTTCTTCTCTTTCACGGATCTTTTAGGTGAGAGCCTTTGAAGAATTTATATTAGAGATGCTAAGACTCAAATAGTTCTTAAGCTTTGTATGCAATCATCTGCTTGTCCTCACTAACAAGACTGACATTCATATTTACCAACGAGATCAATGTCTTCTATCACAAAAAAAAAAATGATATTGTCCACCATCGTCGTTAATCTCAACATCAAAATCTTCAAGTCATCATTAATATTGATGCCATTCATCTCCAAAAAAGATGGTAATAATTGCCAACAAATTGAGTGCTTATTGCATGTATGGTTAACACTTATCATTGTCACAGAGTTCAATGCCCATCATCTCCACCAACATCAACATTAACACGTGTCGTCTCTACTAGTGATGACATCTTTTATTACAAGCATCACAAATGCTCGTTATCAGCACCATTAAAAATACCCACTACCACCACTGCCATCAATAACATTTGTCACCTTCAAGGATATTGCCAGCAATCTCCACTAATACTAATGCCCATAGCCTCAAACCAAAGTAAATGTTTAACATCTTAATTATTACCACGACATCTTATGAGAAGAATAATTGAGCAAACTATAAATCATTTCTTGATGGCAGTTATGATATTTCGAGGATCCTCTTAATTCTATTATAAAAGCTATTTTGTATAGTCCATATCTACTTCATTGTATTGATGCATTTTATAATTACAAGAAAGTGCATCTTTTATAAGAAACAATTGGCATTATTAAAATAATTTTAACTGGGTTAAATTATATAGATTTTTCTCTTCTTAGATTTTTCATGTAAAAAATATTATCTCTCATGAAATGCTCTTATCTTATCTATATGAATGTTAAATTTTTGTTTAATTTTAAGACAATAAGCTCTCTCTTTTCTTTTCTTACTCTCTATTTTGTATGTGTGTCAATGTGTTTGAGTGTCAATTAAACTATTTTAAGGTACTTAAATAAAAACATTTATTATCAATGCTTGTATATGATTACTTAATTCTTTTTTTTTCAAGCCCAATAGAGGAATCATATCCAATAATATTGTGCACGCCTGAAACTAGGGGTGAGCATTCGGTCGGTTTGGGTTTTGGTCCAACCGAATAAACCAAACCGTTATTTTGAAAAAACCAAACCGACCAAAGTAGCACAAAAAAATCATATAAATCGAACCAAATAAACTGAATTAGAGTTCGGTTTATTCGGTTCGGTTTTCCCTAAACCGAATTATAGAGACAAATTAAAAAAAAGGATTTTAAAGTTAACAAACAAATAATAGAGAAATTTTATTAACTAAAATTACTAAACGACATGTATACATATTGATACAATGTAATATACAATGTAAATAGTTTTTCATATTGATATAATTTATGAATGTAATTTACAAATTAAAATTATAAACAATTAATCAAGAAAGAGAAAAAAATATTACAACATAATTCAATTGTATTAAGCCAAATCAAGTGTTGGGCCACTTTCTACAGGTTGTTCATGTAAAATAATATCTTCATCTCCGTCTTGCACATGTTCTCTGTTCAAGCATTTATAGACAATCTCTATGTCTGCATAAGAATTCATGAAAAAGAAAAATAACTAACACAGAGCCACTCAGCCACGGGCCACCACCAGCAAGGCAGCAAGCCAACACCAATAAGGCAACAACAGCTAATACATATATTATATACACAGTACCACTAAAATCAGCCAGCCATCACATTATGTAAAAAAATCACAAAGTATTAGCTGATAGCCACAAAGAAAGGATGCCATCAGGTTATAAGTGAATCTGCTTAACTGAAAGAGCATTACTGGAATATGCTAATTTTAACATAAATAAAACTTACTAGTTAAGCTAATGCCAAACATGTTAAGCTAATGCCATCATGTATGTAATCAGCTTCTTCCAATTATTTGACAGCCACAAAGAAAGGATGCCATCAGGTTATGAGTGAATCTGCTTAACTGGAAGAGCATTATTGGCTAGATATATGTTCCTAAAAAAAAGTCACCAGCCGCATGTATATATGTTCCTTAAATTCTTTGCATTGTGATTTCCAAATGGGATGGTTCTCTGCACTAAGTGGAGTAGAGATAACCATTTTGATATTAAAATTTAAACATCAGGAATTTGGGCTGTGGTGGAGTTTGTGTTTTCTATGTCATATACTTCTAAGGACTAAGGTAATGCTTTGCTGGCTGGTATTAAATGGATTGTTGGGAGAATTCATTAAGAAGAATTTTGAAGGAATAATAAGTAGAATTTAGATGATACCATGGTCCATGAGGTGTTCTAATACCATGAAACAGTTAACAACGAAAAGAAATTATTGTTTTAATAGTCTTCACTTTGCATATGTATCGCTCATCTTATTACATTGTTTAACATATGCATGCATGCATGATGCATACATACATAATATTATTGAATGTATACTCATATCATTTTGATCAAATAGAGTAAAGAGTAAAGATTAAAGGGCATGTAATTCCATGTTAGGATGTTCATACTTCATAGCTGATGGCTGCAAGCGAGCAGCGGCGATAGACACAAACCCAACACTCCAACAGAGGTCAAAGAGTAAAGGGCCTAAAATCATTCTTAACGCCAGTAACCACTAACCTACAATAACTTGAGAACAATTGAATATCAGCATAAGCCGTAGCATAGGCATAACAGGTGTGGGTCGTGACGTAAGGTAAGATAAAAGGCTTAAAAGCAATGGCATAAGCCGCAGCATAGGCATAACATAAGTGCATAACGAACAATTGAATATCGCATATGCATTACTAACCAACAATAACTTGAAGGCATAACATAATATCAACAATATGTCAATAACTTGAAGTATTTTTTCTTTATCAATAAGAAAAAAAAAAAGTCAAAACTTCTTCCAAAAGTTCCAGCGGTAACAACAAGATAGATAGTATAAAGCCTAAACCATCAACAATAAAGTCCACGATTGACATAGTCACACAGGCTCACAATATGATTCAAACCATCAACAACCACAACAAAGGAAGGAGTAGAGAGAGAGAGAGAGAGAGAGAGAGAGAGAGGAGTTGAGATAATGTGATTTAGTTCGTGGTATTACCTCTCAAAGACTCAAAGAGACTTAAATTAATCGGATGTGAAGAGTGAAAGTGAAGAGTGAAGACATAAGTCACAGAACCTGTAGGCTATAGGCTATCCGCTAGGGCAAAAAAATAAAAAAAAGGAAGGAGAAGTCGGCGCCGCAAATAGGAAAGTGAGGAAAGCCCAAAGATCGAGATTCTAATCGGAACCAAATCAAAAATGCCTTATGCCCTAGTCGAGACTCGAGACTCTCCATCCTCAAGAAGTGTATGGCATCACATCGTCATCGAGAGTCGAGGAATGAAAGGCCACACTCAACTTCAAGCGCTCCGACTATTCGACTCAAGACTCAACTCGTTCGCGGACTCGACGAGGCGAACTCGAAGTCGAAGGCCCTATAACCGAAATAATCGGTTTTATCGTATAAACCGAAATTTATTAACGTAAAATCGAACCAAAAATCATAAAACCGTATTAACCCATAATTTCAACCAAAAACTAAATAATAAATATAAAAACCGAACCAAACCGATCAATTAATATCGATTCGGTTCAGTTTTTCGGTTAGAACCATCTAGTGCACACTCCTGCCTGAAACATGTATAATTTATTTTTCTTTTTTTTGCCCTTTCAATTGCGATTATCAGCTTAATGGAAAAAAGAGATGCCGGCGTGAGTCTGCCCGTTGAAATCTGACAAATAGCCTCACTCCATTTTTTTTAAATTACAGCATCAGCCACTAAGTGCAATCATCTAACTCCAAATTAATTTTGGTGCATTTAGTAATATCACCGATAAAGGTAAAATTTACAACATCGCGTTGACGCGGAACGGTGGAAGCAGAAGCCGTCAGTGAAGTCAAACAGCCGTTTATTTCGCCCTCCAGATGCACTGACAGCGTTAAGTAGACGTTACGCGGGCGAGAGGTTTATCCTTAAAAGCTTGGTTTTATTTTTGTTCTTTTTTTAATTTTTTATTTTAACATTTGAGCAAATTTAATCTCAAATTCACACGCACAATATATATATAAATCTTGAGTTAATCTGAAAGCTAAATGTAATATAATAGAAAAAAAAATGACTATGTCCATTCTTTCAATTTTTTTAGAGGGAAAAAAATAGTATAATGCTCTTTTAAATTTTTGTAAGTTTTTCGTAAGTTCTAAACTTATGACTGAAATAAAGTATCGGTAAACTGTCAAAGAGATCACATTAAAATTGTAAATGATGAATTTAGTTGTTATATTCAACACAAGTGATTGTGCAGATATTTAATCAATATGAGACAATATTATATAGCCTGTGTAGAATTCTAGGAATTAAGCTATTTTATTAGTATTTTGGATAACGATAATCAAGAACTAATTTTTTATGTGCAAGACAGTTTAGTCTACTAGTTGAAAATTTTATTTTAAATTAAAAAGTCTAGAATTCAAATCTTGCATATATATTGTGTATATGAATTTGTTATTAAATTGACTCAAATATCTAAAAAGGATTAATTCAATGTCCATTCTTCACAAAAAAAATTGACCAAAATATTTTTTTTCAATTAAAATAAATAGTTTCTATTTTAAGATTAAAAACGAGGTGTTAGATATGTAAATAAATAAAACTTGTGTGGTACTATGTAAATCTTCCGTAGTTAAATTAAAAAAAATGACTCTACTTTAGTTAAGGAATAAACCAGCCTGTCTTCTTGGTTTATAAACGAGTCTTCTTGGTTCATAAACGTCCATGAGCCATGAGTATAATTAAGCTGAGCTTACCGAAATGCCCATAAAATGAAAATTTATTAATATGAAAGTAGGGATCAAACCCTGTCTTTATAATATATAAATCCCAAAGCTTTTATCAATCGGATTAATTGTACACAGCCAAAATTGATAAATTAATGACTCTAAATGTAGGAAAATTGGTTCTACTTAGCCCCTTTTTAGTGATTGTTTTAACAAAAAGATTAGAGAATATGAATATAAATAATATACTTAAACTTTTAAAATAAGACTCGACTTTTATTTCTTTGTAAAAAAGCAATTTTTATTTAATTTTTTAAAAAAAAAGACCATGTGGCTATTTTTTAAATAAATTCAACCCATTATTTTTATTTAAAGTTTATCTTAAAATAAATTTATATTTAATTTGATTAAGTTTAAATTTTATTTAAATCTATATAGTTTGGAATCATTATTTCGAGACCTCTAGAAACGAAGTCCGATTTTAATATAAATAATCTCTTTTTGATGAGCCGTTGGTGATAAAATATAAATTTGAATATAAAATTCTAATAAAAATTATATTTTAAGTCTTGATATGACCCTGAAAATTTCTACAAAGACGACTTGAAGTTGACGATCGAATCGATCGAGATCAAGCACTTAAAATATCATTGGAAACTTTGAGACATCAGTTAAATTCCTAAAAAGCTCTCAAATATGGAGTGTTTATAATCAAATCGAGCGTCTCAACGAGCCGGTTCCAACAAGCCAAAGATCTTACAATTCCGACTTCATTTGAGCATTCAAATGCATAAAATACATCATATGATCAAGGGAATCATCATGAGTCGTCCGATGGAGAGGTGTGGTTCGGATTTTGCATGTATTTACGATACTCCTCCAATCATATAAATAGCCTCATTCCTCATATATGAGACCAAGCAAGAGAGAAAGAGCTCTAAAGATCCTCCAGACAATCGCCGCCACTGACGGTCAAGCCAACCATCACCGCCACCTGATTGCCATCCAATCTCGTGGGTCCATCATGATGACTTCTACCGTGATTGTTCCCTATATTTCGCCGAATTGTTCTCAGATTTACCGATTACTCACGCTTCACCATCATCTATTAAGAATTGTTACTCGATCGTCACATAATTGTTGTTCCTTTCCCATATACAATTATGTAATCCCGGTATCGGGAAGATCTTGTACTCTGAAACAGATACATAATGGAAGCTTTTTGCTGGGCTAGACCCCGTGGTTTTTTCCTCTTTTCGAGATTTTTCACGTAAAAATTCTAGAGTTTTATTGTTCACTCTTTAAATAACTGTGTGTGTGATGGATTTCACAACGAAGCTAAGGCGAAAACTTTTACTCTACCAACGGTTTTCTACCACCAATAATTGACGGTAGAACCGATTCTCATTATATCATTATTTATCAAGTTTTCCAACAAGATCAAAACCACCATCGAGGTAGAGCATTTCAAGCTCTTAAGGAGCGTAAGCGAAGAATGAAGATTCATCAAACTTCGTTTCTTCAGATTTTGTCAAAAACTAGGGGGCAACTCTTAATCTCAGAAGATCGCCCATGTTAAGCATCTAATCGATTACCATCCCAAGAAATAAGTCAAAGTTGAAAGATATTTCAACATTGAGAGAGATATAGCAAAATTATGATTTTCCAATCATACTCATGGAAAAACAAGACCAAGGTTAAGGAGCAACTTTGGCTATAACCACAAACGGATGTTTTGATTCAACCTCTTCCATATAGGTTAACATCATCAAGCGAAGACTCTGACAAACAACCTAGGATAGGTCAAAAGGTCCTTGGTGGACTTCCTACGACCTCTTCCATATAAGTTAACGTCATCGAGCAAAGACTCTGACAAATAACTTAGGATGGGTCAAAAGGTCCTTGGTGGACTTCCTACGACCTCTTCCACACAGGTTAACGTCATCGAGCAAAGACTCTGACAAACAACCTAAGATAGGTCAAAAGGTCCTTATTGGACTTCCTACAACCCCTTCCACATAGGTTAACGTCATTGGATAACACTCTGACAAACAACCTTGGATGTGTCAAAATCCTCAGCGGATTCAATTCAATCTCTTCCATACAAGTTAACGTCATCAAGCAAAGACTCTGACAAACAACCTCGGATGGGTCAAAATCCTCAGCAGATTCAATTCAACCTCTTCCATACATGTTAACATCATCGAGTAAAGACTCTGACAAACAACCTCGGATAGGTCAAAATCCTCGATCAAATACAACCTCTTCCATAGTTAACGCCATCGAGCAAAGACTCGACAAACAACCTGGATAGGTCAAAATTCTCGGCCGATTCGATTCAACCTCTTCCAAAGGTTAACATCATAGCAAAGACTCGACAAATAACCCGGATAGGTCAAAATCCTCGCCGATTAATTCAACCTCTTCTATACGTTAACGCCATCGAGCAAAGACTCGACAAACAACCTCGGATGGTCAATCACGGATTCAACCTCTTCCATACAGGTTAACATCATCGAGCAAAGACTCTGACAAATAACCTCGGATAGGTCAAAAATTCTCAGCGGATTCAATTCAACCTCTTTCATACAAGTTAACGTCATCGAGCAAAGACTCTAACAAATAACCTTGGATAGGTCAAAAATTCTCAACGGATTTGATTCAACCTCTTCCACGCTTAATAAAGCAAAGACTCGACAAATAACCCGGATAGGTCAAAATTCTGATTCAACCTCTTCCATACATATTAACGTCATCGAGCAAAGACTCTGACAAACAACCTCGGATGGGTCAAAATCCTCAGCGGATTCAATTCAATCTCTTCCATACAGGTTAACGTCATCGAGCAAAGACTCTGACAAACAACCTCGGATAGGTCAAAAATCCTCAGCGGATTCAATTCAACCTCTTCCATACATGTTAACGTCATCGAGCAAAGACTCTGACAAACAATCTCGGATAGGTCAAAAATCCTCAGCGGATTCGATTCAACCTCTTCCACAAAGGTTAACGTCATCGAGCAAAGACTCTAACAAATAACCTCGGATAGGTCAAAAATTCTCAGCGGATTCAATTCAACCTCTTCCATACAGGTTAACGCTATCGTGCAAAGACTCTGACAAACAACCTTGGATGGGTCAAAATCCTCAGCGGATTCAATTCAACCTCTTCCACACAGGTTAACGTTATCGAGCAAAGACTCTGACAAACAACCTCGGATAGGTCAAAATCTCGGATTCAATTCAACCTCTTCCAAATCAAGATGACAAACAACCTCCTGGATAGGTCAAAATTTCGCCGGATTTGATTCAACCTATTCCACATAGTTAACGCCATCGAGCAAAGACTGCAAAACCTCGATAGTCAAAATCCTCGATTCAATTAAACCTCTTCCATAGTGTAACGCCATCGAGCAAAGACTCGACAAACAACCCTGATAGGTCAAAATTCTCGATTCATCTAACCTTACATACAAGTTAACATCATCGTAACACTCGACAAACAATCCGGATGGTCAAAATTCTGGATAATTCAACCTCTTCCATATTTAACGCCATCTGATAACACTCGAAAACAACCTCGATAAAAATCTCAGATCTAATTCCTCTTCCACAGTTAACGTCATAGGGTAACACTCTAACAAACATCCTCGGATAGGTCAAAATTCATCGCCGCCGGCCATCCGACGCCACAATCGATCGATCACTGCCGCACCGACCACCGTTCGCTAACCATCTTGCTGTCACACCGCCGCCATATCATGCAATCTTTTCGCTGCCATACCATTGCCGCCGGTTATCCACTACCGGCCGCCACCGTTTTACTACCGCGCATTTGCCGACCACGCCGCTTAACCATGGTTTACCATCGCTGACACGCCGCCGGTATCGCCATCGCCGAATTCCGCGCCACGGCTACCATCATCATCGATCATCGCCACTACCATCGCAGTCATCGCCACCACTCAATGTCATCGGCCACCATTTGAGCATCTTCGCCAACCTCGTCACCTCCGAACCCGACGATTGGCGGCCAACTCTCTTCGAGGGAAACCAGTCTCCATTCCATGAAGTCTTGATCGCTTCCTAACCCGCCTGGACAGGGGTAAGGGGAAAATCGAGCCTTGCCAGATGAACCACGAGTCTTGATCATCAACCCGGTCCAATATAATCAATTTCTTCGAGGGAAAACCGGAGGCTCTGAACTACGGGTCTTGATCGCCTCCTAACCCTCCGACAATAACGCCACTTTCGAGGGAAAACGAGCTCGCCAGATGAATCCACGGTCTTGATCGCTTCCAAACTCCTTCCGGTAATCAACGCCTCTTTCGAGGGATAACCGAGCTCGCCATGAACTACTTGATCACCTCAATGACCTTCAAGAAGGAGAGAAGGTGCCTTCCCCATCTAAGAGGGTTTTATAGGCAAAAGGTCAAAATTCAAGAAAATCGCTTAACCGCCTAAAACCCAAAAGCAAAGCGTTTACTGCTTGGCGCATGAAGCGCTGGCCCAGATCTCTACGCCATCGCTGCTCGGCGACTCTCGCCGCTGATCAGACCATACACCACGACGACGCCATTCACCGCCAGCTTATTCGCCAGTTCGCCATGCTTACCGCAGACCATCGACACCCGTCTATTCATACATTGCTGCTGACCGCCGCCCCAGACGCCGCTTACGCGAACTCCGCCAAATGCCTGCGCCGGTATACAGGTTCATCCGGTGCCATCGCGCTTCGTTGCTATAGGCCCACGCGCCCCATGGAGGATAGCCGCTCAAATCTGATGGTCCAGAACCTCAAATTTCACGCCGCATACCTATACATATTTATGGCTCGCATTTGCTTCCTGTAATATTATTGCTTTACATGAAGATCTGCTCTCTCAAAATGTGGTTAATGGACCGCAGATTTTTGAAGAATTTCGCTATTTGAAGTTGACATGATTGAGATAATATCATCCAAAAATAGAGGCAACTGATATGACCGAAAATTCCTCTAGAAGCACCTAATCTTGATGCAAAGCAAGTGATTAGAAATTGAAACCGATCGAGATCAAACACTTAAAATATCATGGAAACTTTGAGACATCGCTAAATTCTTAAAAGCTCTCAAATATAGAGTGTTTATAAATAAATCGCCTTGACGTGGTTCCAACAAGCCAAAGATCTTAAAATTCCGACTTCATTTGAGCTTCAAATACATAAAATACATCATATGATCAAGGGAATCATCATGAGCCATCCGATGGAGAGGAGTGGTTCGGATTTTGCATGTATTTACAGAGACGCCACTCCTCCAATCTATAAATCTCATTCTTCATAAGGAGGCGGCAAGAGAGAGAGAGAGCTCTAAAGATCCTCCAAGCAATCGTGGCACCGACTGCCAACCATCGCCACGCCGTAGTGGATCTCGCTGCCATCTCGCTTGCCTCATCATGATGACTTCTACCGGATGATTGCCGAATTGTTCTCGCATTTCTACCTGATTACGCTTCACCATCATCGCTTACTAAGAATTGTTACAACCAACGCTGTCATATAATTCCTTTTCATATACACTGTAATCCCTGTGATCGGAAGATCTTGTACTCAAAAGATACATAGTGAAGCTTTTCTTAGCTGGGTTTTTTCCCTCTTTCAAGTTTTCCACGTAAAAATTCTAGAGTTTTATTGTTCACTCTTTAAATATCCGTGTGTGTGCTGGATTTCACAACGAAGCTAAGGAGAAAACTTTTACTCTACCGCAACTGATTTTCTAACACGCAACAAGTCTTAATTTTAATATTTAGTTTTATTTTTATTCTAAATTTAAAAATATATAAATTTAATTCCAGGTTTCCTATAGGCGCAAGCCCCTATAGTTAATTACCTCTCTCAATAAGTGAGAGAGAACTTTCGATTAAGGCTAGTCATTAGATCACTTAATACATAACATATAAGAAGAAGATATGGAGTTTGAATTTAGATTATGAAATTCATCATTTCACTTTTGGATGGTTGGGGAATGATGACATGCTCGATCTAGATCATGGTTGCCATCCCCATCTCCTGGGCCTACTTAGAGGAGGTCCAACCCCAAAAAAAGGATCCTCATCGCACATGGGTTATGTCGTCCAAGAAATTCTTGTAGACCTAGGGTGGTGTTTGCCTAAAGAGACAATCTTAAGTCTACCTAAGTTGATGAGGGTTATCATAAATTCTATGATTCACAACTGAAGCATCGGAGAGCATACTATCATGATCGTAATATAAAGTCCGATTGGCCAAACTATCTAATCTAACTACAGTAACTACTTCATCCTACCGTGCCAATGCAAATGTAGAAACACGCACATCCTTACCGATAAAAAAAGATTGATTGAGAACAACATAGTAGAACACTCGATTGATATATTTCGCTAACTAGAATTTTCTTAATTTGTCATCCGCGACAAATAATTGCAGAAGGTGGATAGATTGAGTTTTTATTTAAGATTTTAATGATAGAGTTTCATTTAAATAATATTATATTGATATTTAATTTGAGTTAATTTGATTTGAAAATAGAATTACAATTTGATGGAAGTATCATTAAACTAATAGTTTCAATAACCTAAAATGATGCAATTTTAATCAAATAAATGAATAAATAAAATAAATTTAAAAACCAAGAAAACTTACTCAATAAATTTAATTTTTGTGTTTACAATTTTATATATGTTTTAATATTTACGTATACACATTTATATGTCTCGTACTTAAATCTCTTATATACAAACCAACACTTACAGGCCATTTAGGATCAATTTAATTTTAAAATTTAAATTTATTTTAAAATAAAATATATTTGATAATAATTATTATTTTTGAAAACATTCAAATTATCTAAAAACTATTTTAACTTTTTAAAAAAAAAATAATATAAACATAAAATAAAAAAGTGAAAAAATACAAAATAAAATTGATCCCAAACAGCCCCTTAGAATTATAAAGAAGATCGAAAATGCAACTTTTATTATTATTATTATTATTATTATTATTATTATTATTATTATTCGGATAAAACCTCCGTTTGCTGTTTACAGGTGACATCATTCAGTCTTCCTCCTTGACTCCAAAAAAAAATAAAATAAATAATCGTCCAACGAAGTGACGAACGAAGCCAGCAATGCGGGCTTTAAGGAGGAAGAAAGAAGCGGTGACTATTTAAAAATATTATATACGTAAATCTGTCATAAATTTATATAATATTATATTTTATATTTTATTGCGGTGTGGCTCTCATTAAAGCATAAAATGAGATAGTTTGCGTCAAAATCGAACGTAATTTCTGGAGGTCTTAAAGAGATTATTCTAGTTTATAAATTTAATTAATATAAAATTTTAATAAAAATTGAATCGTGTATTAAAATCATGTATAAACATTTTTTTCTCTCATAAATAAAAATAAAAAATAAAAATTTTGAGTAACGATAAATAGGTTTGATAAGAATTTTAGACGTTATTAAAATCGTGTATTTGAATCGTGTCCATATTATATCTCACTTTATAGATTTAAATAAGAAAATAACTAAATAATTAAAATGGTGTGTAATATATTCCGAATGCAACAGTTTTAAAAATTTTTATGTTTAATTTGAATTAAAAGAAATACAATGTAAAAGTTTAATCAATTTCAAATTCACCCTATAGCACATTTGTGGTGCATTTCAAATTTAGTTAATTTTTATCGAATTTTAAATACATCACAATCGAATGATTTTTACGCCACCTATTGCAGCTAGTCATCATCACTACTATTGATGACCACCTACACATAACTATTATCAACCAACATCAACTAATTTTTTCTTGACTTCACTTCACTTCAGAATAATAAATAATAATCTCCTACATTTATTTTATACTAGGTTAATTATTTTAAAATAATTTAAATATATTAAATTTTAAATATATATATATATTATAGTCTTATATTCTTATTTTTTAAGCTAATCAAATATCTTTTAAATAATTTTAAAATTATCATCATTATTAATAATAATAATATTATTATTATTTGTTCCACATGTGATCTTTCGATCAATCCTCTTCATTTAAAAATAAATAAATAAATAAAAGTACAATCCCATCCTCTTTCATTTCCTTTTTGTGACATCAATCAGTAAATTTTGCTATATTACATTCATAGTAATGCAAAGTTCATGCCACAAGTAAAGGTATTGATCTATAGGGTACCTGGCTACCATATGGCTAAGCCATAGCCATATTTTTTCAAGCCTCAATAACATAACGAGGACAGTAAAATAAATAATTTTGCTTTCATTACTGATTTATCTATTTTAAATGTTGATGTTTATTCCACAAAATATCATATCCTATTAATAAGTCAAATTGTATCCCTAATCAAAATACTCAAGAGAGCTTGCTTATAAACAGAAGTATGATCTATATTCGTTCAGTGGATGAACTAAAGGATTATAATATTAACTCATTTAAAGTATAATGTTTAAAATTTGATTTTGGTTTGAAACAGTATGCTCATCGAAGGTAACATGACAGGATATAATGATTTTGTCAACTGTTTGTTTAAAATAGCGACATCTTTATAAGTTGTAAAGTAACAGATGAAGGCACATGGTTTTGCACATGAAGCAAGTTTGCTGCGACAACCATTGAAAGCAAGAAAAGCTAAAAACTTTTAGATGATACTTTACTGTGGAGATGTTGGTAGGGTGACTTCACTTCAGTATTTTTGGATGACAATCTGAGGATGAGATAGATTGGTATGGCTAGATTTAATCCAGAAGTGATGAGATAGATGAACATCTTGGAGAAGAGCATGCATGGTCTTAACTTGATTTTTCATTCAATTAAAATTGAATGAGATTTTTGGTTGTTTTTAGATTGAGATCTTTACAAATCAACTATTCAGTCAAGTCAAGACAAGATGATTCTGAACGACCGCATTTTAAACGACCTGCCAACATTTCAAAGATTCGCCCAAAGAAAGAAAATGCCAGATTTCAAATACACCGAAGTGTTATACAGATGAAATTCGCCCAAATCGCTAATTCCAAATACACGCACAATATAAGTGTCTGCCGGCTCTCAATATATATGTAATGGATAGTTGATCACTCTCTATTTTTTAGATCATCTATTCACGTGATGCCCACATCTAATCATCGAGACTTTACAAAACAAAATATGTGTCGACTTTATACGAATTTCAAATTGATCAATTTTGATTGTCAATTTGAAAAATTAAGATTAAAGATGATTGATTTGTAAATATAGAATGATAGGGTGATTGTGTATGTAAATGCCCCTAGATTGATTTATAGATTTCATTGTTATGAAAAAAAAAAAAAATTCCAACAAATAAAGAAGATAAAGTCATCTATAAATATATATAATATTTGTATCATTGAATGAAATGATTAGGAAAGGTCCCCATACATAGGGGTTTTCAAGAGCAAGAAATATATTTTTGGAAAATGTTAAGACTTTTGAGAACACTACAAGTGTTACAATAGATATTTTATATAGGTGCATCAAAGGAGTATTGCTTTTGTGAAATAGATGGGAGAGTAGCATAGCACTGAGTGACCTAGACACTTGTGCAAAATATTTGTAGAAGAGAGATTGGATAATAAGGCAGTGAAGATGGTTAAAAGATAGAGACCTTCATAGTTGAGATCTACAATAAGAGTTTGATTGGCCATGAGATCCTTGATGTTAAAACTAGTCACAGTAAAAGAAATAGAGCTCTTGTTGTAGTGACAAGTTCATGAATAGATGATAGGTTGTGTGTAACTTTGAGAACATGATATAACCATGGGAGGAGTAACTCACCCCATTCTAAATATTTCCATGACTTAGGAGCCCCAATCACATAATATATAACTACGATTTACTGCAACAATCTATCTAGACTCAAAATAAGTGTGGTCAGTAATCACACCTCCATCACCTTACTGTAGATTTAGCAAACTACATAGTTGATGTAATTTTCACATCTCAAAGGCTTCAAAGACATGCAACATCTTCTGGAAGAGTTAATGACAACTCTATCAAGGGCACATGCTAATTGGTGAGTACCATAATCGCAAAAAGTATGAAGATCATTAATGAATTAAAGTATTTTTTTTTTTTTGTAGATTAATATGATAACAATATTAATTTTTCACCATACATGAGGGAATATATCTTATCTAGACTAACATTATACAAGCTTGGTGAGAAATGCTTAGTAGGAATATTTTTGATTTGAATGCCAAGTATGATTAACACAGGTTATTTATAATGTGAAGGATTATGTCCTTGTGATTAAATTTAGCTACAATTATACTATCGATAATTGCCCTGATCTCATATACGTTTTGGGTCATATTTTAATTTTTCATGTCAATGTAATGTAGCTCAATCTCAAGTTGTATGACTCGAGTTTTGATTTGACTCGAATTTTGATTGAAATTGAAGCCACAAGGTGCTATTCATTTATTCATTAGATCATTATTTATTTATAATAATAAAATAATTGATAAAAAAATTTATATGAAACGAGTAAAATAAAATTCTCTACAACACAAACACCAAAATCTAATTTACAAAAAAAAAAAGTGAATTCCAATACATTAAATAAAAAACATTATAATTCATTTTAATGTAACTTCATCTTTCTCCTATTCTTTATGGGTAAAAATTGCTACATGTTATCTTTTGAATATAGGTTATATGTTAGCCAACTCAAACACAATACAATTTGATTGCTAACTAACTAAAATACGTTATAATTTAGATATCTGTCAAATGTGACTTATGCTTTTTATAATATGTCAAGCTTCTTACCTATCACGTAAGCAGGCCATTTTCATTTAGATTTAACTTGAATTTGATTAAGTAATTTAATTTAAATTTAAATTAGAGTTTAATTCTATGAATTTAAGCAGATTCATTTATTACAAAAATAAGTAAATTTTTTCAACCCAATTTTTTTTACAATAAAATGTTTAAATAATTATTAATTAAAGAAAAAAATAGTGAGAAATATTTTGATTTGCATTAATTATATATTCTTTTTACTCTAGGAGGACTAACTTAAGAAATCAAGTAAATTAAGAAAAACAAAAAACAAAACAATTAATTAATTTAAATTATAAATTAAGAATTCCGAGTTGCATTCGCAATGTTTTCCAAGTGCTCTTTGCACTCCTTCAAAAGAAATTTATATTAAAAAGTATAGAAAATAAATAGTAAACCAGGAAAAAAAAACTAAGTGATGTAATGCGCACCTAATTTGCATGCTCGGAAGATCTGCTTGAATTATCTTAATAGTTAATTATTGAAAAAATTATATCAGAATATTATAATAATTTAATCAAAATTTAGATGAGTATTAATTTTTTTTATTTTCTTTAAAGATAATTATAATATAATAAGTAATTATTTATTTATATATTATATCTATTTCAAAAAAACTAAAAAAAAATTTACCCTATTAAAATTTTGTAAAGAAGATCATCATAAAAAATTTCCCCATAATTCATAATTAATTCCCATCTTATTCTTCTTAGTAGAAATTCTATATGTATCAAATATCTCGACATAAATAGTTCACCAAATTAATCATCAAACCATAGATCTTACCAAAAAAATAAAAATCACTGAGCGACAAACAAATGAGAATATTACACAACTTTCCCTAATTCCAATCACCCCCTTCCTTCCTTCCTTCAGTTCTCCACCCGCACATTCCCTTCATCAAAATTCTGAGCATAGCTGAAGGAATCATACCTGAACCTGCATTGCGTCGTTGGCAGCGTCTGCGGCTGCACAAGCTTCCGAATCTCAGATCGAATCTTATAAAACAGATGGCGAAGGCTCCCTTTGTTATGGCAGCCGAGCATCTCCGCCTCCTCCTCGTTCATCTCAAGGTCTCTCGCGAACACCGGCTTCTTCGAAATCAGCCAGTTCCAGCTCCATTCCCACCATCTCCGAAACGAGCTTCCGGCGAACTCTTGGATGAATTCCGGCGCCGATTTCGAGCGGCGAAGCGAGGCCCATGAGCAGAGGGCCGTGGAGGATAAAGGTTGGATCTTGACGGAGAACGAGGAGATAATTCTGCGGCGGAGACCAATAAGGTGGGTTTCTTCGTTGGTGGGATGAGAGATTGGGAGCTCATCTTTCATTGGCTTGGAAGGTAAGAAGGTTGTCTTTCTGTTGCTGTTGTCGAGGAGAGATCCCATGGCTGGAATTCAACAACAGCAACAAGTTCTTCTTCTTCTTCTTTGAAGGAGGAAGGCGGAGACCGAAATTTAGTTAAATGAAATATTATTATTAGCTAAGGGACAGGCTGGTTATATGCGAGCATGGGGTGGATCGGGGTCCATGGAACTACCCCGACAGGGGATTCTGCCATTCCGAGGAATGATCAGTGGCCGTTCATCACGCATTGCGATTTGCTTACATTTATGATGGACGGTGATCATTGAATGTTGCTATTGCATTTGTGGTGGGTCCATGAAAAAAATTTAATTGTACATATGCACTAAATTTCAATATATAAATCTATTATTTAAATTTTATATTTACTTAAATAATATTTTAATATTTAAATCATTAATACATATAAAAATAACTATTTTATTTTAAATAAATTAATGGTAATATATTATATAAATAAATTTAAATAAGAGATATGCAAATACTTTATTATTATTATTGTTTAATTTTTAATTTTGTGCGATATGTGGCTTAGTTCATCTCATGAGGTGGAGGAACGAGTAATTTTAGAGGAAGATGGGTTTCCCATCGTTATATGGAAAGTAGGTCAATAGGTTAATTCAGTGACCTATAAATTAGGCGTGTTTTCTTAATCATGGTTTGGGATCAGTGCCAGGGCCCAGGCTGCAAGAAATGAATTGTTGGGAGCCTATTGGATGATTATTCTATTGTATTTTTAAGTAAGTGTTTATCAATTATTAGTGCTCAAATATAAAAAACAAGTCACTTCGATTGAGTGCCAATAATTTTCTTTTTTATATCTCCTTTGAGTTTACTTCTCGTAAACTTGTGACTTTTATTTTTAATCATTCTCATATTAATTATATATAATAAAATTATTATTATATAAATAAAAATAATATTTAATATATCCTTTATAATTTTACATTGTTCTATTATCATTCAATATTAAAATGCAAAATTATATCTGACTTACTAGTTTCTTATATTTGTAAAAAAATGAATTCCATAAATAGAAATTAACTTTCATTTATTGTTTTTTTAAATAGGTATTAATTATGTCTAAAATTAAAATTTTCTACTTCTTGTTCAATAATCATTCCAATAAAACTATTTTGTTTAGACTCAAAGATGATGGGTAGTTTAAACTTAGTTTAACTAAGTAAATCACCAAAAAGGCAAAAAAAAAAAAATCTATTCAATTAAGCATGACTTTTCATAAAATTTACATATCTCAAAATAACTCATATTTGAATAAAATATTTTTAGAATTGATTATGAGATCATTTGAACTGAAATTTTAACAAATTTATAATTAAAACAAATATTTTTATAAGCAACCCAAAGGAAATCATGAATGTCTTGATCTCAATTTAAATAAATATAAAAAAAAATACTTGAAAGTATAATTATAAATTTCTTGAGATCATTTAAAGAATCAATTGTCTCTCAAATATAATAAGCTCAAGCTCACTAAATTCACATATTAGTATGCACTAAGATGTCGATACAATTTTATATGAATAAGGGATCAACACATTCTAGCTAATAAATTGTTCTGATTTCTCATAAAAATTTTCAAAATGTCTTTCTATAGAATATTAAGTCTAACTTACTTCAATATATTCTAAGAGGTTAGAATGACACCCCACTAAGGATTCCGAATAAGAGAATTAAGAGCTTTATTTATTGGCACTCAAATTTGTCAATGCCATCAAAATCAATGCCCTATCATCAACATTTATTTTAACATATGTCTTCAGCAACAAGAGCGACACTTATCAGTAACACCAACTCCAACATCCATTATTAATACTAAACTAAATACCCATCATTAACACCAACAATGATATTGTCAACATCAAATAAATTGATGCCTGACTGCATCACTAAGACTAATGCTTATTATCACCAATAAAATTGACACATGTCATCACCAACCAAGCTAACGCCTATCAATGATATCAACTATAATATTCATTACTACCAACAAGGATGACACCTAGTGTTAATATCAACATCACTCTCCATAAACACCCATGCTAAAGTAGACATCACCAATGAAGTTGATGCTCTCTATGAACACCAATACGAACTTAGGTTGTCAATTTCAATGTTAATGTCCACCATGCCTCTAAGCTTGATGCTTAACATTAATACAAATGTCAATGTTAATAATCACCTACAAGATTGACGCTCGCCATCAAGTCAAAGCCCATTATTAATGCCAACTCTTACTATGAATGCTAATGCAAATGCTCATCATCATCAATAAGATAGATGCCATCATCGACACCAACACTGACTCTTGTTATCATCAATAAAGTTGATGTCCCTGCTGACACAAACTTCAATTGTCGCTCTCACTAATAAGGTGATCCATTATCACTAATAACATAACTTCCGCCATTAACACTAATCACATGTTTGTTGTCATTAATAAGGTTGACATCCATTAAAGTCACCAAAATTGATGTCCATCACACTAATAAGACCAACACTCATCGCCTTTGATATGATTAAGAACAATTGTCAACTTCATAGCTAATGCTGATCATCACTATACAAGTTAAAACCCATCATTATTACCATTGTCTATGTCCATCATTATTACTGAAATTGATGCCCATCTTTTTTATCATCACTACCAAGATATATGCCCATCTTCTGCTTGGTTGTCAATCTCCTTTTCTATAAAGAGAACCAAGCAAATCATCACATCTCTTAATGATAATTTGGACACATTAGGAATCCACCAAATTATATTATAAAATTCATCTTCCACAATTGATGTTTTCTATTCTTAATTCATCTCTTTGTATGTCTGCAAAATTTTTGTTCATATATATATATATATATATAATAAAATCATAAATCAAGTCTTATAATTATTTAATAAAATTAAAATTTTTGGTTGAATCTGGTCAAGCTTGATTCAAATTCTATAATGTTTTTTTTTTTCAAATTTGGGTCAAGTCAAAAACAAAATTTTTAATTTGAAATTTATATTTACTAGCTCAAATTTGATTAGATAACAAATTTACTGTGAAATGAGTCCTTGAATTCACTTTCGAAGCGCGTTCTAACCATTTGCATGTACCACAATATGAACCAAACTGTATAATGATAATATTATTTTATAGATATATGTTCTAAAAAAGTTATAAAAAGTTCCATGACTTGCCATAATTCCCCTTCATTTGGAGTCCTTTAATAAAAAGGCCCCAAAGTTAAGTTTTAAATCTTTTAATCATAAATTTTAATGAAGTACACCCATTACTAATGAATTAGAACTATCTCTCTTATTTTTACTTATTATATATTTATCAACTTTATTTGTATTAAAAGTTTTTTTGAAGTTTTTTAAAGCTCTTAATTCTTTCGGCAAAATTTCAATATAAGATAAAATTGGTGCCCCATTTACAGAAATAATTAATCAATTAAACACATTTGGCAACTACATCTTGCAGTCTTCAACCTCTTTAACTATTTAGTGCTAATTTGCCTCTAGTCAATAGATAAAAAATATAGAGTACTACTAGAAAGCCCACAATATATCCCTTTAAATAATTTTGAAAGCTGATATTACGACCTCTATTAATATGCTGATACTAGCATGTTAATTTAAAAATAGTGATTTGTAGATAAATAAAGTAGATCCCCATCTGACAAGAAAAAAAAAAATTATAAGATGTGTATAGAAAGAATACCTAAACTAACACCAAGCCATATTATTTTTGAAACCAAGATAGATGGTTATCAAAGGTACACACAATATATGACTACCCTTATCTATATATAGACTCACCAGTACAGAAATAATGCTAAGCTATAAGAATAACAGGCTGAGACTAATTACAAAAATAATCACATGAAAATAGTGAACAAAAGCTTAATGAAAACTAGATCAAACACCAACAATGTCCACCTTGATCATGTTTTAATCATCCCCCATCATCACAACAATTTATTAAATTTAAGTAGAGTTTGAATTTTGCAACAGGTAAGGATTTAGTCAACATATCAACAGGATTGTCTTGAGTTGAAATTTTCTTCACATCTATCCTTCCTGCTGCAATGACGTCTCTTATGAAATGTAATTTTATATCAATGTGTTTAGATCTCTCATGGAAAAATAGGATTTTTCATGAGATGTATAGCACTTTGGTTGTCACAAAATATGTTAATTTTGTTTTGAATATATCCCAACTCTTCCATAAAATTCTGAAGCCAGAGGGCTTCTTTAATGGCTGTGGTCGCTATAAATTCTACTTGCTTGAAGACAATGCTACAATGTAATGATGATTTCATTTCCAAAAATAGTGAATATGTATCCAGAAATTAATCTGCGGGTATCCAAACAGCTTGCAAAATTTGAATCTGTATAACTCGTAATTATTTCCCCTCCATCATATTTTTCTCCAAACTACAATCCTCGATTCAATGATACTTTAAGGTATCTAAAAATCCACTTTACTGCTAACCAATGTGTTTTTATAGGATTAGCCATGAATCTGCTAACAATACTCATTGAATAGGCGAGATCAGGTCTAGCGCATACCATTCCATACATTAGACTTCCCACTGCATTTGCATAGGGAACTTTCTTCATATACTGTGCTTCTTCATATGATTTTGAAGAATCTTCATGTTTCAGCTTGAAATGACTTCCCAAACGTGTTTGAACAGGTTTAGAATTATGCATACCAAATCTGTTTAAAACATGCTTCAGATATGATTCTTGTGAAAGAAAATTTTTGCCTTCAAACCTATTCCTTTCAATTTGAATTTTCAATATTTTACTAGCAATGCCCATATCCTTCATTTCAAATTTGGTAGAAAACTTCTTTTTCAACAAATCCACTTCTGATCTTAGTTTACTGGCTATGAGTATATCATCCACATATAGAAGCAAAAAAACATCAATGCTTTTATCTAGTGATTTCTTCAAGTATACATAGTGATCTTGTTTACATCTTTCAAAGCCAATTTATTTAATAAAAGTGTCAAACTGGACATACCACACTGCCTTGAGGATTGCTTTAATCCATACATGGGTCTTTTAAGACAACAAACAAGGCTATTGTTTCCTTCTTAAAATCCTTCAAGCTGTTGCATATAGATAGTTTCTTCCAAACCACCATGTAATAAGGTGGTCCTGACATCTATTTGATTTAATTCCAGATTGAATTCAATAACAATGGATAACACCACTCTTATAGAGGTTTGTTTGACTACAGGAGAAAATATTTCATTATAATCTATTCATTTGTTTAGTGTGTAGCCTTTGCAACCAACCTTGCCTTAAACTTGGGCTTGTGGCTATTGTGAGTATCTAACTTTCTTTTGAATATCCATTTGCTACCAACGATATGTTTATTCTTTGGCTTCTCAACCAGTTCCCATGTGTAATTTCTGTGTAATGCTTCCATTTCTTCCTTCATAGCACATGACCAATGTTCAGAGTTTATGCCGATCACAGCTTCCTAATTAGTGGACGGGTCCTTCTCATTGTCTTTATTCAAGACAATTAATTCAAATGCAATTATATCAACAAAACCAAATCTTTTAGGTGGTTTTGATTCTCACCTTTCTCGATCTCTGATTAGCTGATATTCTTGATGCACATCACTATTTTCAACATCTGATTCAGTCTCATCACTGCATAAAGGTTGTCTATCTGTTCCTTTTCATTTTCAGTGATTTCAAACTGCCCCACCTGTAGTTTATCTTTTGCATGATGAAGATCACTTTCATCATTCAACTTCACATAATTCTTCAACATTGGAAAGTCAATTTCATTAAAAGTTACATTTCTATTGATAACACATTTGTTCATATCTTTTTTAATACACTAAAGACTGTATCCTTTAATTCCTTATGGATATCCAAGAAATATGCATTTAATCACTCTTGGTTGAAGCTTACCTTGATTAATGTGTGTGTATGCAGCACGACCAAAAAATACAAAGTTTGTTATAATCAGGTGGATGATCAGTCCCCCTTTCCATTGGTGTTTTGAAATTCAAAGATGAAGAGGGACATCTATTAATCAAATAACATGCAGTTTTAATTGTTTCTCCCCAAAAATCTTTTGACAATCCAGTACTTACCATCATGCTTCTCACTCTATCGAGCATCGTTCTATTCATTCTTTCTGCCAAACTATTTTATTGTGGAGTGTTTGTAATTGTTAAGTGCCTTGTTATACCTCTATTTGCACAATACTTATCGAATTGCTTTGAATAAAATTCTAATCCATTATCAGTTCTTAATTTCTTGAGTCTCCCACCAACTTCATTTTATGTTATTTATTTCCAATGTTGAAAATTTTCAAATGCTTGATCTTTGGTCTTTAGACAGTACACCCAAACTCTTCTTGAGTAATCATCAATGAGTGGCATAAAGTATCTTGCTCCACCTTTGGTTGCAACTTTTGCAGGCCCCTAAAGATCACTATGCATATAATCAAGAATCCCTTTACTACAATGTTTTGTTGTTTGAAATTTAACTCTACTGCATTTGCCAATCACACAGCTCTCACAAAACTCCATTTGATTTAATTCATCACCACATAATAAATTTTGTTTGCTGAGCTCGATTAAGCCCCGATGGGTAATGTGCTTGAGCCTTAGATGCAAAATCCTGGTTGAATTCTCACTAGTAGATACAAAACATGTTACAAGATTGATTATAGTTTTACCTTGTAAAGCATATAGTCTGTTGTAAAGGGAACCTTTCATCACAACCATTGCTCCTTTGATGATCTTAATTTGCCCTTGATCTATTTTTACATTACATCCATTGGCATCTAGCATTCCTACAGATATTAAATTTCTTTTAAGTTCAGATACATACCTGACTCCCTTCAATGTTCTTATGCACCAGTCAAAATTTCTGAAAGAAACTGATCCTTCTCCCATGACTTTACAAGCTTTATTATCTCTTAATAAAACCATTCCTCAATCAACTTTCTTAAGATCTTGAAAGTAATTTTCATTTGGAATCATATGAAAAGAGCACCCATAATCTATAATCCACTCATTTATCGTGTATTTTTCAGAAACCACTAACACTTCAAATGACTCATTACCATCAAAATTCGATGCAACAACAACCTTTCCTTCTTCTTTCAATGTGTTGACCTCTTTTTTTAGAATGAGCTCTCAACCTCTCCATCTTAGACATAGGGCTTCACTTAGACACTAAGAGTTACTCAGTCTTAAGAAACTTCTAGTGATTAGGTGAACACTCAACCTAACCCAGAGACTTAGAAGAGTTAGCCATAGGAATAGGTCATGCCTTAGGGGTGTTAGGAAAACTTGCCTACCCTAAAGCTTGAACCAAATCCTCATTTCCTTCTTTCAAGTAAAATTTCAAAACTCAAATCAACTTCAAATTTCAAAATTTCAAACTTCAAATTAATTTTCTCAACTTCAAATTTCAAAACTCAAATCAATTCCAAACTTAATTGATTTTTTTCAAATCCAAATCAAATTTCAAAATTAAAATAAACTCCAAATCCAAACCAATTCCAAATTCAAATCAATGCCAAATTCAAATCAACTTCAAACTTAAACCAATTCCAAATTCAAACCAATTCAAAATTCAAATCAATTCCAAATTCAAATCAACTTCAAATCCAAATCAACTTCAAATTCAAATCAACTTCAATTTCAAATCAAATCTCAAATCAATTCCAACTTAATTGATTTTCTCAAACCTTAAATCAATTCCAATGGATTTTCTCAAATCATGAATCAATTCCAAATGATTAAAACCCATGATTGAAATCAATGATTGAATTCCAAATCTAAAATCTTTCCAAAGTCACTTTGATTTCATTTTATGGACTTAGCTCAAATCAAATTCAAATCAATTCAAACTTAAGAGATTTTCTCATAACCCATTTATATTCTCATTTATATTCACAAATATAAATGAAATATGAATTCAAATCTCCAAAACAAAATTCAAAACTCAAATCAAAATCTAATCAAAGTCCAATCTACACCCTTCAAGTCAAATTCTTGAACTTGGTCAAATCAACCTCAAATCAATCCAAACCCTTAGATTTTCTTCAAGATTCAATCAATCTTTCAATCATGAAATAAAATATAAACACAAACTTTAATCATCAAACCAAGGATAAATTCAAAATTCAATCCCAAATCAAACTCATGTTCACCCTTTGAACTTGAAATTGTCAAATGAATCAAAACCCATTTGACTTCAAATCACTTGCAAATGGATTTATATTTCAATCATAAGTCCATATCTGTGTTCAACCAAACTTGATTCAAGCCATGGTCAAGTCAATTGACCCACTTAGGCTCACTTGACCCAAAGTGACATAAAGTACCTTTTTGAGCCAAATTCTAATCCTACCCAAATTGGATTGAACTAAGCCAACTAAGCCTCACATTATGAGCAACAATCATCATAATATGATCAATCACTCAAATTGGGTCAAAACAAGTCAAACCTAGCCTTTGACCAAGTCAACATTTGACCCAAATGAAACCTAAACTAGCCAAAATCCACCATAGGCCTAATTGATTGAAACTATTGATCAAAATCAGTTTATAATCAATGTTTGAACTTGACTAAGTCATCATTTGAGCATAACCTAGCCCAATTGGCCACTTGATCCAACCTGACCTAACAAGTCAAAATGTGTCAAATCTTGATCTAAGCCAAATTGATTGCAACCAATGGGTCAAGTTCATTCTAAATCACTTATTGAACTTGACCAAAGCTTCAATTGACCAACTAAACCCAACCTAGCCCAATTGACCATGAACCCAACTTAACCTAAAAGATCAAATCAAGACAAAATTAAACCAAAATAAAATTGATTGAAACTAAAGCTACCAAAACATTTCAAATGACCAATCAAACCTAAACCAACCTATGACCTATCCTAATTGGGTCAAATGGGTCAAATTGATCAACTTGACCCATTTGACCTATATGAATTCAAATGAACCAAAACCAACTACAAATCAAATTGAACCAAACCAATGATACCAAAATATTTCAAATGGTCATATGAACTTAACCTAACCCTTAGTTTGACCCAGTTTGACCAATTGGTCAACTTGACCCATTCTGACTTAAATGGGTCAACATGAGCCAAATGATATCAAATCAACTCAAAATTCATTGAAATTTAGACCAACCCAATTTCAAACTATTCCAAATCGACGTAAATTAAAATCAAAGCTAAATGACCATTTTACCCCTAGGTCAAGGGGTAACCTATGACCAATTTTACTTGAAATTTGGTCATATCCTTTTAATGGCCACTTGACACCCTCTTAGTAGACTAAATGGACACTAATAAGAGTGGTGCACATGACCCAATGGGTTTGGAACCCAACCCAAGGCCAAAACTGACCACCCCACTCAAAATGAGCACATAGGATCACCTCATACACCTCATTTAACACATGGAAACTCCTCCACTTCCTTCCTCTGCCAAAACTGAATCACATGGCATCCAAAATGACCTGACAAACTCAATTAATTTGATCAATTGATCCAAAATGATAAGGAGAAGCTCGACCGTCTGATCCTTGTAGGGGGAGATATACTCCCCCTAATTCCACTTAAATTTAGATCATTCACACTAGATTGAGCCTTAGGAACTCAAAGAAACCTTCACAAAGTTTCTCCAAGCTTCCTCAAGCTAATTTTTATTCTCCATTTTTGGGTTTCTTCAAAGCCGAAATAGGGGAGCTCATTGGAAATTCCACTTTGCTCAATTCACCACCACAAGCCAATTCCTCTTGCAAGCACCTTCAAAGCATCAAGTCGAGTTCACCTAAGTCAAATCCCAAGCACTCAAGCCATAGAAGGGGGAGCTAGGCCAAAGCCGCAAGCACTTGAAGAGGAGTTTGACCAATAGGAGGATCTAGTTGATCTCAAGCCTTCAAACCTTCAACAGGGCGTCATCTCCACTAGATGAATCTACCTCAATGGTTGGGATCGTTGATGAGAGCCTACGGCGGGGTATGCCTCAAAACCAAGCTTAGTGTAGGAATTCTTTGGTCCTTTGTGAAGTGAACTTTCATCCCATTGTAATTCAACCATTGGATGTCTTGCTTTTTACCCTTAGATAGGTGTGTGCTCAGTCCCTACTCAATCTGAGCTCAAGTGAGCTCAGAGCCTTGGGATGACGCCGCTTTCCCAAAGGAAGTGATATCATGGACCCATCCCATGTTTTAGATGGACGGTCCTGATTAATCTATGTTATATCCCATGATTAATCCTTTTGATACCGCAGGCTTGATCTTGACCATCCGATCAAAGATCGGTCCAAGTGAAAAGCGTAGCATTAATTTTGACATTTGACAACTTAAATAATCAATCTTGTCACACCATGTGGAAAGCGCATACCACATCAGCGGTCCACTTGGCGCCGATGGGATTAATTATATAATTAGGGTTATTTAATTATCCTTAATACCTAAAACTTCAAAAATACATAACTAAATGTAGGAAAATAAAAAAAATATGAATGAGGGCTCATTTTAAATATAATTTAGTGAGGAATAATATAAAATTATTTCTAATTGATTTTGAATAGTAAGTTTTCTTTAATTTGGGTTTATTTGTAATCTTAATAACCCTAATTATTCCCTAATGATTTCATTAACTAATTCCAAACTTCTTAGGCATGTTTTGGAGAATGACCTCTACCTCCTCTAATTTTCTTGGAATTTATTAATGGGTTAATTATAAAAATCAATTAATGAATCCCTAATAACTCTCTTAATATAATTAAGGGTAAATAAGCATATGAACAGTGGTTTAATCATTTAATTAAGATAATTAAATATTATTTAAGGGATCATGAGGTTTATGAAATAATTTTGAGATATTTTTATTAAGCTATTCCCTAGACCCTTTTCTTCCTTAATCTAACCCTAATTAAGGGTTAATCCACTAATGACCTTCTTTATTAACTTAATCAAAATTTTAAAATTAATCTGAACTTGATCAATCCTTTATTAGGTAGATACTTAGCTGTTCAATAACCTAAGTAAACTTAAGAAATCGAATCCAACCTACATGTGTGGGAAGGGTTATGAAAGCACTTAATTAAACCCTTTAGCTTAATTAATCATCAATTATGAGTCAATTGTATTAGGCCATTTATTTCTTAGGGTGCATTGCAGATTTAAATTTAATGTGGTTGCATGTCATATGTTAGCTCACAATTGTTTGCATAATTATATTAAGGAGGTACATGTAAGGGGTAATTAATGAACTTAATTTACAACTTAACCTAAATAAAATAAAAAATAAATCTAATGGTTCTAAAAAATTAAACTAAAGTAGCACACACATGTGGGAGATGGGTTAGGACCAGCAAACCTTTTCAAATTTCTAAATTCAAATCAATCTCAAAACAAAACTAAAAAATTCTTTAAATAATTTGATTCATTTTAAATGATCTTATTCCATATGATTGTCTTTAGAAATTAGTTAAGGTGAATGAAATTACATGCTTACATCACTTTATTTCTTTCATAGCATGCTAAATGTGTATGTCATATGAAAATCATGCATTCATATCTTTTGAAAAATCAAATTAAAATGAAATATTTTCTTTATGTCAAATTGTATGGTTTGGCTAAAGTAAGAATATTAATGGTTATTATCACTACTAAATCCAAAATAATTTTCAAAACTTAGAAATTAAATAATACAAATGAACATGTGAGTATAATATAAAATGTGCATTATGTGACTTTTCCTTCTCTTCTCTTTTAACATAGTTTTGAATAGGATTTGCAAAGTGTATAGTTCATTTGAAAAGAAAACAACACTTGATTAAATCCATTCCTATTCATTCCTATGTTATCCTTTAAGAGGGACCTTCACATTTACAGATGTAAATTGCATAATCAAATCAAAACAAACAAACATAAATTATTTGCATGATTCTTTTTTTCATTCATTTCTTTTTGTACATGCACATATATTTAAGAAAAGTGGTATATTAGTCTGGACATTCCAGGGGTGCGAGACTTTAAGTAGCTCCAAGTAGGTCTTGTACCTTATACCCCTATTGTAGAAAATAATGGTGTTGTACTCACTTATATCTTTCATACATGTAAATGTGCATATGAATAATAGATAAAAGAACCCCTCTTTTCTACTTAACAAAATCATACATATATGAAACATTCTAAATTTTCCTTAAGCAATATCTTTTAGCATTCATCATTAAGATGTGCTAACATTCCCACTTGTATGTATAAATATGCTTAGGATTCATCCATGTGCATGTTACACATGTTGGAAAGAAATAAAATGTTGTATGTTTTATAAAAGTAATTCACTTTACTTAATCTTAAAATATCTTTCTCTTTGAATATGTTTATTTAGGGAAACTCTAAACTTAGGATTAATTAAAACACATAATAAAATATTCATTAAAATAAAAATCATTAATGAATCTACTTTAGAAATTACTTAAGGTAGGGAGGGAAAAGAAGTCCTCTTCTTTCTTCCTCTCTTTACAACACTTAGTAATTAATTATAAGTTCATTCAAACCAAATCAAATCATGAAATAAAACTTAACCAAATTAACTAAACCACTGAAACCATCCTCTAAGTTGAACCCATCATACTTAAAAAATTCTAACCTTAAAGCCTAGCTAAGACATATCACACATGCCTTAAATGACACCACATTAGACTAAGTCATAATTTCTAATCTTATGCTAGGACGGAGCATGGTTTGATGCTTAATTTTATTTTGTAATGTGATGTTTCAGTCTTGATGTTAGGGTGTATGTGTGTATACTGAATGGTAGGGCGATCTTAGTCTAATCATTATCTTCTGCAGGGGATTGTGCTTAAGGGGCGTTGTAATAAAAATATAATTACTTTTTGTTATGCAGGTTGCTTATACCCCTAAGCATAATCCAAAATAGGCCAAGTAGATTTTGTTACCCATGTGCAGAGTGCTAAGTCCAATTTATTCATATACATGTTTGGGATTGTGTGGTTTGTTTAGCTAATCTCTATTTTGTAGGTTTTAGTTAGATTTACTTTTTCCATTTTCATGTAATTTTGCAATTAGAATTTGGAATGATTGTTATGGGGGATTAGGATGAATATTGGTAATAAGACTATGTCTTATATACCATGTGAAGCCTTTGGAGCAACTACATTCCAACTAACCAAAAGAAGAAAGCAGAAAGAAGAAAGAAGAAAGAAGAAAGAAGAAGGAAGAAAGAAGAGATGAAGAATGAAGATCCACATAACATGAATTCATTCTTGATTGTAATTAATTCATTTCTAATCTAGGTTGTATAAGGGTAGAGCTTGACTACTCAATTTATTTTTGGGTTTATGCAGTAGAGCCTGACCACAAAAGGCCTCTTATTCTTTTATGCTAGCTTTATAAATTATTTGATGTTTGTTTAGCTTGTGCATTAAGATGTCATATTTTCTTAGTTTCTTTCTTACTTTGATCAATGGCCTGGATGTGATTAGGCTCTTAGGAAAAAATAAATTTTTTATCCAACTAATCAACTCAAAACTAAAAAAAATAAATAACTCATAACCTCACCGAAAGCCTAGGTTATAAAACAAGATAAAAGATTTAACAATCCCTTAGCTGGATGTTGTATATTTTTCACATCATGCATAAAAAATATCTTATTTCACTCTTGCTATGGAAGGCTTCCACCTTTGCCAAAGCACTTGGCTTGACCTTTGAAAGCCATGGTGGAAACACACATCTTTTCTTACTGATTTTAGCCCATAATCTAATTTCTCATGCATTAGGCATATGAATCCTAAAGACTGTGTCAAATGAATTGTCCAAAAATGAAAATAAAAATAAATAAAAAATTGCATTAGATTTAAGTCATTAATCATGCCCTACATGATCTAGTCTTTTAGGGAGTGTGTTTAAGGACTTAGTCTCTTTCTAAATAAACAGTAGCTTAGCTATCTTGCAAAAGCATATAACTTATCTACATGTATTTAAAATCATAGGAGGAGTTAGTTGGTGGCCACCCCCAGATGGTTGTAAGTCCAACAGTCGGGTGATTTATCCTCTCTTGTGGAGGTAAACCAAATACCCATTTTTCGCCTTAGATTTAAGTCGTGCCTTGGCCCTCGCCAAAGCTCCCTAGATTTAGGTTCAGAGGTTGTTACTTCACTGTGCGGGTTATAAGCATAAATTCTCACCTCTTAGGCATTTCCATGATCTTATGTAATGGAATTGTAAGCCCTAGATTTCTAATAAAAATTTAACTCAAACAAATAAATCACTTCAATTTCAAAAATATAAAGCCCAACCATAGGATAGTTTGGGATGCTTACTAAGCTTCCTAGTTTTATAAGCATCCCCTACTCATCTTCCTTTCATTTCGATAATAACTCCATACTCTCGATCAATCCCACTTGATCTTCTAAAAATAAACCAATTGATTGATAGTCCTATCTTTAAAATCTTGGAGATCAAATTAATCACTTACCTCCATGAACTTCTAGTTTATAAACCTTTCTCAGAATATATTTGGGGAGTCCTTATTAAGGTGATTAGGTCTATTGTAGGATGGTGACTTCTATCTCTCGAGATAGTACATCATTCTTCAATACTGTACCCGATCACCCAAATAAGAACATCTGCACATCTGCACGGTGTCAAACATAAGAAGTGTTTGATTATTTTTTTTCTTCATTTATTTCTTTTCTCTTTTAGAAAGATTAGATGAAGAACCAAAAATTTTCTCCATAGATTTTTCTGGCGACTCCGCTGGGGATGGTTCCTCTCTCCATCTTTAATAAATGATCATTGTCTCTAAGTATCGATAGTGGGTTTGTATTTTATATGAATCCGAGACTGTCTTTCTTTTTTGTTGGCACTTAGTTTATTTCATCCTTAAGCTAAGCTAGCCAACATCTTTAGGTTTTAGGACATCACTCTGTGTGGGTCTTAAAACCCCTGTTGGGTTTCCCAATAAGTGAAAATAAAAATTTGATAAAAAGAAATAACTAAAGACTTCCTCCTTACCATTTTTTTATGGTAAAGAAAGGTTCATTCCAAAAATGAAGAAAAATAAATCTTTTATCAGAAACATCAATTTCCAAAAAACACTTTTTCAAAATGCACATAATAAAATGTTTGCACAAAAATTTTCATAAATCACCTTCATCTAACAATCTTCATGATTGTTATATGTAGGATCATTGCAAAATTAAAATACAAAATCATATTTTCCAAAAGAATAAATGAACATCTTCATTCAATTTATTGAATGAAGATTTCATTTACAAAAATAAATTAATAAAAAAATAAAATCAACAATCATCTTTCTTAAAAAAAAATCAACAATCACCATTTCAAGAAATAAAATCCAAAATCATATTTTCCAAAAGCACAAATGAACATCTTCATTCAATTTATTGGATGAAGATTTCATTTTCAAAAGTAAAATCAACAATCACATCTTTTCAAAAAAAAAAAACAAAAAACAAAATCAACAATCATATCTTTTCAAAAATAAAATCCAAAATCATATTTTTGAAAAGCACAAATGAACATCTTTATTTAATTTATTGAATAAAGATTTCATCTTCAAAATAAAATCAACAAATACAATTTTAAAAGTAAAATCAACAAACATCTTTTCAAAAATCAAAATTAACAATCATCTTCTTAAAATTGAAATAACATTTGGACCTTTCATTTGGCATACCGAAATTTGCTAAATGAGGATCCTCTTTTTCAAAAATCAAAAACAACATTTAGATCTTTTATTTAGCATACCCAAATTTGAAGATTCTCTTTTTCAAAAATCAAAATCAAAATCAAAATTCATCAAAAATAAAACACATTTGGATTTCCTTAGTATACCTAAATTTGCTAAGAATCCTCTTTTCAAAAATCAACTAAAACAACGCACATTTGGATTTCCTTAGGATACCTAAATTTATATGAATCCTCTTTTCCAAAACCATCAAAAATCAGAATACATGTGGATTTCCTTAGCTTACCTAAATTTGCTAAGAATCATCTTTTCAAAAATCATCAAAAATAAAGCACAATTGGATTTCCTTAGCATACCTAAATTTGCTAAGAATCCTCTTTTCAAAAATCATAAAAAAAAAAAAAATTGAATTTCCTTAGCATATCTAAATTTGCTAAGAATCCTCTTTTCAAAATTCATCAAAAATAAAAACCATTTTGATTTCCTTATCATACCTAAATTTGCTAAGAATCCTCTTTTCAAAAATCATAAAAAAAAATAAAGCACATTTAGATTTTCTTAGCATACCTAAATTTTCTAAGAATTCTCTTTTCAAAATTCATCAAAAAATAAAATATATTTGGATTCTTTATTTAGCATACCCAAATTTGCTAAGTAAAAGTTCCATTTTCAAATTCACACATAATTCATAAATAAGCAAACAAAAGAAGAAATTATTTTCAAACACCTCACCTAACATACTTAAATTTGCTAAGTGAGTAAATTCCAAAATCACAAATCAAAATAAAATCAATTGACCCTTTATTTTAGCGTACTTAAATTTGTTAAATAAAGGATCCTCAAACAATCAAAATCAAATATGAACCTATGGAAGCATCAATCCCTCTAAAAATATTTGAACCCATTTGAAACATACACAAATTTGTTGAAAATGGATTCTACATTAAAAAAATCTCCTTTTCAATCAATCTCAAAATCTCTCCAATTTCATTTGGGCCCCACTTAACACTTCCAAGTTGTTGAGTGTGGGTTCAATATTCTAAAAAAAACAAATTTAAGCATAAATCTGATTCGAACTTATTTTCAACATTGTAGACTTTAAGCTTCAATTTTTCACCATTTGCAATAAATAAGTCTTTTATATATTCTTTTGACATGGACTTGGCCTTGATGGCCACCTCCACAGACGACTCACCACCTCATCCATTTTAGCCAAGGCTTTGATGGGATCACATGTGAGGGGACCACCCTCAGCCAGACCCTGCAGTCATCCAGAGTTACCATTCATAGATTCCCTTACTAAAGAGGAAGGTTAACGAATAAAGCAGCAGTACCCGTTGTTCCCCTGCTAATGGAAGCACCACACTCATTAGCTCCCTCAAGGGGAAGGCTCTGATTCTAAGGATTATCTCCTACCTGAGATTGGGTCTAGCCCCATCGCTCGACCTACCAAGACAAAATAAGAATCCACATCAAGATCATAGTTTGGAAGAAGTTTCTTCGCCGTGAGGAGTCATAGGATGGTTTCCCTCACGTAAGTTCCTCTTTGGATCTAATAGAGAGGATGTTAGAGAATTTCAGCCACCTCCACCAATAGCAGTTTAATAAATGAGAGATTTAGCTGCCTCACGCCGGGATACAACATCGATCAGTCTGCTTTTGATTTGCATTCAGATCCCACAAGTGGTTAGACATCGGACAAGAGAGGGCTAGGGAGGCTCATACATCAGTACATATTACTAGCCGAGAGAGGTGGAGGTACAACAGACAATTAGCAACCTCAACCCTTATCGACTTTCCAGATCGACGAGCTACCCGTGTCAATCATACTAATAGCATTTTACTGATGGATACTACCCACCATAGGAGAGGAGCTCCTATTCAGAGAGAGTCGATGGTGCCTTCACCACACCGCTCTACTCTAAGCCCACCATCTTTGATACATGTTCCATCATCCACTATTCCAGCAAAGGCCATGAAGGCCGCATCTGGGGAGAAGAGAACCCCACTGGTGATTCGACTATAGCCAGGAGGTCCCATTCCATCTACACCATCTGAGGTGGTGAAGCTCTTCACTCGACCTCGCTAGGTGAAGAAGGAATGTCACCACCAAGCATAGTAGTCGCTCCATCACCACCACCATCACATAGATAACGAGGGAGCAAGAGCAGTGCCTCCTATGGCTATAGATCTTCTTAGGAGTACCACTCCACCCAGATCCAGTGACAGTGAGGAGCATTTATCTTCTAGTGAGCATAGCTCTCATAGGGTTAGCTCTCCAACAGCAGCAGAGGATAGATGTCTATCTATTCATGATAGTGATCCTACCAGCCATTTTTTATAACTCTACTTGGATCGATTCAGATGATGAAGCATTTCTAGAGAAGGGAGATCTTGGATATGCTCTGACAGAGGATGAGAAGGCCGCTGATCATAATGAAGATGACTGGGAGGATTCAATGGGGTACACATGGTAGACCGTGATTCTTCTTCGTGATTAGTAGACTTTGGCAGAAGACACAACCTACCACACCTCCTTAAGTAATTAAAGTAAAATGATGAACAAATAGATAGGATGGGGAAGAGGCTTGAAGACTTACTAGCAGCAGTTTTGACACTTCAGAACCAAGCCCTGGCATTGCATCCTACTATAGCAGAGACTGCTCAGCCTGAGTTGTTGCATGTCTTGGATCCAACCACACTTAAAAGAACCAACTTGTATAGGAAGGTAGTGGATAGTACCTCCGTATAGGAAAAAGACATTAAAAGCATGGTTGAGCAGCAGGTGAGAGAAGCGTTGGCTCAAACCCAAGGAGAATCATCAGTTCCAAAGGGTAGACCTTACCTAGAGGAATTTGATACCATCTAATATCCTAAGGGTTTTATGACTTCAAGAGTTTCATGAGTGAACCCAAGGCAAACATAGTTTGAGAGCCAACTATTGCAATGGTGGTATATTTTACTCTTTCACTTTTTGTCAAGAGTTTATGCCTTCGATTGGTATGTGAACTTCCAAGCTGAAGACTTTCTTGGAGTAACTCTTCATTAAAGATTTGCTAGAGCTCAACAAAGCTATAAAGCTCTTGCTCAACAACACCCTGGTGAGTCCCTCGTTGATTATACTCTCAGATAGCACAATTTGAGTATGAAATACAAACCACTGCTATCTGAACAGCATGCCATTAAAATTCTACTAAAGAATATTCATGGCTCGGTCGCCTTCATGCTCAAATGTTTTACCATCAAAATATTTGAGAAGCTAATCAACAAGGCGACTAGCTTACGAGGAGAAGCCAAATAGTTGCCTTTTTCAAATCAATCAGCAAAGCTAAAATCGTGCTTTTGAAAGCAGAGAAGGAATCAACCAAATAGAGATGAGGCCTCGGCCCACACCATCACTTTCACCTCCACCACCATCGAGGCCATCCATCACAAGCCTCCATGACCTTCATTGCTTCCTCCTCATATATGAATAATAGTAGAGACCAGGTGTAACATCCTTACTCTTATGGATAAACTAAACAAACCATGCTCATTTAAGAGGAAGGTAATCAAGAAAATCATTAAGAATCTCTTAAAGAAACCTGATTTTCAGATACTCAAAACTAAAAGGCCGGAGGAAGTGGGCAAAAGCAATGATCCTAACTTTTTCCCCTATCACTGCATGCTAGGTCACATTTTGGAGAATTTCTTTACATTCAAGGACTAGCTTAAGCATAGCTTCAAGATAGGTGCCATAGTTCTCCCGAAGGAATACCTGAGTAACCACGCCCATTAGGTAATCCTTGGGATGCCAATCCTTCCAAAATCAAAGAAGGTTGGGATATCTCCTTATCCCGAATATATATAAAGATTATGTCCAAAATTAAGAAACTTTCCTTGCAAGTGCCTGAGGCAGCTCGAACCTCTAACATCAAATAAGCAAGTTGTCAATAAGGGAAGGTAGAGCTCACAAGAAGAATGCCCCAAGATAGCCAAGTAAACAACCACCTCCAGCCTAGCCTCATCCACCATTATAGATTATCAGAGCACTCCCACTTCCTATAGTAGACATTTTGTATCATGGATGAGGGCATCAAATCCTTCACCCCACTTACTTTACTAGATTTCTATTATGTACCTCCTTCAAAATCTAAGAAATCAAGGATTAAAGCTAGTTTGAATTACATCTGTGTCATTTCTAATGAGTTGTCTAATTATACTCTTGTTGAAAACTCTCTAAGTCTCAAAAACAATTATAACAACTCCGATCTTCCTCTTCTCGATCGTTTGACTTTCCTTCTCTCAAATACCACAATTCCTCTTGAGATAGACTTGAAATCATTTGATTCTGAGGGTCCCATAGGAGAAGTTGTGGGTGAGCTTGATGAGCAAGAAAAATCTTTCACTAACCTGCCATAAGAGATCATCGAAGTCAACCTCCGTAGTGGTATGGTTCTATCTCCTAGGGCAGCACCTCAAGATAAGGGAAAACAAATCATGATCAAGAAGCCCCTCCACAAGATGCTCCACTCTTGGATATGCATGTGGAGGATCAGCCCAAGGTGGACTACAACATCCTCTCTCAACTAAGAAAGTTTCATCTAAGCATATATGATGCTTTATCTTATCCAAAGAGATGAGGAATTAATCAAGGCTCTTCTTGATCCAGAGATATGCTTAGCCAGCTGAGCTATTGAGAGAGGCACAATTCCGTAGTCATTTTCACTCCTTCTGGGACATGGAGCACAACCGCCCTTCTACACATAAGGGACATGGGCTGTATCCAAAGTTCTTGTCATGGTATCTGAACATTATGAGGCTAAAGACCCTTGCCTATTTGAGGATCGACGTTCCACACTCCAGGAGATTGATGAGAGATTCAAAGAAGGGCTTGAGGCTAGTTCCATAGTGTTCTTTGGAGATAGGTGAATGGAAGACTAAGCCAAGTTCTATATCATTGAAACTCATTCATCGCTTTGAGTTTGGATACACAAGATGATTCCATTCTCCATTGCATCAAGTTCGGAAGGATTGAATATGTGTCAAAGGAGATGAAAAGCCATTTTCAGTCAGAGAGTTTGTGATATATGAAGATGCGACCTACTATCTTTCTCAAAATACCTTTTCTCATGAACTTGGTCAAAATTCAAATGTAAAAGAAAAAGCAACAGAAAAAAAAGAAAAATAAGAAGAAAAAGAAAAGAAAATGAAAATCTAAGTGAATGAGAAAAGGATACCAAGGAAGAAGTAGAGCCGCATATCACATTCCACCCATAATTCATTTCATCATATGAAGAGGATGAACCTCCACCGTGAAGAGATAGAGAGAGGCATTTCTAGAGAAGACTTGGTCGCCCAAATAGGGTTATGGTCCACTTCATAGTTCCATACTATTCACATAGACTTGAAATCCAGCTCAGAGGATGAGTCTAATGTGATTAGCATAGCAGCCAACCCCTCTCAATGAGTTTCATTTGAGGTGACACTCGAGCCAGACAGCGATGAAGATCGGTCCTCTAAGCAAAGCACAAATGTATTCGAATCAAGTTTATGTGAAACTATCAGGCAACAGGTAGGAACCTTAGCTCTAACCTCACTTTCCTCTCATAAAGTTAAGGAAAGCCCCTCCTTTCGTATGCCAAAGAGATTCCTATTGGAATCATCATCCTCAAGTCCAAAAATTAATGTAGGACTTGAGGATAATTCAAATAAAGAATTATTGGAATTAGCTTTTGATTGATACTCTCCTTGTGTTCTTAAACTTACAAAGAAAAGTTTGATTACTTATACAACATAGCGTGGATGCACAATCAAGACTGGACTAGATTCATTTGGGTCCAAATGATGACGATGATTATAGAGTTATTAACCATTTGAAGTCTAGATTCTTTTTCACACCACACTAGCTCTATGATGATGTGTTTAGAAAAATGATCCATATGATCTCCAAATCAAAGATGCATAGAATTTGAAGAGGAGATTCATTCAACAATTGAGCTTAAAGAAATCAACCTGACTAAGAAAATCCCCAACAAACATCGCTTCATTGAATGAAGAAGAAACCAATGACTTAGTTAGGCTATTGAGTTTAAGGATTTACATGGAGTTATAAAGAGATGCCTGATTATCTCAACAAGTTCCACAAACTACTAAAAACAACGCTAACTATCAAGCAAGCTCCTAAAAGATGAAATTGAAATCAATGTTTTCTTTTCAAAAAAATTGATGATGTTGGTTTCATCGAGATAAAATATCCTACCGGTTAGCCGTCAAGAAGAAGAAAAAATGGCAATATTTTTAGACTTAAACAAGGCATGTCCTAAGGATGAGTTTCCTTCCTATACCAATTAACGGACATTGCCTCATTTAATGTTTTATGGATGTATCATCAAACAACTAAATCAAGAAGGCCCCCGAGGATGAAAGAAACACTACTTTTCAAACCCCGATCAAAATCTATTATTATAAGGTCATTCCTTTTGGCCTTAAAAATGCTGGTGTTGCATACCATCCGCCAAGTGACGGCAATGACACGAACTATTTATCATCGTCAGTGCTACATGATGATCAAAGTAAAGCAAAGGGAACAACAATTTGAGTTGTGAATCATAGCTAATGGTATAGTTAATATACCAAAATGAATCCTAAAGTGTGCATTCGTGTAGTTTCAAGAAATTCTCTGGTTTGTTGTCCAACGAATAGAAATAAATAAAATGATCAAAGCCATCTAAGAAATGCCACCTAAAATGAACTAAGGGATCTTTTGAGGTTAGCATCTAAGATACTTTATCTCCAACCTATCGGAAAGATGCAAGCCATTTTCAGCACTTGTCAAAAAGGAGACCAAGTTCAAGTGAGATGATAAGTTTCTACATGCCTTTGAAGATATCAAACAGTATTTGGTGAAGCTGCCAGTTCTAGTAGCCCCTATCCCGGACAGGCCACTCATCCTCTACATTGCTGCAATGGATGACTCCCTCGGCACTTTGTTGGCCCAAGCCAATGATGAAGGGAAGGAGAGTGCTCTCTCCTACCTTAGCCGTCGTCTGATTCCTGCTGAAGCAAACTACCCACCTATTGAGAAATATTGCCTTACTTTAATCATTGCATCCCAAAAGCTATGACACTATATGCTTTCTCATAAGGTGAACTTGATTTCTAGAGCCAATCAACTTCAATATCTCATAACACAACCAATGCTATTCAGATGTTTGGAATGTTGGTCCATGAATCACTTGTAGTTTGATATCACATTCGTACCCCTTCGTGCGGTAAAAGGATAAGCACTAGCAGATATCTTAGTAGCACACTCACTACCTGCTGACTCCCTACTTAGTGATGATCTCCCTGACGAACAAATCATGAACTTAGGGGAGATTAATAACTGTCGATGGGAGATATATTTTGTTGGTGCGGCTTCCTTTCATAAAGGAGAAAAACCACGATCTACTCTTCCAAGAAAGGTAGGGGTAAGAATAATTCTCTTAACTCTATACCACGATGTGATGAGATTCTCATATTATCTCTCCAATCCCTACACTAACAATGAAGCCGAGTATGAGGCTTTGATTGCCTGTATGGAGTTATCCATTACAGTGTGTGTCAAGAGCATCAACATTTACGAGGATTCTCAGTTGGTCATCAACTAGATTGTCGGGTCTTACAAGGTTGTCAAACCTAAGCTTCATTATTACCATGAGTATACCATGAAGCTGTTGGCCCAAATCCCTAAAGTCACTATTTACAAGGTTCCCCGAGTAGAAAATGCAGTAGCAGATGCTTTGGCTAAACTTGCCAAGGAATTAGCATGTCCGGAAGATGAGTCCATTCTAATAAGGATCTAAAGCAGACAAGTCATATCCTTTATTGATACTGAACTCATCGAGAGACTTTCTCTTGAAGGCGAGGTTGTCGTTGCAATAAGGATGAGGAGCTGGATTGGAGGTAACCGTTCATAGATTACTTGAACATCGGCAAACTACCTCAAGAGAAATCACAAGCCCATCAGGTGAAACAAAGAGCTCTCTCCTATGATCTCATGGATGGCACCTTATACTGATGATCTTTTGATCAAATGTGGTTATGTTGTTCAGCCAAACACGAAACCCATAGGATCATGATCGAGGTACATTCACGTCTATGTGGAGTGCATCAATCCAGTTTGAAGATGAAAGCAAAGATTAAGAGACTAGGATACTACTGGCCTTTGTTGATCACAGACTGCATAGATGTATCTTGGAGATGCCATCAGTGTCAGGTACACTATGTGGTCCTACATTGGCCTCATGGCCATTTGAGTGTTGGGGTACCGACATTGTGGGTCCTATCTATTGTCCTTCTTCTAAGGGTCATCGATTTATTCTAGCTGCCCCCGACTACTTTTTCAAGTGGGTGGAGGCAATCCAACTCAGAGAAGTCACAACTCAGCATGTGCTTCAGTTTTTCAGGAATGATATTGTATATAGGTTCAGGGTGCCTCGACGAATTATATCTGATAATGGTACTACATTCAAAACAACCAAGATCAACAACTTCACCAGAAGACACGGTAAAGATTGGAGATACTTCACCATCTACTATCCCTGAGAAAATGACCTAATAGAAGCATTCAACAAAAATCTTATCCAAATATTAAAGAAGACACTCGACGACAACAAGCGACAGTGGCATAAGCAGTTGGTTGAAGCCTTGTGGGCATATCGCACCACATACAGAACTTTAACTCAATCTATCCCGTTCTCCTTAGTGTATGGGTCTGAAGCTATTTTACCTTTAGAAGTTCAACTCCCATCACTAAGGATAGCATTGGGTAGCAAGATCACTACATAGTATAATGCAAAGTTGAAGTTAGAAGAGCTCGAAGGTTAGGAGAGATGCTTACGGGCATGTCAAAACTTTGAGTTATACAAAGCCAAAATGATTCAAGCTCACAATAAGCTAGTCTGCCCCAGGGCTTTTCAAGTCGAAGAAGTTGTATTAGTCATAAGGAGACCAATTGGTGCCCATCGAAAGATGGGAGGCAGGTTTGAACCCACTTGGGAAGGCCCTTTTATCATAGAGAAGGCCTACCAAGGAGGATCCTAGTAGCTTATTGATTATAAAGGGGAACACCCGATGCTTTCAATTTACGGGCTTTATTTGATGAAATATTACCCATAAAACATGTTTGAAAATAATCATCAACAAAAGAATAAAATTTGATTCCAATTCATCAAAATCTTCTCTTCTTTCGAAGGGTTGTTTGCTTATCTTGCGAATATGCCATGACGTGTTTAGGATAGGTTTAAGAGAACCCAAGAGGCATCCTATTCCTCTTTCATAACACGAACACAATCAAACACAATTTTCACGATGCTACTAGATTAGGTGTGAGAGAACCCAAGAGGCATCCTATTTCGATTAGCACAACTATGTTAGGTGTAAGAGAACCCAAGAGGCATCCTTTCTTGGTGGGAATCCCAGTTGCCATCCGTGGCACCATTTCATCAAATTACCCAAGCGTGTTTAGGGTAGGTGTGAGATAATCTGAGAGGCATCCTATTCCTTTTAACACAAGCACAAAAACAAAGACAAATCTTTTATCTCGGGTTATTTTGATGTGGGAGCAAGCCCTCTATGGCACTCATTCATTAGCTACTCTAGGTCGAGTTGATATACTACGCTACCACACCCTGGGTCACTTGTCATGTGAGTCCCCACACTTTCTTCCTAACTTGACCATTGCAAACCAATGCCTTAGTTTGGTAGACTTCACTTGTAAGCTACCTCATGTTAGTTTTATTTAAGAAGATGTGATTTCCCATCATGTCATCAGTATATATGAGGTTTAGGATAAGTCCCCAAGAGGCTCCTTTCCTCTTGACTACTTTGAGTTGATATAAGTCCCCTAGTGACATTCACTCGGTATGGCCCTTCTTGTCAAGACTATCCCGAATCAATTTCTTATAGGAAGATGTGAGTCCCGTGCTTTCACCGATCGAATGACGGGCACTTTAGGTTGGTTGATGTTCGTTATGATGACAGCGACTCACCGGTGGGTACACCACTCTTGACAGATACGAGTCCTCACACTTTCTCCTTGAGTTGGCCACCTAATACCTATGCATATTATCTTCTCCAGGGTTTTGGATCAAGCCCTTAGCGGCCCCTCTTTCTGTGGGCATTCTACTTGGATCATGTCCTTTACGACCCCATTTAGACACTACCCGAGTTATTTTTGGATTGGACAGTCCCCTTTCCTAGTAGCCACCCCTGTGGTTGGAGAATTTGCTCAGCGGATGCATAGATTCTCCCTGGTTCAGTACGTCTGAGATAGGTCTCAGCTGATATAAGCTCCTTCTTAGTATGATCCCTCGCAAACCAACATGGTCCATGATAAAAAAAATTAAACAAATAAATAAATAAATAAAATATTTACTTGTGGATTAGGAATTCAAGCCCCCAAAGGGCCCCTTTTCCTAAACATACATCCTATCTTTAGGGCAGTGTTAGTAGAACTCCCTATAGGAATTGCCTGACTACCTGAGTTGAGATAAGCCCCCGAGTCGGCACTCTCTCCATAGTCACCCTTAGGTTGGGTTCAATCCATTTTTCCACATGCAGGTTACCCCGACAGTCATTTCACTTTGGAAGATGTAAGTTTACTATGCATTCTTTCTAGCATGACTGTCGTAAACCGACGGGGAGCCCTAGATCGGGTTTGATTTGTTGCCCAAAGCAACAGATTATCCCAATGGTCTTTTGTAGTGGAAGATGTGAATCCCCATGCTTTCTTCCCCTGAATTGACCATTGCAAACCTAAAGGCACTCCTTTGGATGAATAGTTCTCCCCTCGATTGCGAAGCTACTCCCTTTGATTCAGTAAATTTGAGATAGGTCTAGGCTGATATAAGCTCCTTCTTAGTGTGATCCTTCGTAAACCAACATAATCCATAAAAATAATTTAAAAAATGAAATTAATCTTAACTATCTTTGAGCTGATTTAAGTCCCCTAATGACATTCACTCAATAGTCAACCTTAGGTTGTGTTGATATGTTACCTTGTTAATGTATCACCCCAATGGTTCCTTATTTTGGAAGATGTGATTCCCTGTGCTTTCTTTCCCTGAATTGACCATTACAAATCGAAAGGCTCTCCTTTGGTTGGATAGTCCTACTATGTGGTTGGTAGACTACCCCTTTGGATTGGTAAATCTGTGTCAGACCAAGGCACACAACCCCTACTCAGTGCAGTCCATCACAAACCAATGGGATCCATAAAAAATAACTAAAAATATGAAATTAATCTTGAATATCTTTGAACTGATTTAAGTCCCCCAGTGGCATTCACTCAATAGTCAGCCCTAGGTTGGGTTCGATTTGTTGTGCAAGCAACTGATCACCCAAGTGGTTTCTTATTTTGGAAGATGTGAGTCCCGACGCTTTCTTTTTAAACTTGACCATTGCAAACTGAAAGACACCCATTTGGTTGGCTAATCCTACTATGTGTTTGGTAGACTACCCCTTTGAATTGGTAAACTTGAGTTAGGCCTAGGCCTACACAGCCCCTACTCAATACGATCCATCGCGAACCAATAGAGAATCCAAAAATTAAAATTTGAAACAAACTCAACCCTCCTCTCTCAGTGGAGTCAACTATACAAAAAAAAACAAATCCAATCAATCTCTTTAGTGGAGTGAAATCCAACAACTAAATAATCAAACTAACCAAACAACCAAATTCACAATCAATCAAACAAATCAAACCATCTGTTTCTCCTTAGTGAGATGCAAATCTTTCTAGTTTCCTCAGCGGATCTCAAATTTTAATCCCTCAGTGGATTTCACAATGTCTTTTCCCTAGTGGATGACTTGAACTTACTCCCCTAATGGAGAGTTCACTTTTTCAATCCTTAGTGGACCACCAAATTCTAAACCAATAAATTAAATCAATTTCTCCCCAATGAGACTCAAATTAAATCAAACCTCTCATCCCCCTATGGATGACTTGAACTGTTTACTGGGAAATACTCTATCTGTGGATTCCTCCTTCACTCTCTTATGTCTTTGACATGAGTAGAGTCACATTGCACTAAGCTCTTGATTACTTCTACACCATAGGTTAGGAGTAGATCATTTCTGTTAGTGCTTGTGGTCGTTCGGAGTTGTTGATCATTTCGATCAACACTAATATGTGCAGTGTACCTTACATAGGACTCCTCTTAGACACTAAGAGATACTTAGCATTAAGACACTTCAAGTGATTAGGTGAACACTCAACCTAACCCTAGAGACTTAGAAGAGTTATCCATAGGAATAGGTCATGCCTTAGGGGTGTTAGGAAAACTTGCCTACCCTATAGATTGAACCAAATCCTCATTTCCTTCTTTTAAGTCAAATTTCAAAACTCAAATCAACTTCAAATTTCAAAACCCAAATCAATTCCAAAATTAATTGATTTTCTCAAATCCAAATCAAATTTCAAAATTCAAATCAACTTCAAATTTTAAAACTCAAATCAATTTCAAACTTAATTGATTTTCTTAAATCCAAATCAAATTTCAAAATTCAAATCAACTCCAAATCTAAACCAACTCTAAATTCAAATCAATTCCAAATTCAAATCAACTTCAAACTCAAACCAATTCCAATTCAAATGAATTCCAAATTCAAATCAACTTCATATCCAAATCAACTTCAAATTCAAATCAACTTCAATTCCAAATAAAATCTCAAATCAATTCTAACTTAATTGATTTTCTGAAATTCAAATCAACTTCAATTCCAAATCAAATCTCAAATCAATTCTAACTTAATTAATTTTCTCAAAACTTTGTTGACCTCATTTTTAGAATGAGCTATCAACCTCTCCATCTTAGACATAGGACTCCTCTTAGACACTAAGAGTTCCTTAGTCTTAAGACACTTCTAGTTAGGTGAACACTCAACCTAACCCTAAAGACTTAGAAGAGTTAGCCATAGGAATAGGTCATGCCTTAGGGGTGTTACGAAAAGTTGCCTACCCTATAGCTTGAACTAAATCCTTACTTCCTTTTTTTCAAGTCAAACTGTAAATCCAAACCAACTTCAAACTCAAATCAATTCCAACTTAATTGATTTTCTCAAATTCAAATCAACTTCAAACTCAAATCAACCTCAATTCCAATTCAAATTTTAAATCAATTCTAACTTAATTGATTTTTTCAAATTCAAATCAATTCCAAATGATTGACATCCATAATCAATTCCAAATCCAAAAATCTTTCCTAAGTCACTTTGATTTCATCTTATGGACGTAGCTCAAATCAAATCCAAATCATCCCAAATTCAAAATATTTTCTCATAATTTATTTATATTCTTATTTATATTCACAAATACAAATGAAATATAAATTCAACAACAACAATAATAGGCCTTTATCCCACTAAGTGGGGTCGACTAAATATAAATTTAATTGACCAAAATTAAATCCAAAAGCTGACCCAAATCAAACCCATGTTCATCATTTAAACTTAAAATTATTAAATGAATCAAAACCCATTTGAATCCAAATCATTTGAAAATGGATTTATATTTTAATCATAAGTCCATATGTGAGTTCAACCAAACTTGAATCAAGCCTTGATCAAGTCAATTGACCCACTTAGGCTCACTTGACCCAAAGTGACCTAAAGTACATTTTTGAGCCAAATTGTATTGAACTAAGCCCATCTAAGCCTCACATTGTGAGCAAAAATTATCATAAGATGATCAATCACTCAAATTGGGTCAAACCAAGTCAAACCTAGCCTTTGATCAAGTCAACATTTGACCCAAATGAAACTTAAACTAGCCAAAATCCATCATTGGCCAATTTGATTGAAACCACTGATCAAAACTAATTCATGATCAATAATTGGACTTGACCAAGTCATCGGTTGCCAAATTATATTACTCACCCAAGTTGACCTAAAAAGTCAAAATGGGTCAAATCTTGATCTAAATCAAATTGATTGCAACCATTGGGTCAAATTCAATCCAAATCACTTGTTGAACTTGACTGAAGCTTCAATTAACCAATTGAACTTGACTCAACACTTAACCCAACCTAATTTTGTCCAATTGGTTGAATTGGTTAACTTGACCGATTTGATTCTTTTGAACCTAAGTGAGTCAAACCCAAACCTAGACCAAACCAACTCAAACCCATTGGACCAAAACATCCTAAATCATCATATGAACCTAACCCAAGCCTTGGTTTGACCTAATTTGACCAATTGGTCAACCTAACCCAACCTAGCCCAAATTGGTTAACCCAACCCAACCTAACCCAAATGGAACCCATTTGACCAAATGAAACCCAATTTGATTGTTCAAAATCCTTTAAAAATGATAATTGAACATAATCCAATTCCCCATTGGATATAATTTGGTCAAATGGGTCATCTGACCTAATTAAATTCAAACATAACCCATTAACCCTAACTTGGGACAAATGGGTTTAAGCCAAAATGAAATTTGAAATGAGTTAACTTAGTGCAATTCAAATTATTAAGATTAACCATATTAAAGATGAAATATAACTTAATTAAATTGTTCAAGCCATTTCACTTAACCAAAAATCCAACTCAAAATACATACTGCCAAACGGATCAACATACCCAATGCACTTTGAAGATTGAAAGTTAATAATTTCCTAACTTATGGAGAATTATTAATGACTAAGTACATAAACATTTAACACCAAATTGAACATTAATCAAAGGATTAAATTATGCTAAAACCAATTATCCAAGGGTTAGTCAAATGCACTAATTCTAACCAAATCACATGGGATGGGGATGAGGCTTCCTTAAACCTTTCTAATGATGGTTAACATCCCTAATTAAACCATTTAAACTTCTCTTACTTTTTCACACTAAAGTCCAAATGGTTACATGAGGAGAGAGGTGTGGTGAAAATATTTTCTCCTTCATCTATCCTTTTGAAGAGGATAAATGAAAACAGAAATATACCCTTAAGTTGGGACACTATGTAGATCTATAAATATTCTTATTAGGGTGATCGGGTACTACATTGAGGAGAGGTGTACTATCTCGAAAGATAGAAATCACCTTCCTACAATGGACCTAATCACCTCAACAAGGAATCCAAAGAACAATGGGTCTACATATGTACCAGAGATTGTTTCCCTACTTTACATGGAAAAGTAAAGTAGGATTTATTTTAAATCGGGTTCATTAAGTTCCCTATAGGGACAAGCACCCATAGTTAGTTACATCATAAGGATGGGGATTCCTTAGGGATACTCTTGATTAAGGTAAATGTCATTGTCTCCAAAGATTTTAGTAGGTATGGCTATCAATCAATTAATTTATTTTTGAAGATCAAATGGGATTGATCAAAGAGAAAGAGTTATTCTCGAAGCTAAAGGAAGACAAGTAAGAGATGCTCATGATGCTAAGAAACTTGGCGAGCATCTCAAACTATCCTATGATTGGGCTTTATGTTTTTGAAATTGAATTATTTATTTGAGTTGAATTTTATTAGAAGTTTTGGGCTTATAATTTCATAATACAAGGTTATGAAAATATCTAAGAGGTGAGGATTTATGCTTATGACCCATAGAAGAAAGAAGCATTATCAAAACCTAAATCTAGGAAGCTTTGGTGAGGGCTAAAAGCACAACCTAAATCTAAGGCGAAAATGAATTATGCTTTATGCGAGATAACATGACCTAAATCAAAAGCACAACCTAAATCCTACGATTTTAAATTCATGTAGGCAAGTCATATGCTTTATGCGAGGTAGCTAGGCTGTTATTTATTTAGAAAGAGACCAAGTCCTTAAACTCACTCCCTAAGAGACTAGGCCATGTAAGGGCATGAAAAATGACCTAGATCTAATGCAAAACACATTACATTTTATTTTCATTTTTGGGCAATCATTTGACTCAGGCTTATAGGATTCATATGCCTAATGCATGAGAAGTAAGATTATTGGCCAAAATCAGTGATGAGGGAGGAGGTGTGTTTCCACCATGACTCTCAAAGGTCAAGCCAAGTTCTCTAGCAAAGGTGAAAGCCCTCCAATCAAGAGTGTAATAATATGCTTTTATGCATGATGTTATAAAAGAAATACTCATCTAGATAAGGGGTTACTAATTCTTTTATCTTGATTTTTAACTTAGGCTTTAGATGTGGTTATGAGTTATTTGTTTTCAATTTTGAGCTGTTTAATTTGGTAGAAGATTTATTTTTTCCTAAGTGCCTAATCGTCATCTAGGCCACACATCAAGCAAGGAAGAAACTAGGAAAATATGCCATCTTAATGCATAAGCTAAATAAAATATCAAACATTTTATAAAGCTAACACAAAAGAATAAAAGGTCATTTGTGGTGAGGCACCGCCGCACAAACCCGAAAATAAATTGGGTAGTCAGGCTCTACCCTTATACAACCCGGATTATAAATGAATTAATTTACAATCAAGTAAGGAAATTCATGTTATGGGGGTCTTCATTTCTTCATTTCTTCTTTCTTCTTTCTTCTTTTAGTTCCTTCTTTTGGTTCCTTCTTTTGGATGGTTGGAAGGTGGTTGCTTCAAAAGCTTCATATAGTGCATAAGATGTAATCTTATGACCAATGCTCATCTTAATCCCCCATAACATTCATTCCAAAATCCTAATTGCAAAATTGCATAAAAAGAAAAAGTAAATCTAACTAACAGCTGCAAAATAAAGATTAGCTAAATAAATCATATAAATATAAAGTATGTGCATTGGACTTAGCACCCCACACATGGGTAACCAAGTCCACCTGGCCTATTGTATTATGCTTAGGGGTATAAGCACCCACACAACAAAAGTATTTATATTTTTATTACACCCTTAACAACAGATAAAATAAATGATTAGACTAAATCAGCCTTCCATTCATTCTACGCACATTCACCCTAACATCCAGACTAGAAACAATACATCATAAAATAAAAAACAAACATCAATCCATGCACCACCCTAACCTAAAGCTAGAAGTAGTGACCTACCTAATGTGTGTGCTTTAAAAGGTTTGTGTGGTATGCTTTGTTATGGATTTAAGATTTAGATTTTCTAAGTGTGAAGATGTTCAACTTAGATGGGTAGTTTTATTTAAGTTGTTTAGTTAATTTGGGTTGATTTTATTTTGTATTTTTGGTTTAGTTTAAGTGAATCCTACAATTAATTACTAAGTTTTAAAGAGAGAGAAAAGAGAAGAGAACTTCTCTTTCCTTCCCTACCTTAAGTAATTTCTAAAGTGAATTCATATTCAATTTTGTTTAGTGAATATTTTATTATGTATTTTAATTAATCCTAAATTTAGATCAACTCCAAACAAACTTATTCAAAAAGAAAGGCATTTTAAAATTATGTAAAATGAATTAATATCACAAACACACATCACTTCATTTCATTCCTGACATGTATAACATGCATATGAATGAATCCTAAGTATATATATACATACAAATAGAAATGTTTAGCATACTTTATGATGAATGCTAAGTGAGTTACTTAAGAAAATTTGAATGCTTTATGATGCATGATTTTCATTAAGTAGAAAATAGGTTTTCTTATCCATTTTTCACATGCACACATGTATGTATCAAAGGCATAAGTGAGTACGGCGTCATTGTTAGCACCAGGGGTGTAAGGTACAAGACCTACTTAGGGCTACTTAAAGCCTCGCAACCTCGAGATTGTCCAGACTAATTTACCACTTTCCTTAAATACAAACATATATACAAAAGAAATGAATGGAATGCAAAAAAGTTTATATTTATTTGTTTAATTTTGTTTATGAAATTTATATGTACAAGTGTGGATGTCCTTCTTAGGTAACAACATAGGAATGGCTAGGAACAGGGCTAGGAAAGTGTTGTATTCTTTTCAAATGAACTATATACTTTGCCAAATCCTATGCAAAACTATGCTAAAAGAAAAGAGAAGGAAAGCTGCACTATGCACATATTGATATTTATATCCACATGCAAGCTCAGAAATAATTATAAGTAGCACACTTATAGTTTTAGGTGTTTGATTTATAGATTTTGAAAATAGTTTTAGATTTAGTAGTGATAATAGCCATTCATATTTTTACTTTAGCTAAAACATGCAATTTGATATAAAGAAAATATTTCATTTTCAATTTAATTTTTGAAAAGCATGAATGCATGAAATTCATATGACATACACATTTAGCATGTCTGGAAAGAACTATAGTGATGAAAGCATGTAAACACAGTCACCCTAATTAATTTCTAAAGACAATCCTATGAAATAAGAAAGTTTAAAGCAAATCAAGTTTTTTTTAAAAGAGGTTTGATTTTGTTTTGAGTTTGGTTTAGTTTGAGAAATGTGAGGTGGGTTTGTTGTTCCTAACCCATTCCCACATATATTTGTTATTTTAGTTTAATTTTTTTTTTTGTGATTAGATCAATTTTATGCTTTGGTTAGGTTAAGGTTTGAATTAAGTGTGTTAATTACCCCCTTACCTATAGCACTTTAGCATACTTAATCAAATAATTATGAGCCAATGTGGTGACATAAAACCACACAAGGAATTTAAATCAGTAATGCACCTAGAAAAGAAGAGGGCCTAATGTAATTGGCTCATGATTAATGATTAATTAAAGTAAGGGGTTTAACTTAAGTACTTTCATAACCCCTCTCACACATGTGAGTTGGGTTTTTGATTTCCTTAATGTACTTAGGATATTGAACACCTAAGCATCTACCAAAGATAGAATAATTGAGTTTTAGACAGTTTTAGAATTTTATGAAATTAATTAAGGGGATAATTAGTGAATTAACCCTTAATTGAGGTTGGATTATAAAAGAAAAGGGGGTTTAAGGATTATCTTAGGGAATGTATCCTAAAATTATTCCCTAAATCACATATTCGCTTAATCAAAACTTAATTGACTCAATCAGAGGGTTAAACCACTAATTGTACCCTTAATTAAGCTTAATTATATTAATAGAGCTATTAAGGAATGAACTAGCAATTCCTCTAATTAAGCCACCAATAAATTTCAAGAAAATTAGGGGAGGCAGAGGTCATCCCACTAATTATACACAAGAAATTTGGGATTAATTAGAGGAGTAATTAGAGAGTAATTAGCAAAATAATATTCCTAATAAAACCCAAATTTAGAGAAAAGCACTCTCAAAATCTATTCAAATCATGTTTAGAATATTCTATGTTCAATTATCTATCCAATACAATTTATTTTATTTTTTTTATTTTTCTAGGCTTAGATATGAATTTAGGAAGTTTCCATGGTTAATTAAGGATTTAATAGCCTAATTAAATGTTAGTCTCGTTAGCGCCACGTGGACCGCTCATGCAGCATATGCTTTCCACATGGCACGATGAGATTCGATATTAAAGTTGTCACATCATAGCACCACGTCAGCGGTGGCACTACGCGCTTTCTCCTCACTCGTTCGATCAAGGATCAGACGGCTGAGGTTAAAGTCGCAGATCAAAGGGATTAGATGTGAGATCTATGTGACATAAATCATGGTCGTCCATCCAAAATGCGTGGATGGACGGTTCATGATCTATCCCTGTATTTCTCTGTGAAGAATGGACATCGTCCATCTTCTAGGGGATGATCCGAGCTCGATTGAGCTCGAATTAATCCCAAAACTTACCCACACCATCTAAGCACAAAGGCAAGCACATCTAACTGCTAGATTTTCATGAGATTAAAATCCACCTCACAAAGGACCAAACTATATTGAACTTAAGCTCAATTTAATGACTAACCTTACCGGAGGTGATCACCGGCACTCGATTCCCTTGGAGAAGCTTTTGAGTAGAGACGTTTGAAATTTGAGGTCTGATTGGATGCTCTTCCTCTTTGACTTGAGCTCGATCTTGATCAAGAATGGTCTTTCCTTGCCTTTGGAACTTAGGAAAGAGCTTAGGAAAGTTTGATTAAGCTTTCTGATGGATCTTGCAAAGGGAATTAGGTTGATTTAAAGTGTGGAGTAAGTTTAAATTTCAATGGAGCTCCCCTATTTTTGGTTTGAGTAAATCCAAAAATGGAGAAGTTGATTTCACTATAGGATGCTTGGGATCGCTTGGTAAAGGCTTCTCTGGATTCCTATTACTCAGTCGAATTAGAGACTGATGGAATGAATTTAAATTAGGGGGAGTATATCTCCCCCTTGAAGGATTGAATGGCCATGCCTCTCCCTTCCATTTTGATCTAATTGACCACCTTGAGTGAGTTTGTTAGGCCATTTAGAGTGTCCTTGCAATTGGTTTGGCCAGAGGAGTGGAGTGGTGAGGTGCCATGTGCTTGAAATGAGTGGAGGAATCATTCCCAAGTGCTCATATTCAAGCTAATGGTCAGTTTTGACCTTAGGCTAGGTTAGGCTAACCCAAACCCATTGGGTTAGGTGTACCACACTTCCTAGTGTTCACCTGATCCACTAAGAGGGTGCCAAGTGGTTATGGAAAGGATTTGATCAAATTCTAAATGAATTTAGCCAAAATTTACCCTTTGACCTAGGGGTAAAAAGGTCATTTGGCTTGGATTTCAATTTGAATATGTTTTTTATGTTTGAAAAATGGGTTAGGCCAAGTTTCAATTAATTTGGAGTTGATTTGATATGATTTGGCTCATGTTGACCCATTTAGGTCAAAATGGGTCAACATGGGTCAAGTTGACCAATTGGTCAAATTAGCTCAAACCAAGGGTTGGGTCAAATTCATATGATCATTTGAAATATTTTGCTGGCTTTGGTTTGATTCAATTTGGTTTATATTTGGTTTTGGTTCAATTGAGTTCATTTATGTAAAATGGGTCAAGTTGACCCATTTGACCTATTTGGGTTAGGTCATGGGTTAGTTCATGTTTGGTTGGTCATATGAAATGGATTGGTATCTTTGTTTCTAATCAATTTGATTTATATTTGAGTTTGGCTCAATATGACCCTTTAGGTTAAGTTGGGTTCAAGGTCAATTGGGCTAGGTTAGGTCTAGTTGGCCAATTGAGGCTTTGGTCAAGTTCAACAATCATTTTGTAATGTACTTGACCCATTGGTTTCAATTAATATGGCTTAGATCAAGTTTTGACACATTTTGACTTTTTAGGTCAAGTTGGGTCAAGTGGTCAATTGGGCTTAGCTCAAATGTTGACTTGGTCAAGTTCAAACATTGATCATGACTGAACTTAGATCATTGGTTTCAATCAATTTGGCCTATGGTGGATTTTGGCTATGTTAGGTTTCATTTTGGCCAAGTGTTGACTTGGTCAACCCTTAAATTTGACCCAATTTGAGTGATTGATTGATAATTGTTGATCATGATGAGAAATTTAGGTGGGCTTAGTTCAATCCAATTTAGTTAGATTAGAATTTGGCTCATAAGGTACTTTAGGTAACTTTGGGCCAAGTGAGCCTGGGTCAAAGCTTGGTTTGGAGTTTGATTGAACTCATATATGAACCTATGATTGAAATATAAATCCATTTGCAAGTGGTTTGAAGTCAAATGGGTTTTGATTCATTTGATAATTTCATGTTTAAGGAGTGAACATAAGTTTGACTTAGGTTTAATTTTTTAATTGAGTTTTGGTTTGATGATTGAAGTTTGTGTTTATATTTGGATTCATTATTGAAGGATTGATTGAACCATGAAGAAAAATCATGAGTTTAGCTTGATTTGGCTAAGTCCAAGATTTTGACTTGAAAGGCTTAGGTTGGATTTTGATTGAATTTGAGTTTGATTTTTGGAGGTTATTTTGGTTGTTTGAATTTATATTTCATTTATATATGTGAATATAAATGAGAAAATAAATGGGTTATGTGAAAATCTCAAAGATTTGAAGTGATTTCAACATTATTTAGGCTAAGTCCTTAAGAGGAAATCAAAGTGACTTAAGAAAGATTTAGGATTTGGATTTGAATTTTGGATTTAGTTTGATTGATTGAATTTATATTTCATTTATAATCATTTTCTCAAATCATATTCCAAATTCTAAATATTTCCTAAGTCCTTTAATGAATATATATGAATATAAATGAGAACATAAATGAGTTGTGAGAAAATTTCATGAATTCAAGGTGGTTTGAATTTGATTTAGGTTAAGTCCTTAAGAGGATATTAAAGGATTTAGGAAATATTTGAATTTCAATCATGGGCTTCAATCATGGGTTTCAATCATTTGTCATTGATTTGGGTTTGGGGAAAATCAATTAAGATCGAATTGATTTAGGTTTGATGTTGATTTGATTTGGAGTTTGACTTAAAGGAAGGAAGAGGAATGTGGTCTAAGCTATAAGGTAGGTAAATTTTCCTAACACGCCTAAGGCATGACCTATTCCTATGGCTAACACTTTTAAGTCTTCAGGGCTAGGTTGAGTGTCCACCTAATCACTAGATGTGTCTTAGGACTAAAGATCTCTTAAATTCTAAGAGGAGTCTTAAGTCTAAGATGGAGGGGTTGAGAGCTTATCCTAAAAATGAGGTCAATAGAAGGGGAGAAAGTCAAAGGTATCTTCCCATTTGCTAAGCCCATTCCTCATCATCCATTAGGAAGAAGGTTGCCTTCAAGTGAAGGCAGCAAAGCTAGCTAAGTTCCAAGCTTTCCATTCCCCCATCCATTCAAGAAAAATGGAAATCAAAAGGTAAGAGGGGGTCATCCAAAAGGAATTCCAACCTACACACTTCCAAAACCCAAATTTAAGCATTCCATTACCTTCCCCACTCAAAACTGAACCCAAATGAAATTCTCCCCACCTCCCACATCGCCAGCAACAAGGAGAACGACCAAAGACTCAAAATTGAAAGCCTAGTTGGTCTAGGAAGCAATCCGCAAGACTAAGATCCAATTCCTTTTGCGAGGAAGCTCACTTTCAGGTTTTGAAGCTATAGGAATCAATTCCGAAGCCAATCGATCAATGGATCAAGGTATGCCATTAACACCCCCTCATTTCTCTTTAAGCTTTCAGTTGTGGTCATTTTTAAAGAAAACTTGATCTCCAATGAGATCAAGCCATATAGAATCATTGGATCTCCTCCAACGATCATGTAGCAATTGAAATCACTTAATTCCATTGCCTAGATCATTCAGAATTGAATAAAAACCATGAACCATTCTCGGCTCCCGCAGAGGTTGGGGGAGACGAAATCAGGACCGTCCATTTCTTAAAAGAAAAGAAACTGACAGTCCAGATCTAGGCGCATCGTTGATTTAAAACCCTTAAGGAACTATTAGAGTAACCTAGACCGTCTGATCTTTGATCGGACGACCCATAAAGGATCCTGCATTTCGGTCTTGGTTGACGCGGATGCCATGTGGCTCAGCGTGGACCAACCAGCACGTGCCATGCGGCGGGACGCGCCATGCAAGCACGCTACGAGGCCCGCGTTTCTGCGTGGACCTCACACCACTTAAAAACTGTTTAGTAACGTTTAAATTAATTTTAAAAAAATTACAAAAAATTCTAAAAATCATAGAAAAATAAATACAAATTAGAAAAATTCAAATGAGGGCTCTATGAATTTATCTTGATGAGAGCATTCCATAGAAATTAAAATCTCCAAATTTTATTGGGTATTTTCCCTTAATATGTGTTTAATAGAAAAAATATTAAACCCTAATTATTCTCATATTGATAATCCAATTATATTGAAACTTTAGGGAAATGAAATTAAGCATGAAACACACTTTAGGTGAATTTTTCAGGATTTAGTTGAGCGGATTTAATGAAAATTACAATTTTATATGCTTAAATAATATATTAGTTAAATTAATTAATCCTTAATGAAATAATTAGGAAATTTTAATCCAACAACCTTAAATCACCCTAATGAACTTTGGTGAACATTAAAACATCACGAAAACTCAATTAAACCCAATAATCTTTAAATTGACTTAATTAAGCAATTAAATAATTTAATTAAATAACTTGAACTTAATTAAATCATAATAAATCAACCAATTAACCAAAAATTATGAAGGAAACCTCACTGGAAAGGTATTTCAGTAAGGAACCTACGAAAAATAAACCTCTAACTTAATCTAATTAAATTAAGCTTAATTTACATTTTAATGAAATAATTAAAACCATAATTATAAGTCTAATTAAGATGAAACTTTGAACACATGAAATTGGCATATAACTCCACTTGCCAGAAAATTTTCAGACTTAATTGATATCTGGATTAGGAGTTATTGAATTTCTAAAATACCTATATCAAGATTAATCAAAAAATGGATTAAGGAAATCCATTAATTCATTAAATCATTTAATAACTTAAACCAATCTTAATAAAACATCTGAGGATTCTTAGGGAATGTTTATTAATAGTCCTAAGCCAAAGAACTTAAATAATTACACATTTAAGGATTAATGAAACTTGATAATCTAATGAAGAGAAATAAAAATAACTTAAATTAAAATAAATGCTTAATGAACCTTAACACTTGCAATTAATCTAATCTAAGAATAAATATCAAACCTTAACATTGGAACATTAGGTTAATATACACTGAATTAAATCAACTTAATAGCTTAATCTAAAAGGATAACATAAACCTTTAATGTAAACCAAACAAACAAACTGAGTTAATTTAACTAGATTAATCCAAATGAAACTATACATAATCAACATAATATTATGTTAAGAATCAAACCAAGTCAACATTACCTTAAGATTTGAAATTAATAAACATAGGATTAAGTTCTAAACAAAATTAATTAATAAAAAACTTAAGCTTAAGCTAAATCGAATGAAAATCTAATTATACAGGGCAAAATGAACTCATAATCAAGCTAATTAAATCAAACACAAGTAAAAAAGAATAAAACAATTAAACTTAATAAAATAAAGAAATATGAACAATTAAACATATAATTTAAACTAAACTAAATGAAAATAACATGAAAATTGAATAAACACAAATAAAAAAAATATAATCACATACATCAATAAAACATAAGTCAAACCTTAACTTAAACATTTTCAAGTAAACATAAATCAAATTAAATGAAATTAACATAACTAAACTTAATGTAAAGTTAAAACAAAGGTCAAATAAAAGAAATGAACTAACCTAAATAAAATAAAGCCAACATAAATTAAATTGAATCAATCAAAATAAAAATGAACCAACTTAAATGAAATAAAACCAACAAAAAATAAATTAAACTAATCAAAGTAAACATGAAATAACTTAAAGAAAGGAAATGAAATAATTTGAAATAAAACTTTAATTAAACTCCAAGCTAATAAAATTATAACTAAAATAAATGAAATAAATATCATTAAAGAAAAGAAAAAAATGTTAAATACCTTAAGTTAAAGAACTTAAAGGTTAATGAAATGTTAAGAATAATTCAACTTTAACTTTGTAAACTCATTAAAGATAATTGGAATCAAATCAATTAAAGTAAAACAAAGTCAACATAAACTTAAAAAAAAGTAAACCAAATCAAATGAAATAAATAGAATCATATCAAAAGCACAAACTAAATGGATTAAATCCAACTTAATTAAAAGAAAAGAAATAAAACCAATCCAAACATAAGTAACATAAAAAAAGATTAATTAAGATACTTAAGGATATTAGTTAGACTTTTGGAAACTCCATTAGGATTTAGGATGTGGAATAAAGTGAGTTTCACCAAAAAATGAAATTCATTTTATTTATCATTCTTGAAAATCTAAGCACTACTTTAACCAAATAAAATGAACATAAAAATGGGAATTAACTCACTAAACCATTTGAATTGAAATCAACCAAAGATAAAAAAATAATAATAAACAAATTCAAACTTCATATCAAAACCTGAACTTAAAGGAGCCTAGCAAAGCCTAGCAACACAAACCCCTCCTTTCATACAGTAGAATATTAGGTCACTGGCCCTAGAATTAAGTTAGGTCGATGTGCTATGATGTATGGTGTTGTGTTTTGTTTTGTGATGAAATGTTTAGACTGGATGTTACGGTGAATGTGCATAGTCAGGATGTTAGGTCGTTATTAGCCTAATCATATTTTCTGCAGGGGGTTGTGCTTAAGGGGTGTTGTAATAAAAATATAAATATTTTTACTGTGCAGTTGCTTATACCCCTAAGCATAACCCAAATTAGGATAGGTGAACTTAGTTACCCATGTGTGGGGTACTAAGTCCAAATTATTCATATAACTGCTTGTGTTGTATGGTGTGTTTAGCTAACATTTATTTTACATATGTGGCTAGATTTACTTTTTCTATTTTAATGTAATTTTTCATTAGGAATTAGGATTAGTTTTTTGGGGGATTAGGATGAGCAATGACCAGAAGGCTTAGTCCCTGGGGTGCCGAGTGATGCCTTTGGAGCAAATCAAATCAAAAGAAAGAGAAGGAAGAAATGAAGAAAAGAAGACCCCCATAGCATGTATTATTTTTGTAATCCGGGTTGTATAAGGGTAAAGCTTAGCTACCCACGTTTCTTTTCAGGTTGTACAGTGATACCCGATCACATCAGCCTTTTATTCTTTTGCGCTAGCTTTATAAAATTGTTTAATTATTGTTTAGCTTGAGCATTAAGATGGCATGTTTTTTCTTAATTTCTTATTAATTGATGAATTGCCTTGATGCGATTAAGTTCTTAGGAGAAAATAAATTTTCTATTCAATTAATCAACTCAAAATTAAAATTAACAACTCATAACCTCACCTAAAGCCTAGATTATAAATCAATATAAAAGATTTAATAACCCCTTAGTTGGATGTTGTATGTCTCACATCATGCATAAAAAGTATTTTGCTTCACTCTTGCTTATGGAGGGCTGCCACCTTTGCCAAGAAACTTGGTTTGACCTTTGAGAGCCATGGTGGAAACACACATCCTTCTTTTTGATTTTGGCCCATAATCAATTTCTCATGCATTAGGCATATGAATCTTATAGCCTGTGTCAAATAAATTATCCAAAAATGAAAATAAAACTTAATAAAAATTTGCATTAGATTTAAGTCATTAATCATTCCCTACATGATCTAGTTTCTTACGAAGTATGTTAAAGGACCTAGTTTCTTTCTAAATAAATAACAGCTTAGCTATCTTGCAAAAGCATATGACTTGCCTACATGTATTTAACATCATAGGAGGAGTTAGTTAGCGGCCACCCTCAGGCGGTTATAAGTCCAACAGTCGGGTGATTTATTCTCTCTTATGGAGATAACTCATATACCCATTTTTACCTTAGATTTAGGTCGTGCTTTGGCCTTCGCCAAAGCTCCCTAGATTTAAGATCTGAGGTTGATATTTCCCTTTGTGGGCTACAAGCATAAATCCTCAGCTCTTAAGAATTTTCATGATATTATGTTGTGGAATCGTAACCCTTAGATTTCTAATAAAAATTCAACTCAAACATATAATTCTTCTCAATTTCAGAAATATAAAGCCCAACCATAGGATAGTTTGGGATGCTCACTAGGTTTCCTAGCATCATGAGCATCCCCTATTCATCTCCTTTTGGTTTCGATAATAACTCCCTCCTCTTGATCAATCCAACTTAATTTTTTAAAAATAATCAGTTTGTTGATAGTCCTATCTTTGAAATCGTTGGAGACAATGATCATTTACCGTAATCGAGAGTATTCTTAAGGAATCTTATTCTTTAAGATGTAATTAACTATAAAGGCTCGCCATCATAGGGACTTAACAATGATTAGGTCCATTATAGGATAGTGACTTCTATCTCTTGAGATAGTATACTATTCCTTAATGTCATACTCGATAACCCTAATAAGAACATCTGTGGATCTACGTAGTGTCCTACTAGCATATTTTGTTTTCATTACTCAAGATAAAAATAAAACACCACAGATTTTTTTGGTGACTCTGCTTGGGAAAGGTTCCTCTCTCCATCTTTAGTAAATGATCATTGTCTCTAAGTATCGATAGTGGGTTTGTACTTTTTATAAATCCAAGACTATCTTTCTATTATGTTGGCACTTAGTTTATTTCATCATTAAGCTAAGCTAGCCAACATCTTTAGGTTTTGGGACCTCACTCCGTGTAGGTCTTAAAACCCCGGTTAGGTACCCCAATCGATGAAAATAAAAAAAAAATGTAAAAAAAAAATAACTAAAGACTTCCTCCTTACCATGAAAGGATCATTCCAAAAAATAAAGAAAAATAAACCCTTTATGAAAACATCAATTTCCAAAAAACCACTTTTTCAAAATGTACATAATAAAATGTTTGCACAAAAATTTTCAAAAATCACCCTCATCTAACAATCTTCATATTGTTATATGTTGGATCTCCTAAAAATAAAATCCAAAATCATATTTTCCAAGAGCACAAATGAACATCTTCATTCAATTTATTGAATGAAGATTTCATTTCCAAAACAAAAATCAACAATCATATTTTCCAAAAGCACAAATGAACATCTTCATGCAATTTATTGAATGAAGATTTCATTTTCAAAACAAAAATAAACAATCTCTTTTCAAAAATAAAAATCCAACAATCATATTTTCAAAAAGCATAAATGAACATCTTCATTCAATTTATTAAATGAAGATTTCATTTTCAAAACAAAATCAACAATCACATTTTCAAAAGAAAAATCAACAATCATCTTTCTAAAAATAAAATCCAAAATCATATTTTCAAAAAACACAAATGAACATCTTCATTCAATTCATTGAATGAAGATTTCATTTTCAAAAACACCAACAATCACATTTTCAAAAATAAAATCAACAATCATATTTCCAAAAAAAAATCAACAATCATATTTTTCAAAAGTACAAATGAACATCTTCATCCAATTTGCTGAATGAAGATTTCATTTTCAAAAAAAAAAAAAAATTAACAATCATCCCTTCAAAATACACAAAATTTAGATTTTTCATTTAGCATACTCAAATTTGCTAAATGAAGATCTTCTTTTTCAAAATTCAAAATCAAAATCAAAATCAAAAATAACATTTGGATCTTTCATTTAGCATATCCCAATTTGTTAAGTGAAGATCCTCTTTCTCAAAAATAAAATAAAAAATAAAAAATAAAAAATCAAAAACAACACATGGATCCTTTATTTAGCATGCCTAAATTTTATAAGTAAAGAATCCTCTTTTTCAAAATCATCAAAATCAAAACACATTTTGGATTTTCTTAGCATACCTAAATTTGTTAAGAATCCTCTTTTTTTTTTAAATCAATAAAAACAAAACACATTTGGATTTTCTAAGCATACCCAAATTTGCTAAAAATCCTCTTTTTCAAAAATCAACAAAAAATAAAAATTAACATTTGGATTTCTTTCGCATACCTAAATTTGCTAAGAATCCTCTTTTTAAAAAATCATCAAAAACAAAACACATTTGGATTTCCTTAGCATACCTAAATTTCCTAAGATTACACTTTTTCAAAAATCAACAAAGACAAAACACATTTGGATTGCTTTAACATACTTAAATTTGCTGAGAATCCTCTTTTCAAAAAATCATCAAAAATAAAACACATTTGGATCATTTACTTAGCATACCCAAATTTGCTAAGCAAAGATCCTCTTTCCAAAAATAATAACACATTTGGATTATTCATTTAGCATACCCAAATCTGCTAAATGAGGATTCCAATTTCAAATTCACACATGATTCACAAATAAGCAAACAAAAGATAAAATTATTTTCAAACACCTCACCTAGCATACCCAAATTTATTAAGTGAGTAAATTCTAAAAATCACAAATAAAAAAAAATCAATTGGCCATTTACTTTAACATACTCAAATTTGTTAAATGAAGGGTCCCCAAACTATCAAAAATCAAAATTAAATATGAACTTATGGAAGCATCAATCTTTCTAAAAATATTTGAACCTATTTTCAACATACAAAAATTTGTTAAAAATGGATTCTACATTGAAAAATCTCCTTTCCAATCAATTTAGAAATCTCTCTTCTAAATTCATTTGAACCCCACTTAACACTTTCAAGTTGTTGAGTGTGGGATCAAATTCTAAATCAAAATTCAAAAATCGACAAAGCAGAAATCTGATTCAAACTTTTTTTCAACATTATAGACTTTCAGTCAGTTGTAAGTCAGTTCAGTTTAGTCCAGTTTAGTTTCAAATGGCATCATAGAAATATGTATTCACATTTCCTTTCGGGATGGACTTGGCCTTTTATCGGGCCAGCCTCCCGCAATCTAACTTCGCCTACCTCATCTAATTTGACCGAGGCTTTGAGGGGGCTAGGATCACATGTGAGGGGACCACCCTCATAATAATCAACAGGAGCATGGTGACCAGGCATAAGCCAGTCATCCAAGTTGAGTTACCATCTGATTCAGAGATTCTCTTACTAAAGAGGAAGGCTGTGGCAATTCCCACGAATAGTAGCACAAAGATCGCGCCAGTTGTTCCTCACGCCTAAGACTGCTAGCACCTACTCATTGGCACCTTCCAAGGGGAAGGCTCCCCCGATTCGAAGGATTGCCTCCTCTACGTTCGAGATTGGGTCTAGTTCCCATATTGCTCGACTTTCTCCTTTTTTATGTATTTTGACACCACGTAGATCCACAGATATTCTCATTAAGGTGATCAGACACGACATTAAAGAGAAGTGTACTATCTTGAAAGATAGAATTCACTACTCTACAATGGACCTAATCACCTGAATAAGGACTCCTAAGAATAATAGGTCTGCATGTGTACTAGAGAAGCTTCCCCTACTTTATATGAAAAAGTAAAGCAGGGTTTATTTTAAATCGAGTTTGTTAAGTTCCCTATAAGGGTAAGCCCCCATGGTTAATTACATCATAAAAAAGGGGATTCCTTAAGAATACTCTCGATTAAGATAAATGATCATTGCCTCCAAAGATTTTAATAGGTACGACTATCAATCGATTAGTTTATTTTGGAAGATCAAATGGGATTGATCAAAGAGAGGGAGTTATTATTAAAGCCAAATGAAGATAAGTAGGAGATGCTCACGATGCAAGGAAACCTAGAGAGTATCTCAAACTATCTTATGGTTAGGCTTTACATTTTTGAAATTGATTTAATTTATTTGAGTTGAATTTTTCATTAGAAATTTAGGGCTTATGATTCCACAACACAAGATTATGAAAATGCCTAGGAGGTGAGGATTTACACTTTTGGCCCACAAAGGGGAGAAGCAACATAAGAACCTAAATCTAAGGAACTTTGGTGAGGGACAAAAGGACAACATAAATCTAAGGTGAAAATGGGTATTTGGTTTACCTTCATAAGAGAGGAAAAATCACCCGACTACTTGGACTTACAACTGCCTGGCGGTGGCCTCTAACTAACTCCTCCTATGATTTTAAATTCATGTAGGCAAGTCATATATTTTATGCAAGATAGCTAGGCTATTATTTATTTAAAAAGAGACTAAGTCCTTAAAGTCACTCCCTAAGAGACTAAATCATGTACGGGCATGAATAATGACCAAGATCTAATGCAATTCATATTACATTTTATTTTCATTTTTGGGAAATCATTTGACTCAGGCTTATAGGATTCATATGCCTGATGCATGAGAAGTAAGATTATTGGCCAAAATTAGCGAGAAGAGAGGAGGTGTGTTTCCACCATGGCTCTCACAGGTCAAGCCAAATTTCTCTGGCAAAGGTGGAAGCCCTCCAACCAAGAGTGAAATAAGATGCTTTTGTGCATGATGTTATAAAGGAAATACTCATCCAGCTAAGGGGTTGCTAATTCTTTTATCTTGATTTTTTTTAACTTTGACATTAAGTAAGGTTATGAGTTATTTATTTTTAAATTTGAGTTGATTAATTTGGCATAAGATTTATTTTTTTCCCTAAGAGCCTAATTGTCATCCAATCCGTACATCAAGCAAAGAAGAAACTAGGAAAAGGATGACATATGAATGCACAAGCTAAACAAATCATCAATCAATTTATAAAGCTAACACAAAAGAATAATAAGCCATTTATGGTAGGGCACCACCGCACAAATCTGAAAATAAATTGGGTAGCTGAGCTCTACCCTTATACAACCCAAATTATAAATGAATTAAGTACAATTAAGTAAGGAATTTATTATTATGGGGGTCTTCAAGCTTCATTTCCTCATTCTTCTTATCTTCTTTCTTCCTCTTTTCTTCTTTCTTCTTTGATTCCTTCTTTTTGATGGTTGAAAGGTGGATGCTCCAAAGGCTTCACATGGTGCATAAGGCATGGCTTTATAACCAATGCTCATCCTAATCCTCATAACAATCATTCCAAAATTCTAATTATAAAAATTACATAAAAAGGGAAAATGAAAATCTAACTAACACCTGTAAAATAGAGATTAGCTAAAACAAATCATACAAATCCCAAGCATGTATATTGAACTTAACACCCCACATATGGGTGACTAAGTCCACCTAGCCCATTGGATTATTCTTAGTGGTATAAGCACCTGCCCAATAAAAGTATTTATATTTTTATTTGTTATAGTGCCCCTTAAGTGCAATCCCCTACAGAAGATAATGGTTAGACTAAGGTCGCCCTACCATTCAGTCTATGCACATACACCCTATCATTCAGTCTAAAATATTACATCATAAAATAAAAACAAATATCAAACTATGCACCGCTCTAACCTAAAGCTAGAAGTGGTGACTTAGCCTAATGTGTGTGCCTTTAAGGTTTGTGTGGTATGCTTAACTAAGACTTTAAGTTAGAGTTTTTTAAGTGTGAAGAATGTTCAACTTAGAGGAGGGTTTCATTTAAGTTGTTTAGTTATTTTGGGTTATTTTTATTTTATGTTTTGATTAGGTTCAAGTGAATCCTACAATTAACTACTAAGTTATAAAGAGAGGGAAAGAGAAGAAAACTTCCTTTTCTTTCCCTACCTTAAGTAATTTCTAAGGTAGATCCACATTTTAGTTTTATTTAGTGAATATTTTATTATGTGTTTTAATTAATCCTAAGTTTAGATGAACTCTAAACAAACCTATTCAAAAGAAAGGTATTTTAAGATTAAGTAAAGTGAATTAATATCACATAACACACATCATTTGATTTCTTTCCCGACATATATAACATGCATATGAATAAATCCTAAGCATATCTATACACACCAAATGGGAATGTTTGGCACACTTTATGATGAATGCCAAGTGAGTTACTTAAGAAAACTTTGACTGCTTATGATGCATGATTCTTCATCATTTAGTAGAAAAGGGGTTTCTTATCCAATTTTAATATGCACACACAAATGTATGAAAGGCATAAGTGAGTATGGTGCCATTGTTAGCACCAGGGGTGTAAACTACAAGACCTACTTAGGGCTACTTAAAGCCTTGCAACCCCAGGATTGTCCAGACTAATATACCACTTTCTTTAAATACAAACATATGTACTATAGAAATGAATGAAAAAGTAAGGATGCAAAAGTTTGTATTTGTAATTTGGATTTATTTATGCAATTTATATTTGTAAATGTAAGGATCCTTCTTAGGTTATAACATGGAAGGGGATATGAGTAGATTTCAGCAAGTCTTATGTTCTTTTAAAAGAATTATACACTTTGCAAATCTTATTCAAATCCATGTTAAGAGAAAATAAAGGAAGCAAACATACGACAAATTTTAAATTTACATGCAAGCTTTATGAATAAACTATAAGTAGCACACTTTCAATTTTGGTAATTTATTCATATATTTTAAAAATAATTTGGATTTAATAGTGATAATAGCCATTCATACTCTTACGTTAGCCAAAACATGCAATTTGATATAAAGGAAATATTTTCATTTTAAATTCAATTTTTAAAAAGGCATGAATGCATGAAATCATATGACACACATATTTAGCATATTGGGAAAGAACCAAAGCAATGAAAGCATGTAAACACATTCACTTTAATTAATTCCTAAGACAATCTTATGAAATAAGAGAGTGATTTTATTTGATCTTGAATTTGATACAATTTTTAAAATGTGAATTGAGTTTACTGTTCCTAACCATTCCCACATATGTTTGATATTTTTGTTCAATTTTTAGATGATTAAATTCATTTTATATTTTGATTAGGTTAAGGTGTGAATTAAGCATGTTAATTACCCCTTACTTACACCACCTTAGCATAGTTAATCAAATAATTATGAGCCAGTGAGATGACATAAAACCTTAGAAGGAATTTAAATTTGTAATGCACCTAGGAAGAAAGGGCCAAATGCAATTTTGATCATGATTAATGATTAATTAAGCTAAGGGGTTTAACTTAAGTAATTTCAAAACACCCCCCACACATATGAGTTGAATTTTAATTTCTTTAATTGAACTTGGGCTCTTGAACACCTAAGCATCTATCCCAAGTAGATTAATTAAGTTCTGGAAAGTTTTAGAATTTTTAAGAAATTAATTAAGAGAAAAATTAGTGAGTTAGCCCTTAATTAAGAGAGGATTAAGAAAAAAAGAGATTTTAAGGAATAGCTTAGGAAAAATGCCCCAAAATTACTTCATAAATCTCATATTCATTGAAGCAGACCTTAATCAGCTTCAACAAAGGATTAAACCACTAATTAAACTCTTAATTAACCTTAATTATATTAAGGAGATAATTAGGAAATGAATTAGTAATTTCCCCAATTAAGCCACCAATAAATCCCAAGATAACTAGGGGAGGCAGAAGACATCCCCCAAAATAAACTCAAGAAGTATGAGATTAATCAGTGGATTAATTAAGGAGTAATTTGTAAATTAAGATTTCTAATAAAACCTAAAATTAGAGAAAGACATGATTCAAAATTCATTAAAACTAATTTTAGAATATTCTAGGTTGAATTATCTTTCAATGGAAATTTACCTCATATTTTTTTTTATTTTTCTAGGTGGAGATATGAATTTTAAAAGTTTAGGTAATTAATTAAGAATTATTTAAACCTTAATTAATTCCCTAATCCCTACGGCATGACACGCAAGCGCTGACGTGGCTTACCTTTACACATGGTAAGCTCTAAGTGGCCACTTAAACATCACATCGTGGCACCGCGTGGTGGCGGCGCTACTCACTTTTTCTTCAGCCGTCCAATCAAGGATCAAACGGCTGAGATTAAAGCTATCATTCAGAGGGGATAAAATAGGATATAAAATGCAATTTAATCTTGGTTGTCCATCCAAAATACTCGAATGGACGGCCAGAGATACGTCCCTGCCATTGTTGTGAGCCATGGAGGCCGTCCATGCTTAAGGCCATGATCTGAGCTCGATTGAGCTCAGATTGAGATGAAATTTTACACACACCATTTAAACTTAATGGCAAACACATCTAACGGTTGAAACTCTATGCCACTAAATTTTCTTCCACAAAGCTCCAGACCACATTGAGTTTAGTGATAAAAAAATATCTAACCTTGTCGGAGGTGATCACCAGCACTCGATTCCCTTAGAGGAGCTTCATCTGGTTGAGATGAAGCTTTGGTGAAAGTTTTAGCTCTTGAGGTTGAGTGGGTAGCTCTATAGACCAACCCCTCCTTAGCTTGAGCTCAATTTTGATGGAATTGGATCTCCCCTTACTTTAAGAACTTGGAGGAGAGCTTGGGTGCGCTCGACTTAGTCCCCTAAGGGAGTGTGCAAAGGGAAATGACTTGGTATAGTGTATGGAGAAAGTTAGCAAATCCTTGGAGCTACCCTATTTTTTACTTATGGAAAACCGAGAAATGACAACTTGAATCTTTCTCTAGAGAGTTTAGGATCACTTGCAAATGGCTCCAATGACTCTCCCTTACTCAATCGGCAATGGCTCTATTGGAATTGAAGTGAATTAGGGGGAGTATATCTCCCCCAATGGCAATCGGATGGTCAAGAAGGGAGGAGCCATTTTGATCCAATTGACCTTAGGCAATGAGTTTGTTAGGTTGTTAGAGTTGTCCTTGAGTTTGTTTTAGGCTAGGGAGTGGAATGGTAACTCCCCATGTGCTCAAATAAAGTAGGGGCATGATTCCCACATGGCCAATTTGAGCCATGTGCTCGATTTTGGCCTTAGGCTAGGTTGGGCTAACCCAAACCCATTGGGTTGGGTGCACCACCCTCCCTAAGGTTCACTTGACCTATTAGGAGAGTATCAAGTAGGTATGAAGAGGAATTGACCAAATTCACCATGGATTTGACCAAAATTTACCCTATGGCCTAGGGGTAAAATGGTGAATTGGATGATTTTTGAATTTGGATATGTTGGGTATGTTGAGAAAATAGATTTGGCCAAGTTTAATTAGATTTGGAGTTCATTTGGTATGGTTTGGCTCATGTTGACCCATTTAGGTCAAAATGGGTCAACTTGGGTCAAGTTGACCAATTGATCAAATTGGGTCAAACCAACAGTTGGGTCAAGTTCATATGACTATTTGAAATATTTTGGTGGCTTTGATTTGATTTAATTTGGTTTAGGTTTGAATTTGGTTCATATGACTTCATTTAGGTCAAATGGGTCGAGTTGACCAGTTTGAACTATTTGACCTATTTGAGGGTAGGTCATGGGTAGGTTTAGATTTGGTTAGTCATATGAAGTGGATTGGTATCTTTGTTTCCAATCAATTTTAGTTAAGTTTGAGTTTGGCTCAAAATGACCCTTTAGGTCAAATTGGGTTTATGGTCAATTGGGCTAGGTTAGGTCTAGTTGGCCAATTGAGGCTTTGGTCAAGCTCAACAAGTGATTTGGAATGAGCTTGACCCATTGGTTTCAATTAATTTGGCTTAGATCAAGTTTTGACACATTTTGACTTTTTAGGTCAAATTGGGTCAACTTGGGTCAAGTGGCCAATTAGGCTAGGTTAGGCTCAAATGTTGACTTGGTCAAGTTCAAACATTGGCCGTGAATGAATTTAGATCAATGGTTTCAATCAATTTGGCCTATGGTGGATTTTGGCTATGTTAGGTTTCATTTTGGCTAAATGTTGACTTGGTCAACCCTAAGGTTTGACTTGGTTTGACCCAATTTGATTGATTGATCATCTCATGATGATTGTTGATCATGGTGAGAGGGATAGGTGAGTTTGATTCAATCCAATTTGGTTAGGATTAAAATTTGGCTCATAAGGGGTACTTTAGCTCACTTTAGGTCAAGTGAGCCTAAGTGGGTCAAATGGCTTGGTCAAAGCTTGATTTGAGTTTGATTGAACTTTTATATGGACTCATGATTGAAATATAAATCCATTTGTAAGTGATTTGAAGTCAACTGTGTTTTGATTCATTTAACGATTTCAAGTTCAAAGGGTGAACATGAAATGGATTTTGGCTTAATTTTTTAATTGAGTTTTGATTAAGTGATTGAAGTTTGTATTTGTATTTTGATTTATGATTGTAAGATTGATTGAATCATGAAGGAAAATCAAGAGTTTGGCTTGATTTAAAGTTGATTTGGCTAAGTTCAAGATTTTGACTTGGAAGGCTTACGTTGAATTTTAAATGAATTTGAGTTTGATTTTTGGAATTCGTTTTGATTGTTTGAATTTATATTTAATTTATATATGTGAATATAAATGAGAATATAAATGGGTTATGAGAAAATTTCATGGATTTGAAGTGATTTGATCATAACCTAAGCTAAGTCCTTAAGAGAAAATTAAGGGACTTAGGAAATTTTGGAATTTGAAATTTGGATTTGATTTGATTAATTTTGAATTTATATTTTAATTATATATGAGAATATAAATGAGAATATAAATGAGTTATGAGAAAATTTTTTAGATTTGAATTGATTTGAAGGTGATTTAAGCTAAGTCCTTAAGAGAGAGAGATTAAGGATTTAGGAAAGATTTGGAATTTTGAATTTGAATTTTGGATTTGATTTGAATTTATATTTCATTTATATATGAGGATATAAATGAGTTATGAGAAAATTTCCAAGATTTGAATTGATTTGAAGATGATTTAAGCTAACTCTTAAGAGAGAGATTAAGGATTTAGGAAAGATTTGAAATTTTGAATTTGAATTTTGGATTTGATTTGAATTTATATTTCATTCATATATGAGAATATAAATGAGAATATAAATGAGTTATAAGAAAATTTCCAAGATTTGAATTGATTTGAAGGTGATTTAGACTTGATTTTGGCTAAGTCCTAAAAAGGGGATTAAAGACAGACAAGATTTGGAATTTGGAGTTTGAAATTTTGAAATTGGTTTCAATCATGGATTTCAATCATTTGGCATTGATTTAAGTTTGGAGAAAATCAAATAAGATTGGTTTGGAGTTTGACTTGAAGGAAGGAAGGTGAGGAGTGGTTCAAGCTAAGGGTAGACAAATTTTCCTAACACCCCTAAGGCATGACCTACTTCTATGGATAACTCTTCTAAGTCTCTAGGGCTAGGTTGAGTGTCCACCTAATCACTAGATATGTTCTAAGATTAAGGAACTCTTAAAGTCTAAGAGAAGTCCTATGTCTATGATGGAGGGGTTGAGATCTCATTCTAAAAATGAGGTCAACAGACATCGAGAAAAAAGTAGAGCCGCATATCACATTCCACCCACACTTCATTCCATCATATGGACATGTGGGTAGGATGACTCGACCTCCACAGTGAGGAGAGGAAAAGCGGTCAGGGTGGAAGACCCCTTGGTTGGTCACCAGCCAACAGGGGTTATGTTCCAGTTAATAGGAGTACCCCTACTATTCACATAGACTTGGAATCTAGCTCGAAGGACAAGTCTAATGTGATTAGCATACCAACCAACCCCTCTCAGCAAGTTTTATTGGAGGTGACACTCGAGCCAGATAGCAACGAAGACCAGGCCTCCAAACAAAGCACGAATGTATTCGAATCAAGTGTATCTGAAACTCTCAGGTAGCAATTAAGAACCTTAGCTCTAACCTCACTTTCCTCTCAAAAAGTTGAAGGTTTAGTAATTAAGGAAGTCCCTCAATCTTTTAGAGATGTCAAGCTGAAGAGATTCCTATTGGGATCATCATCCTCAAGTACAGAAACTGATGTAGGACTTGAGGATCATTCAAATAAAGAATTAATGGAATTACCTTTTGATTGGTACTTAGCTTGTGTTCTTAATCTTATAAAGAAGGGTTTGATTCCTTATACATGGTCTAAGAATAGGTTAGAGCACTTTGAGAAGCTGTGGGACAACAGAGGCAGGGATGTACAATCAAGATCAGGACTAGGATTCAGTACAGTGGGTCCAGTCGATGACGATGATTACTGCTTAGTAGTCACCAATCAATCAGAGTCTGATAGGTTCTTTTCACACCACACTAACTCTTATGAGGATGTGTGTATAAAAACTTCAAATGATCTAGATGATATCCAGAGAAAAGATGTACCACTAAATTTTGAAGAGTAGATCCATTTAACAAATGATAAGCTCAAAGAAATCAATCTCGGGATGGAAGAAAATCTACACTCGACATACATCAATTAGTTGCTAAATGAAGAAGAAACCAATGACTTAGTTAGGCTATTAACTGAGTTTAAGGACTGCTTTGCATGGAGCTATGAAGAAATGTCTGGTTTATCTCCTGACATAGTATTCCACAAACTTGCAATAGATCCTAATGCCAACCCTATCAAGTAAGCTCCTAGATGCATGCAATTAGAAATCGAATAATAGGTCATTTTTGAAGTCAAGAAACTAATCGATGTTGTCTTCATCAGGGAAGAAAAATACTCTACTTGGTTAGGCAGTGTCATCCTAGTCAAGAAAAAGAATGGCCAAATTCACGTTTGCGTCGATTTCAAGGACTTAAACAAGGCAAGTCCTAAGGATGGGTTTCCTCTTCCTATACCAAAATTAAAGATAGACATCGCCTCATCTCATGTGATTTTCTCCTTCATGAATGGGTCATCTGGCTACACCCAAATCAAGATGGCCCCCGAGGATGAAAAAAATACTGCTTTTTGAATCCCGATCGAAATATATTATTATAAGGTCATGCCTTTTGTCCTTAAAAATGCTAGTGCTACATACCGGCGGGTCATGACTCAAATATTCAACGAACTCATCCATCATCAGGTTGAGTGCAATGTTGATGATCTAGTAGTCAAAAGTAAAGAAAAGGAAGACCATCTCTTTGACTTGAGAGTAATTTTTGAATGGTTAAGATAATATAACCTTAAAATGAATCCTCTGAAGTGTGCATTCGGAGTAGCTTCAAGAAAATTCCTTAGGTTTGTTGTCTGACACCAGGGAATAGAAATAAATCCAGAAAAGATCAAAGCTATCTTAAAAATACCACCTCCCAAAAGTTTAACTCAACTTAGATTTTTTTGAGGACGGTTGGCATATCTAAGCCACTTTATCTCCAATCTATCGAGAAGATGCAAGCCATTTTCAACACTTATCAAAAAGAAAGTCAAGTTCAAGTGGGATGATAAGTATTAGCATGCCTTTCAAGACATTAAGCAGTATTTGGTGAAGTCGCCGCTTTAGACTCTATCCTCGGTGCCACTCTTTCTCTACACCGCCACATTCTTAAAAGATGCATTTGCATTGATAAAAAAACTGATTACAATGTAGAAAAAGCTAAAGAAAGCAAAAAAACTAGCTACTAACAAAGATATTTCCTATCCTCCTCCAAAAGAGCAAAACTGTGGAGGAATAGTGTGATTATCTAGACTATGCCATACAAAATCAAAGCTAGTAGCTATATCTGCACAAAAGTTTGCAAGAGTGTTGTTAGATCTATTTGTGTATACAAAAATAACCCGTGGAAGTTCTTCTAAAGCGATGTCGAGCATCCTAAGTCGGTTCGCCATATTTCATTGTTAAGAGAAAGTTTGAGGTGATCCACCACACCTTTATTATCTCCTTCAATGATAATGCCCTTGTATTCCCATCCACGGTTCAATAACTTTGCTAGTAGAGCATAGCCTCCAGTTCAACAGATGTCTGTCCCAATGAAAACAATGACCCATGGCTGAGGAAGTTGCCATTTGCATACCTTAGCACCACTAATACCACCCCATTGGGAAGGAGTGAGCCATCCACGCTTTGATCCCGAGGGGGAGGACACCACAAATTTAGTTTGATCGCCCCATAAGGGGTGATGTCCCATTGCTTCGGATAGGATAAGAGGAAGAATGTGTGATAGAGCTTAATCGGCGAATAGTCTTCGGGGTACCATGGCTACGATCGTGAGTCTTGGCAGTGCGACTTATCCACACATGGTACACAATTGCACAATACATTCTAGCCCAACATAAGTTGTCACTGCGTACCTTAGTGAGAGCTTGGAGTAAATCTTGCAAATTGCTGAAAATTGGGATTGAAATATGTTGCCAAAACTGGATAATGTTGTTCGTGACGAGCATTGGACAAATGTGTGTTCTCATCCTGATTACACCCCCAAGGGCAAAGGGTGGTGTGAGTTAAACCCCTCCGAGCAAGCTAGGTGTTGTTTGGCAAGGAGTCGTTGATGAGCCGCCACCGAACAGCTTTTCCCTGGGTGGGAGTTTCAAATTCTGCATGGTGTAAAATAACTGAAATTTCAGCAAAGCAGATTTTGTATAAAATGGATGTGAGAGTTGTCCCCATAGGTGCCTTGATGAGCTCTGGATGTCATGTTGATGTTCCTCTTCAATAGAAATGTTGGAGATGAGTTCAACAAGCTCCAATCCAAAAGGATGTGCAGATTTTCAGCTTTCCGTGTTCTGCTTTCAGAATCGCTTCCACCTTCCATTCCTCCATGCACTCCATGTTGAGAAATGTCCCATTTGGATAGCGGTCGGATATCCAAATGGAGTTTAGAAAGTCCACCTCTTTGCCATTGCAAATTCTCCATTTTAAATTGGTTCAAGGTGGAAGCACCATTCAATAATTTTCCAGAATTGGAGTCTCCGCTTGGGTTCCCTATGCCATGGGTCCAACCCATACTTCTCGATCAAGCACTTGTGGAGCATTGGTGGGTTTAGAGAGGAATTCCCAAGCCATTCTAGCCCTTACCATTCCATTTTCACCATGTGTAGTCCAAGGCCTCCTTTGTTAGTTGGCATGCGATTTTGTTCCAAGCAACATAGTGTAATGATGGTTGTTGTTTCCTTGCCAAAGGAAGTTCCTAGCAAGCTTTTCAATCCCTCTCAGTAATTCCCTTGGGAATTACTTGGGGTTTGGTACATAGAGATGCACAGCAAGGATGTCCTTATGAGTGTAAGTCGGCCCGCCATTGAAAGGTGTCTAACTCCCCAAGAGCTGATTTTGTCTCTAGCCTTTTGGAGGAGTTGATGAAAATCTAGTTTTTAACTTCCTCATGGAAAGCTTGATGCCCAAGTAATCAAGCTCCTCCACTCTTCTGAAGCCAGTGAGCCTGGTGATTCTATTGGCCTTCCATCTATGTGTGGCTTTGAAAAACTATGACGTTTGGTTGCATTGATACGCCTGCCCAAATAAGAATTTTGAATATGGAGGACACCTTTATGCGTGAGCCATGGAAGCTTTGGTATAAGAAAATGTCATCCAGATAGAGAAGGTGTGATATCGTGTTCCTAGTTGGCAATAGGCACACCAAATTCAGACCATGTTGCTTGATGGCAAAAGAGAGCCTGAGCAAAGGATAAAAGATAGGAGATAACGGCACCCTTGTCAAGCCGCCACTGCTTGTATCCACCCTGTTCTTTGCCCATTTAACAAGAGGGAGAAGGAAGGCGAGAAATGCACTGGAGGAGCCAATTCAAACTTCATAGGTAATCCAAATCTAGGATGATGGCTAAGGTTTCCCAACTCATTTTCAGATGTTTGTTCCATGTCAATTTTAATTGCCATAAAACCTTCCTTTGAGGTGGAGTGTTGGAATTTATTCATGATTTCTTGGGCCACCAAGCAGTGGTGGGAGATAGATCTAGAAGGCACAAATGCACCCTGCTCTTCAGAGATGAGATTTGGTAGAATGTTTTTCACCTGGTACAAGGATCTTTGCTATGACTTTGTAAGCGCTCTACAAAGGCTTATGGGTCTATATTTTGCGTGACAATCGATTGGAGGACTTAGGTATAAGAACAACCAAGGTTTCCTTCCATTGAGGAATCATAGTGCCACTACAAAAAAACTCCTTGATAGCCCACAACATCTTGGCCAATAATCCTCCAAAAGTGTTTGTAAAAGGATGTTATGATGCCATCAATACCGTGTGCACGATTAGCTCCCATCGATTTGACCGCCTCCATATTTCAACCTCATTAGTATCCTCATCCAGATCACGCACTGAGGTGAGATGGGCCAAGGAAGGCCAATTGTTGGTGGTAATAGGATGTCCACTTCGTTGAAAGAAGTTCATAAAAGCTTTGATTAAAACCGGGTCCTCCGTAACTGCCATCATCAAGTTTGAGGGTGTTAATTATTGGACCTCTTCTAGCATTGCCACAAGATGAAAGTAATGTGTGTTGGCATCCCCCTCTTCAGCCCACCTAGCTTTAGCTCTTTCGCCACCAACAAGATAAACGAGCAAGGGTAGAGTTCAGCTCATTTGCTTTAAGGCGGAGGTCTCTTTCTGTCGCTCGGTCATCCCTCAGGAGAGCAATCACCTCTCAGAGAATTTCTTCTTGGAGGGTGTCCCTTTGCTTACTCAAATCTTTGAGCTTGTTTTACTCTAGTAGAATAAGTTCCTTAGTGTATACCTGCATTTTCTGTCCAAGTTTTCACTGACCCTTCATAGTTGCTTTGCCAACTTTTCCACACTAATTTCCAAGCCATAGGATAAGAAAGCCAGGTGTCTTCAAATTTCAGCCACCGTTGTAATTTCCAGCTCTCCTTAGAACTGATTTGGAGAAGAATGGGGCAATGATCTGATGCAATCCTTGGAAGGTGTTTAGTTTGTGCAAGGGGAGGAGGTTGGAAGCAATGGAGTTGATAAGGAAGCGCCACCCATATACTACTGTTTTATCTTTGTTGTTGGTCTATGTGAATCTAGGGTAAAAGTCACTCATGTAAGTCCCCATTGGTGAGGAACTCCATCATCTCATTGTCAGCTGAAGCTTTTAAACGCTTTCCCCTTTTTTGTCTTCGCCTCATAGATGCGTTAAAATCTCCTCAGACAATGGCGTAAAGTTGGTATTCAAAGAAAGGAGTTAAGGTGTCCCAAAGTCTCCCAAGTGTGATAGTCTTTGTTAGCATAACAAATGGTCGCCTCCATATAGCTTTATCCGCAGTATGCCAACAATGCATTGTTCATTTTGCACATAGAGAAAGTGATTAAGTCACTTCTCCAAAGAGCAAGGATACCTGATATTCCTACCGCTGGTTGGTGTAGAAAATCCCATGCCTCGCAATATTATCAATTTCCTTCCTTGTGACATCCTCCACTTTGGTTTCTATAAGGCCTATGAAGAGAGCATGGTGCTCCAAGAATTTGTCGAGATAAGGTCGGCCTTTTGACCCCCAATTCCACATAATGATGGAGGTCATGGGTGGACGCCATGGAGGGAACCTCCCCTTCATCGATGTGAAATTCACTCTTTTTCGCTTCCTTGGGATGACTTTGATTGGTCCAAGCCTCTGAAAGTGTGCTTAGACACACCTGCTTTGCCCACTCTTTCTTTGTGTTTGAATAGAGTAGTGGCATCTTCCCTCCTCTAGAAAAGTGCTTGCATTTGCATTTGGGATGTGGATGCATCCTTTTTCCTGGACATGGTGAGTTTGTTTAGCATTCGCCCTGTGTGGAGTCATCTGAGACAGATTATCTCTTCCTCCCTCGCAGATCGCTTTGATCCCGCAGTTTTGCTTTGGGAGTGCCTCCTTTGACTGAGTTTCGAGGCCTATTTTTCTTCCTTGTGACTAGTGACCATGGGTCTGTAAGACTTATCCAAGTCATTCTCCAGTATAGTGTCCACAGTGTTCCTTTCCTTGACTATTGGTGAAAAGTTGCGTAAATCTGCCAGTGGGTGGCCGGTCAAACTGCTTTTCTGTCGGTCCCCGCTTGGAGGGAGGGGTGCTGGTCTGCAGGTAGTGGGCTTTGTAAGGTTCAACTTGTTCTAGAAAAGGAGGATCCTTGTCGCACTTGATCCAATGAGGGAAAGACATGTTGAGTTGAATTATTTTCTGATAGTGCGTTTTTTCTGCTCTTGTACCTTGAATTGGTCCGGTTTTGCAATGGGTTTGTGGAACAAGAGGGAGAGCTGAAAGGATTGATAGGAGCATGCATTTTAGCCTTTTCGGCAAGCTTCACTTATGGCCAACTATTCCACATTTAAAGCATAATTGTGAAATTCCTTCATACTCCACCTTTTGGAAGAAGCTGTAGCCATGGATCCATATTCCGTGAGGGAGTCATTTTGATAGATCGATCTTGACACAAATCCTAGCATATGTGCTTTGCCCCATTTGCTAGTTTGGTTATCCATCCATAATGGTTCACCATGAATGAAGCTATCCGGCGAGGTTGTTGTCATCCCAATAAATGAGTGGTAGTGGAGTCGCATCCACGAGGTGTGGTCAATCTGTAGTGAATCGGAGAGAAAGTGGGGTCCATTTATCCATAGCGATGACGTTGGCGATAAACCACGGTCCATTGCTAAGAATCAAGGCCAGCTTCAATAGATTGGAAAATACATAAAAAGCCCGGGCCAACAAGGACCAACTCAAAATTTTCCCATTGACTCCATTTGCGTCTCGGATCAATGAGTAGTAGGGGAGCTTCTTGCCTAGCGCTTTTCCAACAAGCGCCTTCGCCCTTTTGATATTGTTTTGCATGGAGTGGTTATCAAGGGTGACACCCACTCCTTCTTTGTCTTGGACTTCTTCAAATTTATATTTCAAGTGGGACCATTGGTCGCCTAAGCATTGTTCTGTGTCTCCGACCTTTGTCTTGTGAGAGAGGCGCCTTGTTTTGGTAAGCTAGAACTTGCCATGTGCCTTGAACCTAAAATCGCTTGGTTGTTGGCTTTGGGAAAACCGATCCTTTGAACTGGAAATATAGGGCTGTGCTGACTTCACCTGAGGGAGGACAGTGGATGGAGAAACCCCCTCATGCATAGGGACATCAGAGTTGCTTGCTGTTTGGCCAAATTCCCTTGAAACTTTCTCTGCATTTCACAAACAGTTGTGTGTTCTGATTCAAGAAATCGAGGTATGGGGTCGGCTGCCTCCCCTCTCAAGCAAGGAGTACCACCGAGAATTGACATCCACGCAGCTTGTATCTACCGTGTGTCGGCCATCTCAAATCAAGAGATGCCTTGCCCTCTAAAGCCGATCGACTCACCGTGGACTCTTGGGAGATCACATTGTGCATACCGCAATTGCGCTATACCGATAGAACCCGGGGTTCGAATTCTATTAGCAATTGCGATCCATGGTGCACTTCAATCCATCCTCAGTTTGGCTGAAGCCAGTGCCGCCCGTCAGAGCCTGCCGCGGCAGAAAGAATTCTTCGCTACACTGCCACATTGGATGACTCCCTCAATGCTTTGTTGGCCCAAGACAACGATGAAGGGAAGGAGAGTGCTCTCAACTACCTCAGCTGTCATCTGAATCCTATTGAAGCGAACTACCCACCTATCGAGAAACATTGCTTAGCTTTAATCTTTGTATCCCAAAAGCTACAGCACTATATGATTTCTCATAAGGTGAACTTTATTTCTAGAACCAATCCACTGTAGTATCTCATGACACGATCAAGGCTATCCTGACATTTGGCACATTGGTCCATGATTCTCTCGCAGTTTGATATCATATTTGTACCCCTCTGTGCGATGAACGGACAAGCACTAGCAGATTTTCTAGCAGCACACCCACTTCCAGCTGATTCACCACTTAGTGATGATCTCCCTGACGAACAAATCATGAGCTTAGGGGAGGTTGACAACCACCGATGGGAGATGTATTTTGATGGTGCGGCTTCTTTTCATAAAGGAGAAACACCACGATCTACTCTTTTAGGAAAGGTAGAGGTAGGAATAGTTCTCTTAACTCTAGACCGCTATGTGATGAGATTCTCATACTATCTCTCCAATCCCTGCACCAACAACGAAGCTGAGTATGAGGCTTTGATTTTCAATATGGAGTTAGCCATTATAGTATATGTCAAGAGCATCAACATCTATGAGGATTCTCAGCTAGTCATTAACCAGATTGTCGGGTCCTACAAGGTTCTCAAACCTAAGATTCATCATTACCACGAGTACACCATGAAGCTGTTGGCCCAAATCCTTGAAGTCACCATCTACAAGATTCCCCAAAGCAGAGAATGCAGTAGTAGATGCTTTGGCCAAACTTGCCAAGGAATTGGCATGTCCCGAAGATAAGTCCATTCCACTATGGGTGTCCAAAACAGACAAGTCATATCCCTTATTGATGATGAACTCATCGAGAGACTTTTTCTTGAAGGGGAGGTTATCATTGCAAACAAAAATGAGGGGCTAGACTGGAGGCAACCGTTCATAGATTACTTGAACACCGACGAACTATCTCAAGAGAAATCATAAGCCCATCAGATGAAACACAGAGCTCTCTCCTATGCTTTCATGGATGGCACCTTGTACTGACGATCCTTCGATCAAATGTGGTTATGTTGTTTGGACAAGCATGAAGCCCGTAGGATCGTGATCGAGGTTCATTCAGGTCTATGTAGAGTGCATCAATCCAGTCCAAAGATGAAAGCAAAGATCAAGAGACTAGGATACTACTGACCTTCAATGATTACAAATTTTATGGATGTATCTAAGAGATGCCATCAGTGTCAGGTACACCGTGTGGTCCTACATCAATCACCCAACATTCTACATCATACTTTTGCCTCATGGCCATTTGAGTGTTGGGGTACTAACATTGTGGGTCCTATCAATCCTCCTCCTTCCAAGGATCATCGGTTCATTTTAGCTATCATCGACTACTTTCCAAGTGGTCGGAGGCAGTCCCACTCAAAGAGGTCACAGCTCAGCATGTGCTTTAAGTTTTTAGGAACCATATTGTATATAAGTTCGAGGTGGCTCGATGAATTATATTCGATAATGGTACTGCATTCAAAAGCCAAGATCAACAACTTTCCCAAAAAACATGGTATATATTGGAGATACTCCACCATCTACTACCCCAGAGCAAACGATCTAATAGAAGCATTCAACAAAACTCTCATTCAGATATTAAAGAAGACACTTGATGACAGTAAATAATAATGTTATGAGCAGTTGGTTGAAGCTTTGTGGGCATACCGCACCACATATAGGACTCCAACTCAATATATCCCATTCTCCTTAGTGTATGGATCTGAAGTCATTCTACCTTTAGAAGTTTAACTCCCATCACTAAGGATAGCATTGGGTAGCAAAATCACTACAGAGCAAAATGCCAAGTTGCAGTTAGAAGAGCTGAAAAGTTTGGAGGAGAGACGCCTACAAGCATGCCAAAATCTCGAGTTATACAAAGCCAAAATGATTCAAGCTTAGAAGTTGGTCCACCCTAGAACTTTCCAAGTAGCAGAGCTTGTCCTAGTTCTAAGGAGACCAATTGTTGCCCATCGAAAGATGGAAGGCAATTTTGACCCCACTTGGGAAGGCTCTTTTGTCATAGAAAAGGCCTACCATAGAGGATCTTATCAGCTTATTGATTATAAAGGGGAACACCCAATGCTTCCAATTAATGGGCTCTATTTGAAAAAATATTACCCATAAAATTATGCTTGAAAATAATTATCATCAAAAGAACAAAAATTTCATTTCAATTCATCAAAATCTCCTCTTCTTTCGAAGCATTGTTTGCTTGTCTTGTGAATTTGTCATGACGTATTTAGGATAGTGTAAAAGAACCCAAGAGGCATCCTATCCCTCTTTCATAACACGAACACAATCAAACATAATTTTTTTGCGCTATTAGAATAGGTGTGAGAGAAGCTAAGAGGCATCATATTTCTACTAGCACAACTAAGTTAGGTGTAAGAAAACCCAAGCGGCATTCTTTCTTGGTGGGAATCTTAGATTTCAATTCATCTTCCTTTTTTAACATAAATAAAAAATAAACAAACAATCAAACATAAATCTTTTATCTCGGGCTATTTTGATGTGGGAGCAAGCCCCCTGTGGCACTCACTCATTAGCTGCTCTAGGTCGGGCTAACATGCTACCTTGCTAGTATGTCACCCCAATGGTCACTTGTCCGGTGGATATGAGTCCCCACGCTTTCTTCTTAACTTGACTAGTGCAAACCAATGAGTGCCTTGCTAGTTTGGTAGGCTTTACTGCACAACTAGTAAGCTACCTCATGTTGACTTTGGTTAAGAAGATGTGAGTCCCCACACTTTCTTCTTGAACTAACCATCATGTACTGACTAGGTTGAGTATATTTGAGGTTTAGGGTAAGTCTTCCAGTGGCTCCATTCCTCTTGACTACTCTTGAGCTGATATAAGTCTCCCAATGGCATTCACTCAGTAGTTGCCCTAGGTCAGATAGCACCTGTTGAGCCAAAGACAGAATATCCCAGCAATCAGTTTTGTTATAGGAGGATGTGGGTCTCTATGCTTTCTTTCTAGGCTGATTATTGCAAACCGACGGGCACCTTAGGTTGGTTGATGTTCGTTATGCTGACAGCGACTCACCCAGTAAATACACCACTCTTGGCAGATGTGAGTCCCTGCACTTTCTCCTTGAGTTGGCCACCGAATACCTATGCATATTATCTTGTCCAGGGTTTTGGATCAAGCCCTTAGCATTCTACTTGGATCACATTCTTTGCGACCCCATTTAGACACTACCTAGGTTACTCTTGAATTGGACAGTCCCCTTTCCTAGTAGCCACCCTTGTGGTTGGAGAATTTGTTTAGCAGATGCATAAATTCTTCTTTGGTTCAGTAAATCTGAGATATGTCTAGGCTAATATAAGCTCCTTCTCAGTATGATCCCTCATAAACTAATAGGGTCCATGATAAATAAATAAAATAAACAAATAAATTATTTCACTTATAGATTAGGAATTCAAGCCCCCAATGGCCCATTTCCCAAGCAGGCATCCTATCTTTAGGGCAGTGTCAGCAGAACTCCTTATAGGAATTGCGACCAGTTTCGCTAAGATAAGTCCTGTCAAGACTCTCTCCGTAGCCTTTTAAATGTTCAATCTATTTTTCCACAATCAGGTTACCTTGACTGTCATTCTTCTTTGAAAGATATAAGTCTACTACACATTCTTTTTAGCATGACTGTCACAAATCGATGAGCAACCCTAGGTCGGGTTCGATTTGTTTCCCAAGCAATCGATCCCCTCAGTGGTCTTTTGTAGTGGAAGGTGTGAGTCCCTGCACTTTCTTCCCCTGAATTGACCATTGCAAACCGAAAGGCACTCCTTTGGTTGGATAGTTCTCCCCTCGGTTGGGAAGCTACTCCCTTTGGTTCAGTAAATCTGAGATAGTTCTAGGGTGATATAAGCTTTTTCTCAATGTGATTCGCAAACCAATGGAATTCATCAAAAATAACTAAAAAATTGAAATTAATTTTGACTTTCTTTGTGCTGATTTAAGTCCCTCAGCGGCATTCACTTAATAGTCAGCCCTAGGTTAAGTTTGATTTGTTGCACAAGCAACTGATCACCCCAATGGTTCCTTCTTTTAGAAGAAGTGAGTCATGGTGCTTTCTTCTTAACTTAGCCATTGCAAACTGAAAGGCAATCCCTTTGGTTGGCTAGTCCTACTATGTGGTTGGTAGACTATCCCTTTAGATTGATAAATCTAATTTAGACCAAGGCCCATGGCCCCTATTCAGTGCAGTCCATTGCAAACTGATGGGATCCATTAAAAATAACTAAAAAATAAAATTAATCTTGACTATCTTTGAGCTGATTTAAGTCCCCCAGTGGCATTCACTCAATAGTCAGCCTAAGGTTGGGTTCAATCAGTTGCCTCACCAATGGATCACCCCAGCAACTGGTCCCTACTTTATAGGATGTAAGTCTACTATACTTTCTTTCTAGTACAGTTGCTGCTCACCGAAATGCAACCCCTTTGGTTGGATAGTCCTAATATATGGTTGGTAGACTACCCCTTTGGATTGATAAATCTGAGTTAGGCCTAGCCCTACATGACCCCTACTCAGTGCGATCCATCGTAAATCAACAGGGTCCATCTCAAAATACAAAAATTAAAAAAAAAATTTGAAATAAATTTAACCCTCCTCCCTCAGTGGAGTCAAACTAAACAAACAAAATAAATCAATCAACCTCCCCCAAGTGGTGTCAAAATAAAAAATAATCAAATCAAACAATTAAACAAATCAAATCAATCTACTTCTTCTTAGTGAGATGCAGGTCTTTTCAGTTCCTCAGCAAATCCCCAATTCTAATCCCTCAACTGAATTCACAACCTCTTCTCCCTAGTGGATGACTTGAACTTGCTCCCCTAATGGAGAGTTCACTTTTTTCATCCCTAGTGGAGCACCAAATCCTAAATCAACAAATCAAATCAAATTTCTCCCTAGCGAGAGACAAATCAAATCAAACTTCTCATCCCCTTACGGATGACTTGAACCTTTTCCTTAGTGGAAGGTTCACATACTCAATCCCTAGTGGATTCCACCTTCACTCTCTTATGTCTTTGACCTAAGTAGAGTCACATTGCACTATGCTCTTGATTCCTTCTACACCTTGGGTTAGGAGTAGATCATTTTTGTTAGTGTTCATGATCATTCATTATTGTTGATCATTTTGGTCAACACTAATACGTGCGATGTACCTTGTCAGTCACACCATACCTATTGGGCGCCCTTTATTGACCTCATTTTTAGAATGAGCTCTCAACCTCTCCATTTTAGACATAGTATTCCTCTTAGATAATAAGAGTTCCTTAGTCTTAAGACACTTCTAGTGATTAGGTGAACACTCAACTTAACCCTAGAGACTTAGAAGAGTTAGCCATAGAAATAGATCATGCCTTAGGGGTGTTAGGAAAACTTGCCTACCCTATAGCTTGAACCAAATTCTTACTTCCTTTTTTCAAGTCAAACTCTAAATCCAAACCAACTTCAAACTCAAATCAATTCCAACTTAATTGATTTTCTCAAATCCAAATCAACTTCAAACTCAAATCAACTTTAATTCCAAATCAAATCTTAAATCAATTCCAACTTAATTGATTTCTCAAATTCAAATCAATTCCAAAACTCAAATCATGTATCAATTCCAAATGATTGATATCCCTAATCAATTCCAAATCCAAAAATCTTTTCTAAGTCACTTTGATTTCATCTTATGGACTTAGCTCAAATCAAATCCAAATCATTCCAAATTCAAAAGATTTTCTCATAATCCATTTATATTCTCATTTATATTCACAAATATAAATGAAATATAAATTCAAATGACCAAAACTAAATCCAAAACCTAACCCAAATCAAACTCATGTTCATCCTTTGAACTTGAAATTATCAAATGAATCAAAACCTATTTGACTCCAAATCACTTGAAAGTGGATTTATATTTCAATCATAAGTCCATATGTGAGTTCAACCAAACTTGAATCAAGCCTTGATCAAGTCAATTGACCCACTTACGCTCACTTGACCCAAAGTGACCTAAAGTACCAAGTCAAACCTAGCCTTTGACCAAGTCAATATTTGACCCAAATGAAACCCAAACTAGCCAAATTCCATCATTGGTCAATTAGATTGAAACCATTGATCAAAACTAATTCATGATAAATAATTGGACTTAACCAATTCATCATTTGAGCCAAACCTAGCCCAATTGGCCACTTGACCTAAGTTGACCTAAAAAGTCAAAATGGGTCAAATCTTTATCTAAACTAAATTGATTGCAACCAATGGTTCAAATTCATTCTAAATCAGTTGTTGAACTTGACCAAAGCTTCAATTAACCAATTGAACTTGCCTCAACACCTAACCCAACCTAATTTGGTCAAATTGGTCAACTTGACAAATTTGACCCTCTTGAACCTAAGTGAGTCAAACCCAAACCTAGACCAAACCAACTCAAACCCATTGGGACCAAAACATCCCAAATCATCATATGAACCTAACCCAAGCCTTGATTTGACCCAATTTGACCAATTGGTCAATCCAACCCAACCTAGCCCAAATTGCTCAACCCAACCCAACCTAACCCAAATGGAACCCATTTGACCAAATGAAACCCAATTTGATTGTCCAAAATCATTTGGAATTGATAATTGAACATAAGCCAATTCTCCATTGGATATAATTTGGTCAAATGAGTCATTTGACCCAATTAAATTCAAACATAATCCATTAACTTGGGTTAAAGTAAATGCAAAATGAAATTTAAAATGAGTTAACTTAGTGCAATTCAAATTGTATAGATTAATCATATTAAAGATGACATATCACTTAATTAAGTCAATCAAGTCATTTCACTTAACCAAAAATCCAATTCAAAATACATAAAGCCAAATGGATCAACATACCCAATGCACTTAGAAGATTGAAAGTTAATAATTTCCTAACTCATGGAGAAATATTAATGGCTAAGTGCATAAACATTTAACACTAAATTGAACATTAATCAAAGAATGAAATTGTGTTAAAACCAATTATCCAAGGGTTAGTTAAATGCACTAATTCCAACAAAATCACATGGAATGGGGATGAGGCTTCCTTAAACCATTCTAATGAAGGTTAACATCCCTAATTAAACCATTTAAACTTCTCTTGCTTTATCACACTAAAGTCTAATGGTTAAATGAGGAGGGAAGGGGAGAAAGTCAAAGGTATCTTCCCATTTGCTAAGCCCATTCCTCATCATCCATTTGGGAGAAGGCTGCCTTCCAGTGAAGGCAGCAAAGTTAGCTAAGTTCCAAGCTTTCCATTCCCTCCTCCATTCAATAAAAATGGAAATAAAAAGGTAAGAGGGGGTCAGCCAAAAGGAATTCCAACCTACACACTTTCAAAACCCAAATTGAAGCATTCCATTACCTTCACCACTCAAAACTGAACCCAAATGAAATTCCTTGACATATGGGAGAAACAAAAACCTCAAAATCGAAAGCTTAGTTTGTCTAGGGAGCAATCCGCATGACTAGGATCCAATTCCTTTGGTGATCAAGCTGACTTCAAGGTTCCAAAGCTATAGGAATCAATTGCGAAGCCAATCGATCACTGGATCAAGGTTTGCCATTAACACCCCCCTCATTTTTTCTTAAGCTTTCGGCTGTCATCATTTTCAAAGAAAACTTGATCTCCAATGAGATCAAGCCATATATAATCATAGGATCTCCTTCAAAGATTGTGTAGCAATTGAAATCACTCAATTTCATTGCCTAGATCGCTCAAAATTGAGGAAAAACCATTGATGGTTCTCGGCTCCCACAGAGGTTAAGGGAGATGAAATCAGGACCCCGTTTCTTTTAAAGAAACAAACGGTGCAGATCTAGGTGCACCAATGATTTAAAACCCTTAAGGAACGGCGGGAGTATCTGCCGTCTCTTTGATCGGGCGCCACTGAGATCTCGCATTTGCCTTGGCGGCCTTGACGCCGCGTGGCTCCCGTGACCAATCTGCGCGTGCCATGCAGACCGCGTTTCTGCGTGGACCCCGTGCCACTTAAAAATCATTAAGTAACGATTTAAATTAATTAAAAAAAAGTACAAAAAATTCTAAAAATCATGGAAAAATAAATACAAATCAGAACAATTCAAATAAGGACTCTATGGATTCATCTTAATGAGGGGAATCCATAGAAATTAAAATCTCTAATTTTTATTAGGTATTTTCCCCTTAATTTGAGTTTAATTGAAATATATTAAATCCTAATTATTCTCAAATTAATAATCTAATTAATATGAAACTTTGGGCAAATGAAATTAAGCATGTAACACACTTTAAGTGAATTTTTCATGATTTAATTCACTCGATTTAATGGAAATTGCAATTTCACATGCTTAATGGATATATTAATTAAATTAATTAATCCTTAATGAAATACTTAGGGAATTTTAATCCAACAACCTTAAATCACCCTAATGAACTTTAGTGAACATTAAAGCATCACTAAGACTCAATTAAATCCAATAATCCTTAATTGACTTAATTAAGCAATTACATGAATTAAATAATTCAATTAAATAACCTGAACTTAATTAAATCATAATAAATCAACCAATTAACCAAAAATAATGAATAAACCCTCAATGGAAAGGTATTTTAGTAAGGAACCTATGAAAAGTAAAAACCCTAACTTAATCCAATTAAATTAGGCATAATTTGAGTTTTAATGAAATAATTAAAACTCTAATTACTCCCTAATTATAAGTCTAATTAAGATGAATTTTGTACACATGAAATTGTCATGTAACCTCACTTGCCAAAAAATTTTCAAACCCAATTGATCTCTAGTTTAGAAGTTATTGAATTTCTAAAATCCCTAGATCAATATTCATCAAATAATGGATTAAGAAAATCCACTAATTCGTTAAATCATTTAATAACTTAAACCAATCTTAATCAAACATCAGATGATTCTTAGGGAATGTTTATTAATAGTAGTAAGCCAAAGAACTTAAATAATTACACATTTAAGGATTAATAAAACTTGATAATCTAATGAAGAGAAATAAAAATAACTTAAATTAAAATAAATGCTTAATGAACCTTAACACTTGCAATTAATCTAACCTAAGAATAAATATCAAACCTTAACCTAAGCACATTAGGTTAATATACACTGAATTAAATCAACTTAATAACTTAATCTAAAAGGATACATAAACCTTTAACATAAACCAAACAAACAAACCAAATTAATATAAGTAAATTAATCCAAATGAAACTATACATAATCAACATAATATTATGTTAAGAATCAAATCAAATCAACATTACCTTGAGATTTAAAATTAATCAACATAGGATTAGGTTCCAAACAAAATTAATTAATAAACAACTTAAGCTTAAGCAAAATCAAATGAAAATCTGATTAAACCTTAGGACAAAATGAACTCATAATCAAACTAATTAAATCAAACACAAGTATAAAGAATAAAATAATTCAACTTAATGAAATAAAGAAATATGAACAATTAAACATATAACTTAAACTAAATTAAATGAAAATAACATGAAAAATCGAATAAACACAAATAAAAAAATATATAATCACATACAACAAAAAAACATAAGTCAAACCTTAACTTAAACATTTTCAAGTAAACATAAATCAAATTAAATGAAATTAACATAACTAAACTTAATGCAAAGTTAAAACAAAAGCAAAATAAAAGAAATGAACTAACCTAAATAAAATAAAGCTAACATAAAGTGAATTGAGTCAATCAAAATAAAAATGAACCACCCTAAATGAAATAAAACCAACATAAAATAAATTAAACTAATCAAAGTAAACATGAAACAACTTAAAGAAAGGAAATGAAATAATTTGAACTAAAACTTTAATTAAATTCCAAGCTAATAAAATTATAACTAAAATAAATGAAATAAATATCATTAAAGAAAAGAAAAAAAATGTTAAATACCTTAAGTTAAAGAACTTAAAGGTTATATTAAGAATAATTCAACTTTAACTTTGTAAACTCATTAAAGATAATTGGAATCAAATCAATTAAAGTAAAACAAAGTCAACATAAACCTAAACAAAAGTAAACCAAATCAAATGAAATAAATTGAATCATATCAAAAGAACAAACTAAATGAATTAAATCCAACTTAATTAAAAGGAAAGAAACAAAACCAATCCAAACATAAGTAAAATAAAAAAAGATTAATTAAGATATTTAATGATCTTAGTTAGACTTTTGGAAACTCCATTAGGATTTAGGATGTGGAATAAAGTGAGTTTCACCTAAAAATGAAATTCATTCTATTTCTATTTCTTGAAAACCTAAACACTACTTTAACTAAATAAAATGAACATAAAAATGGGAATTAGCTCACTAAACCATTTGAATTGAAATCAACCAAAGGTAAAAAAAAAAAAATTTAAACAAATTCAAATTTCATATCAAAACTTGAACTTAAATGAGCCTAGCAAAGCCTAGCCACACAAACCCCTCCTTTCACACACTAAAATACTAGGTCACTGACCCTAGAATTAGGTTAGGTCGATGTGCTATGATGTATGTTATTGTGTTTTATTTTGTGATGAAATGTTTTAGAGTGGATGTTAGGCTGAAAGTGTGTAGTCTGGATGTTAGGCCGTTATTTGTCTAATCATATTTTCTATAGGGGGTTGTGCTTAAGAGGTGTTGTAATAAAAATATAAATGCTTTTGTTGTGCAGGTTACTTATACCCCTAAGCATAATCCAAATTAGGATAGGTGGACTTGGTTATCCATGTGTGGGATGCTAAGTCCGAGTTCTTCATATAACTTCTTGGGTTGTATGGTGTGTTTAACTAACATTTATTTTGCTGGTGTAACTAGATTTACTTTTCTTATTTTAACGTAATTTTGGATTAGGAATTAGGATTAGTATTATGAGGGACTAGGATGAGCAGTGGCCAGAAGGCTTAGTCCCTGGGGTGCCCTGTGATGCGTTTGGAGGAAGAAATGAAGAAATGAAGAAATGAAGAAAAGAAGACCCTCATAGCATGTATTATTTTTATAATCCGGGTTGTGTAAGGGTAGAGCTCGACTACCCACATTTTTTTTCAAGTTGTACGGTGGTACCTGACCATATCAGTATTTTATTCTTTTGCGCTAGCTTTATAAAATTATTTGATGTTTGTTTAGCTTGTGCATTAAGATGTCATATTTTTTCTAATTTCTTCGTTGATTGATGAATGGCCTAGATGTTATTAGGCTCTTAGGAAAAAATAAATTTTCTATCCAATTAATCAACTCAAAATTAAGAATTAACAACTCATAATCTCACCTAAAGTTTGAGTTATAAATCATGATAAAAGTTTTAGCAACCCCTTAGTTAGCTGTTGTATGTCTCAAAATCATGCCCAAAAATGAAAATAAAACTTAACAAAAATTTACATTAGATTTAAGTCATTAATCATGCCCTACATGATCTAGTCTCTTAGGGAGTATGTTTAAGGACTTAGTCTCTTTCTAAATAAACAACAGCCTAGCTATCTTGCAAAAGCATATGATTTGCCTACATGTATTTGAAATCGTAGGAGGAGTTAGTTGGCGGCCACCCCTAGACGGTTGTAAGTCCAACTGTCAGATGATTTATTCTCTCTTGTGGAGATAAACCATATACCCATTTTCACCTTAGATTTAAGTCGTGCTTTGGCCCTCGCTAAAGCTCTCTAGATTTAGGATCTAAGGTTGTTGTTTCTCTTTGTGGGCTACAAGCATAAATCCTCACCTCTTAGGCATTTTCACGATATTGTGTTATGGTATTATAAGCCCTAGATTTCTAAAGAAAATTTAACTCAAACATATAATTCTCCTCAATTTCAAAAATATAAAGCCCAACCATAAGATAGTTTGAGATGCTCGCTAGGTTTCCTAGCATCGTGAGCATCCCCTACTCATCTCCCTTCGATTTCGATAATAATTCCCTTCTCTTGATCAGTCCCACTTGATTTTCTAAAAATAACCATTTTGTTGATAGTCCTATCTCTGAAATCTTTAGAGACAATGATCATTTACCTTAATCGAGAGTATTCTTAAGGAATCTCATTCCTTAAGATGTAATTAACTATGGAGGCTTATCTCCATAGAGAACTTAACAAACCTGATTTAAAATAAGTCATGCTTTACTTTTTCATGTAAAGTAGGAGAAGAATCTCTGGTAAATTCAAATACCCATTATCCTTAGGAGTCTTCATTAGATGATTAGGTCCATTATAGGGTAGTGACTTCTATCTCTTGAGATAGTACACTATTCCTTAATGTCGTACCCGATCACCCTAATGAGAATATCTTCGGATCTACGTGGTGTCCAACTAGCGTATTTTATTTTCATTACTCAAGATGAAAATAAAACACTGCAACCTTAAGTCAATTCCAATGGATTTTCTTAAATTATGAATGAATTTCAAATGATTGAAACCCATGATTGAAATCAATGATTGAATTCCAAATCTAAAATCTTTCCTAAGTTACTTTGATTTCATCTTATGGACTTAGCTCAAATCAAATCCAAATCAATTCAAACTCAAGAGATTTTCTCATAACCTATTTATATTCTCATTTATATTAACAAATATAAATGACTTATGAATTCAAATACTTAAAACTAAATTCAAAACGCAAATCAAAATCTAATCAAAATCCAATCTACACCCTTCAAGTCAAATTCTTGAACTTGGTCTAATCAACCTCACATTCAAACCCTTGGATTTTCTGCATGATTCAATCAATCTTTCAATCATGAAGCCAAATATAAACACAAACTTCAATTATCAAACAAAAACTAAATTCAAAAATCAAACCCAAATCAAACTCATGTTCACCCTTTGAACTTGAAATTGTCAAATGAATCAAAACTCATTTGACTTCAAATCACTTGCAAATGGATTTATATTTTAATCATAAGTCCATATATGAGTTCTACCAAACTTAATTCAAGCCTTGATCAAGTCAATTGACCCACTTAGGCTCACTTGACCCAAAGTGACCTAAAGTATCTTTTTGAGCCAAATTATAATCCTATCCAAATTGGATTGAACTAAGCCGATCTAAGCCTCACATTATGAGCAACAATCATCATAAGATGATCAATCACTCAAATTGGGTCAAACCAAGTCAAACCTAACCTTTGACTAAGTCAACATTTGACCCAAATGAAACCTAAACTAGCCAAAATCCATCATAGGCCAAATTGATTGAAACCATTGATCAAAATCAGTTTATGATCAATGTTTGAACTTGACCAAGTCATCATTTGAGCCTAACCTAGCCCAATTAACCACTTGACCCAAGTTGACCCAAGTTGACCTAAAAAGTCAAAATATGTCAAATCTTGATCTAAGCCAAATTGATTGCAACCAATGGATCAAGTTCACGCCAAATCACTTGTTGAACTTGACCAAAGCCTCAATTGGCCAACTAGACCCAACCTAGCCCAATTGACCATGAACCCAACTTGACCTAAAAGGTCAAATCAAGCCAAAATCAAATCAAACCCAAATTGATTGGAATCAAAGCAACCAAAATATTTCAAATGACCAACCAAACCTAAACCAACCTATGACCTAACCCAATTAGGTCAAATGGGTTAAATTGGTCAACTTGATATATTTGACCTAAAAGAATTCAAATGAATCAAAACCAAATACAAATCAAATTGAACCAAACCAATGATACCAAAATATTTCAAAAGGTCATATGAACTTGACCCAATTTGACCAATTGGTCAACTTCACCCAAGTTGGCCCATTTTGACCTAAATGGGTCAACATGAACCAAATGATATCAAATCAACTCCAAATTCATTGAAATTTGGACCACCTAATTTCAAACTATTCTGAATCTACCTAAATTAAAATCAAAGCTAAATGACCATTTTATCCTTAGGTCAAGGGCCTATGGCCAATTCCACTTGGAATTTGGTCATATCCTTTTCATGGCCACTTGGCACCCTCTTAGTGGACTAAATGGACACTAATAAGAGTGGTGCACATGAACCAATGGGTTTGGATCAGCCAAACCCAACCCAAGGCAAAAACTGATAACCCCACTCAAAATGAGCACATGGGATCACCTCCCACGCCTCATTTAACACATGGAAACTCCTTCCACTCCCTTCCTCTGCCAAAACTGAATCACATGGCACCCAAAATGACCTAACAAACTCAATCAATCTGATCAATTGATCCAAAATAGCAAGGAGAAGCTCGATCATCTAATCCTTGTAGGGGGAGATATACTCCCCCTAATTCCACTTGAATTTAGATCACTCACACTAGATTGAGCCTTAGGAACTCAGAGCAACCTTCTCCAAGTTCCTCCAAGCTTCCTCAAGGTAATTTGAATTCTCCATTTTTAGATTTCTTCAAAGCCAAAATAAGGAAGCTCATAGGAAATTTCACTTTGCTCAATTCACCACCACAAGCCAATTCCTCTTACAGGCACCTTCAAGGAATCAGGTTGAGTTCACCTAAGTCAAATCCTAAGCACTCATGCCACAGGAAGGGGGAGCTAGACCAAAGTCATAAGCACATAAAGAGGAGTTTGGCCAATAGGAGGATCCAATTGATCTCAAGCCATCAAACCTTCAACGGGGCTTCGTCTCTACTAGATGAAGCTACCTCGACGGTTCGGAGTGCCGGTGATAGCCTCCAGCAAGGTATGCCTCAAAACTGAGCTTAGTGTAGGAATTTTTTGGACTTTTGTGAAGGGAGCTTTCATCCCATTATAATTCAGTCATTGGATGTCTTGCTTCTTACCCTTTGATGGTGTGTGCTCAATCCCTACTCAATCTGAGCTCTAGTGAGCTCGAATCAAGCATTAAGGGATGGGCGGTCGCTGTCTCCCACAAGCGAGGAATGAATCATGGACCGTCCATCCCACATGTTTTGGATGGACAGTCCTACTTAATCCACGTTAGATCATGTGATTAATCCCTTTGATACCACATGCATGATCTTGACCATCCAATCTTTGATCAGACGATCCAAGGGAAAGCGCGTAATGTCATCGGCTGACTGTGTAGCTGATTTGATAACTTAAATAACCAATACCATCGTGACACGTGAAAAGCGCACGCCGCGTCAGCGGTCCACATGGCGCTGATGGGATTAGTTATATAATTAGGGTTACTTAATTATCCTTAATCACTAAAACTTCAAAAATACATAACTAAATGTAGGAAAATCAAAATAATATAAATAAAGGATCATTTTAAAGATAATTCAATGAGGAATAATATAAAATTATTTCTAATTGATTTTGAATAGTAAATTTTTCTTAATTTGGGTTTATTTGAAATCTTAATAACCCCAATTATTCCCAAATGACTCATTAACTAATTCTAAACTTCTTAGGCATGTTTTGGGGGATGACCTCTGCCTCCCTTAATTTTTTTGGAATTTATTAATGGGTTAATTAGGGAAATCTATTAATGCATTCCTAATCATTCTCTTAATGTAATTAAGGGTAATTAAGCATGTGAATAGTGGTTTAATCATTTAATTAAGATAATTAAACATTGTTTAAGGGATCAAGAAGTTCATGAAATATTTTTGGGATATTTTTCTTAAGCTATTTCCTAAACCCCTTTCTTCCTTAATCCAAACCTAATTAAGGGTTAATCCACTAATAACCTTCTTAATTAAATTAATCAAAATTTTAAAATTAATCTGAACTTAATAAATGCTTTCTTGGGTAGATACTTAGGTGTTCAATAACTAAGTAAACTTAAGGAAATCAAATCCAACCTACATGTGTGGAAAGGGTTATGAAAGTACTTAATTAAATCCTTTAGCCTAATTAATCATCAATTATGAGCCAATTGCATTAGGTCCTTTCTTTCTTAGGGTGCATTGTTGATTTAAATTCAATGTGATTGCATGTCATATGTTGGCTCATAATTGTTTAAATAATTATGTTAAGGAGGTGTAGGTAAGAGGTAATTAATGAACTTAATTTACACCTTAACCTAAACAAAATATAAAATCAATCTAATGGTTCTAAAAAATTAAACTAAAAGAACACACACATATGGGAGATGGGTTAGGACCAGCAAACTTTTTCACATTTCCTATATTCAAATCAAACTCAAAACAAAACTAAAAATTTCCTTAAACAATTTGATTCACTTTAAATGATCTTATTCCATAAGATTGTCTTTAGGAATTAATTAAGGTGAATGAAATTTCATACTTTCATCACTTTATTTCTTTCCTAGCATGCTAAATGTGTATGCCATATGAAAATCATGCATTCATGTCTTTTGAAAAATCAAATTAAAATAAAATATTTCCTTTATGTCAAATTGCATATTTTGTCTAAAGTAAGAATATGAATGGCTATTATCACTACTAAATCTAAAATTATTTTCAAAACTTAGAAATCAAATATTATAAATGAAAGGTATGCTACTTATAATTACTTATAAGCTTGCATGTGAGTATAATATAAAATATGCATTATGTGACTTTTCCTTCTCTTCTCTTTTAACATAGTTTTGCATAGGATTTGCAAAGTGTATAGTTCATTTGAAAAGAACACAACACTTGCTTAAATCCATTCTTATGTTATCCTTTAAGAGGGACCTTCACAGTTACACATGTAAATTGCATAATCAAATCAAAATAAATAAACATAAACTTTTTGCATGATTCTTTTTTCATTCATTTATTTTTGTACATGCACATATATTTAAGAAAAGTGATATATTAGTCTGGACATCCCAGGGTTGCAAGGCTTTAATTAGCCCCAAGTAGGTCTTGTACCTTACACCCCTGGTATAGAAAATAGTGGCGTCGTACTCACTTATGTCTTTCATACATGTAAAAGTGCTTATGAATAATGGATAAAAGAACCCCTCTTTTCTACTTAACAAAATTATGCATACATAAAATATTTCAATTTTTCTTTAAGTAATATCTCTTTGCATTCATCATTAAGGTGTGCTAACATTCTCACTTGCATGTATAGATATGCTTAGGATTCATCCATGTGCATGTTACACATGTTGGAAAGAAATAAAATGTTGTATATTTTGTGGTAGTAATTCACTTTACTTAATCTTAAAATACCTTTCTCTTTGAATAGGTTTGTTTAGGGAAAATCTAAACTTAGGATTAATTAAAACAAATAATAAAATATTCACTAAAATAAAAATTTTTAATGAATATACTTTAAAAATTACTTTAGGTAGGGAGGGAAAAGAAGTCCTCTTCTCTCTTCCTCTCTTTACAATACTTAGTAAATAATTGTAAATTCATTCAAACTAAATCAAATCATGAAATAAAACTTAACCAAATCAACTAAACCACTTAAATGACACCATCCTCTAAGTTGAACCCTTCATACATAAAAAACTCTAACCTTAAAGCTTAGCTAAGACATACTACACAAGCCTTAAACGGCACACACATTAGGCTAAGTCATCATTTCTAGTCCTATGTTAGGGCGGTGCATGGTTCGATGCTTGATTTTATTTTGTAATGTGATATTTTAGTCTAGGTGTTAGGGTGTATGTGCATAGAGTGAATGGTAGGATGATCTTAGTCTAATCATTATCTTCTACAGGGGATTGTGCTTAAGGGGCGCTGTCATAAAAATATAAATATTTTTGGCTGTGTAGATTGCTTATAACCCTAAGCATAATTCAAAATAGACCAGGTGGACTTGGTTACCCATGTGTGGGGTGCTAAGTCCAATTTATTCATTTACATGTTTGGGATTGTGTGATTTATTTAGCTAATCTCTATTTTGTAGGTTTTAGTTAGATTTACTTTTTTTCATTTTTATATAATTTTGTAATTTAGATTTGGAATGATTGTTATGGAGAATTAGGATGAACATTATCATAAGACTATATCTTATATACCATGTGAAGCCTTTGGAGCAACCACATTTCAACCAATCAAAAGAAGAAAGCAGAAAGCAGAAAGAAGAAAGAAGAAAGAAGAAAGAAGAAGGAAGAAAGAAGAAATAAAGAATGAAGATCCCCATAACATGAATTCCTTCTTAATTGAAATTAATTCATTTTTAATCTGGGTTGTATAAGGGTAAAGCTCAGCTACCCAATTTGTTTTTGGGTTTGTGCGTGTTGTGAAAATTTTATATTGATCTTCGCCTTCATCTATCTCCTTCCTTTTTTTAGGGAAAAGAAGGATAAATGAAAACATATATATATATATATATATATATATATATATATATTATGCCTTGTTGAGATGTCACGTAGATCCGCAGATGTTCTTATTAGGGTGATCGGGTACGGTATTGAGGAAAGGAGTACTATCTCAAAAGATAGAAGTCATTACCTTACAATGGACCTAATCACCTCAATAAGGACTACTATGGACAATAGGTCTTCGGAATGTACCAGAAATTCTTCTCCTACTTTACATAAAAAAGTAAAGCAAGTTTTATTTTAAACTGGGTTTGTTAAGTTCCCTACAGGGGCAAGCCCACATAGTTAATTACATCCTAAGGAACGAGATTCCTTAGGAATATTTTTTATTAAGGTAAATGATTGCTGTCTTTAAAGATTTCGATAGGTAGGACTATCAATCGATTGGTTTATTTTTAGAAAGTCAAGTAGGATTGATCAAGATGAGGGAGTTCTTATTGAAGCCAAATAAAAATAAGTAGAGGATGCTTAAGATACTAGGAAGCCTCGTAAGCATCCCAAACTACCCCATGGTTGGGCTTTACATTTTTGAAATTTAATTAATTTATTTGATTTGAATTTTTATTAGAATGCTAGGGCTTAGAATTCCATGACACAAGGTCACAAAAATGCATAAGAGGTGAGGATTTATGCTCGTAGCCCATAAAGGGAAGTAGCAACCTCTGAACCTAAATCTAGGAAGCTTTGGAGAGGGCCAAAAAGCGTGACATAAATCTAAGATGAAAATGGGTATTCGATCTACCTCCACAAGAGAGGATAAACCACCCAACTGTTGGACTTACAATCTCCTTAGGGAGGTCGCCAACTAACTCCTCCTCGATTCTAAAATATGTAGGCAAGTCATATGCTTTTGTAAGATAGCTAAGTTGTTGTTTATTTAGAAAAGAGATTAAGTCCTTGAACACACTCCCTAAGAGACTAGATAATGTAGGGCATGCTTTTAATGACTTAAATCTAATGCAAATTTTTCATATGTATTTAAAATCGTAGGAGGAGTTAGTTGGCAGCCACCCCTAGGAGGTTGTAAGTCTAACAGTCTGGTGGTTTATCCTCTCTTGTAGAGGTAAACTAAATACCCATTTTTCACCTTAGATTTAGGTCGTGCCTTGGACCTCATCAAAGCTCCCTAGATTTAGGTTCAGAGGTTGCTACTTTCCTGTGCGGGCTATAAGCATAAATCCTCACCTCTTAGGCATTTCCATGGTCTTGTGTCATGAAATTGTAAGCCCTAGATTTCTAATAAAAATTCAACTCAAATAAATAAATCACTTCAATTTCAAAAATATAAATCCCAACCATATGATAGTTTGGAATGCTTACTAGGCTTCCTAGTATCATAAGCATCCCCTACTTATCTTCCTTTGGTTTCGATAATAACTCCCTCCTCTTGATCAATCCAACTTGATATTCTAAAATAAACCAATTGATTGATCGACCTATCTTTGAAATCTTTGCGTGATCATTTATCTTAATCGAGTATTCTAGGAATCATATTCCAGATGAATTAACTATGGAGGCTTGCCTCCATAGAAACTTAAGGAACACGGTTTAAATTAAATCTCTTTACTTTTCCATGTAAAAATAGGGGAATCTACATAATCATAGGAGTCCTTATTAAGGTGATTAAATCCATGGTAAGATGGTGACTCGTCTCGAGATACATCATTCCTTAATGTCGCATACTAATAAACATCTATCATGTGGTGTCCAACACAAGAAGTGTTTGATTATTTTTGGTTCTTCATTTATTTCTTTTCTCTTTCAGAAAAAGATTATATGAAGAATCGAAAATTTTCACCATAATTCCCTTGACATTTACCTCTTTCCAAACAATTCCTTTTAAAATGTCCCTTTTTTGGCAATGAAAACATTTTCTTGAAGTTCTAGATTTTTATCTTGATTTTCTCTGATAATATTTATTATTTTTGTTACTTCTTTTATCAGGTCCTCCTCTGACTATTAGGCTATCTCCATTCCTTTTTTCCTTTATTTTAGATTTTCTTTGAATATCCTTTGACATCAATGTTGAATTTATGTTAGTCATTGTCAAAGTTTGTTTTCCATAAAGCATGGTGTCTACAATGTGTTCATATGATTTCGGGAGTGAAGTAAGGAGAATGATCCCTTGATCTTCTTTATCAATCTTAACATCCACATTCTTGAGTTCAAGAATCTATTTGTTAAACAAAAGTAAGAGACATGTACAATAGATAGTACCAACTTTATCATTTTCTTTATCAATCCAAATACCAATGAGATAAATTATTTTAATTAGAATTTCAATGATTGGTACAAAATGCATATAAGACTAAGAGACATGTACAAAATCCCTATAAGATAAATATTTATAGATAGTTTAACTAAGTCAATCAAGTTATACATCCATAGTAAGAGAAGAATATTAGATCCATTTGAAATGAATTTAGCTTTCAAAGCTTTCACTTCAAGTTGTAAATTTAAATTGTCATTAATCAAGAGTTTCAAAAATCTAAAAAGGCCAAATACCATAACATGATGTGTCAATGCTATACTCAAACTCGCATTCTAAGCACTAAGAAAAATGATTTGAGCAAATCCAAATAGTTAACAACGAACGAACAAATAATTTATTTTGTCTGTTTGTTTGCATCTATATATGGTTATCGCATTAAGGAATTTTTAAATATGACGACTAAGCAATGAAAAACTATGAAATGAGAAGTTATTATTACCACATACAATCTTGTTGATCATCTCTCCCTTAGAAATGATGATAAGCAAGATGATTTAAAAATGATTGTTCATAATGTAATCATCAAAGGTAAACTATTATGAAAGATTATTTATCACTATAAAATAATTAAAATTTATCAATACTACTCTTCCTCAAAATCATGACTGACAAATGATTTATTAAACTTAAGCATGAGAATCACTAAATTTATTTACTTCTTCAAACATAATAAAAAATAAGCAATTAAAAGTCATCAGCTTATTAGAATCAATCTTATACCTCTCTTCATAGATATGGTCATCATCTTATTCTTAATAATAAAAAAAAAGATATATTTGTCCACCCTTTTATGCAGAAATAAAATAGATCCAATTGACATGAAGACTAACCAATCTTTTCTTATATAAAATGATCAATATTATCGATCTTATAAACTCGATCAAAATATGATGTGTTAAAATTTTTATGATGATAATCGAAATTAGTCTATTGGCTTATTTGAGCTTCATATAGGAATACTATTTCAAGTCACATGGATCAAAAGATGTGTGCATAAAGAAGCTCTAAAAATAGAAAATATTTATTATTTTTTCATATATAAAATCACATTTGAGGTTTACCACTGGTGCAAGATTTCACATTACCAAAACATAACATTTACTAAAATTTATTTTAAAAATTCCTCACATATTTTTATGCCATGTTAAAATGGCTTTTAAACCAAGACACAAACTTATTTTGCATATATACCCTTACAAATTTTTATTAAAAATAATAGAAAAAAATGATATATGAGTTGTTGGATCATTAATAACACTTTAGGAGTCGGTGCTAAGTTAGCCGGTAGCTTTAAACAGCTTGAATTAATAAAGACTTTCACAAAAAAATCTTATTTATTTTCTGGTCTCCATAAAGATTTTCTAGGTTGCTATTAGGATGTTATTGCTTGCTTTTAACTTTAGAACTGCCGATTGCAAAATTGATAGATTAAGTAACGACTGCTTCAATTAAGTAGAAGAGCTTAAGGATATTTGTGATCAATTCAAAGGTCTCAAAACTCATATTTACCTGAGATAGTTGTATATATATAGTGCAAGGTAATAAATCTATTAGAAATATATTAATAATTATATATAATATTTTTATAAATGAATATGTGTATGTATAAAATATTATATATATATATATATATATATATATAATTTTAAGTATTAAAAAATATGTAAATATTTAAAAAATTACAAAATATATACTTTTCATTGTTAAAAAAATGAATTATAGCGTTTAAGAAACAACGAGAAAATAAATGAAAATCTCGAGAGATGAAGAAACCCACCCTCAAAACTCACCCACCCCTGAGCGCGTTCACGTGAAACGTGCGGGTGCAACCTTGTGAAGTGGGTCCCGCAGGTGGTAGCTCACTGTCGGTTGCTGCGTCTCCCTCGCTCAGCTGCCTTCTCCTCCTTCCTTCTAATAACCATAGCTGGAATCTCCGACCTCGCTTCCCCCTACCGACAGAATAAATAATTTTTTAGAAAATGTAGATTAATATTAATTAAATGCAATTATTAATTAGCAAGAAATGCAAAAAATAAAAATATATACAATGATTGGTCCACCGTGATTGCTCCTCCGCATTTATCGCCGCTTTCTATTTGGGCCCCAATTTGATCTGTAAAGTGATGCGTGAGAATATTTCCCTTAATTATTTTAATATATATATATATATATATATTAAAACGTTGAAGGCGGAGCCTAAATTTTATTATCGCAAAAATATATTTACATGAGTACAATTATATGAGAATACAAATTAGAAAGATTTACTTACATATCACATAATTCTTATATATTTATATATCTAAACCCTAATACCACAATTTTTGCATACATTTTTTCAATTATAATAGTTCATCATGTCTTTTTATTTCATCCTTCATCATATAAAGAAAAGTGAGAGTAGTCATAATTAAAAGAACATTATTATTATTATTATTATTATTATTATTATTATTATTATTATTATTATTTGAATATAAGAGTGAAGCATGTGTAATTGTGATTGACTTTTTATATTAATTGGCAGTGAGATTTTCTTTTATTTATTTACCTAATATTTTAAATATTGTGACTAATAAACCTATTTATTTTAACTGATCGGACACATTTTTAATAAATTATTGTATGTTTTATACATCATCAAAGAATTCATCTATTAAAGAAGAATCTACATCAAATTTTTGAGTTGAAAATTTTCATATTTATATTAATGATCAACTAAGCTCCGATTTCATCAAATTTTTAATAAAATCAAATATCTCAATAAAATGAATCCAACTACAATAAAGATGTTCTAATTCAACCTAAAATATGCCCAAATTAAATACTTGTAATATGATTGAAAATTTTAAAATATTAATTATAAGATAAAATAATCTTCAAATAATAAATATTTATAACTAAACTGAGGATCTTGATGAGAAAAATTAAATAGCATAATATCACTCACTCATGAGATCATTAAATATTTAAATATTGAATGAATGGCTTATAATCAAAATAAACAGCACAGGTCATCAAATAGAGTGTTTTCAAAATTGACAACCTCGTCCTAACCATTGTTACTCAAATGTTATCAACTTAATCATCATTGTCCAATCAATATAAAATTAATCATGCTCGATTGATTTCACCTAATCATTATCTCTTGGTCATCATCACCCAATCACCATCAGCAACTTCTACTACTTATTCTACTAATATCAGATACTATTAATATTGTAATCCCATTTTCTTGATGAAGAGCAAAATTTATTAACCTCATATGCATAATAGATTATTTTGATTGGGGCCAAGCTTTTTATATATTTTTTTTCCTTTTCAAAATTTTGTTTAATTTTTTTTTGTATATTTATAAATCTTTTATCCATTTGTGTGTTGAAACATCGTACAAAATGAAAATATTAATATTTTACTTTACCACTATAAATATTCTAACAAGTAATAATTTAGTGTCATCTATGAAAAATATTTTTAACAATCTATTAATATATCTCTAATGACTAACAACCACTCTCTCAACCAAGGGTATTATAATCCACCTAATGAAAGCTACTTAGGCCTTAATAACACCATCACAGCATGTGGATATTTACTTAATTTAAAAGCAATAGTAGGCTAAGTCTTTATAGGAACTCTTCATCATTATGTGCGAATTCCTCTTCCTGCATAGTCTCACCAAGATCTTCTTAAATGCTAATAGTAGAAGTTATTATTCATGTGCTGCTCGACCAACAAATAGTCTCCTACAAAAATTTGTGGACATAGCCTAATCTCAGCTCCTTGACACTCTTTAAATTTATAAGAGATGAATTTTAATATCTCGTTCAAGAGAATTTCCATTTAAAAGAGATGAATTAGCTTGCTTTTTATTGTTGCTTTTAGAAATCTTCGTCTCTAATTGATGCTATTCAGGAACATCACATTCTAGCAGAGTTTAAGTTTTTCGCTCAAAAATTATATAAGAGGTCATTCGATCATTATGAACATATTGATCATTATATCGCCTTTACACAAATTCAAGAGCCTCTAATGCACTCTTATATTATATTTTTTTGGTCATTCTCAAATGTCAAGCCCATATAATATTTCAAAATTTAAGTTGGTTATCTCAATTAAAAATTTAATAATTATTATTAATGATGAAATAACTATAAATAATATTCTATTTTTTTATTAATTAATGTTATTATTAAATTACATTAACTTTTTTTTAAATTAATATATTTATCCATTAATATCATTATTATTAAAATTCATTAATAATAATGTTATTATTAAATTACATTAATTAATTTTTAAATTAATATATTTATCCATTATTATCATTATTATTAAAATTCATTAATAATTTTGAAGAAAAGCAATTAAACCATAATAAATGTTGTTCGCGTCTTTGAAAGCAGGTTGTGATAGAGTGAAAGTTTCTGGCGCTGTTGTGAAATCCGGTGCAGCGTGTATTTAAAGAGTGAAACGAAAACTTCAGAATTTTTTACGTGAAAAAAGCCAGAAGAGGGGAAAAAGGCTGCTTTAGTAAAATCTTACTATGTATTTATTTTGAAGAGCAAAGTTTCCGTGATACTGAATTATATGAGAGGACAATGTGAATCCCAAAAAATCGAACACAAATACATATAGTAATGGTGAACAGCGGGGATCAACGACGACAAAGATCAACGGTGGTTGACAACCAAGGGAGTCCAAGAACCGCCAGTGGTGGCAGGATTATCGAAGGATTTTGCTTTAGAGTTCCTCTCTGCTTGGCTCCCTCATGAGGAATGAGGACAATTTATAGATTCAAGGAGGTGCCTCAGAAATAATACAAAATTGAACCACTCCTCTCCATCTGGACTACTCGTGATGATTCTCTTGATCATATAATGTATTTTGTGTATTTGAATGCTCAAAATGAAGTCGAATTATGAGATATTGACCGTTAGATCCAGTCGAGATGCTCGATTGACTATAAACACTCCATGTTTGAGAGTTATTTAGAGATTTAACTAACATCCTAGAGTTTCCAAAGATATTTTAAGTGCTTGATCTCAACCAGTTTCAACTTCGGATCAGCTTGCTTTTGGCATCAAGATTCGTGTTTCGACTAGTAGTGTTTTAAGTGTCATATCAATTAGGTTGTTGAGATATAAATTTTTCTTAAGATTAACAAACATAATAGTGATTTAATATGCTATTGTAATTAATTATTAATTAATAATTAAATAATAAAAATTTACTTAATTTTATTTTTAGTTATAAAATTAATTAAACATAAAAATTATTATTTAATAAAGTTAAACTATAAATAATATTAGTTTAACTAACTTAATACCCTGCTCACCCCTCCGGTGTTCCTCCATCCGAAACCTCGACAAAAAAAGAAATCGTAGTGACGACGGGAGCTCGCTAGCAGAGAGATCAACCGGTGCAAATCCCTCATCTTTCTTCCCCTTCCGCTCCGTTCCTCGCCGAAGCCATCGAGGAAAAGAAGCTAGACATCGCGAAGGCAATTCTCGTCTTTCATCCCATCCTTTTTCGTGGGCGTCAGTTTGTGTAAATTTTATAAATCCGCACAGATGGACAATTCTCATCATCATTAGATGGGCCATATTTTATGTGACCAAAGCATCTAAGTTGACTCTCTAATCTTAATTGCTATTGTAGCTATTTCAATTTTTTCACCTATATATTTATTTTACATTTTTTTCTCTAAGTATAAAGCCTCTCATCCACCTAAGCATTTTCATCTCTGTAATACTTAACTTCATTTTATGCTTTTCTTTTATTGACCAACATTCTGTGCCATAAATTATTGCATGTCTTATCACCATCTTTTAAAATTTTCTCTTAAATCTAAATAGTGCAGACCAATGCATTCCTCTTCTTCAACCATCTAATTTGAATTCTACTAATAACATTCCCGTCTATTTCACCATTGTTTTGAACAAATCACCCGAGATATCTAAAACATTCACTCTTTTTAATAACTTGATCACCAACATCACAATTTCATCACTAGATCTTTTACAACTGAAATTACATTCTATATATTCGATTTTATATCTATTTAAACTAAAACCTTTAGGGTTTGTTTGGGATAACTGCAGTTGTATGAAAAAATATTTGTGGAGTTGCTACAGAAGAAGCATTATTTGAAAAAAATATGATGAGTATACAATTTTTTTTTTTTACAAAAGTCAAATCACAATTTTATGGTCGCCGCCATAGGTTGCCAGAATAGGTTAAAAAATTGTAGCTTTCCCATCACAAATTCCTCAAAATGCAGCTAGAATACAATTCTTAAAAGATGTAGTGATGCTTTTTCACATCGCACACGTAGCCTTAAACTCTAAGGTTGACCTCCATAATTCAAGTTTCTCTTGAACTCTCTCTCTAGTCTTATCAACAAGAAGAATATCATTAGCGAAAAACATACACCAACGTACATCCTCCCCCTCTAGTCTTAACACATGCCTTTCAATCAAATATATAATTCTTTGTTTGTTAATTGAGTAATTGTTCAAAAATTACTTGATTGTTATTATTGTGGTGACCCCATTCCATTATTTGACGACACTTGATTTTCAGGCTATATTGTAATGTTTTTTATAATGGCTCTTGGGGCGATGTCAGTTATCGATCTCCTTTAACAAGCACTACTTTATTCTTATTATAACATCAATGTCTTTTCGCTCTACAATCTTTATTTTTTAAAATCTATAGTGGATGGAAGTGCTTTTCAATTGCAGATTTTCTTTTTTTGGTTTATTTGGTATGCACTATAGCACCAATATCTCTTTTTAAATATTTTGGAAAACCTAAGAGGTATTTGCAAGGAAAATTTAAAAGCTCGAAGGAATTTATGTATTATGTATTGAAACTTATTTTATTTGATTATATTTTGATCGATTTAGAATAAGAGTGTAAGTGAATAAAGTTAATTTGTGAGCTGGTTTGAGCTCGTGATATGGACCCAAATAGAGAAAAGCACTCCAAATCTACAAGAGACAGAAAAGCCCCATTATGGCTAAAAGATTTTACCCAATAATGTAATAATTACATACAGTAGCCACTGTTGAATAAAGAATACAGAGAACTTAACCATTACAGAGGACATTACTACACTAAATAACCAAATAAAGCATGTCTGGCAAAAAGATCACTGAAAATTGTCAAAATAACAAGACAGATAAACTACAAGAATAAGATTCAGCACAAGATTTTAAGACATGACCAGCTCAGACAACTACAACAGCAATCTAACTGAAAAATAAAGAAAGAATGTAAAGATCTTGTCAGCTCAGACAAAACTATAATCGTAATATAACTGAAAAACAAGAAAGGAACCAACATCTGACCAAATATGACAGACATCACTGCCATATAATAGAAAAATGGTTAAACCCTAGAGCAGATCTTGAAACTGTAAGGAAATATTAAGATCTAGTAGATATTTAAAGAAAAAGATGTATAAATAGGATTAGAAAGGCAGACAGAATTAATAAGAAATCTGATATTTGCTCACTACAACTTTTTCTTTTCTTTCTCTTCATCTTCTCCCAGAGCCTCCTTCTTTCCCTCTGGATTGGCTTCTTTCATCAACAGAGAAACCCTAAACTCCTCCCTGAGCTTCCCCTCTCCCTCTCTGCATGAATTTTTCTGGAGTTTACGGTAGCTCGAAGAGCCGAATAGACTTATCCTTCATTCCTCGATACGCCGCGAGTTCCTTCCTCCGGAAGTTTCATCAACCGGCTAAGACAAAGACACGAAGCAAAGCATCGACGGTTGTGATTTAAATCTCGTGGTGATCCATCCCAAGCAGATCCAATGGCCCATTTTAAATCAGGGTCATATCATTGGTGCTCTCGTTGATTCTTGCAAGCAACAATGGCAGACGGCACAAGACATACAACAAAAACTTTGGAAGAATGTGTAGGAAGATTAAACAAGAATGATGAATAGATGACATCAATTACTATCATATTAAATGAAGTATCACATAGATTATCAGCAATTAAAGATAAATTGGATAAATCTTGTCAAAAATAACAGCAATAGAGTAAAGAATCACAGGTATGTAATCAAACCCTATAGAAATTACTCCTCAAATTAGAACACACACTCAAAATTCAAGACCAGTAAAAGTAGACATGCCCCGGTTTAATGGAGAAAATCCAAGAGGATGGCTATTCAAAGCAGACCAAATTTTTCAGTATTATAATCTTTCAGAAGAACAGAAGTTCATAATTGCACCAGTTTATATGGATGGACCTGCTCTGAGTTGGTTCCAATGGATGCACCTTAATAAGCAATTGCATTCTTGGCAAAATTTTAAAGAATAAGTAATACAGAGATTTGGACCTTCATTATACAGAGATTTAAGGGGAGAATTAGCCAAATTACAACAAAGAAAAACTGTACAAGAATTTTACAATGAGTTTAAAGAATTGGCTAACCAAATTTCAAGAATTCCTCCAAAGTTGCTTTGAATCTGGACTAAGACAAGATATCAAAAGAGAAGTCAGAGCATTACAACCAACTTCACTACAATAAGCCTTCCAACTTGCAAAATTAATAGAAGACAAACTAGCAGATGATATTTATATAGCAAAAAGCTCATGTTTCAATCAAACAACAGCAACGAAATAACAACAGCCATTGCTTCCAACCCCAGTCATGCCAAATCACAACAACAGCAATAATAACAAGCCAAATATACCAATCCAGAGACTTACAACAACACAATTAGAGGAATGAAAGCAAAAAAAGATTATGTTTTAACTGTGATGAGAAATACCATAGGATCCACACATGTAAATCAAAGCTATTTGCCCTCATGGTGGTTAATGATGATCAAGACTACAACCTGCAGCAAGAAAGCCACCAAGAAAATCAGTTAATACATGAAGATATTCCAGAAATAAGCTTCAATGCATTCACAGGATAGTCAAACTCGAGAACATTAAGATTACAAGGGATGATTGGCAATAATCCAGTACAAGTATTGATTGACAGTGGTTCAACTCACAATTTTATTCAATCAAAACTAGCCAAGTTTATAGATCACACAGTCACACGTGCATCAATTTTTAAAGTATTAGTAGGAAATGGGGAAACACTAAAATGCTCAGGAGTTTGCTCCAACATACCCATCAAACTACAAGGATATACATTCATAACAGACTGTTACCTTCTGTCAATGCAAGGAGAAGATGTGGTATTAAGTGTGCAATGGTTAGAGCAATTGGGAGAATGCACAACAGATTACAAAAAGTTAACCATGAAATTCAAATATAATGACACAATAGTAAAACTGCAAGGGGATACAGCTTCAAATGTGAAAAGCATTACCTTACATCAGTTTACAAAGCTACAAAATAAGGATGAGATAGCATCTTACTTACATATCAGAGAAGTATCAAAGCTGACAGACTCCACAACAGGAGAATTCAACAGCCTACCTACAAATATACAACAGGTATTACATCAATATCAAGATCTATTTCAAGCACCATCAGACTTACCACCTAAAAGGGAAATTGATCATCACATTAACCTACAAACTAGCACTCAACCAATAAAGGTTAAAAGTTATAAATATCCATATTTTCAGAAGATAAAAATTGAAAAATTAATCAAGGGAATGTTGGATTCAGGGATAATAAGAGAGAGCACTAGTCCTTTCTCTTCACCAGTCTTGTTAATAAGAAAAAAAGGATGGAACTTGGAGATTCTGTATAGGTTCTAGGGTACTAAACAAAATCACCATATCCGACAGATTTCCAATTCCAACTCTAGAGGAATTAATGGATGAATTACATGGAGCAACTATTTTTTCCAAGTTAGATTTGCGTTCAGGGTATCACCAGATAAGAATGGTAGAAGAAGATATATACAAAACAGCCTTCATAACACATGAAGGACACTATGAATTCAAAGCCATGCCATTTGAGTTAATAAATGCACCCTCAACCTTCCAAGCCATGATGAATACAGTCCTAAAACCATTCCTAAGAAGATTTGTATTAATATTCTTTGATGATATTCTAATATACAGCCCCACCATGGAGCAACATCAACAACACCTACAAGCAGTTCTGGAAAAAATGAAACAAAATATATTGTTTTATCAAACCATCCAAATGCTCATTCATCCAGGACAAAATAGAATACTTAGGGCATATATTGTCAGCCCAAGGAATAGAAGTTGATCCAAAGAAAATTGAAGCACAAGCATGACCACCCCAACTTAAAAGCAAACTAAGAGGATTCCTGGGTTTAACAGGATATTATAGAAAATTTGTAAGACAATATGCAACAATTGCTGACCATTAACATCACTCCTAGCTAAATAGTAATTTCAGTGGTTAGAAGAAGCTCAAAACTAATGCAACAAATAATTCAGATACCCGAACAGCAAAGGTTCTTAATCAAACCCTTAGGCTTTGATTACACCATAGAATACAAACCAGGGATCATTAACAAAGCAGCTGATTGTTTATCTAGAAAGATTTATATTCCAGAAGAATTCTATACATCAGACAGCCCAAAAATTTCTACATATCAAAGTTTATATGCTTACACCCAACAATTTACTTCTTTATTACAGCAAATTAAAGATAAAACACAACCCATTTCAGAATTACAACAACTCTATCAGCAGATAACAGAAAACTCAGAGTTCTTTCCAAAGCACAAAGTTTCCAATAGATTAGTATATTATAAAGATAGAATTGTTATAGCTATAGATTAAGAAGTAAGAATTACCATTATGAGAGAACTACACTCAATACTAGTAGGAGGCCACTGTGGAATTAAAAGAACATTAGCAAAAATTACTCAACAGTTTTATTGAAAAAAGATGAAGCAAGACATTCAGCAGTTTATTTCAACATGCCCTATATGTCAACAAGTAAAGTATGAATGCTAGAAACCTGCAGGGCTATTACAACCTTTACCTATACCATCAGCTATTTGGGAGGAACTTTCTATGGACTTTATCATAGGATTACCCAGATCTTACAACAAAACAGCTATCCTAGTGACAGTGGTAGTAGACAGACTCTCTGAGTATACACATTTTTTAGCCCTTCAAACCAACTTTACAATATCTATTGCTCATATTTTTATCTCAGATATATATAAATTACATGGCATACCACAGAGCATAGTATCAGACAGGGATCCTATCTTTATGAGTAATTTTTGGCAGGAGTTATTTAGATTAAGTGGAACAACACTCAACCACAGTAGTGCTTATCACCCCCAAACAGATGGTCAAATAGAAGTCACCAACAAGACATTAGAACAATACATTAGGAGTTTTGTGCTAGAGTCACCAAAGAATTGGTTCCAGTTTCTACCATGGGCAGAATTTTCCTACAATATATCAGTAAATACTTCCACAAAATTGACTCCTTTTTAAATAGTTTATGGCAGACTTTCACCTACAATCATACCTTATAATGGTGATACAACTAACAATACAAAAGTAGACACATTATTACAATAAAGAGATAAAATACTGCACCAACTTAAAGAGAATTTACAGGAATCTCAAAATAGAACGCAACAAATGGCTAACAAAAAAAGAAGTGAGTTTCAATTTCAGATAAATGACTTGGTATTAATCAAATTACAACCCTACAGACAAACTTCAGTTTCACTACACCCTTACACAAAATTATAAAGGCTATTACTATGGTCCATTCAGAATTCTACAGAAAATAAGGATAGTAGCCTATAGAGTGGAACTTCCAGAAATATCAAGGATCCATAATGTATTCCATGTCTCAAAACTCAAGCAATACATACAACATTCCAAGCTACATCCAGCCATTCTCCCAGCACAATTCATAGATGGTCTGCCTTTGGTTAAACCTATCAGAATTCTAGAAGAAAGGACAAGGCGCAGCGGATAAGCCTATTGAAGTACTAGTCCAATGGGATGGAATGTTAACAAATGATGCATTTGGATGCCAATTAAGGAGTTCCAGAAAGTTTTTCCAAGTTTTGACCTTGAGGACAAGGTCAATGTTTGGGAAGGGGGTAATGATATGGACCCAAACAGAGAAAAATACTCCAAACCTACAAGAGACAGAAAATCCCTATTATGGCTAAAAGATTTTACCCAATAATGTAATAATTATATACAGTAGCCACTGTTGAATAAAGAATATAGAAAACTTAGCCATTACATAGGACATTACTACACTAAATAACCAAATAAAGCATGCCTGGCAAAAAAATCACTGAAAATTGCGAGAATAACAAGACAGATAAACTACAAGAACAAGATCCAGCATAAGATTTCAAGACATGTCCAGCTCAGACAACTACAACAATAATATAACTGAAAAATAAAAAAAGAAAGTAAAGATCTTGCCAGCTCAGACAAAACTACAACCGTAATATAACTGAAAAATAAGAAAAGAACCAACATCTAACCAAATATGACATACATCGCCATATATAAAAAAAAAACCCAGAGCGGATCTTGAACTAAAGAAATATTGAGATCTAGTAGATAGTTAAAGAAAAAGATGTCTAAATAGGATTAGAAAGACAAACAGAATTAATAAGAAATCTGATATTTGCTCACTGCAACTTCTTCTTCTTCTTTCTCTTCATCTTCTCCCGGAGCCTCTTTCTTTTCCTCTAGATCGGCTTCTTCGTCAACAGAGGAACCCTAAATTCCTCCCTGAGCTTCCCCTCTCCCTCTCTAAGCGAATTTTTCTGGAGTTTACGGCCGCTCGAAGAGCCGAATAGACTTATCCTTCATTCCTCGATACGCTGCGAGTTCCTTCCTCCCGAAGTTTCATCAATCGACTGAGACAAAGACACGAAGCAAAGCATCGACGACTGTGGTTTAAATCCCATGGTGATCCATCCCAAGCAGATCCAACGACCCGTTTTAAATTAGGGTCATATCAGCTCGACTCAATAAATGGCTTGTAATTAAAGCCCAATGAGTTAATGAGCCAAACTTAAGTCAACCCTAATTTGACTTGTTATATCTCAAGGTTGCTTGTTTAAAATATACTTAAAATTCAATAACTTAAGCATAATGTTGTTAAATATATACTAAATTATATCTTTTTTTTATAATGAGTTATTTCTTATTATTTTTTTTCTAAGTTTTTATTATTTTTATTTTTTATAAAAATACTCAAATTAGAATCCTTTTTTTTTCATCTTTTTATACTAAATGAGTTAGTTTGTGAGCTGACTTGAACTGATAGAATGAAGCTCGAGCTTGAGCTCCAACTCTATTAATTAATAAAGCTCAAACTCAAGTCATGGGTGACTCAAATTTGGCTAAACTAATTTACATTCCTAATTTAGAAAATATATTGTACTTGACCTTTTTAGGTAGTAAATAAACATCTAAGGAGGCGTGTAAAATTCATTAATCATTGACTATTGAAATAAAAAGTTTTAGTTTTTCTCAATTCTTGCATGTGTGCTACTGGATCTAGATTTTTAACGTGCTTCACAAGTCTTGCCAACTATTTCTAAAGGCGAATTTCCTTATTTTGCTATAGAGCTTGAATCTTTTATAGGGTGATTTATTTTCTTATCGCTATTAGCTTCTTTAGTAATTAGTGTGGTGCATGATTAAGATTTTGTCAAGTATGCTATATTCATTATTCCTTTTTTATTCGGAATTTTGATTGTTATTAAAATTTAATAATTATTTTCAGCTTTTCTTGTGAAATTTAATATTTTGGCAACTAATACATTATTATTTGGAATAAAAGTACCAAGTTTGTTATTTTTGCATTAAAGGAAACTATTTTTTTATAAGTTGAGAGCTGATCACCTATGGATTGTGGGTTTTGGTTTCTTTTCATTACCATCTCATCCTATGGTGCATTAGCAAACCCTAAAACTGTAGTCATCCTATTTGAAATTAGTAATAGCTTTTAGCTACATCATCACTCCATTTAAATGTATGAAGTACTATTTAGAATAATTAAAAAATTGATACAAATATGTTTTTTAAACAAAATCAAGCAAGTTATGGTTCTAAACAAACACATTGTAGCTACCTTAAGGATATAATTTACATTCTTGCATTCAAGGTGAGGTACAAGCTTAAGGAAATTTTTAGACTAGATTGATAATTTGGAATACTTTAAAATTTCCATTTGTTTGATTCCTGAATGCCTTGAATATGTTAAATCAAAACTAGCAGGTTGTGCTTAATCATTTTGGGGAAGTTTTGCAATTGAAACTAAATCCATGTTAAACTAAAACAACAAGATCTATCATTTGGTGAGTATGAAGATCAATTGTGAGATCAATTTAAGCATTATAACTAAGATTTTGTTGACCTCCATACATGCTACATAAGTCGAGTCGAGTCAGATAAATTCGACGAACTTCGGATACAACAACACGCAAATTGAAGTTGAAATACACTCGACATCACCGAAATTGATCAAAATGATCTCTGATAGATGAACGGACTTTGCTATCAGGTTCAGAAAGTCAAAATTGATCAAAATATACATCTCGGACAATCCAACGGTCGATCGATCAAGAGAACGAGCCGCCAATATGCTAACGTGTGTATCGGAGTCGGGAGGCTGCGACGATGCCCAAACAATCTCCATTCGTGAAATTGATCATGATGTTAGCGTCAAAATATCGAAATATATCAAATGAGACTATTCGCGATCGATTCGGACAAGTCTATGCGAATGTCGAACCGTTGGAAGTAATAATACGCGTTTTTAAATTAAAATTGATCTGATTCGACACTGACTTGAACCAAACGACCTCCGATCACGAAACAGACTACGTCATTTTGTCTGGAACATCAGAATAACCTAAAATTGATATCCAATTTATCTATGTGATGATATAATTGCAAAAATTCAAAATTAAAGTTTATTTTATTTAAAATAAGAAAGAAAATCCTACCAGTATATACTATATATACCCCTCGAAATATATAACCCTTGTGATTCCAATTCACAGCCGAGAACTACATTTCGAGCGCCACACACTCGCTCCTCTCGGTTCGAACTCCCGGCCGCACGCGATTCCCTTCCTTCGGCCTCGCCCTCTCGTCCTCACGCACGAGCTCTCGCTCTCTCGCTCTCTCGCTCTCTCGCTCGGCCGAACATTCATCCCAAGCCCTCTCTCGTCTCTCGGTTCGTCCGTCCCAAGCAGTACACGAGAGCCGACCTCCCTCTTCCTCCCGAGCTCCCCTCGTTCCATCTGCGTAAGCCGAGTAGCCAAAGGGATTTCCTTCTCGTTCCTTCCTAGCCGAGCATCGCACGAGCCGAACGGAACGATCCTCTCGGCCGAACTCTCACCTCCATTGGAACTCCCTCCAGCTGAAGCCGAACGAGGCTCCTTCTCCTTCATTCCGTCGGTGCAAGCCGAGCAGCCGAAAGCCATTTTCCCTCTTCCCCTTCGGCCGTCCACCTCGAGCAAACCGAGCAGCCCTCTATCTCTTCCTTCCCTCTTTTACAATCAGGTTTTCAGGTTATTTCTATTCAACCCTAAATCACATTTTGCTATTTCAGTTTGCTTGAGTGAAATGACTTTAGCAAGCCTCTCTTTTACATGTTATATGATTGGATCAGGGTTAGAAATATAATACTTGATGCATTGTATGACTCAAATTTTGCTCCTATTATTAGGCTCTAACTCTTATTGCGTCGTTATGCTTTCATTTGAGTTGTGGAGTAAGGGTTTGAGATATAGAGTTGGCATGATTGATTTCCTTACCTTTTATTTGTCTTTTTTACTATTTGGCAATATTAAGGTGGGATTATACTTAAATTTCGTTTTCATGCAAATAACTATTTGGTTAAATCTGAAATTTTCAGATTTGTGATGATGAGTTTAGCATGATTGTTCGCCTTACTGTCCAAAAAAAAATCATCATTGAAATTCAGCTATCCACTTGTTGTTTCATCCACCGTGTTTGGGGAGGATATAAAAAAAAGAGAGAGCAAGAGCCTGCATTTTCATTTCCATTCAATCACGTTGTCTTTAGAATTATTTTTTGTCGTGGCAGGGAAAGTTGTGTTTACTTGCAGGTATATAAATATTCGTATACGCCTTTCTTGACGTGACGGGAAAATCTTTATTATATGCGAGTACTTCAAAGACTCATATATGCTTTTCTTAGCATGGTGGGATGACGCATTCAGCCGTGGTGTTTACATCACCCATAAATATTTTTTTTGGCATGGTGGGCAGTCCCAGCATACCCAAAGTAGCCTCCTATGCATGGACAATGCCAGAATATTGTCGAAATGCTCACATTTTCACAATGATGGGAGGTCTAAACAATTTATTATAAATTCAACTACAAATCTAAAATTAACTGTTTAAATTGATATTACAGGTATATAAGTAATCGTACACGTCTTTCTTGGCGTGTCGGAAAAATCTGTGTTTCATGTAGGTGTTTCAGAGACTCATATATATCTTTCTTGACATGGTTGGATGATGCATTCAGCCGTGGTGTTTACACCACCTATACATGTCTTTCTTGCATGCGAATTCCAAAGATATCCCAAGTAGCTCTATATAGGGATGAAGTGATCTTGTTGAAATATTGCCAAAATTTTGTTTGAAAACTTATACTTGCAATGAAACTTAATCAAAATAATAGCACTGTTCAAGTACCCTAAATTTAAATCGATACTAAATTGAATTCTATGTTATAGATGAAATGGATTTGATACAAAATTGAAAGGCTATACTCTAAATAAAATTCAAAGTCAAAATAAATTGATTTAATTGTAACTTTTGAGCTCAAAATTGAAAATTAATGATGACATCAAATTGAATTTTGGATTGTAAAGCTTAGAGGCAAATAACATTTATAAGATTCAAGTCTATGTAAGATTAAAAAATGGATTGAGTGAACATGAACGATACTTTACAGTCTTTCATTTCAACATGATACAAAGATAAATCCAATTGAATGCATAATTGGATTATCGGAAACTTATAATATGATTGAAGTATAGTTTTTAAATATAAAATTCAAAAGAGACTTGTTGGTGATCTCAATAGAAATCAATTGAATTTGAAAATTCAATTTCAAGCAAGGATTGAACGGAAATAACTTGCAAATAAATTTGCATTAAGTTCTGTGAGTTGGTTTACAAACGAGGGCTTGATTATATGGCTCACTAGCAAATGTGAATAATCAAATCACTTTGTAATTCATTGAACGAATTAAGAAAATAAAAGGAGGGATTTGTAATATGTTTAGAGATATATCCATGAATACAAATAAAATTTTTCATTAAACATTGTAATAACTTAATAAACGAAGAATCAAATGAAAGTGATTTTTGCATTAGCTTAAATGCAAAAATTAAATACCAAATAAAATACACCATCGGATCTATACCACATTAATACTAACAGACAGAAGACGTTGATGTAATTTCTAAGCAAGTTTCAAATAAATCCATTTTGCATAAATTATGTAGTCAACTATCACTCAATTCAAGTACCTTAGAATTTGTGCAATAATTTGAGAGAAATGAATTCTTGTACGAAATATAAAACTACTTTCAATTTAATTCAATCTTTCTAAAGTTTGTGTATGTAATATCCAAATTATTTCCTAATTAATTTATTTTAGCTAACCCGTTCTCAGAAGATCAGTGCTTGATGCATCGGCCGGATTAAGCCACTCGACGGTCTGCTAGATCTCTCGGCTTCTATTTCACTTCCTTCCTCCGCTCATTTCCTTCATGCCGAGATCGAGACCGCTCCTGCCTTCTAAGATTCCTCCTTTCCTTCCTCGCCGGAATCGAAGCCTCAGGACCTGATCTGAAGCCCCCCTTCGCTTCGCCGTCGACTTTGACTAGAGTGCCGCTCAGGTGGAGGGCGAGCCGCGCCTTCCTCGCAGATCTGCTGACGACGGACCGCTCCGCGGACACGAGAACGCCGTTCTCCTCGGCTCGGCTGACAGAACCGCGCTATGCTTACTCACTGGACTGGCCAGACTCAGTCTGTGATCCGTCCCAGAAGCCGCTTCGGTTTGGGGAAATTCGATGATCGGCCTAATTCTGCTTCGACGAAACAGGGGAATTTTGTAAGTTGTTAATTCTTTCCATATCCCTTTTTTTTACCCTTCCTTGGCGTTGAAATCGTGATTGAGGAGTTCAACCGTTTGCTGTGAGTGGTAGAATTATTGAGGGATTTGGATTGTCATTTTAGTTTATTGATCAAGCGGTAATTAATAGTGCGTTAGAGATTTCTTTGGAGAAGATGCATCGGCTTCCAAAGCTTTAGGAGATCAGGTAAGATTAAAGTATCATTTATGATAGACGTCATGAAGTCTGAAGAGTTATTTTATTATAGGTTGTGTCTCGAGGATAATCGAGTGCATCATTAATCGACTGCATTAATCGGGGAGACATACTAATGTAATTCGCTTTATGTATGCCATTGTTTAATGACCAGATAAATTGTATGAACGATATATAAAATGTAGATATTTCGTGTTGAACGATATATAAATATTGACACTTGGCCAGACAGATTTATGATTTACAATGATTACAAGTAGATTGATTTCATCGCGAGAAATGATTGAAAACACGTTAAATGCAGAATGTGATAAAAGCGAAACGGGAAAATTGTGATAGGAAGACTATCTACGTGAATCGCGCAGATAAAAAAAAAGTTCCGAGATGATGACAGGGATCTTAAGATCCCCACTGCATTTTCATTGTTTTGTCGTCAACCCCGTAAGTAGTATGTAGTATTTCGACCGCCTACCTAATTGTTTTAGCCGACGAATGGACTTATGAATGAAAGTCAAAACCTACTGAATTATAAACGACATTTCTAAAATGATTTGTTATAGAAGAATCGAAATGAAAATCACGCTCGACATCGATTGATACGAAACTTACATATTATTGATATATATTTTCTAGACCCACGATATATTGTTCATTCAATATTACATTCAAGACAGCTACCTACGCTTTTACCAAATTTTGCAAATTTACATATTAAATCGATTGTTTACCGTCTCAGATCGTTTTAGCAAGATTCTGTCTCACCAAGTTTTACATGATCTACCGTTGAAAATTTCGGAAAAGATGTTTTAGGTAGTTTTTTTGTTGAATCAGATAGTTTTTAAAGGCGCATACAAATTAAATGTCTTTACCGCTCGTATTTATTTAAAGATTTCACGCCCGATTGTTATGAATTAAGTTAAGTAGTATATGAATCAGAATAGTTTAGTGATGATTTGATACACCTTTCACTGCTTCGCTCAAAGAAGATTTGGAACGCGGTTTGAAATCCGGTCAATCGAAATATCCTATTCTATACACTGACGACCCCAAGATAAGGGGTCATCCGGGTGTGACGAAAGTGATCGAGCAAAGGTTGAGAACGAGAAAAAGATTGATAGGAATGTAAGCACGATTTGGATTTAGGGATGGATAAGTGTGAATTGATTATCTGTATAGGGACGATTAATTTTGGGTTAGGAATCTATATGTTTTAATTTCATGCATGTATGATATTTAATTTCATGCATGTATGAGAAGTAAATCAGATCATATAAATACTTTTTTGTTAATTTGAATTTGCTCAAGAAATCGCCGAAAGGTTAGAGGTCTACTGCGACTCGAATTGTCTCACAAGATAATTTAACGAGTGAAATACAACCTGAAGTGGTGAAGGTAGATCGATGAATTGAGGGGTAGTCGTTGATTTCCCGTTGTTGATAAATTTATAAAATCAAGGACGGGCACGATCTAAGTTTGGTCGATGGACCAACATTATTTCAAACATTCAAACCACGCATTGAGGGAGCCCTGATCCCATATGGCGAAGATTGGTCGCTTAAGATTGGAAAAAATTTTGGATGGGATGATTTGCCGAAAATAAGAAGAAGAGTACTTGTGTTGGGGAGGCGTGAGTGGCGCTCAACATGTAGAAAGATTTGACCGATACCCATTACTGTGATCAAATGGGATGAGTTTGTCAAAAAATATTCAAAGATTGGTTCATTCCACCATCGCCGACCGCTTTACAAAGACAAATTTTTCAATCTAACTCCAAAACTATAATGCATATGAAGTTCACTTCACTTTAGATATCCACATTATATCGCATAAGAGAAATGTCATAGATTTCTGCTCAGATCAATTGAGACTGCATTTTCCTGATATCGTGAGTTCTCAGTTGAAAGTGAAGAATTGAGAATGAGTTGAATTTTTCAAAAATGGATTCACAGCGAGCGCGAAAAGCTGAAAGAAAGCCGATTTCTAGCGCTGATTTGCTCAAAGAAATTTAAGGTTGATGATTTAAAACAAAGCCAGAAATCTATTTGTGATAAGGGAAAAGACATTTTGGTCAATGTATTTAGATCGGAGATGCTCGAGTGTGGTGAGACATCGCAAGAGAAATGGTAAGAAGGATGCATACATTATCGGGGACGAGGGTCAACAAAGAAAATTTTGCCGTTGCGGTAACACAATTTTGGAAGACCTTCAATTGAGAAACCGAAAAACCAACCCTCCAAGAAGTTTTGCTATCACTCCCAAGTCGAATCAAACGGTTGTCGTATGCTTAAAATTTGATCATTTGGTTCATTGTTTGATTCGACGCCGTGATGCTCATTTCTCGATTTTCGCCGTTTACGTTGATGCTATTTATTTCATACCATTGAATGTGATAATGCCTTATGATAGTATGAATACAAATAGGAAATGTGTTGTCGACATTAACATTCAAGATAAACACTTTCCTACACCAATTATCTTACCAATCGACATTTTGACGTTATCTTGGTATGGATTGGTTGATCAAATATTTTGCAACAATTGACGGAAGAGGAGAGTGAAATTTGACATGCTGAAAAATCATTTTATTTTTCGATAAGAATGCCGCTTTCTTCTTTGATTAGCGGTGAAGTTGAGTAAATATTTAAGAAGTGAAATGATATTTCTAGCCAAATTAGAATAATGTTTGAGGGTGAAAAACATTCCGTTGTTGCGAATTTCGATGTGTTCCTGAGGAATTACTGGGTTGCCACCAACACGAAGTAAGTTTGGGATTGATAACCCCGACAACTATACATAAATCTCTTACGGGATGGCTCAAAGAATTGCAGAGCCAATTGTAAAGAATCGATTGACAAAGGATTTATTCGGCCAAAGAACTCACCGGTGGAGTGCGTATATTTGTTAAGAAAAGGATGGTCCATGACATGTGTTGATTACAGAATTAAATAAAGTGACAATCGAACAGTATCCACTACCGAGGATTGATGATTTATTTGATCGGAGGAGCCAGTATTTTCCGAATTGATCCTGATATCATCGTAGAGTTAAAGACGATATTTTTAAAATAGCTTTGGAAGGTATAACATTATGAATTTCTTGTTATCTGGTTTAACTAACGCTCCCGCTTTTGATTTAATGAATGAAGCCTCTCACCAGGTTTGTTATCATCTTTATTGATGATATTTTGATTTATTTTAAAGCAAGAAAGATTGAAATCATTTGAGGATTGTTTAATCATAAGACAAAAACAATTATACGCCAAATTGCAAAAATGTGAATTTTGACGATACGTCGCATTTCAGTCACATTATCGCGAAGGAGTTTGTTGATCCTCAAAAAAAAAGTAATTTTAGAATGGTCCGCACCAAAGAATGTTAAGTTCAGCTTTCCTGCGTTATTAGTTTGTCGAGATTTTCTCATATCGCAATGCCTCTATCCAATTTATTGAGAAATGATGTTAAATTCCAATGGACAAATCGCGAAGCGAGTTTTCAATTGAAAAACATTCGACCATCGCCTGCTTTATTCCATCGTGAACCGAGGATTCCAAATATTTAGGACGCCTTTAAAGGTTTGGGTCTTAATGCGTAACGTAAGTAATTACGCTCGGCAATTAGCTCAATAAAGAAATTACCCGCATGATTTAGAATTAAGAATGTGCTTCTTAAAATTTGGAGACATTACTTGTATGAAATAAATGTGAAATTTTACGGATCATCGAAATATATCTTACACAAAGAACCGAATCGAAGGCAACTGAGTTTATTAAAGATTATGATTTAGATATTGATTGGCGAAAGTTTAACGCTTGACGATTAAGTCGCAGTTCAGGAAATGCCAATTGTTATTACTCAAGTCGACAGAGTTGATTTACAAATTCTAAGTTAAGATTAGATATCTGATTTATCTCAATCGACAAGAATCAACTTTATTTGATAATCAAAGCGCACGTAAACTAGATGTGGATATCGAAATTCCTCGAACAAATCCTTCGGAAGCAAGATTTTCAGATGCAGAGGTATTATTCTAAGCATTCACAATTATGGCACTGCGGTGTTGACAAGAAATTTTACTGATACCATCGGATATACTATTCATCCCGTAGTTCAAAAAATGTATAAAGATTTAAAACAACATTTTGGTGAAGAAGGACATATAATATGTGTCGTGTCGTCGATCATACCGAAAGATCAAAGTTAATTTTGATCATTACCTATACCGGAGAAGTGGAAGAAATCATGAATTTTGTTATGAGATTTCCTGACAGAAGGTCGGATAAGATCTCGTCATGGATAGATTGACCAGTCACCATTTCTTATCCAATGAAATGAGATTCAGTTGATAAATTGTCCGGATTATATGTTAAAGAAATTGTAGACTTAGGTACCAAAAGTGATCGCTCGAGAGATGGTGATTATAGATTAAGAATTGAGAGGGACACGCTACACTTAAGTATGCTTCTAGACCGATGACAATCGAAAGAACAAGTCCTAAGATTATTGAGGTTATGTGTTTTAGATTTTGGAGGTAGGAAGATCATATTCCTATGATCGAAGCTTACTAATAATACCAATCTAAGATTCAAAGTATGATCAGTATGGTCGAAAGTGTAGAACTCCATTAAGTTGGTGGGAGAAAGACAACAGGCCCAGAGTTGATCGCTACAGAGAAAATTAGATTAATCAGATAGAAAAGCCGCCGATAAGATATGACTTAAAGATCGAATGTAGAATTTCAAGTTGGAGAATTTGTATTTTAAAAGTCAAACCTTTGAAGGAAATTAAGAATTTGGTAGGTAAATTGAGCGCAGTACATGTGACCTTTTGAAATCATTGAAAGGACGAATACGGCTTACTGCTTTACCCATCAATTGCAGACATTCACAACGTGTTTCACATTTCAATGTTGAGAAAATGGATCACAGATGCAGAGCAGATGATTCCATATACAAAGTTTGAAATACGACCATATTTGACTTATGCATTGGAGCCAGAAAAGATTTTAGAATTTGATGTCGAGATTGCAAATGACAAATTTCCTATGTTAAAATTAAATGCATCAACCAAAGGCTACTGAGATTAAACAAGAGACGGCGAAGTTTCCTTCCCGTTTGAATGATTCGTAAGAAATTTGAGGACTAAATTTTTTAAGGAAAATCAATATCCAAATTATTTCCTAATTAATTTATTTTAATTAACCCGCTATCAGAAGATCTGCATGCACGCATATGCCAATTACCTGACGCTATATCTCTCCCGCTTCCTATTTCACTTCCTTTGTCACACCCCTGATGACCCCTTATCCAAATCAACCCGTGGAAATCAGACGACTGATTGACACAGATTAATCGACACGCTCACCGCTATCAGCGAACAGTGTGAAAGCGCCAGATCTAATCAAATCATCACTAAACTATTTACAATTCATATACTACTTAATTCATAACACAAATACTAAAGACGAAATCTTTAAATAAATACGTAGAAAGACATTTAATCAGACGCACCAAAAAAGTTCTTTAAGCTTCCCAAAACTATACAATTCAAAACAGACTACTTCTACCCAAATTGCCTTTTTCCGAAATTTTCAACAAGAATATCATGTAAAAGTTGCAGACAAGAGCTAAAACAAGTCTCAAGACAAGAGAAAACGCAATGATAATGTAAATTTGTAAAGCAGAAATCAGAGAACTATACTAAAGAATGCATATCAGAATCGAACAATACGCCTATATAGAATGTAATAACGAATCAATAATACGTATCATAATCAGATCAATCAATGCCGAATAAATGATTTCCATTTCGCTCTATATCAAATCATTTTCATTTTCTAAAATGCCATTTATAATCGCAGTGCTTGACTTTCATTCATAAGCGTCACGCCACTACCACGGCCTAAAACAAGTCGTAGGTGCGCAGGCTCGAACCATACTCTACATACCTAATCACACCTTGGACAAATTAACGACACCAACCTCAAATGCAGAGTCTGGGATACTAAGATCCCCTAATCACGCCATCTCCGAATCTATCTCCAAGCAGATCGTCAGATAAATTTTCCTATCACAATTTTCGACATTGCTTATCACATTATCGCATTTAACATACGTAAAACATTTCTATACGCTCAATGACGCTACAAACTAATCTATGCAAGGCCAAATACTAAACATTCAGATTTACATTCAAGATGACAAGATTCAATACGTAAATCTACGATTCATACATTTTATACAACAAGAGAAAACAATAAGATACATAGATAAACGAATTTACATTAAGAATAATGTCTCACCTCGGTTCAGCTGCGAATGACGATCCTCCTCGAGTACACAACCTATAATGAAATAACTCTTCTAAATCCTTCTAATACGCGGAAAATTCATAAGTAACTTAACAAATTCGAATCTTACCAATGACTCTTCATGTTTTCAAAACACCTAGTACACTCCAAAGTAATCTCCAAAGAAATCTCCTAACGCCACTATTAATTACCGCTTCAATCAATAAACTAAACAAGAAACATCAAATCCAAATCCCCTCAATAATTCTACCACTCACCTAGCCAAAACGGTTCGAACCCTTCAAACACGATTTCAACGCCAGAAGGCTACTAACCGAAAGAAAAGGAGGAAAGAAATTAACAACTTACAAACTTCCTAAGTTTCCGACGGCCAGTGAACAGAATTCCTACCGAGCCGACGGTTTCACGGAGTCAACCGACGGCTCACGGATTTAAACCGAAGGGTTACGGACTTTCCCAACTGCTTTTACTTAACATACTGCGCCCCAATGAAGAACGACGAAGTCCAGGGGCCGACCGATCGAGCTGGCACGCGAATACTTGGAGGCGACGCTGTCGACGCCGATGCCGAGGGAAGTGGACACGTTTGAGCGCTCGTCACGAGCGGCCGCCGGCCGAACGAGCAAAGTCGCCGATACCGGTCGAGGGAATGAAAAGGAATTCGGCCGATGCCGGCGAACGGAGCGCCTCGATCTCGCAGGAAGGAAATGAGCCGCGAAGGGAAGGAAGTGAAATAGAAGTCGGAGAAATCTAACCGTCTACGAGCTTTTATCCTCACGCTAAAAATGCTATCAAGAATGCTACAAGAATAGCTTAGCTTAAACAAAACTTAATTAGAATTAATTAAATGGATATTACAATTTCCTCTTAACAAAAATTTCGCCCTCAAATTTCTTCAATCATTCAAACAGAAGGAAACTTCGCCTCATCTCTGTTCAACCTCCCAAGTATTTCTGATTCGGCTCAAGGCTTCCATTTAATTTTAATATAGAAATTTGTCTATTTCAGAATCTCGACATCAAATTCTAAAATCTTTTCCTGCTCCAATAAAGTCAAATCTCATTTCAGATTTCACTGTATATAATCTTCGCTCAGATCTGTGATCCATTTTCTCAACATGAAATGTGAAAGACATCATGAATGTCCGCTAATGGTAAGCAAGCGTAGTTTATCATTGATCCTTTCAATGATTTCATTCCATGCTGGCTAATTTACCTCCTCAAAATCTACTAATTCCTTTCATAGTTTGACAAAAAATACAAATTCTCCAACTTGAAATTCTACGCTTGTTTTAAATCGTAATATTTCTCACGCTCGCCCCGAGCCTTTCAATCTATCCCCTCGACATCTGATTTTCTCAGAATTGATCAACCAACTCGACCTAAGAGTCGCCTTTTCTCCCACTTCACCCAACTCAATGGAGTTCTACACTTTCACCATATAATGCTTCATACGGAGCCATTCAATACTGGGACGGTAGCTATTATCAGAAGAAACTCGATCATGTGAATACGATCTTCCCAAATACCTCCAAAATCTAAAACACATAACCTCAACAAATCTTCTGGTGACTTGAATTGTTCTTTCGATCATCCATCTGGCCTGGAAAAGTCAGACTTAAGTGTAACTGTGCCAAGCCTCTCTCCTCCATAATCCTAAGAAATCTACCATCTTCGCCGTAGACAATCACTTTTGCACACCATGAAGTCTTACAATTTAACATATAATCCTGACAATTTATCAATCAATGCCTATTTACGTAAGAAATGAACGACTGGTCAATCTATCCACAACAACCCGTGATACTATCAATGACTCGCTTGATCTAGAAATCCCATAACAAAATCCATAGCAATTTCTTCCCACTTCCACTCCCAGATGTAATGACCGTGAATAATCCACCGGATTCGATGCCGCCTTTAACAATCGACAAGTTGACACTTGTATATTCATTTATGTCTTTCTTCATACCACCACCAAAATGCCGCTTTTAAATCTTTATACATTTTGAACTACCTGATGAATAAGATATCCCGCCTCGATGAGCTTCCCGTAAAATTTCACGTCTCAACTCCGATCACTGTGTATCCATAATCAATTCTTCCGAATAATACCCTCTGATCTACAATAAAATCTGCTTCAATTAACTCTGATTGTTCAATTAATTGATATCCACGATCCAGCCAAGCTGATTCTCAATAAATAAAGTCGATCAGATCATTATCGAGATAAATGCCCAGTATCACTGAATTTTCTAACTTCCAACAGAGAGCTCAATTCTCGATTAACTCGACTTTGAGTAATAATCCAACCTAAGATTTCGACTATGGCTTAATGCATCGCCTACCACATTACTTACCCTGACAATACGAATGCCTAAATCATAATCTTTAATAAACTCAAGCTTCTTTATCTTAGATTCGCTTCAGAAAGATATACTTAAGACTCACGATCAAGAAAATTTCGATTTCACCCATACAAGATAATGCCTCCAAATTTTAAGAAAAAACCACAAATGCTAATTCTAGATCATGACGGATAATTTCTTTCGTTTTTAATTGTCTCAAGATGAATTACCCTTCGTTTCAGACAAGACACACCCCAAACCTTTTAAAGATGCATCACTAAATATTTGAATCCTCGCCCCGATAATATAAAATCAAGACAAACGCTTTTTCAATTTTTGAAAACTCGCCACATTCACCGCCCATTGAATTGATATCCTTTCAATAAATTGCGCAATACGAGAAAATCTCGACAAACTTCCTGATAACTAAGCTAAAATCGAACTTCGTAACATTCTTCGGCGACCATTCTAAAATTGCTTTTACTTTTGAGATCAACGTAAACTCCTTCGCCAATCGATAACGCGGACCTGAAATGCGACATGATCCAAAATTCACATTAAAATTTGAAGATATAATCGATTTTGTCTTAACAATTTAAAACAATCCTCAAATGATCAGACGCTTCATCGCTTTAATAAATCGTAATATCATCAATAAAGATGATAACAAACCTCCCACCGCGGCAAAACACGATTCATTAAATCCATAAAGATCGCAGGAGTATCTAAACCAAATGGCATAACAAGAAATTCATGCCCATACCGTTCCAAAAGTCGCTTTTAAAAATATCAAAGATCTTTAACCCTAACTCGATGATATCCGATCTCAAATCAATTTAAAATACTTCCTCTCCAACCGATCAAATAAATCATCAATCTCTAGTGATACTTGTTTCGATTGTCACTTTATTTAACTCAGTAATCAACACATAATCGTGATAACCATCCTTTTCTTAACAAATAATACCGCACTCCACTGAGTCACAATAAATCCTTTCTGTCAATTCTGCAATCGACACTTCACCTCGCAATTCTTGTGAGCCATCCTGTAGGAGATTTATGTATGGGTTGTACTTGTACATCAATCCCAAACTCGCTTCTCGAAGTGGCAACCCCGTAATTCCTCGAAACACATCGTGAAATTCAAACAACGGAATATTTTTCAACAACCACTTCCTTATTCAAGACATCTAATGGCTAAATACCATTTCACCGCTTCTTAAATATTTACTCAACTTCACTGCACTAATCAAAGAAGAAACGACATTCTTATCACAAGAAAAATAAAATGATTTTTCACCAGGCATGCCAAATTTCACTCTCCTCTCCCAACATTCAATTGTAAAATATTTGATCAACCAATCCATACCTAAGATAACGCCAAAATGTCTGAAAGATAATAGTCAGGAAAGTGCTATCTTGAATGTTAATGCCAACAACACATTTCTATTTCAGATTCAAACTATCACCGTAAGACCACATTCAATACAAAATAAATAAGATCAACTAACCAAATAAAAAATGAACGAATGCGGAATCAAATGTAATCAACCCAAATGACCAAATTTTAAGATACCGACACCACTTCATTTGATTCCTTTGCTTCGGGAGTGATAAAGAAAAACTCTCGCTTTTACAGTGAGGATTGGTTTTTCGCTCAAGTTTCTCCTTTTCAATTGAAGGTCTTCCCAAAATTGTTTGCTCGACTTCCAAAATTTTCTTTCATTGACCGCCCTCGATAATTGTATGGTTTTACATCATTCTTCTTCTCTCCATGGCAATCTAGCACACGTCCAATCGACCACATTCAAGATCTCCCCGATCCACATACATTGACCAAAAAATGTCTTTTCCCACACTTATCACAAATAGTTTATCCAATCAATTTGTTTTTTGTCTATCATCAAACTTAAATTTCATAGTAAATCCTGCTGTGAGAAATCGCCTTCTTTCAAAGCTTTCATTGCTCAGAATCCCAATCGCCGGAAAAATTCAACTCATTCTCAATTCTTCTACTCTTTCAACCAAGACTGAATTCATCGATATCAAAGGAGCTAATGCCAATCTCAATTGATCTGAGGCCAGAATCATGACATTTCTCTTCCCGAAGATCGACATAATGTAAGATATCTAGAAGAGAAGTGAATTTCATCATATTGCATTATCGTTGAGCCTCGAAGTTAAATTGAAAAATTTATCTTGTAGAAGCGCCCACACGTTGAATGAACCAATCTTTGAAGACTTTGACAAACTCATCCCATTTGATCTGAGTAATGGGTATCAGGTCAAATCTTTCCCTATGCTGAGCCTGCCACCACCTTTTTGCCTCCCCTTCTAACACAAAAGTAGCCAGTACTACTCTTCTATCTTCGGGGCAAATCATCCCATCCAAAATTTTTCCAATCTTAAGCAAATAATCTTCCGCCACTATAGATCACGCTCCCTCAATGCGGTGGTTTAAATGTTGAAATATCCTCAAATGTTTCCACTTCAACCATACTCGACTGGTCAGCCGTGGATTTTTCATGATGCTTATCAACAACCTGGAAATCAACCTAACTACCCTCAGAATTCATCGATCTACCTTCACCACTGCTTCATAGATTTCACTCGTTAATTATCTTCGCAGCTCATCAGATGGCCTGATAATCACCTCTAACCTTTCGCATTTCTTCGCAAATTAATCAAATTAACAAAAGTATTTATATGATACCGATTTATTCAATATCATACATGCATGAAATTAAATATCATACATAAATTAATAACATATGGATTCCTACCCCAACATTAATCGCCCTATAGCTCAGACATCAATTCAACACTTATCCCTAAATCCAAATCACGCTTCCATTACTATCAATCTTTTGCTCGTTTCTCAACCTTATCGCTCGATACACTTTTCACACCCATGACCCCTTATCCTGTGGTCAACCGGTAATCATCAGATGACTCGACACAGATTAATCACACGCTCCACCGCAAGCAGTAACGAAAGCAGTGAAAGCGTATCTAATCAAATCATCACTAAACTATTTACAATTCATATACTACTTAATTCATAACACAAATACCTAAGATGAAATCTTTAAATAAATACAGAAAAATAAAGACATTTAATCAGACGCATAAAGTTCTTTAAGCTTCCCAAAACTATACAATTCAACAAAATGACTACCTACCACTGCCTTTTCCCAATTTTCAACAAGAATATCATAAGCTAAAAGCTAGACAAGAGTAAGCTCAAGACAAAGACAAGAGAACGCAGATGATAAATTTGGTTTAAACCAGGTACTATACCGAGAATGACATTGAACAATACGTCAATGCCGTAAATGTAACAATGTAATCAATAATACGTCAGAAAGTTCATCATCAATCAATGCCGAACAATGATTTTCATTTCGCCGCCTATATCAAATCATTTTCATTTTCTAAATATCATTTATAATCTTGTTGACTTTTATTCATATCGCACTACCGTCGCTTAAAACAAGCAGGTAAGTGCAGGGCCGAACCATACTTACATACCTAATTTTCGACACCATTTTAACGACACCAACCTCAAATGCCGAGATACTAAGATCCCCTAATCACGCCAGTAACTTTGCTATTCGGCAGATCCGTCAGATTTTCCTATCACAATTTTCCTCGACATTGCTTATCACATTACCGATTTAACATGTAAAACATTTCTATACGCTCAATGACGCTACAAACTAATCACGCAGCCAAATACTAAACATTTCATTTACATTCAAGATGACAAGATATCAATATTTATAATACGCTATTCATACAATTTATAAATAAAGAAGAAGAAACATACATAAAGATAAACGAATTTACATTAATAATGTCTCACCTCGTTTGCGTATTGCGGATGCCGATCTCTCTCCTCGAAGTAAACCTATAATAACTCTTCTAAATCCTTCTAATACGTGAAAATTCATAACTTAACTCAAATCTAATCTTATTAAACTGATGTCTCCTCATGTTTTAAACACCGATTTAACTCCAAAGTAATCTCCAAAGAAATCTCCTAACGCCACTATTAATTACCGCTTCAATCAATAAACTAAAATTAAGAAACACCGCCAATCCAAATCCTAATTCTACCACTCACCTAGCCAAAACGGTTCTAACCCTTCAAACACGATTTCAACGCCAAGCTAACCGAAGAAAAGGAGGAAAGAATTAAGAACTTACAAACTTCCCTAAGTTTCCGACGGCCAGAACAGAATTCTACCGAGCCGACGGTTCACGGAGTCGAACCGACGGCACCTGGATTTCAAACCGAAGCTTGACTTTCCCAACCCGTATGCCTTACTGAACATACGGCGCCCAACGATGATAGCAATGACGAAGTCCAGCGAGGTCGACGCCGATTCGCACCGAGCACGCCAGAATCCGCAAGGGAGGCGACGCTTGTCGACGCCGATGCCGGAAGCGGACAACGGCTGAGCGCTCGGTCAGAGGCCGTCGGCCGAGGGAACGAGCGAAAGTCGCCGATACCGGGTCGAGGGAATGAAAAGGAATTCGGCCGATGCCGAACGGAGCGTCTCGACCAGAAGGAAATGAGGCCGCTGGGAAGAAGTGAAATAGAAGTCATGGAGAAATCTAACCCCACGCTCGAGTGGTTTTTATCCCGCCACAGATGCTAAGTAAAATGGATTACAAGAATGCTACAAGAATAGTTAATTAGCTTAAACAAAACTTAATTAGAATTAATTAAATGGATATTACATCCTTCCTCCCGCTGCCTCATTTCCTTCACGCGAGATCGAGACCGCCTCCCGCTCTTCAGATCGACGATTTCCTCCTTCCTTCCTCCGGTCGCCCCGTGACCTGAACGCTGAAGCCGCCGCCCTTCGCTTCGCTTGCCGACTTTGACTAGAGTGCCGCCTGCGCGAAATCATGCGAGCCGCCCCCTTCCTCAGATTCGCTTCGACGACGACCCTGACACGTATGGAACCGCTCTCCTATTGCCTGTCGGCCGACAGAACCGCCGCTATGCTTACTTCGCTTGGGACCGCCAAGACTAAGTCTGCGGATCCGTCGTAGTCGATCGGCTAGGAATTCCCGTTCACCGACGGGAAACTTGGGAATTTTGTTGCTAATTTCTTTCCCTATCCCTTTTTCTTTCGCCCAAGTTCTTCCTCAAGGCAAATGCTGATCGGAGTTCAAACCGCTTTGCTAAGTGAGTGAATTATCGGATTTGATCGACATTGCTTATAATTTTAGTTGATCAAGTTAGTAATTAATACTGACGTTGGGAGATTTCTTTGAGATTACTGAGTCGCATCAGCTTTCCAAAGTTTTACGGTGAGAGATCAATTTAAAGATCGCAATTACGTTTACATGATAGACATGTCGCTTATAAGAGTTATTTTATTATACATGCACTGGCGAGAATCGAGCGCACATCATTAATCGACTTGTATTGACCGGACATAGACATACGCTAACGAAATTCGCTTCTTACGTATTCGCTTTCTACGATTTCAGATAAATCAGATGAATATATAAAACGTGATATTTCACGTCAACGATATATAAACGCTGACACTGACGCCGCATCGATTTACGATTTACAACGACATAAAGCTCGCCTACCCAAAGATTGATTTCCGCGATATGTAAAACGAAAAACACGTTAAACGCAAGAATGCGATAAACAAGTAAACGCCGTGAAAATCGCGATAAGGCTTATACACGCGAATCAAGCGCAGATAAAAGAAAGCTCGACGAGATGAGCGCGATGGGATCTTAAGATCCCCTACCTGCATTGAGGTCGCGTCATAGTCGTCTAACAACGCCGTAGTAGACGTAGATTTAGAGCCCCGCCTTTACCTACATTTTAGTCGAATGCCGCCTAATTCCCTTATGAACGAAAAGTCAAAACCTACGAATTATAAACGACATTTCTAAAATGATTTGACATAACCTGAATCGAACAAAAAAATCACTGCTCGACATCGATTGATACGTATGAACTTACAAAGATATTATTCGCTTATATCATACTTTCCTCGCAAAGACCTACGTGATATCGTCTGCCATAATCGCTACATTACGCAGCATGCTTTACACCAAATTTTGAAATTTATATTCACGCACGATTGTTTACCGCTCTCAAATTTTTAAAGATTCTCTTCTAACTGCTTTTATACGACATTAAAATTTCTGAAAATTAAAAGTAGGTTTAATTGCTTATTAATCAGATAGCTGAAGTTTTTGCCGCTTTGCACGCATAAATTAAACGCCTTTACCGCTCAGATTTATTTAAAGATTTCACGCCCAAAGATACATTTAATTGCTTAAGAAGATATGAATCTAGTTAATGACGATTGATTATACACCTTTTCACTCGCTCCGCAAGAAGACAAACGCGGAAATCGGTCCAATCGATCCATTTCTCTATTAATCGACACCCCAAGATAAGGGTCATCCCACAGAAAGATTCTAAATCAGCCCCACACTTATATTAAGTATTTAAACTCGGCCGACGTCATACGTTAAATAAAAAAAGAAGAATGATAAAATCAATTCAATTCTTTATGACTATATGCAAGCTAATGAATGTCTTCATATGCTAATTCAAGTCAATGAAAGATATAAATATTCAGCTCTATAGAATGTGATTACAGTAGACTTAATCCTCTATGCTTGAAATAGAGTTGACAAGGTTACTAAATAATCAACTTCTAAATAAACTTAAATTACATTAGATCATAAGACTTAATCCTCTACATTTGTAATAGAGTTGACAAAGTTTGTTATGATATCAATTTTCTAATGAATTTAAATTACACATAAGTCATATACTCGATCATCTACTAAATAAGTGAGTGACGCCTACCCGTTACCGCTTGAAAAAAAATCTCAATCAAGATGATATTATCATCAAAAAATACTTGAACTCTAAACTAATTCATCATTAAACTAAATTTCAACTAAGTAAATATCTGAACTAAATGAAATTTATTATTTAAATATTTAAAGTACACAATTCATTCACCTATCCACCACCATTTATTGGGGACGACAGATTAATAAAAACTGTAGCTCATAAATGAGTTAATGTCAAATCAAATAAATCACTATATTAAAACTCAAACAATCTCCTCCAAGAAGGATGCTGACCTATCCATGGATTCGCTCTAAACGACACCACATAACGCAGCATGCACTGGTCCCCGACTGGTTTTGCCCATGAATGATTCCACTATATTACTATAATGATCAGAATAGATGTTCCCCCAATAACTCGCCTCTTTCGAGATATGAATTATGAGGTTTTTGATAAAGACAGTTCTTAAGCGGCACAGACTTAAGATTGCCTCTTTGACAAACACAACCCCAAGTCTATAAGGTTTTGAGCAGCCTATGACTATATTGATAAGGATCCTTCTGGTCGGGTTGAGTATTCTCCCTAAAAGTAGGAGCATGACAATCCGGGATACGAACCATGGTATCTTGATCAGACGCGTCATCATTCCCCCAACCATCCGTTTTAAGTTAAAATGATGAATTTCATAAATTCACAATTTTATACTTCACATGCTATTGACTATAGGTGCTTGCACTTATAAGAAACTTGGAATTAGATCTAAAGTCCTTACAAAATGAGGACGAAATCTCTGAGTAGTGTCTTATCTACTATTACATCTACTTTCTGAAAATTGTATCGACATTTTAACCCATTCTCTTCATTAAGAGATCAGTGGCGAATTTTTAGAGCCCACAAATTTATATGAATATTATGCTATGTTTATGAGTCTTTACTTTTAATTTGTTTTATTATCATTAATTACTTCATTAAAGGTCTTAGGCAAGAGATTATGAGCAAATTAAACTAAAATTTATCAAAAAAATCCTAATTGTGATTCTATCTAGATTTTTGGATATTGAGGCATAGCACAACTATAATTAAAATCTCTTAAGACAAGTCATTGCATTATTTTTTAAGCATGATATCAAAATAATAGAAAGTGTGGTTTAATCAAGGTCAACAGATCATAAAAGGGATTAGATTTTGATTGTCTTATGAAGCCAATTGAAAGTCTTTTGAGCAAAATAAGGCTAAACAGTTAATAAAATACATCTAGTAAAAATTCCTACGGAGTTAATCTCATCATCTCTTCCTAAATCTATCAAACTTTACCAAAAGAATCATATATAGGCTTAGCAGATACTATTGAAGAAATTTTTTTGCATGAATACTCTTTTGAGAATATATTATATTTAGAAGAAGATTTATAATTATAATATGCGTTTGTACCTCATAATATTGGACTTGAATTTGAGCATGACTATGAACCTGAACTAATACTTAAGCAGGAGTTGAAATTTGAGGTGGAATTGGGAGTTAAATTTGGGCATGGAATCAATAATGAATCTAACCCCCATTTGCAATTAGAACCTGAATTTAATCAGAGGTGAACTTGTAGGAACTTCTGAATATGAACTTGAACTTCTAAAATACATTAAATATATTCATGAATATAAAAGTGAACAAAATATGTATGTTGTAGTTGATAAATCAATCAAACAAGTTGATTAGGCTCATGGATAAAATTCTAACAAAGCTATAACTAGAAGTTATATTGAACTTGATTTTGTTTTTGGTTTTTGGTTTTTTAATTTTCAATCGCATGGAGACAAATTTATGGAAAAAGTCGAGTGAATGTTTCAATAAATTTATTTATGAAGATTGCCTTAAGTGAAAGTTGCACTTTAAAATTTTAGCAATCTAGATGAATCTTAAAGTGTACAAGTTATTTGTTGATAATTAAATCATATTTATTTCGCTTTCTTTAAAGAGGTTGTTCATCCATATAGACAACTTTCATTAATAAATTTGTATAATTTATTTGTTCTTGATGCTATATTGAATGATGAAATTATGTTTGTCACTGATAGTGACTTTTAGAGATACCTTATACATAGCATAACAAATTTGTTTATGAGGCATTTTGCAGGAAGCACAACATTTATGTTTTGATATGCTTGATGTTTATCAAATGCTAAATTCATCAAAGATGAATTCATCTAAGCTAGATAGATTTGATGGAGATGCACAAGTTTATACTTATTGAAACATTTAACCATTTGAACATTTTTAGTTATTTTTCATTAATCAGTAGTTATTTCTTTTTAATTTTTCAATTTCAATTAAATTAGGATATGCCATTGATAATGAATGCTTATGATTATTAGATGTGTTCTCTTTATGATACTCCTAGTATGGGTAACTTTTGGTTTAATTCAACTTAAGTGGTTGGTTCAACCTATCATTGTCGATGTTGTGATCTCATGGATAGAGCCTGGTTTGGTTTTGCTGTTTTTGTTGAGGTGGTTGTTACTGATTTTATGATCCCATGGATCAAGTTTGGTTAAGCATTAAATCCAAATATCTTTTCTATTTTTTGGGATTGTTTAGTTAATGCAATAGTAATGTAAAATCATTTGGGAGATTTATATACATAATTGTTAAAACTTCTATATTTACATATCTAACATAAAAAAATTATTATTTACTTGCATGACACTCAAGAACTCTCTAATATCTCATAAATATCACTACCTTTAACTTTGTATTTATCTGTTGCTTTATCATTTTCATTTGACTTTTAGGTATTTTTATATATTGAAAGAAAGAGAATTTTGCATAATTATTGTTTTTTGATGTGTGAATCCAGGATTGTCAAAAAAGTCGTTGTTCACAAACAGCTTGTGTTCGACTTGTGAAGTAGTTTGTTAAATAAGCCAACCGAAAAAGAATCATTCGTTTGATCATATTCGACTCTTTTTAGCTCAAAATAAAAAATTATATATAATATATGTAAATATTATTATTTATATATGAAATTATTACACTAACATGGATGTGTAGTAGTAGTTATTGGGCATGGCATGCTCTTGAGCAGGCGCAAATTCGAATCCTGCCTGTTGTTTATTTTTTCAAAATTTAATAAATTCGAGTCAATTTGAGCTAACGTGCCAAATGAGCTCATTGCGAACAAAACAAGCTAGACACAAACAATAGATTTTTGAATAATTTCAAACATTAGTTGACTTCGAAAAATGAATATTCAAACGAGCCAAATACAAATAAACAGCTAGTTCACTCAAGCTCGGCTCGTTTACACTCCTATGTGAATTCTTATTTTTTATGTAATCTACATCATTAGATTGTCCTAGTTACATTAGGAGCTAGTCTTTAAGACGTTAAATTTTGTTAACTAAAGTCTGAAAGATAAGGCCTTATTTAATAATGCTTTTTGGTTATTCTGTTTTCTGTAAACATGATGCCACAAATTTGATGCAAAGGGGTTACTGAACGATTATAATTGTGTAGTGGCATGATTGTTCTGATTTTACTGCTATGTAGATTTTTCACTTAGTCTACCAACTAGTATTTTTGCTTACTATATTTTGTTGAGATATTTTTGATCAAAGGGGAATGATGGACCATAGAATTTCTTCACTACTCATCAAACACTGAAGAAGGTTTAGTTTGAAGTTATTTTAGGTTTGAAAGGGATTGTGAGCTCTGCTCTCTAAAAGCAAAATTGAGAGTGTAATGGAAATTCTCAATTTTTAACACATCATTTTTTTAGTTTTGTTAGGATTATGATTTTCTAATGATCAGATGAAAAAGTCATAAGGATGTTTTTCTAGTTTATTGAGTTCTAGATGATTTCTAGGCTTCTATACTCTTATAATTTGGGCTCTAATATTTATAGACTTATTTAGGTTGGATTAACAAGAGTTCTAGTATTTTTTTTCATTTCTCGTTCTCTTTATCTTCTATTTTTCTTCTCTTCTTTGACTCTCCTTCCCTCCGCCATTCTACATCAGAAGGAGTTCAATAATGTAACTTCTACCAAATACGCGTAGCAATAATTAAAAATTTGAGAAATGCATTGAAGCATCGAAAAATTTGCGGATGATTATTATTTGTATGATGGCTAAGCGTATAGAGTTATTAATGCAAATTAGGATGAGATGCATGATAAAAATAAGATGAGATGCATGATAAAAATGCATAAAAAAATTACAATTTATAGGTTAGTAACTAATAATTTAGTAAAAGCTTTTCACTTTTAATGTATAGATAGCAATTCATGCTTTATTCATCTCAAAAGATAATTTAAAAACTGCCAAAAATTTGGAATCCCACTAGAAACAACAGTGAACATAAAATTTTAGCAAAAATTAAGTTTCATGCTTCAATAAGCAACCTAGACATCTTGACGATATTTCAATCGCATATATTCAAAATGACTAAATTTATAAGAAAAGAACAATAGTAGAAATCAATCCAAAGTTGAGAACCAAGCCTCACACAGGTTTAAAGAATCTCCCCTTGGAAGTAGTCATCCACACCTTCGAAGCTCTCAGAGAACACACATTCAACAAGCATATACAAGGAGCAAGAAAAGTTGAAATTCTATTTTAATATTTAATTTCCAATGAGTTTTACATGTCTTAGGAGTCCTATTTTTAGTCAACAAAAAGCCAAAATAAGAAGTTTCTTAGAATTGGTAAAAATCCACTCTAAAAACAGTAAGTTTCCATTAACCCTCTTGAATGCATGTAGTATAAATCTTCTTATAAATTTCACTTTTTTTGAATTAATCAAGGACCTGAAAAAATCAAGAAAAAATAACACTGAAAACCAGAAAAGGACTAGATATGGTTCAAATAGCAGGTTGAGGCAGTACCTGTCATGTGGGATCAACCAAGTAGCGTGGTAAAATGCAGCACAACAGCTTCCTGTTAAGTTGTAGGTGGACAACAATAACTTAGCGGTAATAGCACAGTAAGAAGGGCAGTGGAAGTGTAAGGAAAATTGAAGGCGGACGACCGGTAATAGCACAGTAGGAAGGTAAGGCAGTGGAAGAGTAAGGAAGGCGGCAACAGATGCGATGTATGAAATTGCTAGTGGGCAACATCAATCCTGGGACATCATTGGAATACATGACAATAATAACACAAGGACAACAGTGGGAAAGAAAGCAAACATCAGTACAGTGAAGCCATAGCAGAAAGTAGTACATTGCACTATACTTAACTAGAAATAGCAATGAGGATGATTCTAAACTTCATCTGTGCTAAATGGAATGACTTGGATTGAGTGAAAACATGTTATGAGTTAGACTTCAACAAATAGAAAACCCATTTTATTTGTGTAGGAGCCAATATCATAGGCGTGCACACATGCAATGAAGTAAGAAACAAAAACTATGAGTCAATATGCATAATTGCATTTTTCAGTGAGGACAGACTTTCAGATTTTCATAACTTATGGTCTTCTTTCTGAGGTTGCTATAGGGGAAAAATCGAGAATCAATCTCCAGTCTTGACATTGACAGCATCAATCATGCAATTGCAGCACGTCTCAAAAAGTTTTATGTATGGATTCTGTGAATTAGAAATTTTACTGTATTTTTTTTTAAGGATAGAGTTCTATTGATGCTGTTTGCATTTTTCATGTGAATCATTTTTTTTAAGTCTTTCAGCATTATGTTAGATTTTGGATAATGTTTCATTATTGAGGATCTGCTTCTTCAGGATAAAGACCATGGAGCATCTGAAAAATGATTTGGAGTCTCAGCTCAAGAAACCTATCAGAGGTGGTATATCTTTGTAGAACCTCAATCTAAAACTTGAAAATTTTGTTGATGGGTAATTGTCTGGTATATATTATTGAAGCTGAGTTCACTTCCCCTCTCATATGTTAGCTTCTGACCTTGTAGATTTTACAAATAATATTGCTGGCTCTACCGATAGTGCATCAAACAAATCAAATTGGAAGCTCAAGTAAGCAAAAAAATGAAGAAATACCAAGGGGATTTTAGCATTTGCAATTTGTTAACATGACCAAAAAAAGGAAAAAGACACTTGATAAAACTTTTTTTGTTGCTATTTGTATGCAGAGCAGCGGTTACTGTTTCCCTGACGTTGTTGACAAGCTCCCAGTCAATATTGATTGTATGGTCCAAGAGAGCTGGAAAGTATGATTACAGTGTGACAACAGCAAATTTTTCGGTGGGGATCATAGTTTTTTGAACTAATTCTACATACTTATTATTAATTTGAGTGGATCATTTTTGGTGGTTACGGTATGAAAAGCATTTAGGCTTACCTGTTACATGCACTCTAAATCTTTTTAGTTATTTATATTTATTGTTATCTGGTACTGAAGTGCATGACCATTCTCTTTAAGGTGGAAGCTTTGAAGTGTGCATTTTCACTTGCTGCCCTTTTCAGGATCTGGAATACTGAAGGTGTCACTGAAAATAATAGGTTAGTTCTTTTCAAAATTGTTATCTGCATCAATGATTTTTAAAGGTTTTGATTGATACTTATGAGAAACTTTTTCAAATATTCATTTGTAACTTTAATCTCGGCTTTCTTCCATCATTTATAACCCAAATGAATTGATGAAAACAATTAATTGAAACAAGTTTTGGACAATAATTGGCAAGAAATTTGGTAGCGCTTTTTTAATCATATTAACAGTTTGTTAAGTAAATGTTGCTACGTTTTTCAGCATACTTGTACACAGTTTTTTTTTTAGTTCTGTAATAACTGAAATGAGTCCTCAACTATCACGTAGAAAGTATCAGTATGAGAATATTTATCTGAGGTGCATGTCTGAGGGTTATTAAATGTTACTTTTTGACCTTAAATATACTCTCAGTGCTTAGAGAGTTGCCTTAAAAATTGCTTATTCATTACTGGATTATTTTTTCGTAGGGTTTACCCTAGCTTTGTAGTGGTATGCTTATTCATTGCTTTTTGATGTTCCTTGGATTCTCTCGTCATTTGGTTCTAGGATCCTTAGATTTTCTAGATTTTTTGTTCTATTGCTTCTCTGCTTTTTGGTAGGAAAATTGTGATTTATTGTGCCTGTAGTTATGTGTTGCTATCAATTTCCAACGTGATAGGCAGCTTTTTGTTCTGATATTTATGTGAGTTTTGCAGTCATCCTTGCGACTTCTTGATGTAGGCTTCTTCTATTTTGCTTCTTGCAACTTGAACTTTGTGCGTTTTTGTTATGTGACATTCACTCTAGCGATAGCTAAAATTTTTATCATGCGGGATTTTTCCTCTATTTTTCGGTTTTCTTTTTCAGCTAATAAAACACACGCCTGTCTTTTGGTCTATTGTAATTGGTGAAAAAGGAATTTCAAAGTGGGATTTATGCTTATAAATAGGAGTATGAAGTATGTGCAAATCTCAATCAATTTGATTTTGAATAAAATTTTAATTGCATATATTATTCTTTTTATGTTTGAGAGTTCAGTTGTTGATCAAACGAGCAAATTGAAGACCTGTGAGAGAGGTTATCTTTTTGGACAAATGTGAGATTTATTTTTGGAAAAAAAATTATTTATTTTAAATTTCGTTATGGGATGAATTTGATATTTTAGGTCTATGGGGTTTTCTCATTTTTGAAATTTCTAATCTTTATTTATAGTAGAGCCCATTATATTTTTATCTAAATTTGATATTTTTCATATTTTTGGCTTTTATCGAATGTAGCAAATAATTGTTTAAAAAATAAGAATCTATGAACTGTGAATTTTGTATGCTTTTTGCATAATTTTGTCATAATAGATCTACATTAGAAAACTTGGATCATTAAAATACCCAGCATTTTTTAGTGTTTATCATCTTCTTGTTATTAAGTGATTGTTATCTTCATTTGTTTTAATTTGTGCATCCCTTTAGCATCTCTTTCTTTTGCAGTAGCAAACTCATTTTTCACTAGTTTAGAGATATTTGCTTCCACAATTAACAAAGTTGGTTCAGCTTAAAGTTTTGAGATCAACTTAGATTTCATCAGATGAAAAGTTTTCCTAGTAGATTTATTCTCCACAACTGTTGAGTTAAAAAAAAATTACTTATTTCTGTTTTGTCTAATATTCTGACGCCTTATCTTCCTGGCTGATATCACGATTTCTCTATATAACTGGATGACACGAAACCATTTTTATTCAATTTTTTTGAGAACTTTGTCAGGTTAAGTACATCATTTGATGAAGTTAAGGTCTACCCATTTCCAGCAGCACTCTACCTCTTCAAGAACTTAATGCAGGTTAGAACATATGCATGTATGAAATGGTGGAAGCCTTCAACACAAACCATTAGTATCATCACTAATCTACTACTTTTATGTTAGTACTATATCTTTGCATATGTCGATGCCCCTGCTTACCAGATACTGAAGAATCTAAATATCATTACCACTGGTGTTTTGTATCATCTTATACTAAACAGGAGGTAAGAAATTTATCATAAGTGAACTCTTTGATTTCTTTACAGAACAAGTATTTGAGAAACATTTCTCTCTCATTCTAATTTTCTTTCAGGCTAAGTAAAATCCAGTGGGTAGCTTTTATTCTTTTATGTGCAGGATGCACTACAGCTCAACTCAACCCTGCGTAAGCATAAATTGATCAGTACCTACGTCTTCTTGTTTGTTTTTGATCCATACTTATATTTCAATGGCTTGCATATATTAGATTTCATATCATAATTAAGGAAATGGTAAGTTTGACCTCTAAGGTTTCGTATAAGGATAGAGCGCTGCCAACCGGAAGCAATCCTCTGGTGCTTTTCCTGCTGAAAGTTCTACGGCTGCTGACCTCGTTTCAAAATGGTGGGATTACGGAAACATAGCCTTGCCTTGTAAACCCCAGCTGCAGATGAAGTGGCTTTTCTCACTTGAGCCTGCAGTTCAGCCGGGCAATCAACTAGAAGTTTTACTTAACAATAGGGAATAACTGAATAACTTGACTAAGTTTTTGTTGTTTTTTTTAATTAAAATATTCGTTACAAAATATACTTTTTATATGATTATTTTTTTTATATGCTCGGATTAAGGAGATTTGTGTCTTTTCCCTTCCAGCTCTGATCGAGTTCTTCAAACACCTTTACAGGGTTGGTCGATGGCTATTGTAAGTACTATTTCATGCCATTAGTTCTTGGATCTGCTGGTGTATATCGCCCTTAATTTGTATTATTCAAACCCCAATGTTGTTTTACAGTTCATGGCACTCCTAAGTGGACTTGCTGGTGTTTACACAGAGGTAAGTTTATGAAGTGGAAAATTCGTTCTACATTCAGATATAGTGATTGATATATTATAAGTTTATATCACAGACTAATACTTCAGTGCTCCTTCACAGGTTATCATTAAAAAACGCCCTTCAAGAAATATAAATGTACAGAACTTTTGGCTCTACATCTTTGGAATGCTATTCAATATAATTGCAATTTTCATTCAGGATTTTGATACAGTTGTCAACAAGTAAGCTGAAGAAACATGTCTAGATCTGTTGTTTTTCTTGCCTGCCTAACACCAAAAACATGTCTTTTAATTTCTATTTCAATTGACAATTTTTCTGCACAGTGGCTTCTTCCATGGATATTCTTTCATCACAGTCTGTATGATTCTCAACCACGCACTGAGGTGATTCACCTTAGAAAGTTCCTTCCTTAAATGAGTGATTCTTATTTCTTATGTATCATTCTTAATTTAAATCATGTATGTGCAGTGGGATCGCTGTGTCGATGGTAATGAAATTTGCGGATAATATTGTGAAGGTAATTCTGATTATATAGTAAAATTTGTTTCATTTTAACTTTAAGCCAATCAAATCATCATGCCTAGGACCCTCTGCTTCCTTCGATTATGTTAGTATGAAATATCATTATCCCTGTAGTAGCAAACGATCTTTCGACTGAATGTGGGTAATTGGAAACATAAACTATATATGTTCCGCAGGTATATGCAACTTCTGTGGCAATGCTTCTAACAGGAATCGTTTCGTTGTTTCTTTTTGAATTCCATCTGTCTCTTGCCTTCTTTCTCGGGACAACGTAAGTATAGCTCTGATCAAGTGCCTTTTTTGATGATGAGCAATTATCCAACATTCTCATCAGTTGGTGACCACTATTTCTTAGAAGTGTTCTTGTATTATAAAAGTATATTCGATTTTCGTGCAGGGTTGTATCTGCTTCAATATATCTTCATTCAGTCGGAAAGTCATAGTGATGATTCGCCATTGCAAAATGGCCGGCTTTGTGGTTTTTATGGCGGAAAATACTACATAATTCAGAATCTGCTTGTTTTCAGATGTAATGGTTGCAATCTAGTTTTCATTTACTTTGCAGATTACATTCTATTAATTCTTTTTTTTTTTTTTCTTTAAATCAGCCATGATGATATGAAGTAGCTATTATCCTAAAAGAATTGTCCTTGGCAGTAGATTAATTTTGTATTGACTCCAAGTTGTCATTCTTTATCGAAGAAGATGCTTATATGTTTCTGTTCTTTTTCTGGCAGTTGATATGTATATCAGCTATGGAGCTAGATTATGGACAGTTATATATATATATATATATATATCAATGGAGGCTTTACAAATTACAGTAGTTTTTAGCTTAGTGTTAGAACAGGCATATTTCGGGTGGATTATATAGGTTACTTAAATCTATATTCTAGGGTTATAAATGAGCTGAGTTGAGTTAAAATATTATATTATCAAAGTTCATTTATTTATTATTTTATGAGTTCACATAGAGCTTGAACCTGATTTGAGTTTTAAAATTTTATTCAATTTTGTTGAATTTGAGTTTTAATAATGCTAATTAATTATGATTTATGTTAAAATTTTGAACATGTGAGCTAATTGCTAGATATGATAGATTTAATTAGTGGAAATGATTAGATTTAGAGTTTGATAAAAGTTAATATAATTTATTAGAAGTTATTTAAATTATTTGATAAAATTTAAACATAAATGTGAAATGCTTAAATTTATTTATCTAATTATGTGTTTAGTATTTATATCGCATTTATATATTTAATAAAACATGTAATTTTAAAAGTTTATAAATTATAAACAATAAGACTGATATATTATTTAATTTTAGAAAAAAAATTGAGTCACATTAGATAAGCAGGTTGTTTTATTTTTATCAGTTATTTATAAAACAATAATGAGCATTTTATGAATATTGATGCTTATTTATGTAATATAACAATTCTAACAGTTTTTTAAATTTTTTATTCAAATTTATTAAATTAAATAAATAAATAAATCAAGTATTAGAAGGATAAAATGTACATTTTTTTGCTTATAGATTTATAATCTTCATAAGTTTCAGCTAATCACGTAACAAATCTATTATTTCTCTACTTGTTATCCTTCAATTTGTTGGTGGATGAAGTTAGGAGATTAAGGTGTCTTTTGATAAAATTTTTTATTTACTACTAATAAAAATAGCATATTACCTTTTTTTTTTTCCGTTAAAAATTGAGCTAAAAAGTATTATAAAGCATTTACATTGTTTTCTTGACTTTTTGATCACAAGCAATGCATTTTTTCTATTTATAAGGTACATACACATTTATTTAATTCTGACAAATTTAATCTTTCTCCAATTCATTTGGCTCTGATCTGAAGCTAAACCCTAAACTGAAAATCAGCTCTGACTCATTAAATTCATCTCAAGTTCGAAACAGTTCTACCTTCATAACCGTTTGCCATTTGAGCTTGTTTATATTTTATAGTGAAGTAATTTCAATCGATGATTTCTCTATTAAAATATATAATTTAAAATTTGATAAAATATTAAGAAAATTAAAAATTGAAATTAATATGATATGTGTGATAAATGTAAACATTTAGAATCTAATGTATATAATATATAAACGAAGAGGCGTCTTCAAGATACAATGCATTAGATATAATACCAAATTTCATAAAATTACAATTAACTACATTATATGAATCTTGAATAATAAATAAAAGCTAATTCCAACATAACAACAATTAGATCATTATGATTAGTGCAGGGAAAAATTAGGCAAAATAGATCGTGATATAATTCAATTTAAGAAACAATTGAAGTAGTACCTATTGATGATAAAAAGTTGAAAATAGGCATATAATTTGGTCATGTATAATTAACATAAAATAATGAAATGATAAGATAATTAGATAAAATGAATGTCAAGATTATCCCAAAAAAATTAGTAGACTGAAGATAGCCTGCAGTTATACAAATCAAACTAATAATAATACTAAGAAGAAGAAGAACAACAACAACTCATAAATCACTCAAGAAAAAACAAATAAAATATAATGATTAATTAGGCTGACTCCAAATAGTTTGGATAGTGCTAATGATGATGATGATGATGACGACGGCATTGTAAGGTATTGGAATTTTATTAAAAAAAAAAAAGCGGTATCAAGAACTAGAGTTGCGTTGCTGCCATTCCCTTAAAGATAATGCATAGACAGGCTCTCAGATGCTTAAAATTAAAGCCTCCCGATGAATCAAGCTTCAAGCCACGGTATCAAATGCTTTGCTTATAAGCGACTTGGGAAATAAATCAATATATAGTGGATAAGAACCACACCGCCATAAGCATAAACACCACAGTTCCCAAGCAAACATGACCATGAATCTCTCTTTCCTCATCTTGTCCCTGCTCCTCTTCTCAAGCTCTGCAATTCCCAGCGAATTCTCCATTGTAGGATACACAGAGTTGGACCTGACGTCCAATGATCGTCTGTTTGATCTATTTGAATCATGGATAGCTAAGCACAGCAAGTCATATGCCACCATTAAGGAGACGGTGAGAAAGTTTGAAGTTTTTAAGGATAATCTGAAGCATATTGATGAGACAAACAAGAAGAGGACCAGCTACTGTCTTGGACTCAATGAATTTGCTGACCTTAGTCATGAGGAGTTCAAGATGATGTATCTTGGTCTGAAGCCGGATATCAGGAGGAGACAGGATGCCATTTCAAGTGATAGGAGCGAGTTCATGTATGAGAATACTGTAGACTTGCCAAAGTCTGTGGACTGGAGGAAGAAAGGAGCTGTCACCCACGTGAAGAATCAAGGAGCATGTGGTAAAAATCCTGAACATGTCAAACAAGCACTGCTTACATGAAAAATATAGCAATAAAACTGGTTCGAAGTTTCATAATGGCTGCAAGCAATCAGCAGTGGAGTTGGCTACCATACTGAGAATCATATATATGTTTCCTTTAATACCTGAATCACTTCATTAAGCATCATATGATGGCTGCAGGTAGTTGCTGGGCATTCTCTACGGTGGCGGCAGTGGAGGGAATAAGCCAGATCATGACAGGGAACCTGACAACACTTTCAGAGCAAGAGCTAATAGACTGCGACAAGCCATTCAACAATGGTTGCAATGGAGGGTTGATGGACTATGCCTTCCAGTATATAATCTCAAGTGGGGGACTCCACACTGAGAATGACTACCCCTATCTCATGGAAGAAGGCACATGTGATGACAAGAGGGTGACATGCTAAATAAACACAATAAGAATAGTTTATCATCTGGTGGAGAGTTTCCAGTTTGAATTGGTTGTTTCTTTCTGTGCAGGGGGCGTTGCAAGTTGTGACCATTTCTGGATATGAAGATGTGCCAGAGAACAATGAAGCCAGCCTTTTGAAAGCATTGGCACACCAGCCAGTGAGTATCGCCATTGAAGCCTCTGGCAAAGATTTCCAGTTTTATGCTGGGGTAAGACCAGTAAAAACTCTAAACGAGTGCTTAGCTTGAAATATTCACTGCATTGAATGAAAATAATCTCTATATAAGGAAAAAAAAAACTTATGCTGAGTAATAAAAATTATTAAAAAAAACAAATATTGACAACCTAAAGATGGAAAATCTCTGGATCTTGAAACATCTCCAATCTATGCTTGTTCATGATGGCAGGGGATCTTCGATGGTTCTTGCGGTACTGATCTGGATCATGGAGTTGCAGCTGTTGGATATGGATCAAGCAAGGGTCAAGACTACATCATTGTTAAGAATTCATGGGGATCCAAATGGGGAGAAAAGGGTTATATAAGGATGAAAAGGAACACAGGGAAAAATGAAGGCTTGTGCGGAATCAACAAGATGGCTTCCTACCCTACCAAAAAAATGTGAACCAACAAAGGGTTTCATCTTCAAGTTAGATTGTATTTATGTTTCCTTGCAAATGTGTTATTTCATGAACCATAGTTTTAGGTTTTGGGGAAAATTCAACAGATTGATGCCATGTGATTGACATTTCCCAGCAGAAATAAACAAAATGTTCTACTTTGTTCCTGATATACTTTGCAAAAACAAAAGGTACGAACAGTATTTTCAAAGCGCAAAATGCAATACGATGCATACAAGTTTATTTTTTGCTTCAAAGCACAAAGTAAAAAGTGATGCAGCGCTATTATTAACAAAGCTTTTATAACTTATATAAAAAAATTATATAAAACAATAATTATATTGATGCGTTTATGTAAATAATTCTTCATTATCAAATTATTTTGAGTGAAGTAATTCATCATTATCAAATTAATTTGAGTGAAATTTCTATAACTAATATTTCTCCATTATAAGATATATTATAAATAAAAATGTATAAAATATAAGAAAGATGACAAACCAACATTAATTCAGCACAGAGAATTGAAACCCATTGGAGAAGCCAAGTTTGATTTGCAAATTATGCACTATGGTTGGGAAAATGTAATTTTACTTCAAAAACCAATCAAATAAAAAATAATGATGAAATAAGATCTTAGCGTTGTATCTTAACAAATTTACTTCAAACCATATCCCTAAGAGAGAGAGGGAGAGAGAGAGAGAGAGAGAGAGAGAGAGAACATCGACTATTGGACTAAATTGCAAATGTTGCAAAACTTTTCAATAATTCTCAAACTTATGTGCTGCTTTTGCCTATTTTGTTTTCATTCCATATTCATATTTTTATTGTGGATTCATTGATAGAAACCCAAAGAATAATATCAATATAGATGTGGGCTCCAAAATTTCTCCACCGACCTCTTTAATGAAAAGAGTGTTTTAAAGTGTCGATGTAATTTTCAGAAGGCAGATGAGATAGTAGATAAGACACTACCCAGAGGTTTCACCCTCATTTAGTGAGGACTTTAGATCAGTTCCGTGTTTCTTATAAAGCAAACCCTATAATTACCATAAGTGAGATAACTTTAAGATTTAGTTGTTAGATCGCTAAATGCATAGCATATAGTAGCAGTATGTAGAGTTTTAGAATTTAGATTATGATAATTTAGCATTTCAGCTTAAACCGGATGGTTGGGGAATGATGGCTGACGATCCCAGATCCATGGTTATCATCCAGCGTCAGTCCTAGTCCTAATCGAGGAGGTAGTCCACGACTGAAGGATCCTCATCAACAACACATGAGTTACGTCGTCCAAAAAATCATTGTAGACCTGGGGTGGTGTTTGTCTAAGGAGATAATCTTAAGTCTACCTTAGCTGACAGAGGGCTATTTGCCCTATTAAATATACCCTATGATTCACAACTCAAAGGCCATTGGAGCATCACGACCGCTGATCGTAATATAATGGAGCTGACGCCAAACCACCCGATCAAAAGACTCGGTCGTCGCTTCATCTGGGACATTAGCTGGCCAGCTAGTAAGGACACGGGTCGCGTCCTTACTAGCGTGAGATTGATTGAGAATGAACATAGCAGAACACTTGATTTGACATTGACTCCTTTGTGAGCTAGAATTTTATTAGTTTGTCACCCCCGACAAACAGTTGCGAAAGGTGGATAGATTGAGTTTTGATTTAAGCTTTTAGTGGTAGAGTTTCATTTAAGCAGTTTCAAATTGTTACTTAATTTGATTTGATTTAAAAAATTGATTAATTTGAATATGTTTAAGAGATTTAGATCCTGTCAACTCTGTTTAGCTACTAACAGAGGATTAGATCTACTATCACCTGATAGAATCAGCTTCTCAGATATTTCACTGATTTGAAACTCTTATTACAGGTTTTTAGGTTTTGTTAACCCGGACCCAGTCTTAAGACTAAACTAGGAAGCAACCCACGCAGCATCCTCAGACACTTGAATTTAAGCATTCAGCATAGTGTCGGGGCCCATGCAAGTGTATAGTAATTTTAGGTAATTTTATATTTGAATAATTTGAATATGTTTAAAAGCTTTAGATCCTGTCAACTCTGTTTAGCCGCTAACAGAGGATTAGATCTACTTTTGAAACTCTTATTATAAGTTTTTAGGTTTTATTAACCCGTACCCAGTCCTAAGACTAAACCGGGAAACAACTCGCGTAGCATCCTCAGACATTTGAATTAAAGCATGCAGCGTAGCGTCGGGGCTCATGCGGGTGTGTTTGAAAATTTAGGTAGTTTTGTGTTTGAACTATGATATTGATTTCAGATTTTTATTTAATTTCATTTTAGCCTGCGCAGGCTTTTCAGACATTAAAATTTATACTTAAAATCTCTATGTCCGAGCACATGCAGGTATTTATAGCTTAGCTAATTTCATTTAACTAATGAAATCATTGATTGTGAAAATCATAGTTATGGTGAAATTCCTTGATTTTTGGTTGAAGGAAGCCTTATGATTTTTATAGAATTGAATTTAGTATCGCATTCTGTCTGCTTGTATAAAGGGTTGCAAATTTGATGACGAAGAAGGCATTTCAATTTAGATTATAGTTTAAAATATTACTTGCTTTAGATCCTGTCAACTCTGTTTTAGCTCTTAATAGAGGATTATATCTACTGTCATATAACAGAATCAGCTTCTCAGATATTCCACTAACTTATACTCATTATAATAGATTTTTAGGCTTTGTTAACCAGTCCCAAGATTAAACACAAGCAACCCACAACATATCATCGACACTTGAATTTAAGCATTCAATATAATTGGGGTCTGGTGTATTTAAGACTTTATGTAGTTTTCATTTCTGAGTTATGAGATTGATTTTGTATTTTCATTTAATTCCAATTTAGCCTGCGCAGCCTTTTCAGACATTAAAATTTGCACTTGAAATCTCTATGTCCGAGCACATACAGGTGTTTATAGCTTTAGCTAATTTCATCTAACTAATGAAATCATTGATTGTGAAAAACATAGTTATGATGAAATTTCTTAATTTTTGATGAAAGGATGTCCTATGATTTCTGTAGATTTTGATTTAATATCATCTTCTATCTACTTGTACAAGAGTTACAGATCTGGTGACGAAAAAGATGTTTTGAATTGATTCCAAAGACAGTTTAATTTGTTGTTTTAAAAGAAGATTTATCCCTTAGAGTAGCTTTCATTTTTCCCCTCTTTTTTCCTTTACTTTTGCGTTTGTTGTATGCTATTTTCCCTCCCCCTTTTGTTGTTTGGAGATTTTTTAATTTGAATTTTAGCTTTAGGTTTCTTTGTTTAACATCCTTAAGTCGATTCATTTTATTCTCTCATTTTTTTAAGTCAAAAAATTTGACGCATTTTAAAGATCATCCTCAGATCATCGGGAGTGTTTTGGCTTTTCGCCTCGATGAGCATGGCGTTTGGTTTAAACACCAACCTTCAATCTCGTTACGTCTTGATGAGCATAATGAGGCCTTCAATCACCTGCAATAAAGCAAATATAGATGTAAATATTTCAAATTTTGGCAACATTCCGGCGTCATTCCCATGTATGAGGCTACATTAGAACTATTTTGGTCTACCCGTCACGCCCTGATGAGCATGACAGTTGGTGTTTTCAAACACCTCGGCTGAATTTCAGTCCCGTTATGCCGTGATGAGCATAACGAGACCTTCAATCTCCTACATAAAAGCAAATATATATGCAAATTTCATTTCGACGTAGGGGTCTCTCGATGGTTTTGGTTTACTCGATGCCACGATGGCTGCGGTGTCTTCGCGACACCACCGATTTCATCTTGTCATTCCCTGATGAGCATGATGAGGTCTTTAAACTTGCATAAAGACAAGCACATGTATATATAATCTTTTTCTTTCAGGCATTTCATCAAACACCTTCCTTGCCTCTTTCGCAGCACCATTTTCAGCATATATCTTTATCAACGGTATGCTTACTCGGTACGTCCTGATTAGCATAGCGAGCGGTGTCTTTCGACACCACGGCCAAGGTCTTTAAACCTGATGAGCATGATAAGGTCTTTAAACAAGCAGAAGATGTGGTTCAAAGTTTACGTTAAGGCTTTGATATTGTAGCATCCAACTTCTCCGCGTAATCCATGCCCGATCAAGATTATTGAAACCCCGGATGGTATCGCCTCCAATTACAATCATTCCTTTATCTCCAAGTGGTTGCATGATCACTGCCTGCGTATTTGATGGTAGGAATGGTAGTTCGGTTCTTCTAGAATAGAGAGAAAGGTTAGCCAAATATTTTGTTTTCCAGATTTCAAGACAGTTCTATAAAGTGACCCCTGAATCAACCTAGGTACATCAACAGTGGATACACATACACCTCCATTTTCAGTTGAAGGTTCTGCTGCAACCCCTACTTGAAGTAGACAATTTCCACCATGCACAACAATGAAAGATCTGCAACACGTTGCAGATGAAAGAGATTCCCATGCCCTTCAAAATTTTCTTTCCTCTAACAACTCAATAACGGAGCATTCTGGAAGGGTAAAATCTGTCCATCTACTTTCTACGCCATGAGGAGCAACCGAAGAAATATGTTTTGGTTGGATTGATAACCAAACAAGTCCAGTAAGAAGATTGGTTACTGCCAGAGCAAGAATCAGCATATCAGCCCTCGATTGTGAACTCGACGCATCGGCCACGGGGGCAATGCCAGAAAAGGTTCGGTTGAGGAGTACCACGACCAGGGAAATGCCTCCTGTGAACATGGGAAACTCCTGGACGCCTCACTGTTGGCGTAAACCAAGTCGGCGATGGGATTCCTGCGAGGCTTTGGTACCTTAAAAGCTGTGGAAGACGCTGGGGGAGGAGAAGAAGACGTTGAAGAGGAAAGTGCTCAACCAACGGCAGCCCAGTATCACCAATATTAGCACCACCGTGCAGAGGAGATGACTGCTTAGCTTGCATGGATCCAGCAGGAGACGCCTATAGAGAGAGAGAGAGAGAGAGGGAGAGATGAGTAGCCACAGGGCTTTTCTGCATGCCCATAGTGAAAGGTTGTTAAGATCTCACTTCCCCGATTCAGAGCTCGAGGATTTCGATCACATCAACAGGAATCTCAGGTGAAGCTCAGTTAGAAGCCCTCGAGATCGAAGCAGAGAAAGTAAAACTTCAATCTTTAATATGTGGGTTTGCTGAACAGGAGATGCGGCTGTAAGAAACCCAGCCACCCCACCACCGATGACTCAGCCATCAGGGCCAGCCAATGAAACACTCAGGCCGCCTGTTCGACTGCGCTGATCACCATTCTCAGATAGAAGTAGAGAACCGGAAAGTGATAGTATTTCAAATCGACCCTCATACGTTATTGTACCAACAGAAGTCGCAGCCTGACGAAGTGTCACGTTAAATATAGCGTCATTTGCAGAAAGTATGCAAACAGCACGTAGTCCATTCTGAGAAAACGACATGATTTTCGAGGATACATCCTCTCCAGCCTTAACAGTAATTACATGAGGAGTAAATCCAGACCCTGCAGATCCAAGTGTCAACATCTGCTGCAAAACTCTTGTAGGCATCAAGGATAGGCCGATAGCCTGTGCATCTACATAGATATCCAGCAATGGCTTTCTGCCCTTTTTTTTTTTTTTTTTTTTTTGAGAATTTGAGAGCCTTAGCTCAATTATATTCCAAAAAAGAGATAATTACAATGTTACAAAGTGACTTCAACAAGTGAAATCGACAAGCAACACAAAAACAGAACCTGTAAGGAAGCTACAAAAATAACAGGAAAGGAACAGCAATTACAACTCTTCCCAAAAAAGAGAGCTAATTCTTAATCAGTTGGAAAAATACAAGATAAAGCACCGCACCGAAGCTCCCAGCAGCACCCAAAATAAACTTACTGTAAGTGTATAGAATTAATTTGACTCTGGACTCAGACATCGATCAAGCCAAAAAAAGCTCCAACCCGAATAAAACTGATAAGCAATGCAGCAGCACCTTCACAGCCCTCCAATTGGCGAAGACAGAAAGCTTGCCAAGGTTGATGTGTTGTGCAACCAAGCTGAGCCGAGAACAACCAAACAGATGGTTAATATAAGTGCCATCATCGTCCAGTAACCCATCACAAGCAGCCATGAGCATCATTATATCAAATCAGGAGTGTATTCTGTGCCAATCCAAAAATGTTCGTAACACTAGGGCCAAGAATCCTTAACTTTCCATCTTGCAACTTTAAAGGCAATACGATCCTTAATATGATCAGTTAAAGCAGTGATAGAAGAGGCAGAGCAAGAGATGCATCTGTTGTTCCTTTCACGCCAAATGCAATAGACTAAAACATCCACCGATAAGTAGTGAAGTTTTACAATCATTTTATGCATTTTGGGTGCTAAGTTATTCAGAACTTGCTGCAATGTAGATTGCATTAAATAAAAATTGCCATTAGGAAGAATACTTCTTATCAAATGCATTGAGAATGGGCACTCAAAGAAGAGGTGTGAATGAGTTTCAGGTTCAATATGACAAAAACAGCAAACATTTTGTGTGCAAATCCCTCTTCTAATCAGTAACTCAGAGGTCTTTAAACCCCCCAAATAAGCCAACCAGCAATAGATAGAATAGTTAATAGCACAACCTGAGTACCAAATACCTTTATACCAATTTACCGAAGGCATATTTTCAAAGAGAGCCCCTTTAAAGTCACTAGTTGTTGGAGAACGCTTTGAACCCCATGCAATCCAATCCTCTACTCCTGTAATAGTAATAGAAGCTATAGTAGCAAATAGCAATGGATATTCATCAGCAAGTTGTGTAGGCAACCTCCATCTATCTTCCCATATAAAAGAGCACAGCTTATTATCATTATATATGGACAGAAAATTTCTGTCATTAGAGTCAAGTGATTCAATCATTGTTTTACTGACACACCAAGGATCCGATAGGAGAGAAAACGTTTTTCCATCCCCAATGTGATAGGATATTTTATCACGAAAATGGTTTGCATATAGTTTCAATTCCTTCCACATTGGGAAAATTTTGCGAATGGAAATGCTCCAAATTGATCCATATTTCTGATTACACCAAATAGCAAAAAGGGAGTCGTGTTTGAGAGTCTTCCACATGAGTTTGATCTTACATAAGGCATTTAGGGAAACAGCCGAGAGCAATCCAAGACCCCCTTTTTCCTTGGGACGAGAGGTTTTGTCCCAAGAGATAGTAGTTAGTTTATTTGGATCCCCATTATGATAAAAAAACGTGAAGTAAGAGAATAAATGCTCTTTAAGACACCCTTAGGAATCACCATTGATCTAAACCAGTATGAGATCAAATTGTTTACCGAAGATCTAAGTAATTGTAATCTCCCTCCAAGAGACAAAAATTTGCATTTCCAACCAGCAAGCCAACTTTGAAGTTTATCAAAGAGACTAGAGAAATTTATAATTTTTGGAGAACCCAAAGTAAGGGGAAGACCCAAATATTTGATTGGAAAGGTACCCTGAGATATATTAATAATGCTACAAATTCTTTCCACATCTTTAGAACCTTTTGAGAAACAAATGTTAGATTTATCATGATTAACCACAAGTCCAGTATATTTCTTTAAGCTTTCTAGACAAAGTTTCAGGGTTCCAACAGAAAGGCAATCTGCCACACCAGTCACAAGAAGGTCATCTGCAAAGAGCAAGTGAGAAATTTTGCAAGTCCCAGCAATAAGAGGTATGTATCTGAATAAATTGACTTCTCTATCAATTAAGCATGAAAAGGTGTCAATGGCTAAAGTAAAGAGGAAAGGTGATAAGGCGGTTAAGCCCATGTTTAGAGGAAAAGTAACCTCTAATTTCCCCATTGAGAGTTATTGAAAAAGGGACATCGGTAATACATGCCTTCACCCAATTTATGAATCTAGATGGGAAACCAAATGAGTGAAGCCTATGCAAAAGAGCTTCCCTATTTATAGAATCAAAAGCCTTTCTGAGGTCAAGTTTTGCAAGAAAGCCACCATGAGGTGATTGTGAAACAACTCATTACATATTTCATAAGCCATAGTTATATTGTCAGAGATGTCCCTTCCTTTAATAAATGCAGATTGAGCTGAATTAATTAAAAGGGGAAGAACCTTCTTGAGTCTAAAGGCAAGAGTCTTAGCAATAACTTTATAGAAAGTGTTGCAAAGTGATATGGGTCTATAATCTGACAATGAGTTGGAGTGCTTAACTTTGGGAATTAAGGTAATTAGAGAGTGTTTCAACCGATTTGGAATCTTCTGAGTTTTGAAAAAATGGTGTGCTGCCTTTAAAAGTTTTCCGGTAACATCCCATGAAGGAGAAGAACTTAGAGTTAAACCCATCGGATCCGTGGAGATTTGTTCTCACTATCTGTAATCTTTGCTTGAATTTCACGGTCACTAATATCGCCTTCCAAGCTCATAGCAAGATCGACGAGAGAGAATTCCGATTGGGAAATCTGCAATATAAAAGAATCGAGGAGTTACTATTGAAAAGTGTTGAATAATACCGGATTTTCAGAATGGAATCGATCATTTAAAATCCCATTATCGAGAAGCTCCCTAATGCGAGCTTCTCGTTCTTGATAGAAAAGTAAAGAAACTTAAGATCATCATCAGAGGAGGTTAACCAATGAGCCTTAGCTCTCTGCTTAACCCAAACATTTTCCATTTGTAGTAGAGTAAGGTAAGAGGCTTTAGTTTCTTTAGCTTCAACCATAAGGTGAATATCATTAGGATTCCTTTCCAGCTTTTCAAGTATGTCATTTTGATTCCTTTTAGCTTCATCTATTTGGATATGCAAGTGAGAGTAACTTCTCATAGAATCTTTGAGTGCTCTTTTAACATTGGAAAGTTTATTAGCAAGGACAAAAAAGGATCCCTGCAACATAGTTCTTCCAAGCAACTCTAGTAACCTCCAAAAAGTCAGGTGAAAGCGACCAATGATTTTTAAACATAAAGCGGGTAACCCGAGTACTCATATGGTTTAGAAAGATAATGAGGGGGGAATGATCCAAAGAGAGAGGGGGAGAAACTTTGTAAAAAGAAGAAGGATATTTTTCCAGCCAACTGACATTACATAAAGCCCTGTCTATTTTGGAAAAAATAGGATTGTTAACTTGCTGATTAGACCAAGTGTAGAATAAACCCGTACTAGGAAGATCCAGTAATTCACAGTCTTGAACACAGTTATTAAAGGATTGGGTGTTAGCATGAGATAGTGGAATACCTCCCGATTTTTCTTTACTCGATAGACAACAATTAAAATCGCCCATCAGCAACCAAGGATCCGACATATCAATTGCAATTCCCCTAAGTGAATCCCAAAGAGTATTCCGAGAATGAGGATCATTGTCGGCATATATGCAAGTTAAAAAAAAAGAAGGGTGACCAATAAAAGAAACAGAACCGTGGATAAACTGATTAGAAACAACTCGAGGCTTAAAATCAATTCGCTCTGAACACCATTTAATCCAGATACGGCCACCCAACACCATATCAAAGTTTGAACAGTAAGATTCAGAAGGGAGCATTGAGAATTTATGCAAAAGAAATGGATTAAGAGAAGCTTCAGAGTTGATCTTAGTTTCCAAAAGGCATACCAAATCCAATCTAAATTCCTTAATGAGTCTCAAACAATCCAGTTTACGGCCCTCAGCAGCTAGGCCCCTAACATTCCAGCTTCCTATGATCGGAAAAGTCATTGAGAAGAAGAAGAAGAGGAGGGTTTTTTACCCTTTTTGTGTTTACCTTTCTGATTGGAATATGTCGTAATAGAACTTACTTTCGGGTCTTCTCCTTCATGGTTTGTATTGGCCGGGTAGTAAGGAACTTTTCCGTGAGTCTATAGGTTGTTCTGCTTAGGAAGAAGATCGGGTTACAACACCACTGCGGGTCACCAAAGTTCCATCCGCAATGTTAGTGTCCTCAGAGCAAGAGAAATCTACCTCATGTCCTGGGTCAGGTTGAGGAGAAAGAGAGGGAATTTGGTTTAGATCTGTTGAAAGCACACTTTGTGGAATCGCAACTTCAACCTCAGCTTCCTTATGCATAATTTCATCCTCTAGAATCTCACCTTGCTCAGCCAAGGCTGAGAAATTATTTGTTAAATCCAGAGTAATGTCAGCTTGACGGCTTCTGCTCCTTCCCCTATTTGGGACTTGGTTGGTATTTGACTGTGGAGGCAAAGCTTTACTCCTAGAACAAGTATTATCAGTGTGTGTGAACATTTTGCACTTGGTACACGCAGACGGTTTCCAGTCGTAGACAATAGGCTGATCAATTTTCTTTCCATTCATGTTGATAGGAATAGAATCAGGTAAAACCGAGGATGTAGTGATTTGCACACAGAGCCGAGCAAAGGTAATATGAGCTTTGGAAGCTGTAAGATTATCGACTGCTAACGGGACTCCAATCATGCTACTAATTTTTGAAAACCCATTTTCATTCCAACAACATAAAGGAAAATTGGGTAGTTTGATCCATAAGGGAATTTCAGTCACCTGATCCTTGGAAGGACGAAAATCCCATGTCCATTTTTGAAAGATAAATGGCCGACCATTGAAAAAACAAGGCCCATCATTCCAAACGGCTTCATAGTCTTCCACACATGAAAACTTGAATAAGAAATAGTCACCTTCGAGGGAGAGCAATTCACGAGTCCCCTTAAAGCGCCATTTCTTTCTAACCGCCAATAGAGACCCGTAGTAAGGGCGTTTTCCTATGACATGACCAACAAGGGACAAATTCCACTCCGTGACCTTCCAAGATCTTCCTCAGAGAATGAGACTTACGGAGAAACCGTGGAATGAAGGATAAGGAAAATCCCTACTCTTTTCATTCTGAGCAAGCAACAATTTCTTCCAGTTACATTGGCCACTCGATGCCGCAGCCGAAGTAGAAAGAGGATTGGAAGAAAGAGGTGGGAACATATTACTTGTGGTACCCATAGTGATCTGAAACATTCGATGCTTGACCAGTAGGAGCAAGGTCGAGAGAAATAAAACGGAAGAAGCGAGAAAAGGAGAAAGGAGCTTACGAGAATCCAGTCCCCACTTGCCGCGGTTGAAGAAAAGGAAAAAAAAAAGGCCCTAGACGGAATGGAGAGGGAACAGATAAACAACCCGCTTCAAGAGAGAACGGTTTCAAGGAGCGGGCTTGTTCGAACGAAAAGGGGGAACAGTTGAGGGATTCGAATTATCAGATGAGGGAGACTCCCGCGTGTGTGGGTGAAGGAGTCGAAGAAACTGAATCTCACAGAGCATTTTTTAAGGAGACGAACGAGAGTCTTGGAGAAAAAATTACGTCCGGAGTCCGTACGTAGCTTTACGTGGTCTCAATCCGGCCCGGCAGCGTGTCGGTGGTTTTCTGTTTTAGCGCTTAACGGTATGCTGATGGGCATGCCATTTATCTGGCCCGACTGGCACGGCCGCCTCGTTCAAACAGCGGGAGAAGAAAAACGAGACGGACGTCGTTCGACACTCCTCCTGTGTATGACAGTTTAGGGCTTTCTCCGCTAGCTCAGCTTCTACTCTCGATCGGCGAACGTCCGGCCGTCGCTCAGTGGTTTAGCAAATCTTGCGAATAACTTTCATTGAGGTATTGTAGGCGACTACATGAGGTATTTACACCTGTGTTCCCAAACTTTAATGAATTTAGGATTTTCTCTATTCTTCTCACCGTCCAGTATGTGAACATTTTAGAACATTTGAGTTCTTTAAATGAACAGGATGTATTTTAGTAGTTTTTGGAGATGCTTTGCATGTGTACTCTGTCTTGTCAAGATGGTGCACAGTTATTTTTAAATTTTTGAGCGATTAGCGCTTGTGAAATGTTTAGTATATCACATGGTAGGATGTTTGGTCATGTTTCAAGATGAATTAGTGATTAGGGATGATAGTATGTTCATGGAATTAAAATTTTATTTGGCATTTTGTACATTTTATTTACTCTCATGAGAATCTGAAGATTTTCATTTTTCTTTCTTTTCTGGTTGTTCAAATTATATGTTCATATTACATTAGAATAATTTGAGGTATTTTGGTTGATTTAGATTTTTGCATCTGTATTCTCTCTTGAGAATACAAAAGATTTTGGTCATTTTTTCCTCTTTGGTTTTGGAGAAATATGTTCATTATATCCATTAGAAATAATTTGGTTTGGTTTGGTTGATTTTAGTGTTATTTCATTTTGTACTCTATACTCTCTTGAGAACTGACATTTGGATATTTTTTTCTGTTTCTTCTTTGGCTTTGTTTATTATGTTATTATATTACATTGGAAGCATTTTGGAGGATGTTTGGTTATTTTAGTGGATTTTGCATCTGTACTCTCTCTCTCATGAGAGTACATAGCATTTTGGTCATTTTTTCCTATTTTTTTGGCCTATTTGGAGGAAATATATTCATTACAATCCATCAGGGATAATTTGGAAGCTGTTTGATTAGTTTTTAGTATTATGTTGCATCTATATTTTCTGTACTCTCTTGAGAGTACATATGATTTTGTGGACATTTTTTTTCAGTTTTTTTGGTCTGATTGTTCAGATTATGTTCATTACATTACATTGGAAGCAATTTGGAGGGATGTTTGGATGGTTTCTAGGAGATTAGCCTTGTGAAATATTTAGTATATCACATTGTAGGATGTTTGGTCATGTTTCAAGATGAATTTTATGGCCTGATTAGGGATGATAGTATGTTCAGTCGATGGAATTAAAATTGGTGGCGATTTTTATATACTCATGAGTACAAACATTTCGTCATTTATTTCCTATTTCTTTGGCATGTTTGGAGGAAATATGTTCATTACAATCCATCGAGGATAATTTGGAGATGTTTGATTGGTTTTAGTGTTATTTTGCATCTACTCTCGTACTCTCTTGAGAATCTGAGATGATTAATGGACAACATTTCTTTGGCTTAGTTGTTCAGATTATGTTCATTACATTACATTGGAAGCAATTTGGAGGGATGTTTGGATGATTTCTGGGAGATTTTTACATCTGTACTCTCTGTACTCTCATGAGAGTACAGAGCATTTTGGTCATTTTTTTTCCTATTTCTTTGGCCTCTTTGGAGAAAATATGTTCATTGCAATCCATCAGAGATAATTTGGAGGCTGTTTGATTGGTTTTTTAGTGTTATTTTGCATCTGTACTCTCTGTACTCTCTTGAGAGTACAGATAATTTTGTAGACATTTTTTCCAGTTTCTTTGGCCTGGTTGTTCAGATTATGTTCAGTACATTATATTGGAAATAATTTGGAGGGATGTTTGGATGGTTTCTAGAGAATTTTTGTATCTGTACTCTCTATACTCTCATGAGAGTACAGAGCATTTTGGTCATTTTTTTCCTGTTTCTTTAGCCTGTTTGGAGGAAATATGTTCATTACAATCCATGAGGGATAATTTAGAGGCTGTTTGATTAGTTTTTTTAGCGTTATTTTGTATTTGTACTCTCTTGAGAGTACATATGATTTTGTGGATATTTTTTTCTATTTCTTTGATGTGATTATTCAGATTATGTTCATTACATTACATTGGAAGCAATTTGGAGGGATGTTTAGATGGTTTTGGAGATTTTTTTGTACTCTCACACTCTCATGAGAAATCTGAGCATTTTGTCATTTTTCTTATTTCTTTGGCCTGTTTGGAGAAAATATGTTCATTACAATCCACTAGAAAAATTTGGAGGCTGTTTGGTTGGTTTTTTAGTGTTATTTTGCATCTGTACTCTCTTGAGAGTACAGACAATTTTGTGGACATTTTTTGCCAGTTTCTTTAGCTTGGTTGGAGAATTATGTTCATTAAAAATCAATTGGGAACAATTTGGAGGCTGATTGGTTATTTTTCATGGTTGATTTGCATCTGTACTTTTATTAATTAACTTTTTATTTTGAAGTTTACCATGTGCGGAAAAGGATAACTTGAGATGCTTTACCACCATTAGAGCGGTGTTTGATAATAAACGATTTTCTTGATGAAGTCATTGACATTTTAAGAGGCTTCATCTATAGATTCATTAGACTCCAATTCAACAAGACTCAATAGCCATTACCTCAATCCTGTGTCTTTTAGAAAAGCTTTCTTTCTGGGTGTGCATTCCTTTCACCGGATGTTGCGAATTGTAGGGATGCCAAACAGGGAGAAGGTCTTATGGCATAAATCCCACTGATTGAGTGGATTATAAGACTATGCATGTAGATAGCTCGTTCGTGGCACATTTTATGTTGTACATACATTTTTCTTTTCAAATCTTTTTTTGTATATCACAACTATAGGGTGGCATCGAAATTGATTGCCTACACCGATGACATAGATAAATTCGTTGAATACAACTGGGCAGAGGCCATCTGGGCTTTCCTAATTTCATAATTTGATGGTATTACATCAAAGATTCATACCTAGAGGATACCCGGGTACATGAGTGGATTTGTCACTCTTCTTATGGTATATTTTATATCTTCGGTTATGTATTATTTGATGCATTGAAGTTAACTTACATAAATATTAATTATAGATCTGGGCTGCTGAGCACATAAGCATCATGAGGCCGCCATCTCCATTTGCAAAGCCACGTATACTGCGATGTCCGAAAATAAAGTTTCCAGATGAAGCCTTCACTGGTTTAGGACACCAAGTGACATATAATAATATCACTTAGTTCATATAATTATGTATTTATTTATGTTGTAGTCATCACATTTTTTTATCAATTTAACACATGTCTGCCTTTCATTCAAGGACTTATCAGAAGAGGAGATCTCGCTCCTTGAATCATTTTCCCCTTCCCAACATGCAATACATGTTGAGCCCGATAGCAATCCCATTCTAAGTCCCAGTCCATGAATCTCCATATGTCTCTCCTCATATTCTCTCCCATCCGGTGTATCTAGCCCTCTCTACTACAGGCTTTTTGTGGAGAGGATACTAGGTTTTAGGAACTTGAAAGATATAGTATCTTCAAGCAACAATGAGAGAGAATGGATGGGATTGATTTGTGGGTTCTTTGCTATCGAGGAGGTTCTTGCAGGCGGTCCTCCCTCACGTGGGGAAGCTCCGTGGAGGTCACCACGGGAAAGTGAGGAGGTCCAGGGGAACTCTTGAGGAGGCGATCCGAGGCTATGGAGGCTACGGAGCTTCCCTGGAGGATAGCATGGGGAGTCTCTTGTGGAGGCAACTACAGCTGCTGCCCCTGTGGATACTTCCACTTGGGAAGCTCCTGAGGCAGCCTCCACTAGGGAAGCCCCTATTGAGTCCACCATAGGGGAAGCTATTGTGGAGGCCTCCAATGCACATGAAAATGCTCTGAAGCCTTTAATCGGCAGCATTAAGCATGGTGTGAAAGTTCGACAGATAAGGAAGAGGAAAGCTGTTAGTTCCCCCTTCACACACACTTACAGGAAGTCACGAGCAAGAATAAGTGATGTGGTGACCTCCACTCAAGATGAGAAGCCGACAATAGAGGTATTAAGATACTTTCTTTTAAATTTGAGATAATAGAAATAGATTTCACTAAATTTTTTATAGGTTTGCAAAGATGAGCCAATAAGGTCGATGACTCACAGATTGCTATCGTTGTGGTGGAGGAGCATCAGTCGGAGGTATGAATCATCGCAGTAGATCGATCCTTAATTCATAGTGAATATAGCTCTTCATCACTAACTTTCATCATCAGTAATTTCGTTGCAGCCAGCAAAGGCACATCATTTTGTTGAGTTCTCATCCAGAGCTGTTCTGCTTAAGCCGATGCTCCATCTTATTAACACGTCATGCTCCTGATTCGAGGACAAGTAAATCAATCTTCAATCAGCTCCTTCATACATAAAATAACATATTCGTTTAATTAAGCTCACTTTAAAATATTTATCACTTGCAAGGGTGATATAGTATTCGCGGCTGGGAATATCATTATTACACGAGGTCGATGAGTTCTTGTGATTAATATCTCGCAGATGCACATGTTGATACCTTTGCCTTCTTATTGGGGTACTACTTCGTCAGAGTATGTCCCTTATTTGTACATCATGCTTGCACTTGTAAGTTACCAGATATCACGGTATTATAATTCAATCATTATTTGTATAGATGAAAACTATAATTTATAAACGTTCTCTTCTTTTCTTATATGCAAAATATGGCATGGAAAGCAAAATGTTCATCATGTCACTTCTGAACAGTGTCAAGTCGAGAAATTTTCTTACTTCTAATTATAGATAATCAGCACTCGACACTCATGTTTGGACATATTAAGCTAGAGGCCTAGATTTTTAATGACTCATTACCAAAACTAACCCATAAGGCCATTCTTTCAGAGATTGTGAGAGTTATTTTCAATTTGGTTTCTGTAAACTGGTTTTTTTTACCCACCCCCCTCCCTTATTGACTATACTTCTTGTTATTCAGATCAAATTACTTGTTGAAGATGCTGACCAGTCTTTTGTGAGTGATCCCACAAAATGGCCAATCGAAATGGTGAGTGGGCTGCCAGTCCAAGATAGTAGTGTTGACGGAGGGATGTTTGTCTGCAAGTACATGGAAGCGAATTAGAAATCCCCACTTAGGTGACCAAGATTGGCCTAAGAAGATGAATTACTTTAAAGCCGATCTTTATCTTTTGGGAATGAAAAAGCCAAGCTAAGAACTGCATTTAAAGTTTGATAAGTAGGAAATAATTGTATTTCATTTATTTTTTTTTTCAATATTATTAGGTTTGGAACTTTTATTATTAGCAGAGAACACTGCGTAATTTTGTTGATTTGGAATGCTTTCTTGGGATGTGTTTCATCACGTGCTGTGTACTCTCACAATCATATTTTCTTTAATTTTCCTTGGCAATTTTAGATAAATTATGATTAGTAGAGAACATCTGTAATAATCAAAGGCTGAGATGTGTTTCACGTACTCTGTTGTTTATGCTATCTGTGTCTCTCTCTTACTCTCAGACTCTATCGGACTCTCTTTTATATACCTTTTGTACTCTTTATACTTTCTATTCAGTAGTTTGAAGGGTATAAAATATTTGAGGTGTTATGTAGCTTAACTCTTTGTATGCTCCTCATAGTACAAAATATTTGCTTATTTTTTTCCCATTTCCACTTTTGCTTTGCAGGACAAAGAGGAATTGTTCACTATAACCTTAAAGCAAGTTGGATGCTCCTGGGTTGCCTTTTTATGAGTTTTCTGAGTAATTTTGCATGTGTATAATCTATGTACTCTCTGTACTCTCTCTGTACTCTGTACTCTATACTCTCTACTCTCAGACTCTCTTTCTCATTTATATCATATTTTAAATTCAGATCAACTGAAAAGGTGAAGCTAAAATTTACATTATCTAAAATATAAGTGGGTACGATTACTTTCTACCAGTCGAAATCATGCTTCTTAAAATCTACTTTCTACTGAAACATGTGCATAAAATAGACAAATATACTGTCGATGATACGGCTTACCAACATCTTATTCAGAAATATAAATTTTGAAGGCAGTGTGGAGCAAATTATATATTTTAAGGTGATGAATTTTTTCAAATAATGTATAACTGAAAGTATCATCTAAATTAAATTAATATCATTGATAAATTTTAAAATAATTACTAAACTAATATCGTCAGTACTAATATAATTGTCATCACAGATTTTTTTTTCTTTTTCATAAAATATAGAGTACTTTATAGAGTACATATATCAAACTATGTAATGTCTGCAATGAAAATCAGCTCATTCTCGTAAGCAAGGTAGACTCATCAATCAGATAATGCAATTTAGTAAAATATGAGAGATTTAGTTGCCACAGTCTAAAGATTACAAAGTTATGTACCCTATATACTCTCTGTACTCTCTGTACTCTCCTACGAGTACAGAGCTTTCTGGGCATTTTTATTATAATAGTATGTTTCAAAATAAAGTTGCTCAAAAGAAGAAAGTCATCTTGACAAAATGATTGCATAGTCTGGAGCATGAGAAGGTCCTAATGCCCATACTGGTCTTCCTAACCAATCCATAGGTGAGGCTGGTGTGCATGTTGAGTAAAAGAAAGTCATCTTGGAGACTCTAAAGCTTTGCAGAAATGATTGCACAGTCAAAGAACACATAACTAAATGATATTATGCATTGAAATATTTTCCTGTAATAATATCCATCATCAACTTAATGTACCCTTCAGCCGACTGACTGATTGTTGAGCTCTAGTTGAATTCCTAAGGTAGAACATCGTATCAGTTAATAATTTTTAACGGCATGTATGATCTGTGCATTCCTCAAAACACTCGGCATAACGAGAAAGGTGTTGCAGGGTGATGAAACATGTTACACTATCGGTTTGAACTTTGGTTTGTATCAACAAAAATATGATGATTTGAAGATTAGCAGCAATATTTTAAATACTACAAATTAAGAGGCAAATAGAGAATTACTCTTGTCTTTCTTGGATCTCTCTCAAAATTCCTTAAGCCTTGCGTAGTAAACACCCTTTGGACGTTGCTTAACTGGATCCTTCAAGATGTCTTTTCCCTTATCTGCTGTGGTTGACTTCTTCTTGTAAGAGAATTCCCACTTATTATAATTCGACATCATCGTATAGTTTTAAGGATTGAAGCATATAGTCCTCAGCTCTATTATTACCCTATGCCATGACACTTATTTGATATGCATATCGACTAACGTGGTTCCAGAAAATAATGCCAGTAGCATTTTCATCTGTGTCTTTCACATCTCTTAATTTTTTATATGCACTATCGATGTAAATATCCCTCTTTGCTCTAGACCATCTTGAGCGGATACTTATCAGGAATCTTTTCATCTTTATAAGAACTCGATCTGATGGGCACAAGTAATCCCATCATTTCAAATTTCTTACAAGTAAGTTACATCTAGGGTAGTCCCATCGAAATGGGACAATCCATGTTTTGGATGATTTTTTATTCTCTATGTTTCTCACCAAATACTCCATGGGTCATCACGATTCTTGATAGGCCTCCAACTACATGCAAAATTCTTCCTCAAAATATAGTATACAACTTTCTTGTATAAAATATACTTATTTTAGAATTGGATTGGTCTTAATAACAGAACAATTGATGATGCCAAGTTGTCATGTTCATTCATGTCTCCATAACCTTTTCCAACCCCAAGAAATAATCTGTGAGCGAACTTGTTGGTTTATAGATTCCATGACATACATTGTTCATTGACTCACTACGTTGCGTTGACAAGATGTCCATGCAGAATGAGTCTTTGCTGAATGCAGCAGACCACTTGGATCTAATTTTATAAAGCTCAGATAACCAAGGATGATCATGCAAATTGCCTTCTAGCATGACCAAGCTTCTTCAAACTCTTCCTTTGAGTCATTTGCTCATGCATGCATAAAATATCCTTGTACCCTCTTATTACTATTAAAGCGGTGAACCTTGAAGGAGCTTTCTTGAAAATATGCCATTGGCACAACTGAGTATGCGGTAATACAATTTTGATAGATCATATTTGATCTTGATCGATGAATATTGTTGTAGGATGTCCTGCTCAATCAAAAAAAATGCGGAATAGCCATGAGAATGACTCAATCGTCTCTTCTCATAAAAAAGGTTACTCCAAATAACACATTTTGCTAGTGATGATTCACTCCAACAAGAGGGGCACAAACAAGATTATATTTATTGAGTCGATAACTTGTATCAAAAATTATCACATCACCAAAATAGTCATATTTATCCTAGATGATATTGCTCCAAAAAAACTTACTAAGCAATCGACTCATCAACTTGTACATATCATGCAAAACATCCGTCCGCCTTTCCTTGCAGTATTAATGCATTCTTGTCACCATTAAGTAATCTTTGATCTTTTCTCTTTCAATAAAATTGAAAGCATCTCTTTTGTGAATCCAATATTCTCTACACCAACCTCCTCACTTAGATAAATGAATGCATCGGTTGCTCTAATTCGGCTATCATTGTCTTCAACATGGAAGCCTTTTTTCATTAATGTATATCGTGATGAAGATGTAGGTGCCAATGAATGATTATGACTTTCTATATATTTTTTAACCATCCAGTTCCCGTCCAAGTCAATAGATAATCTAATCATGGCCGGACAAGCCGTCATTATATTAGTTTTCTGGAATTTTGCTAAGCCATTTAGACTAGTAGATTTCTTCCGACCTATTTTTGCACATAAAAAATCTTTTGATTTCTTGGAGTTTGGCCAATAATAGTATGGTCCTTCAGAACAGCCGGTTTGATGTGCGTAGTCACATGATCATCGCCTCTGTTTCATTCACGAGCAGTGGTGCCAAGGAGTTTCCCAAATTTGGTTCATTAGACATAACGACTTCATCATCATGCTCATTCGATGCATTCACACTTGATAGCTCCACATAAATGTGACATGTAAAATAGCTCCACATATTCTCTCCAAAAGCCAAAGAAAGTGAAAAAAATAAGCTAAATCTGAGTACATATGCAAAATCATCCAAACATCCCAAATTGCTTCCAATGTAATGTAATGAACAAATTTCCTCCAAGGCCAAAGAAATTGAAAAAAAATGGTAAGTAAATGTACTCTCAGAGAGTACATATAACACTAAAAACCAACCAAATAGCCTCCAAACAAGTAAAGAAATCATCATAGAAACATAAACAGTATTATATCAAGTTACTCATGAGTTGAGAAGAGTCTGAGAGAGTATAGAGTACAGAAGTAGAGAGTACAGAGGAGAGTCTGAGGCGGTCTTCTTGCTTGCTCGTAAGGCTTCTTTTGCTTTGTATTTTTTACCTTCAAGATGCTCTTTAAGGGCTTCCTCACTGGAAGTGCTGACCTCACAAATAGCACATTCCCTCTATGCCATAAGACCTCCCCTCTGTTTGGCATCCCTATTATCATTATAACTTCATCAGGGGTGATGCTCTTTAAAGCTTCTTTTGCTTCGTATTTTTTACCTTCAAGATGCTCTTTAAGGGCTTCCAAGGGCTTCCTCACTGGAAGTGCTGACCTCATAGATAGCACATTCCCTCTATGCCATAAAACCTTCTTTGCTCTATTTGGCATCCCTATTATCACTATAATTTTATCGGGGTGAAATGCCGCCCAGAAAGCTTGCTTCTCTATGTCCCAACAAGACAGGATTGAGGTAATGGCTATTGAGTCTTGCTAATTTCATGGAGTCTAATGAATTGATGCAGATGAAGCCTCTGTAAAATGTCAATGACTTTATTACTAAAGAGTGTGATGGAATGTCTGAGAGAATCTGCAAAATCTCTAGAAATTATCCAACAAAAATTGCTTCCAAGGAATGTACTCTCAACAACCAGGCCAAAGAAATTGAACAACATGACCAAAAATCATATGTACTCTCATGAGAGTGAGAATCTGAAGAAAATACTAACAAATCAACCTCCAAATTATGCCTAATGAACATATTTTCTCCAAATAAAGCCAAAAGAAATAGACAAAAAAATGACTTTGTACTCAGAGAGTACAGAGTGAGAACAAGAAGAGTATAATGAAAATAATCTCAACAACCCAAGCTGGAGAAAATGACCAAAATCATCATACTCTCTGGATGCAAAATAACACTAAAAAAATAACCAAATAGCCTCCAAATTGTTCCTCATAGATTGTAATGAACACATTTCCTCCAAACAGGCCACAAAGAGTGAAAAAAAAACCCAAAATGCTCTGTACTCTTAAAAGAGTGTAGAGAGTATAGAGAGTACAGATGTAGAAATCCTCCAAAAATTATCCAAGCATCTTTCAAAATTGCTTCCACTGGTATGTAATAAATATAATCTGAACAACCAGGCCAATGAAACTGAAAAAAAATGGCAAAAATTGTATGTACTCTCAAGAGAGTACATAGAGTACAGATGCAAAATAACACTAAAAAAATCACCAAACAGCCTCCAAATTATTCGTGATGGATAGTAATAAATATATTTCCTCCAAACATACCACACAAAGTGGAAAAAACTATCCAAAATGCTCTATACTCTCAGGAGAGTACAAATAGTATAGAGAGTACAGATAAAAATCTCCCATAAAGATTAACCAAACAATCACAAAATTGCTTCTAATAGAATGTAATGACCATATTCTCTCCATCCAGGCAAAATAAATTATAAAAATATTCAGAAAATCATCTGTACTCTCATGATAGTACAGAGAGTACATATGCAAAAATCCCTCAAAATAAGCAAAATCCTATTGCAAAGAACTCCAAATAGTGTAGGAAATATACACTAAATAAAAGAATTTCAAGGAATAACACTAACAAACTGTAAAAAATTATACGTATACAACGGTTGAGAAAAGTTACCGATGAATTTTTATTTAATACATCCTCTATTTCCTCGATTTCTCTCATGGTTCTTTCAGAAAAAAAATGAGAAAATATCTTTCTCTCTCTGAGCTCGGTTTGCAAGAAAAAATACACCCCTAAACCCTAAATCTAGATATATATTTCTTTTAAATTCCTCTCGCGCATTGTAATGAGGCTTCTTCTCCTGCTGTTTGAACGAGGCAGGTCGGGCCGGGTCGGGCCAGGATAAACGGCATGGTCGCCGTCCATCCAATTACAGCATCGTTAACCGCTAAAACGGGAAAAAAAATATTGGACACGCGTCGGGCCAAGATTGGAGTTCACACGTAAAGCTACGTGCAGACTCCGGACGTAATATTTTCTACCGCTTTTGTGAGAAACAAAGCTTACGGATTTGTTTTGGCCGTAAACATATGTGAGAAATCCCTTTTTTTTTCTTTTCTCTCTTTTTTGTTTCTTTTTCTATATATATTAATGGCAGTATATATTTTTTTATTATTACATACTAACGATAATATTATTATTATTTTTTATTACATACTACCGGTAATATATTTTTTCTCTTTTTTTTTTAATATATTTATGTTATATATATATTTACGTATATATAGTATAAATATATTTAAGCACTATTATTTTTTTATTTTTTTATTTATTCCCAAAAGAAGAATGGGATACCAAAAAGGGCCAACAAATGCCCCCCAACAAATATGATACGCGCATAACGCGGATCGTATTTGTTGCGAGCTAATTTATGGCTCCTTAGTGTAGCTTTTTTTATTCTCTCTTTGTTTATGTGTTGTCATACTTTCATCTAAATTCTTATATGTATTTCCTCTTATCATTTAATAATAGGATGTTTGTTTGGAGGAGATCAGACAACTTGTCTCCTAGTGAGCCTAGCGAAGAGGCTATTTGGCTGGAGATTGATAGACATGATCCCCGTGAAGATGCCGATATTAGGGATAGGATCGAGCAGCATACCGACATATTGAGAGGATGTGATTTTATAGGGGTTTCTTTGCATCCCCACTTCCTATGCTTGACTCTCTTGCCGAGAATCATGATTGGGTCATTAAAGAGGAGGACTACAATCCTCCGGATGACACAGTGCTTCAGTTGATTGATTATGATATTTTACGCTTCTTACATTGGCGAGACGAGGCATAGACTTTTGAGCCAGTCATTCTGATAGCTCGTCGGACTTGCCAGATTCATGGCGGGATCCCTAGTCTTCCTCATGGATATGTCACATGGGCTATGTACATCTTGCGGACTCACAGAGACTCCTTACAGATTTGGTTTTATTAGGCGGTGTATGTATATTTGATTTTAGTGGCATTCCCCTTGGGCTTGAGTTCTGAGTTTTGGGATAGTAGCAGCAACACATGTTGGATAGGCTTGGAGGTTGGATCACACTTTGGGACTTACGGTGTCGACTCCCGGTGTTTGGTTACTACTACGAAGTGTGTTCCACTAAAGAGTTATTTCTCGAGATAGCCTTAGTTGTGAGGAGTAGGTTATGTCACCAGCTTATATTGATCTTTTGAGCCACTACCACCAGACTTTCAGAGCTTCAGGGTATTCTAGGTGCTCACATGCTATACTTCCCATGAGTATATGGATTCAGAATTTCTTAGTAATGCTTTTATGCGAGTCCATATTGCTACATGATCCTTTTGGATTGGGAGTATCGGTCGATGGTTGTCCGAGGATCTGTAGAGCCTTCTTTACTTGGGTACTCTTCTCTACTCTAATTGAGCGAGGAGTTACTCTTAGCGGTTCATACTTGCTATGCATCTTTGTATCTTGATTGATAGATCTATATGCTTAGTGTTCTATTAGCGACCAACAAGATTTCAGGTGAGCGGATCATTAGCTCCATCTTCAGTTTCTGAGTTCTTGGGGTGATTTAGAGCGATTCATTGGGTAGCGGTGATGTTACATTGCCTTGGCATTACTTATATGCTTGGATTCACCTTCATATACATGGAGCCTATGCATGTTTTGAGTACCCAGCATACTTTTCAGAGCGAGGATATCCCACAGTTATTCAGCTGTACAGAGCATCATCTACCTTTGAGAGGGATCGAATACGTCTATTCTTCTTTGCACCTCACTTGGTTAGGGATCGATTCTTGCTAGTTCACCAACCAGATACAGTTGGTTTGCCACCTGACTTGATAGAAATAGATCTTACCGATGGCTTCGATGAGAGTGGTAGAGCCTCACTACTTTATAGTCAATGGACATTGAGAGTGACCGAGTACTTTTTTAGTATACGTCCATGCTGGTTGTGTTACAGGTTTGATTAGTTAGTTATCATTGAGGGCTACCAACCCAATCCTGTCGCATGATAGTTTGGATTTTCTCAGTGGACAACTCATGCGGCCGACCATTCATCCCAGGGATAGTAGATGTTAGGAAGACTAGGGCAATGCCTCTTGAGACATGCTATTATGCTACTTCTGTAGTTTGGCTATATTTTTTGAGACTTGGTACTGACTCTCATTTTCGAATAGCTCCTCCACAGAGCCACACAGGGGTCAGCTATACTCACCTCACTTGGGTACGATTATCTTTTGGTCCTTTCCTAGAGCGTGGCACGAAGAGATATGAGCACAGAGTGAGGTCTTTAGGAGTTCCTCGAGGTCAGAGGATCCATCATCGATCACCATTGGAGATAGCACTTGAGGTATGATCACTATCTTTCTCTCCTTTACTTTTGTCATCTTCTTCATTGCATTGTTAAAATATATTGATTGTATATTTTTAATTTGATTCATGACATGAGATGTTCCAGTTGGCAGTGTTAAGGCGAGGACACCACTCCTCATAGCGAGTCGTAGGGATTACGCTGTATCTAATAGATTTCTTCACCGGTAGACGTGGGTGTAGTCGACTATAGAACTGTTGAGCTTTGATTGCCGCAGTCCACTTCCACACAGTTTATGACTTGATGTGACGAGTGTCGGGTGGAGATATTGAGGACTCTAGAGTCGAGCTATCATCGCGTGAGACCTTTAATGCCACTTGATTTTTGCTCCATGGAGCCACTTTTCTCGAGCGACTTTGCCCATTGTTTGAGACTTAGAGGTGAGAGATCTCATGCCTAGCAGAGTTTCTATTGAGCCAGCACATAGCCCTGGAGCTTATCAGATAGTTCCTCAAGGATTACATTGCTTACGATACACCAGTTCAGTCGGATTCGCCATGTTCATGTACTTTCTTTCTCTTTTTATTCTTTAGTTGCTCTTTTTTATATTTACTGCTCTACTTTATGCTGATTATTTTCATTTGTTCCATACAATACTTGATGTAGGTTATGAGTCCGAGATCTACCATCGATATCCTTATAGGCCAAATCCACATGACACGAGCATGCAAGATTACGGCTTGGGGTTTTTGAGGAATGTTGTTTCACAGATTGCCTTGGACTCACGAGTCAGACTTCACGTCTTATCACGAACGCTTTGGACCTTTAGCTCGCAGCTTAGAGGCGAGGTTCTCGTGTATCTGGGCTCTTTGTAGAGACGTAGAGTTCTTGATCCACCGAATGAGATCACTCAGTATTGTTTGCTCTAGCACTTTACTGACAGAGCTTCAGGAGCAGATCATGGTTCGTAGGGAGATGGCTAACCTAGCACATGATGAGTTTGAGGAGAGTGTTGAGGCTCTGACATAGTAATTGAGATGCTTCTTAAGTTAGATAGATTGCCGGGATCGAGAGCTAGTTGAGCGAGCGGAGCTAGATATAAAGCACAATTACCACTTGAGGTAGGGGTAGCTTTACGAGCCACTAATGCTTATTTGAGAGTGAGCGATCTTTAGCTTATTGACAACTTCATGATCTACAATCTAGGTTCCCATGATGTATTATTTTTTTATCAATCATGTATTATCTTGTTGTATTAGTAGACATCATCATTCCTCTGTTACTTCTGTACTTTTTTACTTTTGGGGATTTGATGAGAAGATCAGCTTTGATTTGTACTCTAGGCTTGATTTGTATGCTTTGTGCTTTGGATTTAATTTGTGTGCTGACTACAGAACTTGGATCATTTTAGCTTGATTGGTAGCAAGCTTTGCGGTTGTCATTAGTATCTTTGCCCTTACTAAATGATAGGATTGATCGATTTGTCAGAATCGACTTGTCGGGTAGATAAGAGTTCTTACACCATCTATTATCTACTTCAATGGCTTTGCTGAAAATCTCTTCCTTTTTTGTCCTTACAGATTTGAGCCTCCTCAGACCCTAGCTTCATGTTTGGTTGGGTTTGATGGAGGAATTAGTCTGCTTATTTTGATGAAGGACTCTACTAGGGAATCAGTTTATCCGTGCTTGATCGGATTTGAAATTCCTTCTGTCCTAGCTTTGAGCTTGACCGACTTGATGAAGGATTGACCTGATTTGTCAACATTGACTTGTCATAAAGTGTATGCACTCTATGAATCCTATGCTTGTTGCTTTAATGAATTCGTTGAAGGATACGTACAGATGACCCAGCATTCCGACTTATATAGGATCAATGTTGAGTTATTAGTCTAGCAATGTGTGCTTTAACCGACTGAATAACCATAAAATTCCTTTAGTTCGGCTATCAGCTTTGTATGAATTATGAAATTGCTTCTTCGATCCTGTGCTTTCTGCTTTAACGGACTTGATGAGGAGATAGGTTTTGATTTGTGCTTTGAGCTTGATCAGATCATTTGAGAATAGATTGAAATATTACCTTGCAGGTAATATGAAGATTGATTTGAGGTAGCCCTGAATTGATCATTTTCTCAGATTGCCTCGATCTATCGATCAAGTAGAGAGATCTCTTGGATCCTGATTGCTTGTGATCACTAAGTTGGATCTGGTTTAAGATTGAACAGCTATCGTCGTTGGACTAACGTTCAGGGGCTGTTTCACTACAATCTTTTCTTACGGCTTGTGGAGTGAGGAGAGCGTCAGCAACTCGACAATATTTGGGTTTGTTGAGTTCGACCTTTAGAACCTACTTGAGTCTTCGACTTAAGCTGTAGTGGGTTGGTGGTTTTGTCATCAGACTGACGAACAGGGGCTCTTTTACTATAGCCTTTTCTTGCAGCTTGTTGAGTGAAGAGAGCGTCAGCAACTTGGTCATTTGTGAGCTTGTTGAGTTCGACCTTTAGAACCTATTCGTGCCCTATACTTTAGGATGTAGAGATTGATGTTTCTCCAACTTAATTGATTGAAGCTTTCAAAATCGGGAGTTCTTTTGACTTGATCTCTAGAATTTGGCAAATCTGAGAGATAAATTTCTTGACATTTAGGGTTGTCCTTTCATGCATAGAAATAGATTCATTTTATGTCTGCAAGACTTTGCAACTTAACAGTAACAATTATGGATATATCCAGGAATTTTGGCGTAAAGCTCGATGGAAACCTGAATAAGAATATATTTGAGGATCTCGTCTTATAGCAAGATATCAACTCAAATAATCTTAATATAAACAAAAAATGCCCCCTATCTTACAGGGGGAATTCTAAAGCACAGTTAGAAGAATTCTCAAGATGAAAATATGAAAATACATCAATATTTAAATTGATGGGCTCTTAAGAGAGTTTCAACATGTAACATTACTTCCATCTATGTATAGAAATCTAGAAATTCCCCCTATGTAACAAGAAAATTTTCATGAAAAAGTTCTTTCATCTTTAGTGAGTTTATTTAGGGATCTCGGCATGAAGCACAATGTCAACCTAAATAGATATACTAAAAAAAATTCCCCTGCCTTGCAGGTGAATTTTCACGAAAAAATTCTTCATTTGGAGTATGTTTATTTAGGGATCTCGGCATGAAGCACGATGTCAACCTAAATAGATATACTAAAAAATGCCCCTGTCTTCGATTTCTATTATCTCGAGAATGTGATCATCAAGTATATTATTTTTCAAGTATCGACCATTAATTGGCAGCATTGGTCTTTCACCCTTTAAGTTGATGAGTTGGTATGCCCCTCCTTGATACACTTTTTCAATGACAAAAGGGCCTTCCTAGTTAGGCTTGAATTTGCCATTAATTTTTTGAGTGGGGATAATTGGTCTTCTCAGCACCAGGACCAATTCTCCTTTTTGGAATGTTCAAGGCTGCCAATTTTTTGAGTGAGAATAATTGGTTTTCTCAGCACCAGGACCAATTCTCCCTTTGGAATATTCGGGGTCGCACTATATGGTCAAAAGCCCTGGACATCTTTACTCGATAGACTTCCTGATTTTGATGAGCTTGCAATCTAACTTCATCAAGAGCGTCGAGCTCCTCCATTCTCAGACGAGCATTTTAACCTTCAGTTAGATTATACTGGATGGCAACTCAAAGTGAAGGCAATTCAACTTCAAGCGAAAGAACTGCTTTAGTTCCAAATACCAATGAATAGAGAGTGGCTTTAGTCAGCATCTTGTAGGTAGTTCGATATGCCCATAGAGCCTCTACTAGCTTGGTATGTCATTCTCTTTTATTTTTAGTGAGAATCTTCTTAAGCAGCTTCACTAATGTCTTATTGAAGGCCTCTGCCAAGTCATTCGCTCTTGGATTATATATTAAAGAGTATCACTAATCAATTTTATGTCGATCGATGAATCTATAAATCTTTATACTTTTAAAGGCTGTGCCATTATCAAAAATTATTCGGCGTGGCACTCCAAATCTATAGATCACATTATGCATGAAGAAGTTGATGACTCGGTCAATAGTAACTTCCTTAAATGGAGCGACTTCACTTAGAAAATAATCGATCTAAGATGAAGCGATGTCCGATGATGGTGGATCAATTGATCCAATTACATTCCAACATTCGAATGGCCAGGATGCTATTGTTGGGTGTAATGGATTTGGAGGTTGATGGATGAGATTCTCATGTACTTGACATTCATGACACTTCTTAGCGTGATTAATATAGTCTCTCACCATAGATGGCCAATAATAACCCATCCTTTTGATCTTTACTGCCATCTTGGGACTGGCGATGTACCACAAAGTTCTTCATGAACTTCCACGATCACTTTGCTAGCTTCATCTATATTTAGGCATCGTAGCCATATTTGTTCAAAGGATCTGCGATATAAAGTGTTGTTGATGAAAGCATAGCATAGCATTCTCTTCTCGATTTGAGCTGCTAGTGATTTATCGTTTGAAAATTTGCCTTCTTTAAAGTAGTCAATGAAGGATTGCCTCCAATCACGTGACTCTTCTACAATAAAGGCTTCACACTGCTTTTCTAAGGCAATGTCATTCTTAGCTCTTCTTGGTACAACTTCTTGTTGATTTTTGGGAGTATGAGGAGCAACCTAAAATCGCATCCTCAATTTGGTAACCCTCGCGGGGATTGATACTTTACTAGCTCTAAGACTTATCGAGTAAATATGCCGATCATGACATAATCACCATTCATACTTGTCATTTCCTTAGCTAGTTTTGCTAAGCAGTCAGCTTTGCTATTCTCGGATCGAGAGACTTAAGTTAGTGTGATATTTGGTATCTACTTCATACGCTCAAGAACTCGCTTGCGATAGAAAGGTAATTTAAGCTTGTTAATTCTATAGATGTCAAGTACTTGATTTATAATGAGCTCAGAATCACCAAAAATATGCAAGTTCTGAATGCCTATGAAAATAGCTTCTTCCGCACACTAATGTTTCATATTCAGCTTTATTATTAGTTCTTGGCTCAATCAATCCATATGATCATCTCATTATCCCTCCTTCTGGTGTTATGAAGATGATGTCGATTCCTACTCTTGCTCTTGGAAAATTTAGATATTGGACTTGTTTGATGATGAGGCTCCATCACATACATTTATGATTTTTTTTCTCTTTCATGAATGAGCATAATTTGCTCATCAAATCATCATTAAGAGAAGAGTCCGAGGATGGGATATGCGCTAGAAAATCGCTAAGACTTGTTCCTTGCTTTACTGGAGCATTATATCAAATTATAAAAGCAATACTGCCCATCTTGCCAAATGACCTATCAATGCTAGTCTTGTCATTAAGCACTTCAGCGGATTGATCCTCGAGATGAGGGTAATCTTGTGAGATAACATATAATGACGAAGCTTTTAGACATCTTTGCTCGGTATACTTCTAGATTTTGTTGAGCTTGGTGGCTGACCTCGTCGAGTCCATCAAATTCTCACATCCATAGACAGACATTCTCATCTTGAGTGAGATTGTGTTGAATGGCTACTCAATGTGAATGTAGTTCAACTTTAAGTGGCAAGACTGCTTTAGCTCTAAATACCAGCCCATCAAGAGTGAATTTTATGGGAATACAGTCTAGATGTCACGTCGTTGTCTTTCTGTAAGTTAATTTTACTTCGAGATTTTTGCCTCCAAATTTGTTCACATATTTGTCGGGACCTTTCGATGGCAGATTTTTGGACCTATGGTCCAAGTGTCACGCCTCGATGCTCACCGTGTGAGACTTGAATTAGTAGACATCTTGCTAGAGTTGTAGGAGGAGGTCTTTTTAGAGGAGCAACTCTTGCCTCCCTGATGACTGGACTTTGATATTTTCTTTTTATCAGTCCTTTCTCCTTTGCAATTTTGGGAACCCATGCACCCTCTGATTTCAAATTCTCACTAGAGAAATTGGGATGAAGTTGTCGTCCAAAATGACTTTGATTTAGAGCTCCCTTTTACCCATCAGTCAAACTTGTTATAGATTAAAATACTCATTTTTGGGTCTACAGCTGGCTGTATAATTTTCTTCTTGAACAATAGCTGTTGAGCATGTAGTTCAGCATTTCTCTTTCCCCACTATCTCTAGGTTAACTTGCTTCTAGATAAAAAAGCTATTGCATCACTACTTCTTCTTGAGGCTTCGGTCTCCATATTTTTTTACCGGGACCTTTCAATAACGGATTCTCAAACACGCGGTTCAAGTGTCACGCCCCGATGCTTATCGTGTAGGAATTGCTTAGAATAGTCTTAAACTCTTATTACCACTGATTGTAGCTTTTGTAGTGGAGCATTTTTGGCTTCTTTGATAATTGACATTTGATTATGTTCTTCATAAGACATTTTTTCTTAACAACCTTCATAACTCTATGTGCTCGAGTAGATAGAGTTTCATGTTGTTTCTTCAGAAAGGTTGAAACTGACTGCTGTTGAGCCCAAAATATCATTTAACATCACTAGTAGAGCTATTCCTTTTCACCCATCTCAAAAATTTTGAATTTATTGTAGGGTAGAAAATATTCGCTTCTGGTTGTAAGGTTAGTTGTATGACTTATGATTCAAACAGCAACTACAGAGCTCGTAGTTTAGTGTTTCTTCTCCTTTGCCTTTTACTCAATTTTTCTCTAGAATAGGAGGCTTCGGTATCATACCTTCATAGGGCGAAAGGTTCAACTGGCAGGGTTGTCACATTCACAAGTATAACTGAAACTTTATGCCCAGTGAAGGTTCTCTTCAGGACTGGCGCCTCAAAATGAATCAATCTTTTAAGTACAAAAGCTCTTTTTTGAGGAACCTTAGTAGCAATAGTGGTCATTCCAATTGTTCTCCCCCATTGCACAGGTTGGTGTGTACAATATGCAGATGCTTCAGGTGGAGGATTATTTGTAGTGGTGATGGCTGGGAAGTCTACACTATCAAATTGAATGGTAACTCCAACATCCACAGTATTAATTACAGCGTTAGCCAGATGGATATTGGCTCTGCGACCTAGCTACATGATAAACGGCGTGTTCTAAAGATCCATCGATACAAAGAACAAGCAGATTAGTCATAATGACATAATTAGCTTAGATTTAGTTTCATTGATAATTGATTTTACATTTCAATTTTTATCATGTTTTATGACTATAACTCAAATTTGACTAGCCAAAGATGGAAAGAGAATCCTATCCCCAGCGGAGTTGCCAGAAATTTGTGGGCTCCGAAAGTTCGACACCGATCTATTTAACGAAAAGAGTGTTTTAAAGTGTTGATGTAATTTTCAAAAGGCAGATGAGATAGTAGATAAGACACTACCCAGAGATTTCACCCTCATTTGGTGAGGACTTTAGATCTTTGGGTTTCCCCAGTGCAAGCCCTGAGTTAATTACCCCTCCCAATAAGTAAGAGAGAACTTTCGATTAAGGTTAATTGTTAGATCGCTAAATACGCAGCGTATAGTAGCAGCATGTAGAGTTTTAGAATTTAGATTCTGATATTTAGCATTTCAGCTTAAACCGGATGGTTGGGGGAATGATGATGTGCCCGATCTCATGGTGGTTGTCATCCCGCGGTCACGGTCCTAGTCTACTTAGTCGAGGAGGTAGTGACTCAACTGAAGAATCCTCACATGGGTTACGTCGTCCAAGAAATCCTTATAGACTGGGGTGGTGTTTTCTAAGGAGACAATCTTAAGTCTACCTTAGCTAATAGAGGGTTGTTTGCCCAAATATACCCATGATTCACAACTCAAAGGCGAGACATTGGGAGCATCGACGATCGTGATCGTAATATAATGGACCGGCCAAACCACTGATCATATGACTCAGTAAATGCTTCATCTATGGAGCCTACTAGCCAAGCCACATGGTAAGAGAACACGGGTCACGTCCTTACTAGCTTGAGATTGATTGAGAGTGAACATAGCAGAATATTTAATTTGACATTGACTCCTTTGTGAGCTAGAGTTTTCTTAGTTTGTCACTCCCGATAAATAATTATGGAAGGTGGATAGATTGAGTTTTGATTTAAGCTTTTAGTGATAGAGTTTCATTTAAGCAGTTTTAGATTACTACTTGATTTGATTTGATTTGAAAAATTAGTTAATTTGAATATGTTTAATAGATTTAGATTCTGTATTACATTTGCTGTAGGAGGATTAGATCTACTATCCAGAATTTTTCTATTTCAAATTTGAAACTCTTATTACAGTTTTAAGTTTTGTTAACCGACCCAGTCCCAAGACTAAACCGAAGTAACCTACACTTGAATTTAAGCATTCAAAGATAATGTCGGGGCCCATGCAGTGTATAGTAATTTTAGGTAATTTTTTGAATAATTTGAATATGTTTAAATGATTTAGATCCTTTCCTTTCATTTAGTACAACGAGGATTAGATCTACTTTTGAAACTCTTATTATAGGTTTTAGGTTTTGTTAATCCGGAGTCTAAGACTAAACCGAAATAACTCAGCATATCATACACTTGAATTTAAGCATTCGTGGAAGGCATGTAGGTGTGTTTGAAAATTTAGGTAGTTTTGTATTTGAACTATGATATTGATTTCAGATTTTTATTTAATTCCATTTTAGCCTGCACAGCCTTTTTAGACATTAAAATTTACACTTGAAATCTCTATGTCCGAGCACATGCAGGTATTTATAGCTTATCTAATTTCATCTAACTAATGAAATCATTGATTGTAAAAATCATAGTTAGGGTGAAATTCCTTGATATTTGGTTGAAGGAAGCCTTATGATTTTTATAGAATTGAATTTAGTATCGTATTCTGTCTGCATGTACAAAGGGTTACAAATTCGATGGCAAAGAAGGAATTTCAATTTAGATTATAGTTTAAAATATTACTTGCTTTAGATCCTATCAACTCTGTTTTAGCTCTTAACAGATGATTAGATCTACTACCATATATGACGAATCGATTCACTAACTTAGACTCATTATAATAGATTTTTGCTTTGTTAACGGGACCCATCTAAGACTAAACAAGAACAGCATTCTTGCACTTGAATTTAAGCATTCAACATAGTGTCGGGGCTCATGCGGGTGTATTTAAGACTATATGTAGTTTTCATTTTCGAGTTATGAGATTGATTTTATATTTTCATTTAATTTCAATTTAGCGTGTAGCCCGTTAAAATTTGCTTGAAATCTAATGAGAGCACATTGTTTATAGTTTAGCTAATTTCATCTAACTAATGAAATCATTGATTATGAAAATCATTGTTATGATGAAATTCCTTAATTTTTGATGACAGGATGCCCCTATGATTTCTATAGATTTTGATTTAATATAAACTTTACTAGAGAGTTGGTCCGGTGTGAAAAGGTGTTTTGATTTGATTCCAAAAGATAGTTTAATTTATTATTTTAAAAGAAGATTTATCCCTCAGAGTAGCTTTCATTTTCCCCCTCTTTTTGTTTTACTTTTGCGTTTGTTGTATGCTATTTTTCCTCCCCCTTTTGTTGTTTGGAGGCTTTTTAATTTGAATTTTAGCTTTAGGTTTCTTTGCTTAACATCCTTAAGTCGATTCATTTTATTCTCCCATTTTTTAAAGTCAAAAGATTTGATGAAATTTTGGCTTACCGCGTCATCCGTAGGGATGCGAGTGTTTTTTATGCACACGCCTTGCGATGGTTATTTTAAGCACTTTGGCCAACCTTCAATCCCGTCACGCCCTGATGAGCATTACTATGCTTCCAATCACCTGCAATAAAGCAAATATAGATGCAAATATTTCAAATTCTGCATTTAGGATTCGTCATCCCATGTATGAAATCAAAATTTTTATTTTTGGTGCCGCGATGAGCGTGGTTGGTGTTTTGAAACGCCCTCGTCAATTCTCCGTTCGCCGGAGCATAATGAACCTTCAATCTCCTCGTAAAAGCAAATATATATATATATGCAAATATTCTTAGTGATATTTTGGCATGGGGTGCCACATCGGTTTTGGCTTTCGGACGACGATGAGTGTAGAGTGGTGTCTTCACACCTGGATTTCATCTCGTCACTCGATGGCGTACGAGTCTTCAAAATTGCAAAAGACAAGCATATATAATCTTTTTTCTTTCGGGCATTTTCAAACACCTTCTTGCTCTTTCTTTTCAGCATATATCTTTATTAACGGTATGCTTTTCGGTGCCGATAAAATAACGAAGCGGCTGTCTTACGGCGGCCGAATTTCGTCCTCATGAGCCGTGAGGTCTTCAAACAAGACTTTGATATTGTAGCATCCAACTTCTCCACAATTGATGTAATCCATGCCCGATCAAGATTAATGAAACCTCAGATGGTATCGCCTCCAATTACAATCATTCCTTTATCTCCAAGTGGTTGCATGATCACTGCCTGCGTATTTGATGGTAGGAATGGTAGTTCGGTTCTTCCAGGATAGAGAGAAAGGTTAGCCAAATATTTTGTTTTCCAGATTTCAAGACAGTTCTATAAAGTGACCCCTGAATCAACCTAGGTACACCAACAGTGGATACACCTCCATTTTCAGTTGAAGGTTCTGCTGCAACCCCTACTTGAAGTAGACAATTTCCACCATGCACAACAATGAAAGATCTGCAACACGTTGCAGATGAAAGAGATTCCCATGCCCTTCAAAAATTTATTTCCTCTAAATGTTACCATATCAACTCAATAACGGAGCATTCTGGAAGGGTAGAATCTGTCCATCTATATTCTACGCCATGAGGAGCAACCGAAGAAATATGTTTTGGTTGGATTGATAACCAAACAAGTCCAGTAAGAAGATTGGTTACTGCTAGAGCAAGATTCAGTATATCAGCCCTCGATTGTGACCTCAACGCATCGACCACGGGGGGGGGGGGGGAATGCCAGAAAAGGGGGGAATGCCAGAAAAGGTTCGGTTGAGGAGTACGGCGACCAGGGAAATGCCTCCTATGAACATGGGAAGGCTCCTGGACGCCGCACTATTGGCGTAAACCAAGTCGGCGATGGGATTCCTGCGAGGCTTTGGTACCTTAAAAGCTGTGGAAGACGCTGGGGGAGGAGAAGAAGACGTTGAAGAGGAAAGTGCTCAACCAACGGCAGCCCAGCATCACCAATATTAGCACCACCGTGCAGAGGAGATGACTGCTTAGCTTGCATGCATCCAGCAGGAGACGCCTAGAGAGAGAGAGAGAGGGATGAGTAGCCACAGGGCTTTTCTGCATGCCCATAGTGAAAGGCTGTTCATATCTCACTTCCACGATTCAGAGCTCGAGGATTTCGATCACATCAAGAGGAATCTCAGCTCAGGCTCAGTTAGAAGCACTCGAGATCGAAGCAGAGAAAGTAAAACTTCAATCTTTAATATGTGGGTTTGCTGAACAGGAGATGCGGCTGTAAGAAACCCAGCCACCCCGCCACCGATGACTCGGCCATCAGGGCCAGCCAATGAAACACTCAGGCCGCCTGTTCGACTGCGCTGATCACCATTCTCAGATAGAGGAAGAGAACCGGAAAGTGATAGTATTTCAAATCGACCTTCATAAGTTACTGTACCAACAGAAGTCGTAGCCTGACGAAGTGTCACGTTAAATATAGCGTCATTTTCAGAAAGTATGCAAACAGCACGTAGTCCATTCTGAGAAAACGACATGATTTTCGAGGATACTACCTCTCCAGCCTTAACAGTAATTACATGAGGAGTAAATCCAGACCCTGCAGATCCAAGTGCCAACATCTGCTGCAAAATGCTTAATTTTTAAATTAGTCCTAATTAAAATGGTAATTAACTAATTAATCCTTAAAAAAAATTTAAAATTAGTTTTAGTCGCTCACGCAGAAATATTATTTTTTTTTAAAAGCGCCCGAGAGCGAATCTCCCGATCTCTCTCTCCTCGCTTTCTCTCTCATCGTTGCCGCCGCTACGCGCCGCCATATCAGCGCCAAGGTCGACACCCTTCCGCCGACCGCTGATTCCCCGGCCCGATTCCGCCACCGCGGATCCGAGACTTTTGGCCGGAAAATGGTATGTTTTGAGTTTTTTTTTTTTCAAAACAAAAGGGTAATATGCATTTGTGACATGTATTTGTTGTACTTATTGATGTTTGTAGACACACATATTGTAGATCTAATTTATTGTAGTATTTTTTAGATATACATTGTGGATCTAACTTATTTTGTGTGTTCGTTAAATTATTAAATGTATTTCTTCATTCCAATAAAGTTTGAAAGTTTAACTAATACAAATGTCTAACATATTGATATAAATTTGATGAGCGAACAAAAAATTTATACTTATCCCAAATAGCGAGCAATGTAAAATGAAAATTATTTTGAGTTTGATGAGGGAGAGAAAGTTTGCAAATAAAGCTTTATGGCTCTATCTCTCAGATGTTCCTAAATATGAAAGTATCTTGGCATTTAAGGTTTGAATTTGGTTTCAGGAATGTTGGAAGTGTCTGTTGTTCCATCATGCTTTGTGTTGGGGGAGGCAAAGTTGTTTCATTCTGATCATTGATATGCTAAATCACGTTACTCAATTGAATTCTATTTGTAAAAGACGAAGCAAATTTAGGTTTATACTGGAATAATCTAGGGAAGCAGACATTCATAATTAATTGGTTGCATGTAAGGGGAACCAACTTGATTTGCATATATTGAATGCTTGTTTGGGTTTGAATGTTTGTTTGGGTGGATGGTGAATCTTTCAATTTTTTGTTTTTGCAAAAACAGTGAAATAGATTTTTTTTATTTTTTATTTTTTTGTGTGTATGAAGTTAATATTTGTGTTATTTTTATTGTATATATTAAAGATTTGAATTTTCTTTATGTAAATATAAAATTTTAGATATTAAATATGTAAATATATAAGAATTATGTATTATGTATGTTAATATCTATCCCTCAAAAAAGAAAAAAAAGAAGTAAAGTCACTGAACTTGCAGAGATTTTAATAAAAGTTGTCAATGATATTTCTAGTCTAATTTGAGGAAATATTAAGAAGAATTTGCTAAAAGGGGTCTGTAGAGGCATTAGTTTATGAGAAAATATTATATGCGATGTAGATTTATTTAGTTTGATTTAGAATTTATAAAGGTGGGCTTTTGTTGTGTCTTTCATAATTTGAATAAGATTGTCAAAGTATGTAAATTTGATTATTGTTGTATCTTAAATGTGATCATAAATGATTAAATCATTACTGATCGTCGATTTGGTTAATATGTAAATTCTCCTTAATTAAATTATTTGCATTTATCATGCGGCGAAAGATTATTGTTGTTACATTGCTCGGTGGTTAGTGATGAGTTCATCGTCAGATAGTTCTTTATTATGGCGGTGGCGAGAGTAATGATTTCATTCATATATTGGTGGGAAAAATCGTCATCAAATCCCACGATTAGATTCGAGAATTTACGAATCATAAATTATTGTTGAAGATAGATAACAAAGTTCTTTGTGAATCTGGGTCATTTTCCTATTGGTCTTTGGATTTATTGCAACTCCCATTGATGATGAAGAAGTCAGTGAAGCTATACTCACTGCAGCATGTGCACAACCTATTGTGGTTTATATCGAAGTTATAGAATTGATGGGTAGAGACAGGGAGGTTAACAATATAGAGGAATGTGAGAGAGCTCGAACAAGCACTGAGTACATCGCACCAGCTTCTCAGCTAAGTACTCCAGTGGAATGTTATGGGTCCGAAGCAGAACATGATTTCTTTCTTTGGGATAAGTTCACGTTATGGGTGACTTAGAAGATAATGAGATGAATGTACTACCCAGAAGATGATGGATATGAAACTATGCCTGTGGAGTAGTGATGATGATGATGAGGAGGATGATAGCGCGAAGCGCTAACTTACGTACGTAATCATCCCTAGTTAGGGACTTGATTGTTGATTACTCAATTAGAATAAGTCATACGGAAGAGCACGTCTAATAACGATTATTTGCGTGGCCAAACAGTAGAATGGGATGAGGACCACATTCGATGGCCCATCGATCATTCGATCTTTGAGGAGGATAACTGCATTCCAGATGAATTGTTTGAAGATATGTGTTTTCAATTCAAGAAGCAGTTGCAATTTGCTATTCAGGGTTGGTTTATCATGAACAATGTTAAGTATGTCATTTGTGCTTCAAATCAATTAAAATTACTAGGTGCACACATCATTCTAACCCAGGTAGACCATGTTTGTGGAGCTTACATGCAAGATCGATTAAGAGGTTGGGTGCGTGGCATATTAGTTCACTAGCGCTCATAATATAGTCATTCGATCTTATCTTTGGACACGAGCAATGCACGTCCATTCATTAGTTATTTCAGCAATCAAACGTCAACTAGATCCAAGCCGTGGAAATTGTAGGTCATTATAAATTCAATCAATATAAGAGTGTCCTACATGAAGGCTTGGGATGCACGTCGAAAGGCTGTTAAGATTATTTTTGGAAGTTGGGAGGAATCTTACAAAATATTGGAAAAATTCATATCTGTTGTTTTCGCATCTATGCCAGGGTCAGTATATCAAATACATTCAACAGAATCGAATAGATTCCAATGGTTGTTTTGGTCATTTGAGCCTTCAATAAGAGGTTGGAAGTATTGCCGCCCAGTTCTATGCCTTGATGGGACTTTTCTCTCTGTCAGAGGAGGAACCTCTAGCTGCTTGGGATCGGCAAACAATGGCTTATTCCCACCTTGCTTGTGGAATCGAGAGCATCGAGTCACAGGTTTGGTTTTGCACATTACAAGACTTGATCCCAACAATTTCTACAAGGGGTGATCTCTGCCTCATCTCAGATAGACATGCAGGTCTAGTGCGTGGTTGCAGAGATATCTTTCCCTGGGCAGCACATCACTTCTGTTTGCGTCATTTAAGGAAGAACTTCAAACGGACCGTTAGACATTTCGGTATAGGTGATGTTGACTTCATATGTCAAAAAATGTACGTTGCAGGAAACACGGATGACATTCACATTTTTAAGCGATATATGTCAGACATTAAGAATATCAAGGAGGCATATATGCTTGTTTCAAGACGACAATGATGGTCTCTTACTCATGATGATGGGTACAGTGCAATAATGACTACAAACCGAGTGCAATGGTGTGCTTAAAAGAGCACGTGGTTTACCGATTCAAGCCTTGATTATAGCAGTATACTACAACATTGTATTCTTTTTCATGAAACATCTTGAATCAGCTACAACTCTCGAAAGACAACAGGAAATATCGTTCTCTCCACGCATTAAGGTAATGTTGCATGCTAATGAACGAGAGGCAAGAAGATTTCCTGAACCAGTGCGAATAAGCATGTTGGAGTACCAGGTGTTTGATGTCACTAGCAGGACCTTCAAGGTTGAATTAGGTGAAAATAACGAGTGTATGTGTACATGTAGACAACCGCAAGCTTACCATCTGCCATGTGCACACGTGATTGATGTTTGGTGTCGACATATAAACCATCTATTATGTCAGTATTATAGTTTGCAAAACTATATCAACACCTACCAGGGTGAATTCCACGTAATACCTGATCGGGAAGAGTGGGGTGAACACATCAATGGTGGCACATGCCCAGATTATAAACCACTAAATGTCAAAAGGAAGACAGGGCGGCCAAGGACAAACAGATTTAAAAATAACATGGACGAGAACACTACAAAAATTTCTAGGGTTTGTAGTGTGTGTAAGACTGGACACAACAATTCGGCGGTCCTCAAATCGTTAGCCTTGATGTAATTCATCGGTAGTTGTTGGTGTTGTGTTGTGTTATGCATACACTAGCTCAAGATTGTCTATGTATTGTGTTGTGTTATGCATTACACTAGCTCATTATTCCCGTCTTCAAGCTTTTCAACTTTTAGCATTCAAACAAGTACCAAAGGTAGTGTTGGGCTATGTTGTATCTATTTTTTTATTTTTTTAATTACATTTTGGCTTTGAATTGCTCTGTCATGTCATTGTTTATTAAATGTTACCACGGTAGTGTTGAACTATGTTGTATCTGTTTTATTGTTGATGTGTTATACATGAAATTTATAAAGTAATACATATTGGTCTGGATATATGAGGTTTCTTTTTTGTATTTAATGTAATGCTTTATTTGTTATTGTAGCTGCGAGACTTTGCATTGTGCAATATTAGTGCAACTAACAAGCGTGCTGATCTTTCAAAAAAGTAAATTATATATAGAGATAGTTTATCTTAAGTTGTAAGGAATGTTATCCTAATATGAGATGTTTGATATTTAAGAGAAGTTCATCATGAACTTTGATTTTCGTTGTCTTCGCATGTGTTCTAAACATTGCTTTGTTATGTGAAAATGAGCATAAAAAGGGATGGAAGATGCATTTTGTTAGGAGTTTTAAGATTGTTTTTGGGAATTCAATGTCAAAATTGGCACATAGTATTTTATGTTTTTAAATTTTTTTTAAAGGGAATGCAGAAAAAGATGGAATTTTGATAGCTTTACATGGAAAAAATTAATGAATTTCTTTGGAATATTTTTTTAATTTTAATTTCTTATTGTAAGTTTCTAATATAACTTGCATTGTTTGTTTATTTCTATAGTTGCAGCAAAGCTCAATGCATATCTTTTTATTGTTTTCATTTTCATATTTGATTTGCTTAATTCAAAATATTATGTTTTTTCTGTACATTTGATATTTTGGTGATTGTAATTTTTTATTTTGACTTTATTTCAAGTTGAATTTATGACCATTTTAATATTGGGCAATCTTTACCTAAATGTTTGTGTAGTTATCAATTAATTATTTTTAATTCATTAAATGATTGTTTGGGATCACTTTTATTTTTTATTTTTTATTTTATTTTATTTTGTTTCAAAATAAATTATATATAGAGATAGTAATTAATTAATTTTTTAAAATATTCAAAATATATATACAACAGGAAAGATATGACTATAGTTTTTTATATTCTTCACAAGTTGTCTTATTAATGTTTAACTAATTGCACATTATTGTTTGCCTCAATTACAACAGGAAAGATGTCCGGCAGTGATGCACCGTGCCCCCCACGTAGGAGGAGGCGACGAGCAGATGAGACGGTTGTTGACTATGGCCCACCACCGTCTGAAATGCACCCAAGTATAACTGCGCTACGTGGTAGGTACAGAGCAGCGCATCCTGATTTGGTAAAATTTCTTTAGCAATTTTTTAAAATGTTTCTGTACATATACATTTGTTATTCTGACGCAACCCTACTTATGAATGATTGTGGTTGCGGTTTTGATGATTGAGGCTGCTGCGCTCGATGTTTAGGGAATGGCCATCAATTGCCCGGTTATGGATGCTTAGCCGCTGAATAGTGTCTCCCCGCAGATATTAAATTTGGATCACCACTTCGGCGACATTCATTGGGCGATGGTGTTCGCAGACGAATACCTTCCACCTGGCCACCGGTGAGATAATGATTACATTACAGGATGTCGCGATGATTCTTGGTATCCGGATAGATGGCCCACCTGTGATTGGCAGTGTTCTTTGTCGGTAGTGATGCGGTGCTATGGCTTATGCGATGAGTTGCTTGGAGCGCATCCGGAGACATTATATACCATGATCGATCCATCGCATATCACATCCTCCAAATGGGAAGCTCATGCGTACTTGCCCTTACGATGTGATGGACATACTACCGTGATTCATATTTAGATCTATCGGAGCTAAAGTTCACTATGCATGTCAGAGCGTACAAACTGTTTGCTATTGGATCTTTTCTTTTGCCAGATACTTCAGGTTCTAAGGTTCACCTACAGTATCTACCATTACTTCAGGATATTGACACGTTCGAGCTCGTTGGGTTGGTGTATAGCTCATCTATCTGGAATTACATGAAGCAACACCGCCTGTTTGGATGTGTTCATTCTACCGAGATATGGCTGGGAGAACATTCATGTAGGAAGACCTACATTACATGTTCCATATCCTACAGATATTGACGGACTTAGCGTAGGCTTCCGATGGAATGAAGGTTATGTTAGGGAAATGTCTGCATCCAATATCAGAGCTTATAGGGATGAGTTGGGCCGGACTTAAAAGTCGAGGTATCGGATTTGATGTAATGTTTATTACTCATTATTGGATGTTTATTACAATAATAACTTATGTTATGTACGCAGTCATCCAGAGCCATATGGACATCGATATGCGTGTCTGGATATATGTTTACAGGACATGAAATATGGCTTAGAGTATCGATCATATGTTGGAAGAGGGTAGAGTGGTACAGCGATGGTATCGACATTCGGCATGTCTCCTACCATTGATGTTGCCCCAGATCCATCGTTTGTCGGTTGATGGCCAGGAAAAGTTGATGTTGATTGGGTCCATTACAACTCTTACATTGCACCGTGGGAGCGAGCTGAGTGTTGTCGTTGTGGATTCATCAGATGATAGAGCCCGATCAACCGATACATGAGATGATATTGTTCATGGGCTTCACTATACATGTTGAAGGCGCCGACACTTCCTCCTAACACATACTACCCTCGCGCGCCTGCAGAACGCTTGATGGTTAGTTTAAATGTATAGTATTAAAATTTGCTTTTCTTTGTAACAACGATACACTCATATAAATATATGCGGTGTGACCATATTTTGAATCGAGGACATATTCTCGTAGAGGTCGATACAATATCGACATCTTTCGATGAATATGAGGAGTTGTTGGTGGCAATGAGGCGGGATATGCATATCTCAGACACTCTATATAGGGATCGACATTCCGACGCAGCATCGGTCGATGTTCCATCGATGGATGTGGGGCCATCCTGTCCCGGTGGTGGGGATCTACTGACATTTACCCACCCGGATTCATATCGAGAAGCAATGTGGTCACAAATGCACCCATGGAACGCAGCTCCAGGCATATGGTCCGTCATTTCATGGCGTCATTTCATGACACCGCCATATGGAGTTTACCACGGTATTCGTTGCAAGCCGGTTGACCTCATGTTACGAGTTAGGATCACACACACCGTGGAGCAAATGGAAGAGGAGGACCATCGACACTCATCGCGTGATCGCGAGACCACCATCCCACTCACTCCGGCGTGCGATTCCTGCAGAGCATCGACGGCGGTAGATGTATTATGATTTTTGTGCATTTAATGGCATTTATTTGATTTATATATTTTTTATGTTTACTCATTCACTTCTCATTGTTATCCAGTGATGTTTCTTGTTTATTTAATTTGGTTAACTCACGTGAGAGGATGGAAAACTTAATGTGAAATTACATATAGTTCAAATCTAAAAACTATTTGTCATATATGTATTTATTTTGATCTCCAAATAAAACATATTTGATAATGGTAGTTGTTTTTCAAGACATTTAAAATGTCCAAAAATTATTTTTGAGTATTTATAAAAATAATATGATTTATTTTAAAACAAAAAATAAAAACATCTAAAATACATTAAATAATTATTTTCTTAAATATAAAAATATATTAAGTAAATATGTTTTTAGAATAACATACAAAATCAAAAACATAAAATAAGATTGATCCAAATAGGCCCTAATTTAATCGATACTTCCATTTACCCTAATTTCTAGAAGCAAATGAACATTGTCAATTTAAGCTATAGTTCTATTTTCATTTTGGGTCATTGTAGCTACCTATATAAATATATGCTTATTTTTTCTCTTAATTGTGAAGTCATTGCCATGAATATTTGGATACAAATAAATTATAAAATTCTTAATTTTTTATTATTTGGGAATGAAAAGAATTTTTTTTTTAAGTGTCAAGTTAAGTTCAATATTATGACGAAATCAAAATTTCAGGTGAAGAGATGCACATTTCTTTCATCAAGTAGTTGGACTCTTTTCATGGTGTTAATTAGTCAATTTATATATAGAATATATTGAGTGTTTGATATTATCGAATTATATGTATTTAACCATGTATTATATGAAAATAAATGTCGTGTCCTTTTAACTTTCGTACTTCAAAATTTATATATATAAAAGCTAGGCTACCCGTCGAGATTCAAAAAACCGCATGAAAGTTGTAGAATTTTTATTCCTTTCCAACGATACCACGCAAAAAAATGACATTAGCCTGATATGGTTAAAAAAAACGGAAGTTAATTTAATTTTAAAAAAAAAAATTTTGGCGCCGGTCGGGCATGACGGCGAAGTGTCCCGTCACGGTCGGCAATGCGACATATTTTAAATTTTTTTTAAGAGTTAATTAGCTAATTACAATTTTAATTAGAGCTAATTTAAAAATTAAGTCAATGCGAACCTCTTGTAGGCATCAAGGATAGGCCGATAGCCTGTGCATCTACATAGATACCCAGCAATGGCTTTCTGCGCTTCAGAAGCTGTGAGTTTTTTGAAGCCATTAGGAGACATAGGCCTGCGGTTTTTTGGAGAAAGGAGCTTGCGGCTTGAGAATCCAGTCCCCCCCTTTGCCGCTGCTTGCAGTTGAAGAAAAGGAAAAAAAAGGCCCTAGACGGAATGGAGAGGGAATAGGTAAACAACCGGCTTCGGGAGGGAACGGTTTCAAGGAGCGGGCTCGTTCGACCGAAAAGGGGGAACAGTTGAGGGATTCGAATTATCGGATAAGGCCATTGGGTTAATAATGCAAGATGCTTCAAGTAGTGATCAAGGATGTTAGGCATATGCATTAATAAATTTTATATAATATTTTGATTTCACATTTTATTTTCATCTTATGGTCTAAATTGGGCATCATAAATGAACTACCTCAAGCATTATTAAAGAATAATCAAGATATTATAAATATCATAGATTTGATTAAAATTTTTAAGCACAGACTTCAAAATCTAAGAGCTGATATATGGGCAATTCTAGTTGAAGATATTAACTCATTCTATGCAATATATATATATATATATATATATATATATATATATATATATATATATATATATATATATATATATATATATATATATATATATATAGTTATTCAAATATGACTGAGATATTTATAATGGTTAGGTTACAAGAAGATATATAAGTATACCAATCATATATAGATAAAGCTTTCATAATCATTTGCTATTTGTACATTATTTATGAGATAGTCTATGTTTTCATCTATGAAGCCCATTTTTCTCGAACAAGTTTATGGAATATTTTCTTTAAGAGTTGACAAAATCTTAATATAAAAAAAACATGAAGCCAATAATGTAATTTGAATGCCCTAAAATTTTAATATGATATCTTCCAAAGATATTGATTATTTCCTTATTATTGAAAACATATCTTTTAGGAGATGAATGCCAACGTACATATGAGGAATATAATGCAAGAAGAAGAGATGTAAGTAAAAATAAAGTGATCAACGAAATTCGGACTAATTTTAGCGAGGATCAATTTTAGGATTTATTCTAACATTTTTGATAAGATCTTTTATGAAGTCCTAAAAATAGACATAATAGAAAATAAGGCAAAAAAAAAAAAAATTGAAGAAATGATTAAAGGGTGTAACAATATTTATCAGAATTATGGATTAGGGCTCTACTCAGAATTATGGATCACATGATTGATGATTGATTAAGAATCAGAATGTTCGAAAAATATATCCCTAAGCTATCATAGAATATTATATCTAAAATATTTATCTTCAAACAATATTGATGAGATTTGAATAGATTATTATCATGAATAATTGTAATATAAATAGAACTAAATTTTTATATCATAGCAAATTCCTTGAAAATAGTGAAAAGTTATAATTAACTAATTTATAAGTTATCTAAGTAACTAAGGTGCAGACATGAATAAAAATAAAATAAAATGACTAGAAATTGAATGCGTGGACATAGGATTTGGATGCCCTGGGCAAAGAAATTATAACTAGCATTAAAGTAATTAATAGAAAATAAAACATCATATAATATTTTCCACTCCATCACTATCACTGGTTTGACAGGATTATTATATTTAAATTAGTTTTGATATTTCGTTATTAAATTTAATTTATTTATCAAAGAAGATTGATTTATTTGATGCTTCAGCTATTTTTATTCAATTTTTTACTAATAAAATAACCACTTTAATAACAATTCTATCCATATCTAAATATAATTGTTGCGTGCTAGAGAATTTTATTCGATAGATTCGCGTAGATCTTCGCAAAATTATCGAATACAAGGGATATGAACACAGTTAATGGAAAACCCTAAAAAACCGCTTGCCTGGTAGAACTTTCACTAGTGTCAAAAGATCGGTCGCTTCGCTTTCGTTAGTTAGAATCAAACAATATTCGAGTGTAGATACAATATCGCCAACTCCAACCCAAAGGAGAAGTTTCCCAAAAGCGAACCGATCTTCGAGCAACCTCGATCTTGGAGAGAAAGAACGGCCTTTTCTGCCCTGGGAGATCTCTAGAAGCGATCTTCGTGCACTCTGGTGGCAAGGTGATAGATGGTCGAAAGGTCGACCGGTGGTTGAGCTCGGTCTTCAAATCAACCGGATCGCCTCGTGGACCCCGTTGGGGAGGCGATCAAGCCAGATATTTGTTGTTCCTCTAAAAGAGGTATCAACCGTCGCAATCATCCGAGGTGATCAAAAACTGGATGGACTCAAGTTGAAACCGCCAAGATGGCGGGAGCACCAATCAGGAGCCATCACGACTCAAAAGTTTATTAATTTCATGTTATTAGGATAGCTCTTCCTCTACATATATATATATATATCCCTTCTTCTTTCCTCGTCATATGTATGTGTTTCTTTGTTAGAGAAGAATTTTATCAAAGCGTGGCAGAGGGTCAAAAAAGAAGATGCCATATTGAGGTGAGTTGCACAAAATTCTTCAATTTTATTATTTCTATCTCTTTATTTATTATGTATTCTTAGTGATGGAAAAGAAAACTCATAGTATGGCTACAGTGATATATCATCCAGTCACATCGAGATATGGTTTAGAAATTTTTCTTCCCAAATATATATTTAAAAAAGTCGAGCACCACCGCTGTGGTACTTTACTATTTCAGATGACTCTTGCAGACGCATTTTGGCTCATGATTGAGATCTTCAAAAGCGTAGCTTCGATCGCTGATAATGGTCATCGTTTTGACCTTCTGAGAGCTTAAACATCGAATACTGCCAATGTGATTCACATGTGATGCTCGGGACGTGTTTCTCTATTATAAAGAATTGGATAGAATTTTCGCACGGATCCATCTAGAAATTGGTCCAATGGATTCTTGTGAAGTGAGTGGACTTCGAGAGATGGGGAGAATGATCTTCCGATCCATTGTCGTAACAGAACCTCAACATCCTATCTTCACAAAAAAAGAATCCATCGACCAATTTGAGATCCTGCGTAAAATTCTATCCAATTCTTTATAAATAAGAAACACGTGAGCATCACATGTGAATCTACAGATTCATGTTCAACGAATCGTGTAATAAACCAACGATGACCATTAAAGTCAAACGAATCATGTAAAGCTACGCCACGCTTTTGAAGATCTCAATCAACTCAGCCAAAGTGAATCGCAACCGCATGGAGTCATAAGAAAGTCAGGTGAACGCTCGATCGACTTTTGGCAACAATACCAACTCATTGGGAAGAAAAATTTTCTGAACACCATTGCTATCCGATATTTGATGATATATCAACGTACTTTTATGAGTTTCATCAAGAATACATAATAAATAAAGAGATAGAAATAATAAAATTGAAGAATTTTGAAGCTCCATCAATATAATGATCTTTTGACCCTCACGACGCTTGGGATAAAATTCTTCACCTAACTGAAAAAGAAACACATACATATGACGAGAAAGAGAAGAAGGGATATATATATATATATATATGTAGAGAAGAGAAGCTATCTCTAAGTGCATGAAATTACCAAAAACTTGAAATCACGACGAGATGAAAATTATTCCAAGGAGAGTCAACTCCCACCAAGGGGAGGGCTAGCATGTCGGCTTGTTGGAGATGAGGAGGAGGGTTGATCCAAAAGAGTGCCCAAACTCCCACCGGGAGAGGGCTATGCACGGCTCTGAGAGGTGGATCCTGCATGCAAACCTCGCTGATAAAGCTAATTTTCTACAAGAAAAGTAGAACCTGAGCTTTGATCACCAACGGACGGTCCGACGAGGGTTGATACCTCTTCGAGGAAACACGAACAACGACGATACCATGATCACCTTAACTGACGGTCACGAGGTAAAGAACCACGACGATACCGCTGGCCTTGATCGCAAATAATCCAACGAAGAGGAGATGGGAAGTTTTCCTTTCCTACCTGGGGGTTTATAAAAAGGGTAAAGACCCCAAAAGGCCTTCAAAACCATTAAAATTAAAATGGGCATGTGCAGCGCCGCTGACGCCACAGCTGCTTTATGCCAGCCCGCTTTGACTCATGTCCTCCACGACGTCTGATCGTTCACACGTATTGCGGCGAATATATGATATGGTTCGCCACTTCCATGCTGAACCGCCACGACTGCTAATATCTCAAGGAGATATTAGCGGGCGCTGAATCGATGGATATGGTTCGCCAGTTAAACCGCTTACATTTATCTATGGGCACGAATCAACGATGGTTCACGCGGTTCGCTGGCCATGAATTAGACTTCGACGAATGTTGCCATTTGACTCAAGAATGCAGCTGTATTGTAGTAGCAAGGCTACCAGGCGCCATCAAGTTGGGTCAAGAATCCCTAAAACTTCAGGTCCAAACAGTCCATAACCTCAAATATACGACCTTACATCTACTTCCATAATCAGAATATTGTACTTTTATGAAAATTTATTCTCCCAAAATGTATGATTCATGGACCGCAAGTTTCATTAAAGAATTTGTTATTTTGATGCATATATTTTGAATGATCAAGAGATGATGTCATCCAAAAATAAAGAACGATATGACATTCAAATTCCTCTACATGATTCTTAAGGCAGGCAAGCGATCCCAAGTCAAATCAATCAAGATACCAAACATCGTTAAACTTTGGAACATGAATTAAACCTCGAATGATCATCAAATATAGAGTATTTATAGAATCGAGATCTCGAGCAATCTAACAACCCTAAGATCTCACAATTCCTCATTTGATCATCTGTGAAATACATCAAATGATCAAAAGGAATCGGTAACCACGGAGGGGAGTGGTTTGATTTTCCATGTATTTACAAGCCACTCTTCCAAATCTATAAATAACCCTTATACTCCACCAAAAAAAAATACTGGAGACCAAGATGAGAAGCAAGGAGGAGAAAGTTCAAGATCCCAAGAAGATATCACCGCCTGATCCGCCAACCATCACCGACCGCCGATCAACACCTCGCCATCGCCAATCACTGATCGTTGATTTCGCTGTTGTTTTATATTTCTTAAGTTCTTAGAATTGTTCCCTATAAGTTCTACAGTAGTCCACCATGCCGCCACTATAACTATTACAACTATTGGATTACATATTGTTTCAGATATATCTTGTAATCCCGTATCTAAGATTCAGACATATACATAGTGTAATATTTTGTTGGTGTGGTTTTTCCTTCGGTTTTCCACGTTAAAATTTCAGTTCTCGCACTTTAAATACTATGTCATGACTAATCAAATAAAGTAACTTTACATTTGCATGGTTCTGACGCATAACAATAATTATGTAATTTGACTCTAATCTAACCTCCAAATTACTTATTTATTTTTTATTTATGCAAAAGTATATAAAAATATTATAATATTTTTATTCTTTTATAGTAATATAAAATTATTATTATTATTATTATTATAAAATATTAATTATATTTTCCTAGACCCAACCCCGAGTAGCTGTCACCCCTCACCACATCTATTTAAAATCTAAGTTACAAAGACTTCATCTAATATTTTTTTAATAACATATCTAATCATTATATTTATTTTATATCTTTTTCTCTTACAACTATAATGCATTAGTAAACGTCTCATAGACTACAAAGAAAAAAATATATAGAGAGAGAGAGACATCCTAAACTGTTACTTTTTCATCATAAAATTTTTTTTTATTTGATGACTTCAAAATTTTTTTTTTTTAATCTTTTCATTAAACGAAGGCCTCATATAATTATAGATGTCTATAAGGATATTTTTTTTCTCTAATAATAGATGGATACTATATAAAAAAGCAAATACCTTTTTACCATTTAAAACTATTCACTAGATAAATAATATCAACATAAATACTAGTGAAGGCAGATTTAAACTCTATCACACAAGCTATATTTTTAAGATCCCAAATAAATAATATTTTTATTTTAGCATTTTCAAGTTTATATGATGATGAGAATATCGTAGGTAATGCTAATGAGATTATAATGACTATATGAATTGAATTTTCAAATGTAAAATTGATATATTGGAGGCCCACTTTGATTATTGTAATAGTCATATTTAGTATCATCGGTTATAATGATTATATCTAGTGGTTTAAAAGAAGATAGGATGCTTTGGTTGTACTACCTCAAGAATCTAATAAAAAAGTATATCATGAAGCTAATTATAATATTTATTTTTTATGGCTAAATTTTTAAAATAAGCACGTTTAAAAATATAATTAGTGAATTAGACATTAAAAAAATTTTAAAACTAGCACAAGATTTAATGGTCGTTATTGTAAACAAAATGAAGTGATAATTAAAACTTTAAAAAATAGATCTGATTTCGATCTCGCTTTTCTTCATCGACTGAGACACCCCTTGCTAGAAATAAATATGCCGACAAAATATGTCACCCTCTGGCAAACCGACAAATATTCCATCAAGCAGAGTGTTTTGAGGTATTTTTTGGTTTTTTTATTTCTTTTTTGTAAAATGAAAAATATGCAAATATGATGTTGATTTTTTGTGTTTTATCATGTTATTACTGAGTGTATTATGTGATTAGCTAGTGTTATGATTTAGGTAAAGTTTGGAGTGGATTTAAGTTTTTTTGAAAGAATTTTTTTAGTTATTTTTTGGAACTCCATTTTATTTAAGTTTGATTTTATGTGGATTTTATGTGATGTTGATTTTAGGCAAATGTAATGTTGATTTCATGTGTTCTAACATTTGATTATTTAGTTTTTCATGTGATTAGCTAGTTTTAGGGTTTACACATTTGTTGGTGGATTTGATATTTTAAGAAAACTGTAAATTTTGCAAAAAAAAAAAAAAAGAGGAACACATGACTCATACTCACTTTAGTATGAGCGAGTTGATTGTGGGATCTCTTGATATGTGGTTGGTGGTCTTACCTTTATGCAATGTATAAAAAACTACCATACTCTTCTTTTTGACATGGCTATATATACAGAAATATTATTATAATCTTGTTGTTGATTAATAACTTTATGAAGTATTGTTGTTTTGGAAACTTTTGAAAGCTTACTTTGGTAGTCCATTGCGTAAGATTTTCATAATCCACTTGTATGAAAAATATTAGATACACGAAAGTCTGTTAGAGCTTTTAAAATGCAATGGTAATTGTGTTCTACGCAATTCATTTTACAAAGACAGGCATTGTGGATTACTTATTTATTTTCATTTTAGATGGCTCATGTAAGCTTTCTTTTGTAAAAAATGGAATGTGTATTAAGTGGAGATTGATGCACACATGTATTATGTGAATTTTATTAAAGACTTTCAGAATGTATTTTATGTTGTGAATAAATTGATTAGATGTCAAAAATGAAAAATAAGATTTGGGGTTTGAAATTATATGTGATATTCATTTTGGTGATCTTTACTTTAACAGAAATTAAGTCTCAGTGCGATCCATACAGTTCTTATGAATCTGATTAATTTAAACAGTTGTATTATTCAGCATTCTTGTCTCCAATACATATTTTTAGATTCAAATATGAGTTTAGACACAATTTATTTAGTATTATATTACGACGGCCAACTCAGTATTAGTGACGATTTCTTCCCTACGTACACTAGTGGAAAAAACCGTCATATACAAGTTTCACGACGAGCTAATTTTACAAGCATACAGAATCGAATCATGAGGTCACTAAAAGTTGATTCAACACGGTTTAAAATTAATCTCATATGTAGATTTCCTATTGGTGCCAGTTTCATTGCTACTCCATTAAATGACGATGAAGTATGTGAGTCATTCATTAATGCAACAAGTATACAACCTGTAATTGTATACGTCGAAATTGAGTTGAAACAAACAGATGATAGCGAAGTTCATAATTTCACTGGAGCTGAATTTCATCCAACTGAAGTTGTCCACAACACTATACTATCACATGAACTATATGATCGAATTCAAAGGTTTTAAAATGCATACCATATCTCGATTAATCTTTTCATTTTCTTATACACCGCATTATGCAACACCGATGAGAGATATTATCTCCTATTCATGTTCATCATATTACCTCAACTCGAGTGAATATCATGGCGATCATGTAACATTTAAAACAAGATTTCTAAACAACGCCGACAACGATTCTCGACACAGATGATAGTGAATGTGACATTGGAGAAGAACAATGTCCAAACTCTAAAAATGGTCATTTGCTAAGAGATTACTCTAACAAAATAAACAGTGCTGAAGAATACATGTTCAGTAGCCATGATTACATTCAGGCTGACTTGGAAATTACCAGACAAACACATTTCATTTTGCAGTTGGTGAGATGACAAACAGACGTGGCTGATTCTGAGAGACATTGATGCCTCTAATAGGACCTACAAATTTGGGAGGGGAGACATATGGCTTAAAGTGATGAGCTCATGAGACATCGAGAGATGTGGTATAATAATGATGTACACATACACATCCATATTTCCCATGGGAAAAGCGATGCAGCACTGCTACCTTTAATTTGGCTACGGACATTTTATAGAATTCATACTTGATCTACTATGTCACTTTCGATGCACATATTTTTTTTTATTTTGGGAGAGACCATGACACTGATTTTCAGCATTCAATCAACACTTATGAGGAGTTATGTAGGAAACTATGCAAGAATATGCACATATCAGATAGCAGGTACAGGGATACAGATGAATCTAGTAGTTCTTCTGTGGTACCTTTGTCTTCTTGGCCACATACTATAGGATTTGATGCAGGTCCATCGTCTATACCAGGTGTCAGTTCATAGAGTTACCCATTTGGTACACCAGCTCCGTACTCTTATCAGGAAGCCATGTTCGGTCCATTTCAGTCATGACAGGTAGGAGACCCTCCTATGTATTCTCATCCACCGGTCTACTTGCCACATATGCACGAAGTGTACCTGATGCAGGGCATCATCGTCACCGTCATCGACGTCATTATCATAAAGCTTAAATCCATGATTGGGCCTTTTGTTATAATTTAAGTTATGTATTATTGGGCTTTTATATTTTGTATGTCTTAAGCTTATATGTATCTATTCTTATGTCATGGCCCATGAGTCATTAGTAGTATGACACTTCAAGTATAGAATGAGTGGTAGGTTTGATAATGGTGTAGTTTGGTAGTGGTAGTGGTGTTTATGATGTGTGGTTTGAGTTTGGAGTTAAGTTTGAGTATTCTTAACTCTCTCTTCAATCCTATAAATAGGGAGACTCTTGTAATGCTTGGTAATGAATTTGGAATAAAAAGATCTCTTAAATTTCTTTTACTATTTTGTGGGTTTTCCTCTTGAGTGACGGACTACTTGAGTGTGTGAGCTCACAACCCTTAGAGAAGGACTTCTAAGGAAGGAACGCGATCTCCACAATGATGGACTGCTTGTAGAGGTCGACTTCAACTTATTGCTGCTTCGCTACTAGTTATTTTAAATCTGTTACAGGTTAGATCGTTCATAACTTTTCAGTTATTTCTTTGCACTTATAAGATTCAGATCTCTAGTGTGGTTAACATAACTTTAATCAAAATCTTTTCAACTTCACTAAATTCATAATATTGTGAATGTGCTCAATAGTAGTGTGCATTTATCATTACTCTTTCATGAAGATTTAAAAATTATCGGTGTAATAAATAATATATCATAAAAAGCACCCGTGTCCTACATCATATTTGGTATCAGAGCAAGTATGTTTCTTTGGGAACATCTTGTTTAGTATTGAGTTTTATTTTGCATTAGAGTAATCTTGCAATTCATTGTTAAAAAAAATCATACAAAATTTTTATCTAATTAGCATTTACTTACTTTTAAATCTTGTCATTTCATTACATTATTTTTTAAAAAAATTATTAATTAAGTATTTGCTTATATTAATATTTTAAAAGAATATCATCATGTCAACTCGTAGTGGTCTTAGATATCAAGATCGATCCTTAGATGAAAATTATGATTCCTATGAATTTTTACTAGAAAAAATAGAAAAGCTTACCCTTATGCACCAACAAACCTTCAATGAATTCCAAAAAAGATTTGAAACCTTAGAACAAAAAGTTGGTAGGCTTACAACACATTCACCAAAAGCTAACCCAATCCTAGAACACCAACTTGAAGAGGGAGAAGGTCATCATGTTGATCCCGTTCCTCTTCCTCTCCCACCTCATCCACATCTCCTATTAGACCCGTATCGCCTGGAACAACTTTAATGAATATCCTGAGTTTGATGAGGTACTTCCTCACCCACCTCATCGAATAGGAAGACAGTTAAGACGAGATGAAGGTTATGCTCATCGAACTCCTTATGAGCATTGTCCTCGACATTACGAAGAGCCATTATCTAATTTTGTTGCCCCACGACGTACACTTAGAGAACCTGATGATGATGTTATTCGTAGGGTTAAAATTGATCCACCTACTTTTGATGGTCGACTTGATCCTAAAATTTTCTTAGATTGGTTAGTAGACATGGACCAATATTTTGATTGGATGCCCATGTCGAAGAAAGACAAGTTCGTTTTGCCGCATGAAACTAACTAGTCATGCTAAGACTTATTGGGTTAATCTCACAAAAATATCAACGACAGGACAACCACCTATTGCTTCTTGGGATGAGATAAAAGAAATTTTAAAGCAAAAATATGTACCATTAAATTTTCATGATCAACTTATAGATGAAATGACTACGCTTAAATAAGGATCTTTAACTATTGTTGAGTATGTTAGAGAGGATCACCGCATAACAATCTCTAGATTTAGATCTGGTTAGAACCGATATATTCGTAATGAAATGATAACTCGAGAAATTTATTCTCTTGAGGATGCCTTCGTGGCGACTCAAATTGAACAATATCTTAGATCACAACCTTATGTTTATTCACAACTCCATCTACAAACAACTCTCAATCGCGTGTTAACCCTCCTACTTTAGTAGTTCCTAAAGGACCTAGTGAAACAAAAGGAAAAGCTTTAGTGGGAACATCTAGCTCTAAGACTTCTAGCATTACTTATTTTACATGTGGTAAAATTGGTCACTATGCAAGTACTTGTCCTCATCGAAACTTACACTTAGATTATGAAAATGAGGATCAACAAAATGAAAATAATGATAATCAAATTTGACCCTTGTGAAGAAGCTGATGCGTAAGAAGCATTAGATGAGTCTCATATAGTTATGCTGTGTTGTTAGAACCCCACGGCTAATATTGATTGGAGGCACACATCAATTTTCCACACTTATTTTAAGAGTGATGAAAAGATGTAAGTTAATCATTGATAGTGGCGTTGCATGAATGTTATTGCTACCTCTGCTTTGCTAGGATGAAGCTCAAGACCCACCCACCCTTATAAGGTTGTTTGGGTAGATAAGACCTCATCTCTATATCTCAATGTTGTACCCATTCAATTAGGAGAATATAGTGATAAAATTTGGTGTGATGTTCTTCCGATGGATGTTGCTCATATACTTTTAGGTAGACCTTGGCTTTTTAATATGGATGTCATAAATTATGGGCGATCTAATATGTATGCTTTTAATTTTCAAGGTAAGAGAATTGTCTTAAACCCAGCTAAGCCTAAAGAGGTCACTCCACTTGAACCCCAAAATTCTTCTCCACCCATAGAAAAGAAATCCCTACATATTATTAATAAACGTCAATTTCAACAAGAGATTAATGGGAATATCATTTTTGCATTAGTTGTCCTAACCTCTGAAAATCAACCTTGTGTTAAATCATTCTCATCTGAAGTACGTGAACTTTTGTTGGAATATCAAGATATTTGCCCTAAAGAACTTCCTAGTGAGCTTCCCCCATTAAGAAGTATCCAACATGCCATAGAGCTAATTCCTGGATCATCACTCCCAAATTTGCCACATTATTGTATGAACCCAAATGAACATGTAGAGCTAAAACAACAAGTTGATGATTTATTATCAAAAGGGTTTATCAGGGAAAGTTTATCTCCATACGCAATGCCTGCTCTTCTTACCCCAAAGAAAGATGGTAGTTGGCGTATGTGTGTAGATAGTTGTGCTATAAATAAAATCACTATTAAGTATAGATTTCCCATACCTAGACTTGATGACATGTTAGATATGATGGCTGGATCAATAGTTTTCTCTAAAATTGATCTTAGAAGTGAGTATCATCAAATTCATAGAGAATGTGATGAATGAAAAACCGCATTCAAGACAAAAGATGGTTTGTATGAATGGCTAGTAATGCCTTTTGGATTGACTAATGCTCCAAGTATATTTATGCGAGTGATGACTCATATCTTACGGCCATTCATTGGAAAATTTTAGTTGTGTACTTTGATGATATTTTAATTTTAGTCAAACTAAGAGATCATGAGAAACATTTACGACAAGTCTTTGCTTCTGTGAAGAAAGACTATATGTTCACTCTTAAAAAATACTCATTTATGACATCTTCCGTAATCTTCTTAGGATTCATTATTTCTTGTGATGGCATCTCTGCCGATCCGAAAAAAATTAAGGCTATTCAAGAGTGGCCTACCCCAACCACAATTCATGATGTACATAGTTTTCATGGGTTAGCCACATTTTATCGAAGGTTTATTCGTGGATTTAGCACTATTATGGCCCCGATAACTCAATGTCTTAAAAAAGGTGACTTTGTTTAGACAAAGGCAGCTGGTGATACATTATCTAAAATTAAAGAACTTTTAACAAGTCCACCGATATTACAATTGCCAAATTTTAACAAAGTATTTAAGGTATCATGTGATGCTTCTGGAGTTGGTATTGGAGGTGTTCTTAAACAAAAAGGTCATCATATTGCTTTCTTTAGTGAAAAATTAAATGAAGCGCGCCAACGATATTCCATATATGACCGTGAGCTGTATGCTGTCATCCAAACTTTACGTTATTGGCGACATTATCTTCTTTCACGAGAATTTATACTTATTCTTATCACGAGGTGCTTAAATATCTAAACACCCAAAAGAAACTTAGTTCTCGTCATGCGAAATGGGTTCAATTTCTTCAAGAATATACGTTTGTTCTTAAACATAAATCTAGTGTAGAGAACAAAGTTGCAGATGCTTGTAGAGATCAAAGTTGTAGATGCCTTAAGTAGAATATGTACATTATTAAATACCATAAGTGTGAAGGTTACTGGATTTGAAAAGGTTAAAGATGATTATCCTAATTATAAATATTTTCAACAAATTATTGAATCTTTGAAATTTGATGTTTCAATTAATAGTCCAGATTATCAAATACGAGATGACTATCTCTTTCGTGGCACACAACTATGTATCCCCGATTCACCACTTCAAAATTTTCTTGTTGAGAAAATTCATTCAGGAGGTGTATCTGGTCATTTTGGTCATGATAAGACAATATGATGGAGGATAGTTCTTTTGGCCTAGTCTTAAGAAAGATGTTATCATTTTCCAATGTCGTACTGCCAAGTACCAAAAGTGAAAACAAAATTATGGTCTATACACACCCCAATCTCCCCACAAACCTTGGGAAGATCTTAGTATGGACTTCATCTTAGGATTACCTCACTGCATACAACATTTTGACTCTATCAAGTAGTTGTTGACCGATTCTCTAAAATGGCACACTTCATTCCATGTTATAAGACATCAGATGCCTCACATATCGTGATAATTTTCTTTTCTGAGATAGTTGCACATGGACTTCCTAAGACAATTGTGTCCGATCGTGATGTAAGATTTATGAGCTATTTTAGAAAATTTTATGGAAAAAGCTTGGCACAAAACTCTTATTTTCTACTACCACCCTCAAACAGATGGACAAACCGGAAGTTAAGAAGCTTAGCAAAAATATTCTTAGGTGTCTAGTGACCGATCATACTACTAGTTGGGACCTAGTTCTTCCTACTGCAGAGTTTGCTTATAATAGTTCAATTAATAGGTTAACCGGTATGAGTCCTTTCCATATTGTAACTGGTTATGATCCAAAAAAAACCAACTGATCTTGTTGAATTGCTTATAACATATAGGTCTAGTGCATTTGCATCTTCATTTGCACAAAGCATGCATGATTTATATTATGAAATTCAACAAAACTTACGAAGTTATGATAAATATAAAGCTAATGTTGATGCACATACGATATGTAAAATTTGAGGGAGATTTCGTTCTTGTTAAAGTTAGACCTGAGAGATTTTCAACTGGAACTCTTAAGAAATTAACTCTCAAGAGATCTAGTCCTTATAAAGTTGTAAGGAAGTTAAATAATATTGCTTATGAAATATATCTTCCAATGAATGTTGGAATTTCTACAATTTTTAATGTATCAGATTTAACGTTGTACCATGGGCTGGATGACACTATTCCCTCTACAAATAAGATCGACATGTGTTCATACTTCATCACCGACTCCTATACCATCTCACCGCTTAAGATCACATCGTCTAGATCAAATTTTAGAAGACCGATTATCATCACATCGATGGAGGCACTCAAAGGTTTCTCGTCTGGAAAGGTCTTTCCACTTGAAGATTCATGGCTTACATTTGATGAGTTACATCAACTAGACTCACAATTATTACAAGAGTACTTGGATTTTCATTCTCCAGAGGAGAATCCTTTAAAGCCGGGGAGTGCTGATGCAGGGCATCATCGTCACCGTCATCGACGTCATCATCATAAAGCTTAAATCCATGATTGGGCCTTTGTTATAATTTAAGTTATGTATTATTGGGCTTTTATATTTTGTATGTCTTGAGCTTATATGTATTGCTATTCTTATGTCATGGCCCATGAGTCATCTAGGTTATGACACTTTGGGTGGGTATAGAATGAGTGGTAGGTTTGATAATGGTAGGTTTGAAGAGGGTGGTAGTGTAGTGGATGTGGGATTTGAGTTTGGAGGTTTGAGTATTCTTAACTCTCTCTTTCAATCCTATAAATAGGGAGACTCTTGTAATGCTTGGTACATGAATTTGGAATAAAAGATACCCTCTTAAATTTCTTTTACTATTTTGTGGGTTTTCCTCTTGAGTGACGAACTACTTGAGTGTGTGAGCTCACAACCCTTAGAGAAGGACTTCTAAGGAAGGAACGCGATCTCCACAACGACGGACTATTTGTAGAGGTTGACTTCAACTTATTACTGCTTTGCTGCTGGTTATTTTAAATTTGTTATAGGTTAGATCGTTCATAACTTTTCAATTATTTCTTTGCACTTATAAGATTCAGATCTCTAGTGTGGTTAACATAACTTTAATCAAAATCTTTTCAACTTCACTAAATTCATAATATTGTGAATGTACTCAATAGTAGTGCATTTATTATTACTCTTCGTGAGGATTTAAGAATTATCGCTGTAATAAACAATATATCATAAAAGCACTGTGTCCTACATCACTTCCTTCCGGGCCATCACAGGAGATATCCGATATTACACCCCTCGATGATCCGTAATGACACCCACGTGTCGGAGACGAATCGCAAGATCAAGCACATTTGCGACCTTCTTCCACTTGCTCAATATACTCCAGGGAGAGACGCACTTCCACCATGCAGACACTGTTTATCAAGGCACCATTTAGATGTCCCTAGGGAGTGACGCACTTCCACCACGCAAACCCGCCGCGTTAGATGTCCTCGCTGTTGTATTGTATCATCGATATATACACTGTTTTTTCAATTTTTATATTTTCTATATACACTGTATATCAAGATACTATTTATCTATGTTATATATTTTCATTTTGAGTAATTTGCATTTTTGCCTGCGGAATATCATAGATATCTTGTTAGTATTCAACTGTTAGATTAGAAATTTTGGAGAAGTAGATATGAGCTATGAATTTGTCATGCTGAGTAGATGTTTTAACTTGCAAATTTTGTAATGAGGTTGCCAAATCTATTGTTTTTTGTTAATGTCTTTAACTGTCAAATTTCACATGCTAAGTAAATCCATCCACTATTGCTATTTTGAATCCACACATATCCATAAAAACTGCTGTGCAACGGTCCAAAATCGCATCTACGACAATAAATAGAAACAAACAACCCAAACAACATCAACTCCACTAACCTATCTAACTGACCAAAAATAGTCAATGCACTATTCAAATTATGTCATGTCAAGCATTAGCTTAAATCATATGTAGGAGCCACACCGCTTTATATCAACAGCAGGTCAACATAAAAGTCGTGGGAAATTTTGTGTCAATTCCAACAATACCAAGCTCGCTAAATTCCAATAACGGACGACTCCGGTACGGCCAAAATACTGCGGTAGTCACACTATTCAAAACTGCGCCGCTGATTTTCGCGCATTGGCAAAATATGCTATGCAAGGAGCCACAATTGCCTTTTCGATCAACATAAAAGTCGTGGGGAATTTTGTGCCGATTCTAACAATACTAAGATTGCTAAATTCTGACAATGGACAACTCGATCACGCCAAAATATATTTTATTTATTCATTGAATTGCATCAACATAAGTAAGAATTCAATTAACAACGGACGACTCACGCTTCTAAAATATCGCGGTCGAAGCTAAAATACGTGACATTTTCGCAGATTAAAAACCGCTACAAAGGGTCACAATCGTCATTTTTGGTGAACATGAAAGTCGTGGGAAATTTCATGCCGATTCCAACGATATCAAACTCGGTCAATTCCAACAACGGACGACTTGACGGTCAAAATATCAGGGTTGGTCGCAGTTTTAAACTGCCGCATATTTTTTTAAATTGTTACGCACAATCACCATTTTTTGTCAACATGAAAGTCGTGGAAAATTTTGTGCCAATTTCAACGATACCAAGATCGCTCAATTTTGACAGCAAACGACTTCGATATGGCCAAAATACCGCTGCTATTTAGAGCCGCCGTTAAGCGAGCGGTATCACATTCGCCGACCGTTAAACAGCGACTGTCAGTTTTAAAAAAAAATTTAATGTTTATTTCGCTAATTATAGTTTAAAACATGCTTATTTTAAAATTTTAGCCTTTTTTTTATAATTGAGCTATTCTAATAATATGAAATATACTTAATTTTATTTATGTTGAAGGGTGGACTAAATGCATAATGTTTAAAAGTTGGATTGATGATGGTTCACATTTTGTTCAGGCCACCCATCAACAAGAAAAACTAAATGTAAAGATTCATTACACTCTATTAAATCAACTTAATAATCAAAAGGTTCATTAATATAATTAGATGTATGATAAGCTTCACCACCAAGATCTCAAGATAGCACAAGCAAAGCAATCAATCTTCCTTCAAACAAGTAGATTTTTTACTTAGCAAACAAATTAATTAAAATAGAGTTACCTTATAGACTAATTTTAGCAAAGATCAATTTTAGGATTTTTGATAAGATCAAGTATTGATTTTTCATAAGTCCTAAGAATATGCACGATAAGAAAATAAGGCGAACAAAAAAGTGGACAAATGATCAATATGTATAGTAGTCTTTATCAAATGATTAGTTTAATATCACATACCTTTTGAAGAGGAATTAAAATACGTAAATATATGATTAAGGTGTAGGTGGATGAACCAATTGTAATAGATAGTTTTTCATATTCACGATGAAAAGAGTGGATAAAACAAACCCATTTAAAAAAATTCAACGAGTCCTAGAGAAAAAAAATAGTTATATATTTGTAAAGAAGTGAAAAAATAGTAACCCACTCATAATTATAGATGACATTGATATGGCTCTCAAAATACCACTAGTCAAAGCACAAATCTTGATGTCGAAAGCGATATGATTTTGAGTCAAAATCGATCAGATTGACTTAAAATATCATCGAATCTTTGGGACATCAATTAAATCCCAAAAAATTTTAAATATAGAGTGTTTATAGTCAAATCGAAGCCTCGACGAGCGGATCTAACAAAGCCTAAGATCTCATAATCGACTTCATTTGAGCATCCAAATGCTTAAAATACATCAAATGATCGGAATCAGCCGTCCGACAGGGGAGTGCGGCTACATGAATTTAAGAATCTTCTTCCATCTATAAATAAGCCTTCATTCCTCATAAGAAGAAGGCCAGTGAAGTCAAGTGAAGAAGATGAAATAAACAAGTAAAGAATAAAAGAAACAAACAAAAAGAAGAGGTGCAAAGCAAGAAGAAGAGGAAGAGTCCAAGTAAAGAAGAGGAAGAGTCCAAGCAAGAAGAAGAGGAGAACCCAAGCAAGGAAGAAAAGGAAGAGTCCGAGATAAGAAAAGGAAAACCCAAGTGAGGAGGAAGAGAGAGCTCAAGCTTGAAGATCCTCCAAGCAAGATCGCACCCCTGGCAAGATCGCACTCGAGCATCAACCACCGCCACCGCCAGTCACTAATTGTACCATGCATTCCCACCGGTTAGATCTCCACCATCAAGAATACAACTGTTATCATACGCTTGTTATTCCCTCTCATAGCACTCAGAATCCCGATCTGGAAGATTTTGTACTCAAAGCAAAATGTTTTCTTTTATGGCCAGTGGTTTTTCCCCTTTCGAGGTTTTCCACGCTTAAAAATGGTGTTCTCTTGTTCGCTTTAATTACTGGCTTTGACTTCACAACAGAATAAACTTTCACTCTACCATTGGTTTTCAAAGACGCACGCATATGATTAATATTTGATAAAATAGCGAAACATCTAGAAAAAATATCCTCAAGCTATCATAGAATATTTCATTTAAAATATTAACCTACAAATAACATTGATTAGACTTTAATAGATTATTATCATGAAGAATTTTTAATATAAATAGAATAACCATTTAATAATTAAAGCTAAGCAACTAAGGTAGATACATTAAATAACGAGAAATCAAATGAGCAGATATATGATTTGGATGTCTCAGATAGAGAAGTTAAATTAAGTTGACACTATACTAATTAATAAAAAATAATACATCATAATAACCCATCCTTCTTATTTCTCACTCAACATTATTGCTTGTTAACATGATTATTATATCTAAACTTTTTGTGTGCCAGAAAATCAATTGCGGTAGCTTTATTGGAAATCCAGCACACACCCAGATAGTTGAAAAGAGAATAAGAAACTTCAAAATTTTACAAAAAAACCCCGAAAGTAGGGAAAACTACAAATTTCAAGAAAAATGCTCCACTATATATTTATTTTGGAGTACAAAATTTAGTTTTTCCCATAACAAGATTATAAGGTTGTATGTGAGAAATCCTTACAATGGGAATTTTAGAATCGTAATAAATTATGCATAGTTTGGTATACAAATTGCGGTAGCAATGAGACAATACTACGATCGACAATATACAACCAAGTTCTAAATCTCTCGCCTTTCTCCTAAATTTGCTTCTAGCTCCTTTCTCCACTCTCATGACAGATTGAGGTCCTATTTATAAGATTTTGAGAGGACATTTTGATCATTGTAGCCAAAATCTCAAAACACTCCATTGGACGGTTCGTATCGATTCATTTGATCATAGATAGGGTTTTGGTGATTTGATAATTCAAATGACTTTCGATTTAAGTGATCTTAGGCTCGTTGGATTTGTCTCGTCAAGCCGCTCGATTCGATTATAAGCATGTCAAGATTGAAAGTCATTTAATCATCCAATTAGTATCTCAAAGTTTCATATATAACTTTTGAGTTTGATTACACAGCTCTATTTGACTGATTTTAGATTTGACTCATCTCAAAGTCATTTAATTTGATTGTATTCATGCTTGATTTATAAATTTTAGAGAGATATATCATTTGCCCCCCTATTTTTGGATGATAAAACTTATTTAATCCAAAATATATATTAATTTTTTAAAATAAAATAATTTTAGCTAAAAATTATTGTGATTTATAATTATATGTATTAATTAATTAATTAAATTATTAATGTGTTATTAATACTTATTTTGATATTTTACATATTATATATATATATATATATATATATATATATATATATATATATATATATATATATATTGACTTTGGTTTAAAAGAGGTGGGGGGGGAGGGCGTGGGCTTTTTTCTTTGACGTGAGAGAGAGAGAGAGAGGAGGAGGAGAAAGGAGTAGACGAAAAGTCTTTTTTTTTTTAATGAAGAATATAAATAATTTTTTTTAAAAAGATGAATGTGAAGAGTATTTATTTATTTATTTAATGAGAAATGTGAAGAATTTTTTAATGAGGAATGTAAAGAGTGTTTATTTATTTATTTGAGATGTGAAATGTGAAGAGTTTTTTTTTATTTAAAATATCAATAATTTTCTCTTCTCTCTCTCTTTTAAATGAGAAATACAAAGAGTTTTCTTCATTTTTATTATTTATTTTTTAAAAGAATTTGAAGAGTCATTTTTTCTATTATAAATACCCCACTAAGGTATAATAAAAAATCCGCTCTTTACTTTCTTTACTTTCTTTGTTCCACTAACCTCAGATAATGACCCCTCAGAGCTCCAGCCTCCCGATCTCGATTCCAATGACTGTTGTTAAGTGTATCCTGAATTCAAGCTCCAGTGTGCATCCGCTTACTTCTCTTTGATAGCCTCTACTAACCTGAATAACGATGTCGATCCTCATTCTCTTCCCCGATCTTAGATTTAACCGACTGATTAGCGACGCCATCCCACTCAGACAGTTTCCACTTTCTTCTCTTTGGTTTCAACTAACTCAGATAACTGTGACTTTAGGCTCTTGTTCTCCCGATCTGATTTCCAACCGACAAAGGACGCTGATCAATTCAGCTACAGGTTGCTTTATTCTCTTTGGCCTCACTAACCTATATAATCGACCCCCTTCGTAGCTTGGTTCTCCCGATCTCTGGTTTCCATCTTAATTGTTAGCGTATCCAATTCAGTTCCAATGTGTTTCCATTTTCTTTGGTAGCATCCACTAACATAACTGCACCCCCTCAGGCTCCAGCTTCTCCCGATCTCGGGTTTTCAACTGACTGTTAGCAGTGCATCCTAAATTCAAACTCGGTGTTTTATTTTCTTCTCTTTGGTAGCCTCCATTAACTCAGATAATGGCGACCCCCTCAGAGCTCCGATCCTGATTTAATTGACTGGTACGGCACATCCAATTCAAGCTCCAGTGCTTCCACTTTCTTCTTGGTAGCCTTCACTAACTCAGATAACCGCCAACCCTCCAGTTCCAATTCTTCTTAATCTAGGGGTTCCAACTGACCTGGTTAGGCGACGTGCATCCCGAATTTGATCTCTAGTGTGATTCGAAACTTGAAAAATAGAAATTTTTATCATGGGTGAGCATCCTTCAATAGATATCCTAATGTCTAAATATTCTTGAGTAAATCTTGCACAAGATGATGGGTTGCGAAAGCATCAAGAGACGGCAAGATTCGACGATGTAATGTCAACTATCAACAGTGATACATTGATAATCTTCAGGAAGAAGTTTCATTTTCCAAATAATTTGGTGGATATTCCACCTAAAAGATCGCAATAAGCTTACTCTCCTCCATCAGGATATCTATACGTTTCGAAGCTTTTGTCTTCTCAGATTTTTAATGTACATGTACCTTCTGAGGCTTTTGCCTTCTGAGATTTTTGATATACATGTACCTTCTAAGGATTGGGCTTTCTGAGATTTTGATATACTTGTATCTTCTCAACTTTCGCCTGCTGAAGTTTTTGATATAATTGTACCTTTTGAGATTTTTGCCTTCTAATGTACTATACCTTTTGAGGCTTCGCCTCGAGGTTTTGATGTACGACCTTCCATTTTCGCCATCGAGATTTTGATGTATTCATTTCTTCTGAGGCTTTCTCCTATTGATATTTTTGATGTACTTTCTCGAGATTTTGATGATTTCAGTGAGGCTTTTGCCTAATAATATTTTGATGTACTTGTACTTTCTGAGGCTTTTGTCTACTAAGATTTTTGATATACCTGTACCTTCTGAGGCTTTTTCCTTCTGAGGTTTTTGCATTCTAAGATTTTTGATGTACCTGTACCTTTTGAGACTTTCGCCTACTGAGATTTTTGATGTACCTATACCTTTTAAGACTTTTGCCTTCTGAGATTTTTGAAGTACATGTACCTTCTGAGGATTTCGTCTGCTTAAGTTTTTGATGTACCTATACCTTCTAGCTTTCACCGAGATTTTGATGATTGCACTTCTAAGATTTTGATATACCTATACCTTCTCTAAGTTTTGTGGAGACTCATCCACTTGCTCTGGAGACTTTCTAGTGAGGACCTTGTCCACTTTTTCCATCGAGGCTTCCTCAGTGCCTGGGGAGGAATCCATAAAGAATTTTTAACCTATCCGAGATTGTTTATCAGAGTTTACTCGGTGACATTTAACATATGTGGAAGAAGTCAATAGTTTTAACTCTCACCCAAGATTATTTTATCAAAGTATGACATTAACATGTATAGAAGAGGTTAAATATTTTGATTCTTTCGAGATTATCTGTTAGAATATTACTCGATGACGTTAACCTGTGTGGAGTAGGTACAAAGTTATGACCTATCCGAGATTGTTTGTGTTACTCGGTAACATTTAACTCGTGTGGAAGAAGTCAATAGTTTTAACTCTCATCCGAGGTTGTTTTGTCAAAGTATGACGTTAACCTATGTGGAAGAGGTTAAATATTTTGATTATTCTGAGATTACTTGTTAGAGTTTTACTCGATGGTGTTAACCTATGTGGAAGAAGTTAAATCAAAATATCCGTTTGTGGCTCTAGCCAAAGTTGTTCATTATCATTTGCCTTATTTTTCATGAGTATGATTGAAAAATCACGATTTGTAAAGCTATTTTTTTTTCAATGTTGAAATTACTCCACATCATTGACTTGCTTCTCGAACTGATAATCAATTAGATATCCAAAATATTGATTTGGATGATCTTTTGAGATTAAGAGTTGCCCCTTAGTTTTTGATAAGAATTGAATAATCATCATTTGATGTTTCTTCATTCTTCATATGTGTTACTCCCAAGTAAGATTTTATTCATCATATAGATGGTGTTTCTCTTAACTTGAAGTCTGATTGTCAAATATTATGAAGATATAAAAGGAATGCTTCCTAAAGACGACGTCAAACTGTTGCATGCCAGAAAACTAGTTGCGCTTGAATTAAATTTCACGCCTTAGCTTCATTGGAAATCCAGCACACACCCAGATAGTTAAAAAGAGAACAAGAAATTCTAAAAATTTAATATGAAAAAACCCCAGAAAGAGGAGAAAAAATCTCGGGGCCTAGCCTAGTAAAAATGCTCCACTATATATTTGATTTGGAGTACAAAGTTTAAGTTTTCCCCATAACGGAATTACAAGATTGTATATGAGAAATCCTGACAATATGGATTCTAGAATCATGTTACAATACAACGATAGGCTATAACAGTTTGATGACAATGCGAACGATCGAATTACATCTGGATGACGAACTTGAACTTCAGCTCTCTCTTTCTCTCAAGTTCGCTTTCTACCATTCCTCCACTCTTATGACAAGACTATTTATAAGATTTTGAGAGGCATTTTTATCAGAACAAATTCTCAAAACACTCCTGACAGTTGTATCGATTCATTTGATCATGATATTTTTTTTAATGATTTGACCATTATTCAAATGACCTTCGATCCGAATTCGTGGATTCATCTCGTCGAACTGACTAATTATTTACGCCAAGATTGAAAGTCATTTGATCATCCACTGCCTCAAAGTTTCATATAACTTTAGAAATTGATTTCATTTCCAATTTAACCCAATTTTATTGTTGTCTTAATCTCACAGCCGTTTAATTTGATTGTATTCATGCTTGATTTATAAATTTTAAAGAGATATATCAAAACTAATTTTATTATTTCATTGCTAAAATTAACTTATTTATCAGATAAAACTTATTTACTTGATGTTTAAATTACTATTATTTAATTTTTTTTTACTAATAAAATAATCACTTTATTGATAATTTTATCCAAATCTAAATATAATAATTATATAATTTGACTTTAATATAACTTCTTAATTATTATTTTTATTTATTGAGAAGTATATAAAAATAATTTAATATTTTTATAATCAAATTAAGTTATTATTATAAAAAAAAATAGTTATACTTATCTAGACCTTAACAAACTGTCGTCCCCCACTCTATCTATTCTAAAATCTAAGAAAATAACATTTCAGCTAATAATTTTTAATCACGTATTTTATAATCATATATATATATATCATTTACGACTACAGTGTGTCAATAGAAGTCTTGTATAGACTACAATAAAAAAATTTAGAGATGCTGAAATTTCAGACATTTTCTTATCATAAAAACATCTTCTATTGATATTTAGAATTTTTTAATCGTTTTATCGGATGAAACTCTCATATGAGTTAAAATGTCAGTGAGCATGTGCTTTTCTTTAATGATGGCTGAATATTATACAAAAATTTGAATATATTTAAATATGAACAACTAATTATATTACTCAATCTTCTGAGATTTGGCTAATTTAAATTATCAATAAAGTGGTTACTTTACTAGTAAGAAAAACAAATAATAGTGGCTTAAACATCTAAAATATCTGACAAATTTAATTTTAACAACAAAACTAATTTAAATATAATAAGCATGTCAATAAACGATAGTGGAATAAAAAATATGAGAAAGATATTCTATTATGATGAGTTATTTTCTATTGATTAGTATTGTTACAAGTACTCTATCTTAATATGTATGTGTTATACATACATACATACATTCATGTATGCAAAATGCACATATATACATATGTAGTCTTTCATGAAAAAGTTACATTTGCCTTCCATCACATGCTCCCAAATTTAGACTATAAATTTAGGTTTCAAAGAGAGATTTATCTATAATGAATTTTCATTAATAATTAAAAAAAAATCATGAATGTCTTACAATATTTGGAGAATTGTTATAATTTTTCAACATTGTATTTTATTGATGATGGCACACAAAAAAACTCAGAACATCATACAAGTAGACAAAGTATTAAAAAATATTTGTTTATTTATAGTTAGTAATTCTAAAACTTGTAGATAACATTCATCAAATTTAGAAAGAATATAGCAAAATCTCATTAATGTTGCTCATGGGTTAATATTTCAAATATAATATTTTAAGATAGTTTAGAGATATCTTTTTGGGTTAATATTTCAAATATAATATTTTACAATAATTTAGAGATATCTTTTTGACATTATTTTACTTAATCAATCATCAATCATGTCATTCATCATCTTAAGTTGACCGCCCATCATCACCAAATTTTCAAAGTTCCTCATCAACAATTGCTCGACTCCTGGCAATGATTGATGGCCAACACCAACCAACCATCAAATCCAACACCTATCTTTTGAAGTCATTTGATCTCTCCTCCTATCAAGAGTGGAGCAAAGCCAAACACTTACCATTGACTAATTTTTTACATTCATGTTAACTACCATTACACATTTACAATTGATCAATATCTAAAAATAATAATAATAATAATAATAATAATCACAGATGTCTAATGCCCATCTTTCAAATAATCAATTCTCCCCTCCCAATAGTAAGTTGATTTGGACCATTGCCTAACTTCTAACATTCATTGTCAATCATGACAAATGCAAGCCAATGTTAGTTATCAAAAGAAAACTTCATGTTAACTAATAAATGTGAATTTCACGTTTATTTTTCCCCTTTATGAATTTTATTAAATGTATAATCAAAGTCTCACTCATATACACGATATAAATAAAAAATTTTGCATAAAACTTGATATTAATTACAATTATAAACCTATTAAACATGTGAACAAAAGACATATGGAATTCAACATAGGTAATAAGATAACAATTTATCTAAACAAATAAATATTTCTTATAAAAAAAATCTTTAAAAATTTACTGCTAAAAAAAACCATATAAAGTCATGAAAGAATTTTGGATGAATACTTTTAAGTTGGAAATCCAATAATTTTTGTTAGAAACCCAATTTTAAAAAAAAAAATATGAATTCGACTCATACAATAAACCATCAATGCTTTTGATTGTTCCCTTCTTCATTTTCTCCTTTAAATTCTAATAAATCATCAACACAATTTCCAAACATTCATAGTAATCTAATTCTTGAAAAAGTTGATGATGATGAAATCACATGCTAAATATACCATCAAAAGTGAAAATATGAATTTATAAGTGATGATTAATTAATTTAACTACAAAAACTATAACAATTAAAAGTCTAGTTGTTAGACAAAATGATATGGATCCTCCTATAGTGACTTCCTACTAACATCCTTTGCTTATTAATATGGCTACTTAAAGCTTGATTGTCATAGGTTCGTCACCAACATCAGCTTTGTCCCAATCCTCATTTTTCATTTGCTCATTTAAAGTGTTATCTAAGGTATTAAATATATTCTTTGCAAATCAAATCACTTTAAATAACTTCTACATATCCATATAACCTTAAGTTTATCAACTTTCCTTGCTAATCCTCTAATATCAATTTTATCAACTCAACTAATGACTGCATTTTTTACCCTTCATCATAAATATCTTCTAAATCACCTGAGTCTAATTTCAAGCACAATATTTTCAATGGACACACCAAAATTTTCTCTAATATAAACATTCTTTCACTTATTTTTCCATATTTTTTCACATAATATTCTCAACAATTTCATGTCAATAACACTCAACTTAGCTATCTTGATTTTTTATAGCCCCATATTAAGATTCATTCAATATTGCTGGCTTAATTAAAATTTTGTGAAATTTATCTTTATTTAAGTTTCAATGATATCCTCTTATCACATAAAACTTCTAAGGTATTTCTCCACTTATATCATCTAATCTTAATTCTAAAAATTATATTCTCATATATATCTTTATTCTTTTGCTATAGAACTTGTGCAATTCCATCTATCATGTCAGAAAAATAGAACAGTGCACAAAAAATTACATAAGTTCTGCTGGGAGTAGTTGAGAATTCTGCATTTTTCATATAAGAACAAAAATAAGACCGGAATTTTAACTAACACCAATCAAACATTAATCAAACATATAAGCTCAGAAGGAAGATGACGATATAAGATCATTTTAAGAAGGTTAAGCATACTATTTTGTACTTATGAATATATCAACAAGCATAACCACTACAACTTTTTCATTGCTGCAAAGCAAAACCAAGTGCAAATACTTTCTCAAACGAGAAGGAAAACTGTATTAATGTCTTGGAATGACTAATGGCAATTTGAATAAGGGGAAATAATAAGCTAAAACATGATTTTTGCCGATCTAGAAAAATTTCCATTTCTAATGGCTATTACCATTATATTTAGTTCCACTTCAGCCAATATTGTTATATCTTAAGATCTTAAGACGTTAACAATGGTTTCCATGGAAACAAACAAACTGAAACAATTATTGCAGAAATTAATCGGATATGCTATGTAAAACGTTCTAACACCACTCCCCCTTATAAGCAAAGGAAAACTATGTAATGCATGAAGAACCTCATTTCTTTGCCTTGGAGAATCTAAGGCAGCGGTACTTTTCTCCACTGACAGTGATCTCAAGCGCACCATCCTGGTTGTCTTGAGATGACGCAGTACCCATGAGCACACTCTTCTCTTTCTCAAGGTTTTCCCTCTCCATTTTCAGCCTGGCCTCCTGACGAGTAATTTCTGCCTGCAAGATAAGCACATAAACAAACAGGATTTAGTATTTCGATCTGGCAGCTTAAAAGTCTTTCTTCTCTTGAACCTATGCCTGGAACTATTATTAGTCATATATGCCTGGAACTATTATTAGTCATATATGTCCTGGGAAAATAATGGTGCTACTTAACAATAATGCTGATTAGTGCAACAGAGTCTCAGTTAACATAAAACTGATCAAAGATGAAAGCACTGTTACAAAAGATCTTCGAAAGTCTTACAAAATATGACACCAGTTATGCAAATAAAAGAAAGACACAAAACATTACCTATGAAGTTGAAACGAAAAGCATGTCCCAAGTGTTTGCAACAAATTCAATATATCAGAACCAAGAAAATGTAGAAGCCAGTGTAGCCACAAGCAGAAGAAAGAAATTCATCAGGAAGAAGAACTTTCAGTATTCTTAACAGAAAAAACCATCAGATGGAATCCCAAATGCACATTATATGACCAATTTACCACTGAGCACATATGCGTACAGTTGTCGCAAAATAACTACAAGGGAATAAAAATAACAGAAAGTTGTCTTGTGGAGTGGTAAGGAGGTAAAGGGCCGTGATTGGAGACATTACCACTTGACCCGCACATTAACCAATAACAAAAATTGGCCAACCTGTGGAAAACTTGGGATCTCAGTGAAGGGTTAACAAGAAAGTCATCTTCACTGATGACAAAGCCAATGAAATCTACGCTGGATTTCATGAATTTGCATATGAATAGGTTTAGGAATAGTTATTTTTTTGCACAAGGCGATGAAAATATTCTCTAGATGGTGTGGATGATTGGAAAAGAAGCTGTAAACAAAGATGTCATCAAAATAAACAATACAAAAAGAGTTTACGAAAAGTTTAACTATCTCATTCATGAGTGGCATGGTTTTAAATGCATTGCATAAATTGAAGAACACGAACTTCCATTCATAGAGACCATCAGACATTTTGAATGTTGTCTTCCTCTCATTATCCAAGCAAATGTGAATTTGGAGGTAACTGATTCATAAGTCCGATTTGGTAATAACTGTGGCACCATCCAACTTATCAAGCATTGACAAGGGAAATGATACTTAATTATGATCTTATTGAGAGGACAGCTATCCGCATACATGCACAATGTACCATCTTTCTCCACACCAACAAAGCTAGGGTTATGTGCAGACCTATACTGTGTTGAATCAGATATTTTGCAATAAGTCCTCCACATCAACTATCTCTTAGAATGCTTGATGTTCCTTCAAGCTGAGTTAATAATGCACACTATTCGACAAGGATGCTCAAAAAATGAGATCATCCGAATAGAATGTAGCTCTTGTGGGCCAATATCAACATATACCTACAGTAGAGCTCAAACAGTAAATAAAGATGTCGTTGTGAGACCCGATTCAATAAGCACTATTTCAAACATAATCGCTTTAAATCAGAAAATAGCCATTACTCTGCAATCATAAATGGCTCCAATATCAAATTTCCACGAACGGCTCAAAATAATGTGGCACACATCCATATCATACATCAATATCAAGTACGTCGCATAATGCTTCACCATAATATTTTCCAATTGAAAAAGTTACTAAACACATATCCGCAACTATAATTTCAATACCTATTCAAACCCAGCTAATGTTATGCAGGTGAGGGTGCTTAGCTGTTTGTAACTGAAGTTCTTTCACCACTACACTGGATATCACATTTTTTATGCAACCACTGTCAATCAACAGTTCGCACACTTTGTTATTAATGGTATACCTCATCCTGAATATTGTGTATCATTGTGTGACTGTTGGTTGTTGAGTAGCAATAAAAAATTTCTCTAGAATGCATCCAAGGACCTCTCCTTCATCACATGATCGGTCTTCTACAGCAATGTTGGATACAAAATTTTCATCACATTATTCCCTATATTGGCCACCTTCAATGATTTGAACTTGCCAATGGTTTGGACACTCATTAAAGTTACGACTAGGTTGGACGCAATAAAAGCATTTCAAAGCGTTTGGTATAACATATGGGTTGTTCCTCCTAGGATTGCTTGGTTTATTTGGTACTATATGTCCAAACTCTTTGAAGTAGTGCTTGCAGCTTGGGATGGAAGGGAGCTGGATTTGGAGGTGTGAGACATGTTCAACAAGATCATTGTTAGGCTCACTATAAGATCAGCATTTCATGAGAGTTATAGTTAGGCTTTATACGCAAAATTGGTTGCATTATATAATGACCAAATAGAATTGACTTAATCTTTAATACCTTCATTTAAGTCCCTCAAATGTAATGAGCTAGTAATTGCTAGATCGTCACATTCAATCCATAAAATTTTTCAGTGTATTCGCTCATAGACTAAGAGCCCTAAGATCAATGTTGGCATTGGAGATAGAGTATTTGCTCAAAATTTGTGGCAAGATGCATCCTCGTAACAATTCTATCATTCAAAACCAGTTCTTGACAGGACCTCTGTCCTCTCACCGACAGGATTTGAGGAATTGATTCTAACAGGAACCAGCTCCCCTTTTTCAGTTCAGAGGCAATATATATTACCTGCTTCCCAAGATGAATCTCCATGTACTCAAAAAGCTTCAACAGATTGCTCGGAATCTAAATAGTCTTCTACGTGTAAATGACAGTTAAAGTGGAGAATATTAGGTTTTACTTGAAAATCAGCTTGGCATGATTCATAATTCCCACGATGCCTCTGATACGACTTCTGTTGTAGAAGCCAGTGTAGCCACAAACAGAAGCAAACGAAGGAGAAATAAGCACTTAATTTCTTTAATATTCGCAATAGAGATTGTAAAGATGATAAAAAAAAACTATCAGATAGAATACCCAACGCATACTATATGCAGACCCAATTTACTACTGAACCCGGATGCTTACAGGCGAGTCAAAATAATTAAAAGGGAATAAAAATAACAGAAGTTGTTTTATGGAGAGTGAGGTAGTGGTCCCTGCGGATATGTAAGAAGTAGAATCAGGTGAATCCAGCATGTATAGGCCGCGGCTGCATCAGTATCGCTTCCACGATCCAAACAAAATCCATTTTTTTCACTGTTTCAATCCATCTAGGTCAAGCACAACAAGCTCAAAGTACCACTCCCTCTTTCTATTCCAACATCACCCCGAATTTCAGATATTTGAATTGATAATAACAAGCAGCATTCGCTCCATAGATGTTCATGCCAATGTCGCCGGATGTAATTTATTACCTCGCGGCGGGAGAGCTCGGCTTTCCAGGCGGCCTCGCGCTCGGCAACCTCGCGCTCTCGCTCCTCGATGTAGCTCTGCATCTCTCTCTCCTTCATGACGCGATCCTGAATGTCAGCATCAAGTGCCTCCTTGAGCTCCTGAACGAACTTGTCTACAACGGCCTTTATACGTAACGACATCTCCCAGAATTCAAATAGCCAGAACAAAAAGTGCCCTAACTCAATATCCCGATCCCCTCGCACTACGCCTCTTCTTCCCTTGGGACACTCCAGCGATGGCCTTCATAATTCTCTGGCTGCTACAGTTTTATGGAAGTGGCGGGTGGGAGTAATCTGGATTCTAGGCGGCGTGCTACCGCAAACGAGGCCAATTTGCATTAAGAACCCCGTGGATTTCCCTTGCCCTTGGATTAAGATTTGTTAGCGTTTAATATACAAACCGCTCATAAAAAAAAAAGTAGGAGTTTTTACGTATATATCACGCAAAATTATCTAATTTATTCATTTAATATATGAAACTTTATTATTATCTATATATCACAAAAATAAGACCTAACTCATTTTTTTCATTCCGTAAGCGTGGTATGTATTTTACTATTCAAGTAATAATATAGTTTTATGTGTTAGTAAAATAGATAATTTTGTGTAATACGTATATAAAAACCCCTAAAAAATAATGACGCCTAATGTTTTATTATTATATACTAAAAAAAGTTATCATGATAAAAAATGAGATATGGTATAAACATACTTAAAAAGAGAGAGTTATAAATAATGTACATTTTTTAATAATAAAATTTTGAAAATTGATAAACAATGAGGTCTAATTTAATTGAAATAGAGTATTCATCTGAATTAAATATATATATACAAAAATATCACATTTTCTTTTGATTAGAAGAGATGAGTGTATAATGTAAGAATTATGACAATTGATGGTTCGTGACATTGAAGGCTAATGATGTCGGTGAAGTGCGACCAGAAATACTAGCATGTTAACATTCATCCTCTTAGGAGTTGTATTTCAACATACTCTAGTTGATTGCAAGCATTAGTCTATGTATGTAGATGATGATTTCTACCAAGAATAGAGAGAAGATCAAGTAACTACTCAATATTTGACTTTAATATACATCTAATTGTTAAAATACCTGAGTGACTTACAATTTCAATTGTCATTAGCTTAATCAACACAATGATGAGTCATCAAAGTTCTCCAACTTCTTGGGAAGATAAATGGAGCTTGAATAGGTGCAAACTACATGCAATGTAATCATCTATTCGAAACATGACACTCTCATAAATGAGGCTGAGTTAAATCTCAATATTTACTTTTATGAATTTTTCTACCAATCAATATTTATAATTGTTATTATATCTTCATAGCATTTAGCATTTTTTTTAATATATGAAAATTATATAATAAATGTCTTATTAAGAATCTATGTGTCGTGATTAAATCAAATACAATATGATGGTCCATATCAATATTCTATCACTATTCACTCTTTCATTGATAGCTCCAAAATATTATTCCTTAATCAAAGGACTCCAAAATATTTCACACTCACCTCTCAAGATACATTTACATAAAATTAAAAATAAATAAATTAATGAAGAAAAAGCCCTTGTGTGACTATTGCTGAGGATTTTGATATACAAAAGATATTAAAAACTACACTAAAATCATGTTGACTAGAAGCCAGGAAACAAGGTTGGGCATTCTCAATAACCATTAATGATTATCTACAATCACCACTTTCACATTATTATCCTTCAATCAATAGCAAATATAGTTGTTTAAAAATTTGTTGGAGACCTGCAAACTAGTCAAGGATATTTGATACTAAAATTTAGTCATTAGTTTAGCAAGTTTTTGTAGCACACATATTTAATTCAAATATTGATAATACCCAAACATGGATTGTGGACTCGAGAGCATTAAATGCCATGACCTAAATTTTATTCCTACTTCACAAAATGGGCATTTATTAAAAAAAAAACTTAATAATTATTATCAATAGATTAAAATGACTAATTGCAGGCATTAGAATAGCGAACATATATGATTCCATATCTCTAAAGTCAGCTTTATTAGATCTTGAACTTTCTTATAATCTCTTATGAGATATCACTTTATTCATACTCTCCATTAATCCAAAGAACGACGAGAATACTATAATCTACCTCAATGGAGAAGAAAATCCCATGTTAATCTAACATACTTAGTATATATAAGAAAGTGTAATTATGTTATTGCACCTTTATCTTGCTCATCCAAGCTTCATCAACTCAATAAGCTATTCTCATCATCTTTCAATGATAAAAATCCTAGGTAATTTTTGTGTGGAATTTGTTAACAATTAAAATAAGCAAGGAATACTTATATTAGCCATCACAATGAAGCCTCTCAACTTCTATTTATCTTTCATAATAATATTTGGGGACAATTTCATATTGCAAATATATCTAAGCTATTTGGTTCATGTTCTTTATGAATGATGTCATTAGAGTTGATTAAGTTTCTTAATAAAAGATAAATGTTAAACACATCACATTCTTAAGGAAACTTATCTCTACATATAAATCAAATTAAAACCTAAATCCAAGTCTTCATGATTAACAATGAGAAAGAATATTTTCATTTAATTTTTGGAACATCCTTCTTCATTGTACACCAAAGCTTTATAGTTTTACTTAAAGGAATACAGTTGCTAAAAAGAAAAATAGACTTTTTTGAAAGTTATTAAAGCCATCATAAGCACTATTGATATTCAAAATTATTATTGGGAAAAATTCATCCCTTTTATTGCACGTCTTATTAAATAAATATTATTGTTGCGTGTTAGAAAACTAATTGTGGTAGAATAAAACTTTACGTCATAGCCTTGTTGAGAAATCCAGCACACACACAGATTTTGAAGAGAGAACAAAAAACTCCATGATTTTTACGTGAAAAAACCTCAAAAAGAGAAAAAAAAACCATAGAGCTTAGCTCAATAAAAATATTTTACTATATATCTACTATGAAGTACAAAGGTCAAGTTTTCTCAGCAACAGGATTACAAAATCAGATGTGAAAAGTCCGACAGAATCTCTGAATAACAAATATGCACGCAATAATGTAGAATAAGTGATGTAAATGCGATGAACGATGGTGATTAAGTGATGATCCGAACCGCCGTAGGTAACCTATGCGGACCGGACGCGCCCGACCAACAATACCCGGTGGTTAATGCCGACAATGCGGTAATGACCGATCGGTGCAATGGACCGGCGATGATAATCGACGGCGATGACGGGTGGCCTACGGTGACGGCCATCGGCGGTTTAACAGCGATCGACAACGGTGAGCGATGACCAACGGGCCGCGTAACGGCCATGATTTGAGGCGAGAACCGGTGGTGGTGGCCGATGGCGGCAATGACCGATGGTGGTGGTTGGCGATCGTCGATTGGTGGCATGATTATGCTTGGAGGTTCTTCATGCCTCAGAGCTCTCTCTTCTTTTTAGCTTGGGCTCCCCTCATATGAAGAATGAGGGGCTATTTATAGATTATGGGAGTGACAACTCTCTAAATACAGGAAGAATTCAAACCACTCCATTAGATGGTTTAAAATGATTCCTTTGATATCTTATGTATTTTAAATATTTGAATACTCAAATGAAGTCAGAATTACGAGATCTTATGCTTGTTAGATTCGGCTCGTCAAGACGCTCGATTTGATTATAAACACTCCAAATTTAGGAGCTATTTAGATATTTGACTGATATCCAAAATTTTCAATGATATTTTAAGTGTTTGATCTCAGCTAATCTTGATCAGGATCAAATTACTTTCAATGTCAATATTCGTGCTTCAACTAATAGAGTTTTCAGTGACATATCAATTATCAAGAATTCTCAAATTCAAAATCTCTTACTAAGTCCTCATTAAAATTTATCCTACAAACAAACTCATTATTATTATTCCACTCAAATTTTTTGGATGATTATTTTTGTCCGCGTCACATCTTATTAACACAATAAACTTGATATAGAAATGTTTAGTAGAAATTTATTGATTATTTTTACAAGTTCCAACCAATGAGGGTGTAAATATTACAATTCTAAGAATAGTAAATATTGCAATTCTATTGAGGTATTATTTTTTAAAAACAAACCTTTTTTTCTTTCTCAAAACTCATAATTAGAGGAAAAATTTAACACTTTTCATGAATATGAGTTTTGTATTCATTTCACTCTCTATAAGTCTCTATCACTTTTTAATTTTCTTAAAACTTAGTCTTATGATCTCCCTGAAAATTAATCCCCTAATTATAGTAAAAATTCACAGTATCACATTTAATAAATTAGATATAAAAACCAATGATTATATTATGTGATACCAAGCTACAATAAACATTGATAAATATCTAATCCATGATGATAGAATTGAGCATACTAAAATTGATACATATTTTATCAAAGTAAAAAAAATTAATCAAGGGATATTTCATATACAACACACTTTAATAAAACTAAAAAATTATTTTTTATTTATTATTATTATTTTTTTTTTTTGTCATAGTATAGCTCTTTCCAAGAGCCTTTAACTATATATGAATTAATCGTGAAGTTAAAATTAATCACAAAGACATATTTTAAGGGTAATTCTATTTTTAACATTAAAACTAAGGTCAATTTATGGTGTGAAAGAAATTATTACTGAAGTTCTTTATTTAATCATTATCTCCCATACAATCATCATAATAAAATTAATTATATTTATTACACGGGAGTTGTTTCAAGTTGAAATTATTTGAATAAGAATACTTTATTGGGGAGAAAATTTTTCTTATAAACATTATTTTACTTTGTAATTAATTTTTCTATACATTTATCACAGAAGGAACAGCCTAATATCATTCATTAAGATTGACTTATCTTTTAATCTGAATTCAAGTGACGGTTTTTTTATGATTTTAATATGAATTTATCATTTTTTAACAATATTAAATAACTTAATGATGTACTAATAATTATAAAAGAATTAGGTGATGCGAGACATTATGATAATTTTATACCCCTTTTCCACGAGAAAATATTACGTCCGGAGTCCGCACGTAGCTTTACGTGCGGACTCCAATCCACGGACGACATGTGTCCCGGTTATTTTTCCCGTTTTAGCGATTAACATAAAGAAGATAACGGACGGGCCAGAAAGACATTTCTGGCGACTACCGTAAACGCCGATGGCGTATTAACTGACGCCAGAATACATTTCCGTCCGACCCGCCCGTAAGCATTCAAAAGCGGAGAAAAGAACGAGAAACATTACGACGCTCGACATTCCTCGTCACGTGACGTAACGCTTTAGAGCTTTCGACGAAGGATTTTTTCTACCCCGCCTCGACGGCGCGACGTCAATGTCGCCGTGATATAGAAATCATAAATTAAGATCAGTGACTACATGTATTTACATGCATTCTTTGAATGAATTTAGGTTTACTGTTCTTCTCACTGCCCAGAAAGATCTATATGTTATTTCAGATGTATCAGTTCTCTAAAGGGTACATAACTTTTATTTTTTTACCGCTTCTTAGCTTTTGAGATTATGTTCATTATATTCAAATGGAAGCATTTGATGGCGCTTGATGGTTTTGATGATTTTGCATTCAGACTGTACTCTTGAGGTACATATCATTTTGACCTTTTTTTCCAGTTTATTTTGTCAACGCCTTTATGATTATGTATTATAATGGAAGCATTTGAAGTTTGATAAATTCTGGTATTTTGCATCTCAGACTGCACTGGAGGATGGATCATTTTTGACCTTTTTTTTCCGCTTTTTTTTGTCAATTCTTATGATTATGTTTAGGCATTATAATGGAAGCATTTGGAGAAAGCTTTCTGCCAGATTTTGACCAGACCACCTCTTTGAGGGTACGATCATTTTGATCTTTTTTGCAATTTATTTGCCAACTTCTTATGATTATGTAGGCATTATGGAATTTGGAGGAAGTTTGGTGATTGGGTGATTTTGATCAGATTGTACCTCTTGAGGGCAATCATTTTTTGACAGTTTTTTTCCAATTTTTTTTGCCAATTTCTTATGATTATGTTTAGGGCATTAAAGGAAGCATTTGAGGGAGTTTAGTGGTGATTTGGTGGATTTTACATTCAGATTCTGTATTTCTTTCAAGATGCACCATTTTTTGCTTTTTTTCATTTATTTTGCCAACTTATGATTATGTTGGGCATTCCAAAGGAAGCATGGCGCTTTGGGTGATTTTGGTTATTTTCATTCAGACTGTACTTTTGAGGGAATGAATTTTTTTGATAATTTTTTTCCGCTTTATTTTGCCAACTTCTTATGATTATGTTTAAGGCATTCCAAAGGAAGCATTTGATGGCGGGGTGATTTTGGGTGTATTTGATTCAGTCACGCACTTTGTGACCATTTTTTGATTTTTTCCGCTTTATTTTGCCAACTTTATGATTATGTTTAGGGCATTAAAAGGAAGCATTTGATGGCGTTGGGTGATTTTGGGTGGTTATTTTGGATTCATCTGTCTTTTCTTTGAGCACCATTTTGATCTTTTTTAGTTTTTTGCCAACTCTGATTATGTTTAGTCATCGCAAAGGAAGCATTTGGAGATTGTTTGATGGATTCGGGTGGTATTTTATTCAGACTGTACTTTTGAGCATGCACCATTTTGACCTTTTTTTCTCAATTTTTGCCAACTCCTTATGATTATGTTTAGCATTGCAGGAAGCATTTGGAGATTGTTTGGATGGATTTGGTATTTTGCTGACCGGTACCTCTTTGAAGTGCATCATTTTGACAATTTTTTTCGCTTTATTTTGCCACTTCTTATAATTATGTTTGCAGAAAGGAAGCATTTGATGGCTGGTTTTTGGGAGTTTAGTGCATCTGACTATGTACTTTGGAGTGCACCATTTTGACCTTTTTTTTCTAATTTTTTGTCAACTCCTTATGATTATATGCAGAAGCATTTGGAGATTGTTTGGATGGATTGGATTTTACATTCACTGCACTCTTGTAAATGCACCATTTTATCTTTTTCCCGTTTATTTTGTCAACTCCTTGATTATGTCGCAGCAAAGGAAGGATTTTGATTTATTGGTGGTATTTTGATATGCATCTGCTACCTCTTCGAGGTGATTATTTTGACCTATTTTTCCGCTTTATTTTGTGTTATCGAGATTTTGTTTGGGCATCTCCGGAAGCATTTACAGCCGGATTTGTCGGTTGGTATTTTCAGATATGTACTCACTTTGGAGGTACAGATCATTTTACCTTTTTTGCGCTTTATTTTGCCAACTTCTTACGATTATGTAAGGCATTGAATGTAAGCATTGACAATTTGGATGATTTTGGGTGATTTTGCATGTACTGTGTACCTCTTTGGAGGGTACACCATTTTGACGCTTTTTCCCGCTTTATTTTCAACTTATTAATATGTTTGGTATCAGAAAGGAAGCATTTGGAGATTGTTTGGATAAATTATGTGGTATTTTGCATCTATACTCAGATACCTTTTGAGGGATTATTTTGATTTTTTCCAGGTTTATTTTGCCACCTTCTTATAATTATGTTTGTGGCATTCCAAAGGAAGCATTTCATGCTGTGATTTTTGGGATTTTATATTTGTACTCTCCTTTAGAGGTGACTATTTTGACCTTTTTTTCCCAATTTTTGCCAACTCCTTATGATTATGTTTAGGGGAAGTGGAGATTGTTGATGGATTGGGATTTTAATCGCATCGGTACATCTTTAGGGTGATCATTTTGAGCTTTTTTTCCGCTTTATTTTGTCAACTTGATTATGTGATTGAGAAAGCGATGGCGGTGGTTTGTGGTATTTGCCAGACTCAGTACCCCTAAGTCGATCATTTGACAATTTTTCAAGTTTATTTTGCCAACTTCTTATAATTATAGTATGCAATGGAAGCATTTGATGGCGTTGAGTGGTTTCACGTATTTTGCATATGCATCGGCACCTTGGAGCACATTTTGACCTACTTACTTTTCTTTTTGAAGTTTATCATGTCTGGGAAAAGGATAACTTCGAGGTGCAGGCCTACCACTGTAAGAAATTTGTTCGATAATATTTGACGCTACTAAGCGACATTTTATACTTCATCTCCATCAATTCATTACACAAGCATTAAGAAAGCTGCCATTACATCGATCCTGTCTTGCTGGGACATAGAAAAGCAAGCTTTCTTGTTGGGTGGGCAGTACATTCCTTTCACCCCTGATGAAGTTGCATTTATGTTGCACCTATATATATATTTTTTATATTTTTGATTATGAGCTAAATGTTGATTAGTAGTTTTATTTATTAGGGTAGATTGTTGCTTAGTTGTGCTTAACATGTCGTAGTTTTTTCACTTTGAACATATTTATGGGTGAATTTATGTGGTGTCACATTAGGTTGATATTGATTGTGATGATAATGATTAATACATTATGGAGTGGGGCTTTTTTTGAGTTAAATCAAAATCCAAATCATTGATTTGAACAATTATATAAATTTTGTGATGCATTTATGAATCTATTCTACAAAACTTCATTTTATGGTAACTCAAATATTGAAAAGTCCTCCTATAAAAGTGATAATGCCTTATTATTTGTCTTTATTACAATAATGCTAAAACAATGAATTTCTATTATTCATGTGCATATATATTTTAAATTTTAGATATTAGTTTAATGATTTAAATAAGTTATATATAATAAATTTTTTTATAATATATCTTTTTAAAGGTTGAATTTATTCGATTAAAGAGGCTGAATTTTTAATAATAGATTATAATATATCCTTTGGAATGCCCTAAACATATTCATAAGAAATTGGCAAAAAAAAACTGCAAAAAAAAGGTCAAAAATAATATGTACCCTCCAAAGAGATACACAGAGTACAGATGCAAAAAACCACCTAGAATCCATCCAAACTGCCTCCAAATCCTTCCATTGAGATGCCCTAAAAATAATCATAAGAAATTGGCAAAAAAAAATTGGAAAAAAAGTTCAAAATGATATTCCTCCAAAGACACAGTAAGATGCACTAAACCCCTAAATCACCAAAATGCCATCAAATGCTTGAATGCCTAAACTTAATCACAAAAGTTGAAAAATAAACCGAAAAAAAAATAATGTACCTCTAAAGGGGTACACAGAGAACAGATGCGAAATACCACCCATAAATCACTCAAACTGCGATCAAATGATTCCTTTGGAATGCCCTAAACATATTCATAAGAAGTTGGCAAAAAAAACTGTAAAAAAAAGATCAAAAATAATCTGTAACCTCCAAAGAGGTACACAGAGTACATATACAAAATATCAACCAAAAACCATCCAAACAATCTCCAAATGCTTCCTTTGCAATGACCTAAACATAATCATAAGAGTTGCAAAAAAAAAGAAAAGGTCAAAATGTCTAATTCTAAAGAGGTACACAGAGTAATGATGCAAAATACCAACCGAAACCATCCAAACGCCATCAAATGCTTCTTTGAATGCCCTAAACATAATCATAAGAGTTGGCAAAATAAACCGGAAAAAATCCAAAATGATCTCCAAAGGTACAGTAAATGTAAAATATCACCAAAACCACCAAACCGCCATCAAATGCTTCCTTGTAAATGCTAAACATAATCATAAGAAGTTGGCAAAATAAATTGGGAAAAAAGGTCAAAATCATCAGACATTGATACAAGTACGATGCAAAATACCACCCGAATCCATCCAAACAATCTCCAAATGCTTCCTTGTAATGACCTAAACATAATCATGTTGCAAAAAAACTAAAAAAGTCAAAATGGTCTCACTCCAAAGAGGTAGAGTACGATGCACTAAACCGAAACCACCAACCGCCATCAAATGCTTCCACTATAATGCCCTAAACATAATCATAAGGAGTTGGCAAAAAACTCAAAAACAAAATGATCTCAGACCTCCAAAGGTACACGAGTCTGATATACAAAATACCACCCAAATCACTAAACCGCCATCAAATGCTTTCAATGCCTCTAAACATAATCATAAGAAGTTGGCAAAATAAACTGGAAAAAGGTCAAAATGGTCCAGAATTCTAAAGAGGTACACGAGTACTGATACAAAATACCACCGTAATCCATCCAAACAATCTCCAAATGCTTCCTTGAATGACCAAACATAATCATAAGTTGGCAAAAAAACTAAAAAGGGTCAAAATGGTCTGTACTCCAAAGAGGTACACCGAATACAGATGCACTAAACCCCCCAGAAATCACCCAAACTGCCATCAAATGCTTCCACTATAATGCCCTAAACATAATCATAAGGAGTTGGCAAAAAAAAAACTGGAAAAAAGGTCAAAAATGATTTGTACCCTCCAAAGAGGTACACATAGTACAGATGCAAAATATCCACCCAAAACCACCCAAACAATCTCCAAATGCTTCCTTTACAATGCCCTAAACATAATCATAAGGAGTTGGCAAAAAAAACTAGAAAAAAAGGTCAAAAATTATATGTACCCTCTAAAGAGATACACAGAGTATAGATGCAAAATACCACCCAGAATCTATCCAAATAATCTCCAAATGCTTCCTTTGCAATGACCTAAACATAATCATAAGAAGTTAGCAAAAAAAACTAAAATAAAAGGTCAAAAATGGTCTGTACCCTCCAAAGAGGTACACAGAGTACAGATACACTAAACCAACCAGAAATCACCTAAACTGTCATCAAATGTTTCCATTATAATGCCCTAAACATAATCATAAGGAGTTGGCAAAAAAAAAAAACTAGAAAAAAAGATCAAAAATGATCTGTACCCTCCAAAGAGATATACAGAGTACAGATGCAAAATACCCACCCAAAACCACCCAAACAATCTCCAAATACTTCCTTTGCAATGCCCTGAACATAATCATAAGGAGTTGACAAAAAAAATAAGAAAAAAAGGTCAAAATGGTCTCAGACTCTAAAGAGGTACAATGAGTACGATGCAAAATACCACCGAATCCATCCAAACAATCTCCAAATGCTTTGTAATGACCTAAACATAATCATGAAGTTGGAAAAAAACTAGAAAAAAAGGTCAAAAATGGTTTGTACCCTCCAAAGAGGTACACAGAGTACAGATGCACTAAACCCCCCTAAAACCACCCAAACTGCCATCAAATACTTCCATTATAATGCCCTAAACATAATCATAAGGAGTTGGCAAAAAAAAACTGAAAAAAGAGGTCAAAAATGATTTGTACCCTCCAAAGAGGTACACAGAGTACAGATGCAAAATACCCACCCAAAATCACCCAAATTGCAATCAAATTCTTCCTTTGGAATGCCCTAAACATGATCATAGAAAGTTGACAAAATAAAATGGACAAAAACTGTCAAAAATGGTTTGTACCCTCCAAAGAGGTACACAGAGTACAGATGCAAAATACCACCCAGAAACCACTCAAACTGCCTCCAAATGCTTCTTTTGGAGTGCCCTAAACATAAGTATAAGAAGTAGGCAAAACCACCCAGAAGTCATCCAAATAGCTTTCAAATTGCTAAACAAGAATGTAATGAACATTATTTCTAGTATCGGGAAAAATAAACAAAAAAAAGGTAATAAACAATCTATTATTTATGCATATTTATTGGTACCCAACGATTATGTCCTCGAGGGATTAACTCAATCACTATTGCTTAAAGAGCTACAAACAGACCCGTGTCAAAATCTCCTAGCTAAATATACAAAACCGGATAATGTCATGCATCAAAATGTTTTCTGAATAATATCCATCATCGCCTTAGTGTACCAAATGATTGATTTGGAGCTCGAATTAAATTCGCATGTAGAACATCATATTAGTTGATACTTTCTTACGATCGATGTGATATTGTGTAATGCACTCTAAAAAAACACTCGGCATAACGAGAAAGGTGATGCAACTTGTAAGAAAACACGTCAAAGAACACTATCGACCGTACTTTGGTTTCGCAACAAAAAAGTAGAAGGGTTTGAAGATTAACGAATATTTAAAATACCAAAAATAATACGCAGTAGAAAATTACTCTTGGCTTTCTTGGATCTCTCCCAATATCCCTTCTGAGTTGGAAACACCTTTGACGCTTAACCGGATCTTTAAGATGTCTTTTCCTTATCTGTCGTGGTTCTTCTTCTTAACCGCTTTGTCGATGGAGGAGAATTTCCACTTATTATAGAGTCGACATCATCATATAGTTTTTCTAGGGATCAAAGCATATAGTCCTCAGCTCTCTTATTACCATGTGCCCTGACGCTTATTTGATATGCATATCGACTTATGTGATTCTAGAAAATAACACCAGAAGCATTTCCATCTGTACTTGCCACATCTCTTAATTTTCTGTATGCACTATCAATGTAAATATCCCTCTTGCTCTAGACCATCATGAGAAGATACTTGTCGAATGCGACAACATCTTCTAACTAAAACTCGATACAATGGGCACAAAGTAATCCCATCATTTCAATTTTTTTGCAAGTACAAGTTACTTTGGTAGTCCATCAAATGCAACCCATGTTTTGGATGCATTTTTATTCTCTAAGTTTCGACCAAATACTCATGGTGTCATTATCCATTTAGTCGATAGCCTCCAACTCCATGCAAAAAATTCCTCTTCAAACATAGTGTAAACCTTTCTTGTATAAAACATAGCTTATTTTAGAATTGACCGTCTTAACAATGGAACAATCGATGATGGTTACACTTAAAGTCTTCGTCATGTATTCATGGTCATGTCTCCATAACCTTTTCCAACCTCAAGAAATAATCTGATAACTTGTTGGTTTAGATATTTCATGACATACATTGTCGTGGACTCACTACGTTGAGTTGAAGATGCTCATGCAAATGAGTCCTTGTCAATGCAAGGGACCACTTGGATCTAATATTATAAAGCTTACAAGCAATGATCATGCAAATTATCTTCTACAGCATGCACTGCCTCTTTAAACTCTTCCTCCGAGTCACACTTACTCATGCATTTATAAAATAGCCCTTGACTATCTTATTACTATTAAAGCAATGAACCTTGAAGGAGCTTTCAAATATGCCATTGCACAACCTATGATGAGAATACAATTTCAATAGTTTCGCCATAGCCGATCTTGATCAGTGAATATTGTTATAGGATGTCTGTCATTCATCAACCGAAGAAATGTTTGGAATAGTCATGAGAATGACTCAATTGTCTCTTCTGATAAAAAGGCTACTCCAAATAATACATTTTGCCAGTGATGATTCACTCCAACAAGAGGGGCACAAACGAGATTATATTTATTGAATGATAGTTTGTATCAAAATTATCACATCCCCAAAACAATCATATTCTATCCTAGACATGTCATTACTAAAAAAAAACTTACTAAGCAATCCGACTCATCAACTTGCACATCCCATGCAAACATCCCATCCACTGCTTGCCTTTCCTTAAACAACTATATTAATGCATTACTGTCACCATTCGCAATCCTCGATCTTTTCTTTCAATAAAATTGAAAGCATCTCTTTTGTGAACCCGATATTCTCTAGCCGCCAACTTCCTCGCTAGATAAATGAATGCATCGCTTGCTCTAATACCCTCTATCATTGTTTTCAACACGGACGCCTTCTCATCGCTAATGCATCTGTAATCGAGAAGATGTAGTCGAGGCTCGCCAAAGAATGATTATGACTTTCAGATATGTTTTTTAATCGCCCAATTCCCTCCAAATCAACAGAGAATCTAATCATGGTGGACAACCGCCAGTATCAACTTTCGGAATTTTGTTAAGCTATTTAGACGGCGACTTCTTCGACTTTTTGCACATAAAATCTTTTGATTTCAATTTGAGTTTGGCCAACTAGTATGGTCCTTGACACCGGCCAATTTGATGTCATGTTTCATTCTCAACAGGGTGAAAGGAGTTTCCCAAATTTGGGTCATTATTGCATTTACGCCAAACAGATACAAAAATATGTTAGAAAATATAGATGCAAAATACCACCCAGAAATCACCCAAACTTCCTCCAAATGCTTATATTGCAATGCCCTATACATAATCATAAGAAGTTGGCAAAATAAACTGGGAAAAAAAGGTCAAAATCGCACTCTAAAGACAGTACGATGCAAAATAACTACCCAAAATCACCCAAACTGCCATCAAATGCTTCCTTTGGAATGCCCTAAACATAATCATAAGAAGTTGGCAAAATAAACTGAAAAAAAAACTGTCAAAAATGGTCAGTACCCTCTAAAGAGGTACATAGAGTACAGATGCACTAAACCCCCGTAAACCACCCAACCGCTTCAAATGATTCGAATGCCCTAAACATAATCATAAGAAATTGGCAAAAAAAATTGGAAAAAGAAATGCCAAAAATGATTTGTACCCTCTAAAGAGGTACACAGAGTACATATGCAAAATACCAACCCTAAACCATCCAAACTACCATCAAATGCTTCAGAGATGTAAACATAATCTCAATAAAGTCAAAATAAACTGGAAAAAAGGTCAAAATGATCTACCTCCAAAGAGGTACACTGAGTACGATGCAAAATACCACCGAATCCATCCAAACAATCTCCAAATGCTTTGCAATGCCCTAAACATAATCATAAGAAGCAAAATAAACTGGAAAAAATCAAAATGGTCTCTCCAAAGAGGTACAGTATATATACAAAATACCCACCCAAACCATCCAAATCGCCATCAAATGCTTCTTGAATGCCCTAAACATAATCATAAGTTGGCAAAATAAACTGGGAAAAAAGCTTAAAATGATCTCATTCTCCGAAAGTACAGAGTACAGATACAAAATACCACCCAATTCATCCAAACAATCCAAATGCTTCCTTTGTAATGCCCTAAACATAATCATAAGGAGTTGGCAAAAAATAAACCTAAAAAAAAGGTCAAAATGGTCTCAGAATTCTCCAAAGAGGTACATGAGTACGATGCAAAATAACCACCCAAAATCACCCAAACCGCCATCAAATGCTTCCTTTGAATGCCCTAAACATAATCATAAGAAGTTGCAAAATAAAGCGGGAAAAAAGGTCAAAATGATCTGTACTCCAAAGAGGTACTGAGTACGATGCAAAATACCCACCCAAAATCACCCAAATCGCCATCAAATGCTTCCTTGGAATGCCCTAAACATAATCATAAAGTTAAGAAAATAAACCGGAAAAAATTATCAAAATGAGCCTCCAAAGAGGTACATCTAGATGTAAAAATAACCACTCAAAATCACCCAACCGCCATCAAATGCTTCCTTTGGAATACCCTAAACATAATCATAAGAATTTGGCAAAATAAACCGAAAAAAAAATGGTCAGATTCTCCAAAGAGGTACACAGAGTACAGATGTAAAATAACACTCAAATCATAAAAATTTGACAAAAAATATATCCAAATTGCTTCTAATTAGATGTAATGAACATATTCTCTTCAAACAAAACAAGAATATCACTAACAAATCGTAGAAAAAATGCACGAGAAGCATTACCGATGAATTTCTATTTAATACATCCTCAGCTAAAATGGTTGTTATTTCAACGTTCTCCATCTTCATGGTTCTTTGTAAAGTAAAATGAGATTTTCTATTTCTCTTAGCTCGTTTTGCCCGGAAAAAACTAACCCGAACCTAAATATATATTTTTAAATTCCTCCGTGCATTCCAACGACGCTTACGGCGGGTCGCCGGGAAATGTATTTAGCCGACACGCCATCAACGCATTGCCGGGTCGGGCTGGGAAATCTTCTTCGCCGTGTATCTTCGTTGCTAATCGCTAAAGCGGGAAAAAAAACACATGTCGTGATTGAGTCCGCGACGAAGCTACGTATGACGACGCTTCTCCACAATGATTCCACCGCCGACCGCAGAATCGCCTTTAGCAGATCCCCTTCAAGCGCACTAACGAACCGAATCTCGTCAAAGAAATTCCACGAGACGCACACACGCTGCTCAGATTCGAGCACTTGTACCAATAAGGGAGCAGTGCAATCTATTATTTGGAGCCCCACATAAAGATGAAAAAGGAGAATTTTAAGAGATTATTTGATTAGCTAAAAAATAAGTAATATATTATTTTTTTTAATGAAAAATGAAATGTGTTTGATTGGCTTAAAAAAATATAATATAAAATTTCAATACATTCTTTTTCCAACCTTTAGTTCAAATTCGATAAAAAAATATTCTCATATACACCGACAGCATCCGCCCAATGCCAGCCACCATCATCGCTCACCACTATTGTCATCGGCCTCCACCACTACTCACCGTTGGCACCATCCACCACCACCTGCAACCACTCACCATCATTATCGTCAACTACTAACCAACCGCTGCACGCCACCATCCATTGTTGGCAACTGCTCACCACCAGTGCTAACAACCATTTTAAGATTTATATTAATTTTACTTTTACTCAAATTAAACATAAAAAATAAATTCTTAAATTCAATATACAATCATCCAAATAATCAAAAAATATTTCACATACACTACATTTATTTTATATTAAATTCATTTTATACTATATTCCTTTTTTAGGGAACCAAGCAACACACAAATGGGAACAAAATTTTTAATTAGAATTATTTATAATCATTTAAAGACTAGCATAATTAATATAATTTTGTTAACCTATAACACGAGTAAAAAGCCAATAATATATTAAGGATGAACTCTTATTATGACACCATTTCTCATTCTCATATACAACAACAACAAGCCTTTATCCCACTAAGTGGGTATATGAATCCGTCATATTGTGATATTATGTGTCAAATTCTCATTTAATTCAACTATACTAAGGCCATTTTTATACATCTTAACTAGGTAAATGAACCAAGTGCACTCGTGAACTACTCAACTCACCGATTAATGCTATGTTTGTTCACATTAATAAACAAACAAGCCAACAGCTTTTAAAAACTGGATGTTAAATGAACCGAACTAACACGATCTTACTTGCTTGTTTATATTCATGAACATACTCCTTTATTGTTCGACAAGTAATTTATTAATTAATTGATATTAAATTTGATAATAATTCATATATTTATCTTCAAAATATAAGTAAATATAACTTATAATTTTTTTAATTATATATTTAATAAAAATATTATAATTTACTAAATTTACTAGTATAATCTGTACAAATATATGATATATTTAATTAAATTTTATAAAATATAATTAATATTATAGTTTATAAATTATAAGATAAATACACAAAAATAAAAGAAACTCATATTAATTATTTAAATATTTAATTAAAGTTAATAAATTATTTTATTTTATTTATAAATGATGAAATGGGTGACTTAAAAGTTAAAACTTAAACTCTATGCCTCTATGCCTCTATGCCTCCCCTACCCGTCGGTTCATCCAAATTCGAAACGAAGTGCTTAACTGTTAAGCTAGCCGAATTATCGAGACTCGCATTTGATTTCACATTTCGCTTTTGCATTTCGAACGCTCTACTCCTAAGCTCTGCTTGTCCCTTGAAGTTTAAGCGAAGCTAACTTGGCCGATTGACTTTCGTAGGCATTCACTCGTCTTCTCTTCAACTTCTATCGTCATTCTCTCATTTTCTTATCAATTTCAGTCAATTCACAAGATAAATAGGAGGAAATAGTGGCTTGAACCGATCGTTCTCTCTTCTTCTTCGACTTCCTACCTCTCTTTTTTAGCTTCTGTCTTTTTCCTCTTCGACTTCTTCCGGTTAGTTGTTGTATCTCTCTCAGGTTCTGAATATTTGGTCATCTTAGGTATGGCATTAAATAATGTTGTGCTAACTGCTAAGATTGATAATGAAGTTCTATCGTCTGTCTACTTGTGTGCTAATGTTCTATCACCTGTCTACTTGTGTGCTAATGCTCTCACTTGTTAATATGCTTGTGCGTTGATAATAGAATTCTTATGCATTGATTGATTCTAAGCTTAGGAAGGTTCTTCAATCTTAAGTGCTGACAATATTATGATTTGGTGATCTTTGAATATCCATCGGGGAACTCTATCATAGTCATTTTCTATAATAATCTAGCCACTTGCTATAGTTGGAGGGGGTTTCATTTTTAACTACTATTTCACTTTCTTTTTTTATCAGCTTTTTATGAGTGTGATTCCCAATTAGCTTCATAACCCTTCTTTATGTTTATAATTCACCAAGAAATATTAGTAATACCAACTTGATTTTATGCTAGTGTCATAATATTATGATGTAAGCCTTGTTATGCATTCTCAGTTTCTTTGATTTTGATTCATTATTTTGTTGTCTATTTGTAGTTGTTCTTATATATTTGTTAACTCAAATATTACTGGATATTTTGTGTTTGAGTTATGTCACAAATATTCTATTTGAGGATTTCAATTTTAGTTATTTGTTATAGAAAAAGAGTTATGGAGACATTGATGGAAGTGATATAGAAAAAGAGTTATGGATCCCTCTCATTTTATTAAATTTAATGTCTATCTTTCATTGGAAGACCACTAACAAGTGGCAACCTGAAAAATAATTTTTTTTTGAAAGGCAATGATTATATCTTTTTTACTTCATTTAGTGCAACTTAGTTGATGTGAGCTCTATTTGATCTTTAATATTCTTCTAGATTGGGTTTATTTTAATTCGGATTATAGCTTGTTTGTATATATGTATATCAAATTCGGCTACTATTGTAGATCTTAGTTTGTTGGAAATTGAGAGCGTTATTTTCAACATTTTACTGACCTCTTCTTTTAGTTTAGGGTTTGGAAGATTCGAGCCTAATATCTCTCATCCTATGATGGCACTAATAAAGTATTTTTTTTTATATGAGTCTATAACATTTTTTATCCTTTATATAGTTTTTTTGTATTAAATGTTTTAATTTAATAATGATGTAGTAGACCTTTTTTAGAGTGATCATTATTTTTCCATTTTTCTAATGTTGAAATCATGAATGAGACTCAAGCAGAAGTAAATGTTAATGTTATTATAAGTGCCATTGAAAGAAGTGTAGATCTTGTTATTATTGATGATATTCAAGAAAACCCTTTTGGAAAGAGGAAAAGAAAGTGAACTTTAGATGTTTGGAAAGACTTCAATTATTGTAAAGAAGTGTTGAGAAAGTGTAATGCAATCATTGCAAGTTATACATAAATAAAAATAAGGATGGCGCAACAACACAATATAAAAGGCATCTTCAAACTTGTCCAAAAATTTTAGGAAAGGGACAACTACTTATCACTATTGGAAAATCAACACTTACATCTGATAGTGAGAGTAAGGTGCAAACTTGGAAGTATGATCATGCTAAAATTAAAGAGATTACATCTCATAAGATCATTGTGCAAAAGTTTCCTTTCACTTTTACAGAGTATGAAGTGTTTAATATTTTGATGAAAGCTGCTAGTCCACAATATGAGAAAATGTCAATGCAAAAAGAAGATCGATCGAGTTATGAAATTGAGAAGAAGCGATTGAAAAGTTTGTTAAGTTCAGTAGTTATAAAATTGAAGGCAAAGTTTTTAGTGTGACAGTGGATAATGCTTCATATAACGACAAAGCAGTTGGCCTTTTGCATGATAGCATAAACTTTCAAAAGAAGCTTCCATTCAATGGGAAATTATTTCATGTACGATGTTGTGCATAAATATTAAATATCATAGTGCAAGATGGTCTTTCTATGATAAGCCATATTATCTATAATATAAGAGAAAGTGTGAAATATATTTCAGCTTCCACTACAAGATTAAATATGTTCAGTGAAATTTCAAAGCAACTTAAACTTCCTAACAAGAGGCTAATAATTGATTGTTGCACTAGATGGAATGCAACATATGTCATGCTTTCATGTGCATTGGAGTTTAGAGAAATATTTCCTCGCTATCAAGATAGAGATCCATCTTACACATATTGCCCATGTGAAGACGATTGGAATAAAGCTGAAGATGTTTGCTCATTTTTGGGTTTATTTAATCAAGTTACAAATATAATTTCATGTTACATTAAATATTTTCTTTCATTTATCTATCATTACATTTTTTTTTTTTTTAATTTTGTAAGTATGCAAACTTTATTTGTATGAACAGAGTATCCAACTTCAAATCTATTTTTTCTGATCTTTGAAGAATCAAGGATGTGTTGGATGAAGTTTCTATAATATGAGATTGATGGCCTTGAACATGAAAGAGAAGTTTGACAAATATTGGGGAGAATGTAACTTGCTAATTTATATTGCTGCAGTACTCGATCCGAGAATAAGATGAAGTTAGTTAACTTTGTATTTTCTAAAATTTATTCTCCAAATGAAGCAGCTAAGCATATTACAACCATTCGTGAGTCACTACAACCATTGCATAATGATTATGCAATGCTCACGCTCAAATATCATAGAAATACAACTGAACGGATTTTAAGCAATACGTAACTGAACGAAGTACAACAGTAAGAGACAAGTCTTTTGAGACTGAAAGAGAAATCTTTGAAAATTATCTTAGAAGTGATGTCAACCAGAATGTAAAATCTGAACTTGATGTTTACTTAAAAGATGGTGTTCATATTCCCGATAAGAGTAATGATCATTACCAATTTGATGTTTTAGAGTGGTGGAAAGCAAACAGATTAAAATTTCCACTACTATCTAAAATGGTTTGTGATATGCTATCAATATCTATTACTACTGTTGCATCAGAATCCACTTTCAGTGCTGGCGACCGAGTTATAGATACATATCGCTCATCCTTGGGTACAAGCAATATTCAAGTTCTTATGTGTGGAAGTGATTAGTTTAGAAATTATTATAGGATTGAGAAAAAAATCAATGGTATGTTGTTCATTTTTATTTTTAAGTTGATAATATATTTGTAGTAAAGGAGTTATATTAATTCTGTTTTATTTAACAGGATAAAGAAGACATCAAAGTCATTAATCTTTCTTACGAGTCTTAGAATGTGATATTATAAAATTTTGTTGCAACCATTCAATGTAAAGAAAGATCATCATGTTATTAATCCACTAAATATGTGAATGATTGTATATTTTTGGGAAGAACTATTATCAAGTTTTGAATAAAACAATAAATGATTTTTGAATTATTATGAATATGTGTTTTCAATGTTAACCATATTTTTTTTTGAGAAAAATAGCAATATATTTTCACTCTCTTATGAATTTGAAGCACTTTTCTATTTTGAGAGATTGATAAAAGCTTGTTTCATATATAATGCTTCTTATCCAGGTATGCACTCTTTTATTTTTGAGTTTTTTTCTTCAAATTAGTTATTTATTATTATTTTTTTTGTCACAGGTGTCTTATTTTAGAGAAAAATTATTGTAATTTGAAAGCAACAATAATGTATGTTACACAAATTTAATTATCTATTTTAATATTTTTTAAAGGCCGATTATGTGCCTTATTTTTTTTTACCGACCAGTTTAATTTTTTTTAAAAGTCACATTTATTTTAAACAATAATCGATAGCTTTATATTTTAAAATGACCTAATTATGTATCTTCTTTATAAATTTATATGCATCATAAAATTTTAAATAACTCTTGATTTTTATGTATGTTTTAGTCAAGCTTACCCCTTATAGACTTTTTCATGATTTATTTATTTTTTAGAATCTAGATTTTATATTGTGTAGAGAACTTATATCATGATTCATTATATGAGATTTAAGGAAGTAATCCAAACAAAAAATTAGAGAAAATTTTAGAACTCATTTTAAGCTTGTTCATTAACTTGATTATATAATTGTTCACTTATTTCAAACAAGCCACATACAAATCAAGCTTGAACATCCATGTGAAAGCTCGACTCGAACTCGAAGCGAACATGAACAACTTTTAATTTATCCAAGCCAAGTCCAATCCGATAAGTACTGTCACGGCTTCAATTACGCCTCTAATCTTAACCCTCTACCTTTCTTAACATAAGGCAAATCTAATGCATCTACTAAGCATCGGACGACGCTTTATGTGGTCAAACCATCTAAGGCGACTCTCTCTAATCTTATCTGCCATCGGAGCTACTCCAACTTTTTTCCAAGCATACTCATTTCACATTTTATCTCTGAGAGTAAAGCCACTCATCCACCTGAGCATCCTCATCTCTGTAACACTTAACTTAATCTTATGCTTCTTTTATTGAAAATATTCTCGCATATAAGTCAGGTCTTACCACCATCTTATAAAATTTTTCCTTTAAGTTTAAGTGGAACTTTTCTATCACACAACAAGTCAGATGCATTCCTCTACTTCAACCATCCAACTTGAATCCTACTAATAACATCTCCATCTATTTCACCATCATTTTGAACAATAGAGCCTAAATATATGAATCGCTCACTCTTATTAATGACTTGTTCACCTAATGTCACAACACTATCACTAGAACTTCTACAACTAAAATTATACTCCATATATTCAGTTTTACATCTATTTAAACGAAATTATTGTCCTAGGATTAGATGGGGACACTTAAAAAACACAAATAAAAATATTTTTAAGAGCAAGCTACAAGATATTAGAATTTGGGGTGTTCATAAAGATGCTAACATTATGTGGGAAAAAATATCAAGTGAAATTAAGCAAGTTTAAAGATGTGCTTGGAGAATCAAAAGGAAAATCTTCTTTAATAAGTTGGTGAGTGAGTGCAAGAAAAGATAAAAAATAAGAAGCATTGTTATAAAACTTGGTTTAGATGTAAAAATTGAGAATTGGGAAAGATATAAAGTGTGATTCTAAGAAGAATATATGAAAAAATTTAAATTTTTAGTGATTTATACAATAGATTAGATACCAAAAAGGTGAAAGATGTATGTATAAGTTACCACAAAGAGATAGGAGAAGTAAAGACATAGTCAAGTGCATTAAGGATGAAAATAATAAAGTCTTTTCTTAGAAAAGATATTGAAAATAGGTGGATGAGATATTTTGATAAACTTTTCAATGAAGGATCCGAAAGTACGATTGATTTTAGCAACCTTAATACCTAAACAATAATAGAATTTCATTTCTATCGTCAGATTAGTAACTGAAGTTAGAAGCTTTAAAGAAAATGAAATGTGGAAAAGTCAGACCGGATAATATTCCAATAGATGTGTGGAAATGTTTAGGAGATCGAATTTCTTACAAATCTTTTAATGTTATTTTAAAGACCAAAAAAGATGATGAGTGGAGAAAGAGTCTATTGGTTCCTATATTTAAGAATAAAGGTGATGCACAAGAGTGTGCAAATTATGAGGAATTAAGTTAATGTGTCATACATTAAAATTATGGGAGAGAGTAATTGAGCAGTTACGATGTGATACGAAGTTTCGACAATTTGGTTTCATGCCGTAGATCTACTATGGATGCTATACATTTGTTAAGAGGGTTGATAGAAGCATAGAGAAAAGAAGGATCTACATATGATATTTATTGATTTAGAGAAAGCTTATGATAAAGTCTCAAGAGATGTTCTTTGGAGAGTTCTAGAAACGTAAAAGAGTTAATATTGGTTATATTCATTAGGATATGTATACTAGAGCGTTACTTGTGTCCAAACACAAGGAGGATTGACAAAATATTTTCCTATTTCTTGGATTACATCAAGGATCAACATTAAGCCCTTATCTTTTACTTTAGTTATGGATGTGCTTACAGGCATTTACAAGAAGATGTACCTTGGTGTATGCTTTTCGACATTCTTCTTGTTGATAAGACTAGAGAGGAGTCCAACGAAACTTGATTTATGGAGGTCAACTTTAGAGTCTAAAGGTTTTCGTTAAGTAGATCTAAAACCGAATATATGGAGTGTAATTTTAGTTGTAGAAGTTTTAGTGATAGTGACTTTAGGTGATCAAGTTATTAATAAGAGTGATTCAGATATTTAGGCTCATTGTCCAAAATGATGGTGAAATAGAGGAGATGTTATTAGTAGAATTCAAGTTGGATGGTTGAAGTGGAGGAATGCATCGGCCTATTATGTGATAGAAAGTTCCACTTAAACTTAAGGGAAAATTTTATAAGATGGTGGTAAGACCGCAATGACTTATGGTGAATGTTGGCCAATAAAAGAGAAGCATAAGACTAAGTTAAGTTACAGATGAGGATGCTTAGGTGGATGAGTGGCTTTACTCTTAGAGATAGAATGCAAAATGAGTATTGGGAAAAGTTGGAGTAGCTCCAGGGTAGATAAGATTAGGAGAGTCGCCTTAGATGGTTTGGCCACATAAAGCGTAGTCCATGATGACAGAGAGTAGATGCATTAGATTTGCCTTATGTTAAGAAAGGTAGAGGTAGACCTAAAAAGACTTGGTTAAGATGTATAAAGAATGATCTTAGTATACTTGAATTAGATGAGAATTTGACACATAATAGGACACAATGGAGACGAAGGATTCATGTAGCCGACCCCACCTAGTGGGATTAAGGCTTGTTGTTGTTGTTGTTGTTGTTGTACATCTATTTAAACGAAAACCTTTAGACTCTAATGTTGGCCTCCATAATTCAAGTTTCTCTTGGACTCCTCATGTATCCACAAGAAGTCAATGAAAGAAAAAAGCATACACCAAGGTACATCTTCAAATGTCTAATAAGAACATCCATAACTAAAGCAAAAGATAAGGGCTTAAAGCTAATCCTTGATGTAATTCAATTGAAATGGAAAAATATTTTGTCAATCCTCCTTGTTTGGACACAAGTATTTCTAGTATACATATCCTTAATGAATATAACTAATATTAACTCATTTTTGTTCTAGAACTCTAAAAGAACATCTCTTGAAACTTTATCATAAGCTTTCTAAATCAATAAATATCATATGTAAATCCTCCTTACTTTCTATACTCCATCAAACCTCTTAACAAATGTATAGCATCCATAGTAGATCTACCTAGCATGAAACCAAACTGATTGTGAAAAATTTTTGTATCACATCGTAACCTATGCTTAATTACTCTCTCCCATAATTTTAATGTATGACACATTAACTTAATTCCTCAATAATTTGCACACTCTTGTGCATCACCTTTATTCTTAAATGGAACCAACAAACTCTTTCTTCACTCATCGGCATCTTTTAGTCTTTAAAATAACATTAAAAGATTTGTAACAAATTCATTAATCTCCTAAATATTTTCACACTTCTATTGAAATATCATCGGTCCGCTTTTCCACATTTCATTTTCTTTAAAACTTCTAACTTCATTTACTATCGAAGATAAAAAATAAAATTCTCTATTTTTTAGTATGGTTGCTAAAATCAATCGATATTGATCCTTCTTGAAAAGTTTATCAAAATATCTCATCCACCATTTTCAATATCCTTTCTAAAAAAGCACTTTATTATCTTCATCCTTTATATATCTCACTCAACTGTCTTTACTTACTCTTTTCTTGGCTAACTTACATACATCTTTCACATTCTTTGTATCTAATATATTGTATAAATCACTAAGAAATTTTTTGATCATATATCTTTCTTAATTTCTACATGTTTTATATCTTTCTCAATTCTCCAAGTTTTACATCTAAACCAAATTTTATAACAACGATCTTATTTCTTATCTTTTTCAGACACTCTAACTCCACCACCAACTATTTTTATTAAAGAAGTTTTTCTTCTTCAAGTATATTTTTAAGAATTTGTTTAATTTCATTGCTACTTTTTCCACATAATATTAAATTTTCTTTATAACATCCCAAATTCTAAGCTCATGTAGTGCTTCTTAAAATATTTTTATTTATGTTTAAGTATCATCTAATTATAGGACAATAATTTGATTTATTTTTCCTCTTACAATCTTTCATCTTAAAATCTAAAATTAATAATCGATGTTGAATACTTAAACTTTCACTTGGAATGACCTTACAATCTTTACAATCTAAACGATCTATTTTCTCATTAGAAAATAATCATCTGTGTTTTATTAGATCTATTTTTATAAGTAATAATATGTTATCTCTTTTCTTAAATAAAATAAATAATTACAAAAATCTTAAAGAAAATCTAATATATTACCTTCTTTTATTAATCACCCAAATCCACAACCACTATGAATACTTTTAAAATCTTCTACCACTCTACCAACATGTCCATTTAAATCTCCTCCAATAAATATTTGTTCTTGAGATATCTTTGTATAATTCTTCTAATTCATTCTAAAATTTTTCTTTTGTTTTACATCCAAACCTACTTGATAAACACTTATAACATTGAAAATCTTAATATCAACAATAATCTTTAAAGCTATAATTTTATTCCACATCTATTAATATTTATAATATTATCCTTCAAACTTTTATCTATAATCACATACAATTTTTAATTCGACTCAATATCAAAGTTTAAAACCTAAACTATCAATCTAGCCTTCTCCCCAACCCATTTAGAACACATAAAATATTTATTTTCCTATGAACCATAATATCTATTAATTTCATTAATTTACCCGTAAGAGTACTTATATTCCAAAATCTAGTTTCATGGACTAACTTCTTTGCGATCCGCCCATAATGTGAGAACACTTGCTTATTTAACAGCACTGAGTGCCGACATGCCTTCTATATTTTCACAGATTCTGCCATACGATCGTTTTGGAGGCCTAACATTAACACAATGATTTAAAGGATTCATGTCATGATTATTTTGACAAGTTTTACGCTAGTTGTCGACTACCTATCGCAACCCTTGACTTTTCACATCCGAACTTGAGACCGGCAATAGTAATGTTCTCGTTCTCAAATAATTCTTAATAAAATGAAATATTTGCATCAATGCTGCTAGGATAAGCAAGTAACAGTAAAAGATACCTACAAAGAACAGATACTGATTTTACTTTAATCAAATAGATGAGCATTCAGCGCTATTAGGCCTTGTCATAATTAAAATTGAAAGAAAATATTATAGTTACTGACAACAGCAAGTCTAGTCCTACACTCAAACTTTAATAAAATAGCAAAAATGTGGCCAAGTTTCTTAGTATGCGTGCGTAATCTGAAACAAGATTAAGCAGAAAACTGATTTAAGAACCACAATGAATTAAAACTAGCTCAAATTAGCATTTGGAAATAGTTCAACAGAATTAAGCATACATATCTAAACTAAGAGACCCAATCCTCAAAATCAAGACTACAACACTACAGAGAGTTCCTCTCTCTCTCTCTCTCTCTCTCTCTCTCCCTCTCTAGTAAATTGCACACAACACAGCAAGAAGTAATAAACCTACAAATGGAGATTGTTAAGAAGTGTCGAGATTACAGTAGGGGTTAATTATAGCAGGAAGCAATCTTTCATTTCCATAAGAAGCTCGAAAAGCTCTGCTGGTTGCTGTTATTGCAAGTGCCTGTGCTTTGGTTAAGCGGGCTAGCAGGACCCCCAGATGACTCGCTCGGAGTCCCTCGAGAAGGCGGACTGCTACCGCCAGTTATCACACCACCGCCGCCGGGAATGCTACCAACAGAAGCTAGCTTATCCATTGTCGGTGCACCATCAAAGAGATGAGTGTGCTTTCGGTCTTTCTTGCCATCGGCAATAAAACTAGCCACTACAACCTGAAATGCGTTGATGGGGGGATCACAAAGTCGCAATCTTCAGATATTCTATAGTATAGCAATTTATGATGATACTCTGTACGCTCTCATGGTTCCTCAGAATGACAAGACTATCAGTCTCTCACTCAAACAGTTCAACTTAGACTACAAAAAACACTGACCCACAAAAAGATCAAAATATTAAAAATTAAAAATATTTTTGTTTTCCACTTTCTGCATTAAGTATACTTGGTTTTATAATCAAAGTATGAATCAGCAATGCTTGCAAGCTTTAGGATGCCATATTTTTAGAAGGTTACTTAGTTTCTCTTCACCTTGATTATATTTAACCAGTCGCATGCACATGCTGAAGACATGCAAGTTGAGACTGATGAATATGATGGATTACATGAAAATGGTGAGTGTGCAAAATTGTTTGATGAAGAAACCCACAACTGGCCATAGGAAGAACAGATACTGACCTGGACAGGAGATGCTGCTGTCAAAAGTCCGGCAACTCCACCGCCGAGGACTCGACCATCAGGACCAGCCAAAGAAACACTCAGACCACCGGTTCGACTCCGTTGACCGCTACTCTCCGATAGCAGAAATGAACCAGACAGTGACAATATTTCAAACCGACCCTAAAAAACAAAGAGGCAAATAACTCACAATTTCGTTTATCTAATAGATCGCATATCATTCTGCAAAACTAGAGCATTGCAACTAAACTATGTTGGCGTGAGCATTTTCATTTATAAGAGTAAAATTTCTGTAAGAAATATATATATAAGTTGAGAGGATGAAGTAGCCATGAAAGCTCTAGAAGTTGAAGCTAAGTTGCCATGAACTTCAAAGGATTTGCTTATTCGAATAAAATGATCTAATAATGGCATCAACAAACATAAAAGTATTCATTTTTACCTCATAAGTTACTGTTCCACCGGAAGTTGCAGCTTGTCGAAGAGTGACATTAGAGATTGCCCCATTTGCTGAAAGGATGCAAATAGCACGTGGTCCATGCTGAGAAAATGACATGATCTTTGCGGACACATCCTGAGAATAAAAGATAATATTACAAGTTCACAACTTTTTAAGATCTAAAAGTCCATGAAGTTTATCAATCCCCACCCAAAATGATTGAAGTTTATCATTAGAAAACTTCTTCCACCTACCAAAAGCAAGATAAAAAACATAGCTGGTAAAGTTCTTTTGAAGAAATGTAGAATGACTTAGAATTTGAAATTACAAGAAACTAAAGTGTCGACCACATTAAATTATAAAACATCTCTACATGAATAAAACCCAACTGCTTCTATTCATAAAAAAAATCACCGAAATCCTAAAAAAAAGACAACTAATGACATTCATTCTCAATAATTTATTAAATTCGTAATAATTTGGTTATATAACACACAAATTCATGAATTTCTTAATTCATTTTAAATTTTTAGGTGTGAAATTTGTGGATAACAAAGATTTCGGCGACGCACAAAACTACCAACATTTTTATGTTCTCGATGAGCATAGGCTAAGCAACACACGCACCAAAACCATGAAAACAAAAGTTGTTCGAGCTAAACAGAAAGGTGTGCATGATTACATGAACAATACTAACAAGGCAAGGGGAACAAGAAGCTACGATAGTATCCAAGTGCAATAAAAAGAAAAAGAAATCTGCAATTTGTAAAAAGAAACTTTTGAAGGATTATCAAAAGAAGATGCCTCTAAACACTTTCTAATGAACACAGATCACGATCACAACAATTACGCCCATGCATGCAGAACAGTGATTGAACACACAACAAAACTACAACTATGGATATCCATATTAAACATAACAACGACGCAAAGACTTTACATGGCATATCTTAATGAATCATACCAAAAAGATAACTCAAATATTTCGCAAAAGGCTAATGATAACAACAATGAACAATGTATATGTATTGCTCCCAATAATGCAAGAGTGCTTTCTTAAGCCGCTACGAAAAATTAAGATTACTAGAGCATATAAATTAAATATTTATGCTTGAGAATAAAACAATAATATAGGAATTGATAAATTAGCAGCAAGCAAGAGAATATATATATATATATATATATATATATATATATATATATATATAGAGAGAGAGAGAGAGAGAGAGAGGCAAATGTTCAAGTTTTACTAACATGAAACAAGGATAAATTTTTAAAAAAAAAAGATTAAGTATTATGGGAAAGCCCTGAATTCTTAGTTGTTTTAGTAAGGAATTTGATTCCAAATAAAAACAGATACCACAACTAAATATCCAAACTTAGGCACATGACAAAAAAGCAAAGAATCAGTCATCAATTAAGGGTAAATGAGGTTAAAGAAAACAAAATTCCTATAAAACTTTTAATATATCAACAGTAACACCAAAAACAGTAAGAACAGCATTGGTCCCAGTTGACACCTAAATCCACCATAAAAGTAGGAAAAGAGTTTATATTTATTTATGAATAAAATTATTTTTAGCATGCAGGCAATATTATCGTAAAACATCCACGGATCAGATAGCTACATTAAATATTCAAAAGTTAAAAGGAAACCCATTTATAGATTTAGTTAATTTGTAATTACAAATAAACTTTTTACATGAAGACAAGTAGCCCGATATTAAGAAAACAAATGTGCAGCTAAACTGGATGATTCACAGTCTCAGTACTCAACGGAAAATTGAGGGCTGAAACAATACCTCTCCAGCCTTAACAGCAATAACATGTGGAGTAAATCCAGTTCCTGCAGATCCTGCAAAAAAAAAGTTCTTTAATAAGAATCAGTTGGAAAAATAAAATGGAAAATTGCAAATTACAAAATAAATACAAATCACATAAGAACTTCACTGTATCACTGTATGAACCAACAAAAAACAAATTTTTGGACAAAAACAAGAAACATTTATAAATATTTTTGAACTTTGTTACAGAAAAGAAACACACGTTTTCTAAAGCCTCCAAAAATCGAACATAAGTACAAAATAGAAACCAACTTAATAGCTAAAGGCGGAGCTTTATCCAAACCGAACAATTATTTGAACACACACACACATATATATATATATATAGAAAGACTCACAATTTTATGGAATTTAATAACCAGTCAATCAATGATGCGTTCAATATAAAAACTACTAACTCAGCATACACCAACAATAATTTCAACAACAGGACCATGGGCACAAATGTAATTTCATCTATATTCTTCCTTGCACATCAAATCTACCCCAAAACAACTTTTTTACTTACTTTGACAGAGCAATCCTTGACAACAACTTCCCCCAACAAATAACCAACCCCTCCACACCTATCTCATCCCTGTCCATCACTAGTGACCACATTCTTTAGCCACTCCAGGGCAAAAATAATCAAGAGGAAACAAAGCACCTCACCACATCAAGAATAAAACAAATATGATAACTAAATTACCAAGTGCGAGCAACTGCTGCTTCTTCCCAGAGCCTGCAGGCCTTCCCTTTGCTTTCTTATTAGGATCACCTGGAACAGAAAGATCCGTGTTTGCCTGCCCCATTGAAAGTGGAGAAAAGCCTCCGATGCCCGGCGGAGTTCCCGAAGTTGGGGAAACTGGAGTGAGACCAAGAGCCATGCTTCCGTCAGGGGCATACTTTCTAGGCCGCCCTCGCTTTTTCTTCACCAGCTCGCCTGTGGCCACATTTAGCCCATGGACGGCCACATTAGGTGCGGCCGAGGGTCCATCAATCCCAATGCAGACGGCGGAGCTTCCTCCTGGGAAAAGAGGAGCTGAAACACTAGAGATCGGAGGGGCGGGAGTGGCGCTAATAGGGGTAGTTACTTGCTTATAAACAGCAGTGCCATCGTTAGTCACTGTGAGGCGCATGCCCGAAATTGAGGGCTTCGTTGGCACTGGGAAATTCTGCATCCCAATACTGAAAGATTGCTCAGACCTCACTTCCATGGTAATAATGTCAAGTCTTTAAATCACATCAACAGTAATCTGTGCTCGGATAAGCTAGAACTTCACGAGATCGAAGTTAGCAGCCGCTACAAACCAAAAAAAAATACAAAACAGAAAATTTTAAATTTGGAAGGAGAAAGTGCAAATCTTGGGAGTTTTTGCGGTAACTGCTATGACCTACACTGCGTCTCAAGGTAGATTAACCGGATCAGAAGAGGAGAAAACAGTAAAATATTTTAAAATGGAAGAACCTGAAAAAATCTCAGAAACCCTAAACCCTGAAGGAATATTACAAGAAAAGCAGAAGTATCAAGCAACGGTTCGAAAGCTACAATAATTTACAGCCCGAGAGTAAAAATCGAAAACGAGAACGGTAGGAAAACTGAAAATTTAAAGAACTTAAATAGAGAGAGTGATAAAAAAAAGGTAGATTAAACCTTGAAAATGCACAGACTAGTGCCAAGATCTACACAAAAAAAAAAAAAAACAAAAAATCAGACGAAGCACAGCAAAAATTTTCCTTTTTATTCCCGAATTTTTGCTGTAAAATTAAGAAAATCTGACAAAACTCCGTGAAAAGAAAAGTCCCTGAGAAAAAAAAAAGTAAAAATCGATAAAAAAAAATAGGCCAGAAAAATGGCAGAGAATAGAACCTAATGCACGCCTGATGAGCTCACGAAGGTGAAAGAGTCCGACAGGCGATAGCAGGCAAATCGCCGCAACACTTCCGCCCCCTCCTCTCTAATTTTTCTCAAAGTTTTTTAATTTCGCATAATCCTTTTTATTTGAATGCACGAAGGTTTTTTTTTTAAATATTATTATTAGGAAAAAGCAGGTAAAGCAAGCGAAAATTGCCTTCGTACAAAATAATTAATAAAAAAGGTACTTAAATGCTAAATACTTCAAGTCATGCTTTTCCCATAATTACTCATCTTCTTCTCCTTCTAGTCTTAGGCTCTTAGCTTCTAAGAGCTATAAGCTTTTTTGAATTTTGCTATTCATCGCCATAACAGGTAAACTTTAATAGGAATATTAATTGCGAAAATCGATTGGATTTCTTTCTTCTTTTGCTATCAACGGAAGAAGATTAAGAGGAATTAATGAACAGCTTGTAATTATATACAATAGACTGTATTTATTTTATTTTATTTATTTATTTATTTGTTTGTTTATTTATTTATTAAATATATATTATATTGATTTCAAAATAAATTAAATTATTATATTCAAGATAAGAATTTTGGTTAAATTGTATTTTTTTTTTTTTTGCATTGTCCTATATCAAGACCATTAATGTTATCTTGAGAACATATTTAAAAATAAAAAATAAAATTGATTATAAATTCAAAAAAAAATCATATTACTTAGAGAACTAAAAAGTATTTGGATAATTACATACATTGTACTTAAAATATTATTATTTATAAAATTATCACTAATGTCTAATTTTTTATATTTATTGAATTCATATATTTGCTCATTTCACTATTAAATCTTTTAAAGTTTAATAAAATGAAAAATACATAATGAAGTTTTGATAATTAAGTGAGAATTTAAATAAAATGAAAAATATTTAGCGGATAATTTGGTCAATCAAGGATTTCTTATGGTGACGATAAAATTTTAAGCAAAAATTTTAAAAGAAGACACGAGGCCAAATAACTACTCCTATAAGCACCCAACTCTCAAGCATCAAAGTATTTCTCTTCTTTGTCTATTCATTTTTTATTTTTGATTGTGGGATGTTAAACCCTTCATTCTATGGCTCTATCCGTAGCAATAACGAGGCATTCATTTAAAGATGTAATCAGGAATAAGATATTACAAGTCCTCTTAATATGAAAATATATATATTTTAAAGATAAAAAAAATGCTTTAATCATATTATTGTAAATTGCTATTCAATAAATGTAATAAATAGGTGATCTATCTTCTATCTTATAAAGATTTAATGGGAGAATATTTTATGCTTAATCATTCATAATTTTAGTCACAATATAAGTGCGGATATTAGCACCTTTTGTATCTTGGTCACCAACCATATCTAAATTAATATAACATTACAGCTTTTAAGTTAGTACTTTTAAACTTGAGAGAATAATTGATTGTATATTTAAAATAGGGTAATACACATTTCATACCAACATAATGATCTTTTCATATATTAGAAATGTGTTTGTTCCATTGCTTGTGTAGTATATGATCTTCTATAGAGTTTATATATATATATATATATCAAATACGTACATATTTGACTAACTCAAATAACGAAATGTTATTTTAAACGCATGCCCCCACTTCAATAACATAAAGATTAAATATATATTAAATAGGAGTTGAGACGTTCACGCAAACTTAAATCTGAAAAATCTATTAAAAAACTTATTAAGATTATATATATATATATATATATATATATATATATATAACACTAAAAAACTAATCAAGCATGACCTGATGTTGAAAGCGATTACGAGTGGACTAATGCGTGATTGAAAACTTTTGTGATATCGGTCTCCATATGGAGTGTTTATAGTCAAATCGTCTTGACAATCTAACAAGCTCAAGATCTCCCAATTCATTGAGCATTCAAATACTTAAAATTCATCAGATGATCAAGGGAGTCATTTTGAACCGTCCGATGGAGTGATTTGGATTTTGCATGCATTTACAGAAATGTCACTCATTTAATCTACAAATAGCCCCTCATTCTTCACATGAGCGGAGGCCCAAGCAAAATAGAAGAGAGAGCTCTAAAGCTTGAAAATCCTTGCCGCCGTCAACCACCGTCATCGATCCCCGTTGTCGACCACCGTCGTTGGTTACCACTAACAACCGTCGTCGGTCCTCGCCGCTATCAACCACAACCATCAATCATCATTAGCATCAACCATTGTCGCCGGTCGACGCCGTCGACCATCGCCGGCCATCTCCGCCGGTTATCACCATCGGTCGCTAACCGCCAGTATTCACCGTATCAACACCGGCCTTACACTGCACACCGTTGTTACCTAATTATGGGATTCTCATTGTCAGGCTTTCTAATATACAATTCTGTAATCTCGTATCAGGAAAACTATGTACTCCAAAACAGATATATAGTAGAAAATTTTTTCAGCCGTGGTTTTCCCTCTTTTGGATTTTTTCACGTAAAATCGAGTTTCTTTCACTTTTCAAATATTTGTGTGTCTGGATTTCACAAAATTTAAGTAAATTTTTATTCTACCACAACTGATTTTCTAGTACGCAACAGTTTGACACCGTCTGTGGGAACATTCCCTTTACATCTTCACAATGGTTGACAATCTGACTTTATGTTCAGAACAGCACTACCTATATGGTGAAGAAAATCTTACTCTCGGGAACACATAAGAAGAATGAAGATTCATCAAACTTCAATTTTTTAGCTTTTGTTAGAGACTGGGGGGCAACTCTTAATCTCAAAAGATTATCTAAATCAATACGGATATCAGTGATTATCGTTAGAAGTCGGAATATTAATTAAGAAAGACAAAGGTCAAGGAGCAACTTTGGCTACAAGCTCAAACAAATATTTCAATTTGACCTCTTTCATACATGTTAACATCATCGAGTAAAACTCTGATAAACAACCGGGTCAAAATCTCCAATTATTGATTCGACCTTCCATACAGGTTAACATCATCAAGTAACACTCTGACAAACAACCTCGGACAGGTCAAAAATCCTCAGCGGATTCAATTCGACATCTTTCATACAGGTTAATGTAATCGAGTAACACTCTGACAAACAACCTCGAATAGGTCAAAAATTCTTAGCGGATTCAATTCGACCTCTTACATATAAGATAATGTCATCGAGTAACACTCTGACAAACAACCTCGGATATGTCAAAAATTCTCAGTAGATTCAATTCGACATCTTCCATACAGGTTAACGTCATCAAGTAACACTCTGACAAACAACCTCAGATAGGTCAAAAATCTTCAACGTATTCAATTTGACCTCTTCCATACAGGTTAACGTCATCGAGTAACACTCTGACAAACAACCTCGGATAAGTCAAAAATTCTCAACGGATTCAATTCGGACAAACAATCTCGGATTGGTCAAAAATCATCAATGGATTCAATTCGACCTCTTCCATACAGGTTAACGTCATCGAGTAACACTTTGACAAACAACCTCGACGGGCAAAATCCCGGCCAGATTGATTCGACATCTTCCATACAGTTGCGTCAGTAACACTTTGACAAACGACCTCGGATGGATCAAAAATCTTCAGCAGATTTGATTCGTTATCTTCTATACAGATTAATGTCATCAAGTAACACTTTCACAAACAACCTCGAATGGGTCAAAAATCCTCAGCAAATTCGATTCTACCCCTTCCATGCAAGTTAACGGCATCAAGTAACATCATGGAAAATGATACTCTGAAATTATCTATCAGACTTTCTGAGTTGCTCGAATGATGGTTCCTAATTGACGTTTCTCTGCCATCTTGGAAGTTGTCAACTGTTAAACCATCCATTGGAGTTTCAAGAAATCCAAATTTCCGACGAGGACAATTGACACCTCTTTCGAGAGAAAATCGTAGCCTCGTCGTATGAACTACGGGACTTGATTGCTCTTCAATCATGGTCGGTCCAGAGATTCGAGGAAAAATCGAGTCTTGGTATGAACTTCACGGGTCTTGATCCAAACCCAGTCGTCGGCGAGGCAGTTGGCGCCTCTTTGAGGAAAACCAAAGCCTCGTCGTATGAACTACGAGCCTTAATTGCCTCCAAACCCGGTCGGTCCTACTATGACAGTTGATGCCTCTTTCGAGAGAAAACTGGAGCCTCATCGTATGAACTACGGACCTTGATCGCCTTCAAACCCGGTCGGTCCGACGAGGACAGTTGACGCCTCTTTCGAGGGAAAATTGTAGCCTCGCCGTATGAATTATGGGCCTCGATCGCCTCTAAACCCGGTCGATCCGACGAGAACAGTTGACGCTTCTTTCGAGGGAAAATCGAAGCCTCGCTGTATGAACTATGAGCCTTAATCGCCTTCAAACCCGGTCGATCTGACGAGAACAGTTGATGCCTCTTTCAAGGGAAAATCGGAGCCTCGCTGTATGAACTATGAGCCTTAATCGCCTCCAAACCAAGTCGATCCGACGACAGGTTGGCTTTTTTGAGGGAAAATCAGCCTCGTAGTATGAACCCTGAGCCTTGATCGTCTTGAGCCGGTCGACGAGGACAATTTGCCTCTTAGAAAAATGAGCTCGCATACTGGACATTGATCGTCTGAGGGGAATGACATTCTCTTAAGGGAAAGGTCAGAACTTCGCTGACAAAAAAAAAATACTCTAGCCCTTGAACTTCTGCTAGATAATTTTTCATCTAACGCAGAAGAATACTAGAGCATATGAGAGTTGTGTCTCCTTACTTAACCATAGGGGAAAAGAACTAATTAAAAAAACCATCTCCTGATTATGACATTTAATTTTTTTTAAAAAAATCATCTCCTCATTATGACATTTAATTAGAAAAAAAAATTTCTCCTCATTATGACATTTAATTAAAAAAAACCCTCTCCTCATTATGACATTTAATTAGAAAAAAACCTTCTCCTCATTATGATATTTAATTTAAAAAAATACTCACTCCTCATTAGGACATTTAATTAAAAAAACTCTCTCCTCATTATGACATTTAATTAAAAAAAAATTCATCTCTTTCAAGACTAAATGCCTTGATAATTAATTAGTCAATAAATAAATTAATACATATAACATATGTAACTACAAATAGTAATAATAAGTAAAGTTATTTTATTTAAAAATTAATAATATATTTTTGGATGAAATAAGTAATGTCATCCAAAAATAGGGGGGCAACTCATATGATACTAAAAATTCCACTAATCGAAGCACGAATCTTGATGTTGAAAGCAATCTGATTCTGAGTCAAGACTAACCCAGATCAAGTATAACTGAAAACTTTGCGATATCAGTCGGCTCCTAAATATGGAGTGTTTATAGTCAAATCGAGCGTCTTGACAAGCTGAATCTAACAAACTCAAGATCTCCTAATTCCGACTTCATTTGAGCATTCAAATACTTAAAATTCATTAGATAATCAAGGGAATCATTTTGAACCGTCCGAATGAGTAATTTAGATTTTGCATGCATTTATAGAAACATCACTCCTCTAAACTATAAATTCCTCATTCTTTGTGGAGGCAAGCAAAGAGAAGAGAGAGCTCTAAAGCTTGAAAATCCTCCAAAATGTGTACCACTTCGGCGATCGCACCATCATTCGTTGCCGTCGCCGCCATCGATCCTTTCGCCATCATACCGCTTGGTCCGTTGTCGACCGCTGATTACAACCGGTGCTTGGTCCGCGCATCAACCACCACCATCAATCATCATTGGCATCAATCAGCCACCATTGCGTCGGTCACCATACCGTCGCCGGCCGCCATCCTGAATATCTCCGAAATCACCATCGGCTAACCGTAGTTGTTCACCATCACCAAATGCACCATATTTACATTGTCGTGTATTGTTTTTGATTCGAGATTCATTATGAGGCTTTCTCATATACAATTTTGTAATCTCATATCGAGAAAACTATGTACTCCAAAATAGATATATAGTAGAAAATTTTTGCTGGGCTAGTCCCCGTGATTTTTTACCCTCTTTCTGGAGTTTTTCCATGTAAAAATCTTAGAGTTTCTTGTTTACTCTTCAAATATCTGTGTGTGTGCTAGATTTTACAACAAGGCTAAAATGTAAACTTTTATTCTACCATAATCGATTTTGTATATATATATATATATATATATATATATATATATATATATATATATATATATATATATATATATCTATAATAAGCATATTATAAATTAATGGTATTTAATTTTATATCGATCAATCGTATAAATAAATAAATCTTAATCATCGTTTTCTTTATTTATATTTTATCAAAGAAAATAAAATATTTATTCTAAATATCAATCCTTTTTTTTAAACAAATATGTACCACGTAAGAGATATTTTTCAAATAATTTAAATATGGAAGCTTGATGTTTTTTTTTTTTTTTTTTTTGCATGGCCAAATATTTTAAATTCGATTGATTTTCTTGCGAAACCTTCTTTTTTTAGATAAAATGTCTAAATTTTTTGTTAAAATATTATATTTTAAAGTGAAATATCTATATATATTCTATCTATACAATATTATTTCTTTCTGAATGCTTTTCATTTCTACCTAGGCCATCAACCTTCAGGAAAATGAGGCGTCTAATATTAATTTAATTCTTTAAAAAATAGGCTACATCAAGTACTATTTCTGATATCAATTTAAGTACACAATAATTACTGCTAGATGGCTTATGTGGGAGGCCTCAAAACATCTTACATTTTTGCTTCGAGAGGTATAGGGTCATCATGAGATTGTTTGTTGTGCAAGAGTGCGAGTCTCATGCACATGTTTTTTGAATGTCCATTTTCGTGAAGGTTAATAAAAAATGTGCTCCCAAATGGACACTTATTCTTCATACAGCCTACTCTTCAGATTATCTCGGAAGCCTCACCTAGCTAGGATCATAAGGCCTTAAAAGAGATATAACATCTATTTGTGTATATGTTATATGGAGAAAAAAGAATTTCATGATGCACTCGAGAGATACCTCGACGTTGTATGGTCTGAAATCTAAGGTGCATTCTTTGGTAGCTTCTAAGCTTAAAAGATAGCATTTCAAAGATTCTTGGCCAGAGAAGGTAATAGACATTTTAGGAGGAGGAATTTTGAAGTTTCAGGAGCCCATCTCGACTGACCTGTGTCTTTCTGAGTGTCTACATCAATATTGTTTTTCTGATTCAATATCGATATTATCGGTTTTGCCGGACAATGATAATGAGTCATTTTGATGCAATCCTAAGTGTTGGTGAGCTCCTGATAATCAGACTTCTTCAATCATGGAGTGTCAATTCGCCTTGTCTTTCCTGTGTTAGTTGCAATCGCTTGGCATTGCTGACGATCCCTATATTGCACCATTGGTTCTATGTTGACAAGTATGGCAACTGATTGAGGATGATTTATTTTCTGATTTATTTTTCTTATATTTGAGTCTTCAGTTTTTATTCTAGTTTTTCTTTGTAGCCTCCAGTCCCCTTTAGGATTACCCCTATAATACTTTTGTTTTAGCTACTCTCTTTGGAATAGAATTTGGCTTAGCCCTTGATTTTTCCAACAAAAAAAAGTACACAATAATTTGGTGGAACATATGTCTACTCCCTCCTAAATAAGCTTAAAAATATATTAAAAATTTTACATAGATAGCCATTGTGACATCTACATACATGTGATGAAGACATGAGACATCTAGGATGTTGGCTACTCTTTAAAAATATTACACTAAAATATGGCATAATATTTTTTTTTTCAGTAGCCCTAAATTTAATGTTCACACATTCTCATAGTTATTGCAACTCACATAAATATTAAATTCATTAATCATAAGTGGCATTTGATTACTCTAGAGTAGGGGTGTGTGTTTGGTTGATTTGGATGGATTGGATGATAATATTTTAAAATCAATTAGTTTTGAATTCCTAAAAATATTGAACCAACCCGATCAAATAAAATACAAAATCAAACAAATCAAATAATAATTTGGTTTGGTTATTTTAGTTTGGTTTTAGATAAACCGAAGTTGGCTACATTTAAAAGTTATTTGCATATTTTTTTATTTTATAATGAACAAGTAATAAGCAAAATAACATAAATATAATAAAAATATAATTAACTACTTCATGTGCTAAAAAGATATTTAAAACTAATTTTTACTTAACTGAATGATGTTTTGAACTTAGAAGTTGATGGAACCATATTACCATATTATGAGATCAAAATATTTTAAAAAATTAGATAATGGTCCTCCAAAAAAACACCTACCAAGTATTCAAAAAATAAATAAAAATAAGTATATAATAGATAAACCTATTATACATAAGTTAATAATATCGTATTACATATAATTACTTTGGATTATTTGGTTCCATACAAAATTTATTTAACAAACCGATCCAAAAACCAAAAATCAAAGTTTTCATTATTTAGAAACCAAAATCCAAATTACTAAGTTCAAAACTGAACCAAATTACTCAAAAACTTTGGTTAGGTTTGATTTTTTGGTTAAAACCAAATAATGCACACCTCTATTCTAGAGAAACAAAAAATTCATTATAAGTTTGTACCTAATTATCATCAATTTCTTATAACAATTAAATATGATTTACAAGTCAATCTAAATATTTAATTTTTTTTATTCATTCATTTTATTATGCTAGTGGTATCAAAATCTTCATAAGGATGTATTTTATTCATCTATTAAAGGCTTTTCTACTAACATTTATCATCACACCTATGCTCAATTATTACTATCAATATTCAGTGGGTTGCTCAACCCAATCATAACCCCAATAGATCAATCGAGCTAGCCCAAGGTAAGATCATTTAATCTTTATTTTTAATCAAAGGGTGCAATTTGATGTACAAGAATTATTGAAAAAAATGACTTAAATTTTATTATTGTTATCATATTTGAATAAAATGATTAAAATTTTTTATGTTTACCAATGTTATAAACTTATATAAGAGATTAAGATTTTGTAAATTATTAAGAATTAGAAGAACAGATTGATATATATATATATATATATAAAAGTAATATTAGAGAACTTAATAGAGATATGATAGTATGAATATTAAATATATATATTGATACGTCCTTAGAAAATTAATCTGATCAAGCACGAATCTCAAGGCATTTTTAGAAATGCTTCGATCTAATCACCGATTTTAGCAAGCTTACGTCAAGCGGCCGTCTATGAGACGCAACATCAAGCATATCATAGAACCGAATACTCGGATCAAGCTATCGAGCATGAAAATGGATCACGATCCACCAAATGGTCACCAAAGCGACATATTTATTGTCGATCGGCTCGTCAAGGCGAATCCAACGAATCGAGATCACCCAATTCGACATCATTAAGGCACCCGGATCATCAAAATACACCGTCATCGGGGAATCACACTAGCCGTCAGATGGGAGTGGTTGGAGTTTTCCACGAATTTACAAGGCCTCCCAAAATCTATAAATGAGCTTCATTCTCACCTTAGAGGGGGCCGGGTCGATTGGAAGACCGAGAGCTCGAGAACCACCGGTCGACCTTGGCCAGGCGATATCACCACCGCCACCGGTAGTGGGAAGATCGAGGAGCTCTTAGGAGATCGCCCAGAGGACTAGAAAAGACCTTGCCTCTTTTCTCACGAAGATCAAGAGGTTGCTCCCAGAGATCCGTTCTCGCCGGAAACTTCTCCCTTGGGTGAGTTGAGATGTTATTCTACACTCGAATATTGTTTAGCCTGTCACCTTCTTCTCAGTAACGAGCAAGGACGTATCTTTTGAACACATAGTGAAAGTTCGACTGGGCCAGTGGTTTTTCCCGCGGGTTTTCCACGTATAACCCCTGTGTTCATATCCCGCTTGTGTGTTGGATAATTTTTGGGCTACTGACGAAGATCTGCATCTGGAATAAAATTCTCTAAGCAGTTTTGGCGCCGTCTGGAACTCAGTTCCCCATTGCTCTCCAATATGGTTGGTAAGCGGGGTTTTGCGCTCCAACGCTCCTCATTCTCGGGATCAAGGGCTTCTCCAACACTTCTCTACATAAGACTTCCCCGGTGAGGTCAGTGCCCCTCTTTGGAAGATCGCGTTCAAGGATGGAGGATTCCCGAGCGAAATTCTTGACTCTGCGAGAGGGCAAAGCGTTCCAACACGCTGAAGAGCCACGAGGTTCCACAAAATTGATTTTCTTCACGAGAATGATTGCAGAATGGGATCAACAAGTAGAGAACCCCACCACATCCGGATCTTTGAACTTACGGATCGCCGATTCTCACCCCGAATGGCTCGTATCGGTGAACCTCCACGTCACCTTACGCGATGAACTTCGGCGGTGTGCGGGAAGAGTTCCGGAAACAATCGAATGATCCATTCTCCGCCTCTTCCAAAACTCGTCTTCGGCGAGATCATCTCGCAATACCCGATTAGGATTCAAGCTTATGGACCCTACGATGCGATCCGTATGAGCATATCGATCACTTTGAGCGATCATGCACATTCGCAAATGACTCTCTTGTGTCGTATTCCCGGCGACTCTCAAAGGGCACTTGGTTCTATTCGCTAAGGGGTCCGTCAGATCATTTGGAGAGCTTCAGATTTTTTTTGTAGAGTTCTGGCGAACAAGAGAATCATCGATTCATCACATCTCTCCGGAATCGCGAGCGATGGAGAGTCCCTCAAAGAATACTTCACGAGGTTCTCCTCAGCGGCGATACCGGAGTAGATCCGGAACTTTTGAGGCGTGCTTCTGAGGACTCCGGCCGGGATACTTATTCATCATTAATGGAGGCAGTCCATTCTATCGACACGGTCCATAGAATAGAGGCACAAATCTCCGTGACGAAGCTATCGTGCTCATCGACAGTTTGAACCACCAAGCGAAGCGGAAGAAGGTTCCCAAAGGTGATGTTCAAACATCTCGAGAGAAATAGAGAAGCGACAACCTCCCCAAAACCTCCTCGGACAACCTCAGATGACTCAATCAGAGAGGAAATATACGGCTCTCAACCCGTCATGCGCGAACATCCTCGCTGGGGAAGAGGATAGCGTCAGTAGCCGACCTTTAAAGCACGAAATTGAAAATCAAAAGAAATTACACGTTTCCATGCACCAGCGAAGAGTGCCACCGGTGAAGGAGGAGATTGAAAGACTAATACGTCGGGTATCTAGGCCATTTTATACAAAACCAACCCTCGTCCAAAAATCTTTGGGGGCAACCGACTCAGAGGAACCTTGGCGGTGGAGAGATAAACAATTGCGAGGGCGGTGTTATCTAGCCAAATATTCATTGTCGCCTTCAGCGAGCGAAGAAGTCTCGGGTTGACCATTCTATCACCTTTGATGATTTAGATCTAGAGGGGCTTAGCATCCCACATCAAGATCCCTGTCATCATCGCGGGGGATCCGTGCTTATTAAAGGATATTGATCGACAATGGGAGTTCGGTTGATGTTCTTTTTTACTCCACTTTCCTCGCATGGGTATAGAAAGAGAAGCTTCAACCCGCGGCGGTCCATATGGATTTGATAATCGGCCGTATTAGTGGAAGGGACAATCGTCTTCCGTAACTCTTGGGAATTTCCCGACACGCAACCCACTTGATACAATTTATTGTAGTCAAGTCAGTCGTCTGATACAATATTTGGGAGACCTCTCCGGTCATATTGGCCAATCACATCAGCCTCACCTCAGATGAAATTCCGACACCAGCTGGCATCGGCGTGGTAAGTGGGAATCAACAGAGATAATGGCGTCATATCAAACAAGCAGCCATTTACGCATAACCCTCAACATCGAGAACTTGACCTCGAGATGAGGATGCCTCGAAAGGGCTTCTCCAGGTTGAAGATGTAATTTATCTTCCTATCTCGGAAGTCGATCCATCGCGAAGGTGAAGGTGGGATCGTTCGTCAGATGAAATCGATCGTAGATTTTAGCGTAAAATCAAGATATCTTTGCACGAGCGCGCTCGATATTACGGGCATTGGAAGTCATTACGCACTCCCTCAAAGTTGACTCAACCTACAAGCCGGTGATACAAGAAAAGAACCTTCAACGAGCGATTGCGGGTCATAGAATAAGAAATCACCAAACTTACGGAAGTCAAGTTCATTCGAGAAGTCTACCACCCCACGGTTGGCTAACGTAGTATTAGTCATAAAAGGCCAGTTCGGAGAATGTGCATCGACTACACGCGATGTGCATGCCCAAAGATAGCTTCCCCCCGTCATTATCGACCAACTAGTTGATGCGACATCGACATCGGATCTTTGAGCTTCATGGATGCCTATTCTACAATCACAACCGGGATAGGTCAAAAGGTCCTAGTGGACTTCCGACCTCTTCCATACAGTTAACATCGGTAGCGATAAACAACCTCGGATAAGTTGGCAATCCTCTATACGCCTACAACTTTCTCCATAATGGTTAACATCATAGTAACGCTCGATACACAACCCGGATAGGTCAAAAGGTCCTTAGTGGACTTCCCGACTTCTTCCATACAGTTAACATCAGTAACGCCTTAAACAACCTTGGATAAATTGGCAATCCTCTACTGCAACTTTTCATACAGTTAACATCGTAAGCGCTCCGATAAACCTCGGATAGGTCAAAATCCTCGGTGGATTCAATTGATCTCTTCCACGGTTAACGTCGAGTAACTTCAGATAAACAACCGGATAGGTCAAAAGGTCCTTAGTGGACTTCCACGACCTCTTCCATACGTTAACATCAAGTAGCGCTCTAATAAACAACCTTGGATAAGTTGGCAATCCTCTATAGACAACTTTCTCCATAACAGTTAACATCATCGAGTAAGCGCTGATAAACAACCTCGGATAGGTCAAAGGTTAGTGGACTTCCGACCTCTTCCATACAGTTGTCGTACGCTCGATAAACAACCTTGGATAAGTTGGCAATCCTCTATAGACCTACAACTTTCTCCATACAGTTAACATCATCGAGTAACGCTCGATAAACAACCTCGGATAGGTCAAAATCCTCGGATTCAACTCGACCTCTTCCATACGTTAACGCATCGAGTCACGCTCGACAAACAACCTCGGATAGTCAAAATCCTGATTCAATTCAACCTCTTCCACATTGCGTCATCGAGCACACTCGACAAAGCCGGATAGGTCAAAGATCCCCGTCGGCGTAACCACGTGCGGCCGGTCATCACCGCCGCCATCGACCATCTCCGTGGTTATCTCAGGCAATCTTAGCCGGTCATCACATCGCTATCGCCGGCTATCGGCGCCATTCGCCACGTCGAATACGTCCGATCCGCCGGCCATCGCGGACAATCTTCACTATCGGCGCTTGAGCCGGCCTTCTGCGTCCGTTCGTTCTTGCGCCGTCGGTAGTCAACCATTGTCACCGCTACCATCGGGTCCTTACCGCCGACTCGTCGGCAATCTTCGGTCACCACCATCATTGGTCATCGCATACCGACGCCATCCATCATCGACTAATCGACCACTTATGCCACCATCGTCGTCGTCTTCGTCAACCCAGATCTCCGTTATCGTCTCCTTCATCGCCTCCAAACCGGGACGGCGAGCCTTGGCCTCGAGATGAAATTATTCCAATGAGAGTGCCCAAACTCCCACCGGGAGGCTATGCACTCGGCTTGGTGGAGATGAAGAGGTAGAGGTTGATCCAAAAGAGTGCCCAAACTCCCATGCCTCAGAGGAGAAGAAGAGATCCAAAGAGTGCAAACTCCCACCGGGAGGCATGCACTCTAAGAGGAGAGGAGATCCAAAGGTGCCCAAACTCCCACGGGAGGCTGCACTCTGGAGAAGAGGAGATCCAAAGAGTGCCCAAACTCCCACCGGGGGGGGGCTATGCACTCTAAGAGGAGAAGAGGAGATGAGAAAGGTGTGCCTTCTCCCTTAGGGTTTTATAGACCCCAGGCAAAGCGTAAAAAACCGCTCAAAATCAAAACCAGTTGGACCCATTGCCCCGCATTTACAGTGTGGCCTTCGCCAGTACCATGTGAAATACGCTCCCATATAGCATCATGGCCTTCATGATGAGCTAGCCATGTGAAACAAACGCCCATGTATAAGGCCTTCTCGGTCATGGTCGGTCCGCAGTTCGCAGCTTGGTCCCGTGATAACCTTCTGTGAAGCCTTCGTGAACCATGTATGGCCCCTTACATAATGCTACTTCAGCAGCATATCGTGATGGTATAACTGCTGCCATGCGGCCGACCAGCGTTCGATCACGGTCGATTTCGCCCGACCAGCCGACCAGCATCCGACCGTTCACAGCGTCAGATCCCACGACCCGCCGAAGACAGTGAGTTAAGAAGCGTCTGTATGGCGACATATCTTGTAGCGTGACATGGCTATGTCATGCAGCCACGTAGCCACCCAGCGCTGCCCATGGCGCCCATGCAGCCATGAGCTCTGTTCGCTCCGGATCGATCCGTAATCTCAATCTGGCCCGTATACACATATTTGCGGTTCGCTTTACGGTTATAATATTGTGCGGTTATGAAGATCTGTTTCTCAAAATCTTGATGGACTCTCAAATTTCATTGGAGAATTTGCTATTTTCAAGTATTTGACATATATTTTTTGGATGGCGAGATAATGTCACCCAAAAAATGAACGAACGTCCTCATAAAATTAATCGATCAACGAATCTCAAGGCATTTTGAAATGCTTGATCTAATCACCGATTTTAGCAAACTTACAGCGGCCGTCGATGAGGCGAACATAAAGGCATAGTCGATCGACTCGAATCGACTGGATCGTTCGAGCATGAAAATGGATCCGATCCACCAAATGATCACCAAAAGCGACATATTTATAGTCGTCGGCTCGTCAAGGCGAATCCAACGAATCAGATCACCCAATTCGACATCATTAAGGCACCGGATCATCAAAATACACCCGTCGATGAGGGAATCGCACTGGGTCGTCAGATGGGAGTGGTTGGAGTTTTCCACGAATTTACAAGGCTGCCACTCCCAAAATCTATAAATAGAGCTTCATTCTCACCTTAGGGGACCAATCGATTGGAAGACCGAGCTCGAGAACCACCGGTCGACCTTGGCCGAGCGATCTCACCAGCCACCCAAGGTAGTCTTGGGAAGATCGGGGCTTCGCCCAGAGATCGTGAGGACTAGAAAAGACCGTTCGCTCTTTTCTCCCGAAGATCAAGAGGTTGCTCCCGGAAGATCCGTTCGCCGCTTTTGGGAAACTTCTCCTTGGGCCGGAGTTGACCGATGTATTCTACACTGAATATTGTTTCAGAAACACCTTCTTCTCCAACTAACGAGAAGCGGGGCCGTATCTTTTGAATACATAGTGAAAGTTCTGGTGCAAGGCCCGGTTTTCCTCGGGTTTTCCGTATAACCCGTGTTCATATCCCCGCTGTGTTGGATAATTTTTGAATTCTGACGAAGATCTCGCATTTTACCAATAAAATTCTCTAACACTACATATATATATATATATATATATATATATATATATATATATATATATATATATATATATATATATATGAAGATATATATGAAGATATGCTAAATGAGTCCTCAGTTAATCAAAGAATGATGATATTTAAATTTTTTTTCCCTCATACCTATATTAAACATCCGACTTTTTACGCGTGTGATTATACTAATGATATAATCTTATCTAGTGTGTTAAGCAGTATTTATACGTTTATCTTTGTATTACAAAGATATTAATTATAACAATATTGAAAGATATAATGTTTGATACATCCTCGAAAAATTCGATCAAGCGAATCTCGGGCATTTTGACTTGCCGATCTAATCACCGATTTGAAACTTACAATCAAGCGGCTCGATGACGAACATAACAACATCAAACATAGTTTGATCGAGCTCATCGACTCGGATTATCGGGCATGAAAATGGATCCGATCCGCCAAATGGTCACAAAAGCGGACATATTTATAGTCGGTCGGCTCGTCAAGGCGAATCCAACGAATCCAAGATCACCCAATTCGGACATCATTAAGGCACCGATCATCAAAATACCGTCGGTGGATCGCTCACATCCGATGGGAGTGGTTGGAGTTTTCCACAATTTACAAGCACGCCACTCCAAAAATCTATAAATAGAGCTTCATTCTTACCAAAGCGGCCGAATCTGATTCTGAGAGAGCTCGAGAAACCCGACGAGCCGACGATCCCATCAGGTCACTGGTCGTTCGAAGATCGGAGCTTCGCCTTAGGAGATCGCCTCCAGGGGTAGAAAAGACCGATTCACGCTCCTTCCTCGAAGATCAAGAGGTTGCTCAAGATCAGTTCTGCCGCTTTTGGGAAACTTCTCCCTTGGGTTGGAGTTGGGATATTGCTCGGAATATTGTTTCCCGATCTTCTCAGACTAAGCGAAGCGGGGCGCGTATCTTTGAACACATAGTGAAAGTTCTACTGAGAGGCCGTGGTTTTCCTTAACGGGTTTCCACGTATAACCCCCGTGTTCATATCCCGCTTGTGTGTTGGATAATTTTTGAGCTACGACGAAGATCTCGCATCTACCGGAATAAAATTCTCTAGCACGCAACAATGTTAATCTCAATTCATGCTCTCGAAATAATTTTGATATATTATAACAATATTTTTATATAATTGTATCTCACAATTATTATTATTTTTTTAATTATATAATATTGCATCCGCACATTAACCCTAAGAAAATAGAAGAATTTGGATACATAGTTCTTAAAATTTTATGTTAAAATAATATTGTCTCATTAGAAGTTCTAATCACATTTAAAATTCATCGATTTCATTGCCTATGCCATTAGATTTTTTATTTTTATTTTTTTTGAAAGGGTATCCACCTAACACCTCACTCTTCTTATGAGTGGAGATATCATATATTAATCCTCCGCCACAGCGTCACATTCGTCGCATGTATCCCTTGATATCTCAGGCCATCCTAGAGGAATCACTGATCCAAAGAATTACCACGCCACCCGAAATTTAGAGGCGATGGATTTATGACATTAGATGTTATAGTCGCTTGCCTACAAGCTCTCTGTTAGTCCCATCATCCGCATCATTAAAAGCGTCACTATTATTTGGCTATGAACTTGATAACATACTTATCTGACACCGATCTCATCATCTAAGTCAGCAAAGATGTCACAACTATTGTTTTTTCAGATATTCAAGTAAATTTAATTATAAATTTAAACTTTTAACTATAAAATTATGATGCCTTACACATTACACAAATGTCACAACTATTTACCAAGAGCTAAGTCATGATGCCCATCTAACTTCAATTTCCTCTCTGACCTCTAAATGCCCTCAACTGCTAGCTCTAGCCGGAGAGTGTCCAATGAGATTCGGCTAATTTTATTAGCAGAGTATTATTTTATGTAACTAACAGAGTTTAATATGAGAATATGTGAATGAAATTTTTTTAAATAATTTTCATGTTTGATCGAATTATTGATAAAAAAAAATAGTGGGGGGAATTCAAAAAGTATTAATTATTTCTGACAATATGGGAGGACTTTCAATTTTTGAAAGCAGGCATTGGGAAACTTCCAATTGGAAAAGGCATGGGATCCTGTAGGTTAGGTACGCTAAAGGTGGACTAGCTTGAAAGGTATGAAGGGTTTGTTCAGCAAAAAGACAACCAACCCATGTGAACTCCATTTTCCAACTCTAAAAAGAATAGTATTTTTATGATATATATATTTAATCTCTAAAATTTATTATTTATATAAATATCTTTTTCATGAATAAAACAACTTATATCTATTTTTAAAAAATTGTACTAATATTATTTTTTTATGTTATATTAAAATTTAGATATTAAGTATGTAAATATAATATATATATATATATATTCATCAGCAAAATTTAAAATATTCTAGATCATTCTTTTTATATAATATGACAAAAAATATTTATATATCAAAATTAATTATCTAAAAAATCAAAAAAACGGAGTGATATAATCTTTTATATATATATATATATATATATATATTGAATTCATCATCTTATTTTAAGAACTGAAGCTCCTAATTATTATATTAAGATTTGCTCATACTCAGTAGAATTATATTACATAAAATCATTCATATAGTAATCTTTTAAATTGTTAATATTTACATGTTTAATTATTTTAATTTGTAATTAAAAAATATTCAAACCTGATTTTAATATCGTACCACTTTTCTATATAAAAATTTGGAAAATTTCAATAGTTACAATACTCATAAGTGATATCTCTTATTCCAACCAAGGGTAAGCTGCCTTTCAATATGCAATATAATAATTATATTGGCATGAATATATCCACTATAATTTTAATTAGATAAATATGATGAAAAGTTTGTTTTATATCAAAAATAACTTATAATATAAATATATTTATGCCGAAATATTCTTCTCCAAATGATGAATAATAATAAATATGAATCCAAGATAAAATCCTTTACGTTCCAACTTTAATTGATTATACTTTAATTAGAATTGGTTATTCTTCAACTCTCTAATAATTAATAAAAGCCCCCTTCAACTAATTGGATGATGTTGCAAAATGATTAGAGATGGACATATAAGTATATGTCTTTATATGTCTCACTATCGAGAACCTCGTTTCAAAAAGGAGCCTTTATATGTCTCGTTATCGTAGACCTCGTTTCAAAAAAATATGCTGGCTGGGAGCTTTACTGGGACTAACTAGTAAATGACTCAAATCCATAAGTGATCTTCAAACTCAATTGTGCTCTGGAAAAATATCACAATATCATATTCGTTTAGAAGAGAAACAAAAATTGTGTTTTTCATTATGGTCTGAAAGAGCGATAATTACTTAAATATGTGCATATTGCTGGAAAAGTCAAAGGGTCAACATGCCAGGTTTTAACATCCTTTTTCAATTAGGTATGACTTCGACCTTTCCTGGAGCCAGACAATTAATTAATCATAGACACATCTTAGTTAATGGTCATATAGTGGATATACCAAGTTATCGTTGCAAACCTCAAGATATTAATATGAAGGATAAAGAAAGATCGAAAGCTTTGATTCAAAATTATCTTGTTTCATCCCTTGCGGGGAATTGCCAAACTATTTGACTATTGACTTCTTACAATATAAAGGATTTGCAAATCAAATAATAAATAGTAAATAGATCGGTCTTAAAATAAATGAGTCGTTGATCGTAGAATATTATTCTCGTCAGATTTGATTCTATCGAAAATACAAAAACAAGATTCATACCAATTTCGACTCCTTTTGCTAAAGTAAATAGAGTATCTCATGCCCTAAGTCCTTTCTCTGAAGTAGAGATCTTTTAGTATATATATATAGTTTCTCTTATTCTACTTTCTCAGTATAGCCACTAGTAGTCTCTTTATTCTTCGTAACCCTAACTAGATGAGGCTAATGAAAGTATATATAATAGACTTACAAAAATAATTTAATATAACTTTGAAAGTTAAGTGAAATTAATTTCTAACATAATTTGAAATTTTAAAAATAATAATATTTTTATCTATTGATGAAGACAAAATAACTTTAACTAATGAGCACATTATTGTTCTTCGTCATAAATTCTAAACATAGTCATTTTGGGGTCAGTTTGACACAGCTGCAGTTATACGAAAAAATAGCTGTGAAATTGATGTACGGAAAAAGGCTTTTAGAAAGGTGGTTCTGAAAAAAAGTTTAACTGTTTTGAAAACTGAGCTGTGCAGGTGCTGTGCTACAGCTATTTGCAAAAAAAAGTTACAAAACTACCCTTATAGTCATATGACATCAAGAGAGTAAGAAAAAAAATACAATTTTAGAAGTCTATACATACTCATATAGAATTTTATAGTAATGAACAATGAAAATTGAGAGAATGCAGCCAAATAAAGGGAAACTAAGAAAATAAAAAAGTGGAAACAAATGCACCTGTACATTCATTCACAATTTGAGCATACCTAAACAGATTACCAAGGGAAACCAATAGCATTCAGACAAACCCAAAACACTTTTCTAGGAAAGACGTAATTGCAAATCCAGAGAAACCGAGAGTAGTAGGTGTTACCACTCGTAAATCACAACAAATCAGGAACACTTTTCCACTTCATTCACATAAATTGAGTGATTTAAAATGAATCAAGAAATGCACTTAACGACTCGTTGCTAGGATATACATTTCTTCGCTGTCGGAGTCACGATCGATGGAACGGGTGGGAGATAGTGCTCGTCAACACAAAGGAAAGGAATAGTAGGTGGAGGAATCGAAGGTCCTTTATCATTCGATGCTCAGATCAGTGAAGTCTTAGCTCCAGTAACTTCATGTTTTATAGGTTGGAGAAAAGGGAATAGGAAATGCGAAAATGCTAAATACGGGAGATAGAAAGGGTAATGTCGTGATTTTCATTTGTTATATCGGGTTGACAATTAGGATAATTTTGGAAGAAAATTTTATGCGAAAGGCAGAATGAGATTTTGGAGCCTGAGCCTGATCAGGCATCGAGTCCCTCATTGCGAAAAAGGAAAATGCCACTATAATTTATTAGAAAACGATAATATAAAAATAGCTCCCAAATGATGGAGACTATTTTTCCCAAATGAAAAGCAGCAAAATAACTGTGTCAAACAGGCCCAAATAGTCTAACACGTCTTAGCGTGTGGCTTCAAAACTAATCATAATCATTTTCATTTATTTTTCTATGTATTTTCTTTTTTATTTTAAAAATTAGTTTTTTTGTATCTATCCTTTATGAGAGATTGATTGGACAAGCTAAAATAAAGTACAACCCATACTAGTATGCGCATTATTTTTTCTGTTTATTTATACATATTAGTTTTCACTTGTTCTATTGTATAATAATCAAAGTTATTTTTGCAATGGCAATATTTAAATCGGAGTAATAAGTAAAAAAGTAGCTTATGTGATAGTGCTGTTATTTTTTAACAAACAACACTTTATTCAAAGAATTACATTTAAGTGCCAACGAGCTATTTTCATAATTTATAACAGTGGATTGAGTTTATTTATTTAATCTCACTTAGAAACACATTTTTATCAAAAAAAAAAAAAAAACGAGCTTGCTAATCCAGCCTTCTTATTTACACCTGTAATTTTATTTTGAAGGCCTATTATTTAATAAAATACTCTAGTACGACTATTTATGTAAATTCTGCATTTTTTTTCCTAAAACAATTATTTAGGCATTTGCATTAAATCAATAAAAAGGTTAAATAATTGGAAAATAAAATCAGAATTTATAGATAATTTATTTTTAAAGTAAGAGGGCGGCGTTCTAGAGTTATGTCCTCTCTCGTTTCTTTTCCAATTCTGTACTGCTCTTGGCTTGATCTTACGCTCTATTCTTTTGCCTCCCTGGTCTTTCCCTTTCCTTCCCCCTGACCTCCGGCCTCGGTCGGGGGTCATAAACCCCCCTCCCTTCGTTCTTATGTCAACTTCCGAGTCGACCTTCTCTGCTCACTTTCCCCTTCTCTCCTCAGCTCTTCCTTCTTCATCTATTTTGAGTGCTACTCCCTCGGGCCTTAATGCCCCCAAGCGCCAGCAAAAGCCAAATCTCTATTTCTCAGCCTCGTAACTAGAAGGACCTGCTATTTTCCAGGGTTGATAAGACTAAGTCCCCTGCCCTTTCTTTTGTTCCCTGTATTTTGGACGAAGTTAGTTTCTATGAAGAAGAGCTTGCAGAAGGCCAAAAGGAATGACATATATCCCTAGTTGGCCACGTCATTGGTAAGCGACCTTTTTATGGTTCTTTGTTAGCTGCTGTTAAAAAGAAATGAAAGTTCAAAGGTAATATCGAGTTTGTCACTTTAGAAGGTTATTTTTTCCTATTCAAATTTTCTTGCCAAGAGGATTATGATTCGGTTTGGGATAATGGTTCGTGCTTTTTGAATGGTAGACCCTTCATCTTTCAAAAAATGGTCCTCGGACTTTAGACCTACCAAGAAATTTTTTTCCTATATCCCTCTTTAGATCAAACTGTCTAATTTCTCCCTTTGTTGCTAGAATGAAATAGGTTTTTCCAAAGTGACAAGCATGATTGGTGTTCCTCTCACGGTTGATAGTCTTACAGCCTCTAAATCACGAGTTACCTTTGCCAGAATATGTGTGCAGGTCAACACATCTTCTCCCCTCCCTGATTCAGTTTCAATGAATCTAAATAGACTGAAATTCAAGCAGGAGATTCTTTATGACTAGAAGCCGCACTCATTGTTGTTCCTTCTCTCATGAAGACTCCTCCTATCCTCAAAACCCCTCTAAGCCCCCTCCTCAAAACCCCTTTAAGCCCCCTCCTGTTCCTTCTCTCATTCAACAATGCTCAATCTTTCTTTGTTACTTGTGTCTATGCTCATAATGATGCATATGATCGAGGCCACAAGTGGAATTCAATTAGAGAAAATTTCTCTTATATGTCCTCCCCGTGGATTATCATGGGTGACTTTAACTGTGTGCTCTATTGTAATGAAAAATAGGGCGGCAATCCCATTCCTACTAGCAGAACTCTGAATTTCAAGGAGTGTATTCAGGACTGTGAGCTTCTTGATATCTCTAGCTATGGCCTCTTTTACACTTGGTTTAACCAACAATAAATGAATACAATCCATTCAAAGCTTGATAGGGTGCTTTATAATATGTCCTGGGTTAATGAATTCCCCTCCTCCTTCTGTAGAATTCACCCTCCTTTGTCCTCAGATAACTCTCCTATTATCTCTTTTCTTCAACATCAATATACTTCTCATCATAGATTCCTTTTCAGGAATTATTGGACTACTTTTCTTGAATTCAATAAGGTGGTTAGCTTGACATGGAATCAATTCTCATCAAGAGATCCCTTATATATTTTTTTTCTAAGAAGCTCAAATACACTAGGGAGGCTCTCAAAAAGCACACTTGGCATTCCTCCCCTTTGTGCCATCAATTTTCTTCTCTCAATTGGGGAAGGAGAATGCCCTTCTTATGTTAGGCAATGACCTAACAACTAGCTTCTAGCGTCAAATGTTCAATTTATTAATGAGAGATATAGTGAGTTGGTTACTAGAGAGAATATGTGGGCTAAACAAAGGGCTAAGTCCCCATTAGATGACACACTCAGATGACAACCTCAAATTTTTTTATTGCTCCATCAATGAAAGGAAGAATTCTAATCTTATTCTAGAAATTCACACTAAGAAGGGTCCCATTTTTGATCCAGACTGAATGATTGAGGCTCTATGCAAATTTTTTTCTTCTCTCTTTAACACTAGATGTCATGATAGATTGAATGTCCATGATGTCCCTATTGGGAAGTCCCTCTCCAATGAGCAAGCTTTCGATATTACTATGATAATCACTGATCAAGAAATCTTCTCTGCCCTTCATAGTATATATGGGAACAAATCTCCTGGATCCGATGGTTTCAACTCCAAGTTTTTTATTCATTATTGAGATATCATTGGTAAAGAGTTCCTTCTATCCATACACTACTTTTTCAAAACCCAGAAGCTTCCTAGAATATTCAAACACGGTTTGATTATGCTTATTCCAAAGATTAAACATTATAGTTCTATCTTTGACTTCAGACCGATCTCCTTATGGAACACCTTCTATATAATTATTTCTAAAATCTTGGCCAACAGGTTGAAATCTGTTATGTCGTCTATCATTCATTCAGCTCAATCGGTTTTCATTAAAGGGAGAGATATTGCGGATAATATCGCTCTAGCACATGAACTATCTAATGATTTCAGTGCTTCCAACAAGTCTGATATGTTCCTAGCAAAATTTGATCTTAAGAAAGCTTTTCATTCTATTAATCGAGAGTCTATTATCCACAGACTTGTTCATAAGAGTTTTCCTCCAATATTCATTAGTTGGATCTCTGCATGTATCTTTTATGTCCCCCTTTCCTTAGTTCTAAATGGAGAAATCGAAGGGTTTTTTTTTTTGACCAATGGCCTTATGCAAGCTTGCCCACTTTCTCCATTATTATTCACTACGGCCATGGACTCTCTCTCCTGCTTGCTGGATAGGGATGTTAATCTTAAAAGATACTCCCCATTCTCTCATGGGCATTATCACATCTCTTATATTATATTTACCGATGACCTACTGATAGTGGGTAAAATCAACCATACCACTACCATCTCTCTTAAGCAGAATCTGGACACCCTTGCTGCTTACACTGGTTTAGAAGTGAATAGGAATAAATCCAAAATTTATTTTTCTAACCATTAGGAAGGCTGTAAACTATTTTGCAGGATTCTTAATGTTGAGAAAGGATCATTCCCTGTCAAATACTCGGGCATCCCTTTGGTTGCTGGTTCCCTCAAATCTGCTAATTTTGATTCACTTCTTGATAAATTATTTGTTTGGCTGGCTGTGTGGAAATCTAAGTTCTTTTCCTTCGGTGGTAGATTTTAATTACTAAGGTCTTCAGTTGATGGCTACCTATCCTACTAATTTCGATTAGTTGCGGTTCCTAAATGCATTCTCAAGAAAATTTCTTCCTTCTCTGTCAAGTTCTTCTATCACAGTGGGGAGTCTAAGAAGATCCATCTTATTTCATGGGCCAAAACCACCCTTCCCCGTGACAAAGGTGGCACTGGCCTCCTCTCTGCCTCTTCTCTGAATCTCCAGTACAAAACAAGAATTCTCAGAAAAATGCTTAATATTACTTATACCTTGGCTCATTGGCTAGCAAACAAGTATGGTTCTCCTTGGAATAACTCCACCAGATTACCACCCCTTTAAAATGAACTCAAACTCTGTAACTCGCTTTAGGGAGAACATAAGCTTTCAAATTGGTAATGGGGATCATCCCTATTTATTCTTTGACCCTTAGGCCTCGGGTATTTTCCTGTTTAAGACCCTTGGACCTAGTTGTTTTGCTTTATTTGATAAACCCATCTTTTCTACTCTTAATTCTATTATCTTCAATGACAATTGAGTCTTATCGGATAACCTCAAATTGAGAAACTCTCAGTGCTATCATAGCATCAAGCAGCTCCCTCTTAGTTTGTTGATGGATGTTGTTTGTTGGAAGGACAACAAGCTTCTATCTAACTCTAAGACTTTCTATTTTTTCCCACCATTGTGGATTGGTCCAAGGAATTTGGTTCAAAGGCTTTAAAATTAATCATGCACTTTTCTGTTGGATGGCCTACCAAGGTGGATTGAAAATCTCCGATGTCCTTTCGTCGAGGCATAGGTGCAGGCTCCGAAAATACGCCACCAACCTCTTTGATGAAAAGAGTAGTTTAAAGATGTCGTTGTAATTTTCAGAAGGAAGATGAGATAGTATATAAGACACTACCCGGAAATTTCTTCCTTATTTGGTGAGGACTTTAGATCTGGTTCCAGGTTTTCTATAGGCACAAGCCCCTATAGTTAATTACCCCTCTCAATAAGTGAGAGAGAATTTTCGATTAAGGCTAGTCATTAGGTCACTGAATGCATAATGTATAGTAGCAGGGTGTAGATTTTCAAAATTTAAGATATGAAATTCATCATTATAGCTTAAATCAGATGGTTGGGGGAATGATGACGTGCCCGATCTAGATCCCATGGTTTCATCATCCGCGGCTCCCTAGTCTACTTAGTCGGAGGTCGACCCAACCATGTAAGGATCCTCATCGATTACATGGGTTATGTCATCCAAGAAATCCTTGTAGACCTGGGGTGGTGTTTGTCTGAGGAGACAATTTTAAGTCTACCTTAACTGACAGAGGGCTATTTGCCCTATCAAGTATACCCTCTGATTCACAACTCAAAGGGCAGAGCCATTGGGGAGCATATGGGTTACGGTCGTGATCGTAATATAATAGAGTCTGACCGCCAAACCACCGACAGAGAACTCGAATCGCTTCATCTATGGAGCCTACGCTAAGTCACGCAAATGAGGACACAGCCACGCCCCATCGGCAAGAGATTGATTGAGAGTGAACATAGCAGAATACTTGATTTGATATTGGCTCTTTTGTGAGCTAGAGTTTTCTTAATTTGTCACCCTTGATAAACAGTTGCGGAAGGTGGATAGATTGAATTTGATTTAAGCTTTTAATGATAAGATTCCATTTAAATAATTTTTAGATTGACACTCAATTTGAGTTAATTTGATTAATTTGGATATATTTAAGAGCTTTAGATCCTATCAACTCTGTTTAGCTGCTAATAGAGGATTAGATTTATTGTCATCTCATAGAATTAATTTCTTAGACATTTCACTAATTTGAAACTATTATTATATGTTATTAGATTTTGTTAACCTCGACCTAATCCTATGATTAAATCGGGAAGTAACCCGCACAGCATCCTCAGTCACTTGAATTTAGGCATTCAGCATAGTGTCGAGGCACATGCTGGTGTCTTTAAAAATTTAAGTAGTTTTTATTTTGTTGAATTATGAAATTGATTTTGTATTTTTATTTAATTCCAATTTTAGCCTACGCAGCCTTTTCAGACATTAAAATTTACACTTGAAAACTCTATGTCCGAGCACATGCAAAAATTTATAGCTTAGCTAATTTCATCTATTAATGAAATTCTCGCTCTTGAAAATCATAATTAGGATGAAATTCATTAATTTTTGATTAAAGAAGGCCCTATGATTTTTGTAGATTTTGATTTAGTATCATCTTCTGTCTGCTTGAACAAAGGATTACAGATCCGGTGGCGAAGAAGACATTTTGGTTTAGATTGCAGTTTAACACACTACTGACACTTAGTTTACTTGTTGAGTTTTTACATTTCTCCCGATTTGATTATGCTCAATTTACATCAATTTTGACAAGTTATGCCGATTTCAGTATTTGTTGCTTTAGCTCTACTCATGTTTATCAGCTAGGATAGGAATCACCTCCACATTCGTATAAGAATTATTAAACTCACTTTGGATTCATCCTCAGATTTTGAGTTTGTTATGAGTTTGGCATTAGCCCTTTTTTTTTATTTGACGCTATTAGAGTTTGTGAGTTTAATATTAACCTCTCCCAAATTTTACTTAGATTTTAAATGAATATTCTATTCTTTCCAAGATTTGTTTTAAAGGCTCCCCCTTTTTTTATTTGACACTATAAAATTAGCTGCAGATTTTCTTACTTAGCGCTCCTAAATTAGCCCATTTCATTCTCCCATTTTTTTAAGTCAAAAGATTTGATGAAATTTCGGCAGCCTCCCGACGTCATCCCCGCAGTCACATTAGGGTGTTTTTTGTTCTTACGGTGAACGAAGTGGTGTCTTTATGACACCACAACTGCCTTTTTTCATCTCATCGCGTCTCTGAGCACAACGAGACCTTCAAACCTGCAAAGAATACATATAATACAATATATAATCACCCTCCCTTTTTTTCTAAGTCTGAAAATTAAATAAAATTTCTACAGCATTTCGCCTAGGGGGAGCAACATCTAACAACTGGTGGCTTACTCGGTATGCCCTGCTGAGCGTAGTGAGCGGTGTCTTGCGACACCACAGCCTATTTTTTCATCTCGTCACGCCCTGCTGAGCACAACGGGGTCTTCAAACCTGCAAAGAAACACATATATATGTATATATTCACATTCACAAATTTGCATGTTCGATATTTTGCGGCGCTGCTAGCAGAGCAAAGGAACGGGTCTGCATCGATTGAGAATGCAAGGTAAGGGGTGCGACGCCGAAAATCAAAAGAAGAATTCGTCTGCTGACGATGTTCTTCCCCGATTTGAAACGCAGTGAAAGAGGGACAGCTAGAGCGAGGGAGTACGACGCCGAAAATCGAATGAAGAATTTACCTGCTGACAATTTTCTTCCCATACGGCCTAAAATGAAGGCTAAAGCAGGAGTGTGGCAAAAAATCGAAGGAAAAAATTTGTCTGCTAACGATTTTCTTCCGATCGACACAAGAAAACAGACGAAAAGGTTACGGGAACGTGGGATGGATTAGAACGGGCCAATAAAGCTGACGCCATGCGCAAGTTGGGGTCGAAAACGGTCACGGTGGTAGGGGTTGGAAGGATTCTGAACCAGACAGTCGACGGTTGGCACGGTGTCGCGACAATGTTTCGGGACGTCAAGGAGACGACGAGGCTGGCGCAGGTCCGGGATCCGAATGCAGGTCGGCAGGAGACGACCTGAGGCTGGTTTATGGGTTTGGTGGGATTCCAGAAGGGGCTTGCTGAAGCCAGCGCAGAAGCCGGGTTGCGCAGTTTCAAATGTGACTGCTCGATCAATGACGTCGACCGCAGACGGCCGCAGGTGTGGGAAGAAGACACGCCAGCAGAGCCAATGCCTGCTGCAGACGCTGGATGCGGGTTGTAGGACGCAGAGCGAGGAGGGCTTTGTGCTGTGGCTCTGCTTAAGACTGGTCGCTGAGATTGCACCGACGCTTATGGACGGTCGACCGCTGGAACATGACGTAAGGCGGTTGGACAGCCAGAGCATGTGGTTTCTGTGTGGGTACAGTTTGGCCAGGATCTGGAGGAACACCTAATCAGGAGTATGGCAGGGCGTGGATTTTATGCAGAACGGAAGAAAAAATCGAAACCAAGAGATAATCTTGAAAAAGGGGGAGGATTACCTTATGTGCAGAGAAGGGAAATCATGAGAGAGAAATGTGAGAGAGAGTCAAAGGAAGTCTCTAGAAGAAAAGAAATGGGGAGGGAATTAGAGGGAGTTTTTTTTTTTGCGAAAATAAAAGGGAGAAATGGGGGTGATTTGGGATTTTTTAATAAATTTTGAATTTATTAAATATTTTAAATATGGATTTCGTGTTGATAAATATACATAGTCAATATATATTGATTTAGGATAATTCTATTATTCTAAATGCAATGGTTCTGTCCGTTTCGCGATCGGAGGCCGTTTGGTTCGAGTCGACGCCAAATGGAGTCCATTTCAGCTCGAAATGTGCGTCGCCGCTTTTGCTCACTCGATTTTCATGCAGACTCATTCGAATTAAGTGCGAACAATCTTATTTGATATATTTCAGCATTTTGAAGTCAATGGTATGATCAATTTTATGAACGGAAGTCATTTGACTTGGGTCGGTGCCTCCTAACCTCGATATGCGTACAGGCGCGCTGACGACTCGAGCGCTTGATCGGTTGTTTATTAAGTTATGCAATATTTATATCCTAATCAATTTTGATATTTTGAATGTGATGACAAAGTCTGTTTGTCAATCGGAGGTCATTTGGATTGATTTTGGTGACATCTAGTGTATTTTAGCCTCGATTTGCATGCTACTACTTCAAATCATTCGATATTTGTACAGACTCATCCAAATTGAGTGCAGACAGTATCATTCGATAGATTTCAATATTTTGAAGCTAATGATATAATCAATTTCATGAACTAAGGTCGTTCTTACATCATCGTTGCTTCTCGACTCTGATACACATGTCGACACATTGATAGCTCAAGCGCTTAATCGATTAATCGTTAGATTTTTTAATATCTATATTCTGATCAATTTCGATATTTTGAACGCAACGAAGAAGTCTGTTTATCGATCGGAGGTCATTTCGATCATTTTTGGTGATGTCCAGTGCATTTTGAACCCTGATTTGAGCACTATCCCTTTCGAAGTCCGTCGAATTCAGTTTGTGAGCTTGACTCGACTTATGGCACGTACGTGGAGGTCAACAAATGCCCCCCAATAAATGTGATTCGTGTATGAAGTGAGTCACGTTTGTTGAAAACTAGTTGACCATTTGGGCTGGCCATAGAGCTTGAATCATTTTAGCTTGGATTGCAATAGCTTAAAGAGCTTTTGATAGGATTTGTTATTAGTATGCTGCCCTATTCTGACATGCTAACTGACGGGCTTGACCGATTTTTCAAAATCGACTTATTATATATATAAGAGTTCTTGCACCATCTACTATCTACTTCAATGGCTTTACTGAATATATCTTTTTTTTATGTCATTGCATATTTGAGTCTCCTCCAACCCTAGCTTCATGCTTGGTTGGGTTTGATGGAGGAATTAGTCTGCTTGTTTTGATGAAGGACTCCGCTAAGGAATTGGTTTATCCATGCTTTGAGCTTGGCGGACTTGATGAAGGACTGACTTGATTTATCAACATTGGCTTGTCAGGAAGTGTATGTATGCCATGAACCTTGTGCTTGCTGCTTTGACAGATTCGTTGAAGGATACATACATATGACCCAGCCTTCCGACTTATATAGGGTCCATGTTGAGTTATTAGTCTAGCAACGTGTGCTTTAACATACTGAATAATCACAAAATTCTTCTAGTTTGGTCATCGACTTTGTATGAACTATGGAATTACTTCCTCGATTCTATGCTTTATGCTTTGACGGATTTGATGAGGAGATAGGCTTTGATCTGTGCTTTGAGCTTGATCAGGTCATTTGAGAATAGATTGAAATATCATCTTGCAGGTAATATAAAGATTGATTTGAGGTAGCCCTGAATTGAGCATTTCCTCAGATTGCCTTGATCTATCGATCAAGTAGAAAGATCTCTTGGATCCTAATTGTTTGTAATCACTAAGCTGGATCTAGTTTGAGATTGAATAGCTATCGTCATTGGACTGATGAGCAGGGGCTCTTTCACTACTGCCTTTTCTTACGGCTTGTTGAGTGAGGAGAGTGTCAGCAACTCGGCCATATTTGGGCTTGTTGAGTTCGACCTTTAGGACCTACTCGAGTCTTTGACTTAAGCTATAGTGGGTTAGTGGTTTTATCATCAGACTGACGAATGAGGGATCTTTCACTGTGGCCTTTTCTTGTGGCTTGTTGAGTGAGGAGAGCGTCAGCAACTCGGCATTTGTGGGCTTGTTGAGTCCAACCTTTAGAACTCATCTTTGTCCTAGACTTTAGGATATAGAGGTTGATGTTTCTCCAGCCTAATTGATTGAAGCTTCCGAAATCGGGAGTTCTTCTGACTTTATCTCCAGAATTTGGCGAATCTGAGAGATAATTTTCTTAACATTTAAGGTTGTCCTTTCATGTGTAGAAATAGATTCTTTTTATTTTTGCAAGACCCTGCAACTTTAACGGTAACAATTAGGGATGTATTCAGGGATTTTGGCATAAAGCTCGATGTCCACCTGAATCAGAATATATTTGAGGATCTCGTCTTATGGCACGATATCAACTCAAATGAACTTAATATAAATTAAAAAATGCCCCTTATCTTGCAGGGGGAATTCTAAAGTATATTTAGAAGAATTTTCAAGATAAAAATATACAAATACATCTATATTTGAATTGATATACTTTAAAAGAGATTTTAACAAACAACATTGATTTCATCTGTATATAAAAATCTAAAAATGCCCCCTGTGTAATTGAGAAATTTTCACGGAAAATATTTTCATCTAGAGTATGTTTATTTAGGGCTCTCGGCATGAAACACGATGTCAACCTAAATAGATATACTAAAAAAAATGCCCCATGTCTTGCAGGGGGATTTCTATTGTACATCGAGAACGTGGTCATCAAGTATAGTATTTTTTCAAGTATAGGCCATTAATTGGCGGCATATGTCTTTCACCATTTAGGTTGATGAGTTGATATGCCCCTCCTTTGTATACTTTTTCAATGAAAAAAAGGGTCTTCCCAATTATACTCAAATTTGCCACCAAATTTTCGATTGAGGATAATTGGTCTTCTCAGCACCATGACCAATTCTCCTTTTTGAAATGTTTGAGGCTGCACCGTATGGTCAAAAGCTCTAGACATCTTTGCTCGATAGACTTCTAAATTTTGATGAGCTTGCAATCTAACTTCATCAAGCACGTCGAGTTCCTCCATTCTCAGATGAGCATTTTGATCTTCAGTTAGATTGTATTGGATGGCTACTCAAAGTGAAGGCAACTCAACGGTAAGAACTGCTTTCAGCCCAAATACCAATGAATAAGGAGTGGCCTTAGTTGGTGTCTTGTAGGTAGTTCTATATGCCCATAGAGCCTCTAATAGCTTGGTATGTTATTCTCTCTTATTTTTAGTAAGAATCTTCTTGAGCAGCTTGATTAATGTCTTGTTGAAGGCCTCTGCCAAGCCATTTGCTCTTGAATTATATATTGAAAAATACCACCAATCAATTTTGTGTCGATCGATGAATCTATAAATCTTTACACTTTTAAAGGTTGTGCCGTTATCAAAAATTATTCGACGTGATACTCCAAATCTATAGACTACATTATGCGTGAAGAAGTTGATCACTCAATCAGCAGTAACTTCTTTAAAAGGAGTAGTCTCAGCCCACTTAGAGAAATAATCAATCGTTGTTAGGATAAGGCGATGTCCAGCTGACGATGGTGGATCGATTGGTCCAATTATATATGTACCCCAACATTCAAATGATCAGGATGCTATTGTTGGGTGTAATGAATTTGGAGGTTGATAGATGATATTTACATGTACTTGACACTCATGACACTTCTTAGCGTGATTAATACAGTCTCTCACCATAGATGACCAATAATAACCCATTCTTTTGATCTTTACTGTCATCTTGGGATCTGACTGATGTGCACCACAAAGTCCTTCATGAACTTCAACTATCACTTTGCCAGCTTCATCTACACCTAGGCATCGTAGCCACATTTGTTCAAAAGATCTATGATATAAAGTGTTGTTGACGAAAGCATAGTGTATCATTCTCTTTTCGATTTGAGCTGTTAGTGATTTATTACTTGGTAATTTGCCTTCTTTAAAATTGTCGATGAAGGCTTGCCTCCAATCACGTGACTCTTCTGCAACAAAGGCTTCACACTGCTTTTCTGAGGCAATGTCATTTTTAGCTCTTCTCGGTACAACTTCTTGTTGATTTTGGGGAGTATGAGGAACAACTTGAGTCATATCCTACTGTGTTATATTTGGTAACATTTCTATCTACAGGGATTGATACTTCATCGGCTCTAGAACTCATCGAGTAAATATGCCGATCATGACATAATCAACATTCATACTTGTCATTTCCTTAACTAATTTTGCCAAGCAATCGACTTTGCTATTCTCGGATCGAGAGACTCGAGTTAGCGTGATATTTGATATCTACTTTATTAACTTGAAAACCCGGTTGTGATAAAAGCTAACTCAAGCTTGTTGATTTTATAGATGTCAAGTACTTGATTCATAATAAGCTGAGAATCGCCAAAGATGTGTAGATTTTGAATGCCTATGAAAATAGCTTCTTCAAGACCTGCCACCAATGCTTTATATTAAGCTTCATTATTAGTTCTTGCCTCAGTCAATCCATATGATCGTCTCATTATACCTCCTTCTGGTGTTATGAAGATGATATCAATTCATGCTCTTACTCTTGGAAAACTTAGATGTTGGACTTGTTTAATCGATGAGGCCCCATCGAAGTACATTTCTCAAATTTATAATTTTTCTCTTTCATGAATGAGCATAATTTGCTCATCAGATAAATCATCATTAAGAGAAGAGTCCGTAGGGATAGGATGTGTAAGCAAAAAATCTGCTAAGACTTGTCCCTTCATTACTTTCTACGGAACGTATGTGATATCAAATTGTAAAAGCAATACTGCCCATCTTTCCAAGCGACCTGTCAATGCTGGTCTTATCATCAAGTACTTCAGTGAATCGATCCTTGAGATCAGTGTAATATTATAAGATAACATATAATGACGAAGCTTTTGGACTGCAAAGATCAATGCTAAATAGTGCTTCTCTATCGGAGAGTATCTCATTTCTACTCCAATTAATCTTTGATTGATATAATAAAGAGCATTTTCTTTGTATTTTTCATTGTGTTGTGCCAACAATCCCCCGAGGGACTCTTTTAACGCAACTGTGTATAGAATGAGGAGATTCCTAGGAATAGACCCTACTAGGATTGGTGGATTTAACAAGTAGCTTCTAATGCTATTGAAGGCTTCTTGGCACTCTTTGTCCCACTTGAATAGAGCATCCTTCTTCATTAATCTTATGAATGGTTGACAGCATCCTGATAGATTTGATATGAACCGGTGAATGAATGCGAGCTATCCTTGTAAAGAACAAAGCTGACGCAAACTCTTCGGTGGAGGCATCTCCACAATTATCTTGATTTTAGCGGGATCAATTTCAATACCTCTGTGACGTACAATGTGAGATCATATATTTTTAATTCTCTCTAGTACAATTCTCAAGTCTCCGAAGTAGTTTTCACGATTTAGGCTATTCACCACCAAATCGTCGACATAACATTTCACCTTTTGATGAATCAACTCATCGAAAATACGTGTCATGACTCTTTGGTATGTAGCTCTAGCATTTTTCAAGCCAAAGGGCATGACTGTATAGCAATAAATGCCAATAGGTGTTTTGAACGATGTATGTTTTTCATCTTTAGATGCTATTTTGATTTGGTTGTATCCTGACGATCTATCCATGAATGAGAACAAGTCATAATTGGAAGTGCTGTCCACTAATAGTTCTGATATGGGAAGTTGGGCACGCCTTATTTAGGTCCCAGAAGTCAATACAGAGATGGATTTGACCGTTCTTCTTTCTAACTGGGACAACGTTGACTATCCAATCTATATACTTCTCCTCCCGGATGAAGCCTGATTTGATTAGCTTATTAGTTTCTACAATCACCTGTTCTTCAATCTCTAATCTCATTCACCTAGGAGCTTGCTTAACAGGCATTGCATCTGGTTTGATAGCTAGTTTATGAACTGCTATATCAGGGGATAAGCCTGACATTTCAGAATATGTCCAGGCAAAGAAATCCCTGAATTCACAAAGTAACATTTTCAGCTCTTCAACTTCTTCACCAGGCAGAAGGGCACTGACAAAAGTTGGATGGGGATCATCTTCAGCTCCTAGGATGACTTCTTTAAGTTCATCCATAGTAGCTATTTGTCCACCATCTTTAAGCTCTTCAGGTGCGGGCTTGGCTTCCACTTCTTCCTTATTTTAGGAAGAATTTCATGGGAATCATCTTCTTCATCACTATGAGTTTCTACCTCAGCTTATATTATATTATAATAGGCTCTATCTTAATGAGATTTGTGGATGAACCCCAGACCTTTAATGATAAACTTATCACTTCTCTACGATGCTTGAGGACTTCTTTGGCTCCACATTTTGTTAAAGATTTGAGACCTATATTTAGCAATTCCCATATGAACTCCAAGCTTATGCATCATTCTTCACAACTTCTGCGGATAGTATATTGGTATTCTTGTTGCCACTATCTCATCATAATTTTTATGTTGAGTAGGCTGTTCAAAATCTTGAGGCTGAGACTCTTCAGATTTGTAAAATAGAGTTCTCTGTCTCACTCAACGACACATAAAAATGTTATCAATTCTTCAAAATTATGAACTGGAGTGATTTCTTTGAAGCACTATTGAGGGATGTATAATTTTGAGTGAGTCATCCGACTCCAAGTGAGTTATCCTCCTTGATGATATCGAACTCTACTTTCATAAGTAGATTCAAAATCATAGTCTGAATCAGACTCACTTATTTCATACTCTACTTTTCTTGAGAGCTTATAAGTTCCCTTAGGTTTGACAGGAATATCTTCTTCTTCTTCTTCTGTGTCACTCCCCAAATGAGAAACTAATTTTCTTGATTTAGGTGCATAAATAAGCATTTTAGGGAGAGTCGACATTGTCTTCTTTCTTCCTCCTTACCTCTGCTCTTTCATTTTATGAAATTGCTCTTCAGTTGCTGAAGTGGATGCTACCGCTTCAAGAGGCTTTGCTGGCTTAGGCTCTTTGAGGATGAAGTATTTTGCATCTTCATAGATTTTTGCTTAATTGACGGAGAATGATTGTAGGTTACCGAGAATTCTGAATTCTTCTCCATCTTTTAGATACTTTATACATTGATGCATAGTTGATGGGACCATGTCATACTCATGCAGCCACGGTCGGCCCAAGAGAGCTTTAAATAATGTATCAGCATCGATTACATGAAACTTAGCTTCTGTATATAAATCCTTGAATTTGAGTGGGAGAATAAAAGAACCTAAAGTTTTCTGCTCTTTTTCATTGAATCCATGAACCATCAATTTATCTCTCCCAAGATATTGGATATCGAGTGATAATCCTCTCAATACCTTTAGAATCATAAGATTGATACACGATCAATTAATATTCACCGATGACATCGCCGCAGTAACACAGAGGACGGTTGTGATCTGACGTTCCCAACATAAGAACCTCTTCAGAAAATGTGATTACTGGGAGATCTTGAGTTTGCAATGCTTCGATCATGCATTTCTCAGCAAAGCAAGCTTCATAACTCTCCGGATCTTCGAGAGCTTGTATCAAAGTTTTTCGGAGGTCTTTTGACATCAAGAGAGTCTCATACACACTCAATTGTGTAGGGATCTTTCTCAGATATGATAGAATATTATAATCTATTTTCTCGCTCGATTTAGGCTTTGCTCTAGGATTTTTGGGAATGATATCTTCATTGACTTCAACTTATTTGCCTTTATCTTTATTTGCATTTCCCTTCTTTGATGAAGGTGTAAGACTTTACCACTTCTCAATTAAACTTGAATAACTTTGTCTCACTCAGATTCTTCTGAAGAGGTGGTTTCTTTAAATTTTTCTCTTATTTTGGAAGATTGGCCAAGAGGGTTAGACTCATTTTTCAATGTCATATGTTTCATACATGATGATATCGATGAGTATGACTCTTTTTCGTCGGGAAAACATAGATCTTCATATGAACTGTTATTGTCTTGTTGGGTCATTAAACAAAATTCAGAAACTAGCTCCTCAGGCTCTTCTTGCTTTCCTGATAGAAATTTTGACGAGTTGGTCGAGTTTGTATGACTACCCTTATCGTCTTAGAGTAACCGATGTTGAAGAATATCTGACATCACACAGATGATTCGACATGTCTCTACCGGACAAGGCTCACCATTATCTTCTTCATCTGATTCAGCAATGTGAAGTTTAAGCATGAAGTCTGCAAGCCTAAATGGTTATCTTGTCAGATGGTGATACTCCTCTAGATTGTTAATGATCTTTTGAGTTATAGTTCTCTCCTTGATATTCTTTTTCTTAGCCAGCTTCTTTGATTTATAAGGCTTGCATTTAGTAGACTGCTTCTCATGCTGTGATGAAGCAGCATTATCAGAATGCCGTTAAGAAGCCCAAATACTGGTTCAGGCATCTCTCTTAAGTCCAATATAGGTTCAAGCGGTGATTTCCACTTAACACTAGGGACGTCTCTTAGTTGTTTCAGCATCTTCATGGTCTATTTGGAGACTACTGTTTGTCATTCTTCAGTCTGAACTACTTTCTCCTTCTGTTTGTCTTTACTGGATGATACAAAAGAGGACGTAATCATTCTTGTAGACTCTCTTTTAGGGTTGACTAGAATACTGTCGGATAATATAAATTCACCTCGTTGATACTTTCTTTCTAGCCAATCTTTGAAGACATAACAGTCTTCGATAGGGTGACTAATTATTTGATGATAGGGATAGTAATTTAGATTACTGACTTGATCAGCTTCTTTGGGCCTTGTGATTTCTGGTAATTGTAAACCAACTTTGATTGCTTGTCGAAATAATTTAGCCACACTGTCCTTTCTAAAAGAATATTCTTTATTCATCTTTTCCTTAAGAGATGGCCGCATTCGCTCATCATCTCTTATTACTTGTTTTGAACACTCCCCACCACTTGGAAAAGTTTGAGGTTTGTTATTATCTTCTAGTACAAATTTTGGCTATGGATTAGAATAAGTAGGCTTTTTATCCTTATCATCATTGTACACCTGCTGCTTTCCTTTATCCATGTTGTATATCACCGCCTTTTCATCATTTGAGCTATAGGAAGCGGAAAGACTTTCGTTTCTTCTTGAGTCTGAAGGTTTATTTCTCTTTGTTTTATCTGGATAGACTTCAGACTTAGGGCGATTCAACTTTTTGAATTTAGCCACCCTATTAAGCAAGTTCTGGAATGTTGCAATCGATGTCATGCACAGAAATGGTATCATTTTACCATCTATATTGTCCATTAGCAATTAGATTGCATGTTCTTCTTCCAATTGTTGCTCGCACTTCATACTTAGGTTGCGCCAATGACTTATGAATTTTATCACTGACTCATCTTTCCTCTTTTTCAGCAAGGCAAGGTCAGCGATTATGATTTTCTCGGTTGCATTAGCGAACCTCTTCACAAATATGGTCTCTAATTCAGCAAAAGTTTTAACTGAATCATTTGGCAGTTCAGCATACCATTCGAAAGCAATTGAAGTCAGGCTACTGGCAAATTGATGGAAAAGTATTGCATCGTTCCCTCCTGTATTACCACAAGTAGTCTTAAATTGAGTTAGATGTTACTTTGGATTACCAAGCCCGCTGAAAGTATTGAATTTTTAAAGTAACCTTCGTACATTACACTTGGTCATTGGGTAAGGCGACTTACTCACACCTTTTCACCGCTCGAGATATATGATCTTTATCTTTTCATTGATTATTGTTTCTAACCGAGAAATTGTACGCTTCGTGTTAGCCATATATTTTGAATTATTGGTTGGAAAGGTGTTTGGTTAGCTTCATCCCTTACATCATGCATAGCATGTCCTGTAGGAGCTTGAGGTACCACAATAGTTGGTGGTATAGAAGCTGTATTGTTAGCTACATGTTGGTTAGCAGATAAAACAAGTGTTGCACTTGATATGATATTCTTCTATAACATCTCCATCATGATGTTTATTTGTACCATCATATCATTCATTTGGGTACCAAACTGTGCAATCTCCTTATCTTTGGCCTCCATTTGACGCTGCATTTCTCTTTGCTCTCTAGCTAGCGCTATGGAGTCAATCAGTACAGACTCTTCCTCTTCTTCTACTTCTTATTGGTGTTCTGCTCCTTGCTCATTTTCAGGGGGAGAACTTGACCGCCTCTTCTGTGTATTTGTAGACTTGTTGTTGTCAGACAATGACGTTGATTATAAAAGCGTGTACCAGGCTGATCATTTTTTATTTTAACCATATAGACAACTTCGACACCCATGATTTCTTTCTCATTTTGATCTTCTTCTTCTTCTTCTTATTCAGAAAAAATCGAAGATCCATCTTCTATTTGCTTCTGCGAAGACTCTTCTTCATAAGCATCAAATTTAGGTTCAGGTTTCCTGAGTTCGTGTTGATGCTGATGGTGCTGAGCGGAGAGTTCATCTATATCTCTGACCATATAGATGACTTCTATTTTCACAAAATCTTCTTTATTATTTTATTCCTGTACACGAATTTTTGATCTATGTTTCCAGTGGATCTCTGGTTCAATGTGCGGAACAACCACTTCTTCTATTAAAGGACCACGATCAACATCAACATTCTCTTGTAGGGGTGAAACTGATCAGTGATGGGATCCCCTAGAGGATTCTCCAGGGTGTCGACCATCATATCTTTCATCATTGATATCCCTTCTTTTGGGTATCCACTTCTGATGAGTTGATTTAGAGGTGGATTTCTGAGTATATATATTAGATGTCACACCCCTTCTATTACTCAAAGTTTCATTATGGGGCATTGGCCTCCATATTTGTTTACCCTTTCGTTGGGACCTTTCGACAGCGAATTCTTGGATATGAGGTCTAAGTGTCACTCTCCGATGCTCACCATGCGAAGCGTACTGAGCTCACTGGCTAAGAAGAGATTGCAATTTTCTTGACGGCACTTCAGCATTTTCCCTCACCACAAGCCTTTGAAATCTTCTTTTTATAAAGCCTCTGTCCTTGGGTACCTTGAGAACTTTATGTATCCTAGCATAAAGTATTTCAAGCTATCTCCTCTGTGGTGGTGGAGCTTGATGTGGTTGATTCTTCCAGAAAGACTGTTTTATTTCTCCAGTAGAGCTATTCCTCTTTACCCACTTTAGATTGTCAAAGTTATTGTCGGAAAGAATACTTACTTCCGACAGCAGTATCACTTGCTCACTAGGTCATTCAAAGGGGATGTTGACTCACCTGCTTACTTCTTCTCTCTTAACTGTCATGAGGAAAGCTTCATGATCATGCTTTCTGTACCAGATTTAGTAGGCACAACAAACCGTAATTAATGAGGAATTAAAGACACTATTTGTCCCTTGACGATTCTTTTCATCATGAGAGCTTCGATTGACCTAGCCTCTGAAACGAAGTTCTCTGGGAGAACTCTTAGTAGCCGTTGAAGGTCATTACATGGTTAGAAGAGTTTGAACGAGGCCTTCCAAAGATGGCCTGGATGAATATACCACAGTGCAGTGAGTTACACAATAACCGGAAATTTAAGCTACCAAATTGGATGGTAGCCGACATCTCCGATTGATGATGTTTGGCGTGATGTTCGCACCATCACCTAAACGATGAAAGGAGTGCTTTGTAGATCCATTTAAAAAAGTGAAAGATGGAGATTAGTAATTAGCAATTATTATTTCACCCCATACTTTCAAAATGCAGAGGTACTACAAAACCAATAATGGTGTAATAAAGATACACTCTACGGAATGATTCATTATACATAGAGACTCATCATGAATTTGTTACACACTTAAATCACCATTTCATTATTTTAGATTTTCAAAAATTTTATTGCTACTATAACACATATATGACTAGCCAAAGATGGAAAGAGAATCATTTCCCCACCGGAGTCACCAGAAATCTGTGGGCTCCGAAAATTCGCCACCGACCTCTTTGATGAAAAGAGTATTTTAAAGGTGTCGATGTAATTTTCAGAAGGTAGATGAGATAGTATATAAGATACTTCCCAGAGATTTCGTCCTCATTTGGTGAGGACTTTAGATGTGATTCCAGGTTTCCTATAGGCGCAAGCCAAATAGTTAATTACCACTCTCAATAAGTGAGAGAGAACTTTCGATTAAGGCTAGTCATTTAAGATATAAATTTCATCATTATAGCTTAAATCGGATGGTTGGGGGAATGATGACGTGTCCGATCTAGATCCCATGGTTCCGTCATTCCGGGTAGTCGCGATCCCTAGTCTACTTAGTAGGAGAGCAACCCAACCTGATAAGGATCCTCATAAACATGGGTTACATCAAGAAATCCTTGTAGAATGTCGGTGTTTATCTAAGGAGACAATTTTAAGTCTACCTTAGCTGACAAAGGGTTGTTTGCCCTATCAAGTATACCCTATGATTCATAACTCAAAGGGTAGAGCCATTGGGGAGCATACTGGCTATGATCGTGATCGTAATATAATAGAGACCGCCAAACCACTGATTAGAGGACTCGTCAGAATCGCTTCATCTGGAGCCTACTCCGCCACGCACTCAAGGGACACGCCACGCCCCACAGACGTGAGATTAATTGAGAGATAGGTAATACTTGATTTGACATTGGCTTTGTGAGCTGAGATTTTCTTAATTTGTCACCACAAAGCTGTGAAAGGTGAATAGATTGGGTTTGATTTAAGTTTTGATGATAAAATTCCATTTAAATAATTTTTAAATTGACACTCAATTTGACTTAATTTGATTAATTTGGATATATTTAAGAGCTTTAGATTATGTCAACTCTTTGCTAACGAGGATTAATCACATATGACATAACCGCTTCTGGACATTTCACTAATTTGAAACTCTTATTATATATTATTAGTTTTGTTAACCTGCACGCCTTATGACTAAACCGAGAACCTGCAAAAGATCCTCAAACACTTGAATTTAGGCATTCAAGATATTGAGCACATGCGTGTATTTAAGAATTTAGGTAGTTTTATTTTTTGAATTATGAAATTGATTTTGTATTTTCATTTAATTCCAATTTTAGCATTTCTTTCGCATTAAAATTTGCACTTGAAATCTCTATGTCCAACATACAGAATTTATAGCTTAGCTAATTTCATCTAATTAATGAAATTATCGCTCATGAAAATCATAATTATAATGAAATTCATTATTTTTTTATTAAAGGAGGCCCTATGATTTTTTGTAGATTTTGATTTAGTATCGCATTCTATCTGCTTGTACAAAGAGTTTCATATCCGGTAGTGAAGAAGGCATTTTGGTTTAAATTACAGTTTAACACACTACTGACACTTAGTTTACTTGTTGAGTTTTTACATTTCTCCCAATTTGATTATGTTCAATTTACATCAATTTTGATAAGTTATGTTGATTTCAGTATTTATTGCTTTAGCCCTATTCATGCTTATCAGCTAGCATAGTAATCACCTCCACATTCGTATAAGAATTATTACACCCAATTTGGATTCATCCTCAGATTTTGAGTTTGTTGCAAATTTGTTATTAGTTTGGCATTAGAACCCCCTCCCCCCAAATTCCAATTAAAGCTTGTCTAATTTTGAGGAATTTACAAGAAAAGAGAACTCACTCATTACTTCCCTTTAAGACATAGAGAATAACTATTAGAGTTTGTGAGTTTAATATTAACCTCTCCCAAATTTTATTTTGATTTTAAATGAATATTCTATTCTTTCCAAGATTTGTTTTAAAGGCTCCCCCCTTTTTTTATTTGACGCTATAAAATTAGCTACATGTTTTCTTACTTAGCACTCCTAAATTAGCCCATTTCATTTTCCCATTTTTCTAAGTCAAAAGATTTGACGTTTTAGCCTCGATCATCCCCGGTGGTCGCATCGATTTTGGCTTGTTTACGCCATGTCGAAGGAAGTGAGGTTGCTAATATCACATTCTCCCTTTTTTCATCTTGTCGCCTCTGAGCACAATGATAGCAAAGAAGAATACATACATGCAATATATAATCATCCCCTATTTTTTCTAAGTTTGGAAATTAGACAAAATTTGGCAAAGATTTCTTCTAGGGGAGACATCTAACAATGTGGATTACTCAAGACGCCTGCCGTGTGAGTGTTCTGATACCATAGCCTATTTTTTTATCTCGTCGCGCCATCCGAGCACAACGAGGTCTTCAAACCTACAAAGAAACACACAGTATGTATATATTCACATTCACAATCACATGTCGACATATTTGCGGCAGTCTAAAGAAAATGGGATATGCGGGGAATGCAAAGTAAGTGCGACGAAAAATCAAAGAAGAATGTCGACGATGTTCTTCCCCGATTTATGACACTGAGGAAGAAGGATGGCTAAAGCGAGGTTTTCTTCCCCGATTCATGGTGTAACGAAAACAGATCGGAAAAGGTTGCGCTGAATGGGTTGGATGCGGAACGGAGTTTGGGTCAATTTGAAGGCTATATCTGGGTGCAGCTTTTGAAGGGTCGCGAAAATGGCCAGCCTACGAAGAAAAGTCGGAAGGATTTACGGAACGAGCCAGATCTGATGCGGTCGAAATGGGTTTTAAGGTAAGACGCGACAGGCTGGTTTGCGGTCCGGTCGATTCCAAAGAAGGCTTTGGGAGCAGTTCGCAGATCGCTGGCGCAGATTCAATGGAGGGCCGGATCGCGACGGGTCTGACCAGACATACAGGGCCGAGAGAAGGTCGCTGGTGAACAGACGCTGAGCGGACAGTGGCGCAGACGCGATCTTCATGACGCCGGTGAGCGAGTAGCTTCAATACGTGGGCTGACGGGCCGGGTTCGGATGCGGCCGTTCGCAGACGCCTGAGAGGGAGGTGGGTTTGCGGTCTACGGCTCACCGGCGGGATAGGGTCGCACTGGATTGCCAAATTTGCGGACGCCGCGATCGCGGGTCAGCTGAACGGCGAAGGAACCGGTTGACGCGCGAACGCTGTTTCAAGCAGGGTTAGGGCACCATGGCGCGGACCAAATTCCTGAGCGGCATAATTTACGAAAGAAAGAAAAAATAGAAACTGAGAGAAAATCTTGAAAAAGAGGGGAGGATTACCTTGTGTGCAGAGAAGGGAAATCAGGAGAGAGAATCTGAGGGAAGTTGCCATAAGTGGAAAGAAATGGGGAATTAGGACATAGTAGTTTTTATTTATTTATTATTATTTTTCTGGCAGAAATTTGAAAATAGGGGGAAATTGGGTAATTTGAGAATTTTTTAATAATTTTTGAATTTGTTAAATATTTTAAATGTGGATTTCACACGATAATGCACATAATCTATATATATATATCCATTTAGTATATCAAGCATAACCAATGGTTTTTGTTTTTCGATCGAGACCGTTTCAGCGAATGAGTTCATTTCACAAATGGCCGCTTTGCCGATTCTGCATCCGTCCGAATTGAGAATGCCTTTATTTGATATATCGATTTTAAGCTAATTAATCAATTTCGAACTAGCCGTTCGCATCATCGCATTTCGACCTGACTGCGTGTCACACATTGATAGCTCGAGCGCAATTGATTAATCATTAGATTTACATATTTATATTCGATCAATTTCGACGTTAACGCAAAAGAAGTCGTTGTCGATCGGGTCGTTTCGATCATTTTCGCGACGTTGCATTTTGAACTTATGTACCGTCGTCGGTTAATTCGTCATGAGCACTCGACTGTCACATATGTGGAGGTCAATAATGTGCTCCACTCTGATTTGTTATTTTTACAGCTCCATCCTTGAGTCTCATTCACTTCTTTTTTTGAGTGCCCCCTTTCTATGCGGTTGATTAAAAGTCTGCTACCGAATGGGAGTTCTCTCCTTATTCCTCCCACCCTTTAGATGGTTCTAAATGAAGCTCTTTGTTTGAATCATAAAGTTATTCAAATGTTGCATTACCTTATCACTGTTGTTACAGTATGCACACTATGGCGAGAAAGGAATAACAGAATTCACCTCAAGGGTGCCTCCTCTCTTTCTACGCTTGCCTCTAAAATTAGGACGATTGTTGGACATAAACTTAAACGTTGGAATTTCAAAGCTGCGTGGCTGGATTGCGTTACGTTCTTGCTGGAGAATTGGAGAGACTTAAAGCTGTCTACTAAGATCTCTAACCTTCGACTGTTTTCTCTTTCTGTTGTTTTGATATTTCTCTTTCGATATTGGTTTCTGGACTATGATGAGTTTTTGGCTGTCGTGGGCTTGCAATGTTGGTATACCGGCTTCCAATCTGGATGATCAATCTTGCAATCATGGACCCCCCTCCTCATACTGAAGAGTATAGCTTTTTCATTGATTTGGCTCATGGGTTTTCCTCTCTATTATATTCCCCTTCTTGTTAGCTTGTTCCATTGGAGGGCAATGCCTACAACCATCGGAAGCTTGGATCACACTGTTCCTCTTCTCTTGTCTGCCTTGGGGAGCTGCTGGTGTTCCTATTTTTATAGGATTTTCGATTCTCTTTGTCCAAGTATACTTTATATTTTCTATTTTTCTTGCCAGTTCCTGACTTCTGTTTAGATGACCCTGGTTTGGTTGGAATTGTGTTGCTGTTTTTTTCTTTTTCAATTAATTAATAATAAAATACAGCATTGTTTAGAAAATAATAAAATTTTAAATAAAATAACAAAAATATAATAAGGTGAATCTGGCTTTATCATAACATTTCTCAGAACAAATAAAAAATTCTTATTTAGAAAATAATTGAGATTATACAACAATTTAAACTTAAAATGCAATTAAACCAACAAATTATAATATGTGATCAATTCCATCGACAAAACAGTGCAAAAAGGTAAATATGAAGAAGCTAAGCGCAGGAAAACTGGAATCCTTTTCTTTTTGCACAGGTTTGATCCATTGCCCGATGGACTGCACGTGGGTGACAATAGATTAACCCACACGCATCTTCATCTGCCTTCATTAAGCCGGTTTCGCAGGTATGCTTAATGATCGATTAAAAACTTAATTATATTTATTAATTCAAGTAATCTTGATTTGCATTAACCACTCAATATGATAATTATCTATCTCTCTCTCTCTTTATATATATATATATATATATATATATATATATATATATATTATATTATTATATTTAAATGTGATGTTAAGAATTTGGATATTATATAAAATATATATTAAAATATATATGCTACATATACAAATATGAAAGAATTATATGATATTTATATAAATCCCCATTGTTTGAAATTTTTTCCTTATATTTAATTTTGTATATAAAATTTTTATATAACTTTATCCTTGATGACCAAGCAAACTGAAATAAATGAGTTAACCGAATAATATATTTTATTTTTAGAAAAATTATATACAAACACAATTATGTATTTATATATCTAACATCTACAGTTTAATATTTATAAAAATAGTAATTTTTTATATTTAAAAATATGCATTTCATTTTAAAAAAATAATAATAATGGTGCTATTTTTATTCTAATATTAAAAATTTAAATGATATTTTTTAAATATTAATTTTTTTATATTAAATAAATAAATATTATATGTTATGTATGTAAATATCTTATTATTTTATTTAGAATAACTAAATTTTGGAAGTGTCAAATTTGTGCATAATATACCAAGAAAAGCTAAATTAATTTTCGTTTCAGGCTGATAGCTCACCCCTAAATTCACCAACGTCTCATGTGTTTAATTTTAGGGGGATTCATAAAAATATCACATAATTCTTATATATTTATATATCTAATATATAAATTTTAATTTATGTATATATATAATATCTCAATCTTTAATATCACATCAAAAATATTATCATCACTTATAATTTTAAAATAAAATATTTTTTTTAAATATTAAATAAATAAATATTTAATTTTAGATATTAGACATATAAATATATAAAATTTGTAATATATATATATATATATATATATATATATATATATATATATATATATATATATATGTAAATCTTTCTTATTATGTGACTGCAGGCTGTAATTACTCATCGCGAGTGAGTCCAGCAAGGATAAGATAAATTAAGAAGCAGGCTTTAATAATGGTGATCTTAACGCAAATTATATTCTGATCTCAGTGAGAAACGATACTGTATTCATTTAAACTTTCAATTGAAAAAAAAATTAAAGCATTTAGGTCACACTTGTTTTTCATTTTGGCATAATTTCATTCAAATTTCTGTTTTTTGTGCACACTGGAAAAATAAAACAACTGTTCTTAAGGACAGATTAAAAAAAAAAACTTTAAAAATTGATTATTGCGTCTCAAAAAATTAACTTCAATAGAGTGAAAATCTTTGAGGCGTAAAGTATGTGGAACACTAGAGTTTTTACATGCAAAATCTCAGGAAAGAGGAAAAAAAATATGGAGCCTTGTCTAATTCAAATAGTCTATTATGTATTTTAAGTTATAAAGTTTCACGCTTCTTCAAGAATGAAGAAGATAGAAATATAAAATTGTGTATAAAATCAAATAATGCAGTCTTAGAGTTAGGTTACAATAACTGTATTATGGTGATCGGTGATGGCTATCAGAGATGGATGATAGTTGTCAGTTGTGGGTGATTTTGTGATGCTACGTTTAGCTCTTCATCTCTCTTTCAAATTTCATGGTGAGAATGAGCTTCTTTTTATATGATTTTGAGAGGATGAGTCTAGTAATTATAGCCAAAATCACAAAGCACTCTATATGATGTTCTAAATTGATTCATTTGATCTTATATAGTTTCTTGATAATTTAAGCATCTTAATGACCTCCAATTTGAGTGATCTTTGATTTCGTTGGATTCCTCTTGTCGATCCGCTCAATTCTATTATAAGCATGTCATATTTAGAGATTATTTTATCATTTAACTAATGTCTCAAAATTTTTAAACTATATTTCTTAAGCTTAATATGAGCTCATTTAGATTATGCTTGTCTAATTCTTGATATAGGTGGACTCTTCTCATCGAGATATTCAAAATGCTTATAAATTAAAATTTATATTAATTTTAAATTAGTTTATAAATGAATTATATATATATATATATATATATATATATATATATATATATATATATATATATATATATATATATATATATATATATATAATCTTAAGATTTGTATTTGATTTGATAAATTTTAATGTTATATATCAATGATATTTCATATAAATAAGAAATGTTTCATTATTAAAATTTTATTTAATTTTGATGATGATGGCTCGGGAATCACTTCTAAGTGAAGAAAATATTTTCTTTGAAAAATAAAATATAAGTTTGAATAAAAGGATATGGTAAAGAAGAACGACTATACTTGCCGTTTAAACTAAGTCAGAGTACGTGTTTATCTATAAATCTATTAGCTATACCGAATTCCATCTAAACAAAAAAGTTGAGTGAACAATAAATAATTCAAAAATCACAGTCCCAAAGATAACATAAAATACATTTTATGCATATTTATACTTCAAATGCACGCAATAAAAGTTTAGAAAAATCTGAAAACCATAGGAGCAATTTGGTATTATATTTATCTTTTATTTTTTATTTTAATTTATTGCAGTTATTCTTTACTCTAAAATATAAATATATATATTGAAAGAGCAAATATATGAGATTGGGAGTTTAGAAAAAAAAATATTTTTTAAATATTAATTAAACCTCAACATTATTTATAAAAATAATAATTTATTTTAAAAATAAATAAATAATATTATTTTGAAGTATTTAAAAATAAAGAATAATCCCACATAGAGATAGTGCATTACATGTTTATTTCTCATTGGTTTAAATCAATTCAAATAGCGTGACAGGTAGTTTTATTTTTCTTATCAATCAATGTGCAAAGATTTTAAATTTTTTAAAATCTTCATTTTCTTGTTATTTCCACAAGTAATTAAAATATATTTATTAACTTGATATAAAATAAATAAATAAAAGTAACTAACAAGCATAGTTTTAGCTATTGCTATAGGTATAAAGTGAAAGATCTCATGATTATCGGTATATATATATATATATATATATATATATATATATATATCATTAAGAGTATATGTGAGGCAGTTATAGTTGTTTAAAAAATTAATTTTAAAGTTAAAGTGGAGAAAATAATTTTTTAAAAAGCTGGTTGTAAAGTTGGTGTCCAAAAATTAACTTTTTAAAAAAATTATTATATGTGTTACAAATATTTTTCTTTTTGAAAAAAATTAAAAATTAACTTTCTGATAACCACCGCATTCTAGCAATTCTGATTCTCAAAATAATTTATTTAACGAAGCTACTTTAATTTTTTGAGTACTTTTTAAAAAAATTAAATTAATCAAAAAAATTATCTCAAATGCACCTTAAAACGCTGAGATGTAACATTTAATAACAAGGCGATGTCCCTTTTTAAAAAAAATAATATTTTAAGTACTAAAATAACTATGATGATTACATATAAGTTGTAATTGCTGTTGCAGTCTTTTTTATCTAAATTGATTTTGTGCCAACTTACATATAATCGGCGCTCTTTACCTTACTTTTACTTAATATATTAATTTAGATAGATTTATATCATTAAAATAAAATGACTTCACATTTCGAAAGATAATAGCTACATTTACAAACTCCGATTAACGAACCAAAATTAAAAAAATTAGCATATTATTTGAGTACCAAGAAACTGCACGCAAAAACAATTCGAATAATTTATCTCAAAGCTGTCAAAATTAATTTTGAAAAAAAAAATGTTATGTAAATTTTGATTGATTATTTTTTTATTATATTGATTTTAAAATTTATTTAACTCAAATTTTGTTCATTATATTTCGATCAAAACTATTTTCATAACATAATATTAGCCTGATCAGTTAGTTAATAATTAACTATAGTAGATGCCATTTCAAAAATAAAAGATCCTGAGATGATGCAATAAAATCATTAAATATTATATTGAAATAATTAAAAAAATATTAAATTTAATGATTAAACAGTCATAACTAAACAATAAATAAGTGAGATTTCATTTTGTATATACTGGTAAAGATTAGGTATGAAAAATAGCCCAATTAAAACATGGCCCAATATTTTTCTTGGGCCTGATTCTTAGGCCTAGATCAGTTTAACATAAAGCAAAATGGAAACTAAAGCTCAATTGAATGTTTTTTATGATACTTTTGATTTATTCGGGTAGGGTATTTATTTATTTAGTTAAACCTTGTCATTAATATGGACAAACAATCATCAAGTAGGGCCAACATATGAATAAAATAATCTAAATTCATTCAAAGTCATACATGCCTAATATAATAATATAAAAAAAAATACTCTCTTATTAAATAATTGATTAGCATTATAATTTTTGGCCTTTAAAAGGTAAGTTATAGATTCAAAATTATCCAAAATGTCAAAATAATAGCCCCACTTGACATTTGAATATGCTATTAATGCTAGCTTTGAAAATAAATCAAATCATTCTATTTGAATGGAATTCATTACTCACAAAAAATCAACAATTTTACGGACATTGCATTTGCAAAACTATGATTCTTAATAATAAAATTCAAGAGCTTATATCATTTATTTATTGTTGTAACTTAGAGTACACACCCTCACATATGCATCTATCACTCCTAAACCTTTGTATGTTTCTAAATTCCATCTATTTGTGAGCCTTGCTTTTGATTTTGCTTTGATATGTCATCATTATTAATTTTTTGTCAACTCTATCTAATCGTCATATCATAAAGCTCGTCTAAAAGATTAAATGTAATGCTTTTACACGCACTAGCACACGATACCCAGCCCTCTATTAACGAGTTTTAAGATATCTCTCTCATTGCCACCATAGTTTCACTAGTCACTATTAATATAAGTCTAAGAGTCATTAAGATTAGCATTAGTATAAATGCTATATCATTAGACTTAATTATAGTCACTGATCTTAGGCTTATATATTTATTTACTCTCGAGCTACTCTTATTATAATAAGTACATTCTTATCTAGGAGCTGTTTCGTAGTGTGCATTTGGAATACACACATTTTTTAACATTTCAAGCGTTTGGTTCCAAATAAAGTAAAATTTCAGTGCATTTCAAATACTGAAGATAATTCGGAAATCTGTAATTAAATACACGCAATGTAAAAGTGTACGGGATGCCGATGCCGCGCGGGCGCTCGCCACGCTCGCCCGTTTGCCGCCACCCACTGCCGCCCGCCACCGACGACCAATTCACCGCCAGAACTATGCCGCATCTCCGCCACCGCCGGCACCGCACCTTCACCGCCGACGCAAACCTTCATTATTTTATATTACATTTTGTCAACCAAACAAAAAAATCAAAATCATAAATTTGAAACTCTCAACCAAACAACTATAAAGTATCTTTATATCAGTATTTCAAATAACAATAAATTTCTAAAATTTTCATTCTTTGACTTATGTTGGTAATTTCATTAGTCATTTTTTTCTAAGTCAATGAAAGAATATCTATCAATATCAAAATATACGGGTGTTGCCACTAATATTATCATTTCATTTTAGATGTCCCTTAAAATCATAAAACAACTGTGAGAAAATATTATAAAAATTAATAAATTTAATTTAGTTAAATCCATTCGTATTAATTGTGCCATTCAGGTTATCCCCGCCTCCTGAGCGTGTGAAGAGACCGAAAAATGGCGGGCCTTGCTGGATCGCCATGGCTTCGAATTAGGGTTTTACCCGAGCTTCAGCCATTCTGCCACAGGCACTGGTTCAGTCCCCGCTTCTCCCTTTGCCGCAGGAATCTCTCCGTCTCGGCCTCCAAGGCTGCCGGTCCTATCAACAACGAAGTTCGCGTCCGATTTGCGCCTTCTCCTACCGGAAATCTCCACGTCGGGGGAGCGAGGACCGCTCTTTTCAATTACCTATTCGCAAGGTGAGTTTTTTCTTTTCGAATCATTCTACTTTGCACGTGGTTGCTTCTGCTAAAATCTTCGGAACTTTCATGTAAGGTTGGTAATTCTCTGATGCAGCTGAATTACGTTCTAACATTCTGAGTATTCTCTACTAGTTAAGTCCTACAAACAAATGGAGAAAATATTAATTCCTTGGGGAAAATTTACTATTTATTTTCAAACAAAAATTTTTCACGGGATAAGGCATGGTGTTTTTTTTTGTTTTTTTTGTTTTTTGTTTTGGTAACAAGCGAATTTAAAAGGGGATGCATTCTCTGATGTATATATATATTTACATATCGTTTGAAGCTCGTCAAGCAACTAAGACTTACAAGTCATACTTGGACCTCAGAACTTAGACATTGAACTCACCTACAGGGGACTCTGAAAGTTGTCTGATTGACAAATCTGTTCTTCCTAAAGATCTAGTTTACTTGTCCAAGGCCTGCCAAGTAGAGGCTTTCTCCAGAACTTGTTGAGAGTTTTCACCATGAGAACTTGTCAGGGGTACTCGCCTTCTTCTTGGAAGTTGCCTGTGGTTCTGATCCAACAAACAACTAACAACCCATTTTAATCGTAGCAAGAATGGCTGTACTGTGATAATTCATGCACATTTCCTATTATTTATTATGACCCATCCCATGTCATTGACTTTAGCTTCTGTTTATAGGAGTGAGTCATTGATCGGGTGCGAGTGCCACATCATCTCATTATATATTTTTCTGTCCAACTCTCTTTCATCTAGATTTTCTCAGAGCATCTTCCTCTAGAATCCTATAAATGATAATCAAATAAAGACATTTTTCTTTTGATAGTTTCTTACTCCTCTCTCTCTTTAATCTTGTTAGGCTCTATCCAAACTTGTGACAAGGTATTGGTGTGACTTCATGAACAACATTAGACCTAATATCCTTAAAAGTGCAGTGACCTTAAATAATTCTAAAGACCAAGAATTAGGCTATGGATCAACCCCCAAAACTTCACTTGCAAAGAACCATAATAATAATGACTAATGATTTTTTTTTCATTTTTAAGCAACTTTAAAATATGGAGGATCATTTTATTTGAATGATTCAGGGGATCTTTAAGATATTACACCAAATAGTCCTTGTTGTGAATTTGTCATTAGAGAATGGCTCGAATGCCTCTTTTGCTTGTTGTTGCTAAGTCTCTTAACAAACACCTCCCACAATGAGTTGCAATATACTAGGGAGAGTATCGAAGCAACTCCTCTCCCTCATTAACTTGACAAGCATCCCTCTCAATCGACTAATGCCTTTTCAGTTGAGCTTGACGAGGCTTGGCCTCCCAATTAATTTAAGATGTTTGTGTTTAACTCCTACTAGTTAGTTGGTCATATTCCTTACTTTGAGTTCATCATTTCTTTTATTACTGTTAACAATTCCATAAGATGATTATGATTAATTTATTTGCATATCTCAAATGTACTCATCAGACATAACAAATTAGAAAAAAGAAAAATTCTACTTACCAAAACCAACAGGAAGAACATTTAGAAACTTTTTTTTTTATTTTTATTGATTAAATTTCATTACACATGTTTAGCCTTCTTGCACATTGGACTTCCTACACCATAAAAAAAGAGAGAAGAAAAGACTATTGAGTCAATTGGCTTGGGGTTATTATCATCACTTATATAGTATTTGTCTTTAAAAACATTTTAGCTTCGCCTTAAAATTTGTATCAACTTTGTCCAGCCTTGAAAGATCTTGTTGTACTAAATTCTCTAAGGAAAAAATGATATAACTTCTAAATAATTCTTTGGAGCGTATTTTGTTATTTATGTATTCTTCTTTGGACGGTCTCACCTTTAGTGTGTTGTAAAAAATATAGGGGATAGAAATAAGGTTATTTGTTGTCTAATCAATTATTTTATTCCCTCAGGAAGTTATCATGTAGGGGTTGCAAATGAATCGAGCATTCAATAAGGTAATGGAGGCTCAATTTGATTGAAGCTTGTTCATGGTTATTTGATTAACTAAACGAATGAGCTTGAACGCTTTTATAAATACTCCATTGTTAGATGAATAAGCTTGAATAACTTATTTTTTGATTCATTTATATTTATGGATAGCATCGTCTAAGGCTTGTGAACAAACTTGTTCAGAAGCTTGATTCAAGCTCAATTAAAGCTCGATTAAGGCTCATTCATGAACAAAATTGATTAAAACTTTATGTTTTAGTCTTAATAAGTTTTATTTGATATAACTTGTATATTTTCTAACAAGTTGTTCGCGAATAAACTTGATTAATGCTTAATTAAAGTTCATTAATTTCATTAATTAAGTTACTCATTAACAGAACCAATAATCCCAATACGAACCAAACTTGAGCGGAGCTCGAATGAAATTTTTATAAGCGAGCTTGAGCTTGAACATAATGCTAAAAGCTCAAATTGATCTCAAATAGGATGTTGATAAATGTGCTCGATCTTGAACAAACACTTGCTCGACTTGGTTTGGAGCTCATTTGTAGCCCTAGTATCATAGCTTAGGTCCTCAAAGTTGGCCCAACCTCATCATTTTTTTTGCTCGACTTACCTTTCTATTTGAGCAACTAGAGCACACATTAGTGGGGAAGAAATTTGGATTGCAACAATTGGAGGCGGTGAAACTCTTATCGACAACATCATTATTGCACACTACTTTCTCTTCAAGGGTGTCATGTAATCTCTCTAGCCTCTTCAGCCTCATTGAGGAAGGAGTCCAAGTCCAAGCTAATATCAAAGTTGTTGGGCCATTTAGTAGCTTTCCCATGATTACCAATGACTACAAAACAAAGATAAATCACATTGAATTTGTAAAATTGTGAAGTAAATGCCTTAAACCAAAATATAATGTGAACGAGAATTACCAATTACCTTGAGGTTGATTTTGAGCATTGCTTTGATCATTATCTCTATTGTTTAATCCTAGTCGTCAAATAATTGATTTTGCATTTCCTTGAATTGAGCATACTAACGCATAAGGATGGTAGAGACATGCAATTTTCTTTTGTTAAGCTCATTTTACCTAGTCATTACTTGCCATTTACTATCCAATTTTGGGAAAATGAATTTTATCTTTTAGTTTTTTATTTCATTCTCTAATCTCTCCATTTTGATGTATTTAGAGGAAAACTTGATTGTAACCTTTTTATATCCTTTAATAGTGCATATGTAGCGAAAGAAATCTAGCTCCACTTCACCTTTTGTTTTAGAAAAAATGATGAATGTATTACTATTGGTGATAAAATTTTACATCACTTGTGTTGGGACGATTTTGTAGAATTTGAAGACGTCAACAAACTCGAGGAAGAGTAGAATTCAAAGACTTGGGTGACATTAGTCTCGATAGAAGTAAGTTTGTTGGGGATTTTGTCCAACTCAAGCACTCCATGGTGAACTCGTGGTTAAGTTTCAAGTCCTTTGTTATATACTTCTTTGATCTTGTCACGAAACATTAAACGTGTAGCGATCATCTTTCTTTCTTTCTTTTTTTTGGATCAAAAAGAGAAATAAGAAAGAAACTGAGCTTGAAGTTGAGAAGAACACCGAGGAATACCAAGAACAAAGGTATAGAGAGCGAAAAAGATATATGGGCTTAGAATTTCAAAATGCATATGGGAGAATAAATGCAAATAGATCCCTATTTATAATCAAGACATATGGCAACTCAATGGTTACTAGTCCTTATTGCAGTAGCACATCATAATATTTTCTTATTCATATCAAATTTACTTGTGGTTCAAAGCGTCACACCACTTTTGACTTAGTTAACAATGTCAAGTATCAAATTCAACAATAAATGCCAAATGTCGATTTCAACAAGAACTAAGTACATTTATGCTATGTCATCTAGCATTATTTTGTAAATCTCTACCCTCATGATTTTCCTAAAGCTTTTCTCTAGAATCCTGAATTTCTCAATCAATCAAAGAGATTTACTGATTGTTATTTTCAATTTCTTCTTTTCTCTCTCTAATCTCTTTTTGTTTAGTCCAAACTTATATATAGCAAGGTCTTGGTGTGACTCCACAAAGAACATTGGATTTAACAAATTTAAATTATTTTATTATTAGTGAGGCTTATTATATGCAAGTAGTTTAGATATTTACTTCTTGCACACCTTCAAACTATAACCATTTAAGTAAATTGTATATTGTATTTTGTATGATCCAAGTACTCAATGCTGCTATTGGTATGCTTGTACTTGTTCCAAAGTTGGTGCACGATTGAGAATTTCAGAGAATGTGCCTACTGTTCTGCAACACAAATTGTATTGCAAATAAGAGTCGTAGAGGAAGAGGCTCCATATTGACAATTTCTTTGTTTATCGATATTTGATTTGCCTGATTATTCTTTAAAATGGATTATTTAATTTCTGAATTCCAAACTCTAGGCCTCATTCAGAATTTTGCGTCTTTTACCGAAGTAAACTCTTAGAATAAAGAATGCTTATTCTGCAGGTCTAATGGTGGAAAATTTGTTCTTCGAATTGAAGACACCGACTTGGAGAGATCTACAAAAGAATCAGAAGAGGCAATGTTGAATGATCTTATGTGGCTTGGTCTTGATTGGGATGAAGGTTGAATTTCCAGTAACATTTCATTTTGTTTGATGATTTTCTCACCTCATTGTCCTTGCAAAAATGTTTGGTCTTTAAGCTTTCTTTTTTCGTGTGCATCTATTTCTATATTTTATGACTTCAGGCCTTTTTAACTATGCTTGATAATTTTTTTATCACAATAATAGAGTGAAATGTCTTGATTTAAGCTGCCTGCCTCATTATTCTGGGATGACTATGGAGCGTTATCACTAATTTTAAGTTTATTGAGAAAAGGGTTCTAGGGAGATATATATTAGACAATGATTTGTCTACGCTGGTATTGATAGATTTATAATAGTTGATATTAGTCAAAACATCGGGTACTTTTCTTCTATTTCCATGTCTCAACAAGGACTCCGAAGCTCATTACTACCTAGATAATGCAAAGAAAAACACGTGAAGTTATTTGTTGCCATAAATATTTTATGACTGTACAGTTTACTGGCCCTATATATATATATTGTTATAAGCATTGTTAGTTCCCAACATGTGAAAGCAACCATAAGTTTATATTTCATGAGCGATACATCTCCAGCAAAGCTCTTGAATTATGGTTGGTTCCATGCTTCTATATTTTGAGGAGATGTATGAATTAATTCAATTTATCTAGGGTCATTTTTTCATTAACTTCTCTATCAATTTCTAAGTTTGAATTATAATTTAGGCTCCATTGCATAGATTTACAGATGAGCAACATTCAACTCTGAACACAAATCTTTTAGATATTTTGTTGCAAGCATTCTAATTTTTATGATTATGAAATTCAAGTACTTCAGCTTTTGTTAGAACTTCTTGGCATCCAAGAAAACTATTAGCTTGAGCCCACCTTTTAGCATGGAAAGTAATTTAATCAAGTTATTTTAATTATCGTAGGTCCTGGAGTTGGTGGCGAGTATGGCCCCTACCGTCAATCAGAACGTACTTCACTTTATAAGCAATATGCGGAGAAGTTGTTGAACTCTGGTCATGTCTACAGGTGTTTTTGCTCTAATGAGGTTGGCATTTCATTTTTTTTATTTTGTTTATTATATGATTTTCTATAAAACTTAGATGATAATCCTGTTATGAAATTACCTTGTTTCATTTAAATAGGATACCAATCTCTATCCCTTCTGCATTAAGACTATTTAAGTCTGCCTTTTGTTTTATTTACTTATTTCCAGTATAAAGGTATTGAGTAGGTTTCAAATTGCAATGCGGTTATTCATTAACTAGCATTGGTTTAATGGAATCTGAGGACAGATGGTTTCTATGGTTATGTAAGAACATAGAGATTTTGAGAAAGTTTGGGATTCTGAAATGCTTTGCTTCTTCTATGTCTATCATTTCTTTTTTTCCTTGCTTATTTCTTGAGATCTTTTCTCTCTACAGTCTGAATGTCTGATGATTCACACACAATGTTATTGCTATGCATCAGACTCTGAATCCCTATGTCTCAATTTGCTTAATATCATTTGAAACTAGAATACTAAATCGTTTTGAAGTTAAACGTAAAGGTTGATATATTAATTGATTTCTTTTTCATTATGATTTTAGTCAATTGGGGGAGATTTCATTCGGTGCATCTGCTATCTTATCTCCAGGAATTAGAGAGAATGAAGGAACGTGCACAGCAATTGCAGTTGCCACCTGTATATACAGGGAAATGGGCGACTGCTTCAGATAGAGAAATTCAGGAAGAGCTGGCAAAGATGACACCTTACACGTACCGGTTTCGTGTACCTAAGGAAGGGATCTTGAAATTTAATGACCTGATTCGTGGTGAAGTAAGATGTAGATATTTGTTGAAACACATCATCCTTGGCTAAGATATTCTAAATTATCATTTCAACATTGAGGCCCATCTCAGATCTTTGAAATTTAAAGCAATGATTCATTTCATCTATTATATTTTCTAATTTATCTGATAGTTTCATGAAGGTTAGCTGGAGCTTAGACACACTAGGTGATTTCGTGATTTTGAGAAGTAATGGCCAGCCTGTTTATAATTTTTGTGTCACGGTTGATGATGCTACTATGCGTATAACACATGTTATAAGGTAAATATACCTTCCATCTTAGAACTATCTAAAACATAGCTGTTTTTTTTTTTCACAAATTAAAAGATGGTTTGACGGCTTATATATTCATTATGTTTTCTTTAGAGCTGAGGAGCATTTACCAAACACTTTACGACAAGCTCTTATTTACCAGGTAAAACTCTGGTAATTTATATATGATCATTATTACTTTTTTCAATGTAAAATCCCTGTCGTGCTCTTTTTTTTTGTATTAAATCATAATAGATACATACATATCTATCTATCTATATATATATATATATATATATGTGCATGTGTGTGCGTGCACGTTCGTGCGTGCGTCTGTGTAAATGAATGTTTGTTTGTTTCCTGTCTCAGGCACTAGGATTTTCCATGCCTTCCTTTGCACATGTTTCTCTAATTCTCGCCCCAGACAGAAGTAAACTGTCAAAACGACATGGTGCAACTTCATTGGGACAGGCATGTACTTTCATCATTATACCTATTGGAGTAATAAATATTAAACATTGTGCCCATTTTGAAGTATTAAAATTTGATGCTGCTAACTGTTCATTTGTGAAACGATGTTCTTTGTTTGCTTTCCATTAGTTCAGGGAGATGGGATATTTGCCTAAGGCAATAGTGAACTATCTCGCACTCTTAGGCTGGGGTGATGGAACAGACAATGAATTTTTTACTTTGGATCAGCTAGGTCAGTTTTCAGTTGTCGTGTTAATTCTGGTTTTGCATGCTAGAAACATTATGATTGTTTGTTATTACCTCGTCTTACTTGTGTCTATTTTCTTACTAGTTGAAAAATTTTCAATCAGACGTGTTAATAAGAGTGGAGCAGTGTTTGATTCTACTAAGTTAAGGTAAGAAATTATAAAGGTTGTTTTGTTAAATCTCAATTAATTATAGTATATGTGTACTTCTTTTGCATCATCCTTTTAAAAGATTTTGTTTGTGTTAATTATGGTTGTGATGAACTTCGTAGCAGCATGGCAGTATTCCTTGTTCCTTAGGAACTTTCTTTTCTTTTTATTATAATTTATTATGTTTTGTTATTTAGACTACTTTATCCTTTATTAGACTTTATTGTGGATTATTGCATGCGTATTGGAGTTTTCTTGTTGTCTCAATTCGTTATTAAACAAAAAGATAGAAATTTTATTCCATAAAAAAGAAATTATAAGATCTTTAAAGGGGATAAATCTTAAATCTAATGCTCAAAGAGCAACAAAAGAAACCTAACAGATAAATCCCCATCTAAGAACAAAAGAGAACAAATAACAAATAAAAAGAAAAACCAAAGCTCCAATCAGCAGCAGGATAGGAACTATTTGAAAGAAAAAGCCAACAAGCTCCAAGTGAACTACAAGACTCCCAACCTGTAAGAAAATCCTGCAATACACCTTTAAAAAGAATAAGCAAAATCTATATAAAGCAAAAGGAAGAACTCAAGAAAAGCCAACAAGAGGCTCAGGCTCAGTAAAGCATTCTCTAAGAGCAACAAATATGTGAGCATTCAAATTTCAAGAAGAAGGATTACAATCACATAAATGCTACCAACTAAATAATAGAGAGAAGGATATCATCAAAGCCATCATAGCCAAAGGCACCCACCTATAAAAGGAACCAATCAGGTCATCCAACAACATAGCACACAAGAGCAACAAAATCAACCCCAAAGGAAATATCACAGGAGCAAACCAGCCAACATGTACCAAACCAAGGCAACCCAAGCACCCCACCCAAGTTTCAGAACTTGAAGCCATCAAGATAGAAACAACAAAAAATCAACATAGCTAACCAGAGGGAACAATGAACCAGTGAAAACCATGAGGGAACAGACACAACCAAAAAACTCAACAGATGCCCCCACAGAGCAACCACCCACCCAACCAGGAAAACAAAGAAACATCAGCCCAAAAAACAAGCACAGGCAGAAAGCAGTCAACCAAAACTAAGAGATAATAGATACAACCCAATAGAGGCCCCCTCAGAGCAACCACCTAGCCAACTAGATGAAACAACAGCCCAGAACAGACACAAAACAACCAAACTCACCGAACAAAATAGCAACAATAGCCATAGAAACCAAGGACCAAAATAAGCTCAGGCTCAGAGAAACCAAAAGGAAAAGACAGATAAAGAGAAGATTTAGGAAAAGGTTTAGGTTAGGTTTAAAAGAGAAGAAAAAAGAACTAGGATCATTATGATAAGTCTAAGAGAAAAGGACTAGTAAATGCCTCCAACTCCCAAAAAATAAAAGACACAAATCTCCCATCCTAGAAAGAGTTGCAAATACAAGCAAACCAAAAGAAAACTCATCACAGCCATCTCAGCCACAAAACAGAAAGAAAACCAAACCAATAAAAGTCATGAACAGAAAAGGATAAGAACACCTCCAACTAAAGCAAAAATAGATTAGTGAAGCTTAATGTAAGAGAGATCAGTTTTATCAAGATTAACCAATCCTCTAAGGAGGAAAGGAAGATCATAATTAGAAAAAAACAATAAGACCATTGAAACTAGCATAGTTAGTTGCCTTACATTATGGTGGAATCTAGGTAAACTATTTGATCTTGTATTTATTGAAAATGCAACTTGTTGGTCATCCCAATCCTTTTTGATGAACTATATTTTAATCAATTTTGGGAAGAGATGGATGAAATATTATAATTTTTAATTGAAAAAATGATATTTATTGGATGTTATTTAAATGGGCATATATATTCTAGCATGTTGAACTATGAGAGGATCCATGGTTGTTATAGAATAGGTAATAGAAATGCAAAAGGACAATTTATATTTGATTTGATATGACTCTATGATTTTGAAATAGTGACCTTTTATTTGATGAACTGAAAAGAACATTTAGCCACTAAGTTATGGATAGCTTTCTTCTTCTTTGGAAAGATTTTTTAAGCTTGTAATGTAACAATTGTAAGGTGGTTCCTGGAGAGCATGATCCCACAACATAGAGTAGTGATTATGGATGTTTATTTTAAAAGAGTAAATAAAATAATAAAAAAATTATTGTCTTTGGATAAAGTGATGAAATTTGAAATATAAAAAAATGCTAATCTTTCATGACCGAGTGCTAAGGGAGTCAAATTGAAATTATTTAGTTAAGTCAAATATAATGTATAGTGAGATGACTAGTTTCATTAAAGGGCTATTTGGTTGCAAGTATTTAGAATTTTGACAGATTTGTACTACACTACAAAGTAAAATCATATATTTAAAATACTTTGCTATTGTTTGGGAGATTTAGGAGTTTGGTTGCCTACAAAGTAAATTGATATTTAAAATATGGTGAAGGCAGCCGACAGAGGCTGCGGGTATTAGTGGCAGTGTTTTTGGCCCAATTGAGCAAGCAATGGGTGAGGCTTCACATTGTAGTGTATTTAGAATTTAGATGAATTCCAATTATGCTAAAAATGAACTAGGTAAAAATTTCAAACATCTGTAAAGATTACTTTGGATTTCCTTTTTTTAATCAAACACTTAAAAATGAAATTTCCTTTCATTTAGCTTATGCTAGGAATTCTTGCAATCAAATGGCTTCTAAGTAGATTGTTGTAGAAATTTTCAATGAGTCTAGAATTATATCATATATTGATATAAAGATTGTGGGTGGAGTGAGGAGGAGGTAAAAATGGCTATTGAGGAAAATAATACACTTTCAAAAGTTGGCAAAATTGAATATGATTGAGCTTTATGATTAATCATAAGAAATCTTGAAATCTTCTACATAGTGCAGTGAGTAATGCAAAAGTTAATGTAACTCAAAACATACAATGGATATTAAATTTGTGCTTGCATTTATAATATCAATAATGATTTTCTCGGGGATGTCTCCAAAGCTGTTTATATGGAACAACCTCCAGGGTGTGTTGGTTGGGGAGAGAATAAAATTTGCAAGTTTGTAGATAATGGCTTATGGAATTGCATGACTAATCATTCTATCATTATTTGTCTCTTTCAATGTAGTATACCGTGTATGCTAATGACACTTTTAAGTGGTAATGATGCTTCCAACATAATGAAATAAAATAGCATCTTTAGAAGACACTTGTCACTAAATATTGAGCATCCAAAATATTTTCTTGACATAGAGTTGCATATGGAATTGAAGGTGTTTATTTATCTTAAAGGAAATATATTTGTGGGTGTAACCTGTAAGTATGTCAACCTTCCCATGGATTCTTTGCAGTCATTTGAGAATGATAAAAGCTTTATTTATGCTTTGTTCTTTTGATATCTGATTTGCAAGTTTATTTATTTGATTGTCCTGATGTATTCTTTGTTGTTGGCGTGATTAGTCAACATGTGCAAAACCCATAAGAGAAACATTCGTATGATGTTTTAAGAATTTAAGAGATATCAAACACTTAATGTGATACAGTTTTATCTTTTAGAAATGCAATCATTATTGATTGAAGCTTACTTAAATGTTGAATATGTTGGATAATTGTATCTGTTGAGGATCCGATGCTTACTTTGGGATACTATCTATACGGTTGGAAATTTTTTGTCTAGAGGAAAATAAAAAAAAGACTATATTTGTTAGCTTTGGCGTTAAAAGTTGAATACATGGCCTAACTCATTTTGTCTACAAAATGATGTGGTTTAAAATGCACCTTACCTGTGATAATTAGGTAACAAATTACATTGCTAACAATCTTATTTTATATGAACGAAACAAATATATGAGTGGATTACTCTTTTCATTAGAGTCACATTCCTCTCAAGAAGGATCATCACTCCACATATTTCCAGTGACTATCAACTAGTTGATGTCTAAGGCTTTAGGGTCTCTCACTTTTTATAACAACCTAGAACTTTCTAATATATGTACTCTAGCTTTGGGGAGTTTTTAGGAAAATTTTAGATTGGAAAGGTGATTTATGTTATCATAAGAAAATACCTCATTGAAAAGATGATTTATTACTACAATATATCCTCATAATTGACAATATTCTTCTCATTATTATTTTCTTTGTTTTTGATTTCCTGTATATATTTCACTTGTATTCAGTCAATAATATTACAGAAGGCTTTTCTCTGTAACATTTATGAATGATAATTGAAATTTAAACTTGAACAATCAAGTGAGGTTAATCATAATAACAAGTGTGAAAAGTTAAGACTTGAATACTTAGTTTTTTATGTGATTTGACCCTCAAGTAGCCAACATTTTTATCTAGTCTCCCGTGAGGTTAAGATTCCATTACTACAATCCCTCCTTCGTTCCTCATGCTAGGGAAGAAGCTATTGCCACATACTCCTCTTACTAGTAAGTCCAACCTAACTGCTAGTTGCAAATTGCAATGCATTAGTCTTTTTAGGCTTAGTGAATTTGAAGTTAAAAAAACAAAAAAAACAAATGCAGTAGAATGAAAAAGAACACAAACAAAGATTTCTCACTACACTATGGATAACAAAATAATTACATAAATGATAAAATAAAAGTACTCAAGACACTAATACATCATTAATAGCTAAATCGTTTTTGCCATTTCTTTTTCATCTTTGGATAAAGTCTACCAGTTTGAGCAATTCATCCTTCAAGAACCTTGTATCCTAATAATGCTATAATCTTTTGATTAAAATATTAATACCTCAAATCAAAACAAGTTTACCTCAATGTGCATTATGCTAATGCTGTAAACAAACATCTTGGAGTGATTGTGGTCAGTTAGAATTAAATCAAATTATAAAAAGAAGTGAGATATAAGAGAAGAAAATGGGATGCTTCAATCGTTACATGATCAAGCTACTACTTTATCTATATAAATAACAGAAGTCCTCACTGAAAATGATAGAGAACCCACACTTTGCAAACTAACTTAAGACACAAATCTTAATGTGTTATGACCATGATCAACCATCAGGCTATGGTTCTCTACTACGGTCCTACTTATCATTATCAGGGCATTACTCCATACTTTTTTAGAGCTTGCTAATATTGTGATCGAACGAAAACTTTACCTCTGTAAGCTGCTGCAGACATATCATCCTAAAGGTCTAAGACACCATTAACTTTACCTTTGGAATAATGTCCTTACTGAAAATGATAGAGAGCCCACATTGTGCAAACTATTTTTATTTTTTTTTGTTCTTGAAGTTATTTTAAGACACAAATCTTAATGTGTTATGACCATGGTCAACCATCAGGCTAAGGTTCTCTACTACAGTCCTACTTATCATTATTAGGGCATTACTCCATACTTTTTTAGAGCTTGCTAATATTTGTGATCTAACAAAAACTTTGTCTATGTAAGCTGCTGCAGACTTATTACCCTTAAGGTCTAAGACACCATTACCTTTACCGTTGAACTAATGTCCTAACCCAACATTTACCAAAATGTAGTTTGATCCATCCCATGCCAAAGGGATCTCTTCATGATGAACCCAATTCAAACTTGAAATTTAGGCTTAACTTAGGATTTCCTTCATGAGATCACACATGGATACAACACAACCTTCTATCATGTGTTTTAATAACCTTTAAATAATGGAACAACCCTTAAGGATATTTTTCTTAGTGAAAGGATTGATATGGACTATGGTGTCACATGAACTGGTGCCACCACATAACTTGAACAAAACCGTAAATGCTAAGGCAACTTTCCCTATACTGTACAGCCTTTTCTTGGTGTATTAATGTTCAGTTTTATAAAACTGAATTGACCATGACATGCCTTTGAGCCATTTTTGATCTTGTCTAGTACTTTTGAATCATGATTGGCTATGTTTCACATATTATTGAGTAATTTAACTTATTTGGTATTGTAAGCTCTTTGCAAGTGTACTGAATTAGGGTTCCAACTCAAGTGGTTATACCCTCAATATATTAGTCTCCACTTGAGATCCTAGTTTGAAGGCTCTAACCTTTCAAACTCCTTCTAGTTGGTCATGACCATGCTCTAACCTATGTAACCTTAATTGTCAAGATCAAATCTTGACCATTTTTCTGTAGTTATGAAGTGTGGACATTGACATAAGATAGGGACATCATTAGTATGTAGCTAAGGCTCTAAGTTGTCAAACCCGTAAGTTATGCTTATCAAATCAAAACTAAACTCCCTGAAGAAAAAGTTATGCTTCTTGAATGTGGTATAATCCACAGTTGCTAGCAAGGTTGTCTTTACATCATAATTAGAACTCTTTAATAATTAGAGTTTGTTAAAAGGAAATTCATGGATGATAAAATTAGTGGTTTAAGTGAGCTGGCGGCTCATGAGTCAATTATGATCTCAACTCACTAATAAACTTGCAGGTCGAGTTTATTAAGTTCAGATTATAGTTCATATATTATACAAGCTCAAGTTTGAGTTTGTTGAAACTTGGCTTCTTGGGTCGCATGCTGGTTTGTAAATCCTAAATTTTCTTTATTTCTGGATTTATTGTTGATCCTATCAAAGTCATTTTCTGTGAATTCTCGTCATATGAACTCTTCAAGCGACAGTGCTAGTACCATTGATGTCTTACTCAAAAAATTTCCTTTGCAACTTCTCGTGATCATGTTGGTCTTGTCTTTTGTTGATGCCTTTTCTAGCGAGCTCCCAACATGATCCTATTTAGCATTGACAATACATTGTCCAACGAGTTCCTGTTATGACTTTTCCAATGAGCTTCCATCACAATCCCCTAGTCTTGTAATTTCCGTTGATACGTTCTCCAATGGTTTCCCTTTGTGATTAATCCAACAAGCTCCCACGATCTTGCATTCTTTTGCGTTGGCTTGAGATATCACAAGTTGAGTTTGAGCTTGCTATTTTGCAAGCCAAGCTGAAGGTTGCCATATGAGCTTAATGTCACGGAGAAACTTTTCCTAAGTTGTGTGATTTCGTTGTGATCTTTTCGCAACAGCAACCTGAACGCTCAAAACTCTTTTAGAGAGATGTTAGAAGTAAGGAAAACACTTCACTATGTAAAGAAACTTTACAATACAAGATTGCTTGGGAACCTTGGATGATTCCAAATGAGAGGGGAGATCCTCTATTTATAGTCCTCTCCCATAGTCTAACAAGAACATTCTAGAATACAATAAAATATACATGGTTCTAGATTATTCTACACCACTCCTAGCATATACAAGAGTTCTAGAGTATTCCATACGATTCTAGAGTTCTCTTAAAGCATTCCTCTTCCAAGGTCTTCTGGGTTTTGGTGGAACCTTCTGGAGTCCTCCAGGTTGTTCTTCCCTCTTTCTCTATTTTTCTAGAAGCTTCCCTCCTTGTGTATGGCTAAGAGAGCATGGTTGTGACATTAAGTTTGCATTTAAACTTTTTGTGTAGGCGAGCCAAACTCAAGTCTTAACTCTAGCTTGACAAAACTTATTTACAGTTCTAAATGAAACTATTGGATTTGACAGGATGTGCTTCCGAAACCCTTAATTGAGTTTCTTGCACCACGTTAATTTCACTTATATTGCTAAGCCCTTGATAGAAGGCTTATTTAAAAAGGTGATTGACAATAGGGGTTTGTGTTTATTAGAAATATCAAACTATCTATCGATAGTGCATGTAATTTTTCCTGGTGTTTCAGCAGTCACTTGGATTCCGTTAGAATTCTCCAGTATACTAGATACATACTTAGTTCCAAATGCATCGTGGTAATGCCTACTTGCTTGATATCATTTTACAGTTCTCCTGAATTGTATATAAGCCGTCTGTGTAACTTGATTTATGATCTATATCTTGAATTACGAATCTATGATGAGGAGTTCTCTATTGGTAGTTATTTCAAGTCATTCAATATGTTTGCTTGTCGTTATGAACATTTATTGTTTCTACTAGATGGATGAATGGTCAGCACTTAAGAGCCCTTCCATGTGAAGAGTTGACCCAGATTTTGGGGGAAAGATGGAAGAGCGTGGGTTTACTCGTAGATTCGAAAGGCATATTTGTGAAGGTAGGCTTTTTTTTATATATATATTTTCAGTTTGATGTCATAATGTATTTTTTTTCTCTAGTTTATGTAGCATTACTAAGTGATGATGTCTTGCAATTGAGTGATATGAGACTTTATGGACATGTGCACTATGCATTCTTAAAACATCAAAGGATTCGCTTGGCTGTAGCATCTAACCAATCAGCACATATTGCTTTGTGAAAAATTAGAAGAAAAACGGGATGAGCTATCAACAAAATTTTCATGCAAACATGATGAGTTAGAATGATTCTTTGTATGTCCAATCCCGTAACCATAATCAATCTATTATGAGCCCTGGTGGTCTAAGATTAATTATTGTCTTTCTGTACTGCAGCTGCTCAGAGTTTGGCATCGTCACTGCTTTTTTTATCTTTTTGAAAGGAAAAAAAAAGTTAAACTGTGCTTGCTGGTCTAAAGGTGTGTAGGTTTGAAGAAGAACCATATTTTACTTAACATTTTCATATTTTAAATCGTTGCCTAACTTCTGTACCTTAGAAATTTAATTTTGCTTACAGAATTGTTAATTTATTATCCGATAATGAATTTTGGGAAGAACATTTTTTTAATCCTGGCCATTTTGATTCTTCTTGTTTCCAGCCTGCTAATGTAATAAGTACATCTTACATGGACATGACAAGTGTATTTAGGGAACATACTAACCCGAGTTCCACATAATTTATGAGCAGGAAGCAACTGAGCTGTTGAAGGATGGAATTGATTTGGTGACAGATGCTGATACAGTTCTTTCAAACTTACTGTCTTACCCACTTGAATCTACTTTAGCAAGGTATAATATGATGATCATATTATGAATTCTACACCGTGCGGTACCCATGCCTCAATATCCAAATTGTGCAATCAAAATAAAAGTTGTATTGCATGTTATCTGTTTTACTAATCAGATTTCATTTTAACCTTCAGTGCAGAATGCAAACCCATTGTTGAAGACAAGTTATTTGATTTGGCAACAAGCTTGCTTTCTGCTTATGACAGCGGAGAGCTGCTTGAAGCCCTCAAGGCTGGCCCTTCAGGTTGGCAAAAATGGGTAAAAAATTTTGGCAAACAATTGAAACGCAAGGTCAGTAAATTTGAAGAATGTTTCAAACTTAGTTGTCTTTAAGCATACTTGTCTGTCAGACGGACTACTCAATAGAATTTGTACCTCTTTTTATGGCTTTAATCTCAAGTGTTTAAAGTGTTTTAATTCATACAAATTTTTTTTTTGTTGGAATGTTGATACTCCACATGCTAATTTCAATTCAATACTACAAGAGCTACGCTCTGTTCCAACTTACATGTTAAATCTCCCTTTATGATAGCCTCATTCTAGAATTTATATGCCATCATATTGCACAGTTTGGTGAAATTTCTATAGCAGGGAGCTATAACTGTCTTAGAAGTTGTTCATAAGATTTTAAATAAATAGGATTCAACATCAAATGAAGATTTTAAGAGGTTTTAGTGGTGAAAATTCATAGCAGGCCTATTAAGAGCTTCCTGATGGCTAGCAACTCAAACCATATATTCTTTTCTACATTGCCAAAAACTGATAATCACACTGCCTAAGCCATCTTTTTAAACACATGCTTATACAGTTATACTTACAGAAGCTTTCTAGTGAAGTCTGATTGCAAAGATGCTTGGCCAAACAAACACAACAATATAATCTAGTACTTGTTGTAAAATTACATAATTCGAAGCCATATCGAGCATTATGTATTTGTCACCTTGTCCTTGAAGCAACCGAACTAATTTTCTTCAGTAAGTCTCCTTAGGCTAAATCTCTTCTTTTTGGATGTACTGTGCAGGGGAAGTCCCTCTTCATGCCTCTTCGGTTGTTGCTTACAGGAAAGCTTCATGGTCCTGAAATGGCTGGTAGTATTGTTTTGATATATAAAGCTGGGATTTGTGGAGCAATCAGTCCACAAGCAGGCTTTATAACATTAGAGGAAAGGTTCAAAATGCTGCGGGAAATAGATTGGGAGGCACTTAACATTGAGAAAGAGCCAGGTGCAGATTCTGTTGCTACTCTATCTCATTAATCAGTGGTTATAAGTTTTTGGTTGAGAGCTTCTAATGGCAAGGCTGAATCATTTGTATTCTTTTTTCAACACTATAACCTTATTGTTTAAATTTATATGCAATCACGTGTGCTGTAATCTAACCCTTTCTCACTAAATAAGAAGGTTCGATCAAGCTATTAAACAAATCTTAGTTATTTATTCTATCAAGTTATTGTTGTAAATGCTTGTTATTGGCAATGGTGGAATCAAGGAGGGGATGGAGCTGTCTCTCGTCCCTTTTAAATTTAAGAAGAATCATGACTATATCTTTAACATCTATTATAAACCATGCAAATTTCAGTAAGTGTTTTCCCTCTTGAATTTGAGATATTATTTTCTTCTTTCATTTCAAATTGTAATTGCATCACTTTTACCCTTAATGGAGTGCTTAAAGCATTATGGCTTCATGAAAATTGATGCTCTTCACTGTGACGAATTTTAAGATAAATATAATGTAAGAATTGATCTATTATTTGAATGTTACAGTTGCTTACACTTAATTTAAAATAGATTTTAAAACTCAAAAGGAAATGATTTTCAATATGACCAACTTTCAGAAGTCACAAGAAAAGAGATTATACATCAAAGAACATGTTTTTTCTCTCCCATCAAATAATTAATAAATATATTAATGCAAAAAATTATACGATTGCTCTCATTTGTAAGCGTATAGCTTAAATTTATGAATTAAAAAGTTGTTATATAATCTCTTAATCCATAATTCTCTCTTACCCGATCTTTTTTAAAGATTTAATGCGGTTCCCACAAAGTCTTGCATTTGATATTAATTTGTAGAGCTTAAAACACCAACCTTTCTCTTCATCTATACCAAGCTATCCCCTAGGTCTTCAAGTAAGCTGAAACCCGCCCATGTCGGCGGCTGCTTCGCTCCCCTGCGGCGGGTTGATGGCGACCCAAAGCAAGGAGATGGTGATCGCTACGAGTCCCGACCACACGAACACAATCGTAGGCGTCTTTCCCCTCCTCCCCATCAATCCTTTGGCAAAAGGATACAGATGAGCGAGCACCCAGAAGCTGAAGAAGCCGCCGCCGAGGAGCTTGCTCCAGTCCGGCTGGCTGCTGTAGATTGTTCTCGCGAAGCCGACGGCAATGGCGATGATGTTGACCATCATGATGGTGATCGGCGGTATCATCAGCGACGACCATTTCACCATGTAAAGGTCAGCGAAGGCGTCGTCTTCCTCGTCCGCCGCTGACTTCGCCGTCAGTGTGAATGAGATCTCTATTCCCGCCACCACCTGTTAATTTATTTAGCAAAATGCATTATTATCTTACAAAATAAAAATGAATGCTTTTAAATCCGTTGGAATAGCTTCAGCGCAAAAGAGCGAGCGAGCGAGCGAGCGAGCGAGCGAGAGAGAGAGAGAGAGAGAGAGAGAGAGAGAGAGAGAAAATCTTAGCTAAACAAACTTTGCTTCTGACAATTCTTTATATTTTTATAGTTTTTGTCTGATATAATGTATATAAGCCTAATTATCATCTGACAAAATAAAAATGAAGGCTTTTTAATCCGCCGAAAATCGTTCAGCTCATTGCATTACAAATATTTTATTTTGCTATTATAAAATTTTATCTTGCATTGCAAGATAAATAATTTCATTCTTTTCTTTTGTCATAAGAGACCGAAAATAATGTTGTAATCTGGCATGGTAGTGTATGCACTGAAAAAAAACCAATTATGTAGGATTAGAACAAGTGTTATGAAGTAGATTTTTTTTTTTTTGGGAAAATAAGACTTGGAACTCTTTTGAAATTCAGATAACATGACAATCATTATCTTGTTTGATACTTTGATGACGTACCTTAAGCATCCCCTGCGCCACTGCGGCGAGATGAGCAGAAGTCCCAGAGATGAGCCAGAACTGTTCGTTCCGCCACCACTCCTCAAGCCCGACGCCGGACCACCGGACCTCTAAAATGGCAAGCAAAGTTAGCGTGATGCTGATGACGAGAAGGTAAACGAGGAACGAAACGCTGAGTGTCTCCACTATGAAATGTCCGGAGAAGAGCGAGAGAGCCGGCAGAAAGCAATACACCAGCAGAAAAACGGAGGTGAATGGGTATAAGCCGACGTTGAGATACGCCACGCGCTGAAGGAAGTGGAGGCGGCGGGAGGCGAGGAGCGCGTTGTTGCGCGAGAAGAAGATCTCGACGGAGCCCGTGGCCCACCGGAGCACCTGATGCAGCCTATCGGTGAGATTGATGGGAGCCGAGCCGCGGAATGCGTCACGGCCAGCTGTGATGCAGTAAACGGAGCGCCAGCCGCGGTTGTGCATGCGGTAGCCGGTGACGACGTCCTCGGTGACGGAGCCATAAATCCAACCAACGCGGCCACCCCACTCGGTTTTGTCTTCGAACCAGCAGGAGATGACTGAGACGGCTTCGGAGATGGAGGATATAGAGAGTGGAGGTCGGGGGATGCGGAGGACGCCAGGTGGACGGCGATATTGCGAGGAATGATGGTCGGCGACGGGGCGGCCTTGGAACTCGGCGATGGGGATGGATTCGACCAGTGCAGCGGAGTTTCCGAAGCGTTCGGAGAGGACAGAGGGGTTGAGTTCGGCGTCGTAAAGAGATTGGGGGCGGAGGTAGTCGCTTTCTTCGGCGACAAAGTGAGGGTTGTAGGAAGGCATCGAATTGGAGGCAGTGGGCGGAGGGTCAAAGCCATAAAGGGCGAAGCGGCGGAAGACGCACCCGGTCCCGACGTACATTGGACCCTGCGATCGAATAAAAATGGGGAATATATAGCACGTTAACAGTGGCTTAATAAGGATCAATAACAACAAATAAAGAGCAACTCTGAGGATAGTAAGTTGTGTGCCACTCGCCTGCAGACCATCAAGAGCACGCATGTTGCCATCAAAAAACACGGTGTTGTTGTTCGCATATCGGTCGTTCGGGTCAATGCCTTCGAATCGTTGCGGGAACTGAATGAAGCAAATATCCTCACCGCCATGATCGATGAGGAAGCACATCCCCTCGCGGATGGCCTTCGCATTATAGATATAGTGGTCACAATCGAGGTTAAGGATGAATGGGCCATTGGACATCACTGCGGATGCGCGCACAAGAGCATTCATGGCACCGGCTTTCTTGTTGTGGTCATACCCCGCCCGCTTCTCCCTCGACACATAAACTAGCATCGGCAATCGCACGTCCACCTCTGTGAAATCTATCCCAAGCTCCTCGTCGGAGACCCCGAACATAGGATCTGCTAATGCCGGCTTCAACATCACCTGATTCAGTTTTACTTGAATGGGTTAGGTATTTAACAAACTTAACAGTTAACACATTTATAAGTAGTCAGTCATATTAAATGAATAAATTTGAATAACTCCTTATTATATTTATTTATAATTAAGAACAATATTATTTAAAATTTATTAATAAGTTTAATAAATAATATTATTTAATATTCATGAGCTAGCTCACCAATAAATTTAATAAACATGTATGAACAGACCTAGACTTTGTTCAGAGTGTGCACTTACCTATCTCAAAAATTAGTTTTTTTTAATATTTTAGGTATTTGTGATAATTTTGCCCACTTACGTTAATTTCATTTGCCCAAAATTAAAGTAACAAAACACTCAAAGCATCTAAATCTCAATCCATCTCATCTATTTATTCACTCTCAAAAAGGTGGTTGGTTTGGCAAATGTTTAACGGTGACAAATAAACTCTTAAATGAGCAATGAGAAATTAGACAAATTTACATATAAATCACATAATCTTTATATTTTTATGTATTTAACATTTAAAATTTAAAATTTATTTATATAATAATTTAGTATCATATATATATATATATATATATATATATATATATATATATCACTTTTAAAAAATAATAATAATAATAATTTTTATGTGATGCCAAAGATTTAGAATTTAAAATTTAAGATATATATTAAATACATAAAAATTATGTAATATGCATACAGATCCTTCTAGAAATTATAATTTTGATGTTCTATATAGACATCATTAATTGAGTCTTATGAAGAGTTCGGACATGAGCAAGCTTTTTGGGTTAGTCAAACAAAATGATTTTGGTGTATCATAAGATGGTTTGGTCTTTAATTTTTAAAATTGATATTAAATATAATTAAAAATAATAAAAATGATTATATATGTGTTAACAATTTTAAAGTTTTTAGGTGTTTGCCCTTGGATTAATGACAGAAATTTATGTATTTTAGTATGAAAATTTCATAAAATCAGAAAAAATGGCTCAAAAGAAAAGAATATTTGATTGAAAATAAATAAATAAATACGTAAAAAATAACTTTATATTTTAAAGACTGATACATCCTCAGAAAATTAATCTGATCAAGCACGAATCTGGCATTTTGAAATCTTGATCTAATCACCGATTTGTAAACTACGATCCAGCCGTCACCGATGAGCGAACATAGCATCAGCATCGATCCGGTCGAATCGACTCAGATCAATTTCGGGCATGAAAATGGATCATCCGCCAAATGGTCACCAAAGCGACATATTTATAGTCGGTCGGCGGCTCGTCAAGGCGAATCCAACGAATCAATTAGACATCATTAAGGCACCGGATCATCAAAATACACCGTCGATCGAGGGATCGCCGCCGTCAGAGTGGTTGGAGTTTTCCGAATTACAAGGCGCCACTCTCAAAAATCTATAAATGAGCTTCATTCTCACCTTGGGGGCCGGAATCGATTTGAAGACCGAGAGCTCGAGAATCACCGTCGACTTGGCCGACGATCTATCTGCACCCATAGTAGTGCGAAGATCGAGTTCGCCTTGGAGATCGCCCAGGAAGGACTAGAAAAGACCGGTGGCAGCTCCTTTCTCCCGAAGATCGAGGTTGCTCCCAAGATCGGTTCTGCCGCTTTTGGGAAACTTCTCCCTTGGGTTGGAGTTGGCCGATATTGTATTCTACACTCGAATATTGTTTCCGCATACTTCTTCTCCAGACTAACGAGAAGCGGACAGATCTTTGAACACATGGTGAAAGTTCTGAGGCAGGTGGTTTCCTTAACGGGTTTTCCAATTATAACCCCGTGTTCATATCCTGCTTGTGTGTTGGATAATTTTTTGGTGACGAAGATCTAGCATCTACCTAGGAATAAAATTCTCTAGCATAGCAGTTTAATCATCTGTGGGAAGCTGATTCCCATTATTTCATCTTGTATGACGACCAAGTTTTTCAACAATATCAAAACCACCATCGAGATGTAGCATTTCAAGCTTTTAAGGAGCGCAAGCGAAGAATGAAGATTCATCAAACTTCGTTCCTTCAGACTTTGTTGGAAACTGGGGGGCAATTCTTAATCTCAGAAGATCGCCCATGTTAAGCATCTAATTAATTATCATCCCAAGAAACAAGTTAAAGTTGGAGGATATTTCAACATTGAGAAGAGATATAGCTTTGCAAACTATGATTTTCCAATCATACTCATGGAAAAATAAGGCCAAGGTTAAGGAGCAACTTTGGCTACAACCACAAATGGATGTTTTAATCGACCTCTTCCATATAGGTTAACGTCATCGGGTAACACCCTGACAAACAACCCAGGATAGGTCAAAAGGTCCTTGGTGGACTTCCTGCGATCTCTTCCATACGGGTTAATGTCATCGAGCAAAAGCTCTGACAAACAACCCAGGAAAGGTCAAAACGTCCTTGGTGGACTTCTGCGATCTCTTCCATACGGGTTAATGTCATCGAGCAAAAGCTCTGACAAACAACCCAGGAAAGGTCGAAAGGTCCTTGGTGGACTTCCGACCTCTTCCATACGGGTTAATGTCATCGAGCAAAAGCTCTGACAAACAACCCAGGAAAGGTCAAAAGCGTCCTTGGTGGACTTCGCGATCTCTTCCATGCGGGTTAATGTCGAAACTCAACAACAACATTGGATAGGTCAAAACTTTGTACTACTCCGAGTTAACGTCGTGAGTCACACTCGATAAACAACCTTGGATGGGTCAAAATCCCGGTGGATTGATTATATCTCTAACATGCAAGTTAGCGACGCCAGTTCAGCTGTTGAACCATCCATTGAAGTTTTGAAATCTTATTTCCTAGAAGGAGGACTACGACCATCTCCGTCGGTCAGCGCGACCATGACCGACCATCGCCGTGGTCACCATCACCGGTCACCACCGGTCGTCGGTCATTCATCGACGCCCATTCAGCAAACAATCTCCGTCGGTCATCTTTGAAAACCTCTGCCGGTCGCATCTTAGCATCCCCGAGCTGGCGTCGGTCGCCATACCGTCGTTATTCATTGCCGACCATCCCGTCGGCCCTTCCACCATTACATCCGTAGTCGATGGCGTCGGTCCTGCGCCATCGCCATGCGTCACCGCCGTCGCGGTCATTCGCAAACTCCGTCGCCCGGATCATTACGGTGACGCGGTGGACTTCCCGCGACCTCTTCCATACGGGTTAATGCCGCCGGGTAACACGACAAACAACCCGGATAGGTCAAAATCCTCAAGTTCAATTGACCTCTTATCGAGTTGCGTCATGGTAACACTCGACGACAACCCGGATAGGTCAAAATCCCAGCGGATTGATTTGACCTCTTATACGAGGTTGCGTCGCCGGGTAATACCGACAAACAACCGGATAGGTCAAAATCTCGGATTGATTCAACCTTTTCCATACGAGGTTGCGTCGTCATGGGTAACACTCGACAAACAACCGGATGGGTCAAAATCCTCGGCGGATTCAATTCGACCTCTTCATCGAGTTGCGTCGCCGGGTAACACTGCGACAAACAACCCGGATGGGTCAAAATCTTGGCAGTTGATTCAACCTCTTCCATACGTTGCGTCGCCGGGTAACACTCGACAAACAACCTCCGGATGGGTCAGATCTCGGCGGATTGATTCAACCTCTTCCATACGGGTTAGCGTCATGGGTACCGCGACAAACAACCGGATAGGTCAAAATCCAGCAGTTGATTCCTCTTATCGAGTTAGCGTCGCCGGGCTCGACAAACAACCGGATAGGTCAAAATCCTCAGATTGATTCGACCTCATATGATTAGCGTCGCCGGTTTCGACAAACAACCCGGATGGGTCAAAATCTCCAGTTGATTCTCTTCCACGCGGTTGCGTCGTGAGTCGCTCGACAACACAGGGATGTCAAAACTTTGTACCTACTCGCACGGGTTAGCGTCATCGAGCAAACACTCGATAAACAACGGATGGGCCAAAATCCTCGGCGGATTCAATTGACCTCTTCCACGCGAGGTTAACGTCATGAGTCGCTCGACAAACAACAAGATAGGTCAAAACTTTGTACCTCCGCAGTTGCGTCGCCAGCACTCGATAAACAACCTTGGATGAGCCAAAATCCTCAGCGGATTCAATTCAACCTCTTCCACACAGGTTAGCGTCATCGGGTAACACTCTGACAAACAACCTTGGATAGGTCAAAACTTTGTACCTACTCCACACAGGTTAGCGTCATCGAGCAAACACTCTGATAAACAACGTCTTGGATGGGCCAAAATCGCCAGTTGTTCAACCTCTTCACGTAGGTTAGCGTCGTAGTCACACTCGACAAACAACCGGATAGGTCAAAACTTTGTACCTACTCCCGCACGAGGTTAGCGTCATCGGCAAACACTCGATAAACAACGCGGATGAGCCAAAATCCTCGGAGTTCAATTACCTCTTCCACATAGGTTAGCGTCAGTCCATTCACTCGACAAACAACCTTGGATAGGTCAAAACTTTGTACCTACTCACACGAGGTTAACGTCATGAGTCACACTCGACAAACCTTGGATGGGCCAAAATCACCGGCAGTTGATACTCTTCCTCTTGCGGGTTGGCGTCGTGGGTAACACTTTCGACAAACGCGGATAGGTCAAAACTTTGTACTACTCCGCGCGTTAAGCGTCGTCGAGCGAAAACCTTTCGATAAACACCTTGGATGGGCCAAAATCCTCGGCCAGTTCAATTCCGCGTCTTCCACACACGTTAACGCCATCGAACAACAACCTGATAGGTCAAAGATCTCCGCCGCCAACCATTGTAGCAGCCGACCACCGCTATTACATTACCGCCACCGCTGATAAATCGCTGGTCAACCATTGTTGCCGTTATCTCGCTGACATTATCGCATTATCTCGCTGATTACCGACGCTAATCGCGCACGCGATGTTGCATATCGACCATCACGAGTTGCGCTAATTAACCCGATTTAACGAATACCGCTGGATCGCTGCTGAATTTCCATCTTGAACTGTTGCCGGGCTATTATCGTCCCGGTTATCCTCGCTGACCATTAATGCAATTGCCGGCATTGCCGCAATTGCTGATTACCGCCGCTAATTGCCACTTCATTACTGCTACACCGCTGCTGCACCCCACGGTTGGCATCAACTGCTGCAACGCTTATCATCATTATTGTCACGCCCGACTATTCGCTGTTGCTGGTTACCGCTGGTGCCGGTTGTTGAATTATCACCGCATCGCTGCCATTACTATACCGATTTACGCCATCGCCGATCATCGCCGCTGCTGGTTTAATTACTTCGCTAGCCAACCATCGCCGCCGCTCACCGCCATCACTGCCGTTCGTCATCGCGACTCATCGCTACCACCGCCGACCTCAACGCCGCCGCCATCGCGTCATCGTCGCCATTGCGCCGCTACCCCGTCGGCCGACTACCATCGCCGCTCTACCGCCACCATCACCGGCAAACTCAGACGAGATAAAATTATTCCAAGAAGAGTGCCCAAACTCCCACCGGGGGGGCTATGCACTCAGCTTGGAGATGGTGGTGAGGTTGATCCAAGAAGAGTGCCCAAACTCCCACCGTGGGAGGGCTATGCACTCTAGCTGGTGGAGATGAGGTGGAAGAGGTTGATCCAAGAAGAGTGCCCAAACTCCCGTGGGAGGGCTATGCACTCGCTTGGTGGAGATGAGGAGGTGAGGTTGATCCAAGAAGAGTGCCCAAACTCCCACCGTGGGAGGCTGCACTCGCCTGGGGTAGAGGTGGATCCAAAAGAGTACCCAAACTCCCACCTGGGAGGGCTATGCACTCTAAGAGGAGAAGAGGAGATGAGAAAATTGTGCCTTTCCTCTTACCTGGGGTTTTATAGACTTTCTAGGGCAAAAGGGTAATCGCCTAAAACCACTTTGAACCTCAAACCGTCAAAACCATCATTTTTGGTTGCTTACCCACCCACAGGGCCATATCATACTACCACCAAGCTGGTTCATGGCCGTGAACCGGCCATCGTCGATTATATTCATGGGTAACCGCCGGCCATGATCCACTCATGAACGCCGGCCATGGCCGAACGCCCGCCTGATATTGCCTGCGGACCATTTCAAGATTCAAATTTCGCTGCTGACATCTACCCACTCCGGCCCAATTCCACTGCTCAATTCGATCTTCCCCTCCGGCCAGATTCCAGACCGCGTTCAAGACGTGTCTGCTGCCGAGGCCATCATACATCAGCTGCCCAATCGCGGCCACATTAAGCAGCCATGGCTACAAGGGCGTCATGGCCGCCATGTGGCGCATTCCATTAGGCCGCGCCATGGCGCCTGTTCGCGACTCCTGATGGATCCAGAATCTCGAAATTCGCTCCAAGATACCTACACGCATTTGCCTACAACTTTAGAAGTCATAATCTTGTGCTCTATGAAGATCTGTTTCAAAATGCGATTGATGGACTCTCAAATTTCATCAATTATTTTCAAGATTTTGACATATATTTTGGATGACCGAGATAATGTCAAAAATAAGAATTGATACATCCTAAAATTAATCGATCACACGAATCTCAAGGCATTTTCGAAATGCTTGATCTAATCACCGATTTCAAGTTAAATAAACCGACCGCTCGAGACGAACATAAGAACATCAGCATCCCGATCCGAAGCTCGAATCGACTCATATAGCATAAATGGATGATCCGCCAAATGGTCACCAAAATCGACATATTTAGTCGACGGCTCGCTCAACGTCAACGAATCCAAGATCACCCAATTCGATCATTAGGCACCTGATCATCAAAATACACCGTCGATCGGGGATGACGCCGTCCGATGGGAGTGGTTGGAGTTTTCCAAATTTACAAAGGCCCGCTCTCAAAAAATCTATAACAGCTTCATTCTCACCTTAGGGGACCGAATCGATTTGAAGACCGGAGAGCTCGAGAACCACCGGCCGACCTGACGCCGACGAGATCTATCACCACCGCTACCACTGAAGTCAAGATCGAGTTCGCCTTGGGGAGATCGCCCCAGAGGACTAGAAAGACCGGCCGCTCTTTCTCCAAGATCAAGAGGTTGCTCCCAAGATCGCCGCTTTTGGGAAACTTCTCCTTGGGTTGACCGATATTGTATTTTCTACACTCGAATATTGTTTCACTCAGAAACACCTTCTTCTCCAACTAACGAAGCAAGGACCTGATCTTTGAACACATAGTGAAAGTTCTACAAGGCCTATTTTTTTCCTTAACGGATTTTCCACGATAACTGTTCATATCCCCGCTTGTGTTGGATAATTTTGGCTACGAAGATCTCGTGATTCATTTAATAAAATTCTCAAGACAACAAAGACATTTTTAAAAAATACTATATTATTTATTATCTCATCAAGAGCTCCTTAGCAGTTATTTTCCGGTCAAGCTTAACAATAATTAAAGTATATATCTATATATATATATATATATATATATATATATATATATATATATATATATATATATATATATATATATATATATATATATATATTTCAAACAATTCTTGTGCATATAAACAATTTAGAATTTTTAAGTAAGTATATATATATATATATATACCATTGTCGGTCCCAAGTCCGGGTGTGAAAAATGGAAGATTGCGTTAGGTAATGACCGAAAACTTGTAAATAATCATGACATGAATCCTTTAAATCATTGTGTTAATGCCGCGATTATATGACTTGAATACAATGAAAAATGAACCATGCATCTACCGGTGTAGTGTTAAATAAGCAAGGGTTCCCACATTGTGTTAATGCTAGCTTCCCATCAAGGCTTCCTCAGGGGCGTGTCTTCCAGGGGTTATCAGTGGAGACTTTGTCTACCACTCGCATTCTTGAGATTTTTCTAGAGTACCTTATCTAGTATTAGCTTCCCATATAGGCATCCTCATAGGTATGCCTTTTATGGGTTTTATTGAATGCAACAAAGGAAGATTTCATTGATAATAAAAACTTTTTTCAGAAAATAAAATCTTGTAAAATTTTCAATAGAGTAAAGAAGAAACTTAACTTTCTTTAGTCACTTGCCTTAGTGAGATCTTTCCTTAGATAAGTATCAGTGATATTTCTTACTTAATAACTCCAATAATTTATTTACCATGATTCCTCTGATTTCTTTTTTGATGATCTGTTCGTTATTCCAACAAGCAGCATCCCATATGTCTTTATCGTATTAAACGTTAAATTTTTTCCTTTAGATGAACGCAGCTTTCAGTTGAATGCCTTTTCAAACGGTGAAAGTGCCAATATTGTGATTGATTTTCGCCATTTGGATTTCTCAATGAGTTTGACCATTTGAGATATTCAGAATTTTGAATCTCCATTATGATATTAGTCATGGACGCATTTAGTAGAGTATATCTAGAAGTGTCGTAATGTTGTCGATCTTTTGAATATTTTCTTTTTTGTTTTGAGGTACTGTTGTAAAATCTTCTGATGCGTACTCATGCTTAGAGATTCTCAAATTATCTTCTATGAGCAGTAATTTGTGCCTCTACTCGATGAATAAGAACAGTGTAAGATCACACTGTATCTCGTATTAATGAAGAGTGGAAAGGCCCGGGTCGAAGACCTCCAAGGAAGGCGCATCGAAGTAGCTCTGGATCTACTTCTGGAATTTGACGAGCTTTTGAAGAGAATCTTCGAAAGTATTCTTTGAGGGTTTCTCCTTCATTTTGGCGAATTCCAGAAAGAAGAGAAGAGCCTTTGATGATTCTTCAATTTGAGATAAATTGTTTGACAAAGAGTTTAGCCAAATGAGCAAAGTTGAGAATGGTCCCTTAGGGGAGGGAATAAAACCATGTATGAGCTTTTCTTGTAAGTGTGATGAGAAAAACTTGGCATAGCAAAGTATCGGGGGCTTGTTGAATATGCATAATAATTTTGTAATGATTGTTGTGCTCATAACGATCAAAGGTTTCATCATAAGGTTCAATGTTAGGTAGTTTAAACCCCACCAGAATCGGTTGTTGAAGAACCATATCATGCAAATGAGAAGATTCTTGAATACTCTGACGAGGGATGAACTATTTATCTCTTAATAAAAATTCGTCTCGAGTAAGGTGTTGTATTTCATCTCGATAACTTCATGAGTTATTTCCATGAAATGGGGGTGATTCAATCCCATCAAAAAGAGGTAGGGGGATTCAAAGTTGGTCGGACAATATGAGTAGAATGAGTTGAGCTGACAGTATAATCATGATCTATATCAGAATGATATACGGGAGGAATTTTCACATGATCATGAGGGGGTTCTTCATTAACTCTACCATGTTGTTGATAGGGTCGATTTCCTTTAGTTTGTGGTGGCATTCTCGATTGTTCAGCTCTTAGTAAGAGCTGAAGGATATGAGCTTGATGTTCCTCCATTCTTCGCATGCGCTCCTCAAAAGCATGAAATGCTCCACCTGGCTGGTGGTTTCGATCTTGTTGAGAAACTTAGTTGTCTGACATGATAAAGTAATGAGAATATCTTTCCCACAGAAGAAGCCAAACTGTTGCATACCAGAAAACTTGTAGTGATAGAATAAACCTTCACGCCTTAGTTTTGTATAGAAAATCCAACACGCACACAAATAGTTGAAAAGAGAATAAGAAACTCCAGAATTTTTATGCGAAAAAATTCTAGAAATAGGGGGAAAAATCACGGGGCCTAGCCCAGTAAAAATGCTTCACTATATATTTGCATTGGAGTACAGAGTTTAAATCTTCCTGAAAGCGGGATTATAAGGTTGTATGTGAGAAATCCTGATAATGAAAATTCCATAATCAGATTAAAGTAGCTATGCAGAGGTAGTTGGAGTGTAATGATTGTTGGTGATAGTCGACAACGATAATAGGCGTCGACCAGTGACAATGATGGTGATGACAAACTTTGAATTTCTATCTCTCTCTGAGCTTTCTTCAAAGTTCACTTCTAGCTCCTTCTCCCCTTTTATGACAAGAATGAGTTCCTATTTATAGGATTTTGAGAGGGGGCATTTTAGTCATTATAGCCAAAATTTCAAAGTACTCAATCGGATGGTGTATATTGATTCATTTGATCATAGATAATTTTTTTGGTAGTTTGACCATCCAAACGATCTTCAATTTGAGTGATCTTACACTCGTTGGATTTGTTTCGTTGAGCCGCTCGATTCGACTATAAGCACATCAAATTTGAAAGTCATTTGATCATCTAATCAGTATCTCGAAATTTCATATGTAACTTTTAAGCTGATATTCTAGTATTACTCATCTCGAGTTGAATTGATTGAATATACGCTTTAACAAATTCATGCTTAATTTATAAATTTTAGAGATATATCAATATTCAATCTCAATTTTTCAAATTGAGGTTCAAATATTAAAATTCATAACAAAAATTTTATTTATATTTATATTTTAAATTTTTTAATAATTTGATTATGATTAATACAAATATATAAATCTAATAGTGATACAAATAAAAAAAGAGTTACTAAATTATAAATATACATAAATTCACTGATTGATTTGTAAAAATCCCAAAAATTTAAGGGAAGGCCGAGCTAGGTACCTGAAGAATAGAGGCGTGGTCTCCTTTCCCATGCTCCGGCGATGGTACAGCCCAAGTCCCGGGCCAATGAGTTCCATCAGCCATCCAGGTCGCCTTTTTAACCTTCACCACCTCCATCATCACATCCTGATCACCGGCCGCCGCTGCCGCCTCCTTCATTTTCCTCATCTGCTTCATCTCCTCCCTCGCATTAAAAGCATCCGACCGTCTCCTTATCGCATCCGGCATCCCATTAATCCTCACCTTAAACTCATCATACTCCCTCTTCACCTTCCGCCTTTCCCTCACAAAATCCTGCCTCCTCTTATTCTTCGTAGGATCCCTCCGAAGACTAAAGTAGCTCTCGGGGTTCCGCGGCTCAATCTCGTGTTTGCGGCAGAAGGGAACCCATAAGGCAGAGAATGCGGCGGCCTCAGCCATAGCCTCGAAGGTGAGAAGGGAGCCGCCGTCGTCGGAGAGGTAGCAGGAGAGCTTATCGACGGGGTAATCGGCAGCGAGAATGGAGAGGATGGTGTTAGCGGTGACAAGTGGGGGTTCCTTGTCGGGGTCTGCTGTGGAGACGAAGACGTCGACGGACGGGAGGTCGGAGGGGGAGGTGGGGGAGGGATCGAACTGGTCGCGGAGGGCGGAGAGGTCGGTTGAGCGGTTGATGGGATGGAGTTTGGGGAGTTGGTCGAGGATCCACGAGAAGGTGAACCAGATCTCGCAGACAACGGACATGCCCCAAAGCCAGATAGCGTCTTGGTTCTTGTGTTCGATCCGCCAGGTCAGGAAGAAGCCTAGAGCTATTAGACGTATCAGAATCAGCAACCTGTAATACGTTGAAATGATTTATTAATCATCTACACTTACATATAATCTCATATATTTATATATCTAATAATTAAAAATTTTTCCCTAAAAAAATAATTAAAATTTAATATTTATAAATATAATAATTTTTATATATAAAAAAATTTCACCTTAAAAAACTAATTAATGTTTTTATTTAATATTAAAGTTTTTAATGTTATTTAAATAAACGATAAATTTTATATATTAGATATATAAATATATAAAATTTATCTGTTATTTATGTAAAAATCTCTAACTATTAATTTAAATAAATATTAAAAATATATTTTATATTTGAATAAATACATCCTAAATTGAATGAAAAATGTTTGAATGAGTGCTAAATGAATGTTTTGTTTTCATATAAAAACTTTACCTTAAACCATAAACCCAACTTATTGTACATTTGCGTTGATTTATTCATCTAAGTATTACCTAACTTATTTAATTGTAAATAAGATTTTTACTCAAAAATTACATATTAGAATCGATAAGTACAGTTAATTACTTAATTTGCCATCTCTCTTATAGTATTAATTACAAGATTAAATTTGATCATTTAAAAATATTATATGAAAATATGAGTAGCAAATGCAGCCATATGAAATCTAAAATCTCAGTTAACTACTAAGAATATAATGGAAATTCTATTTACCACTACATACCTGTATGGGCTAATGATTGCTGCGGAGATCGGGATCCGACGAGCGAGAGGTTTCCACTGCTTGTCCGAGGCGCCATCAGGGATGCCAATGCCGTTCTCCCCGCCACCGCCGCCATCAACATAAGCGTCGACTTTCGGCCAGAAGCCGTTGCCGTAGCCATATGTTGCTTGGGTTTCAAAGAGCCATTGGCTGTGATCAAAGCTAGCAGGCTGGCTGCTTGCCGACCATTGAAGCGGCGCAGACGGCACGGCGGAGAAGCTGGATTCGTTGTCATCAAACTCCGGCACTTTGTAGGGTTCCTTGCAGCCAGGGCAGTTGATTTCCCCGCTCCTTTGTGCGTCTAAGTAGCACTCATTGCATATCTTAAACCTGCAAATATTTGGAACATATTTGTGTTTTGATTAATTAAGTGTAAATAAAAAGATAGAAATAGTATGTTAAGTAGCGATTATTTTAATGAAATAATTGTTGAAGGCACAAATCGAAAATTAAAATATGATCTTCTGAGTATAGACAAAATTGCCAATCTATAGTTTTCTCCTAAGCTTTGATGAATCAAGCGCTTAAGAACCTTAAAATAGCCATACCCGCACTCACAGTGATTCACATCCCGCCCTTGCTCATCCTTCTCCACCGAGCCTTCGCATTCCGGCATCGCACACGGCGTTAATTCTCTGTTATCTCCAGGCAGCGGCAGCCTGCTCGCCGTGTACATGCCGGTCGAACCAAATCGATCTCCGGCGGCGGAGGTGGCGGCCTCGTCGATTGGCTGGTTATCGGGCGTCGGCGGCATGTGAACTGTATAGTTCATCAAGTCCATGTCTTCTCTTGAAAGACTCACATATCGGCCGCTTGACGTCTTCCGAGCAAATTTCACCGTCGGCTTCCTAGCTGGAATTGATGCCATTTCCGGCGTCAATGGTTCACCGGAGAATTCAAGAGTCTCATTCGACAGGCTTGGGGGCAATATATAGACGCAATACATATCAACATGAGTAGTGAAAATTTAACTAATAGCAAATGAAATTGATCTAAATTGAATTGCTGGGTTTTGTTTAGTTTCAACTAATAAAGTTTGAAATTAAACAAAAAAAACTTTATTGGCCACTGTAAAGAGATAAACGCATGATATGGAAACCACGTCCTGGAAGACGAACTTCTTTCTCGGCTGGCAATGGAGAAAATTATTTTGGAAAATATATAATTTAGCCACAATTTTAGATAGTTGTCACATGGTGACCTTCACGCTGCTCACGTTCCTCCCATTTTCTTGAAGAGATGATTTGATTAAATATTATTTTTTATAATGTTAATTCAAGAAAAAAAAGAAAAAGCAAAACATCAATCTTGAAATTGAAATAGAATAATTACAAGGCCGCCTAATTTCATTGCTTTTAACTAAAAGACAATCATATTTTCTTCGATGAAAGAACTGGCAATGATAAATGTTAGTTGATCTGATTCTTGAATTGTCAACAGGCAAAATCTTTTATTCGTAGTCATCTCCTTATGTAAAATAAACTCTATAAGAATTTTCTCATAAAAATTCTACCAAAAAGCTCTAAATTGTTGTGCTCTTCTATGATGTTTTATATCCGTGGTATTTTATCTTTGTTGCCCCAAATTCATTTTGTGGTGACTTCCATTTCTTTGAAATCTATTGTTCCCACTTTTTAAATAGACTTTGACTCTTTTTTAGTTTTCATCGTTTCAATTGATGGGTATAACTTTATTACAGTGCTTGCTTGCTCAAGCTCAAAGTTTTTAAGAACTCCAGATAACGGTGAATCTCTTAGACGTTATATTTCAAATATTTTTCCTTCTACCAAAGAAATTGAGAATTGAGGCTCAGCTCTAGTTAACAATAATCTTCAATGGTTGAATAAAGAGAATGATTTGAAGCTCATTCACCGTTTAAATTAACTTGTTGAGCTCCTCAACACCCTCTCGGGAGAAGTTTCGAACTCTTCAATAAAGATGTTATCTCCTAAATATTCATATGCTCTCCAATTTCATCATTTGGAGAAACCAAGTATTGCAATTATTTATCAATAAACACTCTTTCTCCATCCAATTATAGTTCGAAGGTTCAAAGGACCTCCTTTCCCTTTACTAATGTGAAGCGACTTGGGATTCATCTTCTCTAATTATTAATTGTGATTACATAGAACTTATTTCATCACTTATGTTTCATGAATTCTGATATGATACCAAATCAGATAATTACCAAATTATCACATACAGCAATAAGATTACAGAGAACTACTTTACAAACAAGTAGTACAATAAACATAGATGAAGATGAAAGTAGCATTAGAATCGCATCACGAGATCGAAAGGAAGGATTATACAATACAACACAAATTCTCCAAATAAACATCACAAGAGGGTCAACAGATATTGCAACGGTCCGGCGCCAGAGAGTTACTGAAGCACTACAATAATCAAAAAGAACAAATGCTCGATAACAAGATAACTCTCTGCATCATACCTCAAAAGCCAGAGCTCAAAATAAACCAACAATCCATAACAGAAATAACGACCAGAAGTATAGCACAATAATAGACTAATAACAAGAATCAAGAAGTGCAATTGATTACACGACAGAGGCAGGAAACGTAACATAAATTTGTTACAAGTTAAAGAAAGCCTGAATCCAAGACAGAAAGGAGAGTATAAATAGAGATCAGAGGAGAAAGAAGGGGGTAATGAAAAATTATCTCAAGAAATCTCCTCCTCTGTTTCCAGCCCTCTCTTCTTCTTCCCCGAAGCATTTCCATGGTTGATCCTCACTGGAAGGTCCGTCTGGAATCGCCGAACTTCCTCGGTTTCTCTCTTACCCTGCTTTCTCTGAGCAATTCGACGGCTCAGCGTGAACCAAAACGACCAAAACATCACAAGGAATAAAGTTAGGTTAATTCAACGGATTCATCCAACGATCAAGAAACAAAAAGCCAAGCAAGGGTTGATCTAATCTCAAAATCACGCGCATAAATCAACACGTAATCCACTCACTCCGAAGAATGAACCACGATCAAGAAACGGATCCAAGGCGATCGGACAACAAAGAAATCCAGCGCGATTCACTCCAAAAGAACTCAATGAAAAGTAGCATCCAACGGCCGCAAGTTAAAAGGCTCAAACGGATAAGGCGGTTCCAACACTCAAAGCAGTCAACTTGAGGTGAATCAAACTCACATTACACTGCAGACCAATCATTATGCACTAAATCCGGAAAATAGCTAGATCATTGGTGCTCTGATTCACACCTACAACAATGGCAGACAGCACAAGATACACATCCAAAACACTTGAAGAATGTGTTACGGTGAACAAAATGAAGAGCAAATGACCTCGCCACTATGGCATTGAATGAAATATCAAAGAGATTGACGAATAGAAAAGCAGATTGGAAAAACAACCTCAAATCGGTATGTGATGCATCCCATTCAATCCTATTCTCCAAGCACCACATACACACACACCCATGTCAATGCCTCTTAAAATAGATATGATTTAATGGAGACAACCCTAAAAGGTTGCTCAAAGAGATTCTCAATATCACAATTTATCGGAAGAACGAAGTTCTTAATTGCCTCGCCATGGATGGAGGACTTAGTGGTATCAATATATGCATCTTAATAAGCCTAAACTCATGGAGAATTTAAAGAACAAGTTATGAGATTTGGCCCATCTTTATAGATTTAAGGGTGAACTTGCTAAATTACAACAGAAAAATACAGTCCAGCAATTTTATAATGACTTTGAGGAATTGGCAAATCAGATATCAGGTATTCCACCTGAATTATTATAGAGTTGTTTTGAATCTGGTTTAAGGCAAGATATAAAAAGGGAAGTAAGAGCATTGCAGCCTAGTTCCCTACAGCAAACCTTCCAGTTAGCCAAACTGATGGAGGACAGGCTAGCTGATGATGTAACAATGCCAAGAAACTACAAGATCAGTCAACCTCCAGCACTAAAACAACCTCAATTACAGCAACAGCCCATACTGCCTCCTCCCACAAACACCAACCAACAAAGCAACAATCAAAATAAACAGCCAATAACAATCCAGAGGCTAACACCAACACAACTAGAGGAAAGAAGGCAGAAGGGATTATGTTTTAATTGTGAAGAAAAATACCACAAAGGGCATAGATGTCAAGCCAATTTATGTGCCTTTATGATGGTCAATGAAGACCAAGAATATCAACTACAGCATCAGATTCAACCAGAAATTCAGTGGATACAAGAAAATGCATTAGAAACAAGCTTCAAATATCAGCCATTCAATCCAGGTTAAGACAGGACATATAAGTGTCTAATTATAAAATAGTCTAAATAGTTATCAATAATTCTGACCATGGAATTAGCCTAGAAATATAAGTCAGATATAGCCAATTCTATAAAGCTGAACCAGCAGTGACTCAGAACAGAAACATTCTCTCCAACCAGATCCAATACAGAAATTCAGATCGTATTCTATAAAGCCCATCAACATAGTGCAAATTAGAAATGCTAGAATTGTAAGCAAAGATGGAGGCACAGCAAGCTCTCCAATATCAAATAAATGGCCACAAAAGAATACTACTTCCAACAGCCAATCAAATTGCTACTTTCATAATCAGTGGGAGGGAAAGTATCAGCAAATTTTCAATTTTGACCTTGAGGACAAGGTCAGTTTGAGGAGGGGAGTAATGATATGATACCAAATCAGATAATTACCAAATTATCACATACAGCAATAAGATTACAGAGAACTACTTTACAAACAGCCAAGTAGTACAATAAACAATAGATACAGAAGATGAAAGTAGCATTAGAAGCAATCCTGACATCAGCAGAGATCAGAAAGGAAGGATTATACAATACAACACAAATTCTCCAAATAAACATCACAAGAGGGTCAGTGATATTGCAACGGTCAGAGAGTTCTCAAGCACTACAATAATAAAAAAAGAACAAATGCTCGATAACAAGATAACTCTCGCATCATACCTCAAAAGCCGAGCTCAAAATAAACCAACAATCCATACGTAAATAACCGAAGCATAGCACAATAATACTAATAACAAGAATCAAGAAGTGCAAGATGAGAGGCGAAACGTAACATAAATTTGTTACAAGTTAAAGAAAGCTCAATCCAAGAGAGGAGAGTATAAATAGATCGAGGAGAAAGAAGGGGGTAATGAAAAATTATCTCAAGAAATCTCCTCCTCTGTTTCCAGCCCTCTCTTCTTCTTCCCCGAAGCATTTCCATGGTTGATCCTCACTGGAAGGTCCGTCCTCCGGTGGAATCGCCGGCGAACTTCCTCGGTTTCCCTCTCTTACCCCTGCTTTCTCTCTGGAGCAATTCGACGGCTCGAACGTCGAACGAAACGACTGAAACATCACAAGGAATAAAGTTAGGTTAATTCAAAGGATTCATCCAACGATCAAGAAACAGCAGCCCAAGCCAAGCAAGGGTTCAGATCTAATCTCAGAATCACGCGCATAAATCAACACTTAATCCACTCACTCCGTAAGAATCCGAGAACCACGATCAAGAAAGCAGGGCGATCGACAATAAAGAAATCCAACGCGCGATTCACTCCAAAAGAACTCAATCAGCAAGATCCAACAGCGTTAAAAGGCATTAGATCGGCGCCGAAGTTCCAACACTCAAAACTGAGTCAACTCAGAGGTGAATCAAACTCAAATCTCACCCAAACAGACCCAATTGGCACTGGATTTATCTCTATCCTTCTCAGATGTTGCATTGCATTCTTCTTAAAATCTTTAATTTTTTCGTTAGTTACTGTTGACCTCCATATATGTGTTATAAGTCCAGTCAAGCCTAAAAGTAGAATTCGACGGACTTCAGAGGGGACAATACGCAAAGTGGGGATCAAAATGCACTGGATGCCACCAAAAATAGTCGAAACGACCTCCGATCGATGAACGGACTTCACCGTCATGTCCAGAATGTCAAAATTGTTCGGAATATAAACATTGCACAATTTAATGATCAACCGATTAGGCAATCAAGTTATTAATGTGCAGACGCGTATATCGGGGAAGGGGAGCTGCGACGATGTCCAAACAATCTCCGCTCATGAAATTTGTCATGTCGTTAGCTTCGAAACATCAAAAACTATCAAATGAGACTGTTCACGCTCAATTTGGACGAGTCTGTGAAAATGTCGAATGATCGGAAGTGACAGCGCACAAATCGAGGCTAAAATACACTAAACGCCACCAAAATTAACCAAAAATGACCTCTGATCGATGAACGAACTTCACCGTTGCGTTCATAACATCAAAATTGGTCAGAATATAAATATTGCACAACTTGATGATCAACCGATCAAGCGAATGAATCGTCAACGCGCCTGCACGCGTATCGAGATCAGGATGCACCGACGCAAACCAAACGACTTCCGTTTGTGAAATTGATGGTGTTGTTAGTTTCAAAATATCAAAATCTATCAAATAAGACTGTTCTCACTCAATTCGAACAAGTCTGAGCGAAAATCGAGCGGTCAGAAACGATAGCTTGAATTTTGAGCTGAAATGAACTCAATTTGACGCCGACTTGAACCAAACGGCCTCCGATTGCGAAACGGACTGCGCTGTTGCGTTTGGAACATCGGAATAACCTTGCATTGATATATATTAATTATCTAATTATGTCAGCATAAAATTTGCATTAAAGCCAATTAAACACTTAGAAAATTAATTTAAAAACTTAAATCTAATCCTATCCCTAAGTGACCTGAACCGGCCCTAAATCCCACTTAACTCATTTGGCCCGACCTAATCCACATGCTCCAACAAGATCCTTCCTTCTTCTTCACGCGACGAAGCTTCTTCACTTTCTCCGACTTGCTTGATCCGAGCCATTCTCTTCCTCATAGAGCATGTCCTTAACTCTTCCTTCCATTGTTTTGAGAACCAGATACAGACTCTCTTCTTCTTTTTCTTCTCTTCAACTGAAGATTCTTCTTCCATTTTTTTCTTCCTTCTCCTTAAATTATTCTTTCTTTATTCTTAATAATATGAAATTTTTCATTTTACCAAAATCGAAAATCCTTTTAAATTCTATCATTTCATCTTAATTCTATTTAATGAATTTTCAATTCTGTTTTATCACAACTGGAGAAGAACACCATCATTAGGTGGGTTCTTCTTTTGGTTTCCATCATCGCTCTTTCCATTACCTTTCCAATTTCTCTTTACTGCAACCGGAGAGAAACACCATCATTAGGCGGGTTCTTCTCCCGATTTTTGGCATCTTCTGCTGTAGAACATCATAAGGATCCAAAAATTAGAGCTCAAGGTCCATTTACAAGATCTCAAGCTAAAGCCCAAGAAAATTCAAGAAAGAAGAAGACTTAGCCCATTAGCATGCTGAGGCCCATTTTATGATTTCATCTTTTTATTTATATAATTTTTAATTTTCTTCTAGAAACTCTATGTTTGAAATTTTGCATTTAAAGATTCAAAGCATGACATGTGAGGTGGTTGAATCCACATAAAATAATAGCATGTGAAATGAGTGGATGACATAAAATAATATGGTAATTTAATGCTTCACATTAATATGACCACCCACCTTTCCCTCCATGTTTTAAATTCTTTTCTTTTAAAAAATACTTGTAATGGCTATAAATAGCCCCTCTTACTAGAATGAAGGATATCTTTTGACAATTACAAATTATTGAGTTATTATTGTGGTTTGAGAGCTTGGTGGCCAAACCTTAGCAATCCTTGGTGGGAGCGCTAGTTATCCAACATATCTTCTTCCCTCACCTCCAATACCCACGTTCTCTCAATCTCATAAAAAAAAGAACGCATGCCTCCATCAAATTTGGTATCAGAGTGAAGCCTGGAAGGAGCAAATTTAGTCAAAAGTTTGCTTCAATAAAGGGAGCATCTCAAGTGCTGGACTTGTCTTCAAACATGTGAATTTTTCTTGGACTTGTGAAGTTAATTAAGTTTTTTATATGATAGTTTAAATAAATATTAATAGCTTAGAAAAATATATATTGCTTGCAAGTTTATGGTGATAGCATAAAACTTTTAATTATTAAGCTCCATTATATATTTTAGTTATTTTCTAATTGTGTGAACTTGCCCCTCCCTCCCCAAAAAAAAAAAAAACAAAAAAATTAAGAGAGCACCTTAGTGAGGGTAGTGCTTCACCCTAAAAACAACCTAGTCATTAGTGCAAATCAAATTTTAATTACTTGCTTTATTATCTTTATTATTATTTATGATTAATTTTAGAAGTTTCTTTGATTAACTTATGATAACTTGCTTAGCATTTTTTTATTGCATTAAAAAAATGCATGTATAATAATATAAGTGTGTTAAACCTCATGATTTTGGAAGCTAAATAAAACTTTGTCAAAAAGACCTAAACTGTCTAAGGAGAGCTTGGGATTTAAGTGGTCTTTGTACCCCCTCCTCACCTGAAAGTTCTCTTAGCCTAAAATTTTACTTTGATTGCACAATTATATTACACTTGTTTATTTTTTTTTTCATTTTTTTCATTGATCCCTTTTCATATATATATATATATATTAAAAAATCTCATGGCACCAAAATCTATCTCTCAAGATCAAGTTGAAAAATTGACTATATTAGTTGATTCCTTAGATCTTAGGATCCATGACAATGAATTTAAAACTCAACAAATATCCAAAGAAAGTAAGAATCGAATGCAAGAACTTAAACAACAAATGCAAACTCTTATAGCTCATCTACAAAATAATAGAGTACCAACTCCTTCTTCAATACCTACTCAGACTGTGCCAATAGGGATAGATGAAGAAGATTCATATCCAAATCATAGAGAAAATCAACCACTTAGAAGACCATTAATTGCTAAAAATGGTGGAAAGAGAGAAAATTATTTTAAGACTATAGAAGACTCTAATGATCCATCTCGAAGAGTTAAAGTAGAAGCCCTAATTTATGATGGTATACATGACCTAAATAAATTTCCCGATTGGTTAGTTCAAATGGATTACTTCTTTGATTGGTATAAAATGGATGATTACCAAAGGGTTATTTTTGCTAAAATAAAATTGATAGGGCATGCTAAAATTTATTGGACAAATAATTTAGCTAAAGAACAAAGATCAGGAATGACAAACCTCACTTGGATAGAAATGAAAAAAATGTTAAGAGCAAAGTACTGTCCTAGGCATCATGATAAGAAGCTACATAGTCAATTATTAACTTTGAGATAAGGTAATTATCTTGTAACTGAATACTTGAATACTTTTGAAGATCTAGTTTCTAGAACTGATTGACAATTAGCCAATAAATTTGTTATTGAACTTAGGACTGACATTAAAAATGAAGTTGAATTATTTGACCCACAATCTATAGAGGAAGCATTTCATTATGCATTATTGGTTGAACAACAAAAGAACTTTGCCTTTCTCTCTAAAATGAAAAAATCAAGTACCTTCCATTTCATCTCATAGATCTATTGTTAGACCCGCCCATCCAAATGGCCTGACCCATTTGCCTAAAACTTCAATTGAAGGGAGCTCTAAGAACACTAGGGAAGTAATATGTTTTAAATGTCATAAAAAGGGTCATATGCAAAATCAATGTAAAGCTCAAATCTTATTTTTAGAAGAAATTGAAAATCTAATAGATGATAATCTAGAAGAAGTTTATGATGACACCCCATTATTTGATAAAGAATTGAAATTAATTGATGACCCTCATGTTAATGTGATGAGATGTCTTACTGTAATTAAAAATGAGGTAGAAGATTTGAGGATAAAGAATATTTTTAGCATGTATGTTTTGTGTATTGAAAAGAGATATAAGTTAGTTATAGATGGAGGGAGTGTTATGAATATCATTTCAACACACACCTTAACTCGAGCTAACTTAAAATATGAACCTCACCCTGAACCATTTCATGTTAGCTGGGTAAATCATACATCTCTTCCCATCACCAATTGATGTTTAGTTTCAATTAAAATAGGAAGCTATGAAGATAAAATTTGGTGTGATGTTCTCCCTATGGATATTGCTCAAATTCTGTTAGGACGACCTTGGCTGTATGATATGAATGCTATTCATTATGGTAGGAAAAATACTTATATTTTTAAACATAATAATAAGATTATTAAACTCATACCAATAAAGCCAGTAGAAAAAGCACCCTCCATAACACGACACAAAACAACTTCTGACTTGCAACCTAAGCCTCTATTGAAGAAAAATGCTAAACTTCAATTAATTATCATAGAAAATCATACTATTAGGCCTAATACTATCATTTATGATTCTTACTTTAAAACATCTACTCTTCCTTCTTTGGCCCCAAGATAGAAATAATAGGTTTTGGAGCTTTACGAAAAGAATTTTCTGATCTATTTCTTCTTCACATATTATATATAAAAGAAGACATACCAGACTCTAATGAGACTCACATACCTGATGTGGTCTCTTATCTTCTTTCTGATTTTAAAGATATTGCACCCAATGAGCTTCCTAATGAGCTACCTCCTCTAAGAGACATTCAACATGCTATTGAGTTCTTACCCGGTTCTTAACTTCCTAATCTTCCACATTATAAGATGAAACCTACCGAGCATGTTGAGATTAAAAGATAAGTTGAGGAATTATTAAAAAACATTTTATTCAAGAGAGTCTTAGCCCTTGTGTAGTCCCAACATTATTAACTCCAAAGAAAGATGAAACATGGTGAATGTGTGTTGATAGTCAAGTAATAAATAAAATTACTATCAAATATAGGGTTCCTATTCCCCATTAGATGATATGTTAAATTTAATCTTAGGAGCAAATTTTTTTTCAAAGATTGATCTAAAAAGTGGATATCATCAAATTCGGATTAGAGCAAGAGATGAGTGGAAGACAGCTTTTAAGACCTATGATGGACTTTATGAATGACTTGTCAAGCCCTTTGGACTTTCAAATGCTCCTAGCACATTTATGAAATTAATGAATACTATTCTTAAACAATATATAGATAAATTTTTGGTGGTGTATTTTGATGATATTCTGATTTTTAGTTCAAGTGAAAATGAATATCTACAATACCTACAAAAAATCTTTGAACGACTTAAACAAGAGAAATTATATATTACTTTAAAAAAGTATTTCTTTTTGCAAGCTGAGATAATCTTTTTAGGCTTTATTATATCCATGTTGACCTCATTTTTAGAATGAGCTCTCAACCCCTCCCTCTTAGACATATGACTCCTCTTAATCTTTAAGAAGTTCTTTAGTCTTAAGACACATCTAGTGATTAGGTGGACACTCAACCTAATCCTAGAAGACTTATAAGAGTTAGCTATAGGTATAGGTTATGCCTTAAAGGTGTTAAGAAAACTTCCTACCCTTAGCTTAAACCATTCCTCACTTTTCTTCATTAAATTCAAACCCCAAATCAATTCTATTTGATTTTCTCCAAATCCAAATCAATTCCATATTTGAAATCCATGATTGAAACCTATGATCAAATCCATCAAAAATTCCTAAGTCTAAATTTTGCCTAAGTCCTTAATCTTCCCTTAAGGACTTAACCAAAATCATGATTCAAACCTATTCAAATATTTGAGATCTTCTCATAATCCATTTATATCCTCATTTATATTCACATATATAAATGAAATATAAATTTAAATCAATCCAACTAAACTCAAAATTCAAAATCAATTCATAAACTTTTCCTTAAATCCTTTAAATTCCCTTTAATGGATTTAACATAAATCATAATCAAACCTATTGAAATCCTTGGGATTTTCTCAAAACTTATTTATATTCTCATATATAAATAAAATATAAATATAAATCAATCAAATCAAAGGCAAAAATTTAATTCCAATTTAAAATTCCCTTGAGTCCTTTAAATTCCCTTTAATGGATTTAACCTAAACTTTGAGATCAAACCATTTCAAACTCATGGGTTTTTCTCAAAAATTATTTATATTCTCATTTATATTCTTATATATAAATGAAATATAAATATAAATCAATCCAATCCAATTCAAAAATTAAATTTCAATTTAAAAATCTTCTTAAATCCTTTAAATTCCCTTTAGTGGATTTAACCTAAATCATGATTAAATGACTTCAAATCCTTGAAATTTTCTCATGATCAATTTATATTCTCATTTATATTCACATATATAAATGAAATATAGATTCAAACAATCAAAACCAATTCCAAAAATCAAACTCAAATCCACTCAAAATCCAATCTAAGTCTTTCAAGTCAATATCTTGAACTTAACCAAATAACTTTCAAATCAAGCCAAACCCTTGATTTTGTCTCATGATTCAATCAACCCTACAATCATGAACTCATATATAAATCAAAACTTTAATCATTCAATCAAAACCCAAATCAAAAATCAAACCCAAAACTATTTCATATTCTTCCGTTGAATATAAAATTTTTAAATGGATTAAAATCCATCATACTTCAAACTACTTGTAAATGGATTTATATTTCAATCATGAGTCCATATACGAGATCGACCAATTTCAAATCAAGCTTTGACCAAGCCATTTGACCCACTTAGGCTCACTTAACCCAATGTGACCTAAAGTACCCTTATGAGCTAACTTTTGATCCTAACCAAATTAGATTGAACCAAACTCAATTATCCCTCTCATCATGAGCAACAATCATCATGAGATGGTCAATCAATCAAATTGGGTTAAACTAAGTCAAACTTAAGGGTTGACTAAGTCAACACTTAACCTAAAATGAAGCCTTACATAACCAAATTCCATCATAGGCCAAATTGATTGAAACCATTGATGTAAGTTTACTCATGACCTATGTTTGAACTTGACCAAGCCAACATTTGAGCCTAACCTAATCCAATTGGCTCACTTGTTTGAAAGTTGACCCATTTTGACCTAAAGGGTCAAAATGTCAAAACTTGATCTAAGCCAAATTGATTGAAACCAATGGGTCAAGTCCATTCCAAATCACTTGTGAAACTTGACCAAAGTCTCAATTGGCCAACTAGACCCAACATAGCCCAATTGACCTTAGACCCAACATGACCTAAAGGGGTCATGTTGAGCCAAAACTGAACTTAACCAAAATTGATTGCAAACAAAGATACCAATCAACTCCATATGACTAACCAAACCCAAAGCTACCCTTGACCTACCTCAAATAGGTTAAATGGGTCAAATAGGTCAACTTGACCCATTTGACCTAAATGAAGTCATATGAGCCAAAACCAAATATATACCAAATTGAATCAAACCAAAGCCACCAAAATATTTCAAATGATCATATGAACTTCACCCAACCCTTGGTTTGACCAAATTTGACCTATTGGTCAACTTGACCCAAGTTGATCCATTTTGACCTAAATGGGTCAACATGAGACCCAATCAAATGGATTCCAAATCTAATGAAACTTGGCCAAACCTAGTTTCTCTACATACCCAACATATCCAAAGTAGAAAAATAGAAAAATGACCATCCTACCCTTAGGCCATAGAACAAATGTTGGCTTGATCCATGGGTAATTTGGTCATACCCTCTTCACAATCACTTGAGGCTTTCCTAAAAGCTCAAGGGGACTTAGTGATGAGTGGTGCGACCAACCCAATGAGTTTGGGTCAGCCCATTTGATCCCTAGACCAAACCCGACCCCCTAGCTTAAAATTGAATTTTCAAACTCCCTCTTAAGCTCAAATTAAGGCACATGGGAGGTTGACAATCCACTTCTTGGATCAAATCGACCATGTGAACACTCAAAATAGATCAAACATCCCTCCCAATATGATCAATTGAATCAAAATGGTAAGAGCATTGCCGACCATCCGATCCTTCAAGGGGAGATATACTCCCCCTAATTCACTTCTATTTTCATTAACTCAAGGTTGATTGAAGAATAGGAAGCCAGAGGAGCCATTGGAGATTGATCCTATGCCTCCTAGAGTTCTTCCTATTTTCTATTTCTCGATTTTGTACGGTGCAAAAATAGGGGAGGTAGAGTGAATTGCCAACTTCTTCCACACTTGATTTCCTTCCAATTACTATTGCACGCTTCATCTAGGAGTTAAGTCGAGTGCACCTAAGCTTCTATTGGAGTTCCCACAGCAAGGAAGGATCCAATTCAATCAACGCCGAAGCTCAAGTAAGGAGGAGTTGGTCCATACATTGATCCACTTCATCTCAAGTGCTTATACTCTCAACAAGGCTTCGTCTCAACCAGACGAAGCTTCTCCAAGGGAAACGAGCACCGATGATCATCTATGATGAGGTATGGAATTTTCTGATCACTAAACTCAATGTGGTGTGGAGCATTGTGAAAGAAATTTTCACCCCATCAATTTTTGACAGTTGGATTTTCCTCTCTCTATCTTTAGATGGTGTGGGTTTAATTTGGTGTGATTCCATGCTTGATCTAGCTTGGATCTTCCCCTTGATCATGGACGGTCTCTATTGATCAAGGGGAAGAACGAGGATCATCTCAGCCATCCAATCACACATTTTAGATGGACGGTTGGGATTATTTAGCATGTTTAGATATCCGTTTATCCTTTTTCAAACACAGGGGAATCCTTAGCTGTCCGATCTTTGATCGGATGACAAAGAATTAAAGCGCGTGTGCCGTTGTCATCGTTTGTAAGGTGACAATTTAAGTAACCCCCTCATGGTGCAATGCTTGCAAAGCGCGTTGACCGCCGCTGCCACGCATCGTGCTGTGAGCCATGTATTAGTTAAGTGCTTTAAATAATTCCTAATTAACCTAGAGAAATTCAAAAATTCATAACTTTCTCTAGAAAAATAAAAAAATATGAAATAAAAACTCATGGATAGATAATTAAACTTAGAACATTTTAAAATTAATTTTGATTAGTTTTAAATTATGATTTTCTTTGAATTTGGGTTTTAGTAAGAAGTGTATTTTGCTAATTACTCCTTGATTAGGCCTCTGATTAATCCTAAATTTCTTGGGTAAGTTTTAGGGGATGACCTCTATCTCCCCTAATTTTCTTAGTTTTTAGTAAAGGCTTGATTAGAGTAATTGCACATGATTTTCTTAATTACCCTTCTCATGTAATTAAGCATAAGTAGGGTATGATTAGTGGTTATACCCTATGATTAGGGTTGATTAAGGTTAGATCCGGTAAGTAGGAGGTTTATGAAATAATTTTGGGGTATTTCCCCTAAGCTATTCCCTAAACCCCCTCTTCTCTCCTTAATCTCCTTTTAATCAAGGATTAATTCATTAATTATCCCCTTAATCAATTACTAAAAAATTCTAAAAAGTTTCAAAACTTAATTAATATACCTTGGGTGGATGCTTAGGTATTTAACAACCTAAGTTCAATTAAGGAAATCAAAACTCCATTCATAAGTGTGAAAGGGTGTTTTGAAATTACTTAAGCTAAACCCTTTAGCTTAATTAACTTTTAATTGTGAGCCAAATGGCATTAGGCCTTTTCATTGTTAGGTGCATTGCAAATTTAAATTCCTTGTAGGTTTTATGTCATCTCATTGGCTCATAATTATTTAGTTAATTCTTCTAATGTGGTGTAGGTAAGGGCTAATTAAGCTACTTAATTCATACCTTAACCTAAACCTAATCAATGCATAAAAATAGATCTAACAATCTAAAAATTAAACAAAAATATAAAACACATGTGGGAATGGTTTAGGAATAGCAAAATCATCTCACCTTTTTAAAATTAAATTAAACTTCAAACTAAACAAAAATTATTTTGAAATTCACTTTGATTTATTTTAAATTTTCTTATTCTATAAGAATGTCTTTAGGATTTAAGTAAAGTGAGTTTGTTTACATGCTTTCATTGCTTTGGATCTTTTCGTAACATGTTAAGATTGTATTCCATGTGATTTCATGCATTCATAATTTTGAAATTCAAATTTTAAAATGAAATTGTTTACTTTATGTCAAATTTGTATGTGTTGGCTAAAGTAGAAATATGAATGGCTATTATCACTATTAAATCTAAATTATTTTTAAAATACATAAATCAATACCAAATTTGAAAGTGTGCTACTTATGCTTTAATTATAAACTTGCATGTGATAGATTATAAATTCATGCTTAGTATATGTTTTCTTTCTTTCTTATGTTAGCATAGTTTTGAATAGGAGTTGGTAAGATGTAGGGTTCATTTGAAAAGAACCCAACACTTACTTAATTCTATACCCTATTCATCCTTATGATATCATTTAAGAAGGGTTCCCTATACTTGCATACATAAATTGCATAAGATAAAATGAATCCATTAAATAACTTTTGTATTTTCCATTTCTATTTCATTTCTTTTATATGCATGTTTGTATTTAAAGAAAGTGGTATATTAGTCTGGACAATCCCGAGGTTACAAGGCTTTAATTAGCCCTAAGTAGGTCTTGTATCTTACACCTCTGGTTAACAATAGTGATGTACTCACTTATGCCTTTCTTACTTTCATATATGTATGTGAAAATTTGGATAAGAAAAACCCTCTCTACTTAAGAAAAATCATGCACGTTCAACTTCTAAATTTTCTTAAATGAATTACTTAGCATGCATCATAAAGTGTGTTAATACTCTCATTTGCATGTATAGATATGCTCCATCCATCCATATGCATGTTATATATGTTGGGAAAGAAATGAAGTAATGTGTGTTATGTGAATTTTGATTCATTTTATTTAATCTTAAAATGCCTTTCTTTTTGAATAGGTTTGTTTAGAGTTTATCTAAACTTAGGATTGATTAAAAGATTTAATTAAAACATTCACCTAAATGAAACTAAAATGTGAATCTACTTTAGAAATTACTTAGGTTAGGGAAGGAAAGAGAGGTTCTCTTCTCTTTCCCTCTCTTCACAACTAGTAATTAATTGTAGGTTTCACTTAAATAAAATTAAAACATGAAATAGAACCAACCCAAAACACTTAAATAGCATAAATGAAACCCTCCTCTAAGTTGAACATGTTCTTCACACTTAGAAAATTTAAACCTAAAGTCATAGCTAAGCATACCACACAAGCCTTCAAAGCACACACATTAGCTTAAGTCACCACTTCTAGCCTTAGGTTAAGTAGTGCATGGTTTGATGTTTGTTTTATTTTGTGATATATGTTTTAGACTGGATGTTAGGGTGTATGCTCATAGAATGAATGGTAGGATATTCTTAGTCTAACTATTCTTTTCTGTAGGGGATTGTGCTTAAGGGGCGCTATCATAAATAAAAATATAAATGCTTTTGGTTGTAGGTGCTTTACACCCCTAAGCATAATCCATAGGCCAGGTGGACTTAATCACCCATGTGTGGGGTGATAAGTACAATATACATGCCTGAGATTTGTGTGGTGTGTTTTAGCTAACTTTTGTTTTGCAGGTGTTAGTTAGATTTATACTTTTCTTTTTCATGTAAAAATTTGTATAATTAGGATTTGGGAATGATTATTTTGGGGATTAGGATGAGCATTGGTCATAAGATCCTATCTTATGCACCATGTGAAGCCTTAGAGCATCTACCATCCAACCTTCCGAAAGAGGAATCAAATGAAGAAAGAAAAAGAAGAAAGAAAAAGAAGAAAGAAGAAGAGAAGAATGAAGAATAAAGCTTGAAGACTCTCATACCAATGAATTCCTTGCTTAATTGTAATTTAATTCATTTGTAATCTGGGTTGTACAAGGGTAGAGCTCGGCTACCGATATTTGATATTTTTAGTTTTATGCAGTGGTACCTGACCACAATGACCATTTATTCTTTTTACGATTAGGTTTATAAATTGGTTGATGATTTATTTAGTTTTTGCATTAAGTGGTATGCTTTTTCTAGTTTCTTCCTTGCTTTATGTATGGCCTGGATGTGGATTAGGCTCTTTAAGGAAAAATAAATCTTTTACCCAAATTAATAACTCAAAATGAAATTAAATAACTCATAACCTCACCTAAAGCTTAGGTTTAAAATCAAGATAAAAGAATTATCAACCCTTTAGCTGGATGAGCATTCTTTATAATATCATGCATAAATGTATCTTATTTCACTCTTGATTGGAGGACTTTCACCTTTGCTAGAGAAACTCATCTTGACCTTTGAGAGCCGTGGTGGAGACTCACCTCCTCCCTTCTCGATGATTTTGGCCAATAATCTTCTTTCTCATGCATTAGTCATAAAAATCCTATTAGCCTGAGTTAAAATAATTGTCCAAAATAAAAATAAAATGAAATTTGAATTGCATTAGATTTAGGTCATTTGAAGCATGCCCTTTACATGATCTAGTCTCTTTAGGGAGTGAATTTAAGGACTTAGTCTCTTTCTAAATAATAGCCTATCTATAAGCATGAAAGACTTGCACAAGTATTTAAAATCATAGAGGAGTTAGTCACCACTCAAAGCAAGTCCAAGGTGATTTGTCCTCTCTTATGGAGGCAAACCAAATACTCATTTTCGCCTTAGATTTAGGTTATGCTTTCGGCTCTCGTCGAAACTCCCTAGATTCAGATTATGAGATTTATTTTCCCCTTTGTGGGCCATAGGCATAATTCTTCACCTCTCAGGCATTTTGTTAATCTTGTGTTAAGAAATCTATAAGTCCTAAATTTCTAATGAAAAATACAACTCAAATAAACTAAATCAATTTCTAAAATGTAAAGCCCAACAATAGGATAGTTTGAGTTGCTTGCTAGGTTTCCTAGCAACATAGGCATCTTCTACTTATCCTCCATTTTGGCTTCGATAATAACTCCCTCTTTTGATCAATCTCATTTAATCTTCAAAAATAAACCAATCGATTAATAGTCCTTTCTATTGAAATCTTCAAAGACAATGATCATTTATCTTAATCGAGAGTTTTCCTAAGGGACCTCGTCCCTTAGGATGTAATTAACTATGTGGGATTGCCCCCATAGGGAACTTAATGAACCTGGTTTAAAATAAACCCTGTTTTATTTTTTTATGTAAAGTAGGGGAAGAATCTTTGGTACATATGTAGACCCATCATCCTTAGGAGTCCTTATTGAGATGATTAGGTCTATTAAAAGGTAGTGATTTCTATCTCTCGAGATAGTACACTATTTTCTTGATGATGTATCTGATCACCTGAATAAGTATATCTGCAGATCTATGTGGCGTCTTAACAAGATGAATTTTTATAGTGTCTTGCCTTTTCTTTCTCCTCACAGATTTGAAGGCGACTCCCTATAGAAAATTTTAAACCAACAAATTTTTCTGGCGACTCCGCTGGGATGGTTCCTCTCTCCATCTTTGGTAAATGATCATTATCTTTGAGTATCGATAGTGGGTTTGTACTTTGGTATGAATCCAAGACTATCTTTCTTTCCATTAGCACTTAGCACATTTCACTCTTGAGTTGAGTTAGCCAACATCTTTAGGTTTTAGGACCACATTCCTTGTTGGTCTTAAAACTCCCATTGGGTTCTCGAATGGGTAAAATGAAATGATCTAAAAAAAAAAGAGAAAACTTTTTTTAAGACTTCCTCCTTATTATTTTCATGATAAGGAAAGGTTCATCCTAAAATAATAAATCTTCCATAAAGAACTTTGTTTTTTCAAAGGCACATTTTCAAAAATGCACTTAAGAAAATATTTTTCACAAAATTTTATCACCCTCATTTAACAATTCCCATAATTATTACATGTATGGATTTTCAAAAATAAAACTAATAAAATTTTTGCAAAAGCACAAATGAGCATCTTCTTTCAGTCCACTTTGATGAAGATATCATTTTTAAAATAAAATGAATAATCATCCTTTTCAAAAATCACAATCGTAATCATAAAATTTTCAAAGGCACACATGAATCTTTCTATTTCAATACACTCACACTTATTGAATGGAGAGTTCATTTGTAAACAAAATTAAAATTTTGAAAAAGCACACATGAACATCTTCATTTAATATACTTAAGTTTATTAGATGAATATTTCCTTCCCAACTAAAAATAAAATATCTTTTAGGAAATCCCACTTAAAAATATCTCACATATGTTTTAAGTTGGAATTCCTCTCTTTTAAAATGCAATAATCACACACAAAAAATTTTATATTTCAAAAATAAGATTGATTTCCATTTTACATACCTAAATTTGTTGAATGGAGGTTCCCTTTTTCAAAAGTTGAAATTCCAACAATCATATTTCAAAAAGATTTCATACATACATTTGGAACCTCACTTAGCATACTCAAATTTGCTAAGTGAAGTTTCCAAATTCAAAAATCCAAAATCAACAATCATATATCCAAAGATTTTCAAACACATTTGGAACTTCACTTAACCTGCCCAAATTTGTTAAGTGAAGTCTCCAAATTCAAAGTCCAAAAATTTTGAAATACATTTGGAACCTCACTTAACATACCCAAATTTGTTTAGTGAAGTCTCCAAATTCAAAATCCAAAAATTTTCAAACACATTTGGAACCTCACTTAACATACCCAAATTTGTTAAGTGAAGTATCCAAATCCAAAAATTCAAAAAAAAAAAAATTTCAAACACATTTGGAATTTCATTTAGCATAATCAAATTTACTAAGTAAAATTTCTAAATCCAAAATCCAAAATCAACAATCATATTTTAAAATTTTCAAAGCACATTTTGGAATCTCACTTAACATACCCAAATTTGTTAAGTGAAGTCTCCAAATCCAAAAATTCAAAATTTTCAAACATATTTGGAACTTCATTTAACATACCCAAATTTGTTAAGTAAAGTTTCCAAATCCAAAATCCAGAAATTTTCAAAACATATTTTGGAACTTCACCTAGCATACTGAAATTTGCTAAGTAAAGTTTCCAAACACAAAATAAAAATTTCTCAAACACCTTTGGAACTTCTTCCCTTAGCATACCAAATTTGCTTAGGAGATGTTTCCATTTTTCAAAACCAAAACAAATCAAAAATTTGAACACACCATTGGGAATTTCATCTAGCATACTCAAATTTGCTAAGTGAAATTTCCATTTCACAAAACCAAGTGGGACTTCCTCTTTAGCATACCAAATTTGCTAAAATTAAATTTCCACTTTCAAAACACATAAAAAAACAAAATGAACCACCTTAGGATCCCCTTAGCATACCAAATTTACTAAGGGTCCTACCCTTTTCAAAAAATCAAAACATCCCAAACAAATGAAACACTTAAGATTTTCTTAGCATACCAAAATTTGCTAAGAAACCTATTTTCAAAAATTAAACAAGACACACTTAGATTCTTTACTAAGCATACCTAAATTTGCTAAGTAAGAATTTCAAAATTTTCCAAAAATAAAAACAAAACAAAATTCACAAAAAAGAAACAACCACTTTTACTTCACTTAGGATACCTAAATTTGCTAAGTAAGTGAAAATCCAAAACAATGAAACAAAATAAAATCATTTGAACCCATATTCAATGAACCTGTGGAAGAATCCTATCAAAAATTTTGAATCCATATTTCAACATACTTAAATTTGTTGAAGTTTGGATTCATATTCAAATTCCTCTTTCAGTCAATCTCTTCAAATCTATTTGAATCACCCTTAACACTTCCAAGTTGTTGGATGTGAGTTCAAATTTGCAAAATTCAAAATTTAAAAATCTATGGAGACATAAAACTGATACAAGTTCATTACTCATTGCAGATTCTTTTCGCCGATGTCAATGCCGTTTACTACATGGATATATGGTTCTGAAATTTGTCTTCACCTTTCCCCACGATATGGATCTAGCTTTAGATCAGGCTGACTTCCCTTATCTAGATCATATCCACTTGATCCACTTTGGCCGAGGATTTGAGGGGGCCAAGATCACTTGTGAAGGCATTCCCCTCACCATAGTCAGCAGGAAGAAGGTGACCAGGCAAAAATCGATTATCGGGATAGACTTACCATCTGATTCAGATGTCTCCTCACTGAAGAGGAAAGTTGTGGCGACACGACTTTAGTTATAGTTCAAAGATAGTGCCCGGGCCAGTTTGTCCTAGAGTTATTTATGTTGCTGCGGCTAGCCTCACCATATGTACCCTCCAAGGGCTCCCCTCTGTTTTGCCTCCCCCACATTTGAGTATGGGTCTAGCTGCCTCTCTTCCTACTGCACAACGTAGGAACAAGAACATGATCAAGCGGTTCCACACTGGATAAAGAGTTAGAGAGAGATTAGCCATGAATGAGTCTCCCATGACTTCACCACTGGGTTAAAAAAACTAGTATCCATCTCGATCGGAGAGAGGATGCCAGGAGGATCCGTTCATTACCTCCTCCAGCGGTGCACTTGTAGCCAACAATTTCTAGGAGTAGGAGGTCACGCCTCCCTCGCTCACCATGCTAGGAGGAGCATCTGACTTAGAGTCTGGGACATAGTTTGACCTTCGATCTATTATCCCCCACAGCATTGGGATGCATATCCGTTAGGAGAGGGCCCATGAGGCCCATACATTACACATTATGTGAGAGATGGAGGTTCAGTCAGGCCACCGCTGGTTAATTTCCTTCGGCGCTACCACGACCATACTGATAACATTCTTCTCACCGGGACCAGCCACCACAGGAGGGCATTTACTGTGTATAGAGAGTCGGTGGTGTCTCCACCCCACCACTCTACTCCTCGCCCACCATCGCCAGTACAGGTCATAGCATCTCCCATTCCATCTAAGGCCATGAAGTCTGCATCTATAGAAAAATGTACCCCATTTGTGATCTAGCTATGACCAAGGGATCCTACTCCTCCTACACCACCCATTATGGTTGAGCTCTCTGCAACCTTCTACCTAGTGGGAAAGAGTAACCTGAGCATCATTGTCATTCCTTCACGAACTCTGCCCATACAGCTGAATGCAAAAATGGTGACAGTTATCACAGATATTACAGATGATAGTTCAGTTGCAGCAGTGGTAGGGATCATCTTAGGATTGTAACCCCTATTACAGCCAGTATCAGTCAGGAGTATCATTCTTATAGTGAGTACAGTCCGCACAAGATTGACCCCCAAGTGACAGGCGAGGTCCAGTGCCTCTCAATGCATGATAGTGATCAGACCGATCAACCTAAATTATTTGTACCCGCTGAGTTAGATTGTTCCTTAGATGAGATAGTTGCACACTATTTTGTGTAGAATAAGGAGATCTTATGGTACGCCTGGTCGGATGAAGAGAGAGTCAGCTTTGATCCAAAGATGACTTGATGGAGGATTCAGCTGGTGTTTGTATGGTCGATACTAGAGGATCTCTTCTTAGAGAGTAACGGCCCATGGAAGGTGATGAGGTTGATCAAGAAGATATCATAGAATCATCCCAACACCTCTGACTTCAGTTAAGGTAGAAGGATGAGTAGATTGATAGTATGGCACATCAGTTACATGACTTATTAGAAGTGTCGCTAAAACAAGCCCCTCAGTTCATCCTATTACCGATGTCACCAAGCTAGTGCATGTTTTAGATCCAGTTAAGACTCTACCTCTCATTGAGCAAGGTAGCACTAGCCTGTATAGGAAGGTAGTGGAAAGTACCTCCATATAAGAAAAAGATCTGAAATCCATGGTTGAGTAGCAAGTGAAGGAAGCTTTGGCTCAAGCTCGGGGAGGATCATCGGTTCCAAAGGGTAGACCCTACCTAGAGGAATTCGATATTTTCCAGTATCCAAAGGGTTTCGTGTCTCCTTCTTTCAAAAGCTTCGATGATAGTAGAAATCTGAGGCAACATATAGCACATTTCAGGGCTAGTTGTTACAACGTAGGTGGCAGCAATGCTTTACTCTTTAGACTCTTTATCAGTAGCCTAACGGGTATCACTTTTGATTGGTATGCTGAACTGCCCATGGTTCAGTAAATACATTTGCTGAGGTAGAGCAACTCTTCATCAAGAGATTTGTTGGAGCTCAGCAAAGGGTTAATGTAGGTGATCTTGTTGTTGCACAATGACACTCCAACGAGTCACTTGTTGATTATATTCTCTGATGGCGTAACCTGAGTATGAAGTATAAATTGCAACTGTCTGAACAACATGCCATTGAGATTCTCCTGAAGAATATCCATGGCTCGGCCGCCTTCATGCTTAAGGGCTTCACTATCAAGACATTTGAGAAGCTAATCAATAAGGTGACTAATCTATAAGGAGAGGCCAAATAGTCACCTTTTCTAGATCAGTTGCCCAAGAAAAAATCCTAAAAGGTCTATGAAAAGAAGCCAGGAGCAGTAGCAGTGGTTAACAAGGGAAAGCAGCCAGCTAGAGATCAGTCTGAGAAACCACGACCTCAACAGCTTCCACTTGCCACCACCGAGGCAACCATACAGGCCTGCACCACAGCCTCCACGGCTAGCACAACCACCGCCTCAACCATACCAACAGCAAATCTGCCGCCAGGTAGTTATGATTAACCTACTCTTTTGGATAAGTTAAACAAACTTTATTCTTTTAAGAGGAAGATAATCAGGAAAATCTTTAATAATCTTTTAAAGAAACTTGATTTTCATCTACCTGAACCTAGGAGACCCGAGGAAGTAGAAAAAAGTCATGATCCAAACTTTTGTGCTTACCACCGTATGCTAGGCCACATTTTGGAGGATTTCTTCGCATTTAAGGACTGGCTTGAACACAGTTTCAAGACCGGTGCTATAGTTATCCTGAAGGAATACCTTGTGAAACAACCTTCCAGTTCCATTAGGGTAATCCTTGGGGATACAAGTGATCCTATCAAAACCAAAGAAGGTTGGGACATTTGTTTGTCCAAAACCTCTAAGAAAATAATTTAGAAGATCAAGAAGCTTTCTTTGTAGGTGCCTGAGTTAGCTCAAACCTCCAACATGAAGGAAGGTTTGCAAGTTGTCAGTGCTAACTTTAGGAAAGTGGAGCTCAACAATAGCAACAGCTTGTGTCAGCCCGAGATAGCCCCTTAGCACAACCACTGACAATATCCAGCTTCTAGTTGCAGCTTCCACACCAACGACTTCTACCATTTCAGCTCGCTCTTCTGTTTCTTCTACCACTAGAACGCTTGTATCAGAGGATAAGGGCATCAAATCCCTTACTCCACTTACTCTACTTGACTTCTACTTTGTACCCCCAAATACTTTTAAGAAATTGAAGAATAAAATTAGTTTAAATTATATCTGTGTCTCTTCTAATGAGTTATCTTCTTCTATTCCTAACGATAACTTTTTAAGTCTAATTAACTATAACAATTTCGATCTTCCTCTTTCTGATTCAGAGTTGGACTTTCCAACTCTGAATACTATGGGTTCACCTCTTGAGATAAACTTAGAATCATCTGATTCTGAGAGTCCTATAGGAGAAGCTGTAGGTGAGTTTGAAGTGCAGGTAGAACCTTCCACCACCTTGCCTCAAGAGATTACTAAAGTTAACCTCCATAGTGGCAAGGTTCTACCTCCTAGGGCAGCACCTCAAGATAGAGGGAAACATGTCATTGGTATTGAAGATCAAGAAGCCCTTTCACAGGATGCTCCACCCTTGGATATGCTTGCGGAAGACCAGCCGAAGGTGGACTACAACATCCTTTCTCAGCTAAGAAAGTTGCCATCAAAGCTAAGCATATATGATGCCCTTGTCTTGTTCAAAGAGATGAGGGAATCACTAATCAAGGCTCTCCAGAGATGAGGGAATCACTAATCAAGGCTCTCCTTGATCCTAAAATATGCTTAGCTCAGCTAACTGCTATATGTGGGGAAGCATATTATGCTAAAGAATCCCAAGGGATCAGTTTTGCAGATGATGACCTTCTACTTGGGGACTTGAAGAACAACCGTCCTCTATACATCACAGTTAACATGGATAGGTTCAAACTTGCCAGGGTTCTCATGGATTTAGCTGCATCTGTGAGCATTATGAGTCTAAAGACCCTTACCTATTTGAAGATCAACATCTCTACACTTTAAGGAGATAGAATGATGTTGAGAGGATTCAATGATCAAGGTGAGTGGGCTTTAGGTTCTATAGTATTACTTTTAGAGATAGGTGACTGGAAGACTGAAGCTAAATTCTACATCATTGATTCGAATACTTCATTCACTGCTTTGCTTGGTATGCCTTGAATATATTTGAATAAGTTCATTCCATCTTCCCTTCATCAGTGCATCAAGTTCATAAAAGATGGAATAAAGTGCCATGTCAACAGGGATAAAAAACCATTTTCAGTTAGAGACGTTGAGATCTATGAGGATGCGACCTATTATCTTCTTCAAAGCACTCTTTCTTGTGAACTTGGATAAAATTTAAATGCAAAACCAAAAGCAAAAGAAAATGAAGCAAAAGAAAAGGTAAAAGAAAATGAAAAGAAAAATAAAAGTCCAAGTGAACAAGAAAGGGTAATTGAAGAAGAAGTAGATTCACATATCACATTCCACCCATAGTTCATTCCATCATATGGACATGTAGATAGAATGGCTCAACCTCCATCAAGCAGAAGTAGAAATAGAGGTAGTTCTAGAGGTGGGAGACCCCCTAGTTGGCCTTGGAGGTTGTGTTGGCCCTACTATTCACATAGACTTGAAATCTAGCTCAAAGGATGAGTCTAATATGATTAGTATACCAACCAACCCCTCTCAGCGAGTTCCATTGGAGGTGACCTTTGATCCAGCCTGAGATGAAGACTAGACCTCCAAGCAAAGCAAAGTATTCAAATCTGGTTTATGTGAAACTATTCAATAGTAATTGGGAACCTTAGCTCTAACCTCACTTACATCTCAAAAAGTTGAAGGTTTAGTAGTTAAGGAAGTCCCTAAGTCTTCCAGTGACATGAAGCAGAAGAAGTTCTTTTTGGGTTCATCATCCTTAAGTCTAGAGCTTGATGTAGGACTTGAGGAAGATACTTTTAAAGAATTAATGGAATTACCTTTCGACTTTTACTTGCCTTGTGTTCAAAATCTTATACAAAAAGGTTTAGTTTCTCACACATGGTCTAAGCACAAGTCATAATACTTTAAAAATCTATGGAACAATACAAGCAGGGAAGCAAAATCAAGAGCATGACTAGGATTCAACACAGTGGGTCCAATCGATGATGAAGATTATTGCCTAGTTGTTAATAACCATTTGGAATCTGATAAGTTCTTCTCACACATCCCCAACTCTCATGAGAATGTGTGTTTAGAAACTTCAAAAGATCCAAATGATCTCCAAGTCAAAGAGACACTACCAGAACTTGAAGAGGAGATTCATTTAACAATCGACAAACTTAAAGAAATCAACCTCGGGATAGAAGAAAATCCTCGCCTGACATATATCAGTTCGTTGTTGAATGAAGAAGAAACCAATGATTTAATTAGGCTATTGACTGAGTTTAAAGACTGCTTCACATAGAGTTATGAAGAAATGTCCGGATTATCTCCTGACATAGCAGTCCACAAGCTAGCAATAGATCCTAATGTTACCCATATTAAGCAAGCTTCTAGACACATGTGATTAGAAATTGAACAACTGGTCATTTTTGAAGTTAAGAAATTGATCGATGCTGGTTTCATCAGGGAAGAAAAATATCTTACCTAGTTAGCTAGTGTCGTCCCAATTAAGAAGAAGAATGGCCAAATTCACATTTGCATCTATTTTAGGGACTTAAACAAGGCATGTCCTAAGGGTGAGTTTCCTCTTCCTATAACAAAGTTAATGATGGACATCGCCTCATCTCATGCAATATTATCTTTCATGGATGGGTCATATAGTTATAACCAAATCAAGATATCTCCCAAAGATGAAAGAAACACTGCTTTCTGAACCCCGACCAAAATCTTTTGTTATAGGGTCATGCCTTTCAGCCTTAAAAAAGCTGGTGCTACAAACCAATGGGCCATGACTCAGATCTTTAATGAACTCATCCATCATCATGTTGAGTGCTATGTTGATGATCTATTAGTCAAAAGTTTAGAAAAGGAAGACCATCTCTTTTGACTTGAGAGTAGTTTTCAAATGATTAAGATAATATAACCTCAAAATGAATCCCCTGAAGTGTGCGTTCGGAGTCACTTCAGAAAATTCCTTGTGTTTATTGTTCGACATCGGGGAATAGAAATATGTCCTTTCAAGGATGGCTGGCATATCTAAGATGATTTATCTCAAACATCTCAGGGAGATGCAAACCATTTTCAGCACTTGTCAAAAAAGATGCCAAGTTTAAGTGAGTGCTAGCATGCTTTCAAAGACATGAAATAGTACTTGGTGAAGCCGCTAGTTCTAATAACCCCTACCCCAGACAGGCCACTAATTCTTTACACTGCTGCATTGGATGACTCTCTCAGTGCTATGTTAGCCTAATCCAATGACGAAGGGAAGGAGAGTGCACTCTACTACCTCAGCCGTCATCTGATCCCCACTGAAGCAAACTATCCACCTATTGAGAAATATTGCCTAGCTCTGATCTTTACATCTTAGAAGCTACGACACTATATGCTTTCTCATAAGGTGAACTTGATCTCTCGAACCAATCCACCATTGTATCTCATGACACGACCAATGCTTTCCAGATGTTTGGCTCGTTGGTCCATGATACTCTCATAGTTTGATATCACATTTATACCCCTCTGTACGGTAAAAGGATATTCACTGACAGATTTCTTAGCAGCATACCCACTTCTTAACATAAGAAAAATCTAATGCATCTACTCTCCTAATCGGGTCATCGGACGGCCGACGCTTTATGTGGCCAAACCATCTAAGGTGACTCTCCCTAATCTTATCTACCACTGGCGCTACTCCAACTTTTTCCCGAACATACTCATTTTGCATTCTATCTCTAAGAGTAATGCCACTCATCCACCCAATCTAAAGAAATATTTCCAATGAAATAAAATTTGTTTGAAAATAATCATTAATAAAAAGAACAAAATCTGATTCCATTTATAAAATCTTCTCTTCTTTCGAAGTGTTGTTTGCTTATCTTGCGAATCCACCGTGACATATTTAGGGTAAGTATAAGAGTCCCTCGGTCCCATCCTATCCCTCTTTCACAACACAAACACATTCTCCCAATGCTTTTAGAATAGGTGTAAGAGAACCCGAGAGGCATCCTATTTTGATTAGCATAATTAAGTTACATGTGAGAGAACCCAAGTGGGAATTCTTGTTGCCATCTATGGAATCATTTCATAATTCCCTAGTGTGTTTTAAGTCAGGTGTAAGAGTCCCCTAGAGGCGTCCTAGTCCTTTTAGCACATGCATAAAATAAACACAAATCTTTTATCTTGAGCTACTTTAATGTGGGAGCAAGCCCCCTGTGGCACTCACTCATTAGATGCTCTAGGTCGGGTCTACATACTACCTCACTAATATGTCACCCTAGTGGTCACTTGTTGGAAGATGTAAGTCCCCGAGGTTTCTTCCTAACTTGATCATTACAAACTAACAAGTGCCTTGTTAGTATGGTTTGCTTCACTATCCAGCCAGTAAGATACCTCATGATTGACTTTGTTTAAGATGATGTGAGTCCCCGTGCTTTCTTCTTGAACTAGCCATCATGCTCTAACTAGGTCAAGTATGTTTGAGATTTAGGATAAGTCCCCTAAAGGCTCTTTTCTTATTGACTACTTTTGAGTTGATCTAAGTCCCCCAATGGTATTTACTCAGTAGTTTCCCTAGGCCGGATAGCACCTGTCAAGCCGAAGATAGACTATCCCAATAGTCAGTTATGCTATAAGAGGATGTGAGTCCCCGAGCTTTCTTCCTAGGCTTATTATTGCAAACCAACGGGCACCTTAGGTTGATTGATGTTCGCTATGCTGAAAATGACTCACCCGGTGAGTACACCACTCTTGGCAGATATGAGTCCTCGTGCTTTCTCCTTGAGTTGGACATCGAATACCTATTAGATATACCCATGCCATTTCTCCGGGTGTTGGATTAAGCCCTTACCGGCCCCATTCCCTACGGGCACTCTATTTGGATCAAGTCCTTTGTGACCCCATTTAGTCATCACCCAGGTTACTTTTGGATTGGATAGTTCCCCTTTCCTAGTAGCCACCCCTGTGGTTAGAAAATTTGTTCAGCCGATGCATAGATTCTCTCTTGGTTCAATAAATTTGAGATAGGTCTAGGCTAATATAAGATTCTTCTCAGTTTGACCCCTTGCAAACAGACAAGGTCCACAATAAATAATTTAAAACAAATAAATAAAAATTAATTCACTTGTGGATTAGGAATTCATGCCTCCAAAGGGCCCCTTTTCCGCATCTATCTTTGGCGGTCATAACTCCCTATAGGAATTACTACCAGAGATAAATTTCGATACTCATGAGTCCCTAGTTCAATCTATTTTTTATAAGTTATCAGTCATTCCTCTTTGGAAGATATAAGACTATGATGCATTTTTTCTAGCATGTTGCCCAAAGTAATCGATCACCCCAGTGGTATTTTCTAGTGGAATATGTGAGTCCCCAAGGTTTCTTTCCTCCAATTGATCATTGCATACCAAAAGGCACTCCTTTGGTTGGATAGTTCTCCCATCGACCGGGAAGCTACTCTCTTTGGTTCAGTAAATCTGAAATAGGTCTAGGCTTCTATAAGCTCCTCCTCAGTATGATCCATTGTAAACCAATAAAATCCCCAAACAAACTTAAAAATGAAATCAATCTTGACTATCTTTAAGTTGATCTAAGTCCTCCAGCAGCATTCATTCAATAGTCAGCCCTAGGTTGATTTCAATTTGTTGCCTTGCCAATAGATTACCCCAGCAACTGGTCTCTACTTTGGAGGATGTAAGTCTACTATGCTTTCTTCTTAGTACAGCTACTGCATACCGAAAGACATCCCTTTGGTTGTTTAGTCCTACTATGTGCTTAGTAGACTAGTCCTTTGGATTGATAAATTTGAGTTAGGTCTTAGCCTCCATGGCTCCTATTCAGTACAACCCATTGCAAACCAACAAAGTTCATCTAAAAATTCAAACCTAACAAAAAAGTGAAATGAATTCAACCCTCTCCCCCAGTGGATATCTCTCAATAGTGAGATTCAAAATCAAATTAAATTTCTCATCCCCGTGTGGATGACTTGAACTTGCTTCCCTAGTGGAAGGTTCACATTCTATCCCATAGTGGATTTCTTCCCTCTTTCTTATGTCTTGGACATAAGCAGAGCCACATTACACTGAGTTCTAGATTCTTTCTTTTCCTTGGGTTAAGGATAGATTGTTTCTATTAGTGCTTGTGATCTTTCGATGTTATTGATCATTTCAGTCAACACCAATATGTGCGGTGTTCGTTGTCAATCATACCACACCTATTGGGCACCCTTAGTTGGCCTCATTTTTAGAATGAGCTCTCAACCCCTCCATCTTAGACATAAGACTCCTCTTAAGAAGTTACTTAGTCTTGAGACACATCTAGTGATTAGGTGGACACTCAACATAGTCCTAGAAGACTTAGAAGAGTTAGCAATATGAATAGGTTATGTTTTAGGGGTGTTAGGAAAACTTCCTACCCTTAGCTTACCATTCCTCACTTACATTCATTCAAGTCAAACTCCAAATCAATTCTATTTGATTTTCTCCAAATCTAAGTTGATTCCATATTTGAAATCCGTGATTGAAACCCAAGATCAAAATCCATCAAAAATTCCTAAGTCCAAATTTTGCTTAAGTCCTTAATCTTCCCTTAAGGACTTAACCAAAATCATGATTCAAACCTATTCAAATCTTTGAGATCTTCTCATAATCCATTTATATCCTCATTTATATTGACATATATAAATGAAATATAAATTCAAATCAATCCAACTAAACTCAAAATTCAAAGTTACCCTTGACCTACCTTAAATAGGTCAAATGAGTCAAATAGGTCAACTTGACCCATTTGACCTAAATGAAGTCATATGGGCCAAAACCAAATATATACCAAATTGAATCAAACCAAAGCCACCAAAACATTTCAAATGATCTGGTTTGACCCAATTTGACCTATTGGTCAACTTGATCCAAGTTGACCCATTTTGATCGAAATGGGTCAACATGAGCCAAACCCTATCAAATGGATTCTAAATCCAATGAAACTTGGCCAAACCTAGTTTCTCCACATACCCAACATATCTAAAGTGGAAAAATAGAAAAATGATCATCCTACCCCTAGGCCATAGAACAAATTTTGGCTTGATCCATGGGTAATTTGGTCATACCCTCTTCACAATCACTTGAGGCTTTCCTAAAAGCTCAAGGGGACTTAGTGATGAGTGGTGCACTCAATCTAGTAGGTTTGGGTTAGCCCATTTGGTTCCTAGACCAAACCCGACCCTTAGCTTAAAATTGAATTTTCAAACTCCCTCTTAAGCTCAATTTAAGGCACATGGGAGTTTGGCAATCCACTCATTGGATCAAACTGACCATGTGCACACTCAAAACAGATCAAACAGCCCTCCCAATATGATCAATTGGATCAAAATGGCAAGAGCATTGTCGGTCGTTCGGTCCTTCAAGGGGGAGATATACTCCCCCTAATTCACTTCTATTTTCATTAGCTCAAGGACGATTGAAGAATAGGAAGCCAGAGGAGCCATTGGAGATTGATCCTAAGCCTCCTAGAGCTCATCCTATTTTCAATTTCTTGATTTTGCACAGTGCAAAAATAGGAGAGGTAGAGTGAATTGCTAACTTCTTCCACACTTGATTTCCTTCCAATTGCTCTTGCATGCTTCATCCAGGAGCTAAGTTGAGTGCACCTAAGCTTCTATTGGAGTTCCCACAATAAGGAAGGATCCAATTCAATCAAAGTCAAAGCTCAAGTAAGGAGGAGTTCGTCCATACATTGGTCCACTTCATCTCAAGTGCTCATACTCTCAACAAAGCTTCGTCTCAACCAGATGAAGCTTCTCCAAGAGAATTGAGCACCGGTGAGGTATGAAATTTTTTGATCACTAAACTCAATATGGTGTAGAGCTTTGTGAAAGAAAATTTCACCCCATCAATTTTTTACGGTTAGATTTTCTGCTCTCTGTCTTTAGATGGTGTGGGTTGAATTTGGTGTGATTCCATGCTAGATCTAGCTTAGATCTTTCCCTTGATCATGGACGGTATCTATTGATCAAGGGAAAGAATTAGGATCATCTCAGCCGTCCATCCGTGCATTTTAGATGGACAACTGAGATTATTTAGCACGTTTAGATATCCATTTATCCTCTTTAAAATGTAGGGGAATCCTTAGTCATCTAATCTTTGTTCGAATGGCAGAGAATTAAAGCATGTGCGCTGCCGCAGCCGTTTGTAAGGTGACAACTTAAGTTATCCCCTCACGGCACGACACGTGTAAAGCGCACTGACTGCCCCCGCCACGCATCACATCGTGAGCCATGGATTAGCCTGGGATTAGTTAAGTGCTTTAATTAATCCCTAATTAACCTAAAGAACTTCAAAAAATTCATAACTCTCTCTAGAAAATTTAGAATAATATGAAATAAAAACTCATGGATAGATAATTAATCCTAGAACATTTTAAAATTAATTTTGAAGAGTTTTGAATTATGATTTTTTTTTTCTGAATTTAGGTTTTGTTGGAAAGTATATTTTACTAATTACCCTTTGATTAGGCCTCTGATTTATCCCAAATTTTTTGGGTAAGTTTTAAAAGATGACCTCTGCCTCCCTTAATTTTCTTGGGATTTATTGAAGTCTTAATTAGAGTAATTACATATGGTTTCCTTAATTGCCCTTCTCATGTAATTAAGCATAATTATGGTATGATTAGTGGTTTTACTTTATGATTAGGGTTGATTAAGTTCAGATCCAGTAAGTATAAGGTTTATGGAATATTTTGGGGCATTTTCCCTAAGTTATTCCCTAAACCCCATCTTCTCTCCTTAATCTCCTCTTAATTAAGGATTAATTCATTAATTAGCCCCTTAATCAATCACTAAAAAATTCTAAAAAATTTCAGAACTTAATTAATCTACCTTTGGTAGATGCTTAAGTTTTTAATAGCCTAAGTTTAATTAAGGAAATCAAAATTCCATTCATAAGTGTGAGTCAAATTGCATTAGTCCTTTTCATTATTCGGTGCATTGCAAATTTAAATTCCTTGTGGGTTTTATGTCATTTCATTGGCTCATAATTATTTAGTTAATTCTTCTAAGGTGGTGTAGGTAAGGGGTAATAAAGCTACTTAATTCATACCTTAAGCCAACCAATGCATAAAAATGGATCTAACTATCTAAAAATTAAACAAAAATACAAAACACATGTGGGAATGGTTTAGAAATAGCAAACTCATCTCACCTTTTTAAAATTAAATCAAACTTCAAACTAAACAAAAATCATTTTGAAATTCACTTTGATTTATTCTAAATTTTCTTAATCTATAAGAATGTCTTTAGGATTTAAGTAAAGTGAGTTTGTTTACATGCTTTCATTGCTTTGGATCTTTCCCCAACATGTTAAGATTGTATGCCATGTGATTTCATGCATTCATAATTTTGAAATTTAAAATTTAAAATGAAATTATTTACTTTATGTCAAATTTGCATATGTTGGCTAAAGTAGAAATACGAATGGCTATTATCACAACTAAATCCAAATTATTTTCAAAATACATAAATAAAATACCAAATCGGAAAGTGTGTTACTTATGCTTTAATTATAAGCTTGCATGTGATGGATTATAAAGTCATGTTTAGTATAGGTTTTCTTTCTTTCTTATGTTAGCATAGTTTTGAATAGGAGTTGGTATGATGTAGGGTTCATTTGAAAAGAACCCAACACCTACTTAATTCTATACCCTATTCATCTCTATGCTATCATTTAAGAAGGGTTACCTATACTTGCAGACATAAATTGCATATGATAAAATGAATCCATTAAATAACTTTTGTATTTTTTATTTCTATTTCATTTCTTTTATATGCATGTTCGTATTTAAGGAAAGTGGTATATTAGTCTAGAAAACCCCGAGGTTGTGAGGCTTTAAGTAGCCCTAAGTAGGTCTTGTACCTTACACCTCTGGTTAACAATGGCATTATACTCACTTATGCCTTTCTTACTTTCATGTATGTGTGTGAAAATCTGGATAAGGAAAACCCTTTCTACTTAAGAAAAATCATGCACATTCAACTTTTAAATTTCCTTAAATTAATTACTTAGCATGCATCATAAAGTGTGTTAAATACTCTCAATTGTAGGTATAGATATGCATGTTATATATATTGGGAAAGAAATGAAGTAATGCGTGTTAAGTGAATTTTGATTCATTTTATTTAATCTTAAATGGCCTTTCTTTTTGAATAGATTTTTTTAGAGTTTATATAAACTTAGGATTGATTAAAAGATTTAATCAAAACATTCACCTAAATGAAACTAAAATGTGAATCTACTTTAGAAATTATGTAGGTTAGGGAAGGAAAGAGAGGTTCTCTTCTCTTTCCCTCTCTTCATAACTTAATAATTAATTGTAGGTTTCACTTAAATCAAATTAAAACAAGAAATAAAACTGACCCAAAACACTTAAATAACTTAAATGAAACTCTCCTCTAAGTTGAACATGTTCTTCACACTTAGAAAATTTAAACCTAAAGTCATAGCTAAGCATACCACACAAGCCTTCGAAGCACACACATTAGCCTACCACTTCTAACCTTAGGTTAGGTCGGTGCATGGTTTGATATTTATTTTATTTTATGATATATGTTTTAAACTGGATGTTAGGGTGTATACTCGTAGATGATTGGTAGGATGTTTTTAGTCTAACTATTCTTTTCTGCAGGGGATTGTGCTTAAGGGGCGCTATCATAAATAAAAATATAAATGTTTTTGGTTGTAGGTGCTTTATACGCCTAAGCATAATCCATAGGCCAAGTGGACTTAGTCACCCATGTGTGGGGTGATAAGTCCAATATACATGCTTGGAATTTGTGGTGTGTTTTTTAAGCTAACGCTTTTGCGGTGTTAGTTAGATTTCTACTTTTCCTTTTCATGTAAAAATTTGTATAACTAGGATTTTAAAATGATTGTTATGGGGATTAGGATGATCATTGGTCATAAGATCCTATCTTATGCATCATGTGAAACCTTGGAGCATCTACCATCCAACCTTCCAAAAGAAGAATCAAAAGAAGAAAGAAGAAGAAGAAAGAAGAAAGAAGAAGAGAAGAAAGAAGAATAAAGCTTGAAGACCCCCATAACAATGAATTTCTTGCTTAATTGTAATTTAATTCATTTGTAATCCGTGTATAAGAGTTGAGCTTAGCTACCCATATTTGATATTTTTGGGTTTGTGCGGTGGTACCCGACGATAACAACCATTTATTCTTTTTGTGATTAGCTTTATAAATTTATTGATAATTTGTTTAGCTTTTATATTAAGTGGTTTGCTTTTCTTAGTTTATTCCTTGCTTTATATATGGTCTGGATGTGGATTAGGCTCTTTAGAAAAAAATAAATTGTTTATCCAACTTAATAACTCAAAATGAAATTAAATAACACATAACCTCACCTAAAGCTTAGGTTTAAAATCAAGATAAACGAATTAACAACCCTTAGCTGGATGAGCATTTCTTTATAATATCATGCACAAATGTGTCTTATTTCACTCTTGATTAGAGAGCTTCCACCTTTTCCAGAGAAACTCAGCTTGACCTTTAAGAGCCATGGTGGAAACTCACGTCCTCCCTTCTCACTGATTTTGGCCAATAATCTTCTTTCTCATGCATTAGTCATAAAAAATCCTATTTGCCTGAGTCAAAATAATTGTCCAAAAATAAAAATAAAAATGAAATTTGAATTACATTAGATTTAGGTCATTTGAAGCATGCCCTTTACATGATCTAGTCTCTTTATTTAGTGAGTTTAAGGACTTAGTCTCTTTCTAAATAATAACAGCCTACCTATCTTGCATAAGCATGAAGACTTTCCCACGTGTATTTAAAATCATAGGAGGAGTTAGTTGGCGACCACCCCCAGGCGGTTGTAAGTCCAAGCTGTCTAGTGGTTTGTCCTCTCTTGTGGAGGCAAACCAAATACTCATTTTTGCCTTAGATTTAGGTTATGCTTTTGGCTCTCACCCAAGCTCCCTAGATTTAGGTTCTGAGGTTTCTTTTCCTCTTCATGGGCCATAGTCATAATTTCTCACCTCTTAGGAATTTCCTTAATCTTGTCTTAAAGAATCTTAAGTTTTAAATTTCTAATGAAAAATATACTCAAATAAACTAAATCAATTTCTTATATGTGAAGCCCAATTATAGGATAGTTTGAGTTACTCTCTAGGTTTCCTAGCATCATAGGCATCTCCTACTTATCCTCTATTTTGGATTCGATAATAACTCCTTCTTTTGATCAATCCCTTTTGATCTTCAAAAATAAACCAATCGATTAATAGTCCTTCCTATTAAAATCTTTAAAGACAACGATCATTTACCTTAATTGAGAGTTTTCTAAGGGATCCCATCCATTAGGATGTAATTAACTATGGGGGCTTGCCCTTGTAGGGAACTTAATGAACCCAATTTAAAATAAACCATGCTTTACTTTTCCATGTAAAGTAGGGGAAGAATCTCAGGTACATATGCAGACCTATCATCCTTAGGAGTCCTTATTGAGGTGATTAGGTCCATTAAAAGATAGAGACTTGTATCTCTTAAGATAGTACACTATTTCCTTGATGATGTATCTGATCACCTGAATACGTACATCTACGGATCTACATGGTATCTTAATAAGATGAATTTTTATAGTGTCTTGCCTTTTCTTTCTCCCCACAGATTTGAAGGTGACTCCCTATAGAAATTTTTAAACCAACAATCCACTACTGGACTTAAACTTGATCCTTCTAAAGTGAAAGCAATCTTAGATTGGTCATCACCTAAAAGTTTTACTAAAGTTTGAAGCTTCCATGGTTTAGCCACTTTTATCAGAGATTTATCAAGAATTTTAGTACCATTATTGCTCTGATAACTGATATACTAAAATTAGATAAATTTTGTTGGACTCCTAATGCCCAAAAAGCCTTAGAGAAAATTAAAGTTCTTATCACTTCTGCACCAATCCTTTGGCTTCCTGATTTTTCTAAAGCCTTTGAAGTGATATGTGATGCTTCAAAAATTGGGATAGGTAGAATTTTAAGTCAAGAGAATCATCTTATAGCATTCTTTAGTGAATAGTTAAATGAAGCCAAACAACGATATTCCACTTATGATAGAGAGTTTTATGTTATAATTCAATCCTTAAGGCATTGTTGACACTATCTCTTATATAGAGAATTTATTCTTAATTTTGATCATCATACCTTAAAATTCATTAATTCTCAATGAAAATTAAGTCATAGGCATGCAAAATGGGTTGAAATTTTACAATACTACTCTTTTATTCTAAAGCATAAGTCTCAAATCGAGAATAAAACTGCTGATGCTTTATCCACGGTAAACCTAATGATTTTCTCTTTAGAACTGAGAATCTCAGGATTTGATATAATTAAAGATGATTATATTATGTGCATTGACTTTCACTTAATTTATCTTGAACACTTAGATAAATCAATAACTTTACAATGGACATTCTTGATAATAAATGGATATTTATATAAAAGAAAACAATTATGCATTCCTAGATCTTCTCTTAAAGAATTCCTTATCACTAAGCTACATGCTGGGGCTATAGCTGGTCATTTTGGAAAGGATAAGACCATATGTTTATTAGAAAATAGATTTTATTAGCCTTCATTAAAACAAGATGTTCAAAAATTAGTGGCTCAATGTTTAATTTATAAACAGGCTAAAACTATCAAACAAATGTCTAGACAATACACTACCTTACCTATTCCTTATAGGCCTTGGGAAGACCTATCAATGGATTTTATTCTAGGATTACCTAGGACAGCTCGAGGACATGATAATATTTTTGTTGTAGTGGATAGGTTCTAAAAAATGGCTCATTTCTTATCTTGTTTAAAAAAAATGATGCTTCTTATATGGCTAAATTATTTTTTAAGAAAATAATGAAACTCCATGGTCTCCCTTTAACCATTATTTCTGACAGAGATGTTAAGTTTGTCTCATATTTTTAGAAAATATTATGGAAATTATTAGGTACCAAATTAAAATTTTTTTCTACCTTTCACCCACAAACTGATGGACAAACTAAAGTAGTTAATCGTACCTTAGGAAATTTGCTTAGATGCTTGGTAGGTAAAAGTTTAAGAAATTGAGATTTATATTTACCAACCTCAAAATTTGCTTATAATAGTACTATTTCTATAACTACAAAAAAATCACCATTTGAGATAGTCTATGGTCAAAATCCATGATGACCAATAGATGTAGAACTGCATCTCATGTATTTTCTAATGCGACATTCTCATTTTGCTAAAGATTTTCAAAGCCTCCATGAAGATATAAGAAAGCAAATTACTATAAGTAATGAGAACTATGCTTCTAAGGAAAATCATAATCGTTCAACGACAGAATATAAAGAAGGTGATTATGTATTATTTCGCATTCGACCTGAGCATTATTAAATCACTAGATATAAGAAATTACATGCACGAGCTTGTGGTCTATTAAAATTCTTAAGAAAATTAGAACTAATACTTATCACCTTGATTTACTTGCTGATATGCTCATTCATCCAGTTATTAATATTGAAGATATTCTATCATATGAAGGAATTAGCAAGCCTCCACTTGTTCAGTCTAACTCTTTAGCAGGAGATATATCAAGTACTTCGAAGCCCTCTTCCCTTGAAGTTGACTATTTTATCACTGAGGAAGAACCCATTAATCCAGCTTCTAAACATCATTTTCTAGTTCGTTGGAAGAATAAGCCACTAGGTAAAGACACATGGTTGACTCGTATTGATTTGGAGACTTTAGCCCAAGAATTAGAAGAAGGCTTCTTAGATTTCAACTCTACGGAGTAGAGTTCAATTAAGCCCAGGGGAGTTGATGTAGAACATCATGAGGATCCAAAAATTAAGCTCAAATTCCATTTACAATATTGATTGATCCAGATTCTTCTACTAATCTTATGAGTTTAAAGGTATTATGAGGATTATCACTTGATATCCAACACCTTATGAGGGATAAGTTAATGGTTCATGGTTTCAATGAGAAAGGGCAGAAAACCCTGGGTTCTTTTATTCTCCCGCTCAAGTTTCAGGATTTATATATAGAAGCCAAGTTTTATGTAATCGATGTCGATACATCATTTAGAGTTCTCTTGGGTTGACCATGGCTGCATGAGTATGGCATGGTCTCATCAACTATGCATTAGTGTATGAAGCACCTAAAAGAAGAGGAAGAGTTTAGAATTCTTAGAAATCTATAACCATTCTCTGTCCATGAAGCAAAGATTTATGAAGATGTAAAGTACTTCATCCCTAAAGAGCCTAAGCCAACAGAGCCTTTTGAAGCAGTAGCATCCACTTCAGGAACCAAAAAGCAATTTCATAAAGTAAAAGAGCAAAAGCAAAGAGGAATAAAGAAGACAATGCTGACTCTCCCTAAAGCACTTGATTCTACACCTAAATCAAGAAAATTAGTTCCTCATTTGGGAAGTGACACACAAGAAGAAGAAGATATTCCTATCAAACCTAAGGGAACTTATAACTTTCAAGAAAGGGAAAGTATAAAATAAGTGATTCTGATTCAGACTATGACTTTGAATTTACTTATAAAAATAGAGACCAGATGATTACATCAAGAAGGATTGCTCATTTGGCAGTGTCAGAGGACTCCTTCAAAATTATACTATCCTGCCCGACTTCAAAGGAATCACTCTTTGGAGGTTCATAATATTGAAGAATTGATAACATTCTATGTGCTGCCATTGAGTGAGAGTGGCAAAACAGAAACTCTATTTTACAAATCTGAAGAGTCTCAGCCTCATAATTTTGATCAGCCTACTCATCATGAAAATTTTGATGAGATAGTGTCAACAAGAAAATCAATATACTATCCACAGAAATTGCAAAAAATGATGCATAAGCTAGGAATTCATATTGGAACTACTAAAAATAGAACTCAAATCTTTAACAGGATGTGGACCCAAAGAAGTTCTCAAGCATCATAAAGAAGTGATAAGTTTATCACTAAAGGTCTTGGGTCTATCCACATATCTCATCAAAATAAAGCTTGTTATAATATAATAGAAGCTGAGATCTGTGGTAAAAATTATTTTATACATCTCTGCCTTCATCTATCTCCCTTTTCTTTTTTAGGGAAAAGAAAGATAAAAGAAAACATAAATATATAAAATACATCTTGTTAGGATGCCATGTAGATCCGCAGATGTTCTTATTGGGGTGATTAGGTACGATATTGAGGAGAGGTGTACTATTTCAAGAGATAGAAGTCACCACCCTACAATGAACCTAATCACCTTAATAAGGACTCCTAAGGACTATGGGTCATTGGAATGTACTAGATATTCTCCCTCTACTTTATATGGAAAAGTAAAGTAGGGTTTATTTTAAATTGAGTTTGTTAAGTTCCCTATAATGGCAAGCCCCATAGTTAATTGCATCCTAAGGAATGGGATCCCTTAGGAATACTCTTGATTAAGGTAAATGATCATTATCTCCAAAGATTTTGAAAAGGTAGGACTATCAATCGCTTGGTTTATTTTTAGAAAGCCAAGTAGGATCAATCAAGAAGAGAGAGTTCTTATCGAAGTCAAATGAAAATAAGTAGGGGATGCTTAAGATACTTGGAAGCTTAGTAAGCACCCCATACTACCCTATAGTTGGACTTTACATTTTTGAAATTGAATTAATGTGTTTGAGTTGAATTTTTATTAGAATGCTAGGGCTTATGATTCCATAACACAAGATCATGGAATTGCCTAAGAGATGATGATTTATGCTCGTAGCCCGCAAAGGGAAGTAGCAACCTTTGAACCTAAATCTAGGGAGCTTTGGCGAAGGCCAAAAGCATGACCTAAATCTAAGGTGAAAATAGGTATTTGGTTTATCTCCATAAGAGAGGATAAACCACCCGACTATTGGACTTACAATAGCCTGGGGGTGGCCACCAACTAACTCCTACAATTTTGAATTCATGTAGGCAAGTCTTATGTTTTTGCAAGATATAAAGGTTGTTATTTGTTTACAAAGAGACTAAGTCCTTAAATATACTCCCTAGAAGACTAGATCATGTAAGGGCATGAATAATGACTTAAATCTAATGCAAAATTTTCATATATTTTATTTTCATTTAGGATAATCATTTGACTTAGGCTATATGATTCATTTGCCTAATGTATGAGAAATAAGATTATGGGCCAAAATCAGTAAGATAAGGAGGTGTATTTCCACCATGGCTCTCATAAGTCATGCCAAGTTTTTTGGCAAAGGTGGAAGCCCTCCAAGCAAGAGTGAAACAATATGCTTTTATGCATGATGTTAGAAAAGAAAGTAAACATCCAGTTAAGGGGTTGATAATTCTTTTATCTTGATTTTAACTTAGGCTTTAGGTGAGGTTATGAGTTATTTATTTTTAAATTTGAGTTGATTAATTTGGTAGAAGATTTATTTTTTCCTAAGAGCCTAATCGTCATCCAGTTCATACATCAAGCAAGGAAGAAACTAAGAAAACATGCCATTTCTAATGCACAAGCTAAATAAATCATCAAACATTTTATAAAGATAACGTAAAAGAATAAAATGCCATTTGTGGTCGGGCACCACCCTACAAACTTGAAAATAAATAGGGTAGTCGAGCTCTACCCTTATACAACCCAGATTACAAATGAATTAATTACAATTAAGTAAGGAATTCATGTTATGGGGGTCTTCATTTCTTCTTTTCTTCATTCTTCTTTCTTCTCTTCTTCTTTCTTCTTTCTTCTTTTGGATGGTTGGAAGGTGGTTGCTCCAAAGGCTTAACATTATTCATAAGATGAGATCTTATGACCAATGTTCATCCTAATCCCTCATAATAATCATTCCAAAATCCTAATTACAAAAGTACATGAAAAGAAAAAAAAAAGCAAATCTAACTAACACCTATAAAACAGAGATTAGCTAAACAAACCATACAAATCTCAATCTTGTATATTAGACTTAGCACCCCACAGATGGGTAACCAAGTCCACTTGGCCTATTGGATTATGCTTAGCGGTATAAGTACATGCACAGCAAAAGTATTTATATTTTTATTTACTATAGCGCCCCTTAAGCACAATCTCCTACAGAAGATAATAATTAGACTAAATCATCCTATCATTCAGTCTACGCACATACACCCTAACAACCAGACTAGAAATAATATATTTTAAAATAAAAGCAAGCATAAAATCATGCACCACCCTAACCTAAAGCTAGAAGTTGTGACTTAGCCTAATGTGTGTGCCATTTAAGGTTTGTGTGGTATGCTTAGCTATGGGATTAATGTTCAGATTTTATAAGTATGAAAATGTTTAACTTAAAGGATGCTTTCAATTTAAGTTGTTTAGTTATTTTGAGTTAATTTTATTTTGTATTTTTTATTTGGTTTAGGTGAATCCTATAATTAATTTCTAAGTTGTAAAGATAGGGAAAAGAGAAGAGAACTTCTCATTCCTTTCCCACCCTAAGTAATTTCTAAAGTAGATTGTTGTTTGATTTTATTTAGTGAATGTTTTCTTATGTGTTTTATTTAATCCTAAGTTTAAAATAACTCTAAACAAACCTATTCAAAAGGAAAGGCATTTTAAGATTAAGTAAAGTGAAATAATATCACAAAACACACACCACTTTATTTCTTTCCCAACATATATAACATGGATATAGATGAATCTTAAGCATATCTATACATACAAATGAGAATGTTTAGCACACCTTAATGATGAATACTAAGAAGTGTTACTTAAGAAAATTTGGATGCTTTATGATGCATGATTTCCATTAAGTAGAAAAAGGGGCATTCTTTTATCCTTTATTCATATGCACATGTGTATGTATGAAAGACATAAGTGAGTACGACGCCATTGTTAGCACCAAGAGTACAAGGTACAAGACCTACTTAGGGCTACTCAAAGCCTCGCAACCCCGAGGTTATCCTGACTAATATACCACTTTCCTTAAGTACATATGTATGTACAAAAGAAATAAATGGGAAAAAAAGATGCAAAAGTTTACATTTATTTGATTTTTTGGTTTGCTTGTTTAATTTATATATGTGATGTGAAATTCTTTCTTAATTCATGACATAGGAGTGTATAGGAATGTATTTGAGCAAGTGTTATGTCCTTTTCAAATGGACTATACACTTTGCCAATCCTATACAATTTTATGTTAAGAAAGAGAGGGAGAGTCAAAGCAACATAATACATATCTTTATATTTCCCACATGCAAGCTTATAAATAATTATAAGTAGCAGACCTTTCAATTTTAATATTCAATTTATAAATTTTGAAAATAATTTTGAATTTAATAGTGATAATAGCCATTCATATTCTTACTTTAGCCAAAACATGCAACTTGACATAAAGAAAATATTTCATTTTAATTTTAATTTTTAAAAGGAATGAATGCATGATTTTCATATGACATACACATTTAGCATGCTAAGAAAGAAATAAAGTGATGAAAGTAATGTAAATTCACTGACCCTAATTAATTCTTAAAGACAATCCCATGCAATAGAATTATTTAAAGAAAATCAAATTTGTTTTAAAGAGAGTTTGAATTTTGTTTGAGTTTAAATTCAATTTGAGAAATGTGAGATGAGTTTGCTGATCCTAACCTATTCCCACATGTGTATGCTATTTTTGTTTTTTTTTAGGTGATTAGGTCAATTTTATGTTTAAGTTAGGTTAGGGTGTACATTAAGTGTATTAATTACCCATTACCTATACCACCTTAGCACAGTTAATAAAATAATTATGAGCTAATGATATGACATAAAATCACACAAGGAATTTAAATTAATAATGCATCTAGGAAGAAAAGGGCCTAATGCATTTGGCTCACAATTAATGATTAATTAAGCTAAAGGGTTTAAGTTAAGTACTCCCCACACATGTGGATTAGGTTTTGATTTTCTTAAGCCACTTAGGTTATTCAACACCTAAGCATCTACCCAACATGGATTGATTAAGTTCTGGAATGTTTTTTTTTTTTTTGAAAATTTTTATCAAATTAATTAAGCAAGTGATTAGGGGGCTAATCCTTAATTAAGTTTAGAATAAGGAAGGAAAGGGGTTTAGGGAATGGCTTAGGAAAAATTCCCCAAATTCATTCCATAAACCTCTTCCGAACTTAAGCAAGGCTTAATTAACTTAATAAAGGGATTAAACTACTATTCATATACTTAATTATTCTTAATTATATAAAAAGTGTAATTAATGATTCATCAATTGATCTCCCTAATTAACCCATCAATAAATCCCAAGAAAATTATATGCGGCAGAAGTCATCCCCCTAAATGCACATGAGAAGTTTGAGATTAATTAGTCAAATAATTATGGAGTAATTAGGGTTATTAGGTTTTCATTAAAACCCAAATTCAAAAAAAATATACTATTCAAAATACATTAGAAATAATTTTATATTATTTTACATTGAAATATCTTTCATATGCTTTTTACTTTATATTTTTAGGATTTTTCTAGAATTAGATATGCAATTATAAATTTTCCATGATTAAAGATGATTAAATAAATCCCTAATTAAAATATCTAATCCCGTCAACGTCATGTGGAGGCAGACGCAGCACGCGCTTTTCATGTGGTACGATGGGAGAGGCTACTTAAGTTGTCACATTATAGCACCATTTCAGCAGTGGTGCTATGCACTTTCTCCCCATCCGTCCGATCAAGGATTGAATGATTGAGATTAAGCCCATGATATTAAAGGATTAAATTGAATATCCTACACTTCTTGATCATGGCCATCCATCCAAAATGTGCGGATGGATGGCCCATGATCCATCCTTGATCTTCCCTGCAGGAGATGGCCATCGTCCATCATCTAAGGGAAGATCTGAGCTCAATTGAGCTCGGATTGAAACCAAATTCAACCCAAACCATCTAAGAGTAAAGGGGAACACATCCAATGGTTAAATTCTCATGAAGTGAGAATCTATTTCACAAAGGACCACACCATGACTAAATTAAGCTTGAATTAATGTCATACCTCTCTGGAGGCTATCACCGGCTCTCGAGTTCAATGAGGTAGCTTCGTCTAGTGGAGATGAAGCCCTGTTGAAAGTTTCAAGCCTTGGGGTTTAGTAGATCTCTCTACGGACCAAGCTCTCCTTTAGTTGGGCTCAATTTTAACCAAGAGAACTCCTCCCCTGGCTTGAGAACTTGGGGAAAGGTTTAAGAAAGTTTGATTGAGTCCTCTGATGAAGCTTGCAGGAGGAATTAGCTTGATATGGAGTATTAACTAAGTTGGATTTTCACTTGAGCTCCCTTGTTTTCACTCTAAGAAAACTGAGAAATGGGAAAATAGAAGATGCTTAGGAAACCTTGGGGGAGCTTGGAATCACCTCCACTGAGGTCCTATGCTTCAATCGAATAGGGGAGAGTGAAATACAAGTGGAATTAGGGGGAGTATATCTCCCCCTAGGCGAATCGGAGGGCCTCAAGGTTCCTTGCTATTTTGATTCAATACACCTCCTTGAGTGGTTTTATTAGGTTGTTAGAGGTGGCATGACATTCAGTTTGGTTAGAGGAGTCGACCGGTGAAGCTTGCCATGTGCTTAATTGAGTGGAGAAAGGATTTCCATGTGCTCAATTTGAAGGAAGTGGTCAGTTTTGACCTTGGGCTGGGTTTGGCTGACCCAAACCCAATGAGTCATGTGCACCATATCCATTAGTGACCATTTGGTCCACTAAGAGGATGCCAAGTGTCTATGAAAAGGAACTGACCAAATTCCAAGTGATTTTGATTTTAGGTTACCCTATGGCCTAGGGGTAAAATGGTCATTTGACCTTGATTTCAGTTTGAATATGTTTGGTATGATTGAAAAAATGGGTTGGGTCAAGTTTTATTGAATTTAGAGTTGATTTGATGTGATTTTGCTCATGTTGACCCATTTAAGTCAAAATGGGTCAACTTGGGTCAAGTTGACCAATTGGGCAAATTGGGTCAAATCAAGAGTTGGGTCAAGTTCATATGATCATTGAAATATGTTGGCATCATTGGTTTGTTTCAATTTGATTCATATTTGAATTTGGTTCATTTGATTTCATTTAGGTCAAATGGGCCAAGTTGACCAATTTGACCCATTTGACTTATTTGGGTTAGGTCATGGGATGGTTTTTGTTTGGTTAGTCATTTGAAATGGATTGGTATCTTTATTTCCAATGAATTTGGTTTATATTTGTATTTGGCTCAATTTGACCCTTTAGGTCAGGAAGGGTTCAAGGTCAAATGGGCTAGGTTAGGTCTAGTTGGCCAATTGGGGCTTTGGTTAAGTTCAACAAGTGATTTGGAAGAAACTTGACCCATTGGTTTCAATCAATTTGGCTTAGATCAAGTTTTGACACATTTTGACTTTTTAGGTCAAGTTGGGGTCAACTTGGGTCAAGTATTTGGGCTAGGTTAGGCTCAAATGATGACTTGGTCTTCAAACATTGATCAATGAGTTTTGATCAATGGTTTCAATCAATTTGTCCTATGGTGGATTTTGGCTAAGTGTTGACTTGGTCAACTCTTAGGTTTGACCCAATTTGGATGATTGATCATCTCATGATAATTTTTGCTCACAATGTGAGGCTTAGATGTGCTTAGTTCAATCCAATTTAGTTAAGATTAGAATTTAGCTTATAAGGGTACTTTTGGTCACTTTGGGTCAAGTGAGCCTAAGTGGGTCAAATGGCTTGGTCAAAACTTGATTTGAGTTTGATTGAACTCACATATGGACTTATGATTGAAATATAAATCTATTTGCAAGTAGTTTGAATTCAAATGGGTTTTGATCCACTTTATAATTTTAAGTTCAAAGGGTGAACCATGAGTTTAACTTGGGTTTGATTTTTTGAATTTAGTTTTGGGTTGATGATTGAAGTTTGCATTTATATTTGGATTCAGGATTGAAGGATTGATTGAATTAAGAAGAAAAATCAAGGGTTTGACTTGATTTTAATTTGATTTGGCTAAGTTCAAGAATTTCACTTGAAAGGTTTAGGTTGAATTGTGATTGAATTTGGATTTGATTTTTGAATTTAGTTTTGGATATTTGAATTTATATTTCATTTATATTTGTGAATATAAATGAGAAAATTCCTTGAATTTGAATTGATTTAGATTTAATTTAGGCAAAGTCCATAAGATATAATCAAAGTGACGTACGAAAGATTTTTGATTTGGATTTGAATTTTGAATTTGGCTTGATTGATTTGAATTTATATCTCATTTATCTGTGTGAATATAAATGAGAATATAAATAGATTGTGAGAACAAACTTCTTGAATTTGAATTGATTTAGATTAGATTTAGGTTAAGTCCATGAGAGGGAATCAAATGACTTAGGAAATATTTTGGAGTTTGGAATTCAATCAGGGCTTCAATCATAAGTTTCAATTATTTGGAATTAATTCATGATTTGAGAAAATCCATTGATTTGGTTCAAGGTTTGAGTTTAGAGTTGGAGTTGACATGAATTTGGATTTTTGACTTTGAAGTAGGAAGTGAGGATTTGGTTCAAGCTATAGAGTAGGCAAATTTTCCTAACACCCCTAAGGCATGACTTATTCCTATGGCTAACTCTTCTAAGTCTCTAGGGATAGGTTGAGTGTCCACCTAATCACTAGATTTATCTTAAGACTAAGGAACTCTTAAAGTCTAAAAGAAGTCATATGTCTAAGATGGAGGGGTTGAGAGCTCATCCTAAAAATAAGGTCAATAAATGGTGCCTAATAAGTGTGGTGTAACTGACAAGGAACATCGCACATATTGGTGTTGACTGAAATGATCAACAACAATAAACGATCACAAGCACAAACAGAGATGATCTACTTCTAACCCAAGGTGTAGAATGAATCCAGAGCATAGTACAATGTGACACTACTTATGCCAAGGAGATAAGAGAGGGAAGGAGGAATCCACTAGGGATAGAGTATGTGAACCTTCCACTAGGGAAGCAAGTTCAAATCATCCATAATGGGATGAGAGGTTTGATTTGAGTCTCACTAGAGAGAAATTGATTTGATTTGTTTGATTATTTAATTATTTTGATTTGATTGACTCCAGTGGGGGAGAGTTGATTGGATTTGTTTGTTTGTTGTTTGACTCCACTGAGGGAGGATGGTTGAATTTGTTTTAGATTTTTAGAATTTGGATTTTGATATGAACCTTATTGGTTTGTGATGGATCACACTGAGTAGGAGCCATGGAGGGTTAGACCTAACTCAGATTTACCAATCCAAAGCGGTAGTCTACTTCACACATTGTAGGACTATCCAACCAAAGGGATGCCTTTTGGTGTGCAATGGTCAAGTTAGGAAGAAAGCGCGGGGACTCACATCTCCCAAAATAAGGAACCACTTGGGTGATCGATTGGCAGGGCAACAGATCGAACCCAACTTAGGGCTGACTATTGAGTGAATATCACTAAGGGACTTAAATAATCTCAAAGATAGTCCAGATTAATTTAATTCTTTAATTTATTTTTATGGATTCCGTTGGTTTACGATGGATCATATTGAGAAGGAGCTTATATTAGCCTAGACATATTTTAGATTTACTGATCCAAAGGGAGTAGCTTCCCGATTGATGGGAGAACTATCTGACCAAAGGAGTGCCTTTCAATTTGCAATGATCAGTTCAAGGGAAGAAAGCTCAGGGACTCACATCTTCTACTACAAAAGATCACTGGGGTGATTGGTTGCTTTGGGCAATAAATTGATCCCGACCGCTGCCCGTCAGTTTACGATAGTCATGCTAGAAAGAATGCATCATAGTCTTACATCTTCCAGAGCAGAATGATCGTCGGGGTAACCTGCTTGTGGAAAAATATATTGAACCCAACCTAAGGGTGACTACGGAGTGAGTACCGACCTGGGGATTTATCTCAGCTCAGGTAGTTAGGCAATTCCTAGATGGAGTTATGATGACACTACCCTAAAGATAGGATGCCTGATTGGGAAAAGGGGCCCTTTCGGGACTTGAATTCTAAATCCATAAGTGAATATTTTATTTATTTGTTTAGATTGTTTATCGTGGACCCTGTTAGTTTGCAAGGAATGAAACAAGGAGGGAGCTTATATCAGCCTAGACCTATCTCAGATTTACTGAACCAAGAGAGAATCTGGGCATCCGCTGAACAAATTCTCCAACCATAGGAGTGGATACTAGAAAAGAGAGACTATTCAATCCAAGAGTAGCTTAGGTAGTGTCTAAATGGGGTCACAAAGGACATGATCCAGATAGAATGCCTTCAAGGAGAGGGGCCACTAAAGGCTTGATCCAAAACCCAAGAGAAGAAGACATGACTAATCATAAATCAAATAGGTATTCGATCGCCAATTCAAGGAGAAAGCGCAGGAATCACATTCGCCAAGAGTGGTGTATCCATTAAGTGAGTCACTATCAGCATAACGAACATCAACCAACCCAAGACACCCGTCAGTTTGCAACAATCAGCCTAGAAAGAAAGCTCGGGGACTCACATCCTCCTATGCCATTGTTGGGATAGTGTCTTCTCCATGCCATCGACCTAGGGTGACTACTGAGTGAATGCCACTTGGGGACTTACATCAACTTAAATATAGTCAAGAGGAAAGGAGCCTCTGAGGGACTTATCCTAAACCTCAAATGTACTTGAGCTAGTTAGATCATAATGATTAGTTCAAGAAGAAAGCTCGGGGACTCGCATCTTCTTAAACAAAATCGACATGAGATAGCTTTCTGGTTGGGCAATGATGTCTACCAAACTAACAAGGCACTCATTATTTTGTCATGGTCAAGTTAGAAAGAATGCGCGGGGACACACATCTTCCAAACAAGTGACCACTATGGTGACATACTAGCGTGGTAGCATGTAGACCTGACCTAGAGCAGCTAATGAGTGAGTGCCACAAAGGGGCTTGCTCTCACATCAAAAATAGCTCGAGATAAAAGATATGTGTTTATTTATTTTCTTGTGTTAAAGGGAATAGGGTGCCACTTGGGTTATCTCACACCTATTCTAAACACATTGGGAATTTTGATGAAATGGTGCCACAGATGGCAAACAGATTCTCAACAAGAAAGGATGTCACTCGGGTTCTCTTATACCTAACTTAATTTTGCTAATCAAACTAGGATGCCTCTTAGGTTCTCTTACACCTATTATAATAACATCGGGAGATTGTGTTTATGTTGTAGGAGAGGGATATGATGCTGCTGGGTGACTCTTACACCTACCTTAAACACGTCATGGTGGATTCGCAAGACAAGAAAATAATACTTTGAAAAGAGAGAAGGTTTTGATGAAATGGAATCAGATTTTTGTTCTTTTGTTGATAATTATTTTCAAACATGTTTTATGGGTAATATTTCTTCAAATAGATCCCATTAATTGGAAGCATCAGGTGTTCCCGTTTACAATCAATGAGCTGATAAGATTCTCCTTGGTAGGCCTTCTCTATGACATAGGGGCCTTCCCAAGTGGGTTCAAACTTGCATCCCATCTTTCGACGGGCAACAATTGGTCTCCTTAGGACTAACACAAGTTCTCTTACTTGGAAAGACCTAGGGTGGACCAGCTTGTTGTGAGCTTGAATCATTTTGGCCTTGTACAACTCGAGGTTTTAGCACGCCCGTAGGCGACTCTCCTCTAAACCTTTGAGCTCTTCTAACCATATCTTTGCATTATGCTCTGTACTGATCTTGCTACCCAATGCTATCCTTAGTGACGAGAGTTGAACTTTTAAAGGTAGAACATCTTTAGACCCATACACTAAGAAAAATGGGATAGATTGAGTTGGAGTTCGGTATGTGGTGTTGTAGGCCCATAAGGCTTCAACCAACTGCTCATTCCACTACCGCTTGTTATCATCAAAGTCTTATTTAGTATTTGGATGATAGTTTTATTGAAAGCTTCTGCTAAACCATTTACTCTAGGGTAGTAGATGGTGGAGTATCTCCAATCTATACTGTGTCTTATGGCGAAGCTGTTGATTTTGGTGCTTTTGAATGCAGTACCATTATCAAATATAATCGAGACACCCCGAACCTATATATGATATGGTTCCTGAAAAACTAAAGCACATGCTAAGCTGTGACCTCTCTGAGTGTGATTGCCTCTGCCCACTTGGAAAAGTAGTTGGTGGAAGCTAAAAAAAATCGATGACCCTTGGAAGAAGGAGGATTGATTAGACCCACAATGTCGGCACCCCAACACTCGAATGGCCATGAGGCTAATGTAGGGTGTAGAATGTTGGGTGGTTGATGTATGAACACACCGTGTACCTGACACTAATGACATCTCCTAGCTACATCCATGCAGTCTGTAATCATCGAAGGCTAGTAGTATTTTAGTCTCTTGATCTTCATCTTCATCTTTAAACCAGAGTAATATGCTCTGCATAAACCTGAATGTACCTCGATTATAATGACATGGGCTTCATGTTTATTTAAACAACGTAACCATATTTGATCAAAGGACCGTCGGTATAGGGTGCCATCAATGAGAGCATAGGAGAGAGCTCTTTGTTTTACCTGATGGGCTTATGACTTTTCTTGAGGTAGTTTGCCAGTGTTCAAATAGTCTATGAATAGTTTCCTCCAATTCAGCTCTTGGTCCTTATAGGCAATGACAACCTCTCCTTCAAGAGAAAGTCTCTCGATGAGTTCAGCCTCAATAAGGGATAGGACTTGTTTATTTTGGATCCTTATTGGAGTGGACTCATCTTCCGGACATGCCAATTCTTTGGCAAGTTTGACCAAAGCATCTGCTACTACATTCTCTGCTCGGGAAACCTTGTAGATGGTGATTTTAGGGATTTGGGCCGATAGTTTTATGGTATACTCAGGGTAATGATGAAGCTTGGTTTGAGAACCTTATAGGACCCGACAATCTGGTTGATGACCAACTAAGAATCTCCAAAGATGTTGATGCTCTTGACACATACTATAATGGCTAACTCTAGATCAATAATCAAAGCCTCATACTTGGCTTTGTTATTGGTGCAGGGGTTGGAAAGATAGTATGAGAATCTCATCACATCATAGTCTGGAGTTAGGAGAACTATTACTACCCCTGCCTTTGCTAGAAGAGTAGATCATGGTGCTTCCCCTTATTGAAAAAAAACTGCACCATCAAAATACATCTCATATTAGCAGTTGTCAACCTCCCCTAAGTTCATGATTTGTTCATCAAGGAGATCATCACTAAATCGAGAATCAGCAAGAAGTGGGTGTGCTACTAAGAAATCCACTAGTGCTTGTCCTTTTATCGCATGGAGGGGTATGAATGTGATATCAAACTGCGAGAGAATCATGGGTCATCATGCCAAATGTCCAGATAGCATTGGTTATGTTATGAGGTACTATAATGGATTAGTTTTGGAAATCAAGTTCACCTTATGAGAAAGCATATAGTGTCATAGCTTTTGGGAGGCACAGATCAAAGCTAGGCAAAGTTTCTCAATAGCTGGATAGTTTGCTTCAGCATGAATCAGGCGATGGCTGAGGTAGTAGGGAGCACTCTCCTTCCCTTTATCGTTGGCTTGGGACAACAAAGTGCAAAGAGAGTCATCCAATGTAGTAGTGTAGAGGATGAGTGGCTTTGCCGGATAGGCTGAACGGCGGCTTCACCAAATACTGCTTGATATCTTCAAAGGCATGCTGACACTTGTCATCCCACGTGAACTTGGTATCCTTTTTGAAAAGTGCTGAGAATTGCTTGCATCTCCTCGATAGGGTGGAAATAAAGCATCTTAAATATGCCAACCATCCTTGAAAAGATCTGAGTTGAGTTAAACTCTTAGGATGTGACATTTCTAAGATAACTTTGATCTTTTTTGGATCTATTTCTATTCTCGATGATAAACCCAAGAATTTCCAAAGCTACTCGAATGCACAAGATTCATCTTGAGGTTATATTGTCTTAATCGCTCAAAATCTACTCTCAAGTCAAAGAAATGGTCTTCCTTTTCTCTACTCTTGACTACTAGATCATCAATACAGCACTCAACCTGATGATGGATGAGTTCATTGAAGATCTGAGTCATGGCTTATTGGTAGGTAGCACCAGCATTTTTAAGGCCGGAAGGCATGACTCTATAATAATAGATTCCCTTCGGGGTTCAAAAAGTAGTATTTCTTTCATCCTCGGGGGCCATCTTGATTTGGTTATAGCTAGATGACCCATCCATGAAGGAGAAAACTGCATGAGATGAGACAATGTCCGCCATTAATTCTGGTATAGGAAGAGGAAACTCATCCTTAAGACAAGCCTTATTTAAGTCCCTAAAATTGATGCATATGCAAAATTATCCATTCTTCTTCTTAACTGGGATGACATTGGCTAACAACGGTGTATTTTTTTCCACGATGAAACCGGCATCAATGTTTCTTGACTTCAAAATGACCTATTGTTCGATTCTAATTGGATGCGTCAGGAGCTTGCTTGATAGGGTTAGCGGAGGATCTATTGCTAGTTTATGGATGGTATAATGGGGAATTCGGCATCTCTTCATAACTCCATACAAAGCGTCCTTAAACTCAGTCAATATCCTAACTAAGTCATTAGTTTCTTCTTCATTCAACAACGAACTGATGTATGTCGAGCGTGGATTTTCTTCTATCCCAAGATTGATTTCTTTAAGCTTGTCAATTATTGAATAAATTTCCTCTTCAAATTCTGGCGGTGCATCTTTGATTTGGAGATTATATGGATCATCTGAGGTTTTTAGACACACGTCCTCATAAGAGTTGATTTGGTGTAAAAAGAACCTATCAGACTCCAAATGATTGGTGACAACTAAGCAGTAATCATCATCGGCGGACCCTTATCTTGAATCTAGTCCTGTCTTGATTGTGCATCCACACTTGTGTTGTTCCATAGCTTTTTGAAGTACTCTAACCTATGCTTAGACCATGAATATGGAATCAAACCCTTCTTTGCAAGATTAATAACACAAGGTGAGTACAAATCAAAAGATAATTCCATTAATTCTTTATATGAATTCTCCTCAAGTTCTATATCAACTTCAAGACTTGAGAAGGATGACACCAAAAAGAATCTCTTTGGCTTCATGTCCCTGGAAAACTTAGAGGCTTCCTTAATTATTAAACCTTCAACTTTTTAGGGTGAAAGTGAGGTTAGGGCTAAGGTTCCCAACTGTTGTCTGATAGTTTCATATACATTTGATTCTAATATGATGCTTTGTTTGGAGGCCCAGTCTTCTTCTCTGTCCGGCTCAAGTGTCACCTCCAATGAAACTCGTTGAGAGAAGTTGGCTGGTATACTAATCACATTAGACTCATCCTTCGAGCTGGATTCCAAGTTTATGTGAATAGTAGGGGTACTCCTATGAATTGAAACATATTGGTGATGGCTAGGGTCTTCCACCCTCTCATTTGCCTCTCTTTCTCACGGTGGAGGTTGAGTCATCCTACCCACATGTCCATATGATGGAATGAGCGTGGGTGGAATGTGATATCGCTCTATTTCTTCTTCAATTTCCTTTCTTGTTCACTTGGATTTTTTATTTTTCTTTTCTTTTTTTTCTTTGCTATTTATCTTCTTCATTTTCTTTTTCTTTTGAATTTGAACTTTGTCCAAGTTCATGAAAAAGGGTGTTTTGAGGAAGATAGTAGGTCACATTCTCATATATCTCAACCTCTCTAACTGAAAATGACTTTTCATCTCCTTTGACACAGTTCTCAATCCAATGCTTCCTGAACTTGATGCACTGATGGAGGGAGGATGGAATCATCTTATTCTGATGTGTCTAAGGCCTATCGAGCAAAGTGGTGAATGAAGTGTTTGAATCAACGATATAAAAGTTGGCTTCAGTCTTCCAGTCACGTATCTCCAAAGGTAATACTATAAAACCTAAAGCCCTCTTGCCTTGTTCATTGAATCCTCTCAACATCACCTGATCTCCTCAGAGTGTGAAGATGTCGATCCTCAAATAGGAAAGGATATTTAGGCTCATAATATTCACCGATGCACACTTAATGAGAACTTCGTTGTCGAATCGCCCATTAACTATAATGTAGAGGGGCGGTTGTGCTCCATGTCCCCGAAGAGGTCTTCATTGAAAGTAATCCCTAGCTTCTGCAGATAATGCCTCCTCACTAATAGTGATCAGCTGAGCTAAGCATATCTCAGGATCAAGGAGAGCCTTGATTAGTGATTCCCTCATCTCTTTGGATAAGACAAAGACATCGTATATGCTTAGCTTAGATGACAACTTTCTTAGGTAAGAGAGGATGTTGTAGTCCACCTTGGGCTGATCCTCCACAAGCATATCGAAGGGTGGAACATCTTGTAGAGGGGCTTTTCGATCCTCTGAACCCATGACTTGTTTCCCTCTAACTTGAGGTGTTGCCCTAGGAGGTAGAACCTTGCCACTATGGAGGTTAACTTTGGTAATCTCTTGTGGCAGGGTAATGGAAGGTTCTACCTTAGAATAGGATGATTCCAAGTCTATCTCAAGAGGCAAACCCATAGTATTCAGAGTAGGAAAATCTAACTCTATATCAGAAAGAGAAAGATTAAAATTATTATAGTTATTATTTAGACTTGAAGAGTTATTAGGATCAGATTCAGACAACCCATCAGAAGTGACATAAATATAATTCAAGCTAGCTTTATTCTTCAATTTCTTAGATTTGATAGGAGGTACATAGTAGAAATCAAGTAAAGTAAGAGGGGTGGGGGATTTGATGCCCTCATCCATCAATATAAGATTTCTACTAGAAGAAGAAGGGCTAGCTGAAGTGGAGGTAGTCACTGATGTAGTAGTGATAATGGTGGACTGGAGGCTGGACTTAGTTGGTGGTTACGCTATCTATACATGCCGCATGCTATCCGGCTAAGCTCCCCTTTCCCCGAAGTTGGCTGCAACTTACAAACCTTCCTTGATATTGGAGGTTTGAGCTGACTCAAGCACCTGAAAGGAAAGTTTCTTGATCTTCGATACAAATTTCTTAGAGGTTTTGAATAAGAAGATATCCCGACCTTCTTCGATTTTGAAAGGATCGCAAGTATTCCCAAGGATTACCCTAATGGAACTCCACAAGGTCTTTCTTTCTTCAGATGACTATATAACACCATCTTGAAGCTATGTTCAAGCCAGTCCTTAAATGTGAAGCAATCTTCCAAAACATGACCTATCATACGGTGATATGGGCAAAAGTTTGGATCATGGCTTTTGCCCACTTCCTCCAATCTCCTAGGCTCGGGTAGCTAAAAATCAGGCTTCTTCAAGATATTCTTAAAAATCTTTCTGATTACCTTCCTCTTAAATGAATAAAGTTTATTACGTTTATCCAAAAGAGTAGGTGGACCATAGCTACCTGGTGGAGGGTATGTACCGCTGCTACTGATGATGTGGTCGAGGACGCCAGGTAGGCTAGAGTGATGTGGCGTGTAGGGTCGCCTCGGTGGTGGTAGAGGAGGTGGAAGTGATGACTGTGGAGCATGAGGTCTCTCAAACTGCTCTCTAGCTGGATATTTCCCCATATCCACTGCTATCACTGCCCCGTGTTTCTTTTCATATACCTTATGCAGCTTTGGCTTTATTGGTAGATCTGGAGAAGGTAATTGTTTGGCTTCTTCTTGCAACTTAGCCACCTTGTTGATTAATTTCTCAAAGGTTTTGATGGTGAAACCTTTGAGCATGAAGGCAACCAGGTCATCGATATTCTTAAGTTTAATCTCAATGGAGTGTTGTTCAGACAATTGTGGTTTGCATTTCATACTCAAATTATGTCATCTGAGAATGTAATCAATGAGGGACTCACCGGGATTTTGTTGAGACACAACAAGATCACCAACATTGACCCTTTGTTGAGCTCCTGCAAACCTCTTGATAAAGAGTTGCTCCAACTCAGCAAAAGTATTCACTGAACTATTATGAAGTTTAGCGTACCTGTCAAATGCTATATCTGCTAAGCTACTGATAAAGAGATGGAAGAGTAAAGCATCACTGTCATCAGTGTTGAAACAACTAGCTCTTAAATGCACAATGTGCTACCTCGGGTTCTCACTGCCATCAAAACTCTTGAAAGAAGGTGGCACGAAACCCTTAGGATATTAAATTGCATCAAATTTCTCATCCTCCTTGGGCTTGAGATAATGTTTTCTTCATATGCTAGTCAACCATGCTCTTGATGTCTTTTTCTTGAATGGAGGTACTATCCACTACCTTCCTATACATGCTGGTGCTACCTTGCTCTACTAGAGGTAAAGTCTTGGTTGGGTCCAAGAAATGCACTAACTCTGGTTGACTAGTCTCAGCTATAGTAGGATGGACTATCGGTACTTGGTTTTGAAGTGTTAAGATAGTTGCTAGCAGATCTTTGAGCCTCTTCTCCATTCTATCAATTTTTTTATCTTTCTATTTTATCTGTTGAAGGAGGTGTTGGGTCGAGTAAGTTGTGTCTTCCTGCTCCACCTCAGCACCTGCCATAGTCTGCTGCTCTCTAAGGAGGGATCCCCTGGTATCTACCATGCAAACCCATACTGAGTCTCCCAATAACTCTTCTTCATTGGGATCAAAGCTTATCTTCTCCTCATCAGACCAGTCATATCCTAGGATCTCTTTCTTCTCCATGGATTAATGAGCTACTATATCATCTAGAGAATGATCCGTCTGAACTAACACAAATGACTTTAGCTGACTGTGGTGGGAACTACCATGTACTATGAGGCACTGGACCTCCTCTGCTGTTGCAGAGTTAACCCTATGAGGCTATACTCGCTGGAAGAAATATGCTCATAACTGTCACTAAATCTGCATGGGGTGACACTCCTATGATGCTCTATCATCATAAGTGTAACTGAGCTATCACCTTCTCCCTCGGCAACTGTTGCAACCATCTCTATCTCCTATTACAGTGGTGGTGGTGAAGGGATAACCACTATATTTTGAGGTCGCCATTCCTTCTTCACCACTACTGGAGCAGAAGGTCGAGCAGAAGAGCTCAGCCTTGCCACAGTAGGTGGTGTAGATAGGATGGGATCTCTCAATCATAGCCAGGTCACCAACAAAGTCCTCTTCTCCCCAGATGCAACCTTCATGGCCTTTGGTGGAACTAGAGATGCTGGAACATGGATCGGAGAAGGTGGACCGGGGGTAGAGTGGTGTGGTGGAGGCACCACCGACTCTCTTGGGATAAGAGCTGCTCTCCTATGATGTGTAGTCCATGCGAAAGTGTAATGTTGTCAGATGATCATGGGTAAAGACCGATCAGGAAAATTAATAAGGACAGAGGCCACACCAATTGAACCTCCACCTCCTGACCGGGTGATATGATGGACCTCCCTGGCCCTCTCATGTCTAAGATGCTTTCCCACACTATGGGGGATAACATATCTCAAATCTAACTGAGCCCCAGACTCAGATCGTCCGTAGGCTTCGCCTATTCGGCATAGAACAGATCGGAGGCCAGCATATGATCTCCTCCTCTCATTGATTGGTGGATAGAACCTGAACCGCTGGTGGAGGTGAATCATAAATCCTCCTAACATCCTCTCTGTCATACCCAGAGAGAGGATGGAACTGATTTGTTGTAACTAATGGGGAAACCAACATGGGTAACTCTTCAATAATAGACTACGTGGCTGCCTCCATCTCCCTTGCAATATAGGTGTGGTACCGCTTTATCATGCAATTTTTGTTGCTCCTTTGGGTCTTGGTAGGGCGAGCAAAGTAATAGCTAGACCCAATGTGGTGAAATATTTAATATGATGAGATTTCTAAAGAATAAGATATATACTTCCATCTTCACTCTTTGCGAGATAAAATGAGGATGGAAATATACATCTCTTTCATTTATGCATTTTGACACCGCGTAGATCCGTAGATGTTCTTATTGAGGGTGATCGGGTATGACATTGAGGAGAGGTGTACTATCTCGAAAATGAAAGTCACCACCCTATAATGGACCTAATCACCTCAACAAGGACTCCTAAGGATAATGGGTCTGCATGTGTACCAAAGATTCTTCCCATTATTTACATGGAAAAGTAAAGTAGGGTTTATTTTAAAATGGGTTCATTAAGTTCCCTACAGTGACAAGGCCCCATAGTTAATTACATCTTAAGGAATGAGATTCCTTAGGAATACTCTCGATTAAGGTAAATGATCGTTGTATCCAAAGATTTTAATAGGTAGGACTATCGATCAATTGATTTATTTTGGAAGATAAAATAAAATTGATTAAAGAAAGGGAGTTATTATCAAAGCCAAAAGAAGATAAGTAGGAGATGCCCACGATGCTAAGAAACCTAGCGAGCAACTCAAACTATCCTATGATTAGGTTTTACATTTTTAAAATTGATTTAATTTGTTTAAGTTGAATTTTTCATTAGAAATTTAGGGCTTATGATTCCATAACACTAGATTATGGAAATGCCTAAGAGGTGAGGATTTATGCATATGGCCCACAAAGGGGAGAAGCAACCTTAGAACTTAAATCTAGGGAGCTTTGGGGAAGGCCAAAAGCACAATCTAAATCTAAGGCAAAAATGGGTATTTGGTTTGCCTCCGAGACAAATCACACATCGCTTGGACATACAAGAGGGTGGCCAACTAATTCATATGGTTTTAAATTCATGTAGGTAAGTCATATGCTTTATATAAGGTAGTTAGGCTGTTATTTATTTAGAAAGAGACTAAGTCCTTAAACTCACTCCCTAAAGAGACTAGATCATGTAAGGGTATGCTTTAAATGACCTAAATCTACTGCAAATCAGATTTCATTTTTTTGGATAATCATTTTGACTTTTTGATTCATATGCCTAATGCATGAGAAATGAGATTGGCCAAAATCACGAAAGGAGGAGGTGTATTTCCATGGCTCTGGGTCAAGCCAACTTTCTCTGTCAAAGGTGGAAGCCCTCTAATCAACAGTGAAAATAATATGCATTTGTGCATGATGTTATAAAAGAAGTACTCATCGAGCAAAGGGGTTGCCAATTATTTTATCTTGATTTTAGCCTAAGCTTTAGGTGAGTTTATGAGTTTTTTATTTTTAATTTTTAATTGTTAAATTTGGTAGAAAATTTATTTCTCCCTAAGAGCCTAATCTACATCTAGGCCATACATAAAGCAAGGAAGAAACTAGGTAAAGGATGCCACTTAATGCACAAGCTAAATAAATCATCAATCAATTTATAAAGCTAACCGCAAAAGAATAAGAGGCCACCACACAAACTAGAAAACAAATTGGGTAGAGCTCTACTTATATTATTATGAATTAAATATAATTAAGCAAGGAATTCATTGTTATGGGGGTCTTCAAGCTTCATTTCTTTACTCTTCTTTTATTCTTTCTTTTTCTTTTCTTCTTTCTTCTTTGGTTCTTTCTTTTGAATGGTTGGCAGGTGGTTACTCCAAAGGCTTTACATGGTACATAAGATGAGATCTTATGACCAATGCTCATCCTAATCCCCATAACAAACATTCCAAAGTCCTTATTATAAAAATTACATGAAAAGGAAAAGTACATCTAGCTAACACCTACGAAATAAAGATTAGCTAAGCAAATCACACAAAATCTCAAGCATGTATATTGGACTTATCACCCCGCACATGGGTGACTAAGTCCACTTGGCCCATTGGATTTTGCTTAGGGGTATAAGCACCAGTACAACAAAAGCATTTATATCTTTATTTATCACAGTGTCCCTTAAGCACAATTCCCTGCAAAAAATAATGATTAGACTAAATCATTCTATCATTTATTCTACGCACAAACATCCTAACATCCAGTCTAAAATATATCACAAAATAAAAGCAAGCGTCAAACCATGCACCGCCCTAACTTAATGCTAGAAGTGGTGGCTTAGCCTAATGTGTGTGCATTAGAGGTTTGTGTGGTTTGCTTAGTTATGGCTTTATGTTAGAATTTTCTAAGTATAAAGAATGTTCAACTTAGAGGAGGGTTTCATTTAAGTGATTTAATTATTTTGAGTTGATTTTATTTTTATGTTTTGATTGGGTTTAAATGAATCCTATAATTAATTACTAAGTTATAAAGAGAGGAAAAAAAGAAGAGAACTTCTCTTTCCTTCCCTAACCTAAGTAATTTCTAAAGTGAATTTATGTTTTAGTTTTATTTAGTGAATATTTTATTATATGTTTTAATCAATCCTAAGTTTAGATGAACTCTAAATAAACCTATTCAAAAAGAAAGCCATTTTAAGATTAAGTAAAATGAACTAAATTCACAAAACATACATCACTTCATTTTTTCCCAACATATATAACATGGATATGAATGAATCCTAAGTATATCTATACATACAAATGGGAATGTTTAGCACACTTTATGATGCATGCTAAGTAGTTCATTTAAGAAAATTTGAATGTTTATGATGCATGATTTTCATTAAATAGCAAAGGGGTCCTTATCCAATTTTCACATGCACATTTGAATGTCTGAAAGGCATAAGTGAGTACGACGCCATTGTTAACTAGGGGTGTAAGGTACAAGACCTATTTAGGGCTACTTAAAGCCTCAAAACCTCAGGGTTGTCTAGACTAATATACTACTTTCTTAAATACAAGCATGTGTACAAAAGAAATGAATGGAAAAGAAAGAATGTAAAAGTTTGTGTTGATTGATTTATTTTTGTTTATGCAATTTATATGTATAAGTATAGGTATCCTTCTTAAGTAATAGCATAGGAATGAATAGGATATAGAATTAGGCAAGTGTTAGGTTCTTTTCAAATGAACTATACACTTTGCCAAATCTTATTCAAAACTATACTAAAAGAGAGGAGAAGGTAAACCTACACTAAGAACATCCTTATATTTTACTCACATGCAAACTTATAAGTAAGATATAAGTAAGACATTTTCAGTTTTGATAATTGATTCATATATTTTGAAAATAATTTAGATTTAATAGTGATAATAATCACTCATATTCTTACTTTAGCCAACACATCCAATTTGACAAAAAGGAAACATTTTCATTTTAAATTTGGATTTTGAAAAGCATGAATGTATGAAACCATATGACACACATATTTAGCATATTGGGAAAGAACTAAAGTAATGAAAGCATGTAAACACATTCACCTTAATTAATTCCTAAAGACAATCTTATGAAATAAGAAAGCTTAAAGTAAATCAAAGTTTATTTAATGTAATTTTTATTTGATCTTGAATCTAATTTAATTTGAAAAATGTGAGGTGAGTTTGCTGTTCCTAACCCATTCCCACATGTGTTTGATATTTTTGTTCAATTTTTAGGTGATTGGATTCATTTTATATTTTGATTAGGTTTAGGTATGAATTAAACATTTTAATTACCCCTTACCTACACCACCTTAACATAGTTAATCAAATAATTATGAACCAATGAGATGACATAAAACCTCACAAGGAATTTAAATCTGTAATGCACCTAGGAATAAAAGGGCCTAATGCAATTTGTCTCATAATTAATGATTAATTAAACTAAGGGGTTTAACTTAAGTAAATTTAAAACACCCGTCACACATATGAGTTGAATCTTGATTTCCTTAATTGTACTTAGGTTCTTGAATACTTAAGCATCTACCCCAGGTAGATTAATTGAGTTCTAGAAAGTTTTAGGATTTTCAAAAATTAATTAAGAGGGTAATTAGTGAATTAAGCCTTTAATTAAGAGAGGAATAAGGAAGAAAATGGGGTTTAAGGTATATCTTAGGAGAAATGCCCGAAAATTTTTCCCTAAATTTCCTATTCACTGAAACATACCTTAATCACCTTTAACAAAGGATTAAGCCACTGATCAAACCCTTAATTAACCTTAATTACATTAAGGGGTAATTAGGAAATGAATTAGTAATTTTCCCAATTAAGCCACCAATAAATCCCAAGAAAATTAGGGCAGGCAAAAGTCACACCCCAAAATGTACTCAAGAAGTTTGGGAATAATTAGTGAACTAATTAAAGGGTAATTAACAAATTAATATTCCTAATAAAACCCAAAATCAGAGAATTACATTGTCAAAATCAATTAAAATTAATTTTATAAAATTTCAGATCAAATTATCTATCCAATGTAATTTATTTCATATATATTTTTTATTTTTCTAAGTTGAGATATGAATTTTAGAAGTTTAGGTGATTAATTAGATTTATTTATATCCTAATTAAATCTTTAATCCTACGGGTGCCATGCATTGGCTAACTTGGCGTGCACTTTACATGAGGCATTCCCTGATTCGCTATTAAAAATGTCCCATCATAGTGCCGCATGGTGGCAGAGCTATGTGCTTTCTCCTTTGCCGTCCAATCAAGGATCGAATGATTGAGATTAAAGCCACAGATCAGAGGTGATAAAAAGTAACATATATCATGTTTTAATCTTAGTCGTCCATCCAAAATGCGCAGATGGACGGCCAGAGATCCTTCCCTATAAATTCTTGTGAGCCATGGATATCGTCCATGTTCTAGGCCTTGATCCGAGCTTGATTGAGCTCAGATTGGGATGAAACTCAACCCACACCATCAACATGCATCCTAGATCATATATAACGGTCAAGATCCTATGTCATTAACATTTCTTTCACAAAGCTCCACACCACATTGAGTTTAATGGTTGAAAAATGGCTAACCTCGCCGGAGGTGATCACCGGCACTCTATTCCCTTAGAGAAGCTTGATTGAGGCAAGATTTGAAGTTTGAGCTGAGGTTGAGTGGATCATCCTATGGGTCACCTCTCCTTAGCAGCTCTTTGGTCTAGGCACTCCCCTCTCCTTTGAAGCTTGGAAAAGAGTATGGGTGCACTCGACTTGGTCCTCTGATGAAGCTTGAAGAAGGAATTGAGTGGAGTTTGAGTGTGGAGAAAGTTGGCAATTCAATGGAGCTCCCCTATTTTTACTTAATACAAACTGAGAAGATGCAAATTGAATCTCCCTCTAGGAAGCTTAGGAACACTTTCAAATGGCTCCTATGACTCCCTCTCACTCAATCAACCATGTCTCTGTCAAGATTCAAATGAATTAAGGGGAGTATATCTCCCCCATCGCAATCGGGCGACCAAGCATAGGCTTACCATTTTGATCCAATAGCCTTGATTCAGTGGGTTGTTTGAGCTGTTAGGACTATCCTTCAGTTCATTTTAGGTTAGGGAGTGGTAATATGAACTCCCCACGTGCTCAAAATAAGTGGAGGCATGATTCTCATGTGGCCATTTCAAGGGGAGTGGTCGGTTAGGCCATTGGGTCAAGTTGGGCTGACCCAAACCCATTGGGTTGGGTGTACCACCCTCCCTAGTGTTCACTTGATCTATTAGGAGAGTATATAGTAGGTATGAAGAGGATTTGACCAAATTTCAAGTTGAATTGGCCAAAATTTGCTCTATGGTCTAGAGGTAAAATGGTAATTTAGCTCATTTTTGAATTTGAATATGTTGGGTATGTTAAGAAAATAGGTTTGGCCAAGTTTCAATGGATTTGGAGCTCATTTGGTATGATTTGGCTCATGTTGACCCATTTAGGTCAAAATGGGTCAACTTGGGTCAAGTTTACCAATTGGTCAAATTAGGACTAAGGGTTGGGTCAAGTTCATATGACCATTTGAAATATTTTGGTGGCTTTGGTTTGATTCAATTTGGTTTAGGTATGAATTTGGTTCATATGACTTCATTTAGGTCAAATGGGTCAAGTTGACCAATTTGACCCATTTGACCTATTTGAGCTAGGTCATGGGTAGTTTTAGGTTTGGTTAGTCATATGAAGTGGATTGGTATCTTTATTTCCAATCAATTTTGGTTAAGTTTGAATTTGGCTCAATACAACCCTTTAGGTCAAGTTGGATTTAAGGTCAATTGGGCTAGGTTAGGTCTAGTTGGCCAATTGAGGCTTTGGTCAAGTTCAACAAGTGATTTAGAATAAACTTGACCCATTGGTTTCAATCAATTTGGCTTAGATCAAGTTTTGACACAATTTGACTTTTTAGGTAAAGTTGGGTCAACTTGGGTCAAGTGGCCAATTGGGCTAGTTTAGGCACAAATGTTGACTTGGTCAAGTTCTAGTATTGATCATGAATGAACTTAGATCATTGGTTTCCAGCAATTTGTCCTATGGTGGATTTTGGTTATGTTGGGTTTCATTTTGGCTAAGTGTTGACTTGGTCAACCCTTAGGTTTGACTTGGTTTGACCTAATTTGATTGATTGATCATCCCATGATGATTGTTGATCATGATGAGAAACATAGATGGCCTTAGTTTAATCCAATTTGGTTAGGATTAGAATTTGGCTCATAAGGGGTACTTTAGGTCACTTTGGGTCAAGTGAGCTTAAGTGAGTCAAATGGCTTGGTCAAAGCTTGATTTGAGTTTGATTGAACTTGTATATGGACTTATGATTGAAACATGAATCCATTTGCAAGTGGTTTGAAGTCAAGTAGGTTTTGATTCATTTGACAATTTCATGTTCAAAGGGTGAACATGAAATGGATTTGGGTTTGAGTTTTTGAATTGAGTTTTGGTTAAGTGATTGAAGTTTGTATTTATATTTGGGTTCATGATAGAAGAATTGATTGAATCGTGAAGGAAAATCAAGAGTTTGGCTTGATTTAAAATTGATTTGGTTAAGCTCAAGATTTTGACTTGAAAGGCTTAAGTTGGATTTTGAATGAGTTTGAGTTTGATTTTTGGAAGTGATTTTGATTGTTTGATTTATATTTCATTTATATTTGTGAATTTAAATGAGACTATAAATGGTTTATGAGTTCAAGGAAGAAGTCCTTAAAAGGAAATTAAGGGACTTAGTAAATTTTGGATTTAATTTGATTGCTTTGAACTTATATTTCATTTATATATGTGAATATAAATGAGAATACAAATGAGTCATGAGAAAATTTCATGAATTTGAATTGATTTGAACATGATTTTGGCTAAGTCCTTAAGATGGAAATTAAGGACTTAGGAAAATTTTGAATTAGGAATTTGAATTTTGAGTTTGATTTGATTATTTGAATTTATATTTCATTTATATATGTGAATATAAATGAGAATATAAATGAGTTGTGAGAAAATTTCATGAATTTGATTTGATTTAGAGATGATTTTTAGGCTAAGTCCTTAAGAGAGGATTAATGACTTAGGAAATATTTGGAATTTTGAATTTCAATCATGGGTTTCAATCATGTGTTTCAATCATGTATTTCAATCATGGATTTTAATCATGTGTTTCAATCATGTGGCATTGATTTGAGTTTGGAGAAAAATCAGTTAGACCAGTATTGATTTAGGTTTGATGTTGATTTGATTTGGAGTTTGACTTGAAAGGAGGAAGAAAGGAATGTGGTTCAAGCTATAGGGTAGGCAAATTTTTCTAACCCCCCTAAGGCATGACCTATTCCTATAGCTAACTCTTCTAAGTCTCAAGGGCTAGTCATTAGATGTGTCTTAAGACTAAGGAACTCTTAAAGTTTAAGACGAATCTTATATTTAAGATGGAGGGGTTGAGAGCTCATTCTAAAAATGAGGTCAACAAAGGGTGCCCAATAGGTGTGGTGTGATTGACAAGAAACACCACACGTATTAGTGTTGACCGAAATGATCAACAACACCGAACAATCACAAGCACTAATAGAGATGATCTACTCCTAAGCCGAGGTGTAGAAGGAATCCAGAACTTAATGCAATGTCGCTTTACTTATGTCAAGAACATAAGAGAGGGAAGGAGGAATCCACTAATAAAGCAGGTTTAAGTCATCCACAAGAGGATGAGAGGTTTAATTTGAATTAAGTCTCGCTTAGGAGAAATTTCCACTGGGGAAGTGGGTTGAATTTGTTTCAATTTTGAGATTTAGATTTTTGAGATGAAACCTGTTGGTTTATGATGTAGCTGGTGAGAAAGGCCTAGACCTTATTTACCAATCCAAAGGGGTAGTCTACTAAACACATAGTAGGACTAGCCAACCAAAGGGATGCCTTTCGGTATGTAGCAATTGTACTAGGAAGAAAGTGTAGTAGACTTACATCCTCTAAAGCAGGGACTAGTTGCTAGGGTAATCTATTGGCAAGGAAACAGATTAAACCCAACCTAGGGTTGACTATTGAGTGAATGCTGCTGGGGGACTTAGATCAACTCAAAGATAATCAAGATTAATTTCATTTTTAGATTTATTTTGATGGATTCCATTATTTTGCGATGGATCACACTGAGAAGGAGCTTCTATCAGCCTAGACCTATCTTAAATTTACTGAACCAAAGGGAATAGCTTCCTGGTCGATGGGAGAACTATCCGACCAAAAGAGTGTCTTTCAGTTTGGAATGATCAATTGAAGGGAAGAAAGCTCAGGGACTCACATCTTTCACTACAAAAGACCCCTGGGGTGATCAATTGCTTTGGGCAACAAATCAAACCTGACCTAAGGCTGCCCGTCATTTGCGATAAATCATGTTAGAAAGAATGTGTCATAGTCTTACCTCTTCTAAAGCAAAATGAATGCTGGGGTAACCTGCTTTTAATCAAAATAGATTGAACCCAACCTACGGGGGACTACGGAGTGAGTGCCGACACGGGGACTTATCTCAACTCAGGTAGTTAGGGAGTTCTCGACACCGGGGTATGCCGCTTGGGATGCCACGATTGAATTCCTAATCCACAATCGAATTAATTTTGTTTAGTTTTTTTATCTTAAACCCTATTAGTTTATGATGGATCAAACTGAGAAGGAGCTTATATCAACTTAGGCCTATCTTATTTATCAACCAAGGGAGAATGCATGAACAAATTCTCCAACCACGGGTATAGGAAAGGGAAGCCCAATCCAAAGTAACCTCGGTAGTATCTAAATGGGGTCACAAAGGACGTGATCCAAATAGTGTGCCCACAGGGGATGGGGCCGCTAAGGGCTTAATCCAAAACCCTGGAGAAGATCATATGGCTAGTTATATATCAAATAGGTATTCGGTGGCCAACTCAAGGAGAAAGCACGGGGACTCATATCTGCCAAGAGTGGTGTATCAACCAGGTGAGTCACTGTCAATATAGCGAACATCAACCAAACAAAGGTGTCTATCAGTTTGTAACAATCAACATAGGAAGAAAGCTCAGGGACTCACATCCTCCTATAGTAGAACTTATTATTGGGATAGTCTATCTTTGGCTCGACAGGTGACATCCGACCTCGGGTGACTTCTAAGTGAATTCCACTGGGGACTTATATTAACTCAAATGTAGTCAAGAGGAAAGGAGCCTCTTGGGTACTTATCCTAAACCTCAAATATACTAACGACTAGTAGAAGAAGCATGGGGACTCACATCTTCTTAAGCAAAGTCAACATGAGGCAACTTACTGGTTGGGCAGTGAACTCTGTCATACTAATAAGGTGCTCGTTGGTTTGCAACTATCAAGTTAGGAAGAAAGCGTGGGGACTCACATCCTCCAAATAAGTGACCACTAGGCTAACATACTAGCGAGGTAGCATGTAGACCCGACCTAGAGCAGCTAATGAGTGAATGCCATAGGGGCTTGCTCCCACATCAAAATAGCCCAAGATAAAAGATTTGTGTTTATTGTTATGCATGTGTTAAAAGGAATAGGGTGCTTTGGGGGACTCTTACACCTACTTAAAACAAGCTAAGGGATTTTGACGAAGTGGCGCCACGGATGGCAAATGAGAATTCCCACTAAGAAAGGATGTCGCTTAGGTTCTCTTACACCTAACTTAGTTATGCTAATCAAAATAGGATGCCTCTCGGGTTCTCTTACACCTATTTTAAAAGCATCGAGAGATTGTGTTTGTGTTGTGAAAGAGGGATAGATGCCACTGGGGGACTCTTACACCTACCCTAAACACGCCAGCAATTAAAGATAAGCAAATAATGCTTCAAAAGAAGAGAAGATTTTGATGAAATGGAATCAAATTTTTGTTGATTGATAGAATTATTTTCAAACATGATTTTTATGGGTAATATTTATTCAAATAGAGCCCATTAATTGGAAGCATCTGGTGTTCCCCTTTACAATCAATAAGCTGATAAGATTCTCCTTGGTAGGCTTTCTCTATGACATAGGGGCTTTCCCAAGTGGGTTCAAACTTGCCTCCCATCTTCCAATGGGAAACAATTGGTCTCCTTAGGACTAACACAAGTTCTCCTACTTAGAAAGACATAGGGTGGACCAGCTTGTTGTGAGCTTGAATCATTTTATCCTTGTACAACTCGAGGTTCTAGCACGCCCGTAGGTGACTTTCCTCCAAACCTCTGAGGCTCTGCTAACTGTAACTTTGCATTCTACTCTGTAGTGATCATGCTACCCAATGTTATCCTTAGTGACGGGAGTTGAACTTCTAAAGGTAGAACAGCTTCGGACACATACACTAAGAAAAATGAGGTAGACTGAGTTGGAGTTCGGTATGTGGTGTAATAGGCCCACAAGGTTCAACTAACTACTCGTTCCACTGCCGCTTGTTGTTGTCAAGAGTCTTTTTTAATATTTGGATGAGAGTTTTGTCGAATACTTCCACTAACCATTTGCTCTCGGATAGTAGATGGTGGAGTATCTCTATTATATACCATGTCTTTTGGCAAAGCTATTGATCTTGGTGCTTTTGAATGCAGTACCATTATCGAATATAATTCGTCAAGGCACCCCGAACCTATATACGACATGATTCCTAAAAACTAAAGCATATGCTGAGTTGTGACCTCTCTAAGTGGAATTGCCTCCACCCACTTGGAAAAGTAGTCGGTGGTAGCTAAGATGAACCGATGCCCCTTGGAAGAAGGAGGATCGATTGGACCCACAATGTCATTTCCCCAACACTCGAATGGTCATGAGGCCAATGTAGGGTGTAGAATGTTGGGTGGTTGGTGGAGGACCACACCATGTACCTGACACTAATGGCATCTCCTAACTACATCCATGTAGTCTATAATCATCGATGGACAGTAGTATCATAGTCTCTTGATCTTTATCTTCATCTTCAAACCAAATTGATGTAATCAGATAGAAATGTACCTCGCCATAAATGCCATAGGCTTCGTGTTTGTCTAAATAGTGTAACCACATCTGGTCAAAGGACCGTCGATACAGGGTGCCATCAACAAGAGCATAGGGGAGAGCTCTCTATTTCACTTGATGGGCTTGTGACTTTTCTTGAGGCAGTTTGCTGGTGTTCAAATAGTTTATGAATAGTTGCCTCCAATCTAGCTCTTTGTCCTTGTAGGCAATGATAACCTTCCCATCAAGAGAAAGTCTCTCGATGAGTTCAGCATCAATAAGGGATATGATTTGTCTATTTTGGACCCTTATTGGAATGGACTCATCTTCCAGACATGTCAATTCTTTGGCAAGTTTGGCCAAAGCATTTGCTACTGCGTTCTCTGCTCAGGGAACCGTGTAAATGGTGACTTCAAAGATTTGGGGCAACAGCTTCATGGTATACTTGTGGTAATGATGAAGCTTGGGTTTGAGAACCTTGTAGGACTAGGCAATCTGATTGATGACGAACTAAGAATCCCCAAAGATGTTGATGCTCTTGACACACACTATGATAGCTAACTCTAGACCAATAATCAAATCCTCATACTCAACTTCATTGTTGGTGTAGGGGTTGGAAAGATAGTATGAGAATCTCATCACACCGTGGTCTAGAGTTAAGAAAATATTCCTACCCCTGCCTTTGCTGGAAGAGTAGATCGTGGTGCTTTCCCTTTTATGAAAAAAAGCTGCACCATCAAAATACATGCCTCATCGGCAGTTGTCAACCTCCCCTAACTTCATGATTTGTTCATTAGGGAGATCGTCACTAAGCAAAGAATCAACATGAAGTGGTGTGCTGCTAAGAAATCTGCTAGTGCTTGTCCTTTTATCGCACAAAGTGGTACAAATGTGATATCAAACTACGAGAGAATCATGTACCATCGTGCCAAATGTCCTGATAGCATTGGTCGTGTCATGAGGTACTGTAATGGATTTGTTCTAGAGATCAAGTTCACCTTATAAGAAAGAATGTAGTGTCATAGCTTCTGAGATGTAAAGATCAAAGCTAGGAAATATTTCAATAGGTAGTAGGATAAGAACAAGATGGTAGTAGAGAGCATTCTCCTTCCCTTTATCGTTGGCTTGGGCCAACAATGCACCAAGAGAGTCATCCAATGTAGTAGTGTAGAGGATGAGTGGCCTATTTGGGATTGGGACTGCTAGAATTAGGAGCTTTACCAAATACTGCTTGATATCTTCAAAGGCATGCTGGCACTTATCATCCTACTTAAACTTGGCATCCTTTTTGATAAGTGCTGAGAATGGCTTGCATCTCTATGATAGGTTGGAGGTAAAGCATCTTAGATATACTAGCCGTCCTTGGAAGGACTGAGTTGAGTTAAACTCTTAGGAGGTGGCATTTCTAAGATAGCTTTGATCTTTTCTAGATCTATTTCTATTCCCTAGTGTTAGACAACAAACCCAAGGAATTTCTCCAAAGCTACTCTGAATGCACACTTCAGGGGATTCATTTTGAGGTTATATTGTCTTAACCGTTCAAAAACTACTCTCAAGTCAAAGAGATGGTCTTCCTTTTCTTTTCTCTTGACTACTAGATCATTAACGTAATACTCAACTTGATGGTGGATGAGTTCATTGAAGATCTGAGTCATGGCCCGTTGGTATGTAGTACCAACATTTTTAAGGCCATAAAGGCATGACCCTATAACAACAGATTCTGATCGGGGTTCAGAAAGTAGTGTTTCTTTCATCTTCAGAAGACATCTTGATTTAGTTGTAGCCAGTTGACCCATCCATGAAAGAGAAAACTGCATGAGATGAGGTGATGTCCACCATTAATTCTGATATAGGAAGAGGAAACTCATCCTTAGGACATGCCTTGTTTAAGTCCCTAAAATCGGAGCATATGTAAATTTGGCCAATCTTTTTCTTAATTGGTACGACACTGGCTAACTAGGTAGGATATTTTTCTTCCCTAATGAAACCAGCATCGATTAGTTTTTTGACTTTAGAAATGACCCATTGTTCGATTTCTAATTGCACGCGTCTAGGAACTTGCTTAATATGGGTAGCGTTAGGATCTATTGCTAGCTTGTGGACTGCTACACAGAAGATAATTTGGGAATATCTTAATAACTCCATGTGAAGCACACTTTAAACTCAGTCAATAGCCTAACTAAGTCATTGGTTCTTCTTCATTCAGCAACGAACTGATGTACATCGGGCATGGATTTTCTTCTATCCCAAAGTTTATTTCTTTAAGCTTGTTAATTGTTGAATGGATCTCCTCTTCAAATTATGGCGGTGCATCTTTGATTTGGAGATCATCTGGATCATCTGAGATTTCAAAGCACACATTCTCATAAGAGTTCGTGTTGTGTGATAAGAACCTATCAGACTCCAAATGATTGGTAACAACTAAGCAAGTCATGCCATCGTGGACCCACTGCATCAATCCTAGCTCTTGATTGTGCTTCCCTGCCTGTATTATTCCATAGCTTTTCAAAGTACTCTAACCTATGCCTGGACCATGTATGAGGAACTAAACCTTTCTGTATAAGATTATGAACACAAGGCGAGTAAAAGTCAAATGGTAACTCCATTAATTCTTTAAATGTATTGTTGACCTCATTTTTAGAATGAGCTCTCAACCCCTCCATTTAGGCTTAGGACTTCTCTTAGGCTTTAAGAGTTCCTTAGCCTTAAGACACATCTAGCGAGTAGGTGGACACTAAAACTTAGCCCTAGAAGACTTAGAAGAGTTATCCATAGGAATAGGTCATGCCTTAGGGGTGTTAGGAAATTTGCTTACCCTTAACTTGAACCATTCCTCACTTTCCTTCTTTTAAGTCAAACTTCAAATCAATCTTAATTGATCTTCTCCAAACTCAAATCAACTCCAAATGATTGAAATCCATGATTGAAATCAATGATTGAAACCCATGATCAAAATCCATCAAAAAAAAATTCCTAAGTTCAAATTTCCTAAGTCCTTAATCCTTCCCTTAAGGACTTAACCAAAATCATGATCAGAACATATTCAAACTCATGAGATTTTCACAAAACTTATTTATATTCTCATTTATATTTACAAATATAAATAAAATATAAATATAAATCAATCAAACTAAACTCAAAATTTCAAATCAATTCATGAAATTTTCTTAAGTCCCTTAATTTTCCATTAATGGACTCAGCCTAAACTTTGATCAAATCAATTCAAACTCATGGGATTTTCTCAAAACTCATTTATAATCTCATTTATATTCACATATATAAATGAAATATAAGTATAAATCAATCAAATCCAAAAATTAAATTCCAAATTAATTCATAAAAATTTCCCAAGTCCCTTAATTTTTCATTAATGGACTTAGCCTAAATCTTGATCAAACCATTTCAAACTTATGGGATTTTCCCAAAACTCATTTATATTCTCATTTATATTCACATATATAAATAAAATATAAATATAAATCAATCAAATCAAACCCTCAAATTAAATTCTCAATTTAAAATCTCCTTAAGTCCTTAATTTCCCAATAATGGACTTAGCCTAAATCTTGATCAAACCATATCAAATTCATGAGATTTTCTCAAAACTCATTTTATGCTCATTTATATTAACATATATAAATGAACTATAAATATAAGTCAATCAAACCAAATACAAAAAATTCAAATCTCTAAACTCCAAAATTTTCCTAAGTCCTTTAAATCCTTCTTAATGGACTTAGCCCAAATCATGATTAAACCATTTCAAATCCTTGAAATTTTCTCATGATCCATTTATATTCTCATTTATATTCACATATATAAATGAAATATAAATTCAAATAATCAAAACCAATTCCAAAAATCAAACTCAAATCAACTCAAAATCCAACTTAAGCCTTTCAAGTCAAAATCTTGAACTTAGCCAAATCAATTCAAAATCACACCAAACTCTTGATTTTCTCTCATGGTTCAATCAACCCTACAATCATGAGCTCATATATAAATCCAAACTTCAATCACTCAATCAAAACCTAGTTCAAAAATCAAACCCAAAACTCCTTCATATTCTTCCTTTGAATATGAAATTTTCAAATGGATCAAAACTCATTTGACTTCAAAACACTTGTAAATGGATTTATATTTCAATCAGAAGTCCTTATACAAAATCAATCAACTTCAAATCAAACTTTAACAAAGCCATTTGACCCACTTTGGCTCACTTAACCCAAAGTGACCTATAATACCCTTATGAGCCAAATTTTGATCCTAACCAAATTGGATTGAACCAAACTCATATATCCCTCTCATCATGATCAATAATAATCATGAGATGATCAATCAATAAAATTGGGTCAAACCAAGTCAAACCTAAGGGTTGATCAAGTCAACACTTAACCCAAAATGAAACCTTACATAACCAAATTCCACTATAGGCCAAATCGATTGAAACCAGTGATCTAAGTTCACTCATGACCTATGTCTGAACTTGACCAAGCCAACATTTGAGCCTAACCTAGCCCAATTGACCACTTGACCTAAGTTGACCCATTTTGACCTAAAGGGTCAAAATGTGTCAAAACTTGATCTAAGCCAAATTGATTGGAACTAATGGGTCAAGTTTATTCCAAATCACTTGTTGAACTTAACCAAAGCCTCAATTGACCAACTAGATCTAACCTAGCCCAATTGACCTTAGACCCAACATGACCTAAAGGGGTCATGTTGAGCCAAAATTGAACTTATCCAAAATTGATTGGAAACAAAGATACCAATCCACTCCATATGACTAACCTAACCTAAACCTACCCTTGACCTACCTCAAATAGGTCAAATGGTTCAAATAGGTTAACTTGATCCCTTTGACCTAAATGAAGTCATATGAGCCAAATCAAAAACTATACCAAATTGAATCAAACCAAAGCCACCAAAACATTTCAAATGGTCATATAAACTTGACCCAACCCTTGGGTTGCCCCAATTTAACCTATTGGTCAACTTGACCTAAGTTGACCCATTTTGACCTAAATGGGTCAACATGAGCCAAACCCTATCAAATGAATTCCAAATCCAATGAAACTTGGCCAAACCTAGTTTTTACACATGCCCAACATATCCAAAGTGGAAAAAATAGCAAAATGTCCATCCTACCCCTAGGCCATAGAACAAATTTTAGCTTGATCCATGGGTAATTTGGTCATACCCTCTTCACAATCACTTGAGGCTTTCCTAAAATCTCAAGGGGAGTTAGGGGAGAGTGGTGCACCCAACCCAATGGGTTTGGGTCAGCCCATTTGGTCCCTAGACCAAACCCGACCCTATGGTCAAAAATTGAAAATTCAAACTCCCTCTTAAGCTCAAATTCAAACACATGACAGGTTGGCAATCCACTCCTTGGCTCAAACCGACCATGTGCACAATCCTAACTGATCAAACAACCCTCAGCCTATGATCAATTGGATCAAAATGACAAGAGCATTGGCCGACCGATCCTTCAAGGGGAGATATACTCTCTAATTCACCTCAATTGCCATTGAAGCCACTGAGAATCATAAGAGAGTGCTCTAATCTTCTAGAGGATTAGAAAAGCCATTTCGATTTTGCACGGCAAAATGGGGAGCTCAATCCATTCCAACTTCTCTTAAGCTCCACTCCTCTTCAAGCACTCTTAGCAACCAAATTGAGCTCAAGTTCATTCCCAAGCTCTAAAAGGTAAAGGAGGATTGATCAAAGTCAAGCTCAAGCATGGAGGAGGTGACCCCATAGAGGATCCACTCAACCCAAGTGCTCAAACTTCAAGGCTTTGTCTCACTAGGAAGCTTCTCCAAGGGAATGCGATCACCGAGGTATGGGATTTTTTGACCATTAAACTCAATGTAGTGTGGAGCTTTGTGAATTAAATTTTTACTCCATCGATTTCTGACTGTTGGATTTGCCACTCTCTGTCTTTAGATGGTGTGGGTTGAGTTTGATTGGAATCCATGCTAGATCAAGCTTAGATCTTTCCCTTGATCATGGACTATCTCTATTGATCAAAGGGAAGAACTTCAGAGATCTCAGCTGTCCATCCGCACATTTTAGATGGACGGCTGAGATAATTCATCACATTTAGAAATCTGTTTACCCTTTTTAAAATGCAGGGAGATCCTTGGTCGTCTGATCTTTTATCGGACAGTAGAGGATTAAAGCGCGTGCACCGCCAGCCACCCCCGTGATGTGACAACTTAAGTAATCCCTCACGGATGTGTGTGAAGAAAACGCCACCGCCGCCATGTGAGCTGTGATTAAGTTAAGATTAATAAAATACTTTAATTAATTCTTAATTCACTTAGAGATCTTCCAAAATGCATAACTCTTGCTAGAAAATTTAGAAAAATGTGAAATAAAATTTTATGGATAGACAATTAAACCTAGAAGATTTTAAAATTAATTTTGATGAGTTTTGAATTATGCTTTTCTCTGAATTTAGATTTTACTAGAAAGTGTATTTTGCTAATTATTTTTTAATTAAATCTCTGATTTATCACAAATTTCTTGGGTATGTTTTAGAAAATGACTTCTGCCTCCCCTAATTTTCTTGAAATTTGTTGAAAGCTTAATTAGAAGAATTGCATATGGTTCCCTTAATTACCCTCCTTATGTAATTAAGCATAATTAGTGTATGATTACTGATTTTAACCTATGATTAGGATTGCTTAAGGTTAGATCCAGTGAGTAGGAGATTTATGGAATATTTTTAGGGCATTTCCCCTAAGCTATTCCCTAAACCCTATTTTCTCTCCTTAATCTCCTCTTAATTAAGGGTTAATTCATTAATTATCCCCCTTAATTATTTTTTTTTAAATTCTAAAAAGTTTTATAACTTAATTAATCTACTTTGGGTAGATGCTTAGGTGTTTAATAGCCTAAGTCTAATTAAGGAAATCAAAATCCAATTCATAAGTATGAAAGGGTGTTTTGAAATTACTTAAGCTAAACCCCTTAGCTTAATTAACTTTTAATTGTGAGCCAAATTGCATTAGACCTTTTCATTATTAGGTGCATTACAAATTTAAATTCCTTATGAGTTTTATGTCATCTCATTGGCTCATAATTATTTAGTTAATTCTTCTAAGGTGGTGTAGGTAAGGGTCAATTAAGTTACTTAATTCATACCTTAACCTATTCAACACATAAAAATGGATTTAATTGTTTAAAAATTAAACAAAAATATTAAACACATGTGGGAGTGGGTTAGGAATAGCAAACTCATATAACCTTTTCAAAATTAAATCAAACTTTAAACTAAACAAATATCACTTTAAATCCACTTTGATTTATTCTAAATTTTCTTATTCCATAAGAATGTCTTTAGGATTTAAGTGAAGTGAGTTTGTTTACATGCTTTCATTATTTTGGATCTTTCCCCAACATGTTAAGTTGTATGTCACATGATATCATGTATTTATAGTTTTGAAATGAAATTATTTACTTTATGTCAAATTTGCATGTGTTAGCTAAAGTAGAAATATGAGTGGCTATTATCACTACTAAATCTAAATTATTTTCAAAGCATATAAATAAAATACCAAATCTAGAAGTATGCTACCTATATTTTAATTATAAGCTTGCATGTGATATATTACAAAGGTATGCTTAGCATAGGTTTCCTTTCTTTCTTATGTTAGAATAGTTTTGAATACGAGTTGGCAAGATATAGGGTTCATTTGAAAAGAACCCAACACTTATTTAATGTCATACCCTATTCATCCCTATGCTATCACCTAAGAAGGGTTGCTTATATTTGCATACATAAATTGCATAAACAAAAATGAATCCATTAAACAATTTTTTGCATTCTTCTTTTCCATTTCATTTCTTTTATACATATGTTTGTATTTAAGAAAAGTAGTATATTAGTCTGGACAACCCCGAGGTTGTGAGGCTTTAAGTATCCCTAAGTACCTTACACCTCTTTAACAAGTTACTGTATGCCTTTCTTTACTTTCATATGTGTATGTGAAAATTTGGATAAGGAGAACCCTTTCTACTTAAGAAAAATCCATATTCAACTTCTAAATTTGGATTACTTAGCATGCATCATAAAGTGTGTTAAATACTCTCATTTGCATGTATAGATATGCTTAGAATCCATCCATATGCATGTTATATATATTGGGAAAGATATGAAGTAATGTGTGATATGTGAATTTTGATTCATTTTATTTAATCTTAAAATGCCTTTCTTTTTGAATAGGTTTGTTTAGAGTTTATCTAAACTTAGGATTAATTAAAAGATTTAATCAAAACATTCACCTAAATGAAACTAAAATGTGAATCTACTTTAGAAATTACTTAGGTTATGGAAGGAAAGAGAAGTTTTCTTCTTTTTCCCTCTCTTCATAACTTAGTAATTAATTGTAGGATCCACTTAAACCAAATCAAAATATGAAATAAAACAAACCCAAAATAACTAAATAACTTAAATAAAACCCTCCTCTAAGTTGAACATGTTCTTCACACTTAGAAAATTTGAACCTAAAGCCATAGCTAAGCATACCACACAAACTTTCAAAGCACACACTTTAGCCTAAGTCACCACTTCTAGCCTTAGGTTAGGTCGGTGCATGGTTTGATGTTTGTTTTATTTTGTGATATATGTTTTAGACTGGATGTTAGGGTGTATGCTTGAAGAATGAATTGTAAGATTTTCTTAGTCTAACTATTCTTTTCTGCAGGAGATTGTGCTTAAGAGGCGCTATCATAAATAAAAATATAAATGCTTTTGCTTGTAGGCACTTTATACCCCTAAGCATAATCCATAGACCAGGTGGACTTAGTCACCCATGTATGGGGTGATAAGTCCAATATACATGCTTGAGATTTGTGTGGTTTGTTTGAACTAACCTTTATTTTGCATGTGTTAGTTAGATTTCCATTCCTTTTTCTTTTCATGTAAATTTGTATAATTAGGATTTTGAAATAATTGTTATGGGGATTAGGATTAACATTGGTCATAAGATCCTATCTTATACACCATGTGAAGCCTTGGAGCATCTACCACCCAACCATACAAAGGAGGAACCAAAGAAGAAAAGAAGAAAGAAGAAATAAAGCTTAAAGACCCCCCATAATAATGAATTCCTTGCTTAATTATAATTTGATTCATTTCTAATCTCGGTTGTATAAGGGTAGAGCTCGGCTGCCCATATTTGATATTTTCGGGTTTGTGTGGTGGCGCCCGACCACAACGGCCTTTTATTCTTTTTGTGATTAACTTTATAAATTAATTGATGATTTGTTTAGCTTTTGTAATAAGTGGCATGATTTTACTAATTTCTTTCTTGCTTTATGTATGGCCTGGATGTGGATTAGGCTCTTTAGGGAAAATAAATCTTTTACCCAACTTAACAACTCAAAATAAAAATTAAACAACTTATAACCTCACCTAAAGCTTAGGTTTAAAATCAAGATAAAAGAATTAGTAACCCCTTAGTTGGATGAGCATTTCTTTTGTGATATCATGCACAAATGCATCTTATTTCACTCTTGATTGGAGGGCTTCCACTTTTGTGAGAGAAACTTGGCTTGACCTTTGAGAGCCATGATGGAAACTCACATCATCCCTTCTCGCTAATTTTGACCAATAACCTTCTTTCTCATGTATTAGTCATAAAAATCCTATTAGCTTGAGTCAAAATAATTGTCCAAAATGAAAATAAAATGAAATTTGAAATTACATTAGATTTAGGTCATTTGAAGCATGTCCCTTTACATGATCTAGTCTCTTTAGGGAGTGAGTTTAAGGACTTAGTATCTTTCTAAGTAAATAATAGCCTAATTATCTTGCATAAGCATAATGACTTATTTACACGTATTTAAAATCGTAGGAAGAGTTAGTTGGTTGCCACCCCCGGGCAGTTATAAGTCTAAGATGTAGGGTGATTTGTCCTCTCTTGTGGAGGCAAACCAATTACCCATTTTTGCCTTAGATTTAGGTTGTGCTTCCGGCCCTTGCTGAAGCTCCCTAGATTTAGGTTATGAGGTTGCTTCTCCCTTTTGTGAGCCATAAGCTTAATTCCTCACCTCTTAGGCATTTCCTTAATCTTGTGTTAAGGAATCTTAAGTCCTAAATTTCTAATGAAAAAATAACTCAAATAAACTAAATCAATTTCTAAAATGTAAAGCCCAACTATAGGATAGTTTGAGATGCTCGCTAGGTTTCCTAGCATCATGGCATCTCCTACTTATCTTCCATTTTGGCTTCGATAATAACTCTCGCTTTTGATCAATCCCATTTGATCTTCAAAATAAACCAATCGACTGATAGTCCTCTCATATTAAAATCTTCAAAGATAACGATCAATTACCTTAATCGAGAGTTTTCCTAAGGAATCCTCATTCCTTAAGGATGTAATTAACTATGGGAGCTTACCCCTGTAGGGAACCTAAAGAACCCGATTTAAAATAAATCATACTTTACTTTTCTATATAAAGTAGGGGAAGAATCTCTAGTATATATGCAGACTCATCGTCCTTTGGAGTTCTTATTGAGGTGATTAGGTCCATTAAAAGGTAGTGACTTTTATCTTTCGAGATAGAACACTATTTCCTTGATGACATGCCCGATCACCTGAATAAGTACATCTGTGGATCTGCGTGATATCTTAACAAGATGAATTTTTATAGTTCTACATCAACTTCAGGACTAAAGGATGATGATCCCAAATAGAATCTCTTTGGCTTCATATCATTAGAAGACTTAGGGACTTCCTTAACTACTAAACCTTCAACTCTTTGAGATGTAAGTGAGGTTAGAGCTAAGGTTCCCAGCTACTGCCTAATAGTCTCACATAAACCTGATTTGAATACTTTGCTTTGTTTGGAGGCCCAGTCTTCATCGTCATATGGATCAAAAGTCACCTCTAATGGAACCCATTGAGAGGGGTTGGCTGGTATACTAATCACATTAAACTCATCTTCTGAGCTGGATTTTAAGTCTACGTGAATAATAGGGATACTCCTATGAATTGGAACATAATCTCTGTTGGTTGATAACCAACTAGGGGGTCTTCCACTTCTAGAACTACCTCTGTTTCTACCTCTGCCTCTACCTAGTGGAGGTTGAGTCATCCTACCCACATGTCCATATGATAGAATGAACTATGGGTGGAATGTGTGTGTCATATGGTTTCATTACTTTAGTTCTTTCCCAATATGCTAAATATGTGTGTCATATGATTTCATACATTCATGCTTTTCAAAAATCAAATTTAAAATGAAAATATTTCTTTTATGTCAAATTGCATGTGTTGGCTAAAGTAAGAATATGAGTGGCTATTATCACTATTAAATCTAAATTATTTTCAAAATATATGAATCAATTATTAAAACTAAAAGTGTGTTACATATATCTTACTTATAAGTTTGCATGTGAGTAAAATATAAGGATGTGCTTAGTGTAGGTTTTCCTTCTCCTCTCTTTTAGTGTAGTTTTGAATAGAATTTGGCAAAGTGTATAGTTCATTTGAAAAGAACCTAACACTTGCCTAATTCTATATCCTATTCATTCCTATGCTATTACTTAAGAAGGATACATATACTTGTACATATAAATTGCATAAACAAAAATAAATCAACCAACACAAACTTTTGCTTTCTTTCTTTTCCATCCATTTCATTTGTACACATGCTTGTATTTAAGGAAAGTGGTATATTAGCCTGGATAACCCTGAGGTTGTGAGGCTTTAAGTATCCCTAAGTAGGTCTTATACCTTACACCCCTGGTTAACAATGGCATCATACTCACTTATGTCTTTCATACATTCATATTTGCATGTGAAAATTGGATAAGAAACACCTTTTCTACTTAATGAAAATCATGCATCATAAACATTCAAATTTTCTTAAATGAATTGCTTAGCATACATCATAAAGTGTGCTAAATATTCCTATTTACATGTATAGATATGTTTAGGACTCATTCATATGCATGTTATACATGTTGGAAAAGAAATGAAGTGATGTATATTTTGTGTATTTAGTTCATTTTAATTAATCTTAAAATGTGTCTCTTTTGAGTGGGTTTGTTTAGAGTTCATCTAAACTTAGGATTAATCAAAACATGTAATAAAACATTCACTAAGTAAAACCAAAACTTGAATCCACTTTAGAAATCTCTTTATAACTTAGTAAGATTCACTTGAACCCAATCAAAACATAAAATAAAATCAACCCAAAATAATTAAATCACTTAAACGAAACCCTCCTTTAAGTTGAACATTCTTCACACTTAGAAAATTCTAACTTGAATTATCTTCTGCATGAGATTATGATTAAGGGGCGCTGTGATAAATAAAAATATAAATGCTTTTGCTATGTAGGTGCTTATACCCCTAAGCCTAATCCAATAGGCCAGCTGGACTTAGTACCCCATGTGTGGGGTGATAAGTCCAAAATACATGCCTAGAATTTTGTGTGGTTTGTTTAGCTAATCTCTATTTTATAGGTGTTAGCAAGATTTACTTTTCCTTTTTATGTAATTTTTATAATTAGGAATTTGGAATGATTGTTATGGGGATTAAGATGAGCATTGGTCATAAGATATCATCTTATGCACCATGTGAAACCTTTGGAGCATCCACCTTCCAACCATCCAAAAGAAGAAATCAAAGAAGAAAGAAGAAAAGAAGAAAGAAGAAATGAAGCTTGAAGACCCCATAACAATGAGTTCCTTGCTTAATTGTATATAATTCATTTATAATTCGGGTTGTATAAGGGTAGAGCTCAGCTACCCAATTTGTTTTCAGGTTTGTTCAGTGGTACCCGATCACATTGGCCTCTTATTCTTTTACGATTAGCTTTATAAATTGATTGATGATTTATTTAGCTTGTGCATTAAGTGGCATCATTTTTCTAGTTTCTTCCTTGCTTTATGTATGGCATGGAAGTGGATTAGGGTCTTAGAGAAAAATAAATCTTCTACCAAATTTAACAATTCCAAAACTAAAAATAAAGAATTGAAAACCTCACCTAAAGCTTAGGCTAAAAATAAAGATAAAAAATTAGCAACCTTTTAGCTGGATGAGTATTTCTTTTATAACATTATGCACACATGCATATTGTTTTCACTCTTGATTGGAGGGCTTCCACCTTTGCCAGAGAAAATTTGGCTTGACCTTTAAGAGCCATGGTGGAAACACACCTCCTCTCTTCTCGCTGATTTTGGCCAATAATGTTCGCTATGGTTCCTAGCATCGTGGGCATATCCTATTTATCTTCCTTTGGCTTCGATAATAACTCCCTCTCTTTGATCATTCACATTTGATCTTTCAAAATAAATTGATCGATTGATAGTCCTACCTATTAAAATCTTTGGAGACAACGATCATTTACTTTAATCAAGAGTATTCTTAAGGAATCTCATTCCTTAGGATGTAATTAACTATAGGGCCTTGCCCTTATAGGGAACTTAATGAACCAGATTTAAAATAAACCTTACTTTACTTTTTCATATAAAGTAGGGGAATAATCTTTGGTACATATGCAGACCTGTTGTCCTTAGGAGTTCTTGTTGAGGTGATTAGGTCCATTGTAGGGTTGTGACTTCTATCTTTCAAGATAGTACACCTCTCCTCAATGTTTTACCCGATCACCCTCAATAAAAACATCTATGGATTTACGTGGTGTCAAAATTGCATAAAAAGAAAGAAGATGTATATTTCCATCCCTATTTTATTCCACATAAAGTGAAGATGGAAGTATATATCTTATTCTCTAAAGAAAATTGATAAAAAAATTCACCACAGGTACATAAGATTAGATCTTATGACCAATGTTCATCCTAATCCCCCATAACAATCATTTCAAAATCCTAATTACAAAAGTACATGAAAAGAAAAAAAATAAATCTAACTAACACCTGCAGAATAGAGATTAGCTAAATAAATCATACAAATCCCAAGCATGTATATTAGATGTAGCACCCCACACATGGGTAATTAAGTCCACCTGGCCTATTGGATTATGCTTAGGGGTATAAGCACTTGCATAGCAAAAGTATTTATATTTTTATTTATTACAGCACTCTTAAGCACAATCTCTTGCAGAAGATAATGATTAGACTAAATCATCCTACCATTCACTCTACACACATACACCCTAACAACCAAACTAAAAATAATACATCATAAAGTAAAAGCAAGCATTAAATCATGCACCGCCCTAACCGAAAGCTAGAAGTGGTGACTTAGCCTAATGTGTGCCATTTGTATGTGGGTTTAAGGTTTAGAGTTTCTAAGTATGAAAATGTTCAACTTAGTGGATGATTCTAGTTTAAGTTGTTTAGTTATTTTGGGATAATTTTATTTTGTATTTTTTTATTTGGTTTAGGTGAATCCTATAATTAATTTCTAAGTTATAAAGAGAGGGAAAAGAGAAGAGAACTTCTCTTCCATACCCTACCCTAAATAATTTCTAAAGTCGAGTTATGTTTGATTTTGTTTAGTGAATGTTTTCTTATGTATTTTAATTAATCCTAAGTTTATAATAACTCTAAACAAACATATTCAAAAGGAAAAATATTTTAAGATTAAGTAAAGTGAAATAATATCACAAAACACACACCACTTTATTTCTTTCCCAACATATATAACATGTATATGGATGAATCTTAAGCATATCTATACATGCAAATGAGAATGTTTAGCACACCTTAATGATGAAAAGTATTGAAAATTTTTATATAATGATTTTCATTAAGTAGAAAAGAGGGTATTCTTTTATCCTTTATTCATATGCACATGTGTGCACAAAATCATTGAGTACAAGAGGGGGTGTAAGTACAAGACCAAGCCTAACCCCGGGGTTGTCAAGACTAATATATATTTTTCCTTAAATACATATGCATGTACAAAATAAATAAATGGAAAAAGAAAGATGCAAAAGTTTATATTTATTTGATTTTTGGTTTGGTTGTTTAATTTATATGTATGATGTGAAAATCCTTCTTAAGTCATGACATAGGAGTGTATAGGAATGGATTTGAGCAAGTGTTATGTCCTTTTCAAATGGACTATACACTTTGCCAATCCTATATAATTTTATGTTAAGAAAGAGAGGGAGAGTCAAAGCCACATAATACATATCTTTATATTTCTCACATTAGCATACCTTTCAGTTTTAATGTTTGATTTATAACTTTTGAAAATAATTGAATTTAATAGTGATAATAGCCATTCATATTCTTACTTTAGCCAAAACATGTAACTTGACATAAAGAAAATATTTTATTTTAATTTTGATTTTTAAAATGAATGAATGCATGATTTTAATATGACATACACATTTAGCATGCTAAGAAAGAAATAAAGTGATGAAAGCAATGTAAATTCACTCACCCTAATTAATTAAAGCAAATCAAATTTATTTTAAAGAGAGTTTGAATTTTGTTTGAGTTTGATTTCAATTTGAGAAATGTGAGACGAGTTTGCTGATCCTAACTCATTCCCACATGTGTATGTTATTTTTGTTTACTTTTTTCAGGTGATTAGGTCAATTTTATATTTTAGTTAGGTTAGGGTGTACATTAAGTGTATTAATTACCCCTTACCTATACCACCTTAGCATAGTTAATCAAATAATAATGAGTCAATGATATGACATAAAATCACACAAAGAATTTAAATCAGTAATGCACCTAGGAAGAAAAGGGCCTAATGCATTTGACTCATTATTAATGATTAATTAAGCTAAAGGGTTTAAGTTAAGTATTTTCATAGCCCTTCCCACACATGTGGATTAGGTTTTGATTTCCTTAAGTCACTTAGGTTATTAAACACTTAAGCATCTACCCAAGATGGATTGATTAAGTTCTGGAATATTTTTTTTTAATTTTATCAAATTAATTAAGCAAGTGATTAAGGGTTTAATCCTTAATTAAGTTTAGATTAATGAAGGAAAGGGGTTTAGGGAATGGCTTAGAAAAACTTCTTCAAATCCATTCTATAAACCTCTTCTCTACTTAAGCAAGGCTTAATTAACTTAATAAAGGGATTAAGCCACTGTTCATATGTTTAATTATCCTTAATTATATAAAGAGGTAATTAAGAATCCATCAATTAATCTCCCTAATTAACCCATCAATAAATCCCAAGAAAATTAGGGGAGATAAAAGTTATTCCCCTAAATGTACATGAGAAGTTTGAGATTAATCAGTGGGATAATTAGGGAGTAATTAGGGTTATTATGTTTTCATTGAAACCCAAATTCAAATAAATACACTACACAAAATCTAGTGGAAATAATTTTATATTATTATACATTGAAATATCTTTCATATGCTTTTGACTTTGTATTTTTAGGATTTTTTTAGAATTAGTTATGCAATTATGAAGTTTTTATGATTAAGGATAATTAAATAAATCCCTAATTAAAATAGCTAATCCCGTCGGCTCCACGTGGAGGCTGATGCGACGCGCTTTTCACTTGACGTGATGGGAGAAGCTATTTAAATTATCACATTGTAGCACCGCATCAGTGGCGGCGCTATGCACTTTCTCCCCATCCGTCCTATCAAGGATGGAATGGCTGAGATTAAGCCCGCGGTATTAAAGGATTAAATCGAATATCCTACGCGTCTTGATCATGGCCGTCCATCCAAAATGCATGGATGGACGACCCATGATCCATCCCTGATCTTCCGTATGGGAGATGGCCACCGTCCATATTCTAAGGGAAGATCTGAGCTCAATTGAACTTGGATTGAAACCAAATTCAACCCACACCCTCTAAGAGTAAAGGGGAACACATCCAATGACTAAATTCTCATGAGGTGAGAATTTATTTCACAAAGGACCAAACCATGGCTAAATTAAGCTCAGGTTAATGTCATACCTCACCAGAGGCTATCATCATTTCAATGATGAGATAGGCTGACAAAGCCCTATTGTAAGTTTCAAGCTTTAGGGTTGAGTAGATCTCTCTATGGACCAAGCTCTCCTTCAATTGGGCTCGGTCTTGATCAATAGTACTTTTTCCTTGCCTTCAGAACTTGGGAAAAGGTTTAAGCAAGTTTGATTGAGTCCTCTGATGAAGCTTGCAAGAGGAATTAGCTTGATATGGAGTATTGACTAAGTTGGATTTTCACTTGAGCTCCCTTTTTTTCACTCTAAGAAAATCGAGAAATGGGAAAATGGAAGATGCTTAGGAAACCTTGGGGGAGCTTAGAATCACCTCCTTTGAGTTCCTATGCTTCAATCGAATAGGGGAGAGTGAAATTCAAGTGGAATTAGGGGGAGTATATGTCCCCCTAGGCGAATCGGATGACCGCAAGCTTCCTTATCATTTTGATTCAATACACCTCCTTGAGTGGGTTTATTAGGTTGTTAGAGGTGGCATGGCATTCGATTTGGTCAGAGGAGTGGAGTGGTGAAGCTTTCCATATGCTTAATTGAGTGGAGGAAGAATTTTCATGTGCTCAATTTGAAGAAAGTGGTCGGTTGGGTTTGGCTGACCCAAACCCAATGAGTCATGTGCACCATGTCCATTAGTGACCATTTGGTCCACTAAGAGGATGTCAAGTGTCCATGAAAAGGAATTGACCAAATTTCTAGTGGTTTTGTCATTTTATCTTAATTTCAGTTTGAATATGTTTGGTATGATTGAAAAAATGGGTTGGGCCAAGTTTCATTGAATTTGGAGTTGATTTGATGTGATTTGGCTCATGTTGACCCGTTTAGGTCAAAATGGGTTAACTTGGGTCAAGTTGATTAATTGGTCAAATTGGGTCAAACCAAGGATTGGGTCAAGTTCATATGACCATTTGAAATATGTTGTCATCATTGGTTTGGTTCAATTTGATTCATATTTGAATTTGGTTCATTTGATTTCATTTAGGTCAAATGGGTTAAGTTGACCAATTTGACCCATTTAACCTATTTGGATTAGGTCATGGGTTGGTTTATGTTTGGTTAGTCATTTGAAATGGATTGGTAACTTTCTTTCTAATTAATTTGGTTTATATTTGGATTTGGCTCAATTTGACCCTTTAGGTCAAATTGGGTTTAAGATCGATTGGGCTAGGTTAGGTCTAGTTGGTCAATTAGGGCTTTAGTCAAGTTCAATAAGTGATTTGAAATGAACTTGACCCATTGGTTTCAATCAATTTGACTTAGATCAAGTTTTAACACATTTTAATTTTTTAGGTCAAGTTGGGTCAAGTGTCCAATTGGACTAGGTTAGGCTCAAATGATGAGTTGGTTAAGTTCAAACATTGATCATGAATGAGTTTTGATCAATGATTTCTATCAATTTGGCCTAAGGTGGATTTTGGCTAGTTTAGGTTTCATTTTGGCTAAGTGTTGACTTGGTCAACCCTTAGGTTTGACTTTATTTGACCCAATTTAGGTGATTGACCATCTCATGATGATTGTTGCTCACAATGTGAGGCTTAGATGGGCTTAGTTCAATCCAATTTGGTTAAGATTAAAATTTGGCTCATAAGGGTACTTTAGGTCACTTTGGGTCAAGTGAGCCTAAGTGGGTCAAATGGCTTGATCAAAGCTTGATTTGAGTTTAATTGAACTCACATATGGACTTATCATTGAAATATAAATCCGTTTACAAGTGGTTTGAAGTCAAATGGGTTTTGATCCACTTGACAATTTCAAGTTCAGAGGGTGAACATGAGTTTGACTTGGGTTTGATTTTTTTTTTAATTTAGTTTTGGTTTGATGATTAAAGTTTGTATTTATATTTGGATTCATGATTGAAGGATTGATTGAATCATGAAAAAAAAATCAAGGGCTTGACTTGATTTGAATTTGATTTGTCTGAGTTCAAGAATTTGACTTGAAAGGTTTAGGTTGAATTTTTTTAATTTAGTTTTGGATATTTAAATTTATATTTCATTTATATTTGTGAATATAAATGAGAATACAAATGGGTTATGAGAAATTCCTTGAATTTGAATTGATTTAGATTTGATTTAGGCTAAGTCCATAAGATAGAATCAAAGTGACTTAGAAAAGATTTTTGATTTAGATTTAAATTTTGAATTTGGCTTGATTGATTTGAATTTATATTTCATTTATATATGTGAATATAAATGAGAATATAAATGGGTTGTGAGAAAAATTCCTTGAATTTGAATTGATTTAGATTAGATTTAGGCTAAGTCCATGAGAGGTTATTAAAGGACTTAGAAAATATTTTGGAGTTTGGAATCCAATCATGGGCTTCAATCATAGGTTTCAATTATTTAGAATTGATTCATGATTTGAGAAAATCCATTGAATTGGTTCAAGATTTGAGTTTAGAGTTGGAGTTGATATGAATTTCGAGTTTTGACTTGGAAGAAGGAAGTCAGGATTTGGTTCAAACTATAGGATAGACAAATTTTCCTAACACCCATAAGGCATGACTAATTCCTATGGCTAACTCTTCTAAGTATCTAGGGCTAGGTTGAGTGTCCACCTAATCACTAGATGTGTCTTAAGACTAAGGAACTCTTAAAGTCTGAGAGAAGACCTATGTCTAAGATGGAGGGGTTGGGAGCTCATCCTAAAAATGAGGTCGACAAGATCGAAACTAATAGTGACGAAGAAGATGGTCTCCATGAAATTCTTTTTATAGATGATGAAGAAGTAGAAGCCAAGCCTGCACCTGAAAAACTCAAAGATGGTGGACAAATAGCTATTATGGATGAACTTAAAGAAATCAACATAGGAGCTGAAGATGATCCCCGTCCAACTTTCTTCACTGCCCTTCTGCCTGATTAGAAAGTTGAAGAGGAAAAAATGCTACTTTTTGAATTTAGGGATTGCTTTGCCTGAACATATTCTGAAATATCAGGCTTATCCCCTGATGTAGTAGTTCATAAAGTGGCTATTAAACTAGATGTGATGCCTGTTAAGCAAGCTTCTCAGTGAATGAGATTGGAGATTGAAGAATAGGTAATTGCAGAAACTAAGAAGCTGATCGAAGCAGGCTTCATTCGGGAGGAGAAGTATGCAGATTGGATAGCCAACATTATCCCAGTTAAGAAGAAGAACAGCCAAATCTGTCTCTATATTGACTTCTGGGACCTAAATAAGGTGTGCTAAAAAGATGACTTTTTGGTTCTAATATCAGAACTACTACTGGACAATACTTCCAACTACGAAATGTTCTCATTCATGGTCGGATCATTGGGATATAATCAAATCAAGATGACGCCTGAAGATGAAAGACATACATCATTCAGAACACTTATTGGTATATACTACTACACACTCATGCCCTTCGGTTTAAAAAATGCTGGAGCTACATACCAAAGAGCCATGATACATATTTTTGATGAGTTGATTCACTAGAAGGTGGAGTGTTATGTTGATGATTTGGTGGTGAAGATCTTAAGTCATGAAAATCACTTTAAAGACTTGAGAATTGTATTGGAAAGAATCTGAAAATATGATCTTAAGATGAATCCTTTAAAATGTGCATTCGGGGTATCCTCCGAAAAATTCCTTGGGTATATTGTACGTCATAGAGGAATTGAAATTGATCCTGCTAAAATCAAGGTAATTGTGGAGATGCCTCCACCGAAAAGTTTATGTCAGCTCCCTTCTTTTCAAGGACAGCTCGCATTCATCTGTCAATTTATATCAAACCTATCGAGACACTGTCAACTATTTACAAGGTTGATGAAGAAGGATGCTCAATTCAAATGGGATAAGGAGTGTCAAGAAGGCTTCAATAGCATTAAAAGCTACTTCTCAAATCCACCAATCAATCCAGTGACTACTCCTGGGAAGCCCTTCATTCTATACACGGCTATATTAGAAGAGTCCCTTAGACCATTATTGGCACAACATAATGAAGAAAGTAAAGAGAATGCTCTTTTATTATATCAGTTGAAGATTAATAGAAGCAGAAATGAGATACTCCCCGATAAAGAAGCATTGTTTAGCAATGATCTTTGCAGTCCAAAAGCTCCGTCATTATATGCTATCTCACAAAATTACCCTCATCTCAAGGATCGATCTGCTGAAGTACTTGATGACAAGACCAGCATTGATATGTCGCTTGGCAAAATGGGCAGTATTGCTTTTATAATTCGATATCGCATGTGTTCCATAGAAAGCAATAAAGAGACAAGTCTTAGCAAAATTTCTTGTTGCACATCCCATCCCTGCAGACTCTTCTCTTAATGATGATTTACCTGATGAGCAAATCATCCTCATTCATGAAAGAGAAAAATCATAAATTTATAAAATATACTTTGATGGAGCCTCATCGATCAAATAAGTCAAACCTTTAAATTTTCTAATGGCAAGAGCAGGAATCGACATCATCTTCATAACACCAGAAGGAGGGATAATGAGACAATCATATGGATTGACCGAGCCAAGAACTAATAATAAAGTTGGGTATAACACATTAGTGGCAGGTCTTGAAGAAGTTATTTTCATCGACATTCAAAACTTGCATATTTTGACGATTCTCAGCTTATTATAAATTAAGTACTTCGCATCTATAAAATCAACAAGCTTGAGTTAGCTTTCTATCACAAGTGAGTTCTCGAGCTTATGAAGCAGATACCAAATATCACATTAACTCGAGTCTCTCGATCCGAGAATAGTAAAGCCAATTACTTAGCAAAGTTAGCTAAGGAAAGAGCAAGTATGAATGGTGATTATATCATGATCAGTACATTTACTCGACCAGTTCTAGAGCCAGTAAAGTATCAATCCCTGCAGGTAGAGAGGTTATCAAATTTGACACATCGAGATGTGACTCGGGTTGCTCCTCATATTCCCCAAAATCAACAAGGAGTTATACCAAGAAGAGCTAAGAATGATATTGCCTCAAAAAAATAGTGTGAAGCTTTTATTGTAGAAGAGCCATATGATTGGGGGCAACCTTTCATTGACTACTTTAAAGAAGGAAAATTAACAAACAATATATCACTGGCAGCTCAAATCGAGAAAAGAATATTGTGCTATGCTTTCATCAACATCACTTTATATCATAGATCCTTTGAGCAAATGTGGTTATGATGCTTAAATACAGATGAAGCTAGCAAAGTGATGGTTGAAGTTCATGAAGGACTCTATGGTGCACACCAGTCAGATCCTAAAATGGTAGTAAAGATTAAAAGGATGGGCTATTATTAGCCATCTATAGTGAGAGACTTTATCAATCATGCTAAGAGGTGCTATGAATGTCAGGTACATGGGAATATAATCCACCAACCTCCAAATCTAATACACCCAATAATAGCATCCTGGCCATTCAAATGCTGGGGTACATATGTAATTAGACCAATTGATCCACCATCATCAGTTGGACACTGCTTCATCCTAGCAGTGATTGATTATTTCTCTAAATGGGCTAAAGCTACCCTCATTTAAAGAAGTCACTGCTGACCAAATGATCAACTTCTTCAAGCATAATGTGGTCTATAGATTTGGAGTGTTGCACCGAATAATTTCTGATAATAGCACAGCTTTCAAAAGTGCAAATATTTATAGATTCATTGACCGACATAAAATTGATTGGTGATACTCTTCAATATACAATCAAAGAGCAAATGGTTTGGCGGAAGCCTTCAACAAGACATTGGTCAAACTGCTCAAGAAGATCCTTACTAAAAATAAAAGAAAATGACATACTAAACTAATAGAGGCACTATGGGCGTATCGAATCACCTACAAGATGTCGACTAAAGCCACTCCCTATTCATTGGTATTTGGAACTGAAGTAGTTCTTCTGCTCGAAGTTGAGTTGCCTTTACTTCGAGTAGCCATCCAATACAATCTAATTGAAGATCAAAATGCTCATTTGAGAATGGAAGAACTCGACGCGCATGATAAAGTTAGATTGCAAGCTCATCAAAATTTGGTGGTTTATTAAGCAAAGATGTCTAGGGCTTTTGACCATACGGTGCGATCTCGAACATTCTAAAAAGGAGAATTGATCTTGGTGCTAAGAAGACTAATTATTTCTAATAAAAAATTTGATGGCAAATTTGAGCTTAATTGGGAAGGCCCTTTCATCATTGAAAAAGTGTATCAATGAAGAGCATACCAACTCATTAAGCTAAAGCGTGAAAGACCAATGTCGTCAATTAATGGTCGATACTTGGAAAAGTATTATACATGATGACCACATTCTCGAGGTATAATAGAAACACCCCTGCAAGATAGGGGGCATTTTTTAGCATATCTATTTAGGTCGACATCATGCTTCATGTCGAGATCCCTAAATCAATATATTCACTCTAGATGAAAACTTTTCTGTGAAATTCCCCTGTTACACAAGGGGTATTTTAGATTTCTATACATAGATGAAATTAATGTTGCATGTTAAAACCATCTTAAGAGCATATCAATTGAAATATTGATGTATTTGCATATTTTCATCTTAAAAGTTCTTCTAAAAGTGCTTTAGAATTTCTCCTGCAAGACAGGGGCATTTTTTAGTTTATATTAAGTTTATTTGAGTTAATGTCATGCTATAAGATGAGATCCTTGAATATATTCTGATTCAGGTTGACATCAAGCTTTACGTTGAAATCCCTGAATATACTCATAATTATTACTATTAAGTTGCAGGTTCTTACAGGAATAAAAATAATATATTTCTATGTATAAAAAGATAGCCCTAAATGTCAAGAAAAATTTTCTCCCAGATTCGGCAAATGTTGGAGATCAAGTCAAAAGAACTCCCAATTTTGGAAGCTTTAATCAACTAAGTTGAAAGAAACATCAACCTCTACATCTTGAAGTCTAGTACATGAGTAGGTTCTAAAGGTCGAACTCAACAAGCCCATAAATGGTCGAGTAACTAACGCTCTCCTCGCTCAACAAGCCGCAAGAAAAGGCCATAGTGAAAGAGCCCTCGTTCATCAGTCTGATGAAAAAACCACCACCCACTACAGTTTAAGTCAGAGACTCGAGTAGGTTCTAAAGGTCGAACTCAACAAGCCCAAATGAGGCAGAGTTGTTGATGCTCTTCTCACTCAAGAAGTCGTAAGAAAAGACTGTAGTGAAAGAGCCCCTTCTCATCAGTCCAATGATAATAGCTATTCAATCTCAAATCGGATCTAGCTTAGTGATTACAAGCAACCAGAATCTAACAGATCTTTCTACTTAATTGATATACCAAGACAATCTGAGAAAATTCTCAATTCAGAGTTATCTTAAATCAATCTATATATTTCCTACAGGGTGATATTTCAATATATTTTCAAATGATCTAATCAAGCAAAAAGCATAAAAGTAATAGAGGAAGGTTGATGTCCACTAATACAATAAGATAATACATGAATGATGGAAAGAGAAATAAAAAAAGAGAAAAAGTACATCACGGGAGCCTAGACTGTAGCTCCTGAAGCTGTATTGAATAAACTACTAAAGACTACTACTCACTCTCAGCCAATTGTAAAGCATCAATAGTCGTGGCTCAATATCTACCATATCACGGTGGCGTAGCGGTAGCGATCGCTCCATAGCGAGTTCTCTGTCTGCCCTGCACCCTCGATCTGGCAGTCAATCTATCTAACTCAAAAGAAGCATCTATCAAACTCTGATGGTTGTATCATAGAGCCTTAGCACTCTCCTCAAACTAATCATGTGCTAGGTTAACCGTCTCTCTATGAAGCCTGACCTGCTCCTGAAGCTCTATCAGTAAAGTGCCAGAGTGGACAATAATGAGCGATCTCATTCGACGGATCAAGAACTCTACGTCTCTATAGAGAGTCTCCATATACCTGAGAATCTACTCCTCTAAGCCAGTACGAGCTAGATGATCCATAATGGTGTTCGCATATGATACGAAGGTGTCTAGTGACTTTGGTGAATCCAAAGTAAGCCGAGAAAAGTCGAGAAACCACATCACTCAAAAACACCAAGCCGCAATCCTGTATGCCCCTGTCACGTGGATCTGGCCTACATGGATATCGATGGTAGATCTCGGACTCATAACCTACATCAAGCACTGCAAGGAACAAATGGAACCAATCATCATAAAACAGAGCAGTAAATGTAAAGAAGTGCAACTAAAAAATAAAGAGAAGAAGAAAGTACCTGAACATGGCAAATCTGACTGTACTGGTATGTCATAAGTGGCATAGTCCTCGCTGACCTTCACTATCTGATAAGCTCCAGAACTATATGTTGGCTCAGCAGAAGCCCCACTATGTACGAGGTCTCTCACCTCATAAGTCTCCACAGGATAATGGACAGAGTAAGGCCTAGTAAGAAAAAATGGCTTCACAGAAGAAGTAGCAAAATTTGAGGATCAAATTTGCACACTGACTCCTCGAGCCCTCAATAGCATATCGATAGGCGGTTGTGGTACCTCATCATGAGTCAAAAGCTATCATGGAAGTGGACTCATGGCACAATCAACTGAAGCTTGAACAAGCTCAGGTCCTACACTACATCTGAAAGGTGAAGAAATCTTAGTAGGCGAATTCCTAGCCTTCGATATAAGGAGTGGTATTCTCAGCCCTAACCTGCTCGCCAACTGGTGCATTATCAAGAATCAAATTAAAGTATCAGATACACTAAATATATTTTGATGATAGAGGATAGAGGTATTAAAAGAGAGGAAGATAATGATTATACCTCTAGCGCTGCTATCTCTTGCCAATGGTGATTGACGATGAGTCCTCTGATCCCAAGGAACTCCCAAAGATCTTACCCTGCACTCATATATCCTGGCACCATGCTCTAGAAAAGGACCAAAAGATAGTCGTACCCATGTGAGATAGGTATAGCTGACCCCTGTGTGGCTCTGCGAAGAAGCTATTTGAAAATGAGTGCCGGTGAAAAGCCTCAGTAAATGTAGCCAAACAATGAAAGCAGTAAAGTAATTGGTCTCAAGGGGAATCATCCTGATCCTCCTAATATCCACTACACCATGGATGAATGGCCTACCATCATGAGCAGTCGACTGGAAGAAACCAAACTGTCGTGCAACTCGATTGGGCTGATAGCGCTCTATAACAACTAACTGCCCAAATTGATAACATAACCATCCCAGCATATACTAAAAGGTACTCAAGTACTCTCAATGTCTGATGGCCATGAAGCAAGGAATATCTTCCATTCTTATTAAGACTGTCAATAAGATCAACCCCTATCAAGCTAGATGGTAAGCCGAATATATCCGGCTGGTGAAATAACAAAAATCAATCTCTGACCAAATGAGGGGAAAAGAAGAGCATGTGAATCTTCTCCATCTCCAAAGTAGAGGATGCTCAGTATAACTGCAAGACCATAGGATATCCTCGCTCAAAAAAGAATGTTGGATACTCGAAATAACCAAAGGCACCATGTATGTGGAGGTGAGCCTAAGCATATAAATACTGCCAAGGTAGAGTCACATCTTGCAACTCTAGAGAATCTACCCCAAAAATCACCCCCAATATCCTGTAAATCTTGGCTAACACTATTGGGGATAGAGAAACTCGCTCACCTCGAGAGATCCTAATAAAAGCACAGGTGACTGATCCTTACAGAATGTGTACAAAAATGCAGAGTCATGCCACTATAAATCCTACTAAGAACAAATCCTCGCCCAATCCCTGTATAGCTGGAGTAGTCCTCCCCACTAGTAAAGTAGGCTCCACAGTCTCCTCAGATAAGTAACTGTCATCAGACACACCCAATCAAAAAGGGTCATGTAGTGCTACAGTCTCCTTAAATAGAGCATAATCCTGTAAGAAGCTCTGAATCCATATACTCACAGGTAGTGCAACTCATGATCATTTAGAACATCCTGATGCCCTGAAAGTCTGGAGATAATGGTTCAGAAGATCAATATAAATGAAAGGCATAGCTAGCCTACCTCATCATTCATAATCATCTGAAGGCTGCCTATGAAATAACTCTTCGTCAGGTGGAGCACACTCCTCATAGTGGTAACCAAATATAGGGAGACCTAACACATCCGATAAGTCCCAAAGGGTGAATGTCAACTCCTCTGGGCTAATCCAACAAGTGTTACTACTAGTATCCCATAACTCTACTACTCTATGAGCCCAAGAAGAAGGCATACCTCCAAAATTAAATAAAGACACATACACTACCTCATAAATGTCGGATGTTTGTAAAGTATCTCTATGAGCCTGTAAGATATACCTAGCCCATGTGATGTATCCATGTAGAAGAGTAGAAATCCCGCCAATGGAAGAATCTCAAAGCAATGAGCCCAATGCTGTGGCGGGGCCCAAAGTCTAGATTGTCTCACGCTCAATCTTTGGAAAGCGGTATAAGAATTCACAATATCCAGAACTAACCTAAGCTACTGTGCTATTAAAAGGATTGTAGTCCCGGTATTTCAGCTTAATGGTAGCCAGCCAATCTGCAGGATCCTCAAAGGCAAAAGAGTCTGAAGTACAGTTAGGAAGTATGGAAGAGCATGCGAAGAAATCCTGGTAAAGATCACATCCTCATAAGAATCATGTCTGTCAATCTCAACCAAATAACCTCCTCGCTAGGCTAAGTAGATGATAGATCAGCAGCTCTTCTCCAGCAGAACATTCGCCTATCAAAAGATTAGAGAAATGACACATAAGAATCCGAGTAATAGCATAACAAAGCGTAAAACAAAAAAAATGGAGTTATACTAAGAAGCAGTAAGAAGAAGAAGAAGAAAAAAAAAGTGAAGACAGTTGAAAAAGGGTCAACCAATTTTTTAACAAATGCGACTCACTCCATGCGTGAATCATATTTGTTTGAGGGTATTTGTTGACCTCCATATATGTGGCATAAGTCGAGTCAAGCCTACAAGTCAAATTCGAAGGACTTTGGAGGTGATAATATGCAAAGTAGGGCTCAAAATGCAGTGGGCGTCATTGAAAATAGTCAAAACGACCTCTAATCAATGAACAGATTTTGATGTCATGCCTAGAATGTCGAAATTGATCAGAATATATACATTGCACAACTTAATGATCAATTGATCAGGCGATCGAGCTATCAATGTGCCGACGCTCATATCGGAGAAGGAGAGATGTGATAATATCCAAATGACCTCTGCTCATAAAATTGATCATGTCATTAGCTTCAAAATGTCAAAAACTACCAGATGAGACTGTTCATGCTCAATTTGGACGAGTCCATGCAAATGTCGAATGATCGGAAGTGACATCGCATAAATCAAGATTGAAATACACTGAACGTCATGAAAATTAGCCCAAATGATCTCTGATCGATGAACAGACTTTACTATTGCATTCAGAACATCGAAACAGGTCAGAATATAAATATTGCACAACTTGATGATCAACCGATCAAGCGATCGAGTCATCAACACGCCCGTACGTGTATCGAGGTCAGGAGGCATCGACATAAATTTAACGACCTCCGTTCACAAAATTGATGGAGCCGTTAGCTTTAAAATATTAAAATCTGTAAGACTATTTGCACTGAATTTAGACAAGTCTACATAAAAATCAAGCTGTCAAAAATGATAGCACACATTTTGAGTTGAAATGAACTTAATTTGATGCCGACTTGAACCAAACGACCTCTAATTGCGAAACGGACTATGCCATTGCATTCAAAACATCAAAATAATCTTGAATTATTATATATATTAATTATCTTATGTTGGCATAAAATTCACATTAAAGCCAATTAAACACTTATAAAATTAATTTAAAATTTAATTTAAAAACCTAAATCTAATCCTAGCCCTAAGTGACCCGAACCGGCAATAAATCCCACTTAACCCGTTTGGCCCGACCTAATCCATGTACACAACCGAACGAGATCCCCTTCCTCTTCACGCATGAGCTTCCCTCTTCCATGCTCCCGCACTTCGCTCGATCTGATGCTGTCTCCCCTCCCCTTCACACATGCTCCACGAACGGCAACCGTTCCCCCTCCTCCAACTATTCTCTCCTTCCTCTTCTTCAAGCCAACAACAATAACCGCTAGCACACGTAACTGAACTTCTTCATTCTCTATATTTTCCTTCTAAAATCCATTCCTTTTTTATAAACTAATCCCAAAATTCCATTTCATTTCCCCAATCAAAATCCACTTTCTTTCATTTCATTTTCCCCAATCTTCACCCATTTCTACTTTTGTTAACGAGAAAACACCATCAGGTTCTTCTTTTGGTTTCCGGCATCGCCCTTTCCATTACCTTTCCAATTTCTCTTCGCTGCAATCGAAGAGGATCACTGTCATTATGTGGATTCTTCTCCCGATTTCTGGCATCTCCCTTTTCGACCTTTCTCTTTGCCACAATCGGAGAGGAATACCATCATTAGGCAGGTTCTTCTCTTGATTTCTGGTGTCGCCAACTCCATCTCTTTGTCGATCATTGCAACTCGCAGAAGAAATAAGTCAGAACATGTGCGATGTGGATGTATATATGCTTGTATTTCTTTGCAGGTTTGAAGACCTCATTGTGCTCATTAGGGAATCGGCTGCAGTGTCGCAAGATATCACTCGCTGCACTCATTAGGGCATACCGAGTAAGCCAACATCTGTTATATGTCACTTCCCCCCTAGCCCAAATTTCGTCAAATCTTTTAACTTAGAAAAAAAATGGAAAATAAAAAGAACCAGCTTAAGAATGTTAAGCAAGGAAACCTAAAGCTAAATTTTAATTAAAAACTTCAAACAAAAAAGAGGGGGAGGGAAAAGAACATACAATGAATGCAAAAATAAAGCAAAAAAGAGAGGTGAAAAGTACTTACAAAATTTATCTAAGCGGAGTTGAAAGCCCACTAAAATTTCTAACCCTTCTCTTTCAAACACTCGAACTCTTCAAACAAATAGAATGAAATGTAAGACCCCCTCTTGGTTTTATTTATAGAAATTAGAGGGAGTAATGAAGGACTCACTCACTCTCACAAAAAAAGGGGGGTGGGGGGACATGAATGTAGGGGAGTTTGAATAAGTTTCCTATATACGTCATAACATAACTAACTTCAATTCAAGCACTTAAAATTTTGGTATTTGAAGTTTTGGCTATAATACCTAATTGAAAACAAACATTTATGTGGAGGAATCCTATGGAGTTAAAGGTTGAATTGAAAATAGAAAAAGATGTTTATATTCATAATATGGGTTGACCCATTTGTGAGATGGAGATATATAAGGATGTTTCATAAAAATGCAAAAATCCATAGCCTTATTTGTGAAAATAAGAAATAAGTCAAATGAGGAACCTTCAAAAAGAGAAGGAATCAACTTGAATATTACATCTATTGATTCACTGAAGTATCTCTGAGGGATTGAATTTTCATATAAAATAATAAATTAAACTGTCTTTTGAATTTATAGATTCAAGACACGTGTAAATACTTAAATAAAGTGAACTCTTTACATTCACTTTCAAGTAAACACAATATTCAAGCACTTCAATTTACGTGAGCTCGCAAATATAAAAGCATGATATTTTCAATAGCTTAACTTAAGCGTTGAAAGATATATGTAAGCTTTTAAATGAATGAAACATACATCTTACGCATCGGATTCGTGACACATCATACAAGCGAACAATAAGCTTTAATTAAGACAATCTTAGATACACCTGCATGAGCCCTGATGGTATGCTGAATATTTAAATTCAAGTGTCTGAGAATGTTGTGTGGGTTGCTTCCCAGTTTAATCTTAGGACTGGGTCCGGGTTAATAAACTTAAAAATCTATTATCTAATTCTTTCATGTGACGGTAGATCTGATCCTCTGTTAGGTGCTAAACAGAGTTGACAGAATCTAAAGTTCTCAAATATATTCAAATTAATCGATTAACTACCTCGATGATGGCTATGTTGAATGGTGATTTCAATTGGAGGAGATACTTCTATCAAAATGTGGTTCTATTTTTAAATCAAATTAACTCAAATTAAATATCAATCTAAAAATACTTAAATGAAATTCTATCATTAGGAGCTTAAAGCAAACTCAATCTATCCACATTCCGTAATTATTTGTCGGAGGTAAAAAATTAAGAAAACTCTAACTCACAAAGGAGCTAATGTCAAATCAAGTGTTATGCTATGTTCACTCTTAATCAATCTCATACCAGTAAGGACGTGGCCCGTGTCCTCTAACTGCGTGGCTTGGCAGGTAGGCTCTATAGATGATGCAGTTACGATCAAAGTCCTCTGATATGGTGGTTTGGCCAGTCAGGCTCCATTATATTACGATCACGACCATAGCCCATATGCTCCCCAATGGCTTTTCCATTTGAGTTGTGAATCATAGGGTATACTTGATAGGGCAAAAAATCCTCTATCAGCTAAGGTAGACTTAAGATGTATTCCCTTTTTAAAAGATAATAATAATGATTTTTTTTGATGTGATATTAAGAATTTGAGTTTTTTGTAAATAAATATAAAACTTTAGGTATTACATATATAAATATATAAGAATTAAATGATATGCATGTAAAAACTTCAATAATATTCTACTAATAATAATGATTTCTAGATCAAATTAACAAATTATTTTCTCAATCATGTTGCATCATTTACTTGACTTACAACATCTTTTGTCTTATCATCAAACTTTATTAATAGGAGGTTCATTTACATTCTTCTCCAACTATAAAACCCTAGATATTATTTTAAATAAATAAAATAGAAATTATCATTAAGATGAAAATTAAATATAATGGAAATCTTAGCCACATTAATAACGATTCAAAAGAATAAAATATTGTAGAAAATCTTTGATATTATAATAAAAATATATATACATTAAAAACGAGTCACAAATCTCTAATCCCTTTTCTTTCTATTGATTCATTTCTTGACCTCAATTGCAACCTTCAAGGTTTGTCTCTCCATTCACCACAAATCCCTTATCTCGGCTCCAACACCTTCCTCTCACCCCATGTCAATTGCCCATCACCCTACCCTTTCTTGGCATCCTACTATTATAATTATTTATAGTTTCTTATACACATGTTTTTTTGTGTCTGGTTATACACATGTTGTTCCTACTAAATATTAACTTTAATTGAAGTGCACTTTTTTAAACTTTTATGTGATGTTTTAAAACTTGTAAACTGATAATTTTATTAATATATAAGATATAGTTAATGATTGTGCATTTATACATTGTCATTTAAGTAGTGATAGTTATTTAATAGATGATTTCATTAGTGGTATAAAGGAGATCATTTTTTTCTTGAAGTTAAATAAGATCAACTGCCTATATTGTCAATATGATAATAAGTATTTTCATCTACATGGCAATGTTAAAATTCATCTGTGCTAAAGAAAGATTCACAACAAATTAATTGGTATAGTGTGCTCAATGTAATTCATTAAGAGGGGCAAACACTTATTTTGAGTTAACATTAATTGATGTATTTAAACTTGATTCAAATATTAATGTAGTGAGAGAAGCATTTGATGCACCATTTTTTGAAGAAGGTATGATCACTATAAATAACTTTGAAATTGCAGAACTATATAAAGAGGCTACTACAGATGATAAAGATGATAACAATGATGATGGCTCTCTCTCTCTCTCTCTCTCTCTCTCTCTATATATATATATATATATACATCTTCTGGATCTTCACTGCAGTTGTTGGCTTGGAGTTGTGGTTGCAAGTTGAATGAATGTATTGTAAAATAAATATAATTTTTTTTGAGTTTTCTTGATGTTAGGAGAAGGAAAACAAATTCAAAATAAATTATTTAGGTATTTGAATTCTTCAATGAGATCATTTTTGGTGTAACTAAAAATTATCAGTTTGAGATTATTTCCAAATATAACATGCATGATAAAGTAAAGCCACAACAAAATCAAATACATTGTAATGAAATCCATTGAAAGCTGTAACAAAATCATTGGGGTGCGATAAATTTATGCCCGACTTTATTGCATAGTCTCTACACTGACTATTTTTGGTGTGTATTACAAATATTTTTTTAAAGTTATACAATAGCTTTTTTATAACCACAACACTCTGCTAGGTTATGATGAAAAATATAGCTTTTTTATTGTAAATTCTCTAAAACGTAGATAAAATGTAGGTTTTAAACGTCACTGTAGTGTGTACACGTAGCACACTGTTACCACTGCCCCGAATACATTCTAAATGAGATGTGTTTGAACATTATCCAAAAATAATAATTTTAAAATTTTTCACAACTTATTCATCTTAAAGCAAATATCACATACTTGAACAACTCATTGAAGAAAAATTCTTAGTACCCTTATTGAGAAAAAGTTTTGAGAGCAAATTTATGCATTGTTTGTTGGTAATGGGCTTAATAGATTTTTTTATATGGTGATCTGCAAATTATTTATTTTTGACAATAATTCATTAGAATTCCCTCATTAAGCCATATTTTTTTGGTATTTTTGTCAAAGAAATTTCGAATGAAGTTTTTTCTAGTGAATCAAAATCCATTAAAAAGTAAAATTTTAATGGATTTAAAGTGCTTTTGTTCCTCTAAAAATTTGTCACACATTTCTTACAAGCCATGCATTTAGGGGGATTTACATGCATACCACAAAATTCTTATTTTTTATATATTAACACCTAAATCTTCATATATTAACACCTCAATCTTCTTATATATATAGATAAAAACACAACACAACGTAAATATAAAATGCATCTATTTTTAAAAATATAAGGCACAAATATATATTTGATATGATATTATAATTTATATTCTTATAATATTTAATATAATATATAAAAGTAATGTAAATTAAATAAATAAAGAAGCATTAACATTCTAAGGATGAAAAAAGTACTGATGTTTAAAAATGATAAAATGAATAAAAGTTTATCATATCATTTATAAATCATGATAATGAGTAACAACAAGAGGAAGAAGTTATTAAAAATATATCATATAATAAACAGATGTTAAGTAATAAAATTTCAATAATAACTTAAAATAGATATAATCAATAATTTTTAGAGTATTTCATATAAAAATAAATATAAACTATCTGATATTAATCATTAAAATCTAAATTTAATTATTCATATATATATATTACACATATATTTAATTTATTTAATTGGTCGTGAGGGCATATGTCATGTGAGTGATTGTACTCTTCTGTGTTAATGGGCTTGCTCAAAGTCGAAGGGGTTAGCTGTTAAATTGAAGGGGGAAAAAAAAAAAGAAAAAAAAAAGGGCCTATCCTGCCATCGTTCACCTCGCCCTGGGAGCTCCCGTCTCCTTCTCCTTATACCACAGTATCATATCGGTCCTTCTTCCTCCAGTAATCTCGGAATTAAAATCAGCGCCACTACCGCCAACATCTTCCTACGAGCGTAAATTTCATTCGATCGTGAGATCTCGGATCAAGTCTCCGTCAAGGTAGATATCCTCGTCCTGCTGTTTTATTTTTTCGTTATTATAATGGATCCTCCTATTTCTTCTCCAAGCCGTCGCCGCCTCTACCTAAGTCGACATCTTCAGGCTTTCCTCTTCTTCTTCCCCACGCGCTCGCCCTTCCGAAGGCATGCTACGATCTTCAGTCCGATTGTTTTTCTTTTTCTTTCTTTTGTCTCATGGATCCTCCTCTTCTTTCAACAAAGCTGCGGCCACTGCCGCTGTCCATGGCGACATCTTCACGTTTTCTCATTTTCTACTGATCCCATGAGTCCAATAACCAATTTGATCTAATCATTTTGATGATAACAAATACATATTGGTGCTTATGTCTTACTATGCGTCAGGGAACTCAAAAAGGAATCGACGGGATCTAACTGGAGAAGACATCGATGGAACCAACGGCGTGTGAAAGAGAAGAGGATTTTGTGAGACTTGCGGATTTAAATTAAATCCTTCCAATGCCTGCATTTACTAAATCTGGAATTCGAGGTAAAACGCCGTAGAAACGGGATTTATGATTCTGTAGGACTTAAAGTTGTCACTTTTTCTGGATATAGCTTAAATCCTGCTCAAATCCTGTTCAAATCCTGCTACCAAACATCCCCTAAAGATTGTTATCTGTCAATTTAGCTCCGCCATCAAAATCAAACTGCGGAGTATATTAATTACAAGCTTAGGTGATGTGTGGCATCTTTGTTTGCTTGAGAGTGAAGGAGGGATTGTAGTGAAAACCTAAGCACTGTTTAGGTGTGGATGTATGCTACTGATGTTGAATCATAGAAAAATCTTTTACGTGCTCTTTATTTACTTTTGTTCTGTGTTGCACATGTATTTATGTTCGTTATTATTAAATGATGTGATTACATTCTACTCAACGCTCACCCACTCCCTGGTGGGGCTTGATTTTGAAAATCAAAATAATTTTCATTTTGCACAATTCACCACTCTTTTTTTGTTATGCCATAGACATCATTCTTCTCTTTCCATCATCCATTCTCTCACCTCTAGTCTCACCTCTAGTGAAGTCGTCCTATCATTGTTGAGTTACTTGTTGTGTTTGATATTAGAAATGATCTAGTAGTCAAAATTCAAAATTGGATGAATTTTGGGAAAAAAGCTTCATTTGTACTGACTTATGCTTCAAAAGAAGCACTTTTTGCTCTGTTGTGATCACATGAGCTGATTGTGGCACATTTCATGGGCTTTGTTTGAATATAGGTGATAGAGCTGAGACTAAAAACCAATAATTTATGGGTTGATGATGAATCTATAACAATTGATTTATTTCTAAAACTTTTTTTTTATTTCTTTTTGCTCAAATTCAAAGCACCCAAACACTAACATAGAGAGTTATTTGGGCTGATATGTAAAACTAATGGATTTGCTTTGATATGCTAGGGAATATTTTCGAACTAGAGACTAGCTTATATATTTAATAAACTAACATGCGAGCATTGCTGAGAATATTGAGAGAGCTATAGCTATAAAATCATCACTTAAGCCGGATGATTTTAGGAACAATCTTTGTTCGTTTACCGTAAAGTTATTGAAAGTATCTTATAACATATGGGATAGATATTGTTATTCTGCTTGATTTTATTCTGAAGGAATTGCATACATAATATCTAAAATATATCTATTTACAAAACTAATATCTATGTTATTTTCTTTTGAACTACGAAACCAGTGTGTTCGTGCATATCATGATCAAACTATAGGGAATTGAACAAAAGTGAAAAATAGGGGTTGCGTTTATTTTGAATTTTGATATTTTGGTGATAATTTGAAGATTAGAGATATGAGGTTGTGTGCTTTGTAAATATTGAAGTTTTGGTTGTCTCTATTTTTGATTGTATGATTGCCCACACAAAATGAAAAAAAGCATTATGGGTTCCATAAAGAAGTAAATATTTGGCTTTGTAAGAGAGTTGAAACTTTTTAACTTTGAAAGAATATGAATTTTTTAATTTTTTGATATGATAAGTATTATATGCATTGCTTTTGGATTTTTAATTCACATGTCAATATGATAACTTCATCTTCTAACAATATAGTCTATTTATTTTTTGAAAATCTTATTGTCTTATTATAGAAGTAGTGCAAGTAAAAGAATTGGCTTGATGTAAAAAAAAATCTTATAGTGCCTCTATATCATGGCATTGAGAAAATTCTTTGATTAATTTTGCACCAATGAAGGAGCCTTTATAAATAGAAGAGAAGGATGACTTCTTCTAACTCTTTTGCTTTGCTATGTAATCTTCTTTAATTTCATATGATGGGATGACAAAAAAATGAGATGCTAATACGAGTAATTATCCTCATGGGATCAATATACAAATCTTTTATTTTCAACGATAAAAGACAAGGAGATAGGATGGGTGGGGATAAGGTGTAATGCTGATGGTTATTGGAAGGAATATTATATTTTTTTTGGGGCATTTACATATATAGCACACAATGTTTATATATTTACATATTTAACATTTAAACTTTCATATTTATTTAAATAACACTCAAATCTTTATTACTACATCAAAAATAGCACGATATTTATTTTTTTAAAGTGAAATGTATCTTTTTATACATAAGAAAAGTGCTATTTTTGTAAATATGAAATTTTAGGTATTAGATATATAAATGCATAAGAATTGTGTACTATGTATGTAAATTTTCCTATTTTTTACCATTGAACAAAAATGTGATGGTTCTCCTTCTTGCATGCACATGCCACCACCAACAGGCAATTAAGGTTTATGTTGCTTTGGGGTATCTTTTATAGGTTAGGAAAGTTTTATCTAGACATATAGGTTGCATCAAAGTACTGGCTTACTCATTTGCATTTCATGAAAAGTACAAAAAGAAACTACCTTCAATAGCTAATGGATAATGGAATTATAAGTTTTATGCATGATATATTTATAATAATGTAAAGATCCAGTTATTTAAATTTTGGCAAATTATACCAAATTGATTTCAATCAAGCTTCCAATTTGTTCTCATCTGTGCCACAACATCCTCATATTCACATTATCTTATGTATAGTTTAGTTCATCCCTTTGCCTTCCATGTGGATGAAGGAAAGCTGTGTTCTTGATGCAGTGTTTTGTTCTATAGTGTTGCTCTCATTTCTGTAACTTTTTCATGGGATTATAGTAGCTTTGAACTTTCTGCTAGACACTTCTTGCAACTAATTTTATAGCTGCTTACTATTTTTGCGGCTCTATTTTTAACTTCCCATTTGTGTGATTATTTTTGTTTGTGTACAATTTTTTGTTAGGTGATTTTCTTATTTTTATGGCTATACTACAATTGGATAACTTCTCATATAGTTTAACATGCATCATACATCCATCAAAAAAATATTTCAACTTTTTATGTATACCTCTATCTTTCTTAACATAAGATAAATCTAATACTTCTATTTTTCTTACTCAGTCATCAAATGGCCGACGCTTTATGTGACTAGATCATCTAAGACGACTCTCTCTAATTTTATCTGTCATGGGCGCTATTCCAACATTTTCACGAATATATTCATTTTACATTTTATGTCTAAGAGTAAAGCCACTCATCCATCTGAGCATCCTCATCTCTACAACACTTAACTTAGTTTTATGCCTTTGTTTTATTGGTCAACATTCAACAACATAAATCATTGTAAGTCTTACCACCATTTTATAAAATTTTGCCTTAAGTCTAAGCAATATTTTTTTTATCCAATTCTTCCACTTCTACCATATATCCCCATCTATTTCACCATCATTTTGAACAATAGACCCGAGATATTTGAAACATTTACTTTTTTAAATGACTTGATTACCCAATGTTAGAACACCACCATTAGAACTACTACAACTAAAATTACACTCTATATATTTAATTTTAGATCTATTCAAATGAAAATCTTTAGACTCTATGGTTGACCTCCATAATTCAAGTTTCTCTTGGACTCCCTCTCTAGTCTTATCAACAAGTGTCATCCAAAAGCATACACAAGTACATCATCTAAAGCAAAAGATTTGGGCTTAAAGCTGATCCTTGATGTAATGAAATAAGAAAATACTTACTTTGTCCATGTTTGGACACAAAGTACTCAGAATAATATTAAACTTCTTTCTTTTCTAGAACTCTTCAAAGTACATCTCTTGGAACTTTATCATATACTTTCTCTAAATCAACAAATATCATTTGTAGATCCTCTTTACTTTCTTTATACTTGTAAATCAACAAAATCATATATATAAATCTCAACAAATGTATAGGATCCATGGTAGATCTACCTGACATGAAACTGAACTGGTTTTTAGAATTTTTTGTATCACATCGTAACCTATGCTCAATCGCTCTCTCTCATAATTTTAATGTATGACACATTAATTTAATCCCTCTATAATTTGCACACTCTTGTGCATCAACTTTATTCTTAAATATAAGAACCATTACACTCTTTCTTTACTAAGCTGACATCTTTTCAGTCTTTAAAATAACATTAAAAATATTAGTAAGTCAAAAAATTTCTTGATCTCCAAAGCATTTCCACACTTATATTGGAATATCATCAGGTCTTATTATTTTTTAACATTTTTTTTCTTTAAAGCCTCTTCAATTTCAAACATACTAATACAACGATAAAAATAATAATAATTATTATTAAATGTACTAAGATTACTAAAATCAATCATATTCTCAAGTCCTTTATTGAAAGGTTTATCAAAATATCTCATCCACCAATGTTTAATATCATTTTCTAAGAAAAATATTTTATGATTTCATTCTTAATGCATCTCATTTTAACTAGATCTTTACTTTTATCTATTTGCTTGACTAACTTATGGATATATCTTTCATCTTCTTTGGTATAAATTATTAAAAGCTAAATTTTTTGCATCACATATTACTTTTTTAGAATCTCTATGGGCTGGCCACTTTATATCTTTTTCAATTATCCGAGTTTTTATATCTAAATCAAATTTTATAATAATACTTTTTATTTCTTATATTTTCTTGCACATTCTGACTCTACAACTAGCTATTTTTATTAAAAGATGCTTTACCTTTTGATTCTCCAAGCACATGTGCAGCTTATATTATTCTACTTATTATTTTTTCCCACATATTGTTACCTTTCTCATAAACATCCAAAATTCTAAGATCTTGTAGCTTGCTCTTAAAAATATTCTTATTAGCGCTCTTTAAGTTTTCCCATTTAATTTTAGGGCAATGATTCAATTTATTTTTCATCTTAAAATCTAGAGTTAACAACCGATGTTGGATGCTTAAACTTTCACCTAGAATGACCTTATAATATTTACAATCTAAACGATCTATTTTTCTTATCAGAAAATATTCAATATATATTTTACTATATCCATTCTTATAAGTAATAATAAGTTCATCTCTTTTCTTAAATAAAATATTAATAACTATAAAATCATAAGTTAAAGCAAATCTAATATAGTCTTACCCTTTTCATTTGTCATTCTAAATTCATAGCCATCATGAATACTTTTAAAATATTCTACCACTCTATCAACATGTTCATTTAAATCTCCTTTAATAGTTACCTTTTCTTCAAGATGTATTCTTTGTATTAATCCATTTAAGTCATTAAAAAATTTTCTTTTGATTCTATATCAAAACTTACTTGAGAAGCATAAACACTTATAACATTAATAATCTTAGTATCAATAATAATATTTAAAGTTATAATTCTATCTCCAATCTTATTAATATTTATAATATTATCCTTCAAACTTTTATTTATAATCACACCTATACTATTTCTAGTTCAACTCCTACCTGAATATTGAAATTTAAAACTTAAACTATCAAACTCTTTCACCTTTTCCCCAATCCATTTAGTTTATTGAATACATAAGATATTTATTTTCTTATGGATCATAATATTTATAAACTCTATTAATTTACCTGTAATAGTACCTATATTTTAAGTTTTTAACTTAATACTAGTTTCATGGACTAACTTCTTTACCCGCATTCGTTCATAATATGAAAATCCTTGCTTATTTAACACTGCATCCGAGCGTCGATGCAACGTAGGGTGTTTGATTTGAACTTGTGCCTCTCCTATATAGTAAAAGGCACATAAAAACTCTGCCACATGAGCTGTGATGATTTTATCTCATATATATAGTTTTCTTATTTTGAGTTAAAACAGATTGAACATGATCGAACAAATGGTTGTTTGTGTTTAGCTCGTTTATAATTTGAGTTTAAAATATTTGTTAGTGTTCTGCTCGCTTACTTGACGAACAATTTGAATATAGGCTACTTAATGAGCCGAACATGAGCTGTTCGCGAATAATGAGCTTTTTTGATAAATCTAGTCGTGTTTAGCCTTACGTGATTTTGGGCTTGAAGTAATTGGCTTGAAGAGGGGCCATGGATTTTTCTATGACACGTTATTGATGAAAAAGATATTTGCTTAAATATTTCTTCAATATGTTATTTCGATATGCTCAGATTTTAAATTTGATAATAACAATATTTTATCTATTTAAAAATTGTTAGGATAATTGATCGTTTTGGATATCTTTGAGTCAAAATTAAGTCTTGATTTGAATATAAAATCACCTCTTTTGAGTGTTATAAATAAGCCAAGCTTAGGCTTGTGAAGAAGTGTGATATTCAGTTAGCATGAAAAGAGCTTCACCCAACTAGTGGTTTTAGATTTTCTAGCTAAGGAAGGAATTCAAAAAAGTAAAGCAAAGTGCTAATTCAAATTAAACGAGGGAGGAGTGAGAAAATGAGAAAAATCAAAGGAATTTTGTGACTATGATGATAGAGTATCATCTCGTTGAACCCTTTTGAGGTACTTTTGGTGCGAATAATTTTTCGTTTTTGTATAATGTTTTTATTACTGTTTTTAAGTTATTTCTCTTATTTTTCTTGAGAGAGTTGAGGCTTCTCCTTTCATTTGCGAGAGTGGGTATACTTGGTGTTAGGTAAGGTTTATTTTGTTCTAGGGAGAGTGGGTGTACTTGGTGGTGTCCTTGTATTATACGCCTTTTGTGGTTTCGATTTTCTCTCTTTTCTCATGGATGTATACATATGTGGCCATATAAATTTTGACATTTGTTGTGTCAGCTTGATCTCATATGATGTTTTATGATTCATTATATTTGCTTTTGGTAAATATTTCTGCATAAAAGCTAGATTCTTTTCTTAAGTGAAACAACTATAGCAATTCAAACTTGGAGGTCTCTAGTCTGAATTCACAAACAACCTCTTTACTAACCAGCAGTAAGGCTAGTTACAATAATGCCTATACTAATTCTAAAATTAGTACTAGCCTTGTAACTACAGTTCTTGATTGTTGATTAAAAGATTGATCTAGAAGCATAGGTGCTCAAACTCTTTAAGATTTTTGTTAAATTTTGAATATGTGAAGTAAATTTTTTAAGTAACTTTGTTTTGGTAATTAAATCAAGTATCGTGCAATGGAGGACTTTTGGAAAGAACAAACTTAAGCATGGAATAATTGTTGATAGGTGTTGTTCCTCCTAGATGAAGAGTTGGTTGGTATGAGAAATCTATCTTATAACTTGCCTAACCTAGATTTTTGCTTCTTAAATTTGTTATTAGTACATTTTCTTGAACAATAAATCTCCACTGAAGCTTTGATTTGAGCTGCTTTCAAGGGTCCCTTCATTTTTCCACCAATACTTACCTTTGGGTCCAAGATACTTGACAGAGTCTCATCTCCCTTGTTTGGTGTGGGAATTCTGTGTCTGTTTGGATAAAATCAAAGAAGAATCTTTCTGGTCTATAATTACTATTCTTCATAATTGATTACCTAACTGAACTTTGATTATCTTAATGATTTTGCTGTGGGATAATGTTATATCCATATTCGTCTAGATGGAACTATGCCTTCTTTCTTATTGCTTTTTTTTTTTTTTTTTCATTTTGAGTTCTTTTCTCCTCTCTTTTATTTTTTAATTTTGTTTTTCCAATCTGCCTCAACATTTCTAACTAATTCTTTTGACAAGTAACAAGAACAATGCTAAGAGAGTGATACAAATTTTGTTGTTATACTTTTACGGCATTCTTTGTTCCACTGTTCCGTTTCTTGCAATGAGCAGCAAGGATGGTAATGACCTTGATTAGAGATCAGCTTGAATGGATGATTTGCATAGGCTTTATTCTATGTTTCTTGTTTCAAACTGATACTAATAAGCATCATTCTTGGATACACTCTATATATAAGTATTTTTAACATCCTCAGTTGCATTCTTCAGGTTTTGCTGTTAGTAGAATTGCTCATTTATCCGGACATTTTCTTTCCTTTGCTACAAGGTGAATGGCCTTTTCTTTTGAGATCATCCTCTTTGTTTTTGTGAATGCATTGCTGACTTTATTTTTTTCTTTAAATTTGTGTATTGAACATCGTCTAAAATCCATGGCCCGCGAATCTCTATTTGCCATTGTACTAGGTCTAACAGTTTTTTTTTTTTTTTTTGGTTGCAGATTTCACTTCTTATTTGAATCTAGAAGTGCTAGCTTTTTTGGGACAGAAGGCGCATGAGCAGAAATTTTATCTAAATACTTCTGTCTAGCAGCCTATATGGACTCACCTGGTAGTTGTTGAAAATAATTAAATTATGACTTGCATTCTTATGTATACTCTTTTAAGTTACTACGGTGTTATCCCTTTTCTGTGGATTAATGGGGTCTTATTGTATATTTTTTCTTCTGATTTTGGGCATCATGGTTCCATTAATTTTATCTTGATTAGTTATGCTCGTTCACTGCCATTTGATATAAGTTGTTATTGTTTCTTTGTCATTGTTATCTGTATTATGATACTCTATTTATAGCTATAAACTGAAAAAAAATTCTCTTTTTATTATTTTCCCAGATGGCGCTTCAAGGGAAACCTCTGTTCTTGTTATTGTGCTGGAAACTAGTGAGGTTTACATTATTGTGAGTCTGTCAACAAGAAGTGATACTCAAGTAATTTACATCGATCCAACTACTGGTTCACTGAGTTACACTGGAAAGCTTGGGCATGACCTTTTTAACTCCGAAGAAGAAGCTTTAAACCACATTACGGATGGGTCGAGGTTTTTATGTAAGAATACCACTCATGCAAGGGCCTTGCTTGGCTACGTGGCACTCGGAAGCTTTGGGTTGCTTCTAGTAGCGACCAGGTTGATGCGTACAATTCCTCTACTTCCTGGTGGTGGGTGTGTTTACACAATTTCAGAAAGTAAATGGATAAAAATCCAGCTTCAAAACCCTCAATCACAAGGAAAAGCAGAGCTTAAAAATATCCAGGAATTAGCTGAACTTGACATTGATGGAAAGCATTATTTTTGTGAAACAAGGGATATTACTCGACCTTTTCCAAGTGCCATGACTTCCCAGAATCCTGATGATGAATTTGTTTGGAATACTTGGTTTTCCAAACCTTTCAGGGATATTGGCCTGCCAAAACATTGCATTATTCTTCTGCAGGTATGTATGCATGTGCACTATTACATTGGTTTGGAAATCATTCCTATTTAATTTTTTTTAAACTACAAATTGTCCTGACACTCGAACTTACAGCAATTAACTGTTAATGCGGTTTCCTTTTAAGAGTTGAACGAGCAATGACTTCTCTTGTTCAAATTGTTCATGATAAGATGCGCTCTTTTTGTGGTTCAATGTGTAAAGTGACTGTTGTAGTGATCGCCAGGTGTTTTGTTTTAGCAAACTATCCCTGGAAGATCGATTAGAAAGTAAAAACACCTGAATATTTGCATTTTTTGGCTGTGACATGGGTTTTCTTTTGGACCTGGCATTTCACATCACAGTAGTAGTCCTGGAACCCTATCCTTATGCACATCAGCATATTCTTTGCTTTGTTGTTTGGATCCTTGGGAGCATTAGCAATTTTTTTACCCTCAAAAGAGAAAGCAACAGAAGGTGCTATTAAGAAATGCTAAAAAACAAGGGATTTCAACTGTTGTGAATTCTATTCTGGATAGGGAAACTGGTTATTTTTATATGAAGAGTTAATTGTCAAACGTATAGTTGGATAATAGAGAATGAGAAGTAGGAATAGATATTGTATTAAAGCTTGTAAATCTCAGACATAGAGTTGCTTTCCGTTGTAGGCATTAGTTGGTTAAAATCAGATGAGCAGATGGAATCAACTTTGTTTGATTGTTGGAGTCCCAGTTTGGTTCTCATTTCTAGATTGATTGTATTTAATTTCGCTGGTTTCAGTATGGTTTCTATCTTTAGCAATCTTACTGACAAAGATTCAATTTGCAATCTAGATTATGGATTTTTGATTGCAGGTTAATTTAGTTGAATTTAGTTTTTATCAAAGGAAAAGCTAAATATGGATTCTAGATTTTGGATTACAGTTGTGTAATTTTGACTTTTAAGAAGCCAAAGAAATTGATTGAATTTCAAATTTTTTTTGTTTCCTTTTGGGAAGAAATTCCCTATGGGAAGGAAATCCATTTGGTCCAATTTGTCAGTTGGTAGAGCCAAATGCAGTATATGTGGTTCGTTTGGTGAACTGACTCTAGTAATTTTCATACCCCAAGTTAGCAATAGAGCTTCTGTAATGGCCATAGTTGGATGTGCCTTTTTCCTGGAAGTAAGGTCTTCTATTGTGTGCATGTCTGAATTGACGAGGCTGTGGCAAAGGTAAACATTGTTTTTGCAGCACATTCTTTTTGCAGCAAGCTTTCAATTTATTACAATCCCTTTGAATATTTTACCAAATTAGTTGTTTACTTGGGGCCGCATAAAACCTATACACCAATTTGTAAATCCTGTTCTTTAGGAGCTGTTTGTGATCAATTTTTTTAATTCTGTTTTTGTTTATATTTTGTTTCAAAATAAGACATGTTTGTGGTGAGTTGTTTTTAAAAACACATAAAACATCTAAAAGTTGTTTTAAGTATTTTAAAAAATTATGTTATTTATTTTTAAAAATAAAATATAAAAACACTTAAAACATCCTAAACAAATGTGTTTTTAAAAATAACATAAAAACAAAAAAACACAACAAAATTGATCCCGAACAATCCCTTAGTAAATCATGATTTCTATTGGGTTGTTCCTGTAGGTATGCCCATTTTCGTTTTAGGTGATTGTTCATCATCTTTTTTTCCTATTATATGCATTGATCATTTTTCTTAATGTTTGTTTACTTTTGCTTATAGATCAATAATTCATTATTGCTTTCTGTAAGCCATTTCTTTCATTGTTTTGTATTGCTGTTATCATGATTTCTTAACATTGATGAATGCTACTCAGGGATTTGCGGAATGCAGAAATTTTGGGGGATCTGGGCCAGGGGGCATTGTTGCACTCTTTGCTCGTCGTAGTAGGTTGCATCCTGGTACCCGGTATTTAGCTAGAGGGCTGAACGCATGTGCTAGCACAGGTGTTGCATCCTTTGTTTCTCATTGTTATTATTAATCTGAAAACTTGTATGGATATACCTACATTTCATGCAGGATAGTATCATTTAACATAAAATTTTGTTCTGATCATTAGCAAGTGGAATAGGTGCCCATTTAACGTTTTAATTTTTGGATAGTTTTTTTTTTGGATTTTTTTGCCTATAAACAAATTTGTTGCCTATTTGAATGCACAAGTGTAAAAGATGAATTCTACTTTTTTTTTTCAGTTAAAATTTTTTAGATAAATCTGATATTGTTCTGAGTTAATGAGTGCAACGTACTAGGAACAACACATTCTTCCGCTTCCATCAGCCTCATACCAACTTTTTTGGGTTTGGATTTAAAATTTTTATCATTTACTATGAGGAATTGAATTTATTGAATAACATTGGCTTAACTTCAGTATATTTTTTATGCCTAATCCCAGTCATTGGCCTCTTTTGAGGCTTAGTACATACAATGTATCTGGACTAAGGACAGACCACCATGTCAATTTGTGATTTGGCGTACTTCTCATAAATTATTTAATTGCAGCCCTTTTATCTAATAATTTGCTGTCTTGGCTCGTCACCATCTAGACTTATTGTTAGCTTACCGTCCTTGGTATTTGTTGGTATTTGTACTAATCGTAATCCTTTTTTTTTTTTCATCTGATGATTGAATTGATGCCACTTTCCCATCATATTTTTTCACTGTGCTTTCATCTGAAATATAAAAGTTTTCTTCAGTAGATCATTGTTTTCATAGCTCAGTTCTCACTTATTCTTCATCTTTTCGCTTTATCTGATGGTGTTTAGATAGAGTATTCTGCAATATGGCTGCATTTTCTTGGTGTCACTTCCAAACTCTTTATGGAGGGGGCCTGTGCTTGTTTAAAAGTTGAAATATTATTGGAACCTACAGGCTCATTAGTTTCTTGCATATTTTCATTTTTGAAAATGAAATCATTATATATTAAATGTATTTTAAGTGGGATTTTGTCAGGCCTCATGATGACCTTTCTTTTTTTGTAAATCGATGTGAGACATAACAAGAGGCAGGTACAATTTAGTTGATTGAATCTCTTTCTAACACCTGTTCTAGTATTCTACTCGCTAGAAATAGAGTGGGCAATAAACTCAATCACTTAATTGCACTCTAAACTACATAAAACATCGTATTATTATATACACATTTCAAGAAATTAAACCAATGAAAGCAATTCAAAATGCACCACTCCAATAATATGGATGGACTGTATAGGAATTGATTCATTTTTTGATTCCTCCATTGTCATTTTTTTTCAATCTTTTTTACATTCAAATCTATCAATACAAACTCTTTCAACTTTCCAACCCTAATAAAATTTTTCACAGGGCTTCTCAAATGCTTGCATTCCTCTATGTTCTATTCGTGATTCTAATGATATGTACAGTTTTTCTTAGGATCCTCGAGATGGCTTCCTGCTCTCATTGACATTGGTCTCTTGAAATAATTTGTGTTTTGAATGACCTCTACAAGTTTGGCCATTGAAACTCGCAAAGGAGTTATAGTGGGGGACGGGTGAATATGGACTTGCAACCTTTCTTGCCTTATATTATCTTTTTCTTTTTTGAAATGAGCTCACCTATCGAATGAATGAATTCACCTTCTATCATTTTGGTATGTGGAGTGAATTCTCCACTCCTTGGGGAAATGTTGAAATTTTCCCCTCATTAGATTCCTTTCTTTGTTTCTTGAAGTTTAGACTCGCAATTGTATTCTTCAGTGTTCATGTGACTGTTCGTGAGTTTGAACAACTTATTGAGTATCTTCGGTTTCTCTAGGCCAAGCACATAGTGGGATGATCCTTTTTTTTAAACCGTAAGTGCGGCCTATGCCACAATTGACTCCAAATCTCTTCTTCCATTTCCTTTTGTAAGATAGTGATAAAACTTCTCAATGTTTCTCCTCGTTCTTGCTTAATTCATAATAAAATCTACATTCTTCATTGGCTTTTGAGTACTAGTGAACTGTGTTACGAACATTCGTTTAAATTTAATGAATGAGGCGATCACCCCCAATTTCAGCTGAGTGAACCACTTGAGTGCCGTCTCCTTAAAAGTCATGAAAAATAATCTACATTTCAAAGCATCATTGATATTTAAGAGAGAAACAACTAACTCGAAGTATGTGACATGATCAACAAAATTAGCCTTCCCCTTGTATGTATCAAGGTTAGGAGTCTTGAACTTCTCTAGAGGCTTTGCCTCATTGATTTTTTTAGAGAAAGCATTCTTCAATTGACTTCCTTTTAACATCTCTCGTATCTTCTTAGTAAGAAGACTCTTCTTCATCACTAGGATAATAAGTTTCATTATCATTAATAGGAGTTGATTGTAATGCTTTTGTCATTGCTGGTCTTATTCTTATAACTGGATTTGAAGATCCAGTTGGCAAGAATTCTCTCCATCGCATTCAATATCATCTTGGCCATTCTCTCTTCAGTCTTAGTTAATTGTTTGATCGTCAGAAACTTTTAATTGTTATCTAAATTGATTGAATCTTTTTTGTTTTGATAAATTTCTCGATATGCCCATCTTCTAGTTTGTGACATGATCCATGCTCGCCGCATCTTTTAGGTGTTAGAATCATTGAGTTTGGGATCACACCACCTAGAGTCGAGACTATAGAAAGAAGTGACGTAGAGAAGAAAAAGAGTTGGGAAATTATGAGAGAGGGATTAATGGGAGGTCTTCTTATTACAATGATTGAATATTGAGGTGATTAACCCCTTTTTCAGTATTTCACTCTCTATTTATAGGTATTGGTCGATACAAAGTTTTTTAGTATTTACAATTTTGCTATTACATGAATAATAAAATAATAATACAATAATTGATATAGAGCTCGGATAAGAGACTCTTGTTTATCATTCTAGATGATATTTGTAATGCCAAGATGGTGAATTCTGAATTGATGAATTCCAATCTAATGGATATTGAGTTGATTATGATTGAATGACCCTTGACTCACCTTGATTTGTGTCCTTGAAAGTGTTAATCAATGCTCGCTTTGATGGTATTTGGCCATACACTATAAGCATGCGTTGAAGATTTTCTTGTTGGTATTTCATTGTTGAGTTTAAAAAAAAAATGTAATTATTGCACATTCCTTGGGATTACTATTATTTTGGTTTCTTTTCAAATGAATAATTGATGGAAGATACACTGGTTGTTTTTACTCTATTTGACATTATATTGGTCTTGTTAAGACCATCTAGTTTCTTGCATGTAGTTCAAGCTTGTTATCTAGGAGTGGTGCTCGACTAGTATATAGTATGTTCTTTATAGACCATACCGAATTGATCATAGAAGATTCACTTTCTCACTCACAGGCAATGAAGTGGAATGTGAGCAATTGGTGTGGTTCATGCAAAAAGCTGGAGAAAGCTTTCCATTCAGTTCTTATGTCTGGCGAAGAGGAACCATACCAATATGGTGGGGAGCAGACTTAAAATTTACTTCTGCAGAAGCTGAAATTTATGTTTCTGCCCAGGAACCTTACAGAGGAAGTGCACTCTATTATCAAAGATTAAGTAGAAGATATAAAGCCAGGCGTTCTGATCTTACTGCTGTCAGAGAAAAGAAAACTCCTTTGATACCAATAATTTGTGTTAACTTGCTTAGAAATCAAGAGGGAAAATCAGAAACCATTTTGGTGGAACATTTTAAGGAATCCATAAAATTTGTCAAATCAACAGGTAAGCTTCCTTATACTTGGATTCAACTGATAAACTATGATTGGCATGCCACTGTGAAATTAAAAGGTGAACAGCAGACTATTGATGGACTTTGGAGGCTTCTCAAAGCTCCCACAATATCCATTGGTTTTTCTGAAGGAATTTATTATCCTTCAAAGCAGAAACTCAAGGAATGTAGAGGACTTGTTGTCTCTAGTGGTGATTGTGATGGTGGATTCTGCCTAAATTCACTTCAAAATGGGGTAATCCGTTTCAATTGTGCGGATTCTTTGGATAGAACAAATGCAGCCAGCTTTTTTGGGTCTCTTCAAGTTTTTGTGGAACAATGTAGGAGGTTAGGTTTTTTCCTTGACAGAGATACACTTTCTGGCTTTACATCCGTAAATAGATTTGGAGAGTATAGCAGATATGGGATAGGTTCTTTACCTCCTGGGTGGGAGGAGCGTACGGATGCTGTAACAGGGAAGCCTTTCTATATTGATCATAACACACGTACAACTACATGGGAACATCCTTTTCAGGACAAGCCTTGGAAAAGATTTGACATGTCATTTGACCAATTCAGGAGCTCAACGTTGCTAACTCCTATAAATCAATTAGCAGATCTATTCCTACTAGCAGGTGATATACATGCAACGCTCTATACAGGTTCAAAAGCTATGCATAGTCAAATCCTCAATATATTTAATGAGGATGGTGGAAAATTTAGCAAGTTTTCTGCAGCACAGAATGTTAAGATCACTCTGCAAAGAAGATACCAGAATGTTCTTGTAGATAGTTCTAGACAAAAGCAATTGGAGATGTTCCTTGGAATAAGGCTTTTCAAGCATCTCCCTTCAGTTCCAGTTCATCCTCTGAAAGTAGGTAGAACTATTGACTTGTTTAAGTGATATTATTGAAATATAAATGCATATTGTATTTTTTTTTTTTTTTGTTTTGATACTGGTGTGAATAAATTTTTTTTTTTTGGTTTAAAAAGCTTAAATTGGCTCGCGCAACATAGGCTACCTAGATGAAAACAAATGGTTTGCTGAGCATTTGTGTAGAGGAAAAAAAACAATATGAATAGACTCTGGTAAATATGTTCTAAAAAAATGCTTTAAGAAAACCTGGTTGATGTGAAAACAACTTTCTTGCTTTGTCATTCAAGTAATATTCTACTCGTTCATTAGATTCTTTGTTCTTCTTCAATAAGTTTTATGTTTTCAATTTTTTTTTTTTTTTTTTTTGACATGATGTTGTTTGAGAAATTGACTCAAATGTTACCTCTAAAATCAGCTTTATTTTTAGGTCATATGAGCTTGGTTTGAAATCAAAGGACTGACTATTGTGCTAGGCTTGGATTTCATGGAACTTGGGTTATCTTTTGATTGGATGAAATTGAGCTAGGTCAAGATAGAATTGAAATATGCATGCATGCATATGAATGCATATATAAATGTATCCATTTATGTATTTGTGGTTGTTTGTCCCTCTATTCATAGGGGTATGGATGCCATGTATATATGTAGGACTACGTTGCCTTTAATATAAAAAATTGATTGAAAATGAATTGATTTTTACCTCATACCAAACTTGAATCAAAATTAATGACTTGTTTTAATCAAAATCAGATGGAGCTAACCTCCAGCTAAGCCAGATCTTGGCTTAAGAATGAATTTTAGCAAATCTTGAGGTGAGATAGACTGACTCAAAATCAATATGTTGGCAACCCCAATTTACCATGTATTTCTCTTTTTTACTCATGCTTCATTGTTATTTTTCATTGATTTACTTGTGTTGAACAACTATCTACTTGCATAATTGGTAGGAGTGAATATATGAACTTTTTTGTTGTTTGCAATTTCTCCTTCTATATTCTAGTTGTTGATCTTTTTCAATATTTGTAAATGTTTTAATTCTAAGTTATAAAATAAAGAGAAGTTGGGTAGGTTAAGTCACCCACCTAATTGAACAACTCAGCAGGAGCGTGCGGATTCTTCTGTTGTTTTTGTTGTCTTGGTAGTGTTTCGTTTGGCTCCTGCTATGTCTAATTGATCGTCAGTTACATAGTTTTGCAAAAGTTGATTTTAGTGGATCATGAATTAATTTATTTGAATTTGATGTTTTGATTCATTTATTATGATGCAACGAACACTTGTATTTTTTAAGAAGCATGACGGACTCTGTTTTTATCAATATACCATTTTAGTACTTCAATTACGTATTTTGAGTTTATGATTTTATCACGTGGCAAAAATATGCATGAAGTTTTCACTATTTTCATTACTTTGGACCTCTTTATTTTCTCTTGAGTATTTATGCCAATAGGACTATATAAATTGTTTCAGTGCTGCAAGCAGAAACTTTAAACTGAAGTTTCAGTTTGATGTAGCTTGGTTACAATCTTCTTTTTGACTAGATAACATATGTTGTTGACACATGAGATTATGTTGTGAACTATCATCTCAAATTTGACTCCATCTATTGAATCCATATTTGTATCATGTTGGGATTTGTTCGCATCAAATGCCTTATTCATGTACTTTGAAATATTTGAGTAACCATATTTTTATGTTGCAGAATTGAAATATTAGAGAACATATGGGGAGATGTTTGGTAAAGAGAAATGACAATTGTGATGATTGGACATTGTAATTTGGAGAGTGCATGAAAGTAAAAAAGATGAGATATTGGTTTGTGTGCAGATGACGAGGACTCTGGTGTTTTCTAAGGAATGGGGAAAGAGTGGAGAAAGGAGAAGAAGCGGGGATGATGATATTATAAAAGGATGGAGGTGGTATTTGAGGTTGGGCATTGACGCAATGTTGATTGAGACTGTCTAGTGAGATACCTCTTAAGTTAAATATACTAACTTAGTTGCTGTGGGTCAGAACGGGTTGCTCCATGGCCGAGGAAAAGGGCGAGCATTGTCACTAGTGTCTGTTTCTTGGTATTTGAGGGTGGACATTTAGGAAACTCGTTAGTCAAGGATGCATGGCACTGCACATGCGGACAACAACAAGTTGCTCTGTGGTTGAGGACAAAGCTGAGTACTTTTGTGGTGACAATTGAGTGGTTGCTAGGTGAAGTTAGTGAAAAAGTAGGAGGGTTTACCTGGCGACTAAATCCTTTAACTGCTGCTTTTCCGTGGATATCGTGTCACTTTGTTTGGTGCAGAGCTTACACTCATCTAATGGTGTCCGCTTTTGTTAGGTGCTTGGAAGAGCCACCCTAAAGGTGCGATATTGCAGGGAAGTGACTTTTCCACCCAGCTGCCAATAATTGAGCTTCTTCCAAGAATGTTCTAGGGCATAAAATATACTTTGATGCAGCTGTGACATTCTAGGGCGTGACTGCCATGCTGCAGCTGCTGCCCAAATTAGCTCTGAAGGTTTGTAAGGATGGCAAGGGAAGGCAATGGCACTCTTGGAGTTGTGATCCACTAGTTCAAATTCCAAAGTGGAGTTGACTTGGTGTATTTAGATGCACGTGAAGTTACTAGTATTTGCGGTTTGTAGATTTATATGCTAAGGCTGTATTTGGATGATGGGAAGGAATTAAAAAATTGAATAGTTTAGTCAATGGTTGCAGATTCAAAACTAACCCACAAATTATTTTGTTCTCATTTCATTTTCTTTACTTTCCATCAATCCAAACAAAGCCCAAGTGTCTGGCTTCGGTGAACTTTTCAGGGGCTTAGATAAGTATGTTCATGATTGGGCTTGTCAAATAAGATCAGAAAGGCCCAACTTGAACTAGTTGTATTAGTTGTAATGCCTGTTTTCCCCAGGATTGCTGTACTTTTTTTTTATGCATGTGCACTGTCATTAGTAGGTGAGATATTCTCATTAGAAGAAAAGGTGCTGCTGGAGCATGAAACTTTTCAATTTGTATATTTATCTGAATGTGTTAGCACATTCTTTTGATTTCTGAATATGCACGCCGTCTTATTTTCATCCCAAATTTATTCATCTTTTATTTCTTTTAGGTTCTCTCGCGGCCCTCTGGATGCTTCTTAAAACCTATCCCTAGCATGAAACCAATTGAAAGTGGCAGTTCATCTCTTCTTAGTTTTAGGAAGAAGGAATTGATTTGGGTAATGTCTTCTTGTGGTTGTTCTTACTCTCTATGCATCCAATTTTGGCCATTTCTTGACATATTTTTATATTTTTCTCTTATCTGATTTTATGGATTTGTTGTACAGGTTTGTTCTCCAGCTGCTGATGTTGTTGAACTTTTTATCTACCTTGCAGAACCTTGCCATGTCTGTCAGCTTCTTTTGACTGTTTCGCATGGTGCAGATGATTCATCGTATCCTGCAACGGTAGATGTTAGAACAGGATGTAATCTAGATGGGCTTAAGCTTGTGCTTGAGGTATATCATTTCTATTCGCTTTCGTAAGATTATGATACATTTTTCTAGCTTTGCATTATACATATCACTATTACCTTGTAAGGCAGCTCCAAAAAAAAAGTAAAGAAAAAAATCTACTTTATTCTGATTTATATTTTGAAAAGGATTCTCTTATAAATTAAACTTTGCTAGGTAAAGTTACTCTGGGAACTTGCCCAAAATTACAAAATTGAACTTTGTCAATCTTATATATTAGCAGTTATATTCAAGTTATGGATATTCAAATTTGCTCCGGTAATTTTTCCGGAGATTTATTTCAGTCTATGTGGTTGGGTTTGGGAAGAATCCTGAAATGTTGGGACTTGCTATGGTTGGCTGGATTTTATTTCTGTGCATGTGTTTTTATCTGTGGTCTTTATGGTGGGGTTTTTAACTGCAAGGTAGGGTTGCCTTCTTTAGTATTATTGCAGTCGCATCTGCAGTCTCCACCAATACTATCAAACTTGATACGTATTAAAAAAAAAAAGAGAGGGACGGTGGGAAGAATGGAAGAGAGAATGTGATAGGAGTGAGAAGATAGATTAAGGTCCTTTTGTAATTTGTGCTGGAGAAGTGTGAAGGCAGACCATGCTGCAGTGAGCATGCAGTTTGTGGCTTGTGGCATTCAGTATTTTTTTTTATTTTTTTATTGTACGCTTTATCACACTGGAGGTTTTTTGTGGAGCTAGAAATCTGATGTATCCTGACTTCATCGCTTGTGGATCTTAAAATTCTGCACACCACCCTGCACAATGTAGAACTTTTTGATTGCTAATCCTGTTGTGGTCTGTTGTATCTGTGTATATGAGAAAAAAAATAGAAGCATTAGAAGAAAGGTGTTAGTGATCCAATACAAAATGAAAATGATAGCTTAAATTGTCTAGCATGATGCCTATGATATTGGAAATTGGGAGGTTGAGACGTGATTCACCTTTGTTAACACCAAAAATGAAACGGAAAAATTCAAACTCCTTGCTAAAAGTTGCTGGTAATTGACAGGACTTTGAATTTGGATGTACTCTTAAACTCTCAGTGATTGAAATTTTTGTTCTTTGTCTACTTACAACATAAACTTTCACGACTTATATTATTTTAGTTGTTGATAAGTTTTTATTCTTCATAGTAAATTTTGAATGATAATAGATGGCTAGTATGTCAGGGTTACCTAACTTGTAGTGTAGTTTATAAGAAGTTCAAGATCCATAGGAAGATGGCTTCTCAAAAGTACTTTCATATTCCCAATATAAGAACCAAAAAACATTGCTTTCAGTATGACTAACTTTGGTTGGTAAAGATGTCAATTCAGGGTGGGGCTTCTGGAATTGCAAATTTAAATTGAATGAAGAATTGGTTGCATTAAATTTAGCAAAGATGTTGAGGTCAAGTTTTAGTGGTTTTTCATGCTTACTGTTAATTATATGCATATACAAATATTTGAGATGATTGCATTAACCTATTTTTCGAAGGACCAAGCACAATTAGTGTCCTGTGTGATGATGGATTTTTTTAAACAAAGAAATTTTATTATCAATATTAAAATGTTATATGAGAAACAATAATGAAGCAACTGCCAGCATAAAAAGAAAAGAACAAAGTACATTCAATCTTGATAACTTTATAACTAAGAGATTAATATCTATTTAAGAGGGGAGAATTTGAACCACATTAAGACGCCTATTGAATCCAAGATGTCATATACATTATAATAGTTATTGCATCTATGAGAAAGTACTATCTAAAACCTTTTATCCATAAACCAGGTAAATTTTTGCTAGAATCTTGAGGTTGAATTGAGCTATAGTCATTAACAACCTCCACATTTGAATATCTATGAGTAGCATTGAAAAATATAATGATAACATCACAAGGAGAGAAGATTCTAGGAATAACTATTAGAATATCTATAGACTGACATAGTTTGCTTAGATGTGGCTCATAAAGTATTAGTAGGCCCAACAGAATGTTAATTTTGATACTTGCTCCATTATTCAATTTGATCAAATATGACAAAAACGGTAAGTATTAGATGGACTAGTATTAAACTAAAATATGACTTGATAACTTGAAAGCTCATCTATGAGTACTGATGAACCTTTCCCTTCACACATGAGCTTCTACAATCCTGGACATAATTGAATGGGGGGTGGGTGAAAATGTACTAAGCAACTCTTTTATTTATAGGAGAAAAAATGATTTTGGACGGGCCCATCACACTAAAATTCAATCTTATAAAGAGAAAAATTAGAACACTTGAAAAATGCAACGGATTTCAAATTGTGAAAATCACAACCGAAATTATAACTGCTAGTGGACATGATGTGCATATCAAAGCTCTAAATAAAATGTTTGTGTGCATTTTAATGGCAAAACTCTCATGTAGGTGATCAAATTCAAATGATTTTAATTTTTTTTCAAACTTGTAAATTGTATAGGTACCTCACAAAGTGAATTGCAATCTAACTATCGTGCAATTGCATCACAAGGCAATCTTCTACATAAACGTAAGGCTTCAAAAGTTGTAGAAGTGTTTTGAGAAGCATGCTTATCCTCAAGGAATGTGTCAACCATGAAGTATATGTAGCCTTGCAAACACACTGACAATGCACAATTTCTTCAAGCGGGCAAAGTTGACACGGTTCAAATGACAACTTAAAAATTCAAATACCTGATGATGACTGTGCTAATATAAAGTCTTAGCCATAGATCATCTTATTCTTCAAAATATCCTCAAATTCTAACACAGGTTGTTTTGTGCTCAAGATAAAAATATAAAAAATCATGAGAAATTATAAAACTAAAAAAATTTAAGTAAAATCTATCATTTCAAGTTAAGATTAATAATCCAAAACATAAAGACGTTAAGTGTCTCCATATATTGTTTGCAGCCTGGTAGCTTGATTATTGGATAGGACTATATTTTAGATCAAAATAAAAGATCTAAATCATATGCTGTTTTTGTTTTACCTATCTTTGATTGTTTTAATCTGCTGATCTTTTTTTTTTTGTTAATTCATTGATTAACATGCTGATTCACGCCACCTTATGTTTGATATCAAAGTTGACCTATCACAAGTTTTCCCTTTGATCATGCAGGGTGCATGCATACCTCAATGTTCGAGTGGGACAAATCTGTTGATTCCCTTGACTGGTAGAATTGATCCGGAAGATTTAGCTGTCACTGGAAATAGCGCACGCTTACATGCTCAAGAAAATTCCTACCTTCCTATGTTGTATGACTTTGAAGAGTTGGATGGTGAATTGGACTTTCTTACTCGAATTGTTGCACTCACATTTTATCCTGCTCTTCCTGGAAGAACTCCGTTAACTCTTGGTGAGGTATCAAGTTATTAGCAAGTGCACAACATTTCCATTTTTCAAAGTTTTCACTCTTATTATTTTTTAGTTTCTTTTGGTCTCACTAAGTGTCTGTTTGGTTGCATTTTTATTTATTTATTTAGGTAATTACATTTTATTACTAATCGGTTAAAATACTATATGAACAAATAGTTACAAAGAAATGTTTATAAAATGCGAAGATATTAAATACATTGGATCAAGATAATTTGAAGTTGAGAAAGTAATATGAATCTAATATGAGAGTACTTCTAAGGGGTTGGGTGTTACTCTTCATTTTGACCCCCTCTCAGTCAAATATGAGATGGACAATATAGTCCGACATATTCTTCGTTAATTCTCATCATGATTTTTATTAATCAGAATTAAGTAAAAATTAATTTGTTTAGATTTCTCTAATTGATTCATTATAATCATTAATATGGTATTGTTCATAATTTATATTATTTAAATGGACTTCAAAACTTATGATAAAGTTCATAGATAATTAATACTTATCAAAAGTCTTTAATTTAAATCATGCACATCTTTCTTCTATGATACATTCAAACCCCTAAGATGAAGATCAAAAAATTAAGTCACTTGCTTATAGCCCGATTTGCTCCTTTCCCTTCTCTAAAATAATCATCATCGTAATATTTAATGAGCTAAACAAACAATTCTCATATAAAGTTCAAATTAAAAAAATATATATATATAATATGCCATGAAGATTATTTTAAGCTAATATGAATATTTATAACATAAGTATAACTAATTTAGTGTAGAATACTAAAATTAAAACATGCTTCATCAATTAAATAAGTAAAAGATTTAATCATAAAAAATAATCATTATTATTTGTAAGAAATTACATCAGATTTTACTTTAATTTTTCTTTCTTACTCCGCTTTTTTCTTCCCTTTGATTTTTTTCTTTAATTTTTTTTCTTTCCTTTTTTTTTCTTTGTTTTGGTTTTCAGTTGCTACTGATGGAAGTGTCGAATTTTATATATTTTTTTAATCATTTTCAGGATATGTGAAAATTATGGTATACAATTTTAAGTCAATTTTAATCTCACATTTTAATGTTTTTGGGTATTACATGTGGTCGGTGTGGGGAAGCTGATGGAGCATCTTGTAGTAAGTTGGTAGGATCAATTTCTTTATTAATATCTATCTCGTATAAATCTTGCATTTTCGTACCATGATTAATAGAGCTATCCTAAACAATTGCCCCCCCCCCCCCCCAAGATGAGGATTTTCTAAATCCTAGGTGAACTTTGAAGTAATTAACATAATTATGACTATAAATTTTGCAGGACTGATAATAATTGGGCAAATCATTAGGTATCACTTTTTGCTAATAACAATGTAAAGAAGTGTCAATGCAAATCTCTCTGGCCAAAAGGCCAAAAATGTCTATTTCAACTGGAGTATGGCAGCATTAACATCCATTTGTATTGATTTTCCAAGAATTGATCTTAGCGAGTATGGTAAAGATTGATTGATAAAGTGAATATGAAGAGAAGGGAAAACAATCTATATGCATTAATAGATCATTCACATAAGTGCTGAAATAAAAGTATTGAATAATCTGCTTTTAAAGATAGTTTGATAAGCATATTGGGATAATCAATTAGTCTTATTAGACATAAGTCATACATGAAAGTATGGATGGTATCCAATGTTATACCTTAGATGTATGAATAATCAATCAGTATGGGAAAATGGTGCTACAATATCAGAAATCGTATCCTCATAAAAATGAGAACGGGTTTATCATAGAAGGTGGATGGCTTCTGTCTAGCACTATATGAGCCATGTTAAAAAAAAATAAAAATAAAAACTAATATGTGGATCTGTCTATAAAGAATCCCTCCTCTTAATAACATTAGTGAAGAGATTGTGTTAGTATATCTTGATGATGGAGCCTCTGCATCTTGATTAAGTTGAAATGTAGGAGCTGGCCTACCTACATTTGCGTTGCAATCAAAAGATGAGTGACAGAGATGTGCTGGAAAAAATGAAACAGGTGTTGGAACTTCAATTCTGCACCCAAAAGCCCCCATAAAGGGGGTGGAGAACAGGCTCCAGGAAGTGAAATAGAAGTTGGGCTCCACATAGGTGGAGACCAGTCCACTATTGAAGATATTATTGACATAAGAGATGGAATATCATCTGAGACAAAATTCGGAAAGCATGGGCTACAAGAGAACCCATGGATGTGACACGCAAGCATGGCATGTTGCATGCAGCGATGAGTGGGTGCAACAAGAGGGAAGATGCCAACTTGATAGGAAAAACTAAGAGATTTGACTCACCAGAGAATTACAAAAGCTGAACGCTTTGCTGCACTTGCCTGAAAACTGCTGTTGACACCATTAGGTAGAATGGCGTTTCAAGGGCCTGTTTTGATCTGTATCGATTCATGGATGCTAGAAACTGTCATTGGGAAAGAACTCTACGAGTTTCCCATTGATAGGTGCTTGGAATCTATCGACCATGCTATTTGAACTCCAGAAACGAAACCAAAGTTCTTAGGAGAGAAAACTAATGCTGGTAAGGAAATGATTCTTCGTTGCTCTGTTCGGCCCTGAAAATTTTTATTTATATATTGTCCAATGTATTACAATTGCTTGGTTTGTTGTAATCGAATTGTAGTTACATTCTAGTTGCTGAAATGGACGTGTACAGTTGTTTCCAGCCACTTTATTCTGAGTGAAAATCTGCCATCTACTTTGGAGTTCTAGACCTTGATTCCTGATCTTTTGGTGAACTAAGCAAGTTCACAATAATTTGGATCCAAGTTGGACAGTGACTACTAGATAAATTGGGGGAGAATGTTGTTCTATGTTTTATATTTTTCATTTTATTAGCAAGGGATAGTGAAGAAACTTAAAGAGATTTAATTTTAGAATCTCAAAAAGTAAAAAAAATCCAACTCCATGTGATCTTGCATTTGTACTACATAAGAAATAAACCTATGGACGAATCTATGTACATACTTATCTTTATTTACATATTTTATGATTTTATTTTTCATGGATGCATCTCGAATGTATATTAATTTTTATGCGTGTGTGCTGCACATATATGATAAGATAAAGAAAATGATATTAAGAATTCATCTTTCATTACAAAAGTTGGTACATAGGTAGATTTCATATTACAACTTTGTATGAAAATTAGGCAATCATTAAAATTTATAATTTTAGTAAAGGAGAAGCATAAAATTAAGTTACATGTCTCAAAAATGAGGTTGCTTAGGTCGATGATTGGCTTTACACTCAGAGACAATATCCGAAAGAAATATATCTATGAAAAGTTGAAGTAGCTCTAGTGATAGATAAGATTAGAGAGAGTCATCTTAAATGGTTTGGTCACATAAAATGTCAACCATCCGATGAACTAATTAGGAGAATAAATTTATTATATTCGGCCTATGTTAAGAAAGGTAGAAGTGGACCTAAAAAGATTTGGTTAGTAAGTATATTAATTAATTAAACATATTATATACCCTTAATTACACATCAATAATACAAGAATTATGACACTTATCATGATAGTATCCATTGGAATTTAATGTAGAAAACATGTATTCACCTTGAGGATGTGAATGTTGGAATTTAATGTTGAAAATATGCTTTTGCACTTTGAGAATGAGGATTTCTCTATTGCTTCTTCCATAGTTCTAGAGACTTCAGTGTTTTGATTGTTTTGAAAATGTAACGCTGTTACCATGATTCAAAAGACTTCGAATTAAATGACTTGAATCTCTAATTTTGGTTGCATTAGTTATTCATATGTTTCCTTATTTTAATTATTTTAACTTTTTCACTATTCTTATTAAGAAAATAACATCTATTAAACAATTCCTGCGCTTTCTATGTTGTACACTGTTAAAATTTTTCATCATTTTGGTTTATAATCTCTAGCCTTTTCCCGTCTGGAAAACTAACCATCTATAAGATAATTATCATGTTCTTAAAATTTTGTGATGCTAATTTTGGCATTGTTTTGTTTTTCTTTTTGTTTCTCTTAAATGTTAGTTGGCTTTGTTCTATGCATCTCACGAAAAGTTCTTACTGCAAACTAACTATGTATGTCTGCTGGATAACTATTTCTTTGCTCAAATTCTTTTTACCCTAAGCATTAGTCATTTTGCAGATAGAAGTTCTGGGTGTTGCCCTTCCTTGGAGGGACATATTTAGTAAGAGCGGAGTTGGTGCTAAATTTATCAAGATTGCAGGATCAACAGAATACAACTCTTTCATAATTAGTCAACATGAAGCCTTTTCAAATCCATTTTATGACTCACTTCCAAAAAATAAAATTGCTGTTTCTTCGTCGAATGGAGGTTTATCAAAATTATCTCAACTAAATATTGGTAGCCATGCGGTAGACCTTCTCACAGGTGATCCAATACTACCTCATTCGATATCTCTACCAGAGTTTTCAAGTACAGTAGAACAAACAACGCCACAGAGTGGAAACCGTTTTGATTTCTTCCACAATCCCACTCCTGGTCAACATTCTACTGCTGATACACCTACAGAATCGCCAGACAGATATGACAATAGCCATGGAGACACAACGGGCTATATTAATATCTTCAAGTCATTTGCTTCCAGTAAGGTATTGCCACCTTTCTCGCATGTTCTTGGAAATGATTTATTGTTTATTTTGAATTATTTATCTGATTTTTGTAAAAAATTATGAAAAGTGCATCCCCTATGTAATGCAGAGTGTGGGGAGGTTTTGATGAAAGCAGCCTTACCTCGTATTAAGGAGATGCATGAATGGTTGTTTATCATATTCAAGCTTATGACTATTAGGTCATAATTGAGCTAACCTAACCTTTGCTTTGACCTCGCTTTCTATATATATGAAAACTTGTTATGCTTTAATTATATTATCACTTGCGTTTACATGGTAAATATGATATTGATGTGCTATTTGGTTATGCTTTCATATTTCTAGGTGTGTAAAAATTGTTGAACTTTAATTTATGTGATGCTTGTATAAATATATGCCAACATTATATTGATCATCATTCTCATCATTAGTTTTATCTCAACTACTTTAGGTTGACTTTATGAACTTTGATTTTCATTCATGCGCATGTAATATTGTTTGAGATATTGAACCTTTTTTTTTTTATAAATCACATTGAACTACTTTTATCCATGTTTTCTTAGGTTACTTCATAATTCTTTAACATTAATATCATTTATTCATCAATAGGCGTATTTTTTATCCTTCATTATACAATTTCAAATCATTAAGTCTATTTACAATTGTTTTTTTATTCAATAAAAGTTTTTCAAAATGATTTTATTTATCTTATTGTGAATATGACATTGATGTGTTGTCTTATTTGGTTATGCTTCTTATATGCACTATAGCTATAATCCTAAAACATCATAATTTTCTTTTTGATAGTATTAGTTTAGATTGTTTATGTGATATGATATATTTCATCCTAAAACATCTTTCAGCTTGCCTTTGATTCCAAACTTCTATATGGTGTTGGATATAATTATCAACACTACCCATTCAATGGATGGATTTGGACAAGATTTTAGTGATAAAATTCAATATATTGGCAACTTGACATGTAAAGATTAAAATAGATAATTTAAGATATGTAATGTGCAACTTTTTATTCAATAAATTTTCAAATTTATTGTTGGATGTGAGATAAATTTGACTACATAATTTTGAAAGAGTCTTCTTCTTATACTGAAAAGACAGAGATCTTTTACACTTTAATAACTTCTTTCTTAGATCTTTTGCTTCTAAATAGTTTGTTACTGGTATCATAAGAGTTTTTAATTTTGGCCAATTTTATAGCCGGGATTTTGATTAGGGTGTAAAAATTCTAACTTTGTTGATTTTTATGGTTCAAATTTTGTTGCATTATCTTTTTATTTCAATGTTCAATATTTTTATATTTTTACTAAAGAAGGCTGATTTTAATAATTAATGGTCATTATTCTACAATTTCTTATTTATTTTGCATGATCTGCATTTATTGCATCTTTCTAGGAATATGATTGAGTGTATTTTACTTCATAAGTTTTTCTCACTCCATATATTTGTTTATACACCTATATATATATATGAATTTATTTATTATTGTCGAAGTTGTCTGTGACTTGTGTTATGCTGTTATTACCATGATTGGTGTTGTATTTGTGACTTACAATGCTCTTGATTAGTGTTATTTTGTGAATTTGGAGGCTTGTTTCTCTTGTTGTAATTTTTTTTTTAATTTTAGAAAAAAAAGGGTTTATGAATTGGAAAAATGATATAGCATGCATTTAAAAGATAAATCCATTGATATTAAGGTTAAATGCATATAGATTTTTCGCTCTTTGCTTGAGTATTGGTTGGATGTGATTCTTTCTAGCATGGTGCAATGGAGAACCCAAATTTTTGTAAAGTGTAACCATTTTGAGGCATATAAGTACAAAAAAATCTAATATCAAATCTGAGATAGAGAATACTAGATTAAATAACTGAGCAAATGATCATCACAACCTAAAAACTATAATATTGTCAATAACAGTCCTCCATTAAAGTCTTGTATGAAGTTATAAAATACTAAAAGAGACTCCTTCACGATCGTGAGTCGAGAGACGCCGAGACGGAGAGCCGAGATTCGAGATGGGACCACCGAGTACCAACTGTGAGAAATTAGGACTTTTCTTTCGGCTTTATGCGATGATTAAATTAATCAGGGCCATCCATATAATCAAATGGTTTGCCTAGCCTCTGCATTTCCACAATTCCGCGCTCCACACCTAGACGGGCCTGCCCCAACACTGTACTCGTAGAACAGCCAAAACTTCGCACTAATACAGATTTTTTCATGTCATTTCGGGTCAACATGAACCCGACTCAAAAATTTATAGGTGTCAACTATTGGGACATGAACATGACCCGAAAATTATTTGAGTTGATCCTAACCCAGATTTTTCGAGTCAGGTTCGAGTTGAGTTGTCATGTCGAGTCATTTTTTGACACCCCTAGATGAGTTTTTAATAGGGACTTTTAGAAAATCTATACTCTTAGCATGTAGGTTGGATTATATTAATTAATGTCAGGGGGGCTATTGTTATAAAGTGTGGATACAACCCTCCTTATCAACAGCTTTAGCTAATGGGCTGGATGACGACACTCATGTTATGATAGGAATCAAACTTATATAAATGTAAATGACGTTTCTAACAAAATAATTTGATTTGAAATTGAATATAACTTTATGAATTGAATTACTCACATGTATAATCATTCATGCTATTTACTGTTTATGTTTCATATAGCATTACAGACTGCTATTTAGTTCTTGCATTTGTTAGCATACCTTTACAAGCTCAATTTTACATGCATATTTTTTTTTTGTCGTGTATTGAATTTATTTTAGTAGTACTCGTCTCATTGGGGTATTAGTTTATGATATTAACAATTGACTTTGAGGTAAGAACAAGGAGGAGGTTAGTAGCTGATAAGCATTTTGAATTATGCAGCTTTTGGTATACAGTTTTGAGAGAGTGTAAAGACTTTTTGGGTGCACATTATTTATGTTTCGATCTTTTTAGATACTTTGTATTTATATTAGAATCTGATTTTACTTACTTTTCATTATGTGATTTAAATATGAAATGATTCTTAGAAGAATTTGAAATGAAATAATTTGTTCGTGATGACTTGGTGAGATTCAGGCTTCATTTGGCTAAGCTTTTTTAGTGCGTTTTGATTTTAAAATTGTGAAAATCAATATTTATTTGTTGTTTGAATAAGATGCTTTATTAACCTGCGTTTTAGTGAAAACTCCGTTTTATCCCGATTTCAGAAAGCGAAAGGAGAACTCCTTTTGCTGTGCTCTTCGTTGTTTCAGAAAAGGAAATGTCATAATTGCCCCCCTGCCCCCTCTACTCTACTGCATATTTTATTTTTTCTCTGAAAATGAGATGGGGGCTTTTGGTCATTTCATATTTTAAATTAAATTCGGATCAATTTAAATTGTAAAAAATAATTTTTATTCAAATAGTGAATCTAAACTTTTCAGCCAAGATATACAGAATGATAGCTTTTTCGTAAACACTTTTAAACCAGATTTTTAAGCATCCAAAAAGCTTAGCCAAACGAAGTCTCAGTTTTCACTTATTTATCTCGAATCTGTACATGTCGGGATGATTTGGCGAAAGTTGTGTTTGACTGAGTCTTTTTATGTTGTTTCATTTACCTGAGATAGAGGGAGTTGTTTGGGGTGTGATAGAAAATAATATCAAAGCAAAGGTTAAAGTGTAATCATTAATGAAAGTGATTGAATTTAGAAATAGGAACATAATTAAAATTAAATTGATCAATACAGAGCTATAAGACGATTGAATTTAGATCAGTAATCCACATATTTTGAAAAAAAATGTATATATGATATTACTATTATTTGGTAAAAGTGCATCAAATAAATAATTCAAAACAAATACAGATAAATATACTCGAAGAAATGCCATAATGGTCGAATGATCAGTCTTTTAGACTAGTTACAGATCTTGAATTACAACAACAACAACAACAACAACAACAAGCCTTAATCCCACTAGGTGGGGTCGGCTACATGAATCCTTCGTCTCCATTGTGTCCTATTATGTGTCAAATTCTCATTCAAGTATACTAAGATCATTATTTATACATCTTAACCAAGTCTTTTGGTCTACCTCTACCTTTCTTAACATAAGGCAAATCTAATGCATCTACTCTCCTAATCTGACTGGACGCTTTATGTGGCCAAACCATCTAAGCGACTCTCCCTAATCTTATCTACCATTTGGAGCTACTCCAACTTTTTCCGCATATACTCATTTTGCATTCTATCTCTAAGAGTAAAGCCACTCATCCACCTAAGCATCCTCATCTCTCAGTAATACTTAACTTCTTATGCTTTCTTTATTGGCCAACATTCTCGCACCATAAGTTTGCGTCTTACCACCATCTTATAAAATTTTCTCTTAAGTTTTTGGAACTTTTCTATCACATAATAGGCCGGCATTCCCCACTTCAACCATCCAACTTGAATTCTACTAATAACATCTCCAATCTATTTCACCATCATTTTGGACAATAGAGCCTAAATATCAATCGCCACTCTTATTAATGACTTGATCAAAAGTCACAACACTATCACTAAAACTTCTACAACTAAAATTACACTCCATATATAGGTTTTAGATCTACTTAAACTAAAAAACCTTTAGACTCTAAAGTTAACCTCCATAATTCAAGTTTTTGTTGGACTCTCTAGTCTTATCAACAAGAAGAATGTCATCAAAAAAAGCATACACCAAGGTACATCTTCTTGTAAATGCCTCGTAAGAACATCCATAACTAAAGTAAAAAGAAAAGGGCTTAATGTTGATCCTTGATGTAATCCAACTGAAATAGGAAAATATTTTGTCAATCCTCCTTGTGTTTGGACACAAGTAATGCCTCAGTATACATATCCTTAATAACTTGAATATAACCAATATTAACTCTTTTCTCGTCAGAACTCTCCAAAGAACATCTCTTGAGACTTTATCATAAGCTTTCTAAATCAATAAATATCATATGTAGATCCTTCTTACTTTCTCTATGCTTCTATCAACCCTCTTAACAAATGTATAGCATCCATAGTAGATCTACGGCATGAAACCAAACCGATTGTCGAACTTTATCACATCGTAACCTATGCTCAATTCTCTCCCATAATTTTAATGTATGGCACATTAACTTAATTCTCTATAATTTGCACACTCTTGTGCATCACCTTTATTCTTAAATATGGAACCAATCTCTTTCTCCACTCATCTCGCATCTTTTAGTCTTTAAAATAACATTAAAAGATTTGTAAGAAGAAATTCCTTGATCTCCTAAACATTTCCACACATCTATTGGAATATTATCAGGTCCCTGACTTTTCCACATTTCATTTTCTTTAAAGCTTCACTAACTGATTTACTAATAATGAATAGAAATGAAATTCTATTATTGTTTAGATTAAGGTTAAAATCAATCGATTTTGATCCTTCATCAAAAAAGTTTATCAAAATATCTCATCCACCTATTTTCAATATCTTTTCTAAAAAAGACTTTATTATTTTCATCCTCCGCACTGAATATGTCTTTACTTCTCCATCTCTTCGCTGCTAACTTATACATACATCTTTCACCTTCTTCAGATCTAATCTATCAGATAAATCACTAAAAGTTTTAAATTTTTTGCAACATATATCGCTTAATCTCTACGCCACTTTATATCTTTCCCAATTCTAATTTTACATATAAACCAAATTTTATAACAATGATTCTTATTTTTTTTTATCTTTTCACACACTCGACTCACCACCAACTATTCTTATTAAGTTTTTCCTTTGATTCTCCAAGACATCTTTCTGAATTTCACTTGACGATTTTTTTCACATAACGCTAAGATCTTTATGAACACCCCAAATTCTAATATCTTGTAGCTTAAAATATTTTTTATTTGTGTTATTTAAGTGTCCCATCTAATCTGACAATAATTTAGTTTATTTTTTCTTACAACCTTTCATCTTAAAATCTAAAGTAATCCGATGTACTTTAAAATTTCACTTCATTTAACCTTACAATCTTTACAATTTAAACAATCTATTTTTCTTATCGAAAATAATCAATGTTTTTACTAGATCCATTTTTATAAGTAATAATATGTCATCTCTTTCTTAAAAAAGATAAGAACTACAAAATCATAAGTTTTAAAAAGAAAATCTAATATACCCTACCTTCTTCATTAAGAACTCCAAATCCATAACCACCATGAATACTTTTAAAATCTTCTACTACTCTACCAACATGCCCATTTAAATCTCCTCCAATAAATACTTTTCTTCAAGAGATCTGTCAGATTAATTCCTCTAATTCATTCCAAAATTTTTCTTTTACGCTTACCTCCAAGCCTACTGGGAGCATGTATAACTTATAACATTTGATAATCTTAAGATCAATAATCTTTAAAGTTATAATTCTATCTCCACATCTATTAATACTTATAACATTATCCTTCAAACTTTTATCTATAATCACACCTACACCATTTCTAGTTCTACTTTTACCGAATACCAAAGTTTAAAACCTAAACTATCAATCTCCTTTCTCGCCAACCCATTTAGTTCTTGAATACATAAAATATTTATCTTTCTATGAACCATAATATCTATTAATTCCATTAATTTACGTAAGTACCTATATTCCAAGATCCTAACCTAATTCTATGGACTAACTTCTTTGCCCGATCCGTCAAAATGTGGGAACCCTTGCTTATTTAACGCCGGTGCAAATGCTTTAAGACATTTTTCATCAGATTGTTTATACAACAAGGCCGCCTGGGACGCTTCCAAGATAATAACATGATTTAAAGGATTCATGTCATGATTATTTCGACAAATTTTTACGCTGGCTGTCGACTACTTAACGCAACCCTCCACTTTTTGCATTCGGACTTGGAACCGGCAATGGTAGTGTTAAATACAAACAGGAGTAATTCCAATAGAAGTGAAATACAGGCTAGAGCAAATGAAGAAAGCCGATTTGAGGAATTACATGAGTAATTCAGTTGATAGATGTTTGACAATAGCATCTATTGAGAAATATGTCACCGTTGTGCCTAGATTTGAGTATGGTTTAGAGGTGGATCAATATATGAGGATATTTTGGACATTTAAGTCATCTGCATTTAAGGAAACCAGTGATTTTATAGTTATTAAAGATTGAAAAGATTTTGGATGATATGATTTGTCCTGAGAACAAAAAAAGTATTACTGACTATATTTGCACTAGAAGGTAAAGCAGAAAGCTGGTGGTAGGTTTAGCACAAGGAGAAGTTTGGTTTGATGCCTATTATTCAGATCAAGTGTGATGATTTTATCAAATTATTCGAAGTTTTATTTATTCTATCACCAGCTAGACAATATTATATGACAAATTTTTTAATTTGACTCAATTATCCAAGTCTGTGATGCAGTATGAGATAAAGCTTATATCTCTAAGTATGCTCCACATTATGTCAGTACTTAAGAGGAGAAATGCCACAAATTTTTTTGAGGTCTCAGGGATCAGTTGAGGCTAGCATTGACATCATTTGAAATCAGCAAATTTTTAGTGTTAGTTGAAAGAGCCAGAAAAATTGAAAACGAATTGAATTTTTTCAGGCAACATTGACGTAAAAGTTTGAAAAGAGGACAGATTTCTATAGTAAGAAATTTAAGTTTAATAGTAAAAGCATAAATAAATTCAGTTAGAGAGGCTTGTATGTGACAAGTGTGGAAAAAGGCATTTTGGTCAGTATTTGTTTGGATCAGGAAAATGTAATAGATGTGGTAGACAGGACATCATCAAATAGACTGTCCATTAAAAAAAAAGGTTATCAAGACATTCAGTTATCAAGGATAGGGTCAACATAGAAAATTTTTGAAAGGCAGTAAGTCATATAGAATGCTTAGTTTTATGAAAACCTTTAATTCTAGAGAAAGGAGAAATTTTAGAGCGCAAAACAAATCCTCTAGTAATGGCCAAAGTTTTTTCTATTTCCCTAACAGAAGCAAAAAAATCAAATGAAGTAATAACAAATATGCTTAAAATTTTAGATTAGTTGAGTTTAATTTTATTTGACTCTGATGCATCAAATTCCTTTGTTTCTAATAATTTTTCTATCAGTTTGTCTGTTGATATTGTTTGTTTTACACTGCTTTGAGTTTTGTATTGCTTTCTGGTGATAGTTTGTGCACAAATAGTAAATGTTTTGTGGACATTAGCATTCATGATAGATAATTGCGAACAAAATTAATTATTATACCAATTAGAAATTTTGACATCATTATGGATATGAATTGACTGATCAAATATTTTGTAACAATTGAATGCTGAAAGAAGGTGGATGAGATATTGTGATAAATTTTTCGATGAAGAATCTGAAAATACAATTGATTTTAACAACCTTAATACCCTAAACAAAAATAGAGAATTTTGTTTTTATCGTCAGAATAAATTTGAAGTTAGAAGTTTTAAAGAAAATGAAATGTGGAAAAACAATAGGACACGATATTCAAGTGTGGAAATGTTTAGGAGATCAAAGAATTTCTTGGTTTACAAATCTTTTTAATATTATTTTAAAGACTAAAAAGATGTTCAGATGAGTAAAGAAAGAGTTTGTTGGTTTCTATATTTAAGAATAAAGGTGATGCACAAGAGTATGCAAATTATAGAGGAATTAAGTTAATGTGTCGTACATTAAAATTATGGGAGAGAATAATTGAGCATGTTATGATATGATACAAAAGTTTCTCACAATCAGTTTGGTTTCATGCCAGGTAGATCTACTATGTATGCTATACATTTGTTAAGAGGTTTGATGGGGAACTATAGAGAAAGTAAGGAGGATCTACATATGATATTTATTGATTTAGAGAAAGCTTATGATAAAGTTTCAAGAGAGGTTCTTTGGAGAGTTCTAAAAAAAAGGAGTTAATATTGGTTATATTCAAGTCATTAAGGATATGTATACCAGAGCTATTATTTGTGTCCAAACACAAGGATGATTGACAAAATATTTTTTTATTTTAGTTGGATTCCATCAAGGATTAGCTTTAAGCCTTTATCTTTTTGCTTTAGTTATGGATGTTCTTACTAGGATTTACAGGAAGATGTACCTTGGTGTATGCTTTATGACATTCTTCTTGATAAGACTAGAGAGGGAGTCCAAGAGAAACTTGAATTATGGAGGTCGACCTTAGAGTCTAAAGGTTTTCGTTTAAGTAGATCTAAAGTTGAATATATGGAGTGTAATTTTAGTTGTAGAAGTTATAGTAGTAGTGTTCTGACATTAGGTGAACAAGTCATTAAAAAGAATGAGTGATTCAGATATTTAGGATCTATTATTCAAAATGATAGTGAAATAGATGGAGATATTATTTGTAGAATTCAAGTTGGATGATGGAGAATGCATAAATGCATTGTGTGTGATAAGAGCCTTAAATTTAAGGAAAATTTTATAAGATGGTGGTAAGACCGCAAATGGTATGCGAATGTCACAATAAAAGAGAAGTATAAGACTAAGTAAGTGTTGTAGATGAGGATGCTCGTGTGGATGAGTGGCTTTACTCTTAGAGATAAAATGCTAAAATGAGCGCTCGCTCAAAGGAAGATAAGATTAGAGAATCGCTTTAAATGGTTTGGCCACATAAAGTTTGTGACTGACAGAGAGAGATGATGATTTGCTTTATATTAAGGAAGGTAGTGAACTAAAGGACTTGGCTAAAATGTATAAAAAATGACCTTAAGTATAGAATTAAATGAGAATTTGACATATAATAGGACACAATGGAGACGAAGGATTCATATAGTCGACTCCACTTAGTGGGATAAAGGCTTGTTGTTGTTGTTTTTGTTGTTCTTGAATGTTGAAAGAACATAATGAAATTTAATATGCTTTGTGAGAAGCCATTTTTTTTCTCATGTGCAAAAATATAATGTCTTTTTTTATTAGTGCAGTGAAGATGGGCAAATATTTGAGAAGTTATGAATTTGTATTTTTGGCTAAATTAGAAGTGTTGAATAAGATGTGTTAGAACTGAAAAACATCCTAGTTGTTTCTGACTTTTCTAATGTATTTACTAAAGAATTGTCAAGATTACCGCCAAAAAGAGAATTTGAATTTAGGATTGATGTACAACCATGTACAATTTCTATACATAGATGTCTTTACAGAATGACACCTAAAGAATTATCATAATTAAAATGTTAGTTCAAGAATTAATGGACAATGGATTTATCAGAACAAGCAATTCACCGTAGAGGGCACTAGTGTTATTTGTTACAAAGAAGGATGGATCAATGTGATTATGTATTGGTTATAAGGAGTTGAACAAAGTTACAATCTGTCACACCCCAAATGACCCCTTATTCCGTGGTCGGGTGTAAATAACGAGATTCGGGATAACAAATTCCACCAACTCATTCCAACATGTATCAGTTCGGAACAAATAAGTAAAATTTATATCTTACCAAATCATCACCAAAAAAAAATTCTTATGATTCAAATTTCTCTAATAATTAATTTTGATCACAAAATTGAAAGTGTGAAAATCCTCAAATTTGTACATAAATACAGAGCAATTAAAGGCATCAATTTTAAAATTTGTACGTACCCAAAAAGCATTTACAGCCTTTTAAAACTATATAACTCATAAAGATTGATTAGCTTCTACCTTTCTCGTTCTTGCTTGAAAATAACATGTAATATCATAAGCTAAAGCCCATTAAGACAAATACTGCTAAAATAATCTCAAGAACAAGACATTAGAAATAATATGCATGTACATTTGAAACTCACAGGAAGGTAGAGTTGTAAAATATGCCACAAAGTATAAGAACTAAACAGTAATATGTAAAGTAGTAATGCGTAAATAATTTACAATAAAATTATCTAAACATATGAATCAATTATTTAATGAAATCAAGTTCAATTTTGTATCGAATCATTTCCCTAGAAATGTAATTTATAATTGTATAGGTTTTGACTTTCATAACATAAGTGGTCATCACCCTACTGCTGGCTTAAAACAAGATAAAGGTAGGCATTCATACTACTTGTCAACAACCCACACACCAATCGGCCTACACCCAACCTCAATGTCAAGAGTCAGGAATGCTAAGATCTCCTATCAAAGCCTCATCTCGTTAGAATTTTTGCCTACCTGCGTAGATTTTCATAATGTAGTCTTTCTATCACAATTTTCTAACATTTTTCTATTTATTACATTATATTTTATTTAGTAATTAACAATACATGTGTTAAAATATTTCAATATGCACAACAATATCACATGACATCAAGGCATTTGACTTTCTTATGATCATCCGTAATCAAGAAACATACAGGCCAAGACAAGATTAGATTGCATAAAATACGAAACATCTACGTGTCACGATACGTGATTCTTAAAAATAAGTAGTTAATTGCATAAGAAAGCTAATACGTAACTGAACGAAGTACAGAATTAAAAGTACGTCTTACCTCACACCGCACATGCCCCTCGATGATGTGAGTACACAACCTAACATTGAATATTCTTTATTCATGCATGCATTTAATAAATTAATTTAACTTAACACATTCACATTCTTGAATTATATTCTCACCTGAATCTGATCTCACCACATTCAAACCGAGTTACCAATTAGACACACTACTCCCAATGATTCTCAATAAATGGTAACCTTGATTACTTAAGTAAATTAAAATAATAAAGTTAACAAAATGTAATATATTTAAATAACTATAATTAACATTCATCTAATATTTTAATAATTTTAATACAAGTTTTAACCTGTCTCTCTCAGATTCATGCTAATTTACTAATTCTACTACTATGCTTATTCATTTTCAATTATTAAATTTTCTTACTATTTTCACTTAATTTCAATTTCAGTCCTATTAGTAAAATTGAGAAAGGAAATATAATTAATTACTTAATATTAATTTATTTATATTAACACTTATTCGCATTCTTCTCTAAATCCCTACAAAGACTTGCTAACGATTACAAAGATTCTGCTAACGACATAAATGCTTTAAATAGGGTATGGAATTATACTTATCTAAATTCGTACAACACTCAGTTAATAGCAAAAATGCTTATAATACAAATGTGTATTTACATATGTATACCTATCTATACATGTATAACTAGTATATATTTAAATATATATTGATTTAAATATAAATACCTACAATTACATGAAAGAAATTCTTTATTTTCACCTAATCAACCGCAGGAAATTCCCTCTAGCAACTCATGGAACTCCCATTCTCATGCTTCTTGCTTCATGGGAGGCTGCTGCACCATACAAAGCCAAAAGTGGGGAGATAGGAAAGAAATTGTGGAGGAAATGGGATAAGAAAGAAAATAGATATATGCATTGTATTGGTCCTTCCTTATGATCCAAGCTTTACACGTGTCTATTACTTTAATCCAATCGATGCATGCATATTAAAGTGGAGGGATCAGTACTACAGTGCGTTAGATAATTAGGTAATTAGGTGAACAGTAAAATTTAAATGAAAACTTAAGAAATTTATTAATATATAGATTAATTCATAAATATTTATATGATAATAATTTATATATACTTGTATATATAAAAATGAACCAAATTAAGGGTAGAATTTTTATAAAAATGCATATGCAAATTTTCAGGATTTGTAAAAAAAATGGGGTATATTTTAAATGCATAAAATGTAAAATTTACCTCTCTTTTTTTTTTTTTTAAATTTTTGGGTATTACAATCTTTTCCTCCTTATAAAATTTCGTGCTCGAAATTTCTTTGACAATCATTCGAACAGGAAGGGAAACATCTGTCTCATCTCTTGTTCGTTCTCCCGAGTAGCTTTTTTAACTGTCTTATGCTTCCATTTAATTTTAACATAGGGAATTGTTTGTTTTTTAATCTCCTCATATCAAATTTTAAAATCCTTTCTGGCTCTAATGCATAAGTCAAATCTGATTGTATTTCATGCTTTGTATATGAAATCTTCTGCTCTGAATCTGTGATCCATTTTCTCAATATTGAAATATGAAAGATATTGTGAATGTCTTCTAGTTCAATGGGTAAGGCAAGCCTGTAAACCATATTGTCCATCCTTTCAACGATTTCAAAGGGTCCTATGTATCTAAGGTTTAATTTACCTCCATGACCAAATCTACTAATTTCTTTCATAGGCTTGACTTTCAAAAATACAAATTCTCCAACTTGAAATTCTATAGTTCGGTGTTAATGGGTCGTAATACTTTTGCCGACGATCCTGAGCAGCTTTCAATCTATACCTGATTAATCTGATCTTCTCTATAGCTTGATCAACCAATTTTAGACCTAACAGCTGTCTTTCTCCTACTTCGATCGAACTCAATGGAGTTTTACACTTCTAGCCATATAGTGTTTCATACGGAGCCATCTGAATACTAGATTGATAGTTATTATTGTAAGCAAACTCGATCATAGGAATATGATCTTCCCAGTAGTTTGAGGATGAAAAACACATAGCCTCAACAAATCCTCTAGGACTTGAATTGTTCTTCGATTGCCATAAGTTTGAGGATGAAAAGTTGTGTAACAGGTGCCCAGCCTCTCAATTCCAAACTGAAGTGAATCTACCATCTCTGTCAGAGACGATCACTTTTGGAACACCATGAAGTCTTACAATTTTTTTAACATATAATCTGAACAATTTATCAACTGAGTATCTGTTTAATAGGAAAGAAATGAGCTAACTTGGTCAATCTGTCTATAATGACCCAAATACTATCATGATCTTGTCTGGATCTAGGAAATCCCATAATTTCTTCCTATTTCTATTCAAGTATAGGTAATGACTGTAACAATCCACAGGGTCTTTGATACTCACCTTTAACAATCTGATAAGCTTGACATTTAGAAATATATTCAGCTATGTCTTTCTTCATACTTGGCCACCAAAATTCTCCTTTCAAATCTTTATATATTTTTGAACTACCTGGATGAATTGTATATCTGGCCTGATAAGCTTCTTATAAAATTTCATGTCTCAAATCAGCAACACCTTGTACCCATAATTGTGAATTCTTTCTAATAACACCCTCTACATGTATAGTAAAATTCTGCTTCTTACTAATTTGGTTTTGTTCAAATAATGAATTCGATCTAATTTAAGTGCGCTTGATTCGATTAAAGTTGACGACTATCAATTGATATAAATGCCCGATCACCGAATCTTCTAACTTCTAACCATAGTGTCTAATTAATCAACTCTAACTTGAATAATCTAACTGCATTTCATGAATTTATGCTCTCCACCACATTAGTTTTGTCTGGACAATATTGAATATCTAAATCATAATTTTTAATGAACTCAGGTTATCTTCTTTTCCTCAGATTCAATTTTTTTTGTGTAAAGATATACTTAAGACTCTAATGATCGGTAAAAATTTTACATTTCACCCCGTAAAAGTAATGTCTCCAAATTTTAAGAGCAAATACAATAACTGCTAACTCTAAATCATGAGTGAGATAATTTCTTTCATGAAATTTTAATTGTCTTGAAGCATAAGCAATTACTTTTCTGTTCTGCATTAAAACACAACTCAAACCTTTTAAAGATGCATCACTAAATATTTGGAATCCCTCAGTCCCAGATGGAATAGCTAAAATCGCGTGGTCAAACGCTTTTTCAATTCAAAACTCTACACATTCAGTCCATTGAAATCTAACATCCTTTCTCATTAAATTAGATATGCAGCAATACGAGAAAACCTCTTGACAAACTTCCGTAATAATAATTTAAAATCTAACTTAACATTCGCGCACCATTCCAAAATTGCTTTTACTTTCTGAAGATCAATGGAAACTCCTTCGCCACTGATAATGTGACTCAAAAATGCGGCGCTATGCATCCAGAACTCACATTTTGAAAATTTGGCATACAATTGATTCTTCCTCAACAACTCCAGAACAATACTTATGATTTGCATGCTCTTCATCAGTTTTAGAATAAATCAAAATATCATCAATGAACATAATAACAAACTGGTCCACCAAGCGTTTGAAAATACGATTCATTAAATCTATAAAGACTGCAGGAGCATTGGTTAAACCAAATGACATAACAAGAAATTCATAATGACCATACCGTTCCAAAGCAGTTTTGAAAATATCAGCATGTTTAACTCTAACCTGATGATATCCAGATTTCAAATCAATTCTGGAAAATATAATAGCTCCCTCCAACTAATCAAATAAATCATTAATCCTTAGTAGTGGGTATTTGTTTTTTATTGTCACTTTATTTAACTCCCTGTAATCAATACACAATCACATAGATCCATCCTTTTTTTTAACAAATAGCACCGGTGCACTCCAAGGTGAGTTGCTTGGCCTAATAAATCCTTTGTGCGTCAATTCTTGCAGCTGACACTTCAATTCATGCAATTCCTTAGGAGCGCCATCATGTAAGAAGATTTATGTATAGCAGTTGTGTCAGGTTGTACTTCGATCCCAAACTCTATTTGTTGTTTTGCTGACTACCCTTCCTCAGGAAACACATCAGAAAATTCAAAAATAATTAGAATGTTTTTCAGCTCTTAACACATCCTTATTTGGCACGTCTAATTTGGCCAGAAATACAATTTCGCAATTCTTAAATATTTTCCCAGTTTCATCGCACTAATCAAAGAAGACACTGCATATTTATCACAAGAAAAATAAAATGATTTTTCACCAGACATTAAATTTCACTCTCCTTCCAGCATTCAATTGTTGCAAAGTATTTGATTAACCAATTCATGCTTAGTATAATGCCAAAATGTCTAATTTATAAGATAATTAGTTCTGTAGGAAATTGTTTATCCTGAATGTTAATGTCAATAACACATTTCCTATTTGTACTCAAACTATCACCAGAAGGCGTCACAAAATTCAATACATGTGTGAAATAAATAGTATCAACGGATAAACTGGTGGAAAAAGAATTAGAAATGAACGAATGCGAACCTTCAGAATCAAACAAAATTGAACCCAATTGATCTGAAATTTTAAGTATACCTGACACCACTTCATTTGATTCCTTCCTGGTGGGTGATGACAAATACTCCGGCTTTTACTGGAGGGTTGGTTTTACGCTATGAAGTTTCTCTTTTTTCTTGAATTGAAGGTTTCCTCATAAACTGAGTGTTGTCGCTTCGCTTTCCAAAACTTTCTTTCTTGACTCGTCCTTGAATGAATGATTTTATATCCTTTCTCCAGATGTTGCGATAATGTCCAACCCGACAACATTCAGTAGATTGATCTCCAAACATTGTCCAAAATCTATCTTTCCACATTTATCACAGATAGGTTTCTCCAATTGAATTTGTTTCTACTTGTTATCAAATTTAAATTTCTTACTAGAGAAATATGGTTTTCTTTCAAAGCTTTTGCGCTTGCTCGCCTTGTGAATCCCAATGTTGCTTGAAAAAGTTCAACTTATTTTCATTTCTCCTAGCCCTTTCAACTAACATTGAGAACTCATTGATTTCAAATAGTGCTAGTGCCAATCTTAATTGATCTCTGAGGTCTCGCAAAAATTTATGGCATTTTTCTTCCTGTGTACTGGTATAATGTGGAGCATTCTAGAAAGAGAAGTGAACTCGACTTCATACTGCATTATAGTTTTTGATCCTTGAGTTTAAAAAATTTGTCTTGTAATGCAAGTCTGGCTGATGGCGAAATAAATCAATCCTTGAACACTTTGACAAATTCATCCCATTTGATCTGAGTAATAAGTACCATATCAAACATTTTCCTGTATTGAGCCTGCCACCGCCTTTCTGCCTCCCCTTTTTGTACTACTACTCTTCTATTTTCAGGGCAAATCATCCCATCCAATTTTTTTTCAATTTTAAGCAACCAATCTTCCGCCACTGTAGGATCGCTGACTCCCTTGAATGCTGGTGGCTTGAATAATTGAAATATCCTCAAATGTTAATCCACTTGTAAACCAAACTCAAATCTGGGCCCACTAGTTGTAGATTTTTCAATAGATGCTAGCTTATCAACTACCTTTGAAATTAGCAGAACTACCCCTTATAATTCATCAGATCTATCTTCACCACTTGCTCTAGGTTGCATTTCACTCCTATTAGAATTATCTTCAACATGTAGTTCAGGGTCTGTAGCTAGTCTGGCGGACTGACCATCTAACCTTTCTGGTATTTTTTCAGGCAAATTAATCTGTAATTATAAGAATTATTTATTTGATGCATATTTATCATATAATATTAATATCATATATGCATGAGGGTAAGAATATGTGGATTACTAACCCAAAATTAATCATCTTATAGCTCTGTATTGATCAATTCAATACTTATTCTAAATCCAAATCGCACTTCCATTGTTATTGCACATCAACTCTTTGCTTTGATACCACTTTCTGTCACACCCCAAATGACCGCCTATTCCAAGGTCAGTCTGAGGTGTAACATAATGAGATGACTCAATTAGACGCAGATTCCACCAACTCATTCCAACATGTATCAGTTCGGAACAAACAAGTAAAATTTGTATCTTACGAAATCATCACAAAAATTTTTTTTTTTATGATTCGAATTCCTCTAATAATTAATTTTGATCACAAAATTGAAAGCGTGAAAATTCTCAAATTTGTACACAAATACAAGGCAACTAAATGCATCAATTTTAAAATTAGTACGTACCCAAAAAACCTTTATTGTCTTCTAAAACTATACAACTCATAAAGATTGACTAGTTTCTACCCTCCTCATTCTTGCCTGAAAATATCAACATGTAATATCATAAGCTGAAGCCCAGTTAGACAAATACTGCTAAAGTAATCCCAAAATAAGACATTAGAAATAATGTGCACATTTGAAACTCATAGGAAGGTAAGAGTTATAAAATATACTGCAAGGTATAAAAACTGAACAGTAATATGTAAAGTAGTAATGTGTAAATAATTTATAATAAAATTATCCAAACATATGAATCAATTGTTTAATGAAATCAAGTTCAGTTTTGTATTGAATCATTTCCCTAGAAATGTCATTTATAATTGCATAGATTTTGACTTTCATAATATAAGGCCATCACTCTACCGGCCAACCTAAACAAGATAACGCAAAGACGGTGATCATACTACTTGCTAACACCGACATCAATTGGTCTACCCAACCTCAATGCTAAGAGTCGGGAATGCTAAGATCTCCTATCAAAAGCTCATCTCATCAGAATTTTTGCCTACCAGCACATTTTTTCATAATGTAGTCTTCTTATCACAATTTTCTGACATTTTTCTATTTATCACATTACATTTTATTTAGTAATTAATAATATATGTGCTAAAACATTTCAATATGCACAATAATATCCCATGACATTAAGGCATTTGACTGGCTTATGATCACTGTAAATCAGTAAAACATAATAGTTCAAGTAATAAGCTTTTATATTTTCATAAAATATGACAGAAATATCTATGTATCATGCATACAATATTCATAAAAGTAGTAAGAATTAGTAGGAACAGTAACATACACTAGAATTATAGAAATTGAATTTAAATTAGCAAGTACATGTCTCACCTCACAATTCAAGCCAACCACAGTACGTGCTCGACGACGTGAGTACACAACCTAACATTGAATATTATTTATTCATGCATGCATTTAATAAATTAATTTAACTTAGCACCTTCGCAATCTTGAATTATACTCTCACCTAAATATGACCTCACCACATTCAAATCGAGGTTTTCAATTAGACACACTACTCCCAATGATTCATAATAAATGCCAATCTTGATTACCTGAGTAAATTAAAATAATAAAGTTAACAAAATATAATATATTTATATAACTATAATTAACATTCATCTAATATTTTAATAATTATAATACAAGTTTTAACTTATCTCCCACAGATTCATGCTAATTTACTAATTCTACTACCATGCTTATTCATTTTCAATTATTAAATTTTCTTACTATTTTCACTTAATTTCCAATTTCAGTCTTATTAGTAAAATTGAGAAAGGAAATATAATTAATTACTTAATATTAATATATTTATATTAACACTTATTCGCATTCTTCTCTAAATCCCTACAGCACTCGGTTAACAGCAAAAATGCTTTAAATAGGGTATGGAATTATGCTTCTCTAAATTTCTACAACACTTGGTTAATAGCAAAAATGCTTATAATACAAATGTGTATTTACATATGTATACCTATCTATATACGTATAACTAGTATATACTTAATATATATTAATTTAAATATAAATACCTACTATTACATGAAAGAAATTCTTTATTTTCACCTAATCAGCTATAGGAAATTCCCTCTAGCAACTCACGGGACTCCCATTCTCATGCTTCTTGCTTCATGGGAGGTTGCTGCGCCATACAAAGTCAAAAGTGGGGAGATAGGAAAGAAATTGTGGAGGAAATGGGATAAGAAAGAAAGCATATATATGCATTGTATTGGTCCTTCCTTGTGATCCAAGCTTTACAATTGTCTATTACTTTAATCCAACCGATGCATGTATATTATAGTGGAGGAATTAATTACTATTGCGCATTAGATAATTAGGTAATTAGGTGAACAGTAAAATTTAAATGGAACCTTAAGAAATTTATTAATATATAGATTAATTCATAAATATTTATATGTTAGTAATTTATATATGCTTGTATATATAAAAATGAACCAAATTAAGGGTAGAATTTTTATAAAAATGCATAAGCAAATTTTCGGGATTTGTAAAAAAAAAAATGAGGTATATTTTAAATGCATAAAATGCAAAATTTACCTCTCTTTTTTTTTGAAAGTTTTGGGTATTACGCAATCAATGACAAATATTCAATGCCAATGATTGATGATTTATTTAATTAGTTTGAGGGAGCCACTATATTTTCTAAGATTGATATGAGGTTTAGGATATCATCAGATTAGAGTTAAGAATGTAGATATTACTAAGATAGCTTTTGAGACAATGTATGATCATTATGAATTTCTTGTAATTTCATTTGCTCTAACTAATGTTCCTATAGTTTTTATGAATTTGGTGAAATTTTATTGATGACATTTTAATAAATTCCAAAACTGATGAAGAGCATGTTGATCACTTGAGGGTAGTTCTGGATTTGTTAAGGAAGAATATGTTGTATGGAAAAATTTTAAATGTGAATTCTCGATGTGTAGTAAAGCATTTTTATGTCATATCATTAGTGGTTAAGGTGTTTTTGTAGACCCTTTGAAATAAAAGTAATATTTGAATGACATACACCCAAAATGTTACAGAGATTTGTAATTTTTTGGGGTAGACGGGTTATTATAGGAGATTTATTAAGGGATTCTCATAGATTGCAATGCATCTATTCAATTTAATGAGAAATGAGGTTAGATTCTAGTGGACACATGTTTGTGAGCAGAGTTTCCATGAACTGAAAAAGCATCTGACTCGCCCGTTTTAGCTATTCCATTAGGGACTGAGCGATTTCAGATATTCAGTGATTTTTCATTAAAAGGCCTGAGCTATGTATTGATGCAGAACAGAAGAGTGATTGCCTATGCTTTTAGACATCTGAAACCTCATGCAAGAAATTATCCAATTCATGATTTAGAGTTTGTAGTTGTGATGTTTGCTCTCAAGATCTTGAGGTATTACTTGTATGGAGTGTAATGTAAAATATTTATAGATCATTGATGGCTTAAATATTTTTTTACTCATAAAAAATTAAATCTGTGCCATAGAAGGTAGTTGGAATTTATTAAAGACTATGACCTAAATATTCAGTATTGTTCAAGCAAAGTAAATGTTGTGGTAGATGCTTTAAACCACAAGTTTATAGCTAGTGCTAGTTGGATCTTGTCTCAAGAGTTGAAGCTGATTAAATACATGGATGCTTTGTACTTGGAGGTTAGAAGATTTAATGGTATTGGATATTTGTACCACCAGCTGACAGTGTAGTCAATTTTAATTAACTGAATCAAAGCTGCATAGAAATTGAACTGTGAATATTCAAAATAGTTTTTATGCAAATTCAGACTAGTGGTAGATAGGATTTCACTGTAGATGCAGAAGGTATTATCAGGAAAGAAGTTCAATTATGAGTGCCAAGTGATACTAAATTGAGATTAAAAATTTTGTAGCAGGATATACTATTCATCCAAGAAGTTTAAAGATGTTCGAAGATTTAGAAACATCATTTTAGTAATCAGGTATGAAAAGAGATATAATTGAGTGTTTTTAAATTTTAGGCTTGTCAGATTGTTATGGTTAAGCATTAGAAACTCAGTAGATTATTACAATCATTACTTATACTGAATGGATGTGGAAGGAAATTGTAATGGATGTTAGGGATCTCTTAGAGCTAGGTAGGATTACAATAACATATGGGTTATTGTTGACAGATTGATTATATCACCTATTAAGCAGACATACTTAGTTGATAAATTAGCCAGATTGTACGTTAAGGGGACAATCAAATTGTCTGATATTCTTAAAATGATTATCTCTCGCAGAGATAATAAATTTACTTCTAGATTGTGAATTAAAGTTCAGAGAGGCTTTGGCACATAGTTCTATTTGAGCACAATTTTTCATTTTCAAACTAATGATCAGTTAGAGAGAACAATTCTAGTCTTAGCAGATTTGTTGAGGCTATGTGTTCTAGATTTTGGTAGTAGTTAGGAAGATCACATTCCTATGATCGAATTTGCATATAATAATAGCTGCTAACCCAACATTCAGATGACTTTGTATGAAGCATTATATGTTAAGAAGTACAAAACTCTATTGAGTTGGGTTGAAGTAGGAGAATGACTGCTATAAGTTACAGAGCTAGTTGATCAAGTTATAGAGAAAATCTGATTAATAAGAAATAGATTGAAAATTGCTCAAGATCGTCAGCAAAAATACTATGATCCAAAGCAGAGTTACGGAGTTTGATGTTGGATAATTTGTATTTTTAAAAGTAAAATCTATGAAAAGTATAAGCAGATTTGTCAAGGAGGCAAATTAAGCTTCAAATACATATAACATTTTCAAATCCTTTCAAGGGTTGGTAATATGACCTATAGACTTGCTTTACCAATTGAAATGGTAGACATCTATTGTGTTTTTCATATTGATTATAGATGGAGAGCAGAGAATTCCACATACAGAGATTGAAATACAATTATATTTAACTTATGCCTTAGAGCCAAAAAATATTTTGGAATTTGATATTATGAAACTGAGAAACAGAACTTTTCACATGTATTTTCATAAAATTTTACACTTGATATTGAGCAATAATATATATATATATATATATATATATATATAATGTAATTAATTACTAATAAAATGATCAAATAAATTAATTATTTACCTAAACTGAGTAAAATCTAATTATAGTTTAATCACCTAATTAAAGTAATAAGACAAATTACTGTAGCTAGATCTAAATTCCACTAAAACCTACATGCAATGGCTTGATGGCAATTAAGGGATTTAAGGGCTAAGATTAGTGCTTTCTAATTATATATATATAGATTAATTGCACTATCTTTATATTTCTCTTTTCTTATTTACCTATAGTTCTCTTCTTGCTTTCTCATTCCAAACATTGCCACTGGAGACTTCTTGGGTGCGAGAAATCGCATGAACCCATAGTTGCTGGGCTTTGGATTGGGAAAATTGGAGAGGAGTGGATGCCAAGCTGCTGATTGGGAGCTAAAGGTGAAGCTGCCTTTAATTGTTGACTTGCTGGAAACTATAGGAAGGATTTAGGACTCTTGATAGCAGTTATAATTAAAATACTTACCTATATGTATAAGTAGATTATTTTCCACATAATGTGTCGGCCGTCCGATGACCCGATTAGGAGAGTAGATGCATTAGATTTACCTTATGTTAAGAATGGTAGAGGTAGACCTAAAAAGACTTGGTTAAGATGTATAAAAAATGATCTTAGTATACTTGAATTAAATAAGAATTTGACACATAATAGGAGACAATGGAGACGAAGGATTCATGTAGTCGACCCCACCTAGTGGGATTAAGGCTTGTTGTTGTTGTTGTTGTTGTTGTTGTATGTATAAGTAGATTATATATGTATATATGTATATGAGTGTATATATATATATATATATATATATATTTAAATGAAGTTATAGATTTAGAGGAAACTCGTTTATTTCTATTTGAGTTAAGGATCAAATTGGTCCTCCAACTATTTATGGAAGGCCAATACAGTCCCAGACTAAATAAAGGGACCAATTTAGTCTCTTGATTATTTGAAAGTGGACTAATTTAGTCTTATCATTTGGATTTGGATGAAAATGATAGGCACGGAGAAGGTGGGGCAATATCAAAATTAGAAAATAAGTTAACATTATAATGAAGTTTAATATAATAAAAAATACATAAGATTTATGTCAAAAAATTTATTTGCTTAAAAATTTATATAATATTAATGCAATCTCCTTAAATAAGATTGTATCTTTAGCACACAAGAAAGAAAAATTAATAAAAAAATTAAAATTTCAAAAATCCCCTTGGTTTTAACACCTTAAATCATTAGTCTGGATGGTAGGATCAAATTGGTCCCTATTCAAATTGTCAAGGGACTAAATTATTTCTTTTATTTAGTTTGGGATTATTTTGGTCTTGCATAAATAGTTGGGGGATTAATTTAGCCCTTAATTCATTTCTATTTACTGAAGGGTGGTTGGTGTGGCTAAACCGAAGAATTGAGAGCAAGTGTGTGGGTGGGGGTGGGGAGTGAGAAGATGGAATCAATATATTTATGCATATAAAAGTATGTTAAGATGTTTCTTCCAAAATTTCATTGTTGTAAGTCTGAAAATTTTAAAATTTAGTGAGAACATTAGGAAATGTTATAATTTAAAGGAACAATCATTTGATCACATGATTATGATATATAAAAGTATACTATTAACAAATTAAAATGAATTTAAGATATATGTAGGCATTACAATGAAATCAAAATAGCTTCATGTAAAAAAAAATTATTTACATAAGTACTATAAATTGTAATAAATCTTATGTTAATGCAAACAGGTAATTATTGTTGGCATTAATTTGAGGTGTTTTTGGATTAGTGTGGTTTATTAATAAAATGTTGAATATGGTGAGATCAAATTCAAGTAAAAACATAATGTTAGCTTGCAAAGATATTAAGGTAATTCTACTTTAAGAATTCCAAGTATTAATAAGGAAAATTTTCATGCCAGACTGTGTAGTTAATAAGATGTCGAGCACATCACAACACTTGATCAAATATCAAGATGAGATTTGTAATTGCTAATTTAAATTCAATTTTTTTATAAGAATTTATTGTTATTACTATTTCTATTATTACCCGTGAATGTGTTATGCATTGTATTTAAATATTTTTACTTCATCTCATTCAAATAAAAATGATTACTTGCATAACTTGAAAATCATCTAATTTACTATCATTATAATCAAGTCAGATTCTTTGATTTCCTATTATATTATTATGCATATTGACAAATGATTCAATGTATGTATTGCTAAACGTTTAAATAAAATTAATACATATGATAAACATAAATTTTCATGAAATTGTTATAAATAAACTATTTTTCGATAATTTATACAGGTAGACAAAAGTTTTGATGAGATGAGCCTTTAATTGAAAATCTTAGAATTTTTTACTCTTGGCATATAGGTTGGATTGGACCAATTGATGTTACAGGGGTTGTTGGTATGAAATGTGGATACGACTTGTCTTATAAGTAGCTTTAACGGACGGACTAAATGATGACTCTCATATTATGACAGGAGTCAAACCTATACAAATATAAATAACATTTCTAAGAAAATAATTGGATTTGAAACTGAACATGACTTTATGAATCAAATTACCCAAATGTATAGTCATTCTTACTATTTGTTGTTCATGTTTCATATAACTTTACAAACTATTGTTCAACTCTTGCATTCGGTAGCATACCTTACTGTTACAATCATACAAGCTCAATTTTATATGCACATTATTATTATTATTATTATTATTATTGTCTTGTATTGAGTTTACTTAAGCACTACTCATCTCACTGGGCTATTAGCTTATGATATTACATGTTAACTTTTAGGTAAGAATAAAAAGGAGTATTGTAGCTAGACTAGTCTTTTGAATTGTACAACTTTTAATGTACAATTTTGAGAGAGTGTAAAGATTTTATCGGTATGTATAATTTATATTTTGGTCATTTTAGATGTTATGTATTTATGTTGGAATTTGATTTTACCTGCTTCAAGTTATGTGATTTATTTAGAAGAATTCAAAATGCAAAAATTTGTTCGTGATAATTTAGTGAGATTCAGTTTTCACCCAATTGTCTTGAATTCATATATGTTGGGATAAGTTTGTGAAAATTGTGTCTGATTGAGTCATTCTATTATGTTACATCTCAAACTGATCCTAGGATAGATGGGGTTGTTTAGGGTGTGATAGCAGAGATATTGTAGTCACCCAGTAAATTAATCTTATTAGCATTATCATTAATCTTCTTGATGATTTTGAATGGACCGTCTACTTAAAGCGTTTTGAATGAACCTATGGTAAACCTCTTCTTCTTCAGTCTGATCTTACACTAAGTCACTTTCTTTAAATCCTAGGCCTTTTGAGACTTGCTTGCTTGTTTCTGGTACTTAGTATTTTGGTTAGCAATTTCCTCTTTGACCTGTTCTTATAAAGAATGAATTTTCTTTTACCCTAACCTTGACATCAACACTAGGCTTAATGGCTAGAAGTATAATAACCAACTCCAATAAGGTGAGAGAACTCCTCTTATAAACTATCTTGAAAGGATTGCGGCCTATCATTTGGCTGGTGGACCTATTGTATGCAAATTCTACCTGAGAAAAAACTAAATTCCACCGCCTTATATTTTTTCCAATAAAACATTTAAGGAGATTTTTCAAACTACAATTTAACATCTTTGTTTGTCCATCAATTTGATGGTGTGGTGCTGAACTTATCTTAAGCTGTATACCCTGCTTGCCCTATAAAATCCTTCAAAAATGACTAAAAAATTTTACATCTCTGTCTAAAGTGATTGTCCTGGGCACGCCATGAAGACAGACTATATTTCTGAAATACAAATCTTCCACATGTGATGCATTCATCATCTTTTGGCACGGTATAAAACATGTCATCTTCGAGAAATGGTCTACTACTGCCATAATAAAATCCTTGCTCTGTGAATTTGGGAAAGGCTAACTACAAAGTCCATACTCACATCCACCCACGGTGACTCTAGAATAAGTAGCGGAGTGTAAAGACCTGTGTTCTGACTTTGGGTCTTATGTTGATGGCATACTCTACACTGTCAAACATGTCTCCATATCTCGAACCATCCTAGACCAATAAAATCCTTCCTTCACCGAAGAAAGGGTTTATCTCTGTCAAAGTGTCATGCCATTCCACTATTGTGACACTCCTGTAGAATGGCCTCTCTGAGTGAGCTCCTTGGGATGCACAATTTATTTTGGAAGAACAGGTATCCATTTGATATGTGGAACTGCAAATATGGCCTCCCTTAGCAATGTGCACAAATCTCCTAAAAATTCTCATTATCAACATGTGTTCTTCAATATTTCAAAATCTATGACATTAGACAGTACTAATCAGTAAATGTTACCGACTCAAAGTATCTGCTACCTTGTTCAAACTTTCTAGCTTAAGAACAAAATGAAAGGATGATATGAACTCCACTCAAGATGCATGCTTGCCCTTCAGTTTGTTCTGGCTTTTCAAGAATCTCAAAAGCTTATGATTTGTGTAAAAAGTGAATTCACTAGCCAGCAAATAGTGATTCCAATGGCTGAAGATTCTCACTATTGCATTAAACTCTTTCTCATATGTAGAGTATTTTCGTCTGGATTCATTCAGCTTTTCTTTGTGAAGTAAGTAATGTGATGTCCACTATGGCTTAGTACAGCTCCAATCCCCACATTGAGGCATCACACTCCACTTCAAACACTTGGTTGAAATCAGTGGAACTAGAATAGGTGCCGGAGTGACTTGTTGTTTTAATGTCGTCTCAAAGCTAACTTGTGGTTTCTCGAACCATGACAACTTTGTCTTCTTCAATAGCTTTGTTAGACCCGTTGCTATTGAAACGAAGTTTTGATGAATCTCTTGTAAAAAAAAGTCAATCTAAGAAATTGGCATACCTGAGTAAATTATTATAGTTTAGGCCAGCTCACTATGGCCTCCACTTTTGAGGGATCCATCTCAATGCAAGCAGTTGAAATTATGTATCCTAGAAAGCATATTTGTGGTGTTACAAAGTGGTACTCTTTGGGTGGGCATATATCTTTTCTACCTTTAGAACTACAAAGACTTGATGTAAATGTTGTAGGTGGTCATCAATGGAACAGTTGCACACTAATATATCATCAAAGTAGACAACCACAAACATTCTGATGAATGGTCGGAAAACCTGGTTCTCAGCCACATGAAAGTGCTTGGGGGATTAGACAGACCAAAATATATGATTGTTCACTCATATAGCCCATCTCGTGTCTTAAATGTTATCTTTCATATCCTCAAGTTTCATCTTGATTTGATGGTAGTCACTACGCCATTCAATATTGAAGAAGGTGGTCGTGTCATACAGCTGATCTAATAAATCATCCAAACGAGGAAACGAAAATCGCATGCTATGTTGAAATACATGCAAATCACCATACAATGGTACAAAACCAGCTCTTTGGTTCAAAGTTCTTGTTGCATTACATGCATTCGGATGCGAGTAAGCCAAGAGGATGAGAAATGCTCCTAATATTTTAAGATATTTTTGGATAAAGAATAGAAAATAAGAAAAGAAATAACTTAAAAACTACCAAAAAATAAAAATATATTAAAAATTAAAAAAATACATTTAGAAAATATTTTCTACATCCTTGAGCTTCTTATGTTTATTTTGAGATGCATAGCTCTTTTTTTCTCACTCTGAAAAAATATGTGTAGGCATTTAAAATTTTGTAATAATTAAAAAATGGTATAAATGTTGAGGAAATGCAAAAGTTACTTCCAACTCTATCCTCCAAATGCCGATATTGAAGTCGATTGGGTATGCATCTCGAAATTGTCTAAGTGGAAAAATATTTATTACAAATCTCCCACCCCTAGTTGAATAAGTCTCTTCTATAATGAACTAGGTTTCAATAATGAGTTTTGTCAAAATATTTAGCAATGCATTTACATGTCTTTAAGGCCTTTCATGGCAAAAATTTATTCTAAACGAGAAAACTTGATTGGTCAGTCTGACAAAGCTGGCATGGTTTGCAACTTGCCGACAATTACTAATGTAAAAATAAAGTTTTTTCTGCCATGCTTAAACTCTTATGATAGGTACAATTAAATCATATCGTTATCAAAGATATTTTCAATTATGATTGTGCAACTACTTTTCTCATTTCATATCAAGCAAAATACAAAATACTAGCCATAAGTTTTGTTATTAGAATATCATAATTGGCGGGGTTCATCACCAAAATCAAACACTTGGCTATAAATACAAATCCTGTAAGCCTCCATAAAATGGCTTTGATTATCGCAAATTATAATAAAGGACATCCTTATCAAAAAATAATGCTATCTTAAACTCCAAGAAGATAGTTGGGATTTTAATAGTGGGTTCAATTATGGTTGCATTGTTTTTACTTTAGTAGTTTATTTTATTTTATTTTAGGCATTTATTTATTTTTGTTTCCTTGTCTAGTTTGTCGTTTATGGTTGTGACTAGTGGCTTCCTCTATTTCTAATGTGTGATTTCCAATGTGTTGTATCTAAGGTTGATATAAGCAGAGCTTGAGGGTGTTTGGCTTAACGCAAGATAGAAAAGTTTGATTCCAAATCAACTCAAACTTGAAACCAAAATCATTTCAAACCTAGCTAAGTGAACTCAAAATCAATTTCTAGTTCACTTGAAAGTGCGCTTATATTATATTGTATTTATACTTGTATTATATCATACATATTATGTTAGCCACATATTCCTACATTGTGAGGAATGATGAAAATAACTAAAAATTAACTATTTTAATTTTTTAAAATAATGTTTGATAAGTTATTTAATGCATGACAGAGTAAATCCTACTTTTGAAAGACAGTCATCAGAGTTGCATGAGATTGTACAACAAATTATTTAATTCTATTTCTCTTGTTATATTAATTTAAACACTCTATGTGTGATAAATATGTTTTACTTCAAATATTTGTATACATTATAGGGATCAGTAAATTTTTATGCTGGCTGATCTCATATAATGTGATTAATTAGATTAGCAGAAGGAAAGATATGTCCATCATCAAGTATTTCGAATAAAAAATTATGGTATTTTCTACCTATATAAGGTTTTATTATGGTTGCTGTGGTCCGAAGATAATCTTGTGAAGATGAATCACCCGCCATTGAGGTTAGAACCAAAAATAGGGGATGCAATGATGAAACTTGCTTTTGAGGGGTTCGGATTAAGTATGAGAATGGGCACTGGCTCGCAAAACTATGAAAAATGGGAATATTTGCGGCATCATGGAGAGGAATAAGTTTGATTATTATTACATCAAAGTAATAATTTTCTAGGTTCGGAATTCTAAAGTTATGTGGTCAGTCAAAGATTTAATTATCTAGGTTCAAATTCATATTCATCTTATTGTATTTTAAATCATATATCATATCCAATTTTAATATGACCAACATAATAATAAATAAATTAATTACCTTCCCATTACGACAATTAATTAGGAGAAAAACAACTGTGTTAATAACATCGTAGTATGCATTTTTACTAGTAGACATTTTATAAATATTTAAACAATCCAAAGTATTATCATTGAAAAGAAAACCACAATCAATTCAAAAGACATATATCTTTGTAAGTTTGAGACAAATCACTTTACAATGCCTTCAACATGATGTCTTTAGGTTCTTTCCTGTCTCCACTGACTTTGATTCTTTTGTTCGGTGCTTGTATATGGTTGATAACAACTTAATTATTTATGCATTCAGCTTTTTAATTTTTGCATGAACATCGATATTTATCTCATTGCTCATTTCCCTACCTAAACACAAACATTTCAGGGAAGGGTTTTTGATTTTCTGCAAGCTTTAAAGCTTGAAATTGCACGACTTCAACTGGGCATTTCTGCTGCTGAAAGGGATAGAGCTTTATTAGCGATTAGCATTGATCCTGCAATGATAGATCCAAATCGCTTAATCGATGAGTTGTATATGACAAAAGTATGTAACCATGCCGACAGTCTGGCAATACTAGGACAGACTGCATTCGAAGATAAGATTAATGCTTCCATTGGTCTTGAGATAGAAGGTAGTAACGAACTAGATTTCTGGAATATTGGTGAAGTTGGAGATACCTGCATTGGCGCCAATTGTGAAGTTCAGAAGGAGATTCGAACTTTTACAAAAGCATCTTCTACCATTTCGAGTAAAAACTTGTCTCCATTTTTTGTCTGCAGTGAATGTGAAAGAAAGGCTTGTAAGTTTTGCTGCGCTGGACGGGGTGCTAGTTTACTTACTAGCACTACTCACAAAGATTTGAAAATATATGGCAGCTCATCAGGCCAAAGTGGATCAAGTCATGGTTGGCACAGTGAAGGGGCTTCCACTCAACATTCATCTGCTCTGGATGGGGTTATATGTAAAAACTGTTGTGATGAAGTTATACTTGCCGCATTACATGTGGATTATCTTAGAGTTTTGGCTGGCTTGCGAAGAAGAACTCGTGCTGATGACACTGCAGTTAAAGCCCTTAGCTATGTTCTTGGGCCTGATGGAATTAAGACATCAAATTTTTGGCAGGATAAGGAATGTTCCAATAGGCAATTAAAGAAACTACTAAATGGAGAGGAGTCCCTTGCTGAATTCCCTTGTGCTAGTCTGTTATACACGGTAGTACTCCTTGATTCACCAATGGTTATACCATCGCAAGTTTATGTTAGATCTCCTTAATCCATGTGACTGCTATAGACCCCATACTGGATTTAGTAATAGATTTTTTTTTTTGCTCTTTTTTTTTTAAGCTTAAGGAAATGAGTTTTCTTGATACAGGTGGAAACAGCGGTTGGCTCACAACCATTAATATCATTACTGGCACCACTTGGTGTGGGAGAGCCATGTTCTTACTGGAGAGCTCCCCCGAGCACTTCCACTGTTGAATTTTCTATTGTTCTTGGAAGTTTATCTGATGTCTCTGGGGTTACCTTGGTTGTCAGCTCATGTGGTTATTCTTCATCAGATTGTCCTACCGTAAGAATATAGCATCAGAATTTACTACTTTTGTAGCATTTTTTTCTTATATTTTGGTAGGTGGAAGAAAATATTCCTTACTCTAGTTCTTTCTGCGTTAACAATGAAAAAATATATAACCTCCATTTTTAGGAGCCTTTTGTAAAAGTTAATGCTTAAATTGAGTTCTTATCGTTTGATTTTTTTGTCCTTATTTGTGACACTATTAACTGAATGTCGTTGCCCATGGAACCTCATAACTTCATTCCTCGCTTGCTAGTCCTCTTTCTCTCTTTGTTCATTATCTTGCTCACCCTCCCCTCCTCTCTCTCTCTCTCTCTCTCTCTCTCTCTCTCTTGCTCTCGCTCTTTCTCATGGCAATTATGGTTGTGCAATTTTTATTTTTTTTTGGCCGAGTACAACTTTTTTGGAGCTGTATTTAATGATAGAAACAAAAGTTTTTATTCCACTTCATTCTTTTTGCTCCTGTAGAGGAAGCTAACCTGGATATGAGAACATTTGTTCTGTAGCGGTACTAGCCTCATCGTAGTTCATCCTTGGACACTTCTGCACTGTCAATGATGGTTCTTGAAATTTAAGACTTGGATTGCTGAGCTTGTGTGGTATCCAGGCATGTAGGCCACCCCCATTAACTTGGTAGAATTAATATGGTTGAATTTTTGTTTTAAAATTATTATTGAATCCACCTCTACCTTAAAAATTATTAGATCGTTAGTAACTTTGTCATGTCACTTTATTCTCTTCTTTTTGCCTTACATCATTTTCTTATTTTAAGCCTATTCTATCTTTAGATTAGTATTCATGTCACTTTATACTGTTCTTTTCAATTGCATTGGTATCATTGTTTTATTTTAAAATCCGTACAGTATTTCATAATGGAGATTTTTTTTCCTCATTGGTATACAGGTACAAATATGGGCAAGCAATAAAATACATAAGGATGAGCGTTCTTTCATAGGAAAATGGGATGTCCACTCCCTAATTTTGTCATCTCCATATCTTTATGGGCCTGAAAAATCTCAAAATGACAGTGATATTCCAAGGCATATGAAGTTTCTCTTTCGTAACCTTGTTCGCTGCAGGATCATTTGGATAGAGCTAAGTCTGGCTAAGCCAAGAACTTCATCCAACATGCAGGAAGATTTTGACCTTTTTGCTTTGGATGAAAATCCTTTTGCCATAACTAGGCCCAATGACTCTTCTGTTGGAGCAGTTGCAAGCGATGCATGTATCCATGCAAAAAGGCTTTTGGTATTTGGGAGCTCTGTTAAAAGAGAGAACCCGGACACTTCGCAGAACTCAGAACAAATGAAAATGAAAATTTCCTTAGAGAATTCTCCGCAATGGGGGCGATTTAGAGTATGTTGCTTCCTTGAGAAATATTGTCATAAATGTAAAGTTCCGTTACTGACTAATTCTCTTATCATAGGTTCCAATCGAATCTGAAAGGTTAACATATAATGACCTTGTACTCGAGCTGTACTTATCTACTACTGCACCTGGATTAGCTGGATTTCGGTTGGATGCTTTCAATGTCATAAGGCCTAGGATTTTCCATTCACCATTTTCTTCCGATGTGGATATATGGGATTCCTCACTAACAGGATTAGAGGACCGGCACATAAATCCTTCTATTCTGTACATGCAGGTTTCTGCTATTCAGGTAGTCAAATCTACAGGACTGGTTATGTACACCGTATCATCTTTCTATGGAGTTATATCTAATTCTTTTATAATTTTAATGTTTTGGATACTGAGTTTTGTTGACTGCCTGATTATTTTGATTGGCTATGATCTCACTCGCTCTTGGTTTTTTGCCTCTAGGCTTTTGAGAAGTTCACTTTCCGTTTGTTTTCTCATCCATTTGTTTGTTTATATGTTGCATTCATAGCTAAAACTAAGGCTGGAAGATCCAAGGAACCTATCCAATCCTAGAATTACCTTTCAAACTGACAAAAAACAGCTGTTTCAGATTATTTTTGTTTCAATTTTACTGATTAGTTGCTATAGTGTTCTTCTTTGGTTTAATTATCTTTCAATCAATGTGTGGGTGGAATTTTCCTATCCTTTTTTATCAGTAGTTTCCTCCAGATAACATAAATTGATGCTTGATTAGTGTATGGTCCGACCATGAAGTACTATAGAACTAGGTAAGTCTATATATATTTATCTAAACAAATTCTTTTTTTTTTCTTGTTCAACTATTATAAATTATGCGCTACTTTGCATTGAAAGATTCTAGATTCTCTTAAAGTTCTACCATTATTTAGATTTTTTTTCTTCCACCAAAGCATGTTCATCATTCATATCTTTCAAGAGCTTGGGATATCTTCCTATGATCTTCTGATTTGGAGGAAAATTTCATAGGTTCAAAAACTTTGCTCAACTCTTCTTCGTCTCAATCATTATAGCACGCGTGGCTCTGGACATAAGGGGATTGATAAATTTGTATTATCCTAATGTTTCTTTGGCTTATCATAGAGATTCTGTTGAGGATTTCAAATACAATGGTGGCAACTAAATATTACGGATTTTCTGATTGCAGGACTGGACTCAACACCTCATAACTAACATGCTACCAATTAGTAATAGGATAATATTAAATATCTTTTTTCTTTTTGTATATATCTTTGATTTTTACAAATATATTCATAATTAGAAACCTACATTTTTGTCTTTTACGTTTAAGGATAACATACAATGACTTACTATAATTAATATAGTAGGTTTAGTTTATTTTATGATGACAACTTGGCCATCCATTTTTAACTCATTGAGTTGCATTAGGTCAACTTCCATTGGCTCACCAACCTTGAGCTGGTGACATCCACACAATGCTAGAGGCCATCATGGTCTAGACTGCAGATCTATGGGATTCTTAAATGCTTGGAGGGAGTTTACTGTTGTTCCCCTCGGGCAGTCACCAGCATGCAAGGAGATACCAATTTGTAATATGCTCTTCAAAGTTCATGTCTTGAGTACACTAATCACCTTGTAGCCTATTCCCCTCGTTAGTGCAGATTGTTTATTAAATTGAAATGCCCACAAAACCTGCAGAGCGTTGTGCTTTAGGCACGCATTTGGGCGTTGTGCAACATGTACGGCCCTCTCTCACAATAGCAAAATAGCGCGCACCAACACTCATGATTTCCCCGTTTGGATTATAGTTCTACCATTTAATCCATAAATGATTATTTTTAACACTTTGATGAAAATCATTCGTGGACTTCACTGATTGACTGCAGCAGATCATAAAGATATGAAATAGAAAGAGGCCAAAGTGAGGGTTGAGCCAGAACAGAAGGATTCATCGATAATTTACCCATAATATGGTGAATCTTGCATACCCGAGACAGATGCTTTAGGAGTTCATCTCATTAACTGAATATTGATATAATATTTTTAAATAGAGTTGGAGTGATATGACTATATCCATGAGGATAGATAGTTTATGCTAATAATTATGTAGGTATGGAGACGAAATTGTGAGGGCTGATATGGCATAAAATGAGTGTTGACATTGCAAAAGTTATCAGTTGGAAAACTTGAAAAAAAAACATTGATTGGTGTTCTTAAAAGGAAAGTCTATAACCCAGAAGGAAATTCAAATTATCGGTTTAGTTTCAAACTTGTTTTGTTTGCAGCATCGCTGAAAGAGGCCATGTTCTAGATGCGATTCAGTCAAAGTGACTGCTGTTCATACGGTGACTTAAGCTGTTCAATATGAATGTTTTTTTTTGGTAGTTAAAAGTGTTTAAGCTATGCACATCGGCAGTTTTAGAGTAGTCCTAAGATCATTAGATGTTTTTGATATTCTATTAGGTGCAGAACGCTAGTAAAGGTGCAAGTTTTATTGATAACTAGATAAATAAATTCAATAAAATTTAATTTTGAAAATTATTTAAACAAGCTTACATGAAAATCATTGTACAAAAAATATGACGGGTTAAAAAATAGTAAAGGGCACATGGTTTTGTTAAACATAATAAATATGAAGAACATCATAGAATGATGCTCATGTGAGACAACCGTCTGATGCGCGTACTGATTTCGATGGACGGTTAAAGAATGTTCATTGTTGTGGGCTCCAAAAATTCGCCACCAACCTCTCACAAATGAGGAGAGTATGGTTTAAAATGTCGGTAATGTAATTTAAATAAGTAGATAAGATACCCTAAACCTCATTTTGCGAGGACTTTAGATCCGAGTGTTTCCTATAGAAAGCATCTATTAATTACCTCTTAATAAGTGAGAGAACTTTCGACTATTGATCGCTTAACGATGATAATAACAAAGATGTGGAGTTTTGAAATTTAGAATTTGGAATTTATGAAATTCATCATTATTAGCTTAAAGCGGATGATTGGGGAATGACGACGTCTGAGATCCTATGATTCCATCACCGGCCGTCATGTCCCTCCTACTTAGTCAAAGGAGAATTCGCTCGGATTCTTATCAAGAACGACGGGTTACGCCATCTAATTCACTGTGGTGTTTCAGGAGATAGGTTTAAGTCTATCTTACCGATAGAATTTTGTCTATCGTCACATCTATGATTCGCAACTCAAAGGGTAGAGCCATCGTGAGCATATGAGCTACATTGGTCATAATATAATGGTTTCATTTGGTAATCACCATCAAGGAAAGATCGGTGATCATATATGTGTTGGGCCAAGCCAATGTAGTGGATACGGCCACGCCCTTACTAAATCGATTGAGAGTAATATATAGAACACTCGATTTGACTTTGACCCTTTCAGGTTAGATTTTTCTTAATTTGTCACCTTTAACAAATAGTTATAAGGTGGATTTTAAATTTTAAGGTTTTAGATTGAATTTCGCATATTTAACACTTAATGGCATAGATTTTGCATTTAGATTGACATTTGATTTTGAATTAATTTGAGCAAGCACATTTTGATAGTATTCCTCCGATTGAAATCACCATTCAACACACCATCATCGGGTTGATGTATTGTGATTTTTACTCTATTAGTTTAATAATATGATGATCTCGCTATATTACGAATTGGCTCGATATTTCAAAAGAAATTCTATAACATTGGATTTTAGGTTTTATTAACCGATCCGGCCCCAAGACTAAACCTAAAGAACCCACGTAGATATTACCCTAAATTTAAGATTCAAATGTACTCATGTGGATTTTCAAGAATGCTTGCATAATCTTAAGACATTAAATATGAGTTTTAGTCATACTTTATAGTATGTGCAAGAGTTCAATCGAAGCTTTAATTAACTCCTCATGTTAGCTTGTACGATATGTTGCGAATCTGGTGGCGTAGAAGGCGTTTCACATTTTTGATTCAAAATATTACAATTTTACTTGTATTAAATTTATTCATTGCAATCTTCAAGTATCAATGATTATTTAGCTTGTGATTATTAACAATCTTTTAAATATTTATCAACTCATCATATTCAACTTTTACTCTTGCATAAATAGTTTATTATGCATACTTTAAGCAAGCTTATTTGAATTCAAGCTTCTTTTGAATAGAAGTCAATTATTCATTAAGAATTCTTAGCTATACTTACTAATAGACCATTCAGTTATAGTGAAAACCTCTTCGAATTTCATCTGGATCCTATCAGTTTTGAAGATAAACACTTAGATATATCACAAATCTCATTGTATTTCGAATTCAATTTTAAATACAAGACCCAAATGGTTCTTTTAAAGGCTACTTTTATGAATGATCATGAGTTGCCTAACTGAATTTGTGCTTATAAGAAAGTTATTAAATTTCTTGCACACTTTATTTTCAATTTGTAATTAGACATTTAGACTTACCACCAATCATTTGTCATTTAATATTCAATTGAGATCATCATTTCTTTTGACATCAAATACGATTATTCAAGTATATTATTCACATTGATTACTTGTTTATGAATTTAACACTTTGAATATTCAAAGAGAAGCTTTGTTCATGCAAAAAGACTTCGAATCCAATATGGATTTATCCCCATTCAAATTCATTTATGAATTATTTAATATCCTCTAAATTTATCTCATATTCATCTTGAAAATCATTTCAATTCCAACTCATGAGCTTAAGAATTTATTTGAAATTGATTAATTATGAACCTCATAAATTCATATTTGGAATTCAATCTTTATTTATGAGTGGTTTTCAAATATACTTCTACAAGCTTTCAAATTCATTTATGAGCAGGCAATTAATCTTTTTGACGGACTCACTTTAGAATCTAATTCAAATTCTTTCATATTTGAGAGTTTATCTTCCAATTAGCTTAAAGCAAACTCTTAATAGGTCTCCTCCAATCATACTTGCACCTAACTTCGGAATCAATATGGAATAAAGTGATGACATATTTTACACATGTCATACCATATAAGATTTCATAAATTGAATATGAACCCTTAAAAGGGTTTACTCTCCTCTTATAAGTTGAAAGGATTTAGGAGAGTTTTTCTTTCACATTTCATTTAATTCTTCAAGTCATAAATTATCTTTTGAGCATTGGTAAAAGAAGTGCAGAAATTATTTAATATTGCTTGTGAGTTTTTTAAATTTAAAGAAGAGACTTTATAAGTAATTTCTCCTATTTTTATGCTCGCATTTATATTTATTTTGCATATTTACTTGACTTGTTTAATTCACCTTTAATTCCATATTGTTTCATTCTTTGTGTGTTTCTCCTTTTTTTTAATGAATTTTGATTCTTTTCTTTTTTTTTTCTAAGAAAATTTGAAATTTCTACAAAGACAAAGATGATCATCTAATAGTTTTGGAGGCCTTCTTCATGATTGACACTCGATGAGGATGGTTGGTGTTTTGCAACACCTCTTCATCTCCACGATAATGAGACGAGACTTTCAAACTTACAAAAAGACAAATGCATATGCATATACATACAATCGTTTCCACACATTTATTCTTACACATCCAAACTCTTTTTTTTTTGCAACGAATAGCATAGCGATCAGCAAGCACAGGTAAAGTTGAAGGAATGATGAAAATGCCGGAAACTTAGAGAAGAACTCGCCTGACGATGTTTCTTGCTAATAAAAGGAAAGGTCTAAGGGTAATTCACATGCACTCAATTAGAGGAGAAAGCGAGGACGAAAGAGGAACCCACCGATGACGAGTTTTCTGCCCCCCTCGCCAGAAAAGGGGGGTCAGAGGAATTCAGGGGAATGAGGGGAGGAGGAAGATTTTTGGATAGGAAGAAATGTGGGAAATGGAGAAAGATTTTTGGATAGGAAAAAATGAGGAAAATGGAGAAGGTTTTCGGATAGGAAGAAAATGGAGAAAGATTTTCGGACAGGAAGAAATGAGAGAAAATGGAGAAGGTTTTTGAATAGGAAAAAATGAGGGAAAATGGAGAAGGTAGGGGAATCAGAAAAGGAAAGGAAATCGGAGGAAGCAGGAGAACTTACTTTGTCTTACATCTGGACAAGAGGGGAGAAGATGAGGGAACCTGTTGGACCAAGAAGAAATCAAAGCCTCATGTTTAGTGGAAGAAATAGCGAGAGGGGAACCGTCTGATTGAAGGGGATAACGGGTTGGACGAGCGTGTGGTTGTCTTGAGGGAGATCGAACGCAGGGAGGACTTGCGTGCGTGCGAAGGAGACTAAGCCGAATGGGATCGTACGTTTAGTTGGCCGTGAATAGGGAAATTAGGGCTAATTTTGGGTTATTGAATAAATAGGCATTTTAAATTAATTTCCTAAGCGTTTAATTAATCTTGATATGAATTTTATGCCGACATTAATATTAGGTTTAAATATTTGTTGATTCAAGGTTATTCTGATGTTCCAGACGCAACGGTGGAGTCCATTTTGGGATCAGAGACCATTTAGTTCAAGTCGGTGCCAAATCGGGTAGATTTCAGCTTAAAAATACGCATTGATGCTTTCAATCGTTCTACATTCGCGACTTGTCAATTGAGCACAGCTACTTTAGTGATGTTGAAACTAACTTTATCAATTTTACAAACGGCGTCGGTATCGCCGCAGCCCCACTCGAGCATGCGCAGTTTTCGACAATAACGACGCTGACGGATCATTAGCATAATATTTATATTCGATCGATTTATTCAACAATGGCTAAATCCGCTCGCCGAGCGATTATTTCAACCGAGTGTATTTGCCTAATTTCGCACCGTCATTCGATCATTCGACGGTAGACTCGTCTCGAATGAGCGACGGCCTTATTTGGTAGGTTTCGCGTTTGGGGCGCAACGGAAACCAATTTCACGAATGAAGGTCGCTGGTCATCGCCATAGTTTCCTTCGACATGTGTTCGACATCGACAAACCGATCGCTTGATTACAATATTCATATTTACACGACGCTCAACCTGGATGGTGAAGTCCGCATCATTGAGGAGGTCGTTTGATTGATTTGGCGTACATCTCGCCGATTTGTTGTTATATCAAAAGTCCGTCGAATTTGGATTTTGAGCTCGACTCGACTGATGTATCATGCATAGAGGTCAACAATTGCTTAGATTTACGTGAAAATTTGTAAAGACTGTCCTTATTCAGTTGATTATGTCCATTGTAGGACAGTAACTTCTATCTTTTGAGATAGTACACATCTCCTCAATATCATGCCCGATCACCCTAATAAGAATATCTGCAGATCTACGTGGTGTCCTGACAAAGGTGTTATATTTTTGTTTTCATTTATCCTCTTTCCAAAAGGAGATAGAAGGCGATATATATATATATATATATATATATATATATATATATATATATATATATATATATATATATATATATATATATATATATATATATATATATATATATATATTATTCACTACAACCATGTAATTCAATCATAAGGTTTATGATGGGTTTTGAGCTTGGATTTGATCATGGGATTGATTATACATTTTAGAAATTTGATTTTGAATTTGGGGTTTGATTTGAGAAGGAGAGCATGGATTGAGTTTAGGCTATGGGGTAGACAAGTCTCCCTGAGTCAAGACATAACCCACTCTTTGAGAGCCATGGTGGAAACACACCTCCTTATCTTGCTAATTTTGACCTATAATCTAATTTCTCATGCATTAGGTATATGAATCAAAAGCCTGTCAAATTGATTATCCAAAATGAAAATAAAATGTAAGAATTTGCATTAGATTTAAGTCATTACTACATGATCTAGTCTCTGGAGTGTGGGACTTAGCTTTCTAAATAAACAACATCCTAGCTATCTTGCAAACGATACTTGCCTACATGTATTTAAAATCATAGTGAGTTAGTCACCCGGCGGAAGTTGTAACAATCAATTGATCTATCCTCTTATAGAGATAAATACACATTGTTTTTAAATTTAGATTATGCTTTTGGCCCTCACCAAAGCTCCCCTTTAGGTTATAGGTCGCTTTCTCCCTGCTATAATAAGTCCTCATATCTTTGGCATTTCCATGATCTTTCATCATGAAATTGTAAGCCATAACTTTCTAATATAAATTCAACTCAAGCAAATCAATTCAATTTCAAAAATATGAAGTCCAACTATATAATAGTTTGGGATGCTTACTAGGCTTCTTAGTATCCTAGGCATCCCCTAATTATCTACATTTGGCTTCAATAAGAACTCCCTCCTCTTGATCGATCCCACTTGATTTTCTAAAAATAAACTAATCGATTAATAGTCCTACCTTTCAAAATCTTTGTAGACAATGATCATTTACCTTAATCGAGAGTATTCTTAAGGAATCTTGTTCCTTATGATGTAATTACTTATGGGGACTTGCCCCTGTAAGGAACTTAATGAACCCGATTTAAAATAAACCCTACTTTACTTTTCCATGTAAAGTAGAGGAAGAATCTTTATACATAAGTCTCATACCCTGTGAGTCCTTATTCATTGATTATGTCCATTGTAGACAAGAACTATCTTTTGAGATAAGCATACATCTCCTCAATATCATCACCCCATAAGAATATCTGCAGATCTACGTGGTGTCCTGACAAAGGTGTTATATTTTTGTTTTCATTTATCCTCTTTCCAAAAGGAGATAGATGAAGGCGGATATATATATATATATATATATATATATATTATTTTCACTACAACCATGTAATTCAATCATAAGGTTTATGATGGGTTTTGAGCTTGGATTTGATCATGGGAGTGATTATATATTTTAGAAATTTGATTTTGAATTTGGGGTTTGATTTGAGAAGGAGAGCATGGATTGAGTTTAGGCTATGGGGTAGACAAGTCTCCCTGAGTCAAGACATAACCCACTCTTATGACATAACCCACTCTTATGAAAGATGGTGGTAAAACTTGTAATCATTTATGGGGCAGAATATCAGCCGATGAAGTATAAAATTAAGTGTTGTAGAGATGAAGATGCTCTAATGAATGAGTGACTTTACACTTAGAGACAAAAATGTGAAACGTATATATGCTTGAAAAAATTGGAGTAGCTCTAGTGGCAGAATTCGAGAGTCGTCTTAGATGGTTTGTTCATATAAAACGTTGGCTATTTGATAACTTAGTTAGAAGAGTAGATATATTAGATTTGACCTATGTTAAGAATGGTAAAGGTAGACCTAAGAAGACTTGGTTATGTAGTATAAAAATGATCTTATTTATTTAGAATTAAATGAGAATTTGACATTTAATAGGATACAACGGAGAATAAAGATTCATGTAGTTGATCCCATGTAGTGGGATAAAAGCTTGTTGTTGTTATTATTGATGCTCATTTATCATGCACCTAATATATCATAGAAAATATATAAAAGATTTACATACATGCATTTATATATATAATACTTCAAGTTTTATATTTACATATGTATATTACACTTTTCTATGCATGACAAGATGCATTTCATTTAAAAAAAATTAATGAGAATAGTATTGTTGATGTGATATTAAAGATTTAAGCATTATTTATGTAAATATAAGGTGGTATGTATGGAAGCCTCCAAAATTTTTTGCTTGACAACAATGAAACTAAGATTTGATAAGGACCAAACTGTGTAAGATTAAGGATGAAGTAACCGACAGCCAATTAATTGAAGATATAAAACCAGTAGAAAACAAAAAGAAAATATTTCGTTAATCGTGGGCAATTGATTAAATAGTGAGATAAAAGAACATTTTATGGAATATCTGTGGGATGAACATTGCTTATGCATTTTTGTATTTCATGTGCTTGTGATCTTAATGGTTGGTCTTCCATCCTTTTTTTAAAGGAACCAAGAAATTATGTTAGCGTTGGAGAATATCGGCTACCCGAGGTTAAAGGCGGCACGCCACTTTACTTCGACTTCCCTCGCCCGATACAAGCAAGCCGAATTACTTTTAGGCTCCTTGGAGACGTTGCTGCCTTCAGAGATGATATACCTGATCAGGATGACCCAAATCAAAAAGGCTTACCTTTAGCCTCAGGCCTCTCATTGTCAAACAGAATCAAATTATACTATTACGCAGATCCTTATGAACTAGGAAAATTGGCAAGCCTATCAGCCATTTGAGTTACAGCAAATGAAGCTATGCAGACACAATTGTTTCAGGTACTGTGTCAGCACAATTCTGTAAAGCTGCATTTATTTATAGAATTTGTCGTGATAAGCTTTTTTATTTTGGGTGGGAACTGGGAAGAGTTCAACGTTTCTTTTTCCTATTCCTAAATCTATTATTTTTTATTATTTATAATGGGGGATGTGAATCTCTACAGAAGAATGATGTTCCCATTTTTTTTCTGAATAGTTTAACTTATTTAGTGCGCAATTTCAATGTATATTTTTTGTTACATAGATATCAGAAGGTTTGTTATATAGAAGAATAATAAACGAGCGGCAGATTTTGCAGATTGTTATTGTTTATTTCATCTTCGTTTTTTCTTTCAAAGAACAATCTCTTTATTGACTGTCCATCAATTGCTTAGGGATAATTGTGGTGGCCACCTTTGTTGAGTGAAATGTTTTCTTGAAACCAATCATCAACTCCATTGATTCTTTTCCACAGCAAAGTTGTGATTTTATTCGATGATTTATGCTGAACTTTATTTCACAAGGTTTTTTTAGGCTTATAAATGAAAAATATTTGACTAGCTTGATCCTCTCTCTCTCTCTCTCTGTGTGGCAAATATTGGTGACACTAATGACTGCACTGCTTCATGATTTGTTTAAGGATCGTTAAGTTTTAGAAAATATAAAGTTTTGTTTTTTTTTTTTTTTTTTTTTTTTTTTCACTCATTGACATCTTATCTTCTTGTGGCTTTAGTAGTAAATCATTTTCTTTTGTCAATGTCAATTGCAAGCCTAAACATTGTTGATGTCTAATTTTAAGTCAAGTCTACAATTCATGAATAATGTCAATTTCTTTCCTAATTTATCTTGATTGATCCATTCTAATAAGAACACCGGTTTCATGTTGTTAGTTTCAATACGTAATTGAATTTATTTAGGAAAAAATGAATCGATATGTTTTTATTAATAATTGTCTGTTTAATCTTAATGAAAAATTAAGCAAAAAATGATAATTATTATGAGTCATGTTTACATCTCACAATAAATAAAAATATAGTTTCTGATCAACTAAAAATTAGAAATTTTACTCAAACATTTCTTCAACTAAATCAGTGGATGATGGTTGATTTCAATTCAATTTATTTTTCTCCTTCATTTCATTTTAAAGTCATTCAATAACTTCAAAAACCAAGCACCAAAGGTGGTTGTAAGCTAGATGCAAGGCAATACTCAAGCTGATTTCAATACATAAGATCAATAGCAAGCTTGTTATGAAATTTATCCCTAAACTTCAATGGCCAACTACTACTAATATTTTTGTGATTCTAAAGTGGTCATCTTCTCATCTTGAAGATATAAGTACAGACTATGTAGCACAAGAAAAAGTGTTCATTTCATTTTCATGAAAACCTCCCTCTTTTAATAAACACATCATTCTTCATTAAATTAATTTTTATGTTATAGAGGCTAACGCTCATTTACACCTTAAATAATGAAGCTAGCTTCTCAAAATTTGTTGAATTCAGCACATCACCACTAAGTATTTAACACTAACATATATAATCAATTAACTATAATTGTCTGCTTGCAAGATAAGTGAATCTAACAATCACCTCTTCAATTGATATCTCCCCCGAAAAAAAAAAAAGAATCTAACAATCACCTTTTTAAAAGAAATGAATTCTTAATGCTCGTCAATCTTAAATCACCGCTTTAAACGAAATAAATTCTTAACCTTCTCTAATCTTAGATCATCATATGCATACATTAATATAGCCTGTGCTCTAAGAAAAACAGATAAATACCATAACATTGGCAAAAAGCCAATTCGAGGAAATATGCTGCTAAGGATTTGATATAATTCACGCCTTTGTTCATAGAAACTACTCATACACAAAGTTATTAGAAGCTCTTCAACGACAAATTTCTCAATATGCATCAAATATCTATGTAATTTATTTGTAGCATACTTGAATCCTCCTATATTATAGATTATGTAGGTCTGGAAAAACATTAAAAAAAATATCTCCATATGATTTTTAGCTCATATAACAAATATATTATAATAGGATCATTAGCAATTAATTTTATTTCAATATTACAAACAAAATGACCATTTTTTAACTAGAGAAGGATACAATTATCACTTCCAAATATAGCACATCAAGATATCTTACCAGTAACATCATGTAGATCAAAGCAAAAAAGCTCATCAATTGACTAAAACACTACCACATATAAATAAAATGTCAAAAATAAGAGAATTTAGCGCATCAAGTGTAGGAAAATTGATGCAACATTCTACATCTTTGCTTCAACAGTCTTACATCTTGGCTTCCTTGAATTCAGCCTCTGGAGTCTGATCACCTCCCTCCGACCCCGACGATGACGATCCTCCTCCCTGCATGTGCTGGCCGATCTTCGACACGGCCTTGTTGGCAGCATCAATCTTCTCTTTGATCCTATCAACATTATCCTCACCCATGGCTACTCTCAAATCAGACACAGCAGTCTCAATGTCCTTTGCAACTTCAACTGGTATCTTGTCTCTGTACTCACCCAAACTCTTCTCAATGCTGTATATGGTCGTATCTGCAGTGTTCTTGATGTCAATCAAGGTCTTTCTCTCCTGATCCTTCTGCTGGTGAAGCTCTGCCTCCTTCACCATCTTATCAATCTCATCCTCGGACAGACCGCCGGAGGACTTGATGGTGATCTCCTGTTCTTTCCCAGTAGCCTTATCCTTCGCTGAGACCTTTACAATCCCATTTGCATCAATATCAAATGTCACCTCAATTTGAGGCAGTCCTCTCGGAGCAGGAGGGATGCCTGTGAGCTCAAATTCGCCAAGAAGTTTGTTGTCAGCAGACATTTCTCTCTCACCCTGCAGCACGCGAACGCCAACTTGAGTTTGATTATCTGCTGCAGTCGAGAAGACTTGGCTTTTCTTGGTGGGAATGGTTGTGTTCCTGTTGATTAGGCGAGTGAATATCCCTCCGAGAGTTTCGATGCCAAGAGAAAGTGGCGTGACGTCGAGCAGCAGGAGCTCCTTTACATCACCTCTTAGTATTCCTCCTTGGATGGCGGCTCCCATGGCCACCGCTTCGTCGGGGTTCACACCCTTACTCGGATTCTTTCCGAAGATCTCGGACACAATCTGCTGCACCTTCGGCACCCTGGACATGCCACCAACTAAAAGCACCTCATCTACATCCTTCGCCATGATTCCAGCATCTTTCAAGCAGTTCTTGCATGGGATTCGGGTTCTTTCGATCAAATGATTGACCAAAGCTTCCAACTTTGATCGAGTTAAGGTCAGATTGAAATGCTTGGCACCAGAGGCATCAGCAGTGATGAAGGGAAGATTTATCTCTGTTTGGTTAGTAGATGAGAGCTCCACCTTGGCCTTTTCAGCAGCTTCTCTGAGCCTCTGGATTGCTAGTTTGTCTTTGGTTAGATCAATGTTATCTGTTCTCTTAAACTCACTCACCAAATAGTCAAGCAGCGCACTATCAAAATCTTCACCACCAAGGAATGTGTCTCCATTAGTAGCCTTGACCTGGAAACAAAATCAAACTAGCTGATACAAGTCATAATTGCATATCACTGAACAATTGAGTATGTCAATAACTTACTTCAAAGACGCCATTGGATATCTCAAGGATTGAGACATCAAAGGTGCCACCACCAAGATCAAACACAGCTACCAAACCCTCCTTATTGTTCATCCCATAGGACAGTGCGGCAGCAGTAGGCTCATTGATAATCCGAAGAACATCCAACCCAGCAATTCTTCCAGCATCTTTCGTAGCCTGTCGCTGTGCATCATTAAAGTAAGCAGGAACTGTGATCACAGCTTTTGCAACGGATTTACCAAGATAGGCCTCAGCAGTTTCTTTCATCTTGGTAAGAACAAATGCACCGATCTGGCTCGGAGAATACTGCTGGCCATTCATCTCCACCCAAGCATCTCCATTTGGAGCCTTGACAATTCTGTATGGAACCATTTTCAGTTCTTTCTGTGTCTGAGGATCATCATATCTTCTTCCAATTAATCGCTTGGTGCCAAATAAAGTATTTGTCGGGTTTGTGACAGCTTGACGCTTCGCTGGAGTGCCCACAAGAAGTTCACCCTTTGGGTTGATAGCCACAACTGATGGAGTAGTCCTACCTCCTTCAGCATTCTCAATCACCTTTGGGCTCTGTAGAAAATTGCCAAAAAAACGAAAAAAGTCCAATTCAATAATTATATGTAATTTGTAGAACTTGTAATTGTTTCTGATTTGCTGCAAGTCTGTGGTTGAAGCAAGTATGGATAGATAGATGCTAATCCGTAAAAAAAAGTAAATGTATGCCTACCTTGCCTTCCATTACCGAGACACATGAGTTTGTAGTCCCCAAATCTATACCAATGACATCGTTTCCAACTGGTTTTGAGCTACAGAACAATAAAACATCAAATAAAGCTCATCTGTCACAGAATATTGAAACAAATAGTAGAGGAAAGGGCATGCGAGCAACAATATTCTACCTAAAGGTTCTCGCCAAACCTGCCCACTTCTGAGACAGCGCAGATTGATATGATCTGATTGGGAAAATAACAAAACTAGAACCATAGTTTAAAGAGAGTGGAAATACAAGGTGAATAGTAGGGTCTTAGAACTAAATTGGTTAATTTGTATGAGTGTAAATCAAAGCCAATGCGAAACCCATAACAAAAACTAAGAATGTTTTGTGATTCTTATGCTTATTAGCTCCTTCATGAAAATTAAAAGATTGCACATGAAGTAGAGGAAAATATATCAGTAAAATTATTGCAAAAAGTAAATGCATAAAGCAGCGGTAATCTCTATTATAATCTAAAAGTTCCATCCAGTCAGATAAACAACCTAGAAGAAAATTTAGGAGTTGCACATCTCCACAAATGTTGCATTGGCAAGAGTTTCATGCGCGCAACGTGTATACATATATACATATATATGTATGTATAAAAGCTATAAAAGAAAACAAAAAAGTAAGAAAATAATAATATATATTAATTCATACAGATAACAAAAGCAGTTTAATAAAAATACCCCTAATAAAAGTCTCAGCAAAGCAAGATAAAGTAATGTGATAACAATTTTATAAATAAAATTGTCCCAATAAGGTGTATCTTTAAGCTACATACTTTGTTCTTGTACAGATAACAGGAAAGAAATTCCATTAACTTCTGTACTAAATCATCTCTAAAAGTAAAAGGTGGCCCAAAAAACAATCTCCACATTCCGAAACAAAATGCCTCTTAGCAAAAGATAATCATCAATAGCAAAATACAGTCATCCACCTAATTACCATAGTTTTTACAAGCCTAATCCAATGACTATGTATATTTAACAGATATTATACAAAGTTTTAAAAGCAAAAGGAAATCAATCGATTTTCCAGTGACTATAACTTTCAAAAGATTAACATAATTAGACAAAGTGATGGAACAAACATATAGAAGAAAAAAAGGTCCTAAATATGGTGGATAGGTTCCCATGAATTAATAAAGAAACAAATATTCAAACTTGACATATGAATAACATTGAAGATAACATCTCTTAGCAAATTATATAAATACAACAGAATCAGAATCACAACAACGGCAATGACGATTGTGCCAAGGATGAATGATTAAGGCTTCCACAACCATTATCCTTAATTAGATGCAGCAAACTCATCTTCCATTAAACACACACACGCACGTTTTCAGGTAAGATATCCGCTAAGAACAAAACTATTGCAACACAACGAGCAAAGGTATGATAAGCGAGAAAGACAAACCCGACGGAGAGCGGATGAAACACCAGAGGCAGTTGCTCTTGACCTCGCCAAGCTAGAGATGAGCCCGGAAACGATCGCCATGAGAGTTTTGCTTGATCTTAGTGGCAGACGGCTTGCAGTTGAGAACGTTAATGGGCTCTGGAAAAACCCTACAAATTGACAAAAGCAAAGCCCTAATCTTTTTAATAGACAGAGCGCCGTCGTCAAGGTATTTATTTCTTGGGGAAGGGGACAGGCTTCGGTCCAAAGGAAATTTCTAGAATATATAGCCCGAATCTTGACGATCAATTAGGCGGTGGGCCGTTCAATATTAATTTTTAATATAAATAATGATGAAATTTAATCATAATATCTCAGCACTAGTTTTAAACTTAATTCATGAGTCAAAGAAGATAGTTATATCATCATTAACATGACCATAAATCATGTACTAAATTAGATATTTAACCCTCACCCATTTAATATTCCTCTCGCTGCAAAGGAACCAACTATTTAATAAGTTACTCATGACTTGGCTCGATTATGATTCGTTCATAATCATTTGATTAACTAATCGAACGAGCTCGAATATTTTATAAATAGTCAATTGCTAAATGAACAAGTTTGAACAACTTATCGTTTGATTTATTTATGTTCATAAATAATATCTTTTAAAGTTTATGAACAAGCTCGTTAAGGAGCTTGATTAAGTCTTGTTTCTGAATAATATTATTTAAAATTTTATTTTGTTGAGCTTAATAAGCTTTAATTGATACGGCTCTTGTATATTCCTCAACAAGCTACTTGCGAACAAGCTCAATTAAAGTTTAATTAAAATTTATTTATTTCATTAAACGAGCTGCTCATTAACATACTCGATAACCCAATTTGAACCGAGCTTATAAACAAACTCGAATCGAGCTTGAGCTCGATAATAGTAAACAAGCTCAAGCTTGAACATCATCCTAAAAAGCTCAAATCGAGTTTAAGCTCGATAATGCAAACAAACTTAAACTCGAACACGCACATACAACTCAGCTAAGTTCATTTGCAGCCCTAATTATTCCATAAACTTAATTTTTAATTTTATGTCACCATGATAAACAAGCTCAAGCTTGAACACCATCCTAAAAAGCTCAAATTGGGTTCAGGCTCGTTAATGGCAAACAAGCTTAACTCGAGCACACACATACTCGACTCGGCTCGGTTCATTTGTAGCCCTAAATATTCCCTAAACTTATTTTTAAATTTTATGTCATCATGGATTTATTTTTAAAAAGATTTCTTAGATTATTTGAATGCAAAAAATAAAGAAATTCAATTTTAAATGATAAACATTTATTATGTGTGGCTTATGTTTAATAAAAAGATCACTCTACTTTTTTGATTTACTAAATAAGAAAATATTCAATAAGTATATATACATTGTTATGATGCAATCTTTTGTATTAGGCCAAGCTTAGACTTGCCAGTAGAAGGGGTGAATGAAATAAGAAAAAAAGACTTCAATGTAGAAATTACATAGCAATGGATGATAGAACAACGATAGCAAAAGACATGCCAACTTCAAAATCTATTATAAAAAATAATCTAGCAAGAAGGGCAAGGTCCACTAAAAAATTCTATCATAATAGCTTAATTATTTTTAAATTTTCTTCTATTATTTAAATTTTGTTGTAATAAATCTTGATTAAATTGGTTATTCAATCATATAAATTATGTTGAGTAGGCTTTAGAAAGCCTTCAAACCATTGTAACTATACATGGAGGGATGATAATCAATAAAGAAATGATTTTCTAATCAATTCATATCCATTATTAATGTTATGCTTTAGTACAAGCATCTACTCGAAGTGATACTCAACATTTGTTTTAGTAACTAAGATCGTTGAATGTAACAAGTGTTACTATCATGCTCTTGTTAATGTTCTTATCATGAAGGATTTTGATCTAGCTGATGCTTTGAAAGCGATGCAATTTCATAAGGAGATCCAAGTGATGGAGATCCAACAGTGGTTGAAATGCATCGAAGCTTTTCATTACTTCAATGGATGGGCCAATGGATGATTTATCCCTATCTCTTCAACCTCTATCAACTTTACCAAAAAGAAAGCCACCATAATGAAACAATAAGACCAACTTTCAAAAATTTAGCTATAGAATGATCAAACAATGATGTTTTAAAGTTTTTTTAATTATTATTGATAATGAATTCTATTAAAGACGAATCTTAATGTTCAAAAGCAAGTGGATCCTCAGTTGAAACTAGTCGAGATCAAGCACTTAAAATATCATTGGAAACGTTGGGATATCAGTTAAATCCCTAAATAACTCTCAAATATGGAGCATTTATAATCAAATCGAGCGTCTCGACGAGCCGGATCTAACAAGCCCAATATCTCACAATTCCGACTTCATTTGAGCATTCAAATACTTAAAATACATCAAATGATCAAAGGAATCATTTTGAGCCGTTCGAAGAAGTGGAGTGGTTCGGATTTTGCATGTATCTACAGAAACACCACTCCTTCAATCTATAAATAGCCTCTCATTCTTCACATGAGGGGAGGCCAAGCAAGAGAGATGAGAGAGCTCTAAAGCTTGAAAATCCTCCAAGCATAATCGTGCCACCACTCGACAGTCGCCGACCACCCCATTGGTTACCAACCACCGTCGCCGGCCGCCGCCGTCAACCGCCATCACGATCCTTGCATCATCAATCTCCTCGGTCTCCATCACGACCTTCATCGCCGCGCATCGTTCTCCCGTTTCACCATCATCGCTATCACTAGCAATTACAACCAATGGACTATATTGTTGTTGTCTGATTTTGGGATTCTCATTGTCAGCCCTTCTCATATACAATTATGTAATCCTGTTATCGGGAAAACTTGTATTCCAAAATAAATATATAGTGGAAGCTTTTTACTGGGCTAGGCCCGGTGATTTTTTTCCCTCTTTTTGAGGTTTTCCACGTTAAAATTTTTGGAGTTTTCTTGTTCACTCTTTAAATACCTATGTGTGTGCTGAATTTCACAACAAGGCTAAGGCGTAAACTTTCACTCCACCGCAATTGGTTTTCTAGCATGCAACAGTTTGGCGCCGTTTGTGGGAACTGATTCCCATTATTTCATCTTGTATGGCGACCAAGTTTCCCAACAAGATCAAAACCACCATCGAGGTGGAGCATTTCAAGCTTTTAAGGAGCGCAAGCGAAAAATGAAAATTCATCAAACTTCGTTCTTTCAGATTTTGTCGAAAACTGGGGGCAACTCTTAATCTCAGAAGATTGCCCCTGTTAATATTTTAAGCATCTAATCGATTATCATCCCAAGAAACAAGTCAAAGTTGGAGGATATTTCAACATTAAGATGAGATATAGCTTTGCAAATTATGATTTTCCAATCATACTCATGGAAAAATAAGACCAAGGTTAAGAAGCAACTTTAGCTACAACCACAAACGAATGTTTTGATTCGACCTTTTTCATACAGGTTAACGCCATCAAGTAATACTTTGACAAACAACCTCGTATATATCAAAAATCCTCAGCGGATTCAATTCGACCTCTTCCATACAGGTTAATGTCATCGAGCAAAGACTTTGACAAACAACCTACGATAGGTCAAAAGGTCCTTGGTGGACTTCCCACGACCTCTTCCATACAGGTTAACGTTATCGGGTAACACCCTGACAAATAACTTCAGATAGGTCAAAAATTCTCAGCGAATTCAATTCGACCTCATCCATACAAGTTAACGTCATTGGGTAACACCCTGATAAACAACCTCGGATAGGTCAAAAATCCTCAGCGGATTCAATTCGACCTCTTCCATACAGGTTAACGTCATCGGGTAACACTCTGACAAATAACCTCAGATAGGTCAAAATCCCAGCGGATTCAATTGACCTCTTCCATACGTTAACGCCATTAACACCGACAAATAACCTCGGATAGGTCAAAAATCCTCAGCGGATTCAATTCAACCTCTTCCACACAGGTTAAAGTCATCAAGTAATACTTTGACAAACAACCTCGGATACGTCAAAAATCCTTAGCGGATTCAATTCGACCTCTTCCATATAGGTTAACGTCATCGATCAAAGACTCTGACAAACAACCTACGATAGGTCAAAAGGTACTTGGTGGACTTCCCACGACCTCTTCCATATAGGTTAACGTCCTCGGGTAACACCCTGAAAAATAACCTCGGATAGGTCAAAAATCCTCAGCGGATTCAATTCAACCTCATCCATACAGGTTAACGTCATCAGGTAACACCTTGACAAACAACCTCGGATAGGTCAAAATCCTCAGCGGATTCAATTCAACATCTTCTATACAGGTTAATGTCATCGGGTAACACTCTGATAAACAACCTTGGATAGGTCAAAAATCCTTAGCGGATTCAATTCTCTTCCATACAAGTTAACGTCATCGGGTAACACCTTGACAAACAACCTCGGATATGTCAAAAATCTTTAGTGGATTCAATTCAACCTCTTCCACACAGGTTAACGTCATCAAGTAATACTTTGACAAACAACCTCGGATAGGTCAAAAATTCTCAGCGGATTCAATTTGACCTCTTCCATACAGGTTAACATCATCGAGCAAAGACTCTGACAAACAACCTAGGATAGGTCAAAAGGTCCTTGGTGGACTTCCCACGACCTCTTTCACACAGGTTAACGTCATCGGGTAACACTCTGACAAACAACCTCGGATGGGTCAAAATCCTCAGCAGATTCAATTCAACCTCTTACATACATGTTAACGTCATCGAGTCACACTCTGACAAACAACCTCGGATAGGTAAAAAATCCTCAGCGGATTCAATTCCACCTCTTCCATACAGGTTAATGTCATCGGGTAACACTCTCACAAACAACCTCGGATAGGTCAAAAATCCTCAGCGGATTCAATTTGACCTCTTCCATACAGGTTAACGTCATCGAGTCACACTCTGACAAACAACCTCAAATAGTCAACCTCTCGTTATGTATCGTCGGTACCGCCGACCTCGCCGGCTACCACCATCATCGTCATCTCCCACTACCGACGCCAACAACCATATTGACTACTCGCTGCCGTACACCACCCTATCGCTAACCACTGCGATGTCACCGCAGACCATTGCGGCAATCTCCGGCTCACCACCATCGTGCCATCCGCTGACTACCGACACTCCGCTACTGCTCCATTATCGCGTACCGCGACCACCCGCCGGTCCAACCACCGTCGTTGATCACCACTGCCGACTACCGCCATGCCAAGACTGCCAATTATCGCCATATATCCGCCGGTTGCCACCATCATCCGGTTATCTCACGACCACCGTTGCGCATCGTTGCCGACCACCGACGCCGCCACCATCGTCACCGCTAACCCGTCTTCGATTATTGTCGCCGATGATCGCCTCAACTAAACGGTTCGACGAGTAGTTGACTCCTCTTCGAGAAAACTATGACACGATGTATGTTTGCGTGATCCAACTGATCGCTCGACGAGTTTACAGTCTCTTTTGAGGGAAATCAGACGACGTATGTACCGCGGGCCTTGATCGCCTCCGAACTCGGTCGGTCCGACGAGGTCAGTTGACACCTCTTTCGAGGAAAAATTGGAGTCTTGCTGTATGAACTACGGGTCTTAATCGCCTCTAAACCCGGTCGGTCCGACGAGGTCAGTTGAGACCTCTTTCGAGGGAAAACTGGAGTCTTGCCGTATGAACTACGGATCTTGATCGCCTCCGAACCCGGTCGGTCCGATGAGGTCAGTTGGCACCTCTTTCGAGGGAAAACTAGAGCCTTTCCGTATGAACTATGGGTCTTGATCGTCTCCGAACGACATCTCTCAAGAAGAAGGGGGACACTCGAGCATATGAGGAGTGTGCCTTCTCCCTTGGCCCTAGGGGGTTTTAATAGACCCCTATAGTGGCAAAAAGGTAAAAAAGTGTCAAAAATCGCCAAAATCATCGAGCGCCATTTGGCACGCGCGGCAGCTGCTGCGCAGACACGCCAACCGCTCGCAGAACGCGGCCCACGGGAGCTAACCGCCGCCATTTGGTTCGGCCGCCCTACAGCTCACGCAGGACTACCGATCTGCGACACCGCCATGACCGACCACGATGCCGCGCCCTTCTTGGACGCAGGCGCGTTGTGCCCGATAATCAATAACCACGAAATCTGTCGGTATTGACACATCTGCTCTACACCCGCTCAGTCATAATCTTATGCTCTCATGAAGATCTATTCTCTCAAAATGTATGGTTAATGGACCCGCAAATTTCATTGAAGAATTTGCTAATTTCAAGTATATGACATATATTTTTGGATGATTGAGATAATGTCATCCAAAAATAGAGGGCAACTGATATGACACTGAAAATTCTACTAGTCGAAGCACGAATCTTGATGTCAAAAGCAAGTGGATCTTTAGTTGAAACTAATCGAGATCAAGTACTTAAAATATCATTGGAAACTTTGGGATATTACTTAAATCCCTAAATAACTCTCAAATATGGAGTTTTTATAGTCAAATCAAGCATCTCGACAAGCTGGATCTAACAAGCCCAATATCTCACAATTCTGACTTCATTTGAGCATTCAAATACTTAAAATACATCAAATGATCAGAGGAATCATTTTGAGCCGTCCGATGAAGTGGAGTGGTTCGGATTTTGCATGTATCTACAGAAACGACACTCCTCCAATCTATAAATAGCCCCTCATTCTTCACATGAGGGGAGGCCAAGCAAGAGAAAGGAGAGAACTCTAAAGCTTGAAAATCCTCCAGGCATAATCGTGTCACCACTCGACGACCGCCGACCACCGCCGTCAGCCGCCACCGCTGATCCTCGCCATCGTCAATCTCCGTCGGTCTCCATCATAATGACCTTCATCATTAGTGGTTGTTCCTCGTTGTTCACCATCATCTGCTACCACTAGCAACTATTACAACCTGAATGTGACTATATGGTTGTTGTTGTCTGATTTTGGGATTCCCATTGTCAGCCATTCTCATATACAATTATGTAATCCCATTATCGGGAAAACTTATACTCCAAAATAAATATATAGTGGAAGCTTTTTACTAGGCTAGGCCCCGTAGTTTTTTCCCTCTTTTCAAGATTTTTCACGTTAAAATTTCTGGAGTTTTCTTGTTCACTCTTTAAATACCTGTGTGTGTGCTGGATTTCACAACAAGGCTAAGGCGTAAACTTTCACTCTACCACAACTGGTTTTCTAGCATGCAATAATTATTATTTTTTATACTTCTATAACACCCTGAAAGATCAAGAAGCCCAAATCATATCTTTTTATTTGGAAGGAGCATCAACGATATTGTTCCAGAGTTCTAAGTTAAGGGGCCATAATCTACCTTGGAGAAATTTTCTCCAATCCTTACAACCAAGACTTAGAGCATCCAAAAATGAAGATTTTAACTGTAAAATTTGAAAAGTCACTCGAATTGACTTGATTCTTGAACATCAAATGACATTTGAAGAATTAGCATAAACCATGCTTGATCTTACCGATTTTTTCTTAATATATATTTTTTTTTCTAATGTAAAATTAAAATTGTAATGAGAGCTATCAATTACAAAACCTGCTGAACCCTCAATCATTTTGATTATAAGGTATAACCAATTCTTTGAAAATTTAAGCATTGTTAGATAGTGGAAACACCCATAATTTTATTCAAGAATAAGTTAGCAAGTGAATGGATTGTGTAATTTCACCTATCAAGACTTTTTGAGTATATAGCGGGGATTCCTCATTATATGTTGGAAGATGTTCAAAAATATCATAACTCTTACCAGGATAATTATTTATTGTAAATTTTTTTCTTATTGATATAAAAAATAGTATTCTTGGATTACATTAGTTAAAGGCATTGTGATCGATTTTATAAGATTATTAACAACTAATTATGAAATTTTCATAGAATAATAGCAAAGTGCAACATTAGGAGAACCTTAGGTATGGCTCAAGCCAAGTCATTCATGCTCCTAATTGTTAGCTTCAAGATCTAGGGAAGAGTCATCTCAACAATGTGCAATCCCGAGGGGATCTTCCAATAGTACTAGATGAATTCTTAATGAACCATAATAGTTGTGTCAATCTTCTTAAATCACGAGAAGGTTCTATGTTTATACAAATAAGAGATATCCACTTTAGTAAGAACTTTTTAATTTGAAATAAATAAATATGTCAATTTATAACTGTTCAACATAGCATATATGTTTTGATAATTTTTGTTGGCCTAATTAGTGATGAGAAAGAAGATCTTAGTATCAGTAAAGTTAGTAGAGAGCCATCAGCATGTTTCTCCCCATAGTATTTTATACATCAATTTCAATAGAATTTAGTCTTAATATCCTAACTATAATGGGATACTGATTAAGAATGATCATGAGAGCAACATTTATGCTCATAATCTTAGTGGCTACGAGAACAACAACAACAATAACAACAAGCCTTTATCCCACTAAGTGGGGTTGGCTACTTGAATCTTTCGTCTCCATTATGTCCTATTATGTGTCCAATTCTCATTTAATTCAAGTATACTTAGGTCATTTTTTATACATCTTAACTAAGTCTTTTTAGGTCTACCTCTACCTTTCTTAACATAAGGTAAATCTAATGCATCTACTCTTCTAATCGGGTCATCGGACGGTGGACGCTTTATGTGGCCAAACCATCTAAGGCGACTCTCTCTAATCTTATCGGCCACTAGAGCTACTCCAACTTTTTCCTGAGCATACTCAATTCGCATTTTATCTCTAAGAGTAAAGCCACTCATCCATCTGAGCATCCTCATCTCTGTAACACTTAACTTAGTCTTATGCTTCTCTTTTGTTGGCCAATATTATGCACCATAAGTCATTGTAGGGCTTACCACCATCTTATAAAATTTTTCCTTAAGTTTAAGCGAAACTTTTCTATCACACAATAGGCCAGATGCATTCCTCCACTTCAACTACCCAACTTGAATTCTACTAATAACATCTCCATCTATTTCACCATCATTTTGAACAATATAGCCTAAATATCTGAATCACTCACTCTTTTTAATGACTTATTCACCTAATGTCACAACACTACCACTAGAACTTCTATGACTAAAATTACACTCCATATATTTAGTTTTAGATCTACTTAAATGAAAACCTTTAGACTCTAAGGTTGACCTCCATAATTCAAGTTTCTCTTGGTCTCCCTCTCTAGTCTTATCAACAAGAAGAATGTCATCAGCAAAAAGCAAACACCAAGGTACATCTTCTTATAAATGCCTAGTAAGAACATCAATAACTAAAGCAAAAAAGATAAGGGCTTAAAGCTGATCCTTGATGTAATCCAACTGAAATAGGAAAATATTTTATCAATCCTCCTTGTGTTTGGACGCAAGTAACAGGTCTGGTATACATATCTTTAATGACTTGAATATAACCAATATTAACTCATTTATGTTCTATAACTCTCCAAAGAACATCTCTTGAAACTTTATCATAAGCTTTCTCTAAATCAATAAATATCATATGTAGATCCTACTTACTTTCTCTATACTTCTCCATCAAACCTCTTAACAAATGTATAACATCCATAGTAGATCTACCTAGCATGAAACTAAACTGATTATGAGAAACTTTTATATCACATTGTAACCTATGCTCAATTACTCTCTTCCATAATTTTAATGTTTCCTCTATAATTTTGCACACTCTTGTGCATCACCATTATTCTTAAATATAAAAACCAACAAACTCTTCCTCCACTTATGTAGCATTTTTTTAGACTTTAAAATAACATTAAAAAGATTTGTAAATCAAGAAATACCTTGATCTCCTAAATATATCCACACTTCTATTGGAATATCATCAGGTCCTACTATTTTTCCACATTTCATTTTCTTTAAAGCTTCTCTAACTTCAGATTTACTAATACGACAATAAAAATAAAATTCTCTATTTTTGTTTAGGATATTAAGGTTGCTAAAATCAATCGTACTTTTAAATCCTTTATTGAAAATTTTATCAAAATATTTCATCCACCAATTTTCAATATCTTTTTCTAAGAAAAACACTTTATTATTTTCATCCTTAATGCATCTCACTTGAACTAGATCTTTACTTCTCTGATTTCTTTAGTTGGCTAACTTATACATACATCTTTCACCTTCTTTGGTATCTAATCTATTGTATAAATCACAAAATGCTAAATTTTTTATATCATATATTGCTTTCTTAGAATCTCTACAAGCCACTTTATATTTTTCCCAATTCTGAGTTTTTAGATCTAAACCAAGTTTTATAACAATGCTTCTTATTTCTTATCTTATCTTGCACACTCTGACTCCATCGACAACTATTTTTATTAAAAGAAGTATTTCCTTTTGATTCTCCAAGCATATTTTTAGCAACTTGCTTAATTTCACTTGCTACTTTCTCCCCATAACATTAACTTCCTTGTGAACATCCCAAATTCTAAGCTCTTATAGTTTGCTCTTAAAAAAATTTTATTTATGTTTTTGAAGTGTTCCCATCTAATCCTAGGATAATAATTTGATTTATTTTTTTTCTCTTACAATCTTTCATCTTAAAATTTAAAACTAATAATCGATGTTGGATACTTAAACTTTCATTTGGAATGACCTTACAATCTTTACAATCTAAACGATCTATTTTTCTTATCAGAAAATAATCAATCTGTGTTTTACTAGATCCATTTTTATAAGTAATAATATGTTCATCTACTTTCTTAAATAAAGTATTAGCAACTACAAAATTATAGGCTAAAGTAAAATCTAATAGAGTCCTACACTCTTCATTAATCACTCTAAATCTATAACCACTATGACTACTTTTAAAATCTTCTGCCACTCTACCAACATGTCTATTTAATTTTCCTCTGATAAATACTTTTTTTTCAAGAGGTATCTTTTATATTAATTCCTCTAATTCATTACAAAAGTTTTCTTTGAGCTTACATCCAAACTTACTTTAGGAGCATTATGGTGTTTGTTTTTGAGGATATGGGACACCACGCAGATCATAGGGGGTACTTATTGAAGTGATCGGGTACGACATTAAAGAATGATGGACTATCTCGAAAGATAGAAATCAACACCCTATAATGGACCTAATCACCTAATAAGGACTCATAAGGCATGATGGGTCTTTGAATATACCATAGATCTTTCTTGTACTTTATATGAAAAAATAAAGTAGGGTTTATTTTAAGCCAGCTTTGTTAAGTTCCTTGTGGAGGCAAGTCCCTATAGTTAATTACATCCTAAGGAATGAAAATTCCTTAAGAATACTCTCGATTAAAGTAGACAATTATGGTATCTAAAGATTTCAAGGTTAAGACTATCAATAGATTGGTTATTTTAGAAAATCAAATGGGATAGATCAAGGAGAAGACTTAATTTTGGAACCCAAAGGGAGAAAGTAAGAAATGTTCATGATGCTAGGAAGCCTAGTGAGCATTTCAATCTACCCTATAATTAGGCTTTATATTTTTGAAATTGAAGAAAGTTAATTATTTGAGTTGACATTTTATTAGATTGCTAGGGCTTATAATTCCACAACATAAGATTATGAAAATTCCTAAGAGGTGAGGATTTATGCTTATAGCTCAAAAGAAACAGCTACCTCGGATCCTAAGCTAGGAAGCTTTGGCAAGGGCTGAAGCATGACCTAAATTTAAGGCAAAAATAGGTATATGGTTTACCTCCATAAGAGAGAATAAACCACCTGACCGCTGGACTTATTACCGCTTAGAGTGACAGTCAGCTAACTCCTCATATGCTTTAAATCCATGTAGGCAAGTCTTATGCTTTGCAAGATGGCTATGATGTTGTTTATTTAAAAAGGAGACTAAGTTCTTAAACTCACACCCGAAAAGACTAGAGCATGAGTGGTATGAATTCATGACTTAATTTAATGCAAATTTTATCAAATTTATTTGATTCTTTTGAACTCTTTATTTTGACACAGACTATGAGATTTTATATGCTTAAATGCATGAGAACTTGATTATGGGTCAAATCAAGAAAGAAAAGGGTGTCTTCCATCAAAGGCACTCACAAGTTAAGCCTTCATTCTCTGGCAAAGATGGAATCTCCCTCTTAACAAGAGTGAGAGAATATGGCATGCATGATATTATACATTCATTCATCCAGCTAAGGGGTTGTTAAAAATTTTATTATCTTGATTTAATTCCTAGGCTTTATGGTGAGATTATGAGTTATTTTAAGTTTTAATTATGAGTTATTAATTGGGGTAGAAAAATTAATTTTATCCTAAGAGCCTACCGCATCCAGGCCACACATTCAAGTATCAATCATAAAGAAATTATGAAAATCATGTTGTTCTAACGCACAATCTAAACACAACATCAAACAATTTTATAGACTACCGTAAAAGAATAAAAAGTCAGTGCAGTCGGGTTCCACCGTACACCCCAAAAAGAAGAAAAAAAGATGAGTAGCCGAGCTCTACCCTTATACAACTCGGATTACAAAAAAAAAATACATGCTATGGGGGTCTTCTTTTTCTTCATTTCTTCCTTCTCTTTCTTTTGATTTGATTTGCTCCAAATGCATCACAGCGCACCCCAGGGACTAAGCCTTCTAGCTATTGTTCATCCTAATCCTCATAACGCTAATCTTAATTCCTAATGCAAAATTACATTAAAAATATAAAAAAGTAAATCTAGCTACATCTACAAAATAAATGTTAGCTAAACAAACCATACAACCCAAGCATATATATGAATAATTTGGACTTAACACCCACACATGGGTAATACTTAAGGGCTAAGCAACCTGCACAGCAAAAGTGTTTATATTTTTATTACATCGACCCCTTAAACACAGCCCCCTGTAAAAAATATGATTAGGCTAATAACGACCTAACATTCAATCTACAAAACATGCACCCTAACATCCAGTCTAAAACATTACATCACAAAATAAAACACAATATCATACATACAACGCCCTAACTTAGCGTTAGAAGTGGTGACTTAGTATTCTAATGTGTGTGCTTAAGGCTTGTGTGGTAAGACTTTGCTAGACTTCTTTAGTTTAAGTTTCAATTTGGAGTTTGAATACACTTCTTAAACAAATCTTTATAATTAACATAAATACACTTCTTAATTAAACTAATTACATAATCATATTGAACCCAAGCAAACTCATAGACTAATAAAGCTAATCAAATCAAATTAAATCAAATTAAAATAAATTAATAAAGACTCTCATCAATTTAATATGCATTTATGTTTAATTTAGGTTTAATTTAGATTTTGATTAGTATTTAATTGCATTTAGGTTTTGATTAGTATTTAATTGCATTTATGTTTGCTTAAGTTTTGGTTTAATGTGATTACTTTAATTAACTTAATTAGTTTATTTAAGAGGTGTGATTAATTATTAAATTAAATAAAGATTTGTTTAATTTTTAATTTGATTTCATATTTATCTAGGTTAATGATGTAATTAATGAGTTAATGATTTAAGTTTAAATTAGGATTTGATTAGCATTTAATTGCATTTTATGTTTGATTAAGCTTAAGTTTAATATGATTAATTTAATTGACTTAATTAGTTTATTTAAGAGGTGTGAATAAATTAATTAATAGCTTAATTAAGTGTTTGATTTGAATTAATTTTAATGTGATTTAAAAGATTAATTTGGTTTATTAAGATGATGAATTAATTTGTTAAGTTTGCATTAATTATGTGTTTATTCAATTGGATTAGCTTAAATGTAATTAGTTTAATTAAGAAGTGTGTTTAAGTTAATTATTAAATTAAATAAAGACTTATTTAATTCTTAATGATGTAATTAATGACTTAATGATTTAGGTTTAATTTAGGTTTTGATTAGTATTTAATTGCATTTTGATTATGTTTGATTAAGCTTATGTTTAATATGATTAATTTGATTAACTTAATTAGCTTACTTGCGGGGTACGATTAATTATTAAATTTAATTAGGCGTTTTATTTAAGCTTAATTTTAGGGTTAACTTTAATGTAACTTATTTAAATTAATTTGATTAATTAAGATGATGGATTAATTCATTAAGTTTGCATTAATTAGATATTTGATTAATTAAGTTTGATTAAGGGTAATTAAAATTTTAAATCATTAGATTAATTAAAGGTTTGTTTAATTAAAGATTAATGACTTAATTTTTCACATGTGAGTGATTTGATTTAGTTAAGTGTTTTACTTAAGTTTGATTTGATTAAAGGATTATTGTTATTACAGTCATTGTTATTAAGTGAATTAATTGTTTATTTCATTTCAATTAAGTTTGATTATTTATGATTAGAGTTTTATTTGATTTGATTCATTTATTATGTTTGTTTGATTTCATTAACATGTTTGATTTAGTTATTAGGTTGAAATATTTAATGAATAATTAATTATCTTATTCCAAATGGATGTGATTTAATCATATGTTAATTACGTTTACTTTAACTTTATTTGGTTTAATTCGTTTAGTATTAAATGATTATGTTGAATTAGTTTATTAATTAATTTGATTTTTTTTAGTTTATTCAATGATTAATTAGTTTCAGTTTATTTATACTCATTAAAGAGTTTCATATGATTAAGATTTCATGCTTAGTGTAGGTTTAGTTATACTAGTTTGACCTATGTTAAAATTTCCTAGATTTGTTTAATTTTAAGTTTGATTTAAGATTTAATCATTTAATTGACTTTATTAACTTAAATAGGTTTAATCATATTTAATTTAATTTCCTCTAAGGATAATATTATTCTGATTTGAGATTTGATTAATGATTGCTTAAGTCCTATTTCATTTCTGATTTTGATTTAATATTTAAATTATTTTTAGATTATGGTTTAATTAACCCTTTAATTGATTAAACTTTAATCTTAAGTATTTTTTTTGGATTCATTAGGATTCAAAAAATCACATTATTTTTTTAAGAATCATAGATGTCAATTGAAGTGATTTAAGCCATTTTGAAGATTTTTTAAAAATTCGGAATTTTTATATGATTTATTTTATTAAAATGGACAACTTGAACTTCAAAATTTAATTTCTTTTAATTCAGAAGTCCTTTTTACTTGAAATTTTTATGGTAGGTTTGGTTTAACTTTAATTTCAATCCCTGATTTAACTTAATCTGACATATATTTTTAGTTTAATTAATGAAATTTAATTTTTACAAGAATTCAAATTAAGCTCAAAATACTCAGTAAAATTTAAGAATTTTGGATTTGTTGGATTCTTCTCGAAAAGATGAATCCAACGAGCCATTGTTTACAAATTTTGGTTAAGTATGTTATTTTCTATGAATTTTTGAAGTTTCTGGTGATTTAAATTAATTTTTTAAATAAAAAAAATTGTGCGACGCTGACGTCAGCCATCGGGCGGGAAAGACTGGTTAACGGTCTCGAGAGTGACCCACGGCTCACTCTGGACCGTCCGATCGCAGATTAGACTATCCAGATTAGATCGTGCGATCCAGAGGCCAGAATCGTGCGATCGGACGGTCCAGATTGCATCTGGCAATCTGAAGGCCCAGATCGTGTGATCCAAGCGCGATCTGAGCCATTCGATCCCGCAAATCTCGGGATCGGATGGCGATTGTAGCCCCGCCGATGATGAACAATGTTTTCTGGCTTTTTTAAAGGAAAAAAAAATGAGATTTCTAAGTAAAAGCTTATCCAAATGGACCCATTTTCACGATGATTCGCATTAGAAAAAATTCTATTTTCTAATTGGGATGATTTAAAGTAAAAATATGAGATTATCTAGGAAAAATTCCTAAAATCATAAAAAAATTAACACAAAATGCAAAAAATCCTAAGATCGGCTAAAGTTTGGCGAAATTTACCTCGCTGGAGATGGTTTTCAACGACGGTGGAGATCCGAGTGAACTCCTAGGTATGTGAGAAAACTTTAAAATGATTTTTAACCTTCACCTCACTTCGGAATGTCATCTTCTCTGATGTTTACCGTCGCCTCGCAAGAAAAGTAACTATTTGTGTTTTCAAGCTCAAGAATGGCTCAAAGAGGTAGGGGATGGGTTCCTCTTTGCTTTGGGGAGTTTTTGGGGGCTGAATGGTGATGAGAGGCAGAGGTGTGAAGCCTTATTTCCCCCTCCTTTTATAATGGCCAAAAATCCTTTTTTTTTGAATTTTTTGGCTCCAAATTGATTGTCATCTTGCTCGGCGTGGTTGAGATGGATGATGGATTGATTAAGAACTTTGAATTTTTGCTCCAAAGTCCTCTCTTACTGTCATATGATCTGCTCAATTGAATGCAAATGTTGGGGAGGAGTTAAGTGCATGTGATGGGGAGAATTAAATGAGGTTGGGTGGAACACTATGTGAAGGAGGATCCATAAGGGATTTAAATGGGTTGGGTTGATTTTTGGGCTGATCCAAAATGGGTTTGGGTCGGGTTTGATCAGCCCCTAATAGATCATGGCTTGGTTTCAAGGGATTTGGCCCAATTTAGGTCATATGGGTCATATTGGGTTAAATTGACCAATTTGACAAAAATTAGCCAAATTAGCTTATGTCATGGATTGATTCTTGTTCAATTGGCTAATTGAAGATGAATGTGGTCTTTGGTTTGAATTAATTTAGATTTAATTTGGATTTAGGCCAAATTGACCCTTTATGCCTATTTGAGCTTAATGGCTCAATTAGGTTCGATTGATCAAATTGGATTTAATTATGACTTTGATCAAGTTCAATAATTAATTTGGAATGAACTTGAGTCATTGGTTGCAATCAATTTGGGATTCATCATGATTTGACCCAATTTGGTCCTTTAGGCTAATTTGGGTCAACTTGGATCAAATGGCCAATTGGGCTTGGTTTAGCCCAATTGATTGCAATTGATCATCCTAGAGTGATCAACAATCATGGTGGAAGATTTTGGTGAGATTGGTTTAATCCAATTTGGGTTGAATTGGAAGTTGGCTCAAATGAGTCCTTTAGGTCACTTTGGGTCAAGTGGACCTAAGTGGGTCAATTGGTTCGGTTTAGGTTTGATTCAAGTTTAGTTGAACTCATATATGAGCCCTAGATTGAAATATAAATTCAACGACAATTAATTTGGAGTCTAAGATATTTTGGTTCATTTGAAATTTTCAAGTCAAAAGGGCTAGGTTGGGTTTGACTTGGGTTAGTTTCGATTTGATTTGATGATTATAGGTTTCATTTATATTTGGGTAGATAATTGAATGAATAATTGATTCAAGAGAAAATTCATTGGTTTTGACTTGATCTGGATAGAATTTGGCTAAGTCCAAAGAATTGGCTTAAAGGGTTTATAATGAGTTTGAATTTGATTTTCGATATAGTTCTGGTCATTTGAAGTTGGATTTCATTTATTTTTGCTAATATAAATGAAGGAATAATTGATTTATAAAGAGATCAATTGAGTTTGATTTGTTCTAAGGGAGTTTTGGCAAAGCTTATGAATGTGGTTCATATGGCTTAGGAAGGGTTTTAGGATTTGAATTTGATTTTGGGTTTCAATCATTTGGAGTCAAATTTGAAATTAGATTCAGAATTTGAATTTGAATTTGAGATTTGGTTTGAGAATTGAATCTGGGTTTGATTTGATAAAGTGTATCTAAATTGGGTTTAGGCTATGGGATAGGTAATTTCCTTAAGCCCTAAATAGCATAATCTTATGATTAAAACTTCTAAGTCTTTAGGCTTAGATTAAGTGTTCACCTAATCACTAGATGTGTCTTATGACTCAGGAGTTCTTAGTGTCTAGAAGTGTCTTAAGTCTAAGAAGAGGAGGTTAAGAGCTCACTCCAAAAGTGAGGTCAATAAGCATAAACACTTATAACATTGATAATCTTAGTATCAACAATAATCTTTAAAGATATAATTTTATCTTCACATCTATTAATATTTATAGCATTATCCTTCAAACTTTTATCTATAATCACACCTACGCCATTTCTAGTTCGACTTCTATATGAATACCAAAGTTTAAAACCTAAACTATCAATCTCCTTGGCCTTCTCCCCAACCCATTTAGTTTCTTGAACACATAAAATATTTATCTTTCTATGAACCATAATATCTATTAATTCCATTAATTTACCTGTAAGAGTGCCTATATTCCAAGTTCCTAATCTAATTCTAGTTTCATGGACTAACTTCTTTGCCCGCATCTGTCCATAATGTGGGAACCCTTGCGTATTTAACGCTGCACCCAGGCGCCGATGTAGTGGCCCTTGCACATTTTCATTGTGTTCAAGCCATACAACTCATCGCTTTCAGGGGGTGCCCTAGCATTACCACAATGATTTAAAGGATTCATGTCATGATTATTTTGACAAGTTTTACGTTGACTGTCGACTACCTATCGCAACCCTCCATTATTCACATCCGGACTTGGAACCGCCAAAGGTAGAGTTATGTCCACAAACGTAGTGGCTACGAGAAAGCGAACCTAAAAAGTATTATGTCCACAAATAAAAGTAAATATCATATTAGTGGCTCAATGTAAAATTAGTTCACATGAATATTTTTAGTCTTTGAGTTATTATTTTTATACACCTTTCAAAAATTTTGTGAGTTTTAGTCTACCTCATCAATTTTTCTTGAATATGAAGTATTTATTTAGATAGCACACAAGTTATATCTGTGTTCATATTAATAACATATTAATTCTTTTGACAGTGCCCTTTTAAGATTTGAGATCCATTTACATATCCTCTAGGTGATTTCTTAAGTCCTTGATCACTTGCTTAAAAAGGGGCCATGAAAGGGTCATTTCATCCTTTATGTGGATAAAGCAAATTTGAGCATTGTATGCCATAAATGAGCTCAAATTCAGATGTTTTAGTCCATTAACATAATTACATCGAGATAATAAATTTGATTATTATTGCGTGCTAGAAAACTAGTTGCGGTAGAGTAAAAGTTTACGCCTTAGCTTTATTGTGGAGTTCAGCACACATACAAATGTTTGAAAAATTAATAAGAAAACTCCAGAACTTTTACGTAAAAAAATCTTGAAAAGAGGGAAAAATCACGGGGCCTAGCCCAGTAAAAATCTTCCACTATGTATCTGTTTCAGAGTACAAAATGTCCCCTATAACGGGATTACAGAAGGGCTAACAATGGGAATCCAATCGACAACAAATTATATAACACGATCTGTCAGTTACTAGTGGTAGTAGATGATGGTGAACAACGGGGGTCAGCGACGGACGGTGAAGGTCATCATGGTGATGACCGACGGAGATGGCCGGCGGCGGTGACCGATGATGGTAGTCGACAGCGATGACTGGCGTCGGTGGTAGGCGATGATGACCGGCGATGATGACGGTGAGCGGTGTTGTGGTCAGGTGATGACCGGTGACTAAGATCGAGTAATGAGGATCGACGGCAGCTGACGTGGCGGCCGGTGGCGTGGTTGGCAACCAACGGTGGCGTGGCCGAGTGTGATGCTTGGAGGATTTTCAAGCTTTAGGGCTCTCTCTTCTCTTTTGCTTGGTCTCCCCTCATTTGAAGAATGAGAGGCTATTTATAGATAGAGAGTGCTTTATCACATGCCACTCCCACTCCATCTGATGGCTCAAAATGATTCCTTTGATCATTTGATGTAGTATTTGAATGCTCAAATGAAGTCGAATGAGATCTTGGGCTTGTTAGATCCAACCGGTCAAGACGCTATTTGACCAAAACACTCACATGTTTAAGAGCTATTTAGGGATGATATCCCAAAGTTTTCAATGATATTTTATGTTTTGGACTTAGAGTATTTTCGTCATATTAGTTGTCCTCCTATTTTGGATGAAATTATCTCAATCATCTAAAAATATATGCCAAATACTTGAAAATAGCAAATTCTTCAATGAAATTTATGGGTCCATTAACCATACACATTTTGAGAACAGATCTTCATGGGAGCACATGATCATGGAAGTGCAGAATACGGATATTGGATATGTGCGGGCGCAAGGTTTTAGGGTTATGGACCCATCCGGATATTTATGGCTGCTTACGGCGCCAGATGCGCCTGCAGCTCTTGCGGCCACCTGAGAGCGACACGCGTCGCGGTCTGTGGCTGGCGAAGCGCGATGCGCGCAGGTGCTGTGAGCGGTTATGAGCTGTCAGAAGCGCTGGGTATGGTGCACGTGTTACCATGGCACACGGGCGTTACATCAGATATGCCACCTGGCGCCGCAGATCGCATGCAAGCAAACCGCCGATGAGGGGTTTTTTTGTTCGTTTTGATCCATTTTTTACAGTTTTCACCTGATTTTTGCAGATTTCTTTGATTTTTTTTACCTTTTTTCCCCTATAGGGGGTCTATAAAAACCCCCCTAGGGCTAAGGGAGAAGGCACACAGCTCATATGCTCTAGTGTTCCTCTTCTTCTTAAGAGAAGGTCATTCGGAGGCGATCAAGGCCCATAGTTCATATGACGAGGCTCTGCTTTTTCCTCGAAAGAGACGTCAACTATCCTCGTCGGACCGACCGAGTTCAGAGGCGATCAAGTCCCGTAGTTCATACGGCGAGACTCCTATTTTCCCTCGAAAGAGGCGTCAACTGTCCTAGTCGGGCCGACCGGGTTCGGAGGCGATCAGGGTCCATAGTTCCTAATTCTTCTTGTAGGAAATTGGATTTCTTGAAACTTCAATGGATGTTTCAATAGTTGATAAATGCCAAGATGGCGGGGAAGAGTTAATTAGGAACCGTCATTCGAACGACTCGAAAAATTTGGCAGGTAATTTCAGAACATTCTTAGAGGGGAATGACTTCTTCCTTTTTTTTATATGTATGTGTATCCTTTTCGTCAGATCGTAGGCAAAAAATTTTATCCCAAGCTGTTCGTGAGCGAGAGAGTCAAAAAAGGATATGCCCAAGTATTGGGGTGAGTGAGTTGCTTCACAAAATTCTCAAATTTTTGTCATTTTTCTTTCTCTTTATTTATTTATTATGTATTTTCATAGGGTGATGGCTAGAAGAAAACTCATAACGTGACAGCTACAGATGATATACCATCCACTTTCATATTAGATAGTTTAATAGTGTTGCGTAAAAAATTTCACTTCCTTAATGAGTTGGTGGTTATTGTTGCCAAAAAGTCTGATCGAGCCCGTTCACCTCCATCAAGATACTTTACTATTTCTGAGATGATTCTTCGTGCGGGACTGCGATTTCCTTTGGCTCCTTAGTTGATTGAGATCTTTAAAATATGTGGTGTAGCTTTATCACAATTTTCATTTCGAGCTTTAGTGATCATCGTTGGTTTGACCGTCTTCTTTAGAGAGCATGGTGTTACTTTGAATATCAAATACTTGTGCCGAATGTGTAGATTCACATGTGATGCTCAGGGACATGTTTCTTATCGGGCTATAAAGAATTGAATAAAATTTTTAGCACGAGATCCATCTAGAAATTGGTCAAATGGATTTTTTTTTGTGAAAAATGAGTGGGGTCTCCCTGAGAGATAAGGAAGATTGAATGACCTTCCAGATCCATTGCTGATTGAAGAGAATGAAATCTTAGTAACTCTTAATATTCCTGATGCTGGAAGCTTATAACATGAGTTACGTTACATTGGCAAATATATAGTTGAAGATAGAATGTTCAATGTTGGCATTTCCATCCAAGCAAGGAGATCTCATGCTTTTTCACTGAAGAGGTCAAGTAAAGGTGATGAAAGGTCTCCTCATATTCATAGGGTTCTTTCAAGAAGCCAGTTACGAAATCACGGTGGTAGCACTATTTCTTCTTTAAAGAAAAAGAAGACATGCGTCGAAGTGACTACGTCAAATATCTACGAAGATGATGTTCGCCCCCAGTTGGCCTCTGAGAGTTTAGCTATTTCAACTCATAATGGGGGAGTTCGTTTCTCGAAGCCACATATTCCTGAAGAGGTGTTAAAGCACGTATGCACTGGACATCAACAAGCAGATGAATTAGTACGTTGTCTTCTCTTCCTCTTTCTTTTCTTCTTTTCCTTTGTGTAATATTTATGATGGTTATTTTTTTTGGAGGTAGCTCAAGCATTAGGGCTAATGGCTTATTTGAGTGTCGCTCTAGATGAGTGGAATACTGAATTTATGAAGGTAAAATATCAGCAAGGCGAGTATAAGCGAAAGATGAGTGTTAAGGCCAAAGAAGTGGGACTCTGGACGATCAGCTAACCGGGTGTAGAACTGAGCTAGTGAACATGTCGACTTCTCTTTCTCTCCAGCATCAGGAGATGGAGTGCACTCGTGATGAGCGGATTGAGGTGAGGCGAGACTCGCCGAAAGAGAAAAGACTCAAGGCACTTGAGAGAAGAAAGCTCAACCGAGAAGAAAGCATTACAAGATCGTCTTCAGAAGCTTATAATGTTAGCGAAGCAAATGAAATCTATTTGAAGGCAGTGAAAGACTTTAAGAACTCCCTGGCTTATTGCGATACTATCGAAGACCATGTCCAGGAAGCTCGTAATCATATTCTTGATGTTGAAGTGAAGGACTTGGAGCATCAATGTTTAGAGGAGGGCTTCATCCGAGGGTTCCTAAAGGAATCCGCTTAGTACATCCCAAAATTAGAGCTAGTATTCAGGATTTATCTCTCAGCCAAGTATCTGAAGACCCTTCGTTAGATTCAAGAGATGAAGGAGTTGAGACTGAGTCTAAGGGGGCATCTCCAAGTGGTGAGGAGGACGTTGATATCATGTAGCATCACTTGAGGATGCATTTTTTTTCTTTTATCTATACATTATTATTATTTTGTATCAGAATTTTGATTCTTTCTTATATCATCATATTAGTGTTGTCTTTGAATTTTTTATTTTTTTTGATATGCTCTTGTTTTGTTTTTACCTATCCGGGGTGATTGATCGGAATATTATTCGATGACGCTAACCTATACGGATGAGGCCGTGGGAAATCCACCAAGGACCTTTTGGCCTATCCTAGGTATTAGTCAAAACATTATTTGACATCTTACCTGTATGGAAGAGGCCGTGGGATGTCCACCAATGACTTTTTGACCTATCCTAGGTATTAGCCAAAGTGTTACTTGACTTCTTACCTGTATGGAAGAGGTCTGATCAAGTCCCCATGGGATTGATTATGCCCCGACTGAGATACAACGAGAGTTACGCATTTCTCAAGTGGGAGGATTAAATGAAGGAGATTGCTTATATGCAACAAGCTTGAAAGAAAAAGCTATAAATTCATTACTCTAATAAGGTCGGTGATACAATCATAAGATGATTTTAATACAGATATGAGTTTGAAGAGGAAATGACAAACGAGACAAGATAAAAGTTGCACTAATTATACAGTAGTAATTACTGATAATATTTTCGGAGATTCTCAGTGTTCCAAGTTTGAGGTAAAGTTTTTCTCTCTGGATTCTTGAGCTTGAATGTTCATGGCTTGACCATAGCTATAACTACATATGGGCCATCCCAAAGAGGTGAGAGTTTATTGCGTTGAGGGCCTTTGCCTGTAGCTTCGAGACTTCGTATGACCAAGTCACTGATAGATATGGGACGGGGTTTTACTCTTCTGTTGAAGTGGCAAGCTACCCTTTGGTGCTAGGAAGAAGTCCAAAGTAAGGCCATGTCACGAGTTTCAGGGAGTAGGTAGAGGAGCTATCGGATTTTTTCTTCATTACCATCATGATCAAATAATTGAAATCTTGGACTTGAAACCCCGATATCTACCGGTATAATAGCTTCTGTGCTGAAACACAAGTTATGTGATGTTTCACCAGTCGGGGTTCGCGATGTAGTGCGGTAAGCTCAAAGAATATTAGAAAGCTCATCAACCCATTGCCCCCCAGCCTTCTCAAGACATGTTTTTAGTCCTTTGAGTATAGTCTTTGTCGTGGTTTGAGTTTGAGGATGTGCTACGTGATGTAAATGTGAAGATCTTTGCAAAAGGACGAAAGATTTTTCAATAAATTGGGTTTCATTGCCGCGATGATTTTGGTAGAAGACTGACATAGTATATTTGTTTAAATAAGATGCGTGATTTCGAAAAAAGTCCCATGATATCAATTCCCATGAGCAAAAAAGGCCATGCTTTGAATAGAGGAGCTCTATGCTATGTGAGGGAGGTTAGAGTGCAACGACAACTTGCACATTTTTTTGTGAACTCAAGGTGTCTTGTTTCATCAGGCCAATAAAACCCTTAGCTTATAATTTTGAGGCTAGCCTTCCTAGGTGTTCTCACATATCCCCAGTGAACCTCTCTTAATCATGTAATCACCGATGGTGAGAGGCATTTGAGGTATGACCCAGAAAAAGCTCATTTGTATAGTTCACCTTCAATAATAATAAAATTTGAAGCTTGCCTTCGGAGACGAGTTGCAACAGTTGGGTCTTTAGGAAGGGTCCCTTCTTGTAGAAAAGATAGGATGGGGTCCATCCACAAAGGTTCCTTTATCTCATTAATTGCTTGTATTACCCATGACCATTGGATACTAGGAAAATATATTTCTTCAACATGCCTTCTCTTAAATAGATCTCCAGTAGCAGATGTAGCAAGCTTAGCGAGAGCGTCAGTATTCTTCTCTGCTGATGTGAATAATTTGGTGTGTCTTGAAATGGGCAAGAAGTGACTTTACTAAGTTGAGGTATTGTACCAGCTGAGAATTGTGAGTATTAAAGTTTCCCTCAACCTAGGAGGCGACACGCTGAGAGTCAGCGTGGATCACTAAGACTTGAAGTTCATAATCGATGGCGAGTCTCAACCCTGCGATGAGAGCCTCATATTCAGCCATATTATTAGTTGTAGGGGAATTTTAGGTGAAGTCCATACTCTAAGGTATTCTGTTGGGGGGAAATAAGTAAGATTCCTGCTCCGGCACCAGTATTTCGTGAAGCTCCATCAACATAGAGGGTCCATTGAGGAGACGAAAGAAGTGTAGTGGATAGCTCATTTGAGTTGGGCGGGTATTCCACTATAAAGTCTGCGAGTACTTGAGACTTTATATCAGGCCGAGGTAGGAAATGGATATCAAACTCTCCCAATTCTACAGATCATTTAATTAACCTCCCAGATGCCTTTGGTTTCTGTAGAATATCCCTTTATGGTAAATAAGTGTAAACGCCGATAGTGTGAGCTTGGAAGTATAGACGCAATTTTCACGCTGAGAAAACTAAAGCTAGAGCCACCTTATCTGCCAGTGGATAACGAATTTTTATATCAGAGAGAATTTTGCTGACATAGTAAATTGGTCGTTGTATCCCATTTTTTTTTCACACTAAAGCGAGCTTATCGTAGAAGAGACGAGATATAAGTATAACATCTCTCCTTAAATAGGCTTGGATAGTATGGGTGAAGATGCTAAATACTCCCTTAGTTGCTCAAAAGCAGACTGACATTCATTAGTTCACTAAAAATTATTATTTTAGCTCCCTTTAATATTTTAAAGAATGACAAGTATTTATCCCTTAACGCGGAAATGGGAGGAAAGAATTCCCATTCAAACGTTGAACTTCTTTGATATTCTTCGGAGGAGTCATATCTTTGAGAGCTTTGATTTTCTCAGGATTGGCTCTATCCCACGGTGGGTTATCATAAACATAAGAAATTTTCCCGACGTAACCCCAAAAGTACACTTGGTCAGGTTAAGTCGCATGTTATAATGTCGAAGAAGGTTAAAGCATATTTCTAAGTCAGAAATATGTTGTGATTCTTCCAAGTTTTTACTAACATGTCATCCACATATACCTCCATTGTGCGGCCTAATAGGTCTTTAAAAATCTTATTCATAAGGCGTTGATAGGTAGCACTAGCATTTTTTAACCCAAATGACATAACTTGGTAACAATATAAACCTTTATATGTTTGAAATATTGTGGCTTCTTCATCCGTTGGATACATTTTTATTTGGTTGTAACTAGAGTAAGCATCCAAAAAATTAAGCATTTGATATACAGACGTAACATCAACCAATTGATCAATTCGAGGAAGAGGAAAACTATCTTTCGGGCAAGCTTTATTAAGGTCAGTGTAATAAATACACATTCTCCATATTCTATTTGTTTTCTTAACCATGACAACATTTGCTAGCAATGTAGGGTAATGTACCTCTCATATGAATCCCGCTTCTAGGAGCTTGTTAACTTCTTGTTCAATAGCTAGGCGATCAGTGAAAACTCGCTTCTTTGGATGATCGGTTTGAATGTTGGATCAATCTTGAGGGAGTGCATGATCACATTGGGGTCGACTCCCGGCATATCCGTCGGACTCCAAGCGAAGATGTCTTGATTTCTGTGCAAGAAGTCTTTGTAATTTTCTTTTTGTTCTTATGAGAGCAGAGATCCCACTTGTACTGTTCATAGTGGTTGGTTATCTGATAATACAACAGAGAGCAAGTCTTCTATAGGCGAAGCTTTTTAGGATACTTCTTCATCTCAAAAATTAAAATCTTCGGAAGGTCAAGGGCATGGTTGTTTGAGGTAACATATTGCTATCTGTTGATTTTCTAACCACCAACCCCAACGGGTTGGAAATTTCATCTTAAGATGAGAACAAGAAAATTGATTGGGGGGCCTTCCAATATAACGCTATATGTTGAATCGACCACCATGAATTGGATTGAATGAGTCACTTGTCGAGGGAATTCTCAGGACGGAATGGTGATTGTCCTCTACCGCAGTGCATTATCGAACCCGATAATGGTCATGGCGGTTGGAGCTTTTCCCAACCAAGCCCATGCTAAGAAATGTGGAGTAAAATAAGACACAACAACTCTCATTGTCTTTGTTAGATCCGGCCAAGACGCCGATTTGACTTTAAACACTCCATGTTTAAGAATTATTTAGGATTTAACAAATCCCAAAGTTTCTAATGATATTTTAAGTCTTCATCAATGTTCAACTTAGGATCAACTTGCTTTTGACATCAAGATTCGTGCTCCGATTAGTAGTATTTTAAGTGTCATGTCAATTATAAATTTATATAGCTTTGAGTCTATTTAATTTCTAAAATTAATTTTAAAAATATTACTTTTAACTACTTTTAGATTAATAGAAAATTTCTTATTTTGATACTTATTATTTTGTACATATAATTAAAAAATTTTATAATTATATATCTAATATATAAAATTCAATATTTACTTGCATACCATCAAAAACTCTTTAATATCATAAAAAAGCCACTCTGTTTAAGTCTCATCATCGATGAATGTGAACTGTGAAATCCTCATTTCTTCTCCCACGTCCTCATAGATTTCAATCATTATCCAGAGCTGTCGCTAAGCTCCTTGCCTAATCTTATTCATGTAAATATTCTTTATTTTTAATTTTATAAAATTTACGATTTATGTGGCTCATGCTCCTGAAGCATCAGTAGTTGCATACTATTTCTTTGAAAAAAAAACGGAAATATATTTTATTCTCGGATGTTTGCCCTTACGGCCTTACTCGCTTAAACCCTGCCTGCTGCCGCCCGTCCAGCAACCAACAACGTCCTTCCTCTTCTTAAACCCTAGGACAGTATCGCTTGGAGAAGGGATCGAATTCCTTTAAATCGTGTTTCAGTGTTCTCTTCATAGGTGACACGAGCAAGAACGTCATCATGGTTTCCTACATCGCCAACACCCTTTTCCGCAGAACTACCCGCCTCGCTTTCTCCTCTGCTAACTTTGCTCGGCACTTCCCTGCGTCCTTCTACTGTTCCTTGGCTTCTTCCTCTTCGCCTCCTCTGATCAGGAAATGTATGTTTCACAGCCTGACAATCACCAAGCTTCCAGCCCTGTTTTCTCTCCGTTTCGCTTCGACTAAGGTGGACGCTGATGAGAACCTCGAGAAAGTTCTCCAGTCCGAGATCGAATGCGCCGAGGAAACCGAAGAGCACGGCCAGGTAAGTTTCACAGGTGGGCTTCCTTGCCCTGATTGTTTCTTGGTTAATTAACTTTTCTGGGTGTCGCTGATGTCTGGATCGCGTAAAAATTGGTTCTTTCATCTGGTGTCATTTTTTATTTACTTTTTATCGTTGAATCTCTTGAATATGCCTCTTTTTGTCGAAGAAGTCTTCATAAAAAAGCATGCTTTGGTTTTGTTTGTTTCAAGGCGTTATGTGCCTCTGAAGAAAAGGAACATTCAATGTTCTGCTCCATTTTTTGTAGTATGAGTTATGTTAATGCGTGTTTGGTGTCCTTCCTTAACGAGATTGAGGAAAGTTCACAAATTCTTCGCAGCACCTTCGGCCTCAGATTATTGGGAAGTAACTTGGTGTTACCTTATATTTGAACTTTTGTGGAATAGAGTGTGGTTGTGTAGAAGGTGGGGCAGTATCCATATGGGCTCTCTTGGGGGGAACTTGATTAGTGTGGCATTGGAACTAATCTATTTACAAAGGGAGATTGGAAGTAGAAAGCTGGAATTTTATATGCAAACAATATGTTTGCCATAGATTCTTGTGAAGCTGCTTGCAGTTCCCTTACATCTTAAAATCTTGTGAAATATGGTTTGGTTGGTTAGACGGTGGGACCTTATACATATGCTATATTGGGGCCAATACCAACCTTGGCTAGTCTGGCATTGGAATCAACCTATTTATAAGGGAAGATTGGAATAAGAAAGTTAGAACTCAACGTTCAAGCAATATGTTACGCTTTCACAATGTATAAATCACCTTAGAAAGAACCCTTAATTATTAAGCATATTATGTTGGTCATGATTTTAGGTCCAGAGAGTCGACTACCCTAATAGTTGAGCCTATCATAATACGTGGCTTTCCTGGAATATAAATTAATTCTGAGGCTAAGCAATTCTGAGATTTGAGTTAGTATTTAAGTATGCTAGGAGATTGATTATGACTCTCATATCTTTTATCAAGCCTCAACAGTTTTAATTCTAACATGAGATGGATGCATGTAATTGAGCTTTGCTTGTTAATGTTGTGATGTGCTGTATGACATAAAGCTATTGTTATGCTCTATGAAAATTGACTTGCTGTACCTTTGTAATGTTTGTGGAAGCCATGGAGAGGGCGCCTTTACGAAGTAAGGATTTCAATTATGCATTCTTAGCACAAGTTGAAACTATGGGATGATAGACTTATTTAAAAGGAGTTGTTAAGAGAGCAAGATATACATATACATATACATATATATATATATATATATATATATATATATAGAGAGAGAGAGAGAGAGAGAGAGAGAGGGTTGTTGGAGGGAGATAGGGATTTTAAGGTATCACTATTGGGAAGCAATTTCATGAATCAATGGCGATCTTGGCAGCTATAAGCTTGGGCTTAGAGGGGAAGAATTAGAATTTGATTTTTTTCTTCTTCTTTTTGCTTATGAATAGTGCAAGAACCTTGGTCTAACTTCATCTCCATGTAACCCTAGTTTACTTCCCTGATTTATGCCATGTTATGAAAGAGTCATTTAAGAAAACTAATAAAATATAATTGAATTGAGATATAGTTAGGATTGATGTTTATTTGAGCCATAATTCTAGCATTATTAGCTCTTCATGCAATAATTAGTAGAGTATTGAGGGAGTGATTTAATCACATGTAAAACTTGAATTATGTATGCATAATACTCGAGATTAAGTGAGACTTAAGGGGTGGTTGTATGTGGCTTATATTTATAATCAGCTATAATATTGTAAAGGATAGTTGAGGTTCCATAATTAATATGGTTAGTTTAATAAACCAGTAAAATTTCATAGTTATTTTAGTAGGGATTATAGTTTATAGTTAGTAATCATGAATGGTATGTATTATTCAAACCAATCTTTTTTGACCTTAGAGAGGCTATCAAAAAATCGAAATGATTGAAGTACATTTTAATATAACAATTTTTTTTTGTTTAGTATTTAATATGTAAGGGTTCAATAGGTTTTCTTTGGTGTAATACATTATATATATGGTTTGGCTTTTTTCGCATCTATGGTGTGAAACACGACTTGTTAGAACATAATACAATATGTGGTCCAAATCAAGTAGGTTATTCATACTTATTGAGAGATGAATATACCCTTCTTTGTTAGGAGTGTTTTTCTTTATATTTTTAATGGCTACACAATTATATTTAATATTGTCAATAAATTTTTTTATTTATTTGTAGTGATTTCTATTTTCATGTTGATATATCATGTGATGCGTAATTTTTTTTGCCATGTTAATTATTGCGTTAATTCACTGCTTTTGAAATGAGCCATATGACGACAATAGTCACGACATAGATATTTTACATACATTGCTTTTGTTGATGTGAAATTATTTTTGCTAATGTTAATTATATTTTTTTGGCATGAAACCTTGATCATGTTGTTTATAACTTTATATATATATATATATATATATATATATATATATATATATTCCCTATGTGCTTATTGGATGTGATTGTCAATAGTGCCTTCTTATTGATTTGATCAAATGGCTAGGTCAATGGGTCTACAAATTGATTACTCTCTCAGGGGTTGATAGACTACATATCTGTGAAAAATTTTCTTTTACTTCATAGTATTTTGAATGACCGATTACATATTATATAATATAGTGATTGACTCTAATGAGCTATTTTGGATATATAATAAGCAAGATATGAATGCTTGTGAATGTTCTAGTGTTTGTATGCATTAACTTATTTTCTTCACATGATTCATTGTGAGTTACGCTGAACAGTAATCATCTGTTGATTGGGCATTACTTGTAATAATCTTTCTGATATAATATTAGTTTAACTCGATATTATAATAGTAATTTGTTGATTTTTTAAGGGCTGAAATTGTCTATAAACCCGAGCTTATAGGGCCATCTCCAAGATATTTTTAGCATGTTTGGACCACTAAATATCTTAAGGCACTAGGCCAACTTTGGTTTTTACCCTTGTTCTCCTCAATATTAATCATTTCAATTTTAGGTCCAGGTTGATCTTTCAGTCTTTAGTTCATTAAGCTCTGGTTGACTAGCCTTTTTATTAATTCAAATATAACTGTTGGCTTGCTCTTCGTGTCCTTTAGGATTTCTTGGAGATGGTTTGACTTACTTTAACCCAATATTACCTCAAATTGGTTAATTATGAACCTTAGTTATCCCACATCTCTAAGTTTTTTCAAGGTTTTCAGCTCCTAACTGAATGTAGTTTGGTCAAATCCATCCAAATTCAGCACTCTCTTAATTTCTTAATTTTTTTAGAAAATATTTTTTGAATAGGGACTAAAGCGGCATTGTTGCATATCCCAACTATTGTTTAGATAAAATAGGCCTACCAAGTCCACGTGAACTATCAACTGTCTGATGCCAAATTTGATGGGTAGTGTCATTCAGTAACAATGTCTGCCGCTTGGTTGCATTTTGTGTAGTTGTTCCTGCTTCTACTCTATGTAGCACACACTCAATATATATATATATATATATATATATATATATATATATATATATATATATATATATATAATGCTTAACTTGTCAATTGGCAGGAAATCAATGCTCCTGAAGAATTTCCTTTTCAAATCATTGATAATTCCGGTGATCAAACAATCATTCTTAAGCGTGAATTTGGTGGTGAGAACATCCAAGCTACTGTATATGTGAATTTTGATGGGGATGATTTGAGCAAGAATGATGAAGATGATAGTGAGGTTGATCAGGAGAGTGCTGTTGCGCCAAACATGTCTCTGCTGGTAACTATAGACAAAGGGGAGGGCCCTGTCTTAGAAATTGGTTGCAATATCAGTTCTTCTGATGTTGAAATTGAAAGCATGATAATGAAACGTACCCATGATTCTGATGGCCAGGGAGCTTACCAAGGACCAGAATTTTCGTAAGTTTTCTTACTATTGCTTACGATATTGTCCTTATGTTTTCTTATGGCTTATAAAACAATATCAAGGCGGCACTGCTTTTTTGGAGGTCTTCAAGATACAAAATCCTAAGATATTTAAGGTTTTCTTTCTCTTAAATAGTCTCTTTGCTATACTTCGAAAAAATTCCTAGAATAAATGAAATTTTTTTAAGAATAATTCTGTATAATATTTGTTAGAGGTTGTTGTGTAAATCAGCCCTCTTAAGTTGATAGCTAGTCGTTACAAATTTTGATAAGATCACGGTCAAAGTTTTAAATTTTTTTTAACCAAATCTGCTGATAGAATCTGGCCTATTCCTACCACTGCCTATGTTAAATTATGAAAAAGAATAGAGAGCTGTGATAAGAAATCTCTTGATAGAAGCTGAAGGAAACCTGTGACTAGGAAATTTCTCGAGGTTTTTTGGGTTGCTTATCTATAGATAGAGGCTTCTTCTTGGACGTGGAAATTGTCCTTGTTTAGGCTGAAAAGGAGGCTAGAGGTGGGCTACTGCTTCAAATGTTGGGAAGATACTTGACAAATGACAATTGAAGAGGGGGTTATGGGTTTTTAAGGTGTGCCCTTTGAGGCAACCAAGCAGGAAGATACAAAGGTGATTTGCGACTCAGTCTGGCAAGTGGTTCATCGATGACATGAAGAAATTCAAGGATGACTGGGGAAATTGCCTTGAGATTGCTTCTGTGTGGCGCTCAGGAGTTGAATAATGACAGACTAGGCTTAGGAGAAAGTAAGCCATGTTATGATTGGTTTGGACTTTTTCCCTTTCATTAATATATCTGCAACAAAGGGAATTTGTTTGAGCTATTACTCTTTGATTTTTACTAAAGTAATTGTGATAGTATGCATTATAATTTATTCTTATATGTTATAGTTGTGTGTTAAGATATTCACAACAGTAAGAATGTTTATCTTCTTAGCCTAACTTCGAAATATCATGCACATAGGTAAATAGCTCACAAATGTAAATGATTTTTTTACATGAAAATCCAAAAAAAAATGAAAAGGCACTAGGTCTAGCCTACTTGAAACAATTCATTATGTATGTTGATAATTATAAAGATTTGCCCTTTGTCATAACACGAGGAGATAAGATTACAATGTTTTAATTATGAGGGTTATCTCTAACAATTGTGGAGTATTGAAAAACAGCAGAGTTGGTTGGTAGTGTTGACATCGGTTGTAGACATTGGTTAGCAGTCACTGTAGAAGGATAGGGGATGACATGTGTTAGTTGACACACAATGTTGGGTGTTGGTATCAGCCAATGGTGAGTGTTGGAAGATGATCAATGACATTTGCTTGTATAAATTGATGATGAACGGTGATGATAGTGATAGTTGTTAGTTTGGAAGTCAAATGTTGGAAGATGCTTAATGCACTTGTGTTTAAGGGAAGATCAAACGATCATGAGAGGTTGAGAAATTTGGACAAATAAAATCCTCAAGATGGTTGGTAGGGATTTTGGAGTCCTCTAAGTTTGAAAATTCTTTCCATTACAAGTCCACAAATGTGTAAGAATAAAATTTATTTCATATATTTTTTGGGAGGGATATTTTTGCTCACTTTTGTCAAAAACTCCCCCGAGAAATTTGTGTCAAAATTCTCTCCATTACATTTTATCGGACCGTCTTAAAAAAGCTACCTTGATCATTTTTTGAACATCTTAGCACATTCGTGCATCTGATTTGAGCAATATTAAACATGTCAGATGCTCATTTTTATCATAAACATGCAAAAATTTAAGGATGTCTCCCAATTATTTTGAAAAAGATATTAGCAAAGGTTGATTTTGAGTCCTTCCTCAAATAATTTCCTCAAGGAATTCCTTTGTCACACTTTGTATTCCCCTTTTAATTTTAAATTACTTTTAAATACAATCCATAAGAGTGACTTCCATCAATGACTTCATTTTTATGCCTATTTCTATTTATTTATTTTCAAAAGCAAATTAAACTTATTTTTATACCTTCTCTTCTACAAAGGGAGATCTCAACAACTTTATTTTCACCATGTGGTTGCAGGGAATTGGATGAAAGTTTGCAAAAGGCTTTCCACAAATATCTGAAAGTAAGAGGCTTTGATAGTTCTCTCCGTGATTTCTTGCATGAGTACATGATGAAAAAGGATGAAAGGGAATACCTGACTTGGTTGAAGAACCTGAAGGAATTTGTTGGCAAGTGAGTTCTATTCTTCATCTTGAGTTTGATTTTAAGGAGCAATTTTCAAATGGCGTTCTTGTTTTCATTTAATTTTGAAGTGAGCATAACTATTAATCTGCGGAAATTCTTCAATTGCCACATGAAAGACAATTTATTTCTTGAACCAGTTATATGATTCAGGATTATGCTATTGAATTTCCTTACTGTAAGAAATTTGAGCCTGCAGTGCTCTTGTTGATATAATTGAATGTTCATATTCATAAAATATAGTTATGGATGAAACCTGTTTATAAATTTTGGAGCATTGTTTTAGTGGAAGTTGATTTTAAGAAGAAAAAACTAATGCATGTGACCGGCATAAATTTTTAGAACATTTATCTTTTCCCTCACAATTATTTACTATTGTTTTTATAGATAACTCCAAACAGTCCTTTAATGATGCATTGATTTGGCATTATAAACCTTAATGTGAAGAAAGATAGTTTAGGATTGATAGAGGGTTAAGGATGTTAAAAAGTAATTTGAATAATTTAAGATTTTATTAATATGGATTCTTTTTATTTAATCTTTTAAGGAGATTTAAAATTCTTTATGTTGAGATAAATATATATTTTAAATCCATTCTATAAATTTCAACTCTCAATTAGGTTACACACACATAGAAGGGTACATATGATTTGCCAGGGGGAAATTAATGCGTTTGAATATTGATAAATAACAGCTGGTTGGTCTGTATTCCTTAACGGCTTATTTAATTTCTAACCTGTTAGTGTAGAGAGCATTTAATTTTCTCATCTAATTGTATGGTTCAGTACTTTTTTTTTTCTTCCACATCTCCATTCTTTATGTAGCCGGCCAAAGGATTTTTTAGGAATTTAACAAATTAATCTCTCTCTCTCTCTCTCTCTCTCTCTCTCTCTCTATATATATAATTTAACCTCCAGCTCTTTATTTTTTTTGAAATATAAGATTCGGCTCGAAATATTATTGTGGTTTGAAATAGCTTGATTTTAGCTCGAATTTATCGATTGGGTCTAACAATTTTAGTTGGGTCAGATCATAATTTTAACCTTTTGTATGTTTAGCCTTGCATTTACATCAACAGTTATTTCTCTATATAATGTGAGACTAAAGTATGAAATAAGCTTCAAAAAAAATAATAAATGATAAATTGAATCAATAATTTTTTAGATTTGAAGGTAAGTCTCAATCAAAGCTAGAGCTACTGAGGTAGATATTGCATGTTCAAAAAAAAATTTTAATTTTAATTTTTTTCTTATAAGAAAAAACATAATGCAGATCAACTCTTCACCTAATATAGGTAGAGAATCTCTTATATATTTTGATAAAATTCCATTAATTTTTTCAACCAGTCAATTCAACATATTACAATAATGCTGATTTTGTTGTCATTAAGGATAATTATTCATTAAATTCTTGGCAGGTAAAGCGTTAGGTCAGCGGATGACTATGGTTTGTTTGCCAAATAAAGCCAGCAGTATAATGTTAATGATTTCAATGGTGCCAGTGAGAGTGACTGGTCTTGAATTATGCTAAATACTATATATATTTTATATTTTCATAAGAGATTTTGTTTTATTAATGAAAGAAATTTGATTAAATAAATGCTAGAATACTAATTGAATTTCAAGAAAAAAAATCAAATGAATAAAAAAGTATATATATAACAGAGATCACATGCACAAGGTAAAAAATTTGTACGGCTCATTACTTTTGATAAAGCAAAAAATTAGTAGCACTTTATTAGAAGATTTTAAAGATAGTCTCACAACCAATTAAGAATTATTAATCAAATAATTTCATTATACCATGATAATTTCATTAATCTCTCATTTGGAGATATAATTTTTGATGTACTTAATGGTCATATTTGAATATTTCTTTATGTGAATTGGACTCTTATTTAGGGGTGGGATACGATCGATGAATTATAGTTAGCAAATCGCTAAAAAATATATTTCGAAATCGAAGTGTGCTTGAGGATTCCGATTTTGAGCTCGATCCGGCTTGAAAGTGAAACGAGCCGGCTCGAAATTGAAACGAGCCGGCTCAAAATCCAAACGAGTTGGCTCGATTGGCTCGAAAATCGATTTCAATTTAAGGTTCATAAATTTTTTGAATATGTTAATAATATAATATAAACATACAACAACAACAAGTTATACGGTTGACTTGAAAAATAAAATTTTCAATAACAAATTATAATTTCACATTACAACTAAATAGTTCTTATAAATATAAATTTTGTACAATTTTGACTAATGTTATATATTCGATATTTCATATTCGATCACCTAACAATAATAAAAAAGTTTATAAAATGATGCAATTGACATAAAATAAATAAAAAATAATAAAAATATTAAATTGTCTTTATTTGTGGGACTCAGAGTCAGAGAAAATAATATCTATTTTCACATTAGAATTAGTAAATTTGTAATAATTTCACATCAATAATTATAGCAACCTCCAAGTTGCCAAAGCAACCCATTGTTCTAAAGATGAAATAAATTTCTAACAAAGTTACAAAACCTCACAAATCAAAAAACATCAGTATTAATATAAGACTGAATAAAGGCTCTGGTATTCGACCATCCAACGAGAGCTTGAGAGCCACCAATAATAAAAAATAATTGAGTTAGCCCAAATTACAAATATAATCTCTTCTCATCATTGTCCAAAATTAGAAAATAAAAAATTCTTCATGATAACCCCACTTTAGGTCGACCACGGGTCCATGGGTTCATAACTAGAACCCAAAACGAAAACCTGTGAAAAATATAATGGAAATATGTGTTTAAACAGATAAGAAAAAAAATTAGTGAGAAATATGTTTCTTTATGATTACCATAATATATGCAATCCACAATATATACAGAAATTCAAGAAAAAAGTAATTTATCTCAACCCAGAGTCCAAATAGCTAGATTGCAATTCCCTATTGGTGAAAGAATGGAGAATCGAAAACCAAAATAATAAAGAAAAGTAATAGATTTTTGTGCCCTAAAAAAAAGAGATAATTGGATAATTTTTAGGGTGACATTAAACAAATTTTTCTGACTAAGAGTGGTAAACTAATTAAGCAAAACAAGACTTCAGATATAACAATCATCAAAACAGCATCTAACACAGTCCAAAAGCCTTTCATAGTTCCATAATCTCTTTACTTTAGACTTATTGATAAAACAATATAACATCATCCCAAGCAACAATATTATAGGACTTCAGATAGAACAATTCATATTTTCAAATTCTAACATAGCATGCATTAGTAGATAAAATGTAGTAAGAATGTAAGATGAAGTAATATGTTTGTAAAGCCAAATCAAAATTTCACCACAATTCAAATACATAAAATTTAAAGACAGTATCAAGTATGCCACCCCAAATGATTAAATAGTCTCAAATTTAGTTCATTGACCAAGTCATTCCACTATAAATATAAAAAAATCAATCACCAAAGCCTCCATTAGGTCATCATCTTAAGCTTTTTTTTTATTTGTTAAAAATGAGTTTGATACATGCTTGTTTATATTGTTGAAATTATGGTGCCAAATTAATTTTTTCCCAAAAAAATATTGAAAATCAGATTAAATCTTCTCTTTAAATATAAATTTTTAACTAACTCATTGCTTAAGGACTATGAGAATATTTTAACATCTTACATTAATATAAAAATATTAAAGACATTATTTATTAACTTTGAAATATATTGTGAGATCTTATATTTATTTAGGGGTTGTTTATTTTAAATGTGAAGTGAATTGAAGTGAATTCAATGTATTTTAACTTTTTATGCATTTGTTATGATGCAAAGTAAAATTTTAAAATAAAGTGAAGTATTTAGAATACATTGAAATGAATATTTTTTTATGTATTTGAAATTTGCCGAAATTGGGCGAATTTCAAATACACCGGCCAGTGTATAGTGTTAATACCGCCGCTCGCCGACCGCTGTTGGCCACCGCCGATCGCATCCTCGCTGCCACCGCCGCCCCGCCATCGCCGCCCACAACCCCAAAATAATTTATATTACATTTATTCTAACAACACAGAAAAAAATAAACTTATGTATTTATAGAATTCTCAACCAAATAACTTTGAAGTAATCTAAATACATTACATTCATTTTACACTATATTTCTTTTTTAGGCATCCAAATTGCCCCTTAAAGAGATCTTGTAATATCTTATGAATTTTGTGATAAATTGTATATTCAAATCATTATATATTATCATTATAAATATAATATTAGAATGAAAGGTTTGGCATCTCCACAACCACAAGCTTATGAAGAGAATAGAGATATAGTGGGTTCTCAATTGATATAACAAAGGCATTAACAAAATAATCTCTCTATCATCATCTCCAACTTTGTGTAAATACAAGTCTTTGGTGTTTCTATCTTTTCATATTTAATGAGATATTTAATTTCTATTGATCTCATTGCATCACATAAAAATTATATCCAATATTAACTTCTAAGACTAATAAGAGTAGGGCTGAGAAATTAGCCCGAAGATCGTGGCTCGCTCGAAAATCGACTCAAATTTGGGCTCGAATCGAGATCGAGTCGAAACAAACGAGCCGACTTTGGAGCCAAAATTTTGGCTCAAAATTATTTTGACTCGAGTTCGATCCACACACGCGGCTCAAGTCGCGACTCGCGATTGGATCGAAATGATTGGCGCCCGGCCGCCATCTAAAACCGGTTATACTTACCCGAATGCGGATTGTCGATCAAGGGGATCGTTGAAGCAGCGGGAAGATGAATTTCCTTTCTAATAATCTCGGCCGGCTCGGGTCATCGACGAGACGCCTCGACTCGACTCTTCGCCTCTTCTTCTTTTATTCTTCTCGGCTTCTCCGGTTCTCTATGCCATGCGTCGTGCCTAATTTTTTGAAAGCGAGCTCACAATCTCGTCGATCAACGACTTCAATCTCTATTGGTTGACGTTTGTAGTGTCTCAGACATTGAGGTGTTTTTTGTCACTATCATCTTCGTTCGACGTAGCTTGTTCGATCTCTACTTGCTCGGTTTGCTTCTTTGCTCTAGAATTACTCAAGTACATAATAAACTACCTACTTGTTTCATTTCCTAATTATGTAAGTATTTCATGCTATGATTATGAGCCTATGAGATGTCGGTTCTTTCAATTATTTCCATTATTCCATACTCGAGCTCTTCTAAACTTCGGAGGTTTCGGTTCTTCAATTATTTGAGTTCAGAGATTTTCTTAAGTTGCTTTTGTTTTTATTACCTAACTAAGTGTCCAAGCTCAAGACAATTTGATGTGCATCTCTGTTTTATTGCAGATGAAGTTATATATATTCTTTTATCTGCATGTTAGCAGTTAGCCTTCTGTGTTTTGATTTCTGAACGTTCTACACTTCTACAGTTCTACACTTCTACTTGGAATATGTTGTGCAATTAGGGACGGGCTGGACTGCTTTGTCTGACTGTGCCGTCCTAAACCTATGGAAAATTGTTTTAATGTGTAGTGAGAAATGTATAATGTGATACTGATGGAGGTTAGTAGAAGTCATTTGATTGCTGTTGTAATAAGTGGATTGACAGAGAGCGATGACTAGAACCTTCATTTACCTATTTTATTCTCTTGAGGTCTCTTATGGAAATAATAGACCAAAAATATTAGTTCAATTATGAATTAGCGTGAATCACATCATTAACTTTTATGTGAATTGTGGTTTTCCATAGTTATTATTCCGTCTCTTGAAGTCGAACATTTCTAGCTACCAAGCATTTTCTATAGAGAGCTTGCTTCCCTTCATCTCTTAACTCCTGTAGAATGTTAGCAGTTTTGACTGTTTTAAGCACGTACACTCTTAAATTTCTATCTTCCATCATTAGTAAATTCATTATTGTTCTAAATTAACAAATATTTTTACCAAACCCAATTTTTAAATTTAATCTCATTGTTTATGGTGAATTCATAGAAGTGAGCCATGACTAAAAAGGTGAAAATTCTAAACTCATTATGCATTGCACATTTTGAGAAATTATTTAATGCAAATAAATATACCTATCTCTACATCCAGATAATATGATGAGATACAACTTTGTAGCACTTAGGTCACATTATATGTTGTTTTCACTTAGTAATTTCTCTTACATTTAACAATGAAGCACACAAAATTTTCTTTTTTAAATCAATTGCATTAGTGTAATTCATGAGGCTGCCCTTTAGACTGAACACAAATATGGATTGTATCATGCAGAATGTATATGATGCATCTTTTATCATTTCATCAAAGTCCATCATCCACATTGGAGCAAACAAGCTTGTTCATACTTCAATGGTGGATCAAATATATTCTACTTTCTTCATTTTTCAAGATGAATGATGTCATTTTACTACTAATAAATTTAAAAAATGTTATTTCTTCATTTCAAAAAGATACTTCACAGATCAAAATATTTCTGAGTACATCCTCCAACTCATGTGCTCAACACCTTTCCTCATAATAAACAACTTGTTTTCTCATTTGCTTTGTGGAAGCTGGAAGGCTAAACATGGTTACCTTTTTTCGGGTTGCATGAGATTACTTTGCAGTAAATTATGTGTATTCTTTATCTATTGATATCTTGAGATTTTTATTTGAATTGGTGATGTAATTTCTCATAGACACAATGACAAGTCCTTCTCAAAGCAAATCTAATAATTGTTCAAGTCATCCTATTGATGATAATGCAACAACTCCAAATGAGAGTGTGGGTGAAATAGCTTCTGCTGATAAGAACAAGGGTAAACGACAACGATTTGAAGTTTGACAACACTTCACCGAAATTGCTATAACAGAAAAGGAAAAAGTGGTACAGAAGTTTAAATGTAATTATTGTGTAAAATCTTATGTCAAACAAAAAATTGGAACCACATCTCAGCTAAGTAGACACTTCAAGACGAATCATTATAGCAAGATTGATAATAAAGGAAAGAAACAAAAACTATTTGATCTAGTAGCAGAGGATTTGGAGGAAACTGATTCAATATCTACTTTGTGTGTTTCATCTGCTTATGATCATTCTAGAATAAAAAATATCGTGGCTAAGATGATCATTGTTCATGAATATCCCTTCATGGAAGTTGAACATTTATGATTCAATATCTTGATGAAATCAATGAATCCAAATTATTGTAAAATTTCAAGATTTGGCATCAAGGAAGAGTGTATGAAAGTGCATGAAATTGAAAAAGACAAATTTAAAAAAAGTTTGAAAGTTGTGGAGAGAGTTTCGATTACTAGTGATTGCTGGACATCAAATCAAACTATTGGTTATGTGTCTAACTGTGCATTACATTAGTTCTAATTGGAAATTACAATACAAGATAATTAGTTTTATTGATTTGGATCCTCCTTATAGCGGAGCTGTGATTTCTGAGGCAATTTCTGAAAGTTTATTGCAATGAGGTCTACAAAATAAAATAAGTATCATCACTTTGGACAATGCATCATCAAATGACGTAGCAGCTAGAAATTTGAAAGCATTGTTCACTAGAAGATCCAGATTTTTAATGATGGGGGATTTCTTTCATGTTCGTTGTGCCGCTCATATTTTAAACTTAATGGTGCTGGATGGATTGAAAGAGTTCAGTAGAATAATTGAAAGGGTAAGAGAATATATCTTATTTATAAAATGATTTCCAACTCGCTTACATAAATTTGGAGAGATTGCAAGACAGATTGTCTTAGCCACAGCAAAGACACTTTGCATTGATATGCCTACACATTAGAACTTCACATACAAGATGTTAGAGTCTACTTTTTATTATAAGAATGTATTTCTTGAATATGCTTTGCGTGATCTCAATTAAATATGGCCGTCTTCTTAAGAAAATTGGGTTAACTTTGAGAAAGTAAGATAACTATTTCAAATTTTTCATCGAATCACTGAAATTTTTTCAAGTTCAACCTATCATATTGCAAACAGACTGCTTCCCAATATAGTTCTAATTAAGAAAACATTTGATCGAGAATGCTTATCTAGTACTCTTTTCATTTCAAACATGACAAGTAGCATGAAGGCTAAATTTGATAAGTATTTGACAGAGTGTTCAATGTTATTTTCGATTGCTTGCATTTTAGATCCTAGAATGAAATTGTTTGCCATCAATTATTACTATCCACAAATATATGATGTTGACATTGTGATTGAGAAGAATGACAATGTCAAACAAAAACTTTTTGAGCTATACTCTTATTATACTGTTGATATGCAGCCTACGGGCAAAGAAATTACTGGAGCATCCACCTCTCAAATTGAAATAACCACAACTAAAGATGGTAATGTTTCACATAATGATCTGGCTGTTTGTATGATTTTATAGATTCTACTGGCCTTTTAGTTCCACAAAAGTCTGATTTCGAGATATACCTAGATGAAGCTTGTGTTAAATGCCCAGATTCAGAATTTGATATTTTGGAATGGTGGAAAATGTCTGTCATGAAATACAAGACTCTCTCAAAGATGGCCAAAGATATTTTACCATCCCAAGAATGTTGCAATTAGCTTTTAGAGTATAAGCGATTATAGAAGTTAAATTTCACCAAGAACATCAGATGCTTTAGTATGTAGTGGAAACTGGATTCGGGCTGCATATAAATCATTAAAAGATTCATTGATAATATTTACTTACTTTTTTATTTTATAATGCAACTTGCTTCTATTCAAATATGAGTTTCATTTCCTCCATTGCAATTTCAGTTTGATATTCTTGCGGAAGAGAACTTACTTATAAGTGTACCTGAAAGCTTATCTATGAAATCACAAATATGAAAATCAGGTGATATCATTTCAATTATGTTCTACATTTTTCCTTTTTGCATATTTTTATTTTCAGTGAATATTTTTTGAGACTCCAAAAAACTTGCACAACCTAATTGGATAAGTAGTTTAGTTATGTTATGTGAGAGTCTGTGATATTTATTATGGGCTATATAATATTTTATTATATATTTTCTACTTCTGCGCTGTAATATTTTATGTTAATGGTGGATGGCGATATGATATCCAATTATAAAGTTAAATTGAACTCTTTCCTTTTTTTTTTTTTTGATTAAAATCTTAAGGACATTATTTTTATTATTTTTTTGAAATAAATGTACTATATTAAAAATTAATTAAAATTCGTATTATACTTACGTCAAAATAAATCCAGTGGCTTTGAGCTTTGTCTTGACCAAATACTTGAGTAGAATATTTTGAGCTAATTTTTTTTATCTATTTTTCAGGATTCACTTAGAAACTCCAACAATCTGTAAAATTAATTATTGAATAATTATAAAAAAAAACTTTAATGCAATAAGAAATATACAGTTAAATAGAGTTATTTCAATTTTTTAAAACATAAAACTGTAGAAAAATAGATCGAGTAGGCCGTTAGCTCCATTTGGAGTAACTATAATTGTTTACAAAAATATTTAAGTTATTGTGAGAAAATAATTTTTTTTAAGCAAATATATGTATTATATATTTATTTATTTATAATAAAGTCCGATGATAACTTTTTTTTATAGTTACTATATTCTAATAAATTTAGTTATAAGAAATAGCTTCCTACCACAAAAGAATTCTAAAAAAAGTGAAAAAATAATAGTCATACAAATATGTAATAAACAACCTAAAAAGTAAAGCAATGAAAAACTGGCGTTGTCTCATGTCTGTAAATATAGTTGTGGAGTTGTGGTAAAAAGAACTTATTCTTAAAATTGTTGTGGTACTAAATTTTTAATTTTAATTTTTAGAGTTGGACACACAAGTAAACTATTATAGCCTATCTAATTATAAAAAGCTATTGTCTCATCATAAAAACTTCAAAAACACATAAAGAGGTAGCCAAATATAAAGACTACGATGAATTGCAAAGCAAAACAGTGAAAAAAAAATTCTTAAATGGACAGTTGGTGTATTTGGAATAATAGTGCTGTTAATTTTCATGCCACATCATAGTTACCATTTGAGAAATTATGACGTAGTATATTTTACGGTGCAATACGATGAGAAATTGTATTTTTTAACACGACCTGCCAGAGTGTAGTGTCTACTAGAAAATTATAGTCTTATCTTTTTAAAATTAAAAAAAATTGTAATAACCACCGTAACTTTTTAGATAGTAACTTCTTCTCAACACGTCCATCACAATTTTTTTCAGACGATTGTCGAACGATCCGATTAATGATCCGACGGCTCAAATCGCTGAATCAATTTTGTGTTGGCTCGAATTATGATTGTAGCTCATACTCATTGCTTTCAAGCCAGCTCGGACCGAATCTGAATCGAGCTCAATCCGGCTGTTTAGCTCGAATATGGATCGTTCTAGCTCGAAAATATAAACGAGCTGGCTCGTTTTAGTTTAACCAACTCAAATTTAATGCAAAAAGAAAAAAAGAAACATATAAACTGAAATTTTCTTAAATTAACAGTGTAAGACTGACATTTGAATCAATATAATAGTTAAAATTTTAAAATCAATTAAAGATAATATTATTGTACATATTAATATACAGATAAACTGAAATTTTTATAATTTAATTTTCATTGTATATATTTAATTGTGTTTAGCCAATACATAAAATTAAATTACAAAAAAATATAAATAAAAGACAATATCAATATTACATATTTAAATTGACTATTGAGAATCAGAGATAGTTATAATCATCTTCAAGTATTCGTAATTTATATAAGTTTCTATAATCTACTTGTAGACTCCAGTTTGCCGAGGCCATCCGATAGCGCCGTTAAAATAAAGAAAGCTCCAAAATAGATTGACGAGGTTACCTGGCTGTCCAATGAGAGCCACCAACAATGGATCAGAAATTTTTGTTTGAAAAAATTGAAATTGCAAAGTTATGCTCTTCTATAATCCACTTGTAGACTCCAACTTTATGATAGCCTTGGCTCCCCACTACATGGTTAGCACAAGCCACATAATAAATTAAAGGAGGATTTACATACATACCACGTCAAACTTTCATATTTGCATATCTAACACCTAAAGTTAGATATTTACTTATCTAATATTTTTCTTTGCTTAAAAAAGTGCATTTCACTTTTAAAAAGTGAATAAAGTTGTATTTTTGATGAGATATTGAATATTAAAGTGTTATATATATAAAAATTGAAGTTTAGGTGTTAGATATGTAAATATGGAAGTTTGACGTGGTATGTATGTAAATCCCCCTAAATTAAAATACTAAAATAAATAGCACAAACTCCAACTGAATTTACTGAACAACAAAAACTGTGAAATAAAATAAATACCTCAAGCTCCAATTGTAGTTATTGAAGTAACTAAACAATAGAAATTATGAATTAAAATAAATACCTCAAGCTCCAAGCCTCCAACAGCTTGTTGCCGATTGCAGCACAGCTGCACAGACATAACCGCACAACACAGGCGAGCCTAATCTTAGGACAACAGTCAACAAATATGAGATAACAAGACATTTGGGAGTTTAGAATTGGAAAATACAAGCTACAACCCACAGGTTACATATCCGTGTAACAGAACAGAGCTACAGCCCACAAGATTACATGAATCGGAGAACATAGAATAAAATGAGAACCCAAATTACAAAAGCACTTCATAAGTAACTTAATTACAGAAATTGAAGTATTTCAGAACCCAAAGACAACATAGTATGGAAGAAAAGTTAAATAGAACTGAAATACTAAAATATACAACAATGAAGTATAATGAAATTGAAATCTAATTCACATGATAATATAAGAGAAAAAAATTATTGTGTTGAATGTGTTTATTTTATTTTATTTTTTTGCCCTCAAAATACTGAGATGATCACTATTTTTTATGGTGACATAAGACATTGAAAAACATCAATTTCAATTATATCAAAATGCAAAATGATTTCAAAAGTTCAAGAAACTACTGTGATGACATTAGAACATCAAGTAAAATGTACAAATAGTACTCTAACATAGTTGAAACAAGTCTTCCAACCTTCCATTTCTATCACATTCAAATATTAGAGTAACTAACAACATTCCAAAATTTTTAGCTACACTTTAAATGATGCAATTTGAGAAAGTAAGACACAATTTCAAAGGACAAAACTGAAAAGCATTTTGCCACTCTAAATGATCTCAAATTTTTTCATTAACTAAACTAATATATTTAAAAACCAAAATCCACAATATTGTAGACCTAAAAATCAAAATTGACTCAATAGTCATCTTAGTATAATTTTATCATTGGGCATCCAAAATTAAAAACATATTTTACAATACATAAAATAGCATAAAAACTTCGATAAATTCGATAAAACCAACTAATACAATAATATAACATATTATAAATGTCTACAAAATAGTTAAAGCATATAATAAGCTACAAAAGAAGGAAATGTTGCATTAAACCTGCAGTATTATATAAGTAAATTATTACCGTCCTAAATTTCATATTTGTGAATCCATACGCAAGCATTTAGGCACAAATACAACTAAGTTTTCTTTAGCTAAACTGTTAAACTGAAAACGCAAAGTAGTTGTTGTCATTTTAAAAAAATTAAATAGAAAGTAATTTCACTATAAAATTAGAAGAATGAAAATATTGTCATAGGCTCTTTTTAATTTTTGTATGCTGCTCGAATCTAATTTTTACTGCATATTAAGACATCTAATATTTTTGGTGAAATATAACTTCTATAATCACTAAACACACAACCACCTACACTAAAGGCTGACTTTGAAGCAACTATAGTTATTGAGATTATAAAAATATTTTTTTTCTCATCTTAGATAGTGTCTTGTACTTCATGGCGGGCATTTTCCACCAATATAAAATGTCAAATTCTGAATCAGGATATTTAGCACAAGCTTCATCTAAGTATAATTCTAAGTCAGACTTTTGTAGAACTAAAAGGCCAGTAGAGTCAATAAAATCATACAACCCAACCAAATCATCATACAAACTGTGACTTTCTTCTATTGTAAATGTTGTTTCAACTTGTATAGTGGTTGCTCCAGTATTTTCATTAGTTGTATATTGTCTATCAACAATATAAAAAGAATAGAGCTCAAATAATTTTTATTTGACTTCATTTTTTTTCTCATCAACAATAACATTACCATAAATCTATGGATAGTAGTAGTTAATGACAAATAATTTCATCATAGGATCTAGAATGCATGCAATTGAGAATAACGGTGAACAATCTACTAAATACTTACAAATTTGGCCTTCATGGTGCTTGTCATATTAGAAATGAATAGAGTATTCGATAAATATTCTCTATTAAAGATTTTATTAATTAGTATTAGATTTGGAAGAAGCCTGTTTGCAGTAGGATAATTGGATCCAGAAAAAATTTCAGTTGTTCGATGAAAAATATGAAGCAACTCTCTAACCTTATCAAACTGATTTCTATCTTCCCCAGAAGGTAACCATATATAATTAAGATCTCGTAAAACATATTCTGAAAAAATAGTCTTGTAGTAAAATGCAGACTCCAACATTTTGTATGTTGAGTTCTAACGTATAGGAACATCAACGCATAATAATTTTGTTGTGGATAAGCAATATATCTAGCAAATCTCACCAAATTTGTGTAAGCAGCTAGGAGATCGCTTTATAAATAAGATTGATTCTCTTACCTTCTCAATTATTTTGTCAATTTCAAACCATCCTGCACCATTAGATTTAAAATATGAGCAGCACAACGAACATGAAAGAAATCCCCAATTATCATAAATTCAGACCTTCTAGTAAATAATACTTTTAAGTTTCTAGCTGTCACATCATTTTATAATGCATTATCCAAAGTAATAGTGCTAATTTTATTTGGAATACCCCATTACAACAAACTTTCATAAATGGCTTCAGATATCACAGCTCCACTGTGAGGAGGATCTAAATGACAAAACTGATTATCATATACTACAATTTTCAATCATAACTAATATAATGCACTGTGCGACACATATAACCAATTGTTTGGCTTGATGTCCAACAATCACTAGTAAGGAAAACTCTTAGTTAATTTCAGAACTTTTTTAAGTTTTTCTTTTTCCACTTCATATACTTTCATGCACTCTTCTTTGATACCAAATTTAAAAATTTTACGATAGTTTAGATTCATAGATTTCATTAAAATATTAAATCATAAATGTTCAACTGTCATAAAAGGATATTCATGAACGATGATCATCTTAGCAATAATTTTTTAATTATGTTATGATCATAAATAATTGAAACACACAAACTAAAAATCGATTCAGTTTTTTCAAGGTCCTCAGTTATAAGATCAAAAAACTTTTGTCTCTTTTTTCTAGCACTATTTCTACTATAGTGATTCATTTTGTAATGTCTGCTCAATTAAGATGTAGTACCAGTTTTTTATTTAACATAAGACTTAATACAATAGTTGCATTTGTACTTCTGTATGACTTTTCTTTTTTCTGAGATATATATTTCAGTAAAATATTGCCAAACTTCAGAACGTTATCTTTTACTCTTTCTATCATCTACAAAAATAATTTCATCTACACTTTCAATAGCATTTCTTGCATTTTCAGCATGAGGTTGAGTTGAAGAACTATTTGATTTGCTTTGAGAGTGACTATGCAAAAATAATATGATTCAATTAATTATGAACTTTTCATATAATATCTATCATCTCCATGATGAACATAACAAAACATTGCTCAAGAGAAATAAATTAAATGACATATGTATAAAAGATGATTTCATATCTTTGTTTTACTCAAGTCATTCTCAACAATGAAAATAGTGAAACATTGCTCAAGTTAAAAAATTCACATGACTTCATGTATAAAACAAAATGATTTAAGCCTAAATCTCCATAGATCATAAAATCTCATCAAGATCCAATATCGAAAAAAAACCCTAGGCTAAAAGGTTTATGTAAACTTTCAAAATAATTTAAAATAATTTAATATCAAGCAAATAATAATTAATTTCGATAACACATTAAAATAGTTTAATACCACGCAAGAGCATCCAACGATCCAAGAATCCACTTATAAATGCATACTTAAAGGGACAAGCGAGCAAAAGCATCCAAGAAAAGAGACAAGCTTCACAAGAAAATGAATCACAATTCATAGCCCACAACCACATCCTACACTTTACTAAGTTTTCTTTACTGCATACTTAAAGGACACAAGCAAAACGAGAGCATCCAAAGAAAGGAGAAGAGCTTCACAGGAAAGGAATCACAATTCACAGGCTCCAATTTACTTTATTGCATACTTAAAGGACAAGAGCAAACTGAGAGCATCCAAGAAAGGAGCATAAGTTCTGCTCCAAAATCATTTTTACAAAACACATAAAGGAGACGAGCAAATCAAGAGCTCTAAATATTGACACCACTAAGAAACCGAGAGCTCTAATAGCAAGATAACTTTTCTCAAAGCAACAAAACAATCCCCTTAAAATATTTCTTCATGACCAATAACTACCAAACTGTGAAACTGATACCAACAAAAAACCGAAAGCCAACAATAGTGCCATCGAGAGTAATCAAGATTTGAAACTATAATATATAAAAAAATAACTAACATACATATATGCTATAAACTAACCAAGAAATTTTACCAATATTGCTACTATCTGTGCCAAAAAAAATGAGTCTAGGGCAAAGAAACAAAGCGGTTGAAGCGTAACCTATGTGAGAAAAATGCGACAATCTCGAGAGGATACCGACTACTAGGGCTAAGAAATAAATCACGAAGCGTTAAAGCCTGAGGACCGAAGAATAGATGATCGTTCTCAATCCTAGTCACAAAGATAAGAAATAGAGAAAGAAGTCATGAAACGTCGAAGGCTGTAGAAATGGTGAAACCCTAGTTATAACTTATAAATTATAATCTCGATTCTAAGTTAGATATCTATTGTTCATTAGACAAAGCCCTTGATCTCACGGTCCATAGAAATTCCCTGCTCGTGAAAAGACCCGAAGCCCGTGTGAGTCCGAGCCCCATTCGATTCGTTCGAAAATCAAAGGAGTCGATTTATGTACGAATCGAAATCGGATCGAATAAAAAATCGACCCAACAATTCAGCTCATAGCATGGCTTGTTTAGCTCGATTCGAGCCAAAATACGAGCCGATTTTCAAGCGATTAACGATCTTTGAGCAAATTTCTCAACTCTAATTGCAGCTGCTTTAAACACACTCTTATTAGCTGTTGTTGATCAAAATATGAATATAACTTAAGAAATTACAAAAAAATTATAAAAATTATTATTATTAGCTGTGGGAGTCCCACGTCTAATATTCTCATTTTAGAGAGATTCAATTAAAATTTTGGCAGCCTATAAGTCTTCTAGGGGCTCAACTTCTATAATAATTGATAGACTAGCTAAGTTCATTATGAAGATTGAGGATTTGTTTTAGACAGCTATAACTTTTTGAAAAGTTGATTATGAAATTATTGTGGGGATGATAACTTTTTGAAAAACTATTGTAAGTATTACAAATATATTTTTTTAAAAACAATTCAAGCAGTCGCAATTATCATATTCTAACAACTCTAATTCTCAAAAGTAGCTTTTCATCACATTTTTTTTAAAAAAAAAATAACTAAAAAGTTGGTATCCAAATTTAGCTGTGGTTGATTTATGACTATTTTCTGAAAAATAAATTAGCCAGAAATCTATTTCAAATACACCCTCAATAACATACTTGGCATGCTAATAAGAAGCTATCATGGATATCATGGAGCTGATAAATAAGCCATTTATCTCCGAATAATGGTGCTTAATTCCTAGTCGCTTCATTTGATCTTGATCATATTTGTATATATTATAAAAAAAAAAATTATCATTTGACTAATTTTTGTGAACTCATTTATTTAACGAGATATGTCAATAAAATTAGATTTCCATTTAAATTAGACTATTGATTTGTTCACAAGATGATTTTTAAATCTGTAAGTGAATACTATTTTTATATCTCACAGCTAATTTCTTCTTGCCTTTGTATGTTCATTAAAAAAAAATATTTTATTCAAAATTAACTGAATTTATTTAAAACTAAAAATATTTTACTTCAAGCAAATATTTTATTTTTAAATTCAAATATTATATTATTTTTTGAATGAAAGGAGTTCTTTTAAGAAGAATAGCTTATTTATGAGTGAAACATCTTTATTCCTGAATGATATTTTATGTTTTTTTCTCTAAAAATGTCTTATTTATGTGTGAAGCATCTTTGCTTCTAAATGATATTTTATTTTCCAGGACCCAATAAATTATATATTTATTTTTTAGTTTTAAAAGTAAAAAAAACATGATATTTGATGATAAATCATTTCTTGGGAGTAAATCATACATTTTCAATGAGAAAGTTACAAATAACGGCCTGTATTTAATGAATGTGTGAGCCACTTAAATGCTTACGGATATGTGCGGTTGGAAGAAATCAAAGAGAATAATATTAATTTTTGAAAATCATTGTACAGAGTAGTTCCTAAGCGAGTAAATTTTTAAATTAAGTATCTTTTAATTAATAATTAATAGATTAAGTATTCATAAAAAAAATTTAAATATAGGTACAGTGATAAATTAGACGGCCACCTCATTCCGAGGTGGGCGGCGGTCATCCTCTTGCTCGACACGGCTACACATAAGCCAGTCGCCCAATTAGTTAATGACTGGCTTCATGGATTAGAAGCCAATTCATCGGGCGGCGGCTTAAGTCGCCCGATAAGTAGCAACACTCATTCATCTGGGACCCGAGCCCGATAACTTTCTGTTTCTTTTGCTCTCGGTCGGTCGCTCCTCCGTTCTCCTCCATTCTCCCCCGTACGCACGAGGCCCCATCGCCGCCGGCTCCACCATTTTCGTTGGTTAGTTTCCCCGGCTCCACCAAACGAGATTCGGTTCGATCGTAAGTCCGTCATTGAGATCACATTTTGCCGAAGGTTTTTTTTTTTTGATTCCTTGCTTATTTGAATTAGCAATAATGTAGAGGGAAGTTTTTCATGTTTTTCATAGTAATTATCCTAAAGTTTGTCATGGTTAGGGTATACGATATACTGGGATTAGGTAATTTGGTAGGTCATTTTTTGCATTGCTTAATTGTTAAGTGAACAATATGTATTTTTGTAACTGATTTTGAGTGTATTGTTAGGTTTTGTTACAACATTGGTTGCTGAGCTAATAGCAGAATGAGTCAGGATCTCGTTTCCTTAATTCTGTTCTATGACGGGCAACTAATCGTTGATGATCAACTATTCCAAGTTATGATGGTGGAAAAAATCGCCCCATGCGAGTGTCGCGTCATACAAGCCTAGAAGATTTAAAACTAAAAGTGCTCAGGACTCTGCGTTATGACGTTGATAACTTCGCAGTGGAGATTACATGCCGTTTTCCTGTAGGCGCGAGATACATAGCTTATACTGTTGATGATGATGATGTCTGCGAGATCGATTGAAGCTTCCGCCAAACATTGATTCATGCGTGAAAATAAAACCACAATATCTTCGCGCCCAAACGACATCGATATTATGCGGCAATGTACACCCGGTTATGCTCACAAGTTCGGTTGGCCCGGTCGAATCATAAGACTATCATGAAACAGGAGATAGTGTAAGCTTTCATCTCGACATCACTGTTGGTGTTTTTTTTTTCTTTATGTATGCGGTATCTTATTTTTTTAGGAAGATGATATATGTTTAAATGCAGAACTGAGATGCCTATTCAAGCGCAACTGCATGATCAACCTAGTTCATCTAGACAACTACTTGATGATGAGTATGAAACGATGAATAGTGAATCAAGCACTGCATCTGATGATAGCGATGCTGCTGATGAATCATTGCTTGGTACTGACATTTTATGCGACAGCAGTATCGGTCATGATCTTATTCGGAGCCATTCTATTCGAAATTTGGCAGATCACGATGTAATGAATTCCACTAATGAATACGTTCGGCTATGTCAGACCACGAAAGACTGGGATGCGGATATTGTGTTTGATGGTCCATCTGATATCTCAAATTTTTTCGAGATGTCAGTTCCGAGAGTTATATGAAGGTATGTGATTCTCAAATACGAAGAGCTTCAATTTGCGATGGCATTCTTAATAATGTCCAGATTCGTTACGTGACATCCAATCGAGAAAAATTTCCTTTGTATATGTCGCAACATAGCCTGAGACATTGCCAATGGCGTACCTAGCAGTAAGAGGTTGGGAGGCGCCTGGAGGTTATCAACTTTAGGTTCACCGCACACATGTGTTTCCACCATCAGTGGTTCAGGACATCGCCAATGCATTTCTAAGTTTATTAGTTACTTCATAATGCCAATAATGCGATTTCAAATCAACCTGAAACCAGAGAGATCATAGGAAGGATGGAATCAAAATTAAACATCAAGGTCTCTTACATGAAGGCATTGGATGCGAGATGTAAGAGTATCAGAGCAATATTTGGCAGTTAGGAGGAGTCATATCGCTCCCTAGCATTGTTTATGGATTCATTATGCTCTGTATTGCGTCTTTCTGAAATTATGTCATCGATACATGCGGTTTGAGACTGCAGGCTTTTGGACCATCTATTATTGGTTGGAGATTTTGTCGACCTGTTCTCAGCATGGACAGAACATTCCTTTTGGGCAAGTATCGGGGTACGTTGCTCACAGCCATTGGTATTGATGTAAATAACAGTCTATTTTCCCTTGCGTTTGCAGTGGTCGAATCTGAGAACAACGAATCTTGGCTCTGGTTCATTATGTGTCTACAGCAACTGCTGCCAATTGTTTCATCGAGGGGCGATTTATGTGTAATCTCCGATAAGCATTCAGGGTTGGTTCATGGGTGCTGCGATGTATTTCCATGGGCAACACATCTTCATTGCTTGCGACATCTAAGGAAAAACTTTAAGAAGGCAGTGAGGAGAATGGGTTTTGCGGATGTTGAGTTTATGTGCAAAAAAATGTACTTGGCAACAGATGACATCAACATATTTAACAACATGGTCGACATAAAAAAATTAAACCGAAGCATATCGGTGGTTGGTAGAGCGTGATGTGGAGAAGTGGACATTGATTCATGATGGTGGGAAGCGTTACCCATGACCCGAATGCATCATGTGCTTTAATGGTGTACTTAAGCGTGCACCGGGGCTACCAAGCATTGATAACAACGACTTACTATAACATCATGAGTCTTTTTTATGGCGGGCAACTTCGGTTGATTGGGCAATTCACCTTCTCACTCACGAACCCAATCGTCAAACCATTGTGTCATGCATTGACACATATTGACAGCCATCGACCTTGATCGGAGGTCGTATGGTTGATATTTGCTTGGCTGGTGAGGGCATCTGGTTAGCACGGGTTCCACTGATTAGTTGGAAGAGGGTGGAGTGACACCTTCCTAACAAAGTCCTTCGTCAGTTTGGTCACTTGCCCCCGGCCAGATGTAGGGACTCAATTTCATTAGAGTAGATGGCGAGGAGCGGACAAGCGGGTGCGTACCATCAATAGTACATCTCGTGGGAGGCCCGCAGAGATCACGCTTTGGGCGATACTTACGCAATCTGAGCATATATGATCTGGTTTAGGTGCGTGGCATGGTACTTCTGAAGGCGCTATTGACCGGACGTCTTACCCGAGCACCCGGCGAGCATATGTTAAGAGAACTCTATAATTTGCATATTTTCTTAGTTATTATTTTCACATATTTACGTAGTAACATTTTAAACCGGTTTCTTGTGGCGGAGCATATATTTTGGCGGCGAAGGATCTTTTCGCCTTTCTTTGGGCGTTCAGATGGCGTCGATTATCGCCATCAATAAGTACGAGCATATGATGCAGGATCTGAGCTTGGTGACACATATCAGAGACTACAGGTCGGCGTATGCAGAGCATATGTCACGATATGACACGGCCCGTAATGGCTGGGCCATCCACTATCGCGATCCAGACCATCTTCTTTTCCGAGAGAGTCTCCGTGCCATATGGACATCGACGTCAGATTGGGTATCTCTACGAGACTCGCTTGGATCGAGATGATGCGAGCTCATCATCTTGCGATCGTCCGTTCGCGGCCGAGCACTATACTCCAGGTAGTACTACGATAGCCTATAGACGACATTGTTGACGATAGTGTTTAGAGGTGTTTTTATTTTGTACTTGTTTTGTATAGCTGTTGCTGTGATAGTTTATTTTTGGCTTTTGTATGAAATTTTTTTGTATCGTTTGATTACTAGTATATTTGTAGCTGTTTAATCTATTTGTATTTTCTGGTATCATTTGTTCACTGCTATTACATAGATATGTTACATCTGTTTGCATTTCTTGTACATCGTAAAAAAAAGACATATTATTTTTTTAAAAAATTCATAGAAAAAGTCGTCCTTCGAGCGTATCATATTTTACGATAATCGGTCATTGGTTACCTAATGTAAGATAAATGATATAGTGTGATCGGTAAACTCGGAGGTGGTGACATTACTTCTTATTGCTGTACCTATATTTAAATTTTTTTTTTAGAATACTTAACATATTAATTAAGTTTTAAAACATACTTAAATTAAAAATTTGATCTTCCTAAGCTTTAGCTCGATTTAGTACGTGCCGCTCTGACTGCGTGAAGCCACACTCCCTATATAAATATAAATATAAATATAAATATATATATATATATATATATATATATATATATATATATATATATATATATATATATATATATATATATATATGTACACGTAAAATTATTTGAACTCATTATTATAATTAAATCAATTATCATTCATTTCTATCTTAGGATAATTTTTACCGATTATTCCTTATAATTAAATACTTATATGCATAGAGAGCCGCATAACTGTCAGTATACTTAATTTATTACTTGTTGCGTGCTAGAAAACTAGTTGCGATAGAGTAAAAGTTTACACCTTAGTCTTATTTGAGAAATCCAGCACACACACATGTGTTTAAAGAGTAAATAATAAAACTCCAGAATTTTTACGTGGAAAATCTCAAAAAGAGGGAAAAACCACGGGGCTTAGCCCAATAAAAAGCTTCCACTATGTATTTGTTTCAGAGTACAAGATCTTCCCGATACCGGGATTACAGAATTGTATATGAGAAATGGACATGACATATGACGTCGAGGTTATGCCGGTTCAGTAAATAGCGAATGATGGTGGCTGCGGGCAATCACCGTATAAATCGAGGAACAATTCTTGGCGAAATGCGAAACAATCACGGCGGCTCAGAATAATCACAGAAGTCATCATGATAGAGAGATTCGATGACAAGGATCAACGGCGGCGGCCGTGGCAGTGGTTGACAAGTCAGTGGCGACGATGTCTTGAAGGATCTTTGAGCTCTCTCCTCTCTCTTGATTATTGCTTGGGCTCCCCTCATGAAATGAGGTCTATTTATGGAGGAGTGGCGTCTGTAAATACATGCAAACCCGTACTCCACTTCTGGATAGCTCAAAATGATCCCCTTGATTATATGATGTATTTTGTGTATTTGAATGCTCAAATGAAGTCAGAATTATGATATCTTGGGCTTGTTAGCTTCGGCTCGTCAAGATGCTCGATTTGACTATAAAGACTCTATGTTTAAGAGTCGATTGATAATAAGCGCTTAATCTCGGTTAGTCTTGATTCCTGTCAGTTGCTTTACGTCAAGATTAGTGCCTTGGTGAAATTTTTTAGGGTCATATCGGTTTACTATTTTTGGATGATATTATCTCAATCATCCAAAAATATATATGCCGAATATTTGAAAATAGCAGATTTTTCAATGAAATTTGTGGGTCTGTTAACCATACATTTTGAGAGAACGTATCTTCACGGGAGCATAAGATTATGACCATGAAGCGGGTGCAGGGCCGTGGATGTATGCGGGTACGCGTGGGCGCAAGATTTTGAGATTATGGACCCATGCAGACATTTACGGGCGCTTGTAGGCACAAGATTTTGGGTTGGATTAGGCAAAAGCAGGAATTCTTAGTGGGCTACTTGATTTCATGAAGAAAGGATTCGCAGACCATTCTTGTGGTCGAGAATAAAAGACGCGTGGAAAGAATTTGTCTGAGTATGGAAAGCTATCATTCGTGAGCTGGGTAGCGAGGACCAAAAGCAGATAGCGGAAGCAGCGTGGTGCTGGGCCTGAGCGGGTCGACGGGTCAGCGCCACAGGGAGGCTTATATATATGGGGAAGCGTGGTCCTTGTCAGCCGATCGCGGGTCAGCAGTGAGCGAGAGTTGGGGTCATGAGCGGACAGCGGGGCCGGCGTCGTCGAGCAGCGGACGGGCCGTGTCGCGGCCGTGAACCATGGACACATCGCGGCGTCTTGCAGTGCCATGAACGCCGCGTGGCAAGAGGCAACGTCTTTTGGCCCGTTTCACCGTTTGCGGTTTGAACGATTTTGGACGGTTTTGGACGCTTATTTACCCTTTTTCCCTTAAAAAAGGGTCTATAAAATCCCCCTAGGGCTAAGGGAGAAAGCACCTTCTCTTCTTCTTGAGAGAAGATCGTTCGGAGGTGATCAAGACCCGTAGTTCATACGGTAAGGCTCCAGCTTTCCCTCGAAAGAGGCGTTAACTAACCTCGTCGGACCAACCGGGTTGAAAAGACCGTAGTTGTCTGTGAGCTAGTTTTCCTCGAAAGAGGTGTTAACTAACCTCGTCGGAACGACCGGGTTCAGAGGCGATCAAGACCCATTGTTCATATGACAATACTCCAATTTTCCCTTAAAATAGGTGTTAAGCGACCCGTCGGATCGGCCGGTTGAGGGAAGCGTCAAGACCCGTGTTCATGGTTAGTTTTGAAAGAGGTGTTAGCGACCTCGTCGGATCAGCCGGGTTGAGGCGATCCGGAGACGAGGTTAAGATGCTCACGATAATAGCATTGGTGGGCGATGGTGACTGCGATGGTGGTCGGTAGATAACCAGCAATGGTGGTGGCGGAGGCGATAATTGGCCAGCGATGCCGGAGTGTCGATGGTGGTGACCATTCTGATGGTTAGCGGCCGATGGTGGTCGGCAGCAACGCAACGATGATGCGGCGACATCAGTATTGAGCGAGATGGCCGGCAGAGGTTGGGCCAAGAGGTGGTGGCGGCAGCAAACTGAGAGTAGTCAACAATGGCGATCGATCGTCAGTGAGATGATCAGCGATGGTAGTGACCAGAATTCGGCGATAGTGTGGCCAGCAGCGACTCTGCAACAGTGGTTGGCGGCCGGCGAGTGGTGATAGCAGCGCGTAGTCAAGATGGCGGCAGCGTCGATGGTGGTAACCAGATTAGCAGTGACCAGTAAATGTAGTCAGCAGCAGTGGTTAGCGGTTAGCGGTAGTGGCAGCGATGCTTAGCGGCAAATGTCGATAGTGGCGGGGGCGTTGACGATGATGGTTAGCGCCCGAGGATCTTTGACTATCGAGGTTGTTTGTATAGTGACTGATAGCGTTAACTATGGAAGAGGTCGAATTAGATCGCTGAGGATTTTGACTATCGAGGTTGTTTGTCGAGTGTTACGATGGCGTTAACTGTATGGAAGAGGTTGAATTGAATCCGAGATTTTTACCCATCCGAGTTGTTTGTCGAGTGTTACGACGCGTTAACTGTGGAAGGTCGGTGAATCGGCGAGAATTTTTGACCCATCCGAGGTTGTTTGTCAGAGTGTTACCTGATGACGTTAACCCGATGATGTTAACCTGTGTGGAAGAGGTTGCATTGAATCGGCTGAGGATATTTGACCTATCCGAGGTTGTTTGTCAGTGTGTTTGCTCAATGATGTTAACGATATGGCAACACGTGTGGAAGAGGTTTAATTGAATCTGGCGATTTTGACCCATCCGAGGTTGTTTGTCAGAGTGTTACCCGATGACATTAACCTGTATGAAAGATGTCGAATTGAATCCGCTGAGGATTTTTGACCTATCCGAGGTTGTTTGTCAGGGTGTTACCCGATGACATTAACTTGTATGGAAGAGTTTGAATTGAATCCACTGATGATCTTTGACCTATCCGAGGTTGTTTGTCAGAGTGTTTTGCTCGATGATGTTAACCTGTATGGAAGATGTTGAATTGAATCCGCTGAGGATCTTGACCCATCCGAGGTTGTTTGTCAGAGTGTTACCCGATGACATTAACCTGTATGGAAGATGTCGAATTGAATCCACTGAGGATTTTTTACCTATCTGAGGTTGTTTGTCAGGGTGTTACCCGATGACGTTAACTTGTATGGAAGAGTTTGAATTGAATCCACTGATGATCTTTAACCTATCCGAGGTTGTTTGTCAGAGTATTTTGCTCGATGATGTTAACCTGTATGGAAGATGTTAAATTGAATCCACTGAGGATCTTTGACCTATCCGAGGTTGTTTGTCAGAGTGTTTGCTCGATGACGTTAACCTGTATGGAAGAGGTTAAATTGAATCCGTTGAGGATCTTTGACCCATCCGGTTGTTTATCGAGTGTTGCAGATGGCGTTAACACGTGGGAAAAGTCCACCAAGGACCTTTTGACTTATCCTAGGTTGTTTGTCAGAGTCTTTGCTCGATGACGTTAACCTATGTGGAAGAGGTTGAATTGAATCCACTGATAATTTTTTATCTATCTGAGATTGTTTGTTAGGGTGTTACCCGATGACATTAACCTGTATGGAAGAGGTCGAATTGAATCCATTGAGGATTTTTGACCTATCCGAGGTTGTTTGTCAGGGTGTTACCTGATGATGTTAACCTGTATGGATGAGGTTGAATTGAATCCGCTGAGGATTTTGACCCATTCGAGGTTGTTTGTCAAAGTGTTACCCGATGACGTTAACCTATATGGAAGAGGTCGAATTGAATCTGCTGAGGATTTTTGACCTATCCGAGGTTGTTTGTCAGGGTGTTACCCGATAACGTTAACCTATGTGGAAGAAGGCGCGGGAAGTCCACCAAGGACCTTTTGACCTATCCTAGGTTGTTTGTCAGAGTCTTTGCTCGATGACGTTAACCTATATGGAAGAGATCGAATCAAAATATCCGTTTAGGTTGTAGCCAAAGTTTCTCCTTAACCTTGGTCTTGTTTTTCCTTGAGTATGATTGGAAAATGATAATTTGGAAAGCTATATCTCTTCTCAATGTTGAAATATCCTTCAACTTTGACTTGTTTCTCGGGATGTTAATCAATTAGATGTTTAACATGTGCGATCTTCTGAGATTAAGAGTTGCCCCCAGTTTCCGATAAAATCTGAAGGAACAAACTTTGATGAATCTTCATTATTCGCTTGTGCTCTTTAAAAGCTTGAAATGCTCCACCTCGATGGTGGTTTTGATCTTGTTGGGAAACTTGGTTGTCATACAAGATGAAATAATGTGAATCAGTTTCCCACAAACGGCGTCAAACTGTTGCGTGCTAGAAAACCAATTGCGGTAGAGTAAAAGTTTACGCCTTAGCCTTGTTTATCAAATCCATCACACACATATGTGTTTAAAGAGTGAATAATAAAACTCCATAATTTTTACGTGAAAAATCTCTAAAAGAGAGAAAAACCATGGGCTCAGATAAAAGCTTCCACTGTATCTGCTTTGAGTACAAGATCTTCCGTCAAGGATTGCATAATTGTATATGAGAAAAGAACAACAACTATATGAAAACGATCAGGTTGTAATTGTTGCTAGTAGTAACAGATGCTGGTGAACTATGCGGAGCAATCATCGGTAGAAATGTGGGGAACAATTAATCAGGGGAACAATCACGCGAACGCAGGAACAATCGGTAGAAGTCATCATGATGGAGACACCAGAGATTAAGACAAGGATCAACGGCGGGTGATGGTGGCGGCCGGTGGTTGGCGTCAGTGGTGGCGACACGGTGTGCTTGGAGGATCTTTAGAGCTCTCTCCTCTCTCTTGTTTCTTGCTTGAGCCCCCCTCATATGAAAAATGAGGGGCTATTTATAGATTGGAGGAGTGACATCTCTGTAAATACATGCAAAACACGTACCACTCCACTTCATCGGACGGCTCAAAATGATCCCCTTGATCATATGATGTATTTTGTGTATTTGAATGCTCAAATGATGTCAGAATTATGATATATTGGGCTTGTTAGATTCTGCTCGTCAAGATGCTCGATTTGACTATAAACACTCCATGTTTAAGAGTCGATTGATAATAAACGCTTGATCTCGGTTAGTTTTGATTCACAATCAGATTACTTTCTACGTCAAGATTCGTGCTTCGACTAGTGAAATTTTCAGGGTCATATCATTACTACTACAAGATTTATTGAAGAAAAAAAATGTTTACTTAGGTACGTCTCAGAATAGTTTTATGACTTTGCATTTGAGCGTGAGAAAATAGAAGCGGTTTTATTTAGTCAGTTTTGATTGCTTTTCAAAAAATTTTATGGTGAAAAAATTATTTTGAAAACAAGAGCTGCTAGAGCGTGGTGACTGTCAGAAAGTTATTTTTTGAATTTTACAAAATAAAAAATATTTGTAATACACATAATAGTTTTACAACCAATTTTTCAAAAAATAGCAGCTAACCCAAATAAATCCTTAGATATGATTTGTTCAGAGGACTTTTAGGTGCAAAATAATTAATTAAATACAATAATTTTAAAAATTCGGCTCCTTATGATCAAAATGTGGGACTGCATATGATTAGTATTGTAAGGGATACATATACTATTTCTTGTCACTAGTATATTCCTTGCTATTTATTAGTAAAATTTAATTATTAATAATATATTATAAAATATATTTAGTTTGTTATAATGTTATATATTATCAAATTAATATGATGTGATAGCTAATTTTATTATTTTATTGGAGGATTTACATACATATCACGTAATTTTTATGTATTTACTTATGTAATACCTAAATTTTTATTATATATATATATATATATATATATATATATATATATATATATATATATATATATAACCGATCTTCAATATTATATTAAAAATATCATCATCACTAAAAAAGTTAAATGCATCTTTTTAAATATAATAAAGTATTAAATTAGTAAATATCTAAGTTTAAGTATTAGATATATAAATATATATGAATTGTGTGGTATGTATGTAAATCTACCTATTTTATTTACTCTACAAATTCTTATAAAGTTATGCACTTCATTGTTTTTGCTTGGAAATACCTATTGCTCATACAAATAATGAATTAATAATAATAATAAAGTTGTATTGTGTAATTTAATTTACTATGAAATTATATAACATGTGATTATGTGTATGAAGCATATATTATCAATTAAATTCTTTTAGATATTGGTTAGTAGGACCGATAAGCCTACAAAGTGATAATTTTATAAAAATTATTGAATCTTTTTGAGATTGGTGCCTATTGTTTTAGGTTTAAGGATGCCATAATAAAATATTTATTTATATAAAGAGAATAATGTATGAATGATAAGCTCTTTAAGGAACATCAACAGAGTCTATTTGTAAGTGAATATTTTTTGTATATAGATAAAATTAGGGGTGTCAATTGAGATTGGGTCAGGTTGAATTGACCCGCCTGAATAGGGTTGATCGAACCCGCTTTTAAAGCGGTCAAAATTTTAATCCGAACCTGACCCGACTTCAACCCGATTGACCCAACATGACCCATATTTTTTAAGTCAAAACCAAGTCAAAATCGAGTCAAATTCGGGTTCATGTATAAAAAATCAGGTCAATTTCGAGTTTGCGGGTTAATTTCGAGTCAAATTCGAGTTGACAGGTTAAAATCGAGTCAAATTTGGGTTGATGGGTCAACCCGAACTCAGCCTGAAAAATTAAACGGGTCAATTTATTCAACCCGAACCTGACCTGAAAATTATTCGGGTCAACCCAAACCCGGATTTTTCGAGTCGGGTTCATGTCGAGCTGTCGTGTCGGGTCAATTTTTCACACCCCTAGATAAAATAATCATTAGATTATATAGATTATTCTTTATGAACTTTGTTGTATGATATAGACTACTAAATTATTTTATATTTAAAAAATTATTTTTTATAAACTTTCTATTTCTATTATATTATAATATTTTTTTACTTATATCATTTTCTTTACTTATATTTATTCCTTTGCCTTACCATTATATTTTGTTCAGTAGTTTTTCATCCACTGAGTTTAGTTTTGCATAGAAAAGAATTTAGGTATATGCCACTAATATAATATTGAAAGTATTTAAAGATAGAGTTATTTCATTGATTAAATTGTATAGCTAAGTTAACTTTGTTTATATTTTTGTGGATAGATTAGTATTGCTTTTTTTTATCAATATGCTCTAATGATCTTATTATTACACTAATGCCATTGAAGTTGTATATTTTGTTTTTGAAATTTATGATGATTTATGGGTTCCATGCTAAAAAATGTATAAAGATTATAGACTAATTTTTAAATAAACACCTTCTCCCTTTAAATCATAGCCATTACTGTTTATAATATAATATTCAGATTTGAATGCAAAATCATGATCAATTGATAAGACCACAAAATAAGACCATTTCTAGTTATAGTCTAAAAGTATAAAAGATATGTTTCTTGCCTCAATCAATTGGTTGAGGCTTTGCTTCCTTCTCGGAGAACCCAAGTTTGAATCTTGGAGAATATATGAGTGTATGAATTTGCCATATAAATGACTCAAAAGTTCTAAAAAAGTATAAAAAATTCATTCAATAATCTTTTATCAAATTTTCAAGGAAAATTTGCATACATACCACACAATTTTTATGCAATTATATTTCTAATACTTAAAATTAGATATTTACTTATCTAATATATTCTTATACTTAAAAAGTTATATTTTATTTTTAAAAAGTAAGTGATGATAAATTTTAGATGTGATATTGAAGATTGAGATATTATATATGTAAAAATTGAAGTTTAAATATAAGATGTATAAATATATCAGAATTGTGTGATATGTATATAAATTCTCTTTTTTTTTAATGAGAAGTTTTAAGTGATTAAGTACTTATTTTATCCATAAGAGATTTGATCCAAATATAATAGTAATAATGTTCAATAATTTTAGAATTTAAGTTAGCTTAACCTCATAATTTCTAACATAAATTTTAATTTTTTTTAGAATTGTGAATATCAAAAATACAAATTGGATATTGGATACCGAAGCGAAAAATTATTAGTTGACATGAACCGCTCACCCATCAACTGCAACTTCTCCTTATTTATTACGTCAACCCTCCTGACTGCCATGTGCAATGTAGTATTAACTCGCCACCCCAAACACTGGCTCTTGCTCCTCCCTTCCAATCCACTCGCAGCAGTCACGCTGTCTCTCTCCTGTCTTCTTCAATGGCTTCGGCGGTGTTCAGAGCGACTGAGTACTCGCCCATTCGCTCGACGGTGGCTCTCGCCCTTTGGCTCGGCGGGATATATTTCAATGCCTTCCTCATAATCGCTTCGCTCCTTCTCCTCCCCTTCCGCTTCGCCGCTGTGTTCGTCCTCGTCTCCTCTTGTTTTCTTCCCTTTGCTTTCGCTGTAATTCTTACCTATTCATTTGCAGAGTCTTAGCGCTGCAGTTATTGTTCTTGGTGATTCCCCTCAACCACAAGAGCAAATATGGGCGAAATTTGTCAAGGTTAGCCTTTTACTGCTCTTCATTTTCCTCAGCGTAACTTATCCCTTGTAAAAATTTCGACTTTCTGATGATTTTGTATTGGGGTTTCAGATTTATCTGCAAATACGCACTTGGGTATTTTCCTGTGACCATCCATGTGGAGGATACAAGTGATTTTGATCCAAACCAAGCATATGGTGGGTTTAGATTTATCTTTGAGTTATTTGTATAAAGCTTACTGTAATTTGGCCTTTGTGTGAACGGAGAAAAAAAAGTAAAACAAAAATATTGCAAATAAAAATAATAGTGTGATAGAGTGTATTCTATTATGTAAACAAAAATAGTTAATTTTAACAAACCTGGTGGCATCAAAGTTTTATAACAATTAATAGCGGTATCAGAGTTCCAGAAAGCTCTAGCATGTGCGTTAGAGTTAGTAATCCTTACTTAAAGGATAAATTGTTTTATCTATTTATAAAATTTTAAAACTATTTTCATTGTATAACTAAAAAAGGAACAATTTCTATGAAGTTCTATACAAACAACTTTCTCTATAAGTGCTTTGGCCCCAACCACAAAATCTTTAGTTGAAGGCCTAGTGTCTTGCGGTTATAGTTACTTAGAGTGTAAGAGAATTCTATCTCTGTTGATATGAATGCAAGAAATGGAAACATTTTTAGGGGTTAAAAAAAAAAGAGAACTAACAGAATGATTTACTGCAGTTTTTGGCTATGAACCTCATTCAGTTATGGCGATTGGCTTCTGTGCTTTTTCACAAGATGCTAATTTATTTCCGCTTCCGAAGATTACAGTTCTTGCCGGTAGTTCTGTAAGATCTCTTCCATTTTTTATCAGTTAACGTCGGCACTATTTCTCCAGAAGACGAGCTTTAAGTTAGCTTAATTGAATATATGTGATTTTGGCCTTTTATTCCTCTTCTAACTTGTAATGATTCTATGCGTTTTTGCTTTATGTTCTGTGTAAAGCTGTTCTATATACCTTTTTTGAGGCATATATGGACTTGGTTGGGTATGGTTCCAGCCTCAAGGAGGAATTTTTACAAGCATTTGGGAGCTGGGTATAGCTGTGTCATTGTGCCTGGTGGAGTGCGGGAGATTCTTTACATGGATTCTGATTCGGAGGTAAGGATTCTGGCAGTTGAGGTTGTTTTTATGATATTTTTGCTGATAATCTTACATCAGAAGTGAAGAATACTGAGGTTTGGACCATTTATAATGGTGGTGGTGCTCTTAATTACCGTTCTTAAACTTTGAAATTGATTCCGTTCATTAACCAATGCATAGTTAGGCTCAACGTAGGTCCTCGGTGGTTCACCCTCCAAAGAATTTTCTTCGTCTTTATGGTTCACCTTTCTTGTTTCTTTGTTTTAATATCCAAATTTTAGTATTTACATAGGTAACAATTAAATATTTAATATCACATCAAGAATACTACTATCACTTATTTTTAAAATGTGAAATATATAAGAATTGTATGGTTTGTATGTAAATGTAAAGCTTTAGGTGTTAGATATGTAAATACATAAGGCGTGTGTGGTATGTATGTTAATGTTCCTTTTCTTTTTAGGATGTAAACATGTTTAGTTTTAAGGATTTAGGGGGAATTCAATGCATTTCACTTCATAATTCCACATTGAATGTTTAGTTCCAATGTAATTAATTAGGGTCTATTTGATGCTATTTTTTTTAAGTTTGGCTAAATGGTAACTATACTTTTCATTGACGATTTCTTGCCCAAAATTGATTAAACATGAGAATCAAAGTTTATTAGGTACTTGTTGTGTCTCACATGCTCTCTTTTCACAAGAAATAAAAGCTTAGGCGTTGTTTGGGATCACTTTTATTTTTAATTTTTTTGTTTATATTTTTATTTTATTTTGTTTATGTTTTATTTTAAAATAAAACATGTTTGCTGATTGTTGTTGTTTTTAAAAATATTCAAAACATCTAAAAGCTGATTTGAGTGTTTTTGAAAATAATGTTATTTAATTTTTAAAATAAAAATACATAAAAAATACATCAAACAAACATATTTTTAAAAATAACAGAGAAATAAAAAATAAAAAACACAAATTAAAATTGATCCCAAACTACCCCTTAATTTCTCAGAAGCAGATAAGAAATACGAAAGTATTTCTCTATTTTTTTTAAAGGAATCGAAAGATTGGAAATGAGATGAAAATGAAAATAGATTTGATAAATGAATTGAATTGAAAATCTTTTTCATTAAATTATTAGATAGATTAAGGAGAAATTGATTGGAGAGATATTGTCATTATTATTTGGTTGATGACAGTTCTATTTTTATTTCTTATGAGATGGGGAATTCTGACTTATAGTGATGATCTGATAATTTTTTTTCCATTCTTTTAGTAAGATTTTGTATGGACTTGTCAATGGAAAAAATATATTAATTCAATTTTTTAGGTAAAAAATTCGATTTCTTTTTAATAAGAAATGGAAAAAAAAAAAAATTACCGAACATAATGAGGACAAAGAAGTTTAAATTATTTATCTTTTTTATTAAATTTTTTAATTTATTTATCTTGTAATTTTTTCAAACAAACAAAGCCTTTAAGAAATAATTACCGTTACATTTACTGTAACTTTTTTCTGAAGCTTGGGAATGATTGATTGTGGTAAAATGTAATCAGAGAAAGCAGATGTACTGTCTATATTTACTAGAATCTTTCAATTATCATTCTCATTAAGTTTAAGGTTATGTTTGGTTTGAAGTAGTTAGAGGAAACACATTTGTGACTTATTTCACAATTTTATTTTGAGTCTTTCATGTAAGAAATTTTTGTATTCGTCGAAATTATTTTCTTAATCATACAAATAACATAATTGTATAAACTCATAAACCCAAGATCTTGAACAAAATGATTTTCACAAAAACTTCAATTAATAAATAAATCACATACCTTGATTTATCATGAGTTCTTTTAATTTATGAAATTAGGGTTTCTCTTCCTTCAATCAAATTTTCTTTATGTAATTATCTTAATGGAGAGACACTTACACATTAATGGATAGGAAGATGACCGGTAGTTTCTCTATGAAGAGACATTTTATTTGATCAAATAATACATAAACGATCGATCAAACTCTCTCTTGATCAATGAGATTTAAGTACATAATTAATTATTAAATAATAAACTGAATAACAATTAATGTGGGCCACACTTCAGAATTAATTACATAATTCTTACATTCTCCCACTTGGCTCATGTAATATTATTCAATTTAAAGATTTAATAATTATATACATAAATATAATGCACATTACATGCCAAATATATTTTTTTAATTTGGTCAAATCATAATTCATTATTAAGTAAAAATTAATAAGGACCATGGCAGTTATACATCATTAGTGCGACATATTTTCTTCCATGTATCACAATATTAATTTTACACATAATATGATCTATAATGAGAGATAATCATAATGGTCCAACATTAATGTCTTTATAAAAGATAAATCTTGTTTACATTTACATAATTCTTTCATGTATATACATTCAAATATAATGAAACAAGATGGGATAATATATCAAAAATAGTTCAATAAAGAGCTCAGAGAGTCAAATACATAAAGAGCATACTAAATTTAATAATGCCCATCTTTTCAACATGTTCATTAAATAGTTTAGGCTACAATCATTTAGTTAAAGAATCAGCAATCATAAGATTTAGTGTTAATGTGCTCAAATGACACTCTCTGTTTATGAACTTCTTTTTTAACGACGAAGTATTTCAATTCCATATGTTTAGCACCCTTTGAATATTTGTCGTCTTAGAAAAGAAGAATGCTGCAGCATTATCACAATAAATTTTCAACGGCTTGGCAATACTGTCAACAACTCCAAGTCCTGAAATAAAATTTTGCAACCATAACCTATGAATTGTGGCTTCAAAACATGCCACAAACTCAGCTTCCATATTGGATGCAACAATGACGGACTGCTTCCCACTTCTTCATGAGATAACTCCTCCAGCTAGTAGGAACAAATAGCCAAATATGAATTTTCTATCCACATCCACAAAATCAATCGAATATCCAATCACCTCAAGATGATCAGATCTCCTATAAGTGAGCATATGTTCTTTCATTCTTTGCAAATATCGCAAAACTTTCTTTGCAGTCTTCCAATGATTAATTTCTGGATTACTTTGATATCTACCCAACATTCCCACATCAAAACTGATATCTGGTCTCGTACAAATCTGAGCATACATTAGACTTCCAACAATAGATGCATAAGGAATTAGTTCCATTTGCTTACGTTCCAATTCATTCTTTGGGCATTGCATAAAATGATTTTTCCTTTGAATTATAACAATACTTGCAGAACACTTTTTCATTTTAAATCTCTCTAAAATTTTATTGATATATGCTTTCTGAGATAATCCTAATAATCATTGTGATCTATTACGGAATATTTCAATTCTTATCACATAGGATGCCTCACCCATATCTTTTATTTCAAAGTTTTTTGAGAGAAATTTCTTGGTCTTATACAATAATCCAAGATCATTAGTTTCAAGCAAGCTATCATCAACATATAAAATCAAACATATAAACTTACTCCCACTAACCTTTAAATATATACATCGATCAACAATATTTTCTTTAAATCCAAAGATAGTAATAGTATCATTGAACTTAAGATACTATTATCGAGAAGCTTGTTTAAGTTTATATATTGATTTCTTAAGTTTACACACCATATGCTCTTTTCCTTTAATTGAAAAACCGTCAGGTTGATTCATATAAGCTTCTTCCTCAAAAGTTTCATTTTAAAGGGCAGTTTTCACATATATCTGATGTAGTTTCAAATCATAATGAGTCACTAATGCCATAATAATTCTTAATGAGTCCTTTTTGGAAACAGGAGAAAAAGTCTCTTCATAGTCAATACCATCTTTCAGAGTAAAACTTTTGGCAACAAGTTTGGCTTTATGTCGTTTTAGAGTCAAGTTTGGTCTTAAAGATCCATTTACATCTGACTCTTTTAGAACCTTCAGACAATTCAACGAGATCCCAGACATTATTGCGATCCATTGATTTTAACTCTTTTTTCATAGCATCTAACCACTTTTTAGAATTAATACTTTTAATGACATGCATAAATGAAACTGGATCATCATCAATTCCTAAGTCAAATTCTGACTCTTGTAAATAAACAAAATAATCATCCAAAATAGCAGATTTTCTTTTTCTTTGAGAACGTCTTAATACTATTTCTTGTGGTTCATCAATTATAGGTTCATCGGAGATAACTGCATTATGTGGTGTATGTTTATTCATTTGTTGTTCTTGTAAATTATCAAATTGTTCAACATTTATAGGAACAACAACTTTAGAAGAAGTAATTGATAAATGAATTTTTTACTTTAGCTTTTTCAATTTTCATATTTCCTAGTTATGTACTCTCACTAATATCATCATTTTCAATGAACTTAGTATTTCCAGTTTCAATAAATTTTATACTGTGATTAGGACAGTAAAATCTATACCCTTTAGATTTTTCTGGATAACCAATGAAATGTCTATTGATTATTCTTGAATCCAGTTTCTTTTCATGTGAATTATAAATTCTTAATTCTGCTGAGCAACCCCAAACATGAAGGTGTTGTAAACTAGGCTTCCTTCCTATCCACAGTTCAAAAGGGGTTTTTGAAATTACTTTATTGGGAACCTTGCTTAATAAATATACAACAGTTTTTAAAGCATACATTCACAGTGATAAGCACAAAGTAGAATAACTTAACATACTCCTAACAATATCCATTAAAGTACGATTACGCCTTTCTGCAATACTATTTTATTGTGGTGTTCCTGGCATTGTGTATTGAGCATAAATGTCATACTTTTCTAAAAAAATACCAAATGGATCAGGGCATTGTTCAGATTCATCATGCCTTCCATAATATTCACCACCTCTATTAGATCTTATAATTTGCACTTTTCTATCTAATTGTCTCTTAACCTCATTAATAAATATCTCCAAGGCATTTATTGACTGAGATTTTTCATGCAATAAATAGATATAGCCATAACGTGAAAAATCATCAATAAAGGTGATAAAATACTTTTCTTTACCAAAACTTAGAACATCAAAAGGTCCACAAACATCAGTGTGTATAATATCTAAAAGTTGTGTACTTCTTGTGGCCACTTTCTTAATTGTGTGTTTTGTAGATTTACTTTTAATACAATCCACACATATACCAAGATTGAAATTATTTACTAATTTTTGTATTCTTTCTTTAGATATATGACCCAAATGTTTATGCCATAAATAAGCTGATCTTTCATCAGCCAAATCGTGTTTCATTTCAATATTATGATGTAAGGTTAATAAAGTTTCAGCAAATAAATTATCAAGCTTTAATTTATATAAATCATTACAAACAACACCAGAGCAATAAAATGATTATGTTTAAATAAACTGAAACATCCATATCTAAACTTAAAATAATATCCAGCTGTATCGAGTTTAGATAATGAAACTAAGTTTCTAGAAACAGATGAAACATAAAGAGCTTAAAAAAGATCTAAATGATGTCCAATATCTAAAATTAAGTGATACGTTCCAATGGATTCAACTGGAGCTTTGACTCGATTATCCATGAGGATAAACTTTTTATTTGACTTTATGGTTTGGATCGTAAGGAATTCCTGCATCACATTTGAAATATGTGTGTTACAACCAGAATCAATCCACCAAGTATTATAAAGAACTTCTGTCAAATTTGATTTGAAACATACAAAAGCACTTTGCTTACCTTTTTTTTCAAACCAAGTTTTATATTTCTGACAATCTTTCTGATGGTGTTCATGCTTGTGATAGAAATGACATATATTATACTTATATACCTTCTTTTGAATTTGAGTAGATGACACATTAGCTTTCAAGTGTCCTTTATTGCCCTTAGCATTCCTCTTAATTAGTTTTCTTTTAATTTATGGTTGTCCCATGAGATTAACTGAGTGAATTCCTTATTTTTTAAGCTTTGTTTCCTCCTGAATAAGCATATTTTGTAATTCAGCCACATTCCATTTATCTTTAATAGAATTATAGTTTATTTGGAATTGATCATATTCAAGAGGCAAGGAATTAAAAATTAATTGTACAAGAAAACTTTTACTCACATTCATTCTCATGATGTTTAATCTTGCTGCAATATTTATCATTTGTTGATGTGCTTTGCATGATATGAACAAACATGGTGGTCAACATACCCATTAATGTCCCGGATGACTTATCGTGATCGAGATAAATATTTCACATACTTCATAAATTCCTTTGCATTATCTGTTTTGAGAATTGTTGGCTTAATGATTTATGCTACAGTCATTCGCATAAATATTAAGCTAAGTCTATTTGATCTTTCCCAAGTATCATAAAAACTTTTGTTCATTCTTCTTAGTAGCAATAGAACGGCTTATCATTAAGAGTGCTAAATCAAGATCCAAGACACTAAATGGAACTTAATTTGTTCACTCTATTAAAATTAAGCCCATTGAACTTTATAATAAAAGTTTTGCAAATGTAACAAGTAGATCTTTGTAAAATATTAAATGCTCATATATTAATGTTTGAGTTATAAATACAAACACTTAAAAAGTAGATTCAGATAACATACATATAATCACAAAAATGCATATTGAAGTTCTTCTTTGAGTGATATTACAATATGCAATAATAAACATAATTGATGCTTAATATCAATTTCACATAATTGACAATTATACATACTTTAATTAAATATATTTGTTATCTTTGGATATGCTAAACATATATAGCCATGTATATAAATTAACCATAATTATGTTCATGATTACAAATTGACTAATCAACCTTTGGACGATCCTTAAATAATTTATAATCATTGAACTTTTACTTACTCATGATAAATTTATAAAAGTTCATTATGTCATTTCATTATTAGCATCACATGCTTATGAGTAATTAAATAAATTTAATTTGACATTTATAAAAACTTTCTAATTCGATCACTTTGGTGATTAATAAATTATGCTTGCTATAAATATCAAATTAAATAATGATAATAATAATTATTTCAATTGAATGAAATGCATAAAGAAAATCACTAATATGTATATAGTATCGTACATGAACAAATCCAAATTTAATTGTTATTCTCTTAATATATACATGCAGTTTTCTTAACATAATTACATTAATTCTTTTCAAAAGAATAAATGAAAATTACATTCAAATTTATTTATATATATACTCTGTGTAAATCAAAACATAATTGCCAGATTTATTTGTATACAAAAAAGTTGAAATTAATGGAATTTATAACATTAAAGATATATTCTACAGATATCTGAAAAGTTAAATAAACAAAATATGATGATTTATATTAATCCATAATATATGCTATAACATCCTTAATGAGCAATAAAATTTAAGGATCACATTTTACTAACATTCATTATAAGGATATTGGTGATTTCATTACAGTACATTGAATACAGATGTGTCCAATAACTAAATATTGTATCCCCATCAGTAAATATTCCTAAATGAGATAACTTACGTAAAACCAAGGAATAATGAGAAGATTTTATTATAGTAAAACTTAAAATCAAGGAAATTTAATGATTACGCTAAATACATTGAAAACAATAAATAGGGAAAGGAATGTACTTAACTTGAAAAGCGTTGAATATGTGGAATTAAATTTAAGTTTATCAAAAGATGAATCAATTTTTTAATGGAAAATCACAAGTTCTTAAACCGTGCTATGATACCACTTGTAAGAAATTTTTGTATTCGTCAAAATTATTTTCTTAATCATACAAACAACAAAATTATATAAACTCATAAACCCAAGATCTTGATCAAAGTGATTTTCACAAAAACTTCAATTAATAAATAAATCACATACCTTGATTTGTCATGAGTTCTTTTAATTTGTGAAACTAGGATTTCTCTTCCTTCACTCAAATTTTCTTTATGTAATCATCTTAATGGAGAGACACTTACACATTAAAGGGTAGGAAGAGGACTGATAGTTTCTCTATGAAGAGACACTTTATTTGATCAAATAGTCTAGAAACGATCGATCAGACTCCCTCTTGACCAAGGAGATTTAAGTACATAATTAATTATTAAATAATAAATTGAATAATAATTAATGTGGGTCACACTTCAGAATTAATTACATAATTCTTACATTTGATTCCAATTTAATTAATATGTAATTGAATTTATATATATATATATATATATATATATATATATATATATATATATATATATATAGATTCTAATTAACCTCAGTTTAGTTACCATATTATTTTCAGTTCCTTTTTATTTTCTCTCTTTACATTTCCTTCAACACCAATAGATGTTAGGTCTAATCTTTCATATGTAGGTTTTTATTCATGTATCATTCTGAGAGTATAAATTTAATTGTATACCATCATAATCTTACATCAAGATTACAATCTAAATCTATAATTTCTTACTTTTCAAACTTTATTAATAACTTTAATCTATGATGAATTAACTAATCCTAGATGTAGAATGAGCATATGTTTGGAGACAACCCATATGACCCAACAACTTTAAAATATTGGAACATAGGTTCTAGCCTATAAACTTATGTTGACCCATCATAGTCTTTGTTTGATCTTTGTGGATTCTACTCCACTTAACCATAGTTAAGTTATTAAGAGGGTAATTTTTGGAATTAAGTTGAATTTAAGAGTTGATTTTGGCTAAATATTAGTATATAATTTAACAATTTGCTGATCATTTTTGGCTTCTAACTATTTTGTTAAATTTACACCAGAGAATTGCTTTGAAAGATAACATATATATAAAATTATAATATAATAATTATCTTGACATTAAAGCATTGTTCGATAATCTCGATATTGATGACTAATGGATCTCAATGTGGAGTTTGTATCTATTAAAGGTTGAAATCGTCATTACTAATCATATTGTTAATGCAAGACTCTCGTGATGTTGGCTTCTTAGAAGTAAGAAGGAAACTTCCTACAAGAGGCAGGTCATTTGATGATGATTATTATATTGCCCACCATTTATTTTCTTCATTGTGGTTGTTGTGAGAATTTCCCCTCAAGTAAATAAGTTGTTGCATGAGTGTTCTAGTCTTGGAGAAACAAATTAAGGAAGCCTTTGTTGATAAGCATCTCGATTTCTTCATTGAATCAACTACAATGGAATTCATAGTATTTGATTTAGTTTCCCAAGTTTGACTTGGGTGGTTTAGGAAATTTGCTATGTTCGACCTTTTGAATATTTAGTTAGATGTCAAAGAAGGCTGGTATTGGGCACTGTATATCGCCGCTTCCATCTTATTCTTTTCGCTATGTATCCTATTTGTTGTATTTGTTAGAGCATTGTTGTTTGTGAGCTTCAATAGCCTCATCAGCAATAATTTAGGCATCAACATGATAGATAAGTTCCACATGCACTAGCCACTTTCACATTAGCCTAATTAAATACTCATGGGCGAAGACCTCTAAGAAAGATTTCCCTTAAGAGCTCTAGATCGATCCTTGGAATCTATTAGGTCTCATTTTTTTTTCCTATTAGACTTCAATTTTAAATGGAAAGAAATATACTTTTAGAAGAAATCTCCTTCATTTTGGTGAATGGCAAATAAGTGAGAGGAATCTTGGTGGTGGTTAATTGATTTATGAAGGGCATACCCAACTCGACAAAGTGCTAATGACACTAGGGGAGTAAAACCATGCTTTTGCTTGGCCCTTTATGCTAAGCAAGGAATACTTAACAAAGGATGAGTTTGTAACTTGCAAAATATGCATAATGACATACATTTCGATGGACTTGTGGACCCATGACATGCATCTAGAGTGGGCATCTTGAACCATAAAAGAAAAAGCTTACTAAATACTACCGCTAAAATGGAAAATCTCATGGATGAGGTGATTGATTCTTATCTTCAATGGGGAACTCTTCTTGAATGAAGTGGCATAATTTATCTCATAGGATTTCTATATTTTCTGCCTTTGAAACAATAGTTGAAGGATTTAGAACCACCTAATTTACTAGATGTTGATGTGATGAGCTAGCGGCATTAAGTAGATAATAATTCTACAATTGAGGTGGAGTCATCATGGAATTTTGATCCGACGAAGTGATGTTGCCATATGAGTGTACTCTGGATGATGGTCCTCAATATACACTAGTTTGGAAGAAAAAGAGCATTAAGAGCATTAATAGCAATGAAGTGTAGTAATTCAATTTGATAGGGTTCACGATGAATGCAAAAGATTTCTCGTTGTGATTCTTCAATCCATCACATTTCTAAAGTAGTAGAGATGCCTTATTGAGGCATGTTTCTTTTGCAAATACCATTCACAGTGCTTTATTTATTTATTTTTATTTCAGTGATTCTTTGTTTAATTTGAGGGAATTTGGAATCATTCCATATTTCACATGTCACATTAATTGCCCATAAGCTAATTAATCAATGTGAGGGGGAAGGTCAAATGTGCCAAAATATTGTTTAACCAAAATAATTTGAAGCTAGTAGATCATTTTAGGATAGACTGCTCAAAATGATCACTTGTTTTTTGTGCGCATACACACAGCCACCAAAAAAAATTTGCCACGAGTAGCATTTCCTCGAGAAGATACTTCGATGCTCTCAAGTGAGTGAAATGAATTGTTACCTTCCTTATTAGGGGTTGTTTATAGTTTGATATGACACTTAAAATACTACTAGTCGAAGTACGAATCTTGATGTCAAAAGCAAGTTGATCCTAAGTTGAAACTGGTCGAGATCAAGCACTTAAAATATCATTGGAAACTTTGGGATATCAATTAAATCCTAGCTCTTAAACATGGGTATTTATAATATCGCGTCTCGATGGTAGGATCTAACAAGCCCAAGATCTCATAATTGTGACTTCATTTGAGCATTCAAATACTTACATCAAATGATCAAAGGAATCATTTTGAGCCGTCCGATGGAGTGGAGTGGTGCGGGTTTTGTATGTATTTACGAAGCCACTCCCATCTAAATAAATAGATTCTTCACATGAGAGCTCGAACAAGAGAGAGAGAGATCTAAAGCGAAAATCCTCCAAGCACAATCATGCCATTCTCGGCGACCCGTTGGTTGCCAACCACACCTACCGCCTCAGCCACGATCCCGCGTCGCCGTCAATCACCGGTCGCTGCGTAAACGTAGCATCATCCGCGACCATCGGCGTTGGCCACCATTATTATCTTCGGTCACGCGTGGTGCTGCCGTCGGCCTTCGCCGATTCTCGCCGTCGTCGATCTCATCGGTCGTCCGCAATATGTCGCCGGTCATCGTCGTCGACCATTGTTGCCGATCATCATCGGACCATCGGCCGGTCGCCGTCGGTATCTTCATCGCCGTAGCCACCGCTGGGTCATCGGCAGGTATCTTCGCCGGTCACCGCGTGCGGCCGTCGGTAGGTTACCGGCTATTCTTATCGTCGGTCGCCGTAGACCATCGTCGACCACCCGATCACCATCCACGGCCTTCATCGGACCCATCTGTTACTTATCCCAGCACTGAAGAGCGTGGTATATAACTATTGTTGTCGATTCAGGATTCCCATTGTCGACCCTTCTCATATCTGATTCGTAATCCCGTTATCGGGAAGATTTTGTACTCTGAAATAGATACATAGTGGAAGATTTTTACTGGGCTAGGCCTCGTGATTTTTCACTCTTTTCGAAATTTTTTCACATAAAAATTTTGGAGTTATTAATTCTTCGAATATCTGTGTCTTTGGATTCACAAAGCTAAACTTTTATTCCATGGCTGTTTTTTAGCAAGGTTTGGCCGTCGTGGGAAGAAAAATCCCTCAATCACAATTTTCGTGAACACCCGCATCATGGCTAATAGGCACAATACTCATAACAACGGAGCCTCTCGCTTCAACTCCCGTTACTCTAGAAACCAATCTTTGAACCAAGGACGCCAAACTTCTGTCTCACTTCCTCTTGATAGGCGTGACCCCGTTGGTGAAGGCGCAACATAAATCTCTTTAGAAGATCGTATGCGCCGAATGGAAGAGTCTAAAAATGAGATGATTCGACTTTTATGAGGAACGATCTGCTACCGCGGCACATCTCCCCAAGATCGATCGTTAGCGGGAGGTCAAAATCTTAATCTCCTTGACAATGAAGCTCCTCCGCTTCGTGATCATCTCCTTGACATTGGTTACTCATCCATCACATGCGACAACGTGCTAATCCACCAATTGTATGGTAGCAGCGCGTTCGTCCTGTTGACCCCACTCGTCATATTATCGTGCGAGTTACGACGCTTAATGCTGGCAATTTCATCTTAGAGGCAATCATCCTCCCCTCATTTGTGGCTATGAGTCCTCACCTTTAGCTAAAGCTATTCTTTAACATCCTATCCTCGTAGGTTTCAAGCTTCCGAGCATTGATTCCTATGATGGGGCAACTGACCCACATGAACACATCGATCATTACAAGACCATCATGTATATCTACCGAGCTCCTGACACACTGCTTTGTCAGGTCTTTTCCGTTACCCTCAAGGGGCAAGCTCGTACTTGGTTCTACTCCCTTCTAAGGGGATCCATCCATACCTTTGATGAACTCGCCAAGATTTTTGTGGAACAGTTCATTGCAAACCGGATGATCATTAAAGATTTCTCCCATCTCTCCGGCATTCATCAAAATGAGGGTGAATCAATTAAGAAATACTTCCAGAGGTTCTCCTTAGAAGCTTCCTGGGTGTACTAAGAGGAGTTTTCCTTGGAGGGCTCCGTCACGGACTTTTACTCATCACTAATGCGAGATATGAATTATTTCGTATCTTTGGTTTATTATTGTGGAAGCACAAATTTCGATGAAATTAATACCCATCATGAAATAATTTGAACAATCTGAGAAAATGTAAGAGCGCCAGAAATCCGGATCGACAATCCCATCAAAAAACAACAAAGCGTCGATCTCCCTCCACCCCATCAACGTGAACCATGTAAAAGAATACACACCGAACACATCCGTGTTAACATCGATGGCCATTCGAGATGAAGAAAACATCAAGTATTGCACATCCCTTTGAAATCAAATTGAGGAAATCGGGAGCAATATTGTCACTTCCAGCGTGAAGTGGACATCCTCTTGAGGCATGCAAACAACTCGAAAGAAAATCGAGATCGTTGGATATACGTTGATTTGTGAAGAATCAATGCGACTCAACAAAACATAACCTCTAGCGGGGGGCAACCCGGGACAATCATCAACAAAATAGTCATCAAACAGTTGGGGAAATTGAAACAATCGCGGGAGGACCAACACTATCTAATCGAGTTCTCATTACCACCTCTGAAGAGCCAGAGTTCAAGAAATCTCGTATTGATCTTTTCCATCACTTTTAATGACTCAGACTTAGAAGGAGTTTATGTTCCTCATCAAGATCCACTTGTCATCAGCGCAGGGATCGGTGACCATGCTATAATGTTAAGAGAATTTTGATTGACAATGGGAGTTCCATTGATGTCTTATTTTACTCCACATTTCTTAGCATGGGGGTTGGGAAAAGCTCCAACATTGCGGGGGTATAGTTTGATAATGCCATGCAGTGGAGGACAATCGACCTTCTGTTGTCCTCGGTTCTCTCGACAAGTGACTCATTCAATCCAATTCATGGTCAATTCGTCGATTCGTATATAATGCTATCTTGGAAGGCCCTCCAATCAATTTTGGTCGTGATCTCATCTTAAGATGAAATTTCCAACTCCGTTGGGGTTGGGGTGATCATGAAATCAATAGACAATCATGTTATCGATAAAACCACACCCCTCGGCCTCGCCGAAGATTTTAATTTTCGAGATGAAGAAGTACCCCGGAAAGCTTTCCTTGTCGAAGACTTGCTCTCTGTTGCATTATCAGATGACCAACCGCTATGAACAGTGAAAGTTGGATCCCTGCTCTCAGACGAACAAAGGAAAAAATACATAGATTTCTTGCGCAGAAATCAAGACATCTTCGCTTGGAGTCACGGATATCGGGATCAGATGTGATCATGCACTCTCTGATTGATCCAACATTCAAACCGATCATCCAAAATAAGCGGAGTTTTGCACCTGATGCCCTCCTATTGAATAAGAAGTTAACAAGCTCCAGCGGGATTCATACGAGAGGTACATTACCCTACATGGCTAGCAAATGTTGTCATGGTGAAGAAGAGAGAATGTGTATTGATTACACCTAACTTTAGAAAGATAGTTTTCCTCTTCCTCGAATCGATCAATTAGTCAATGCTACGTCTGGACATCAAATGCTCAATTTTTTTGGATGTTTACTTTAGTTACAACTAAATAAAAATGAACCCAACGGATGAAGAAGTCACACATTTTCATAAAGGTTTATACCGTTTGGGTTAAAAAGCGGGTGCTACTATCAGCGCCTTATGAATAAGATTTTTAAAGACTCTTAGGCCTGATGGAGGTATATGTGGATGACATGTTAGTAAAATCTTGGAAGAATCACATATTTCGACATAGAAATATACTTTAATCTTCTCGACGTTATAACATACGACTTAACGACCAAGTGTGCCTTTTCGTCGGAAAATTTCTTGGGTTTATGGTAACCCACCGTGGGATAGAGGCCAATCCTAAAAAAATCAAAGCTCTCAAAGATATAACTCCTCTGAAGAATATCAAATAAGTTCAACGTTTGAATGGATGAATTGCTGCCTTATCCGCTTTCTTGGAGATTACGGGATAAATACTTGTCATTCTTTAAAATATTGAAGGGAGCTAAAAATTTTTTTCGATGAATGTCGATCTTTTGAGCAACTAAGGGAGTATTTAGCATCTCCACCTTTACTATCCAAGCCTATTCAAGGAGAGATATTATACTTATATCTCGTAGTCTCTTCCCACGCGATAAACTCAGTTTTAGTACGAGAAGAAAATGAGATACAACGATCAATTTACTATGTTAGCAAAATTCTCTTTGATATAAAAAGTCGTTATCCACTGACAGATAAGGTGGCTGTAGCTTTAGTTTTCTCAGCGCGAAAATTGAGTCCATATTTCCAAGTTCATACTATCGGCGTTTATACTCATTTACTATTAAGGGTCATTCTACAGAAACTAGAGGCATCTGAGAGGTTAATTAAATGGTTCAATTGGGAGAGTTTGATATCCATTTCTACCTCGCGATATAAAGTCTCAAGTACTCAGACTTTATAGGAATCGCCCACCTCCAAATGAGATATCTACATCGCTTTTCTCCTCAATGGACCCTATGTTGATGGAGAGGAAATCTGGTCTTGGGGCAGAATCTTACTTATTTCCCCTGAGAATATAGAGTATGGACTTACTAAAATTTTCTAATAATATGGCGAATATGAGGCTCTAGGTTGAGACTCCATCGATGTGAAGCTCAAGACCATCGACTCTCGACTTGTCCTCTCGAGGTTTAGGAAATTTTAATACTCATAATCCTCGGTGATCTGATACCTCAACTTAGTAAAGTCACTTCTTGCTTTCAAGACACATCAAATCATTCACATACGAGAGAAGAATACTTGAGTGGCCTCGCTAAGCTTACATCTACTTGGAGATCTATTTAAGAGAAGGCATGTTGAAGAAATATATTTTCCTAGTATCTAAGGGTCATGGGTAATATAAGCAATTAATGAGATAAAAGAACCTTCATGGATGAATCTCATCCTGTCTTTTCTACAAGAAGGGATCCTTCCTGAAGACCTAACTGCTGCAACTCGTCTTCGAAGACAAGCTTCACATTTCTCGGTGAACTATACAAAGAGCTTTTTACGGGCCATACCTCAAATGCCTCTCACCGTCGGTGATTACGCAGAGGTTTCTTTGGGGATATGTGGAGAACACAGGAGAAAGGCTAGCCAAAATTATAAAAGAGTTCTATTGGCTACGATGAAACAAGACGCCTTGAGTTCACAAAAAAATGTGCAAGTCGGTTGCACTCTAACCTCCCTCACATCGCTCTGAGCTTTCATCCCTTCAAAGTGACCTTTTGCTCGGTGGGGAATTGATATGGGACCTTTTAGATAGCATCGGGACAACAAAGTTTATCATTTTAGCCAATTACTTCACTAAATGGGTGGAAGCGAACTACTCTAAAATCACGGCAAATGCTAAACAATTTGTTTGGAAAAATATAGTATATCGATTCGGTCTTCCTGCAAAGATCATCACTGATAATGAAACCCAGTTTACTGGAAAAGTCTTTACGTCCTTTTGCAAAGATTTTCACATCCAGCTGCTGCATACGGCTGTAGTACATCCTTAAACTAATGGACAGACTGAAGCTACCAATAGGACTATACTCAAAGGACTAAAAACACGTCTTGAGAAGGCTGGGGGGCAATGAGTTGATGAGCTTTCTAATGTCCTTTGGGCTTACCGCTACATCAAACCCAGGTGAGACACCATATAACTTGTGTTTTGACGAAGCTATTATACCGGTATATCGGGGTTCCAAGTCCAAGAGTTCAATTATTCAATCATGATGGTAATGAAGAAAAAAATTCGACATTTGGACCTACTCCCGACTTCGTGACATGACCCTGGTTGCTTTCATCACCAAAGGGTAGCTCGTCACTTCAGAAGAGTAAAATCTTGTCCCCTGCGATGACTTGGTCTGAAGTCTCGAGCAGCAAAGGCCCTCAACGCAATAAACTCTCACCTCTTTGGGATGACCCATATGTAGTTACAGTTATAATAAAGCCAGGAACATTCAAGCTCAATGATCCAAAGGGAAAAACTTTACCTCGAACTTGAAACGTTGAGAATCTTCGAAAATATTATCAGTAATTCCTACTGCATAATTATTGCAATTTTTATTTTGTCTCGTTTGTTTTTTCCTCTTCAAACTCATATCTGTGTTAAAATCGTCTTATGATTGTATCACCGACTTTATCAGAGTAATGAATTTATAGCTTTTTCTTTCAAGCTTGTTGCATATAAACAATCTCCTTCATTTAATCCTCCCACTTGAAATCGCAACTCGTTGTATCTCGGTCGGGGCATGATCAATCCATGATGGGACCTCTTCCTGGTAAAAAATCACTTTGGCTAATACCTAGGATAGGTCAAAAGATCCTTGGTGGACATCCCATCTTCCATCAGGTAAGATGTCAAATAATGTTTTGACTAATACAGGATAGGAAAGGGTTGGACTGGACTCTCATCCTGAGTTAGCGTCGAATAATATTCCGATCAATCACCCCGGATAGGTAAAAACAAAACTAGAGTATAACACCTAAAATTTTTTTTTTTTTCATTAATCTCACTAACATAATGACAAATTGATACAAAATAATACATAGATAAAAGAAAAAAATGCACCCTCAAGTGATGATATCAACATCCTCCTCACCACTTGGAGATTCTCCTTGAACTCACTCTCGACTCTTTCATCTCTGCTGAAGGGTCTTGGATGCTTGGTGGAGATAGATCCTCAATCTCGGTTTTTGCGATGTACGGATTCTTTTAGGAACCATGGATGAAGCCCTCTAAACATTGGTGCTCCAAGTCTTCACTTCAACATCAAGAATATGATTATGAGCTTCACGGATATGGTCTTGATAATGTGTGATAAGCGAGTTCTTAAAGTCTTCCCCTTCAAGGAAATTTCATTTGCTTCCTTTTGGTATTATAAGCTCCTTCTGAAAAAACGATCTTGTAATGCTTTCTTCTCCGTTCGAGCTTTCTTCTCGCAGTGCCTTGAGTCTTTTTTTCTTTTAGTCTCGCCCTCATCTCAGCTCATCGCAGACGCTCCTACCTGGAGAGAAAGAGAAGTCGACATGTTCGCTAGCTTAGTTCTACACCCGGTTAGCTGATCCTCTAAAGTCGCCACCTCTTTGGACTTAATACTCATCTTTCGCTCATACTCACTTGTAGATACTTTACCTTCACAAATTCAGTATTCCACTCGTTTAGAGCGACACCCAAATGAGCCATCAGCCCTAATATTTGAGTTACCTAAAAAAATCATCACAAATGTTACACAAAGAAAAGAAAAAGAAGGAAGAGAAGACAACGTTAATTTATCGCTCGTTGGCGTCGTCATATGCTTTAACACCTCTTCAGTAATTTGAGGCTTCGAGAAACGAACTCCCCAATTATGAGTTGAAATAGCTAAACTCTCAGAGGCCAACTAGGGGCGAACATTTTCTCCATGAGATATCGACGTAGTCACTTGACATGTATTCTTTTCTTTAAAGAAGAAATATTGCTACCAAGTGATTTTTGGCCTTCTAAAAGAATTACGTGAATATGAGGAGACGTCATCACCTTTACTTGATCTCTTGGTGGAAGAGCATGAGATCTCCACATGGAAAGGCCAACCTTGAACATTCTATCTTCAATAATGTATTTGCTAATGTAACATAACTCATGTTGTAAGCTCCCTGCATCAGGAATATTAAGAGTTGTTAAGATTTCATTCTTTTCAATCAGCACTGGATCTGGAAGGTCATTCAATCTTCCCCATCTTTCAGGGAGGCTCCACTCATTTTTCACAAAAAAGAATCCATTAGACCAATTTCTAGATGGATCCGTCTTTGAAAATTCTATCCAATTCTTTATAGTCGATAAGAAACCGTCCACGAGCATCACATGTGAATCTACACATTCGACACAAGTATTTGATGTTCAAAGTAACACCTCTCTAAAGAAGACATTAACGATGATCACTAGAGCTCGAAATGAAAATTGTGATAAAACATACATATTTTAAAGATCTCAATCAACTTCGGGAGCCAAAGGGAATCCGATCCCACGAAGAATCATCTCGAAGCGATAAAGTATCTGGCGGAGGTGAGCAGACTCGATCGGACTTTTTTTAGCATAACCACATTAGGGAAGTAAAATTTCTTGCGAACACCATTAAACTATCCCGTAAGTGGATGGTATATCGTCTATTTGTCACATGTCGATTTTCTTAGGCCATCACCACGAAAATATAATAAATAAATAAAGAGAGAAGAAATGACAAAATCGAGAATTTTGTGAAGCAACTCACTCAGCAATACTTGGGCATATCCTTTCCGACTCATATCGGACGACTTGGGATAAAATTTTTTTAGATCGAAAAATAAGCACATACATTTGAGATAAAAAAGAGATAAAGAAAGTTATTCCCCTAATGATGCTCTGAAATTACACCAAACTTTCAGTCGTTCGAGCGATGGTTCACAGCTAATGCTTTCCATCTTGGCGGTTATCAATGTCGAACCATCCATTGAAGTTGCAAGAAATCAATTTCTACAAGAAAAGTAGGAACTGGGGCATGACCTCCTCGACGGTTGGTCAGGCGGTTGATGCCTCTTTGAGGAAAAGCGAGAGCGTATGTACGGACGCGATGCCTCAAACCGGTCGATCCGGAGTTGGCCTCTTTCGAGGAAAAATCGAATCGCGTAGTGGCGGGCTTTGATTGCCTCAAACCAGTCGGTCTGACGAGGCCAGTTGACGCCTCTTTAGAGGAAAACGGAACACGACATGCTGAGGGATCGCCTCAACGACCTCAAGAAGAAGAATACTAGAGCATACAGGAGTGTGCCTCCTCTTCGCCCTGGAGGTTTTATAGACCTCCATAGGCAAAAGGTAAATAATCACAAAACCGTCAAAACCGCCAAAAAGCGTTTGATCCGGGCGTCATGACGCTGCGGTGCTTATCCGCGGGTCTGCGCGACCAACCCGGCCGCCATAACCGCGACTGCGACTTTACGGCCGCCATCGTATTCGCTGGGCACACGAAGCTCTGACCGCTGGGCGCTGCGTCAGACGGCGGCAAAGATTGAGCGCCATAGCGCCGGGCGCCTTCCGTGGCGCCTAGAATGGGTCCATAACTGAAATCACGGCTATTCATACATACATCCGCTACCGCCGCACCGCCTGTGATTATACTTGTGCTCATGAAGATTTATTCTTTCAAAATATATGGTTAATGGACCCACAAATTTCATTGAAGAATTTGCTATTTTCAAGTATTTGACATATATATTTTTGGATGATTGAGCGTCATCCAAAAAATAGGGGACAACCGAATATGATACTTAAAATACCACTAGTCAAAGTATGAATCTTGATGTCAAAAGCAAGTTGATCCTAAGTTGAAACTGGTCGAGATCAAGCACTTAAAATATCATTGGAAACTTTGGAATATCAATTAAATCCCTAAATAACTCTTAAACATGAAGTATTTATAGTCAAATCGAGCGTCTCGACGAGTCGGATCTAACAATTCCAAGATCTTATAATTCTGACTTCATTTGAGCATTCAAATACTTAAAATACATCAAATGATCAAAGGAATCATTTTGAGCCGTCCGATGGAGTAGAGTGGTACGGGTTTTGCATGTATTTATATAAACTTCACTCCTCCAATCTATAAATAGGCTCTCATTCATCACATGAGGGGAGCCCAAGCAAGAGAGAGGAGAGAGCTCTAAAGCTTGAAAATCCTCAAGCAATCGTAAACTGACGGTTATCAATTAACGGCATCACCACCCGTTAAATGCGGTTCCGGCTGCCGCCGTTGCCGCCACCGCCGTCGCCATCGCTGCCGTCGATCGCCGATCTCACCGCCGTTAATCTCGTTCGGTTGTCCGCCGACCACTGCCGCCGCAGCCGCCGGTATCGCTTAACCATCGTCGCATCATTAACGACCACTGACGCGCGCTGGTATTTTTTGCCACCGCTTGTTTGGCCGCCGGCTGCGGCTGGCCCGCACCGATCTCACTGCCGACCATTTGCCGCCGGGCTCGTCTCCGGCTATCGTCAACTATCGTTGCGCATCATCGCTGATGCGGTTATCGCATCGACTACTATCGCTACGTCCCGGCCTTGCCGCGCTGACTACTATCGTTTGCCACCACCGCTGACCATCATCGCCACTCGCCGGCCACCATCACGCGAATTCATCGCCGGGCCGACTCTTTCACCATCATCTACTAGAATCATACTTGAACGCGATAATATAGTTTGTTTCGAGATTCTCATTGTAAGCCCTTCATATATACTCTGTAATCCGCATCGGAAGATTTTGCACTGAAATAGATACATAGTGAAGATTTTTTGGGCTAGCCCGTAGTTTTTCCCTCTTTCGAGGTTTTTCACGTAAAAAATTCCTGAGTTCTTATTAATTCTTCGAATATTTGTGTGTGTGCTGGATTCCGCAACAAAGCTAAGGCGCAAACTTTTATTCTACTGCAACTGATTTTCTAGCACGCAACATAGTTGTTCAGCTTGAGCTTTGTTCAATAATTTAGTGACGTAGACGATGGGTCGAGAATGCATTTTATCTTCAGGATCTATGTTGAACATAAATACCTTGGTTGAGATATATTTTGGTCCTCGAGTCAATTAAAAGGTTAGGTATCATGACAGATCATCTTCAAGATAGAGTAGGAAAATCATACCTTTTGGGTAAATTGATGGAGGGATGGTTCCTTTGGACATCAAGATTCATGTTGATAAATATCAAAATTGTGCAGTTGGATGCTTTCAGATTAATGTCGATTCTCTTTGGTTCGATTGAAAGGTTACCTCATATTCTGAGGTAATCTAACGATGTATATTTAGTTGCCTTGTTTTGCCTCCATTACATGGAGATTGTTGAATCATGAATCATAGTTTTCTCCATCAAATATTTGAAATTGATTCAAAATTAGTTATTTTTGGAGGTTGCATCAATGTTAATAACTAATAAGAAAAAAAAAAAAAAAACAAACTAACATGCCTATTTTTTATGATTTTATCAAATAATTTTTATCTAGATTATGAAAAATGTTTTGCTCTGAACAGACTTGATAATGAATTGGCTAACCCTTGCTATGGCCTGATGATGAACTTTTTATTTGCATTTTTTTTAATAATTTAGCTTATCTAATATCATTTAGTTTACATTCTGTTTTATAATTAGGTTGCTTTCCTTAAAGCAAGGAAAGGATTCATAAGGATAGCAATAGAGACTGGTCGACCTCTTGTTCCTGTCTTCTGTTTTGGCCAGGTAAGGATTCCTAAAACTAAGCACTGATGAACCAACACAGCGATGAAATTATGCATTTAAGGGAGTTTGTAGCATTGAAAAATCTGACCTTTACATAACTTGCTAAGCAATTTTATCAATAGTTCTAGCTATAGATTTTGCAATTTTTTTTTCTGGAATGTTAGATTTTAGTTATTTTTTTTATATTTTTGGTTGCAGTCTCAAGTCTTTAAGTGGCGGAAGCTCAGTGGCAAATTGTTTGACCAGATTGCTCGGGCAATCATGTTTGCCCCTATCATCTTCTGGGGAAGATTTGGGTACCTCAAATATTTCTTTTCAAGTTTTCTGAATTCTTCCCTGGCTAATATTGTCTGTTCTTTATATTTCATGATCATGCTATTGTACTATTCTTATAGGAAATTTTATTTATTTAATATTTTAATTTATTATTATTATTATTTTTCGTTATTCAGGTCACCTATCCCATATAGGCATCCTATGGATATTGTGGTGGGAAGGCCCATTGTGGTTAAGAAAAATCCACAACCCTCTGTGGATGAGGTACTGAACTTAGGTCCCTTTATTATCTGTTTTGAAAGGTTTTCACTTCATTTTGGATGGTGTACAATAATTTTATTTAACAGTTTAAATAAGTCGTAATTAAATTTGGTTTGATGAAGTGTATGTAAAGCATATGGTTTATCGTGGAAATACCTTGTGACATTTGATCTACGTATTTACAATTGCCAACTAATCAACTAAGCCTATTGTTATTTTTCATTATAGAAGAAAATTATTGAATGAAATTATTTTTTAAACATATTTTATGCACTTGCTATTTGATTGTCAAAAAAAAATACGATAAAAAGAATGCAGATTTGGACTTTAAGATATTGTCGGTTGAAAACTCTACAAATTTTTTTTTTTTATAAAAATAAATGTAATGTAAAGATTTTTGAGATGATAGTGAATGTGATATGACAACATGACTATATAACACTTTTGGTAGATTTTACCCAAAATCTAATTTAAAAAACTAACTAATGTATTTTAAATACATTATATCACTTTGAAAATTTTATTTTGCACTATGCCAAATACAAAAAAAATTAAAACCCCTGCATATACTTCACTTTACACCCAAAATTTTTCCTTTCAAACAGTCCCTTGTATAATTTGCCTAGTGATGAGCGCATATAACCATTAGAATGATTGTTTGTTTGTTTTGGGGTTTATTGTATGATTAAGAATGAACATAATACATCTAATCCAGCTTATTATAAGGTAGATTATTTAATAGTCCATATTGTTTTTAAAATCCACCGTTCTCACTGGATGAGGTTTAATTCTACTGTTTTTGTCTTGTGATTACTTTCATCCTTCTTCATTCCAAATTGAGAATCTTATGCATCCTAAACAGGAATTCAAGCTAATCTAATCTTAAATATTTCGTTTTATATTACTTAGTTTTTAGGACTACTAATCTCACTTGAGTTAATTTAATCTCTAACAAAATAGCTTCTGAATTTAAATATGCATTTGTTTGTTGCTGATAGATAAATGAAGTGCAAGAACAGTTCATCTCGGCTATGGAAGATCTCTTTGAAAGGAACAAAGCTAAAGTTGGCTATCCTGACCTCAAGCTGAGAGTTATCTGACTTTACGGCACTGCAACAATAGCTCCAACCTGAAAGGTCAGATTCACGAGCGAAGTTCCAGGAGCTTGTTTTAATTAACTTTGTAAAATTTCAAGTGTTTGTGAAGGTAATCATCTGCAGTCTGTTCTGCAAATAATTGATGCACTTCTTTCTGCTTGAATTAAAAACATGTTAAATATTCATATGAAATATGGCGAGAGAGAACAAAATCTTACTTTTTCATCATGATAAGAGATCTGAACACTTGTGCTGTCCTATTCTTCCACTTGCTTCCATTTGGTTCTTTTTAGGTGAATAAAACTTGGATTAGACTCGAAGAATTATCTGTTAAATTCATGATTTTTTTACTGAAAAACAAAAATGACAGCATGGATAGGAAATCTATACTGAATTGGATCAGATATATCGAAGAAGATTACCTGTTTGATTCAGCATTATTTTGATGGCGATGTTAATTAGATATTAATGTTATTGAAATTTATCAAATGCATTTGTTTGTTTGTGCCAATATTATATTATTCAAATAATATAATAATATTCAGGATAGTCACCTATTAATAATAATAATTATTATTATTATTATTATTGTTGTTGTTGTTGTTGTTGTTTTTATAGGACTTCTTATTTGATGATAAACCATATCTAATGGTTAATGATTATTAAAACAAGAACATTAAATAAGAATTATCAATGAATCAAAATATATCAAATAATTTCTATATTTTTGGTAAAATTAAAATTTTGATGTCTATGAATCATTATTATAATGGAAGATTTACATACTAATCATACAATTTTTATGTATTTATATAGCTAATGCTCTAAGTTAGATATTTATTTATCTGATATTTTTTTATGCATGAAAAAGTGTATTTTACTTTAAAAAAAAGTGATTGAAATAATATTGAAGATTGATGTGTTATATATATTAAAAAAAATAAATTTAGGTGTTAGATAAATATATAAAATTGATGTGATATATATATAAATCTTCCTATATAATATCATATCTCATTGATCCAATCAGTCGAAGATTAAAGGAAGTATTCATCTCTTTTAAATTTGAGAAAAAAATTAAAAATAAATTATTTGCACATGTTTATATAAAAGTCTAATATAATTTATTTGTGCATATATATATATATATATATATATATATATATATATATGTATATATATATATATATATGTATATATATATATATATATATATATATATATATATATATATATATATATATATATATATATATATATATATATGAAATATATATATATGAAATTAAAATTTATCTCTTAATCTCTCGTTTCAAAAAAAAAAGTAAATATAAAAATTAATGATAGAGTACATCTTTATCATTTAAAAAGCAATGGTTAATGAATGTAATGTCATTATCAATCATTATAATTTGGATTTTGGGCTGTCACAAAATCACTAACAATAATCTTACTTCATCAATAGTGTTTTGAAAGAATCCGATATCAATAAATCATAATAAAAAGAGCTATATTTCACATCATTTGTACTGATCTGCTGTGTAAAATCCATACAGTGAAAAGCTTGGAAATATTCATCGTCTCTTGGCTCAGTTAATGGGCGAGGCCGGTAACCTCCTAACGAAGCAGTCTCAATTCTCTACTGGGTGCATATCAAAGGTGAGAAAATAAATAATTTCGACACGACAAGAATGATTACGTTCCATGGATTATACACGATATCCTCACCCATAAACGGGGGGATACCCATTGCAAAAAAAAAAAAAAAAAAAATAAAAAAATAAAAAGCTTGGAAAGTTCTACCATTATCTATCTAATCATCCTTCCTATCATGTCACAGTTGAGCATTTTTCCAGTTAGGTATAACTGTATTTATTATATTATAATTCTGTATTTATGTAATTCTTCAATGCGATTCACTGATGTAAATTTAACAAACTAGTTAGAAGCTAAAATGATTTGTAATTGAGAATTTAAAGCTGCACTTTAATAGAGACAGCTGATTCTCAGCATGCATAGTGATAAGAGAAATTATTAGAAATAGAGTTTGGATATAATTTTAATATTTTAATTTTAATAATATAATATTACGTGATACTCATCAATATATAATTATTATATATTAGTAATAAAATATTTTATATTATTATATATTAATTTATATATTTTATATTATTATAAAATTAATATTATATTAATATATAATAGTTTATAGTTAATACATAATAAATATATATTAATTTAATATCATATGATATCATATTATTAAAATTCGAATATAAAGCAATATCTATACTCCTCACATAATAATTTCTCTTGTGATAAATGTGCATGCGGCTAATGTAATTTAGATGGAAGTATATCTACACAATTATTTCATAGAATTTCTTTGTAGATGTGTGTAGTCTTAGTCAAATATAAGTGAGTACATATTGTTTACAAGTTATAAATATTGTTCTTATTTGATTTCTTTATTATTAAGTCAAATTTGAATATTAATTCAACATAAATACCAATGAATGAATGAATGAATGAATGAATGAATGAATTGCTTTTTTTATTGAGGGTGGTGGAAAAAGAAGTTAACAATTTACATAATATAATGGCTTTAAAATACAAGTAACTTAAAATTTATCTAAGAGATTTATATATATATCACATAATTTTATATTTATATTTATAGTACTTAAATTTTGATAGTTGCTTATGTGACACCTAAATATTTAAAATCACATAAAAATATTGTTAATATTAATTTTTTAAAATAAAATAAACTTTTATGCATATATATATTTATTGTAAACATTAAAAAATATATATATAGATATTGAATATGTAAATATATAAGAATTATATAATTATGTGTTCAAATTATTTAAGTTTGTAATATATTTTCGTTTAAAGTGATAGCCTGAATAAAATAAAAATAAAAAGCATCTTGCAAGTTTATGGAATATTAGAATCGATGCTTCAGCATCTGATGTGCTCCAAGCTTCAAATTATTGTCCTCTTTTAAAATTATTGCTGCGTGGGTCAACGTGCCAACAGCATACAAATTTACAAAATACACAATTTAGGACAATAATGAAAGCAACGATATTGATTTATTTTAGTGCTTGGATGAGCATCAGATGGACTTGGCAAGAGGACCAAGTTATAGGTGGAGTAAATCTTCAAATTTCTATTAGTTTACTAGTAAATAAATACCACGTCATTATTGAATATTTTACATATTTATTATTAAAATTTAATTAAGAAAAAATATATATCTTCAAGATGAATGTCTTAATTATTTTTTTATAATAATGAATTTTAAAATTATTATGTTTGTTTTGAAATGAAGATATTAGAAATTAGTAAAAATTTATATAATTCATTTCAAAATAAATCACTAGCATTCAGGTGCCTCATGACCAAAATCGTTCTTTTCGAAAAGCTCATCATATTTAGGTTATATTTGTGATAACATTCTGCATGTAACTCAAATCGTATCACAGTTAATATTTGAGAAATTGAGTTTTAAAAAAATTATAAATATTTTTCAACATTATTTAACAATTATTGTCTGATTTTTTTAAATAATAAAAAATTATAATTTTTAGTGTATCTTCACACAGTTACAATTACAATTGTCCTCATAAGATCATTAATTTTTTATTTTATTTTATTAACAGAATAAAAATTATGTCAAAATAATCACAGGAGCGTAGGCTTAAGCTTCTAAGCAGGGATTTGCGCCTAATTTATTACTGATTAGATCTGATTGTCTAATCAATTTGATCGGCAGAGTCATAATCCTCTGCCCAAACCAAGTCTAGAAGTAGCTCACACACGAAAGATTTAAATGTGATAACTCAAATTAATTGAGTTAAAAAGTGAACTTATGAGCAATTAAATTCGAAAGGATAGAAGTAGCAAATAGATGAGAAATGTCTTGCAATATAATGATTGATAATGACAATTATAATTATAAGCATATTATTTCAATTGCATACATAAATAAATAGAATTCTTGGAAATAAAAGGGAAGACTTTTTTTTTTTTTAAGTCAACCTATGGCTATGTTAATTTGTAGATCTTTGAGATCAAAATGTAAAGGAAAACTTGACTTTTTTATGTCTTTTAATAACAAAATTAGGAGAAATATGCATGCTGATTTTTTTTAATATAATATCTTTGAAAATTTATTTTATATGAAAATATTCTCGTTTTTGATCGTAAAATATTTATTTAAAATTTAGTGCAATTGACATTAATTTGAACAAGGTTCAAATAAAATTAACATCATACTCTTGTAAGTTGGTCTATATTCAAATTTTATTTGAATCTCATGCAAATCATGTTCTAGCTAGATTATAAAAAAATAAATAAATTGAACAAGGATTGAAAAAATGTACTAACCATACTCCGATTAAGTTTAGGTCCACATTCAAATCTTATTTAAGCTATATTCAAATCATATTTAAATTTTATTCAAATTATTTTTATAAAGTTCAAACATGACTCTAATTGAATTTGAGTTATGTTCGAACATTGACAACTATTATACAACAAATTAGAAGAGATATACTATAACAATTATAATATTATAGAGTATATATTAAAATATATCACATAACGTGAATAGCATAGAGTGCAATTCAAGAGTGTAATTTAAGAGATATTTGCTGGAAATATATAAAGATAGAATAAATTTATCTTTTCCAGATCTCATGTCAAATCATCAAGAAGATTTAATCGAAAGTATATCCGAATCTATGGAAGAACTATTGCGAGAATTTTGACCTTCCACTTCTAAAATGGTGTTCTTGAGAGAGAGAGAGAGAGAGAGAGAGAGAGAGAGAGAGAGAGCCATTTTTTCACTCAAGATGAGATGTGAGAAAAATAAGAACTGACCCTTTATAATAAGGACCATGACCCTATTTATACTTGAGTGTATTTCATTTTATTTTAGCCTATTATTAAAATAAAATAAAATACCAGGTCTCTATACATGATAATTCCATACAAAATTAATAAGATGCCTCAAAAGCCCAAAATTAATTAATCTTTATTTGATCACAAAATTAATAAGCTTAAAAAATAAGATAGCACATAATGTATAATTAAATTCATATGTGAGCCCACATTCAAAAATTTTTAACAATCTTTCACTCGGGCCGCATATATTGCTTGACAATTATACATTATTAAATATTTTAAGAGTTCAATATTTGCTATCTACAAAGAGGAATATTTTTAGACAATTTGGTCCATTAATAATATTGACATATAATCAAAGTGATTTTTATTATAATTTTTTTTTTCTATAACAAGACCTATTAGTGATCACTAAATCAATATGATTAACGACATAGATTAAGTATGGATGTGTAACATGAAAATTTTATGTAATGTGATCATATATCATGTCTATTTTCAACTGATCCTATATTATAACTCAAAAGAGTTATAAATATAATTTCATTTATTTATGCTAAACTATAATTGAAACTAGATAACTTTATTTCAGAATTTTTAACTATAAGATAATAACAATATTTTATTCTGATCAAAAAATATATTTACAATCATTGAACATCATAAATAAACTCCCACTATGCTAGCATATTATCAAAGTAAATAACTCTCATACGAGCCACATGCTCATGAAATACTTTAGGTGATAAATTTTTTGTAAGTGGATCTGCAATCATAAAACTTGTACTAATATGTTTAATACATACTTGAGAACTTTGAATTATTTTTTTTTACAACAAGAAGCTTTATGTCAATATACTTTGATTTTGATGAACTCCTGTTGTTCTTTGAATATAACTTAGCGGCTCTATTATCATAATTTATTTTTAATGGTCTTCTATTCCATCAAAAATTTTTAGCCTAGTGATAAAATTCTGTAGCTATATTCCTTGATTTGATGGCTCATAACAAGCTATAGGTTCTACTTTCATAGTGGAAGAAGCTATAAGTGATTGTTTAACACTTTTCTAAGATATAGATCCTTCGGCTAATAAGAAAATATAATATGAATTGGATCTTCTACTATCGAGACAACCAGCAAAATCAGAATCAGAGTACCCCATGATCTCCAAATGATCTGATCTCTGATATGTGAGCATAAAGTCTTTTGTTCTTTTCAGATACTGCATAACACGTTTTATTACTTTTCAATGATTCATTCTTGGGTTACTTAAATATCTTCCAAGCATTCTAACATTGTACGCAATATCCGGACGCGTACAAACTTGAGCATACATAAGACTCCCTGTCGCAGATGCATAATGGATTTTTCCATCACTTTTCTTTTGAATTCATTTTTTGGACATTGAAGCAAACTGAATTTATCACCTTTAGCAATGGGTGTATCTTCTGGTGCACAATCTTTCAAGCCAAATCTATTAAGTACTTTATCAATATATATCTTTTATGATAAACCAAGTATACCATGAGAATAATCTCGATGAATTTGTATACCCAATACAAAAGATGCATTCCCAAGAACTTTCATTTCAAATTTATTTGAAAGAAATTTCTTGGTTTCATGCAAAAGGCCTATAGCACTACTTGCCAGTAGAATATCATCAACATATAGCACTAGGATGATGAATTTACTCCCACTTATTTCGTGATAAATGCATTGATCAACAGTGTTTTCTTTAAAACCAAAAGAAGTAATAACTTGATCAAATTTCTTATACCATTAACGGGAAGCTTGCTTTAAACCATGGATGGATTTCTTTAATTTACATACTAGGTGTTTTGAATCAAAAGATTGAAAATTTTTATGTTGCACAATATATATAGTTTCTTTAATGTCGCCATTGAGAAATGCAGTCTTTACATCCATTTGATGTAACTCTAAATCATAATGAGCTACTAGTGCCATAATGATTCTAAAAGAGTCTTTCGAAGAAACTGGAGAGAAAGTCTCTTTATAATCAATGACTTCCTTTTGAGTGAAACCTTTAGCGATTATAGGGGTGTCAATTTGGGTCGGCATGTCAGGTTCAAGTCTGACCCGAAACTGACTCGACCCGACCCGCATAGGGTTGACCCGAACCTGAACCATTTATGAAACGGGTCAAAAACTTCAACCCAAACCCGACCCGACCTGAATTATCTATTTCTGGTCAAAATTGAGTCAAATTCGGGTTGGCGGGTCAATTTCGGGTCAAATTTGAGTTGACGGGTCAAAACTGAGTCAATTTTGGGTTAGAGGGTCAACCCAAATCCGACCTGAAAAATTAAATGGATCAATTTCTTCAACCTGAACCCGACCCAAAAATTTTTCGGGTAAATCGAAACCCGAATTTTTCGAGTCGGGTTCGTGTCGAGTTGTCGAGTCGGGTCAATTTTTGACACCCCTAAGTGACTAGACGTGCTTTATATCTTCGACATTGCCTTTTGAATCCCGTTTGATTTTAAAAATTCATTTACAACCATGGGTTTTACCGATTTAGGCAATTCAATAAGACAATAAGATCCCAAATATCATTATCTTTCATTGATTTCATCTCATTCTCAATGAATTCTATCCATTTATAAGAGTTAACACTTTGTTTGATTTGACTAAAAGAGATTGTATCACTTTCCAATCCAATGTCAAACTCATGTTCTTGGAGATACACAACATAATCATCTAAAATTGCTAATCTCCTCTCCCTAGTGGATTTTCTTAATGACACTTCAATTTGAGGTTATTGTGATTCCTTAGTATGAGTGGCAGTTAACTCAAGAATATTTTGATTATTCGTATTTACAACTTGAATAAGATCAGGCAAAATTATATGATCATTTTCTATTGTAATTATAGGAAGAGTAATAAATTGCTCTTCAAATATAAAATTTCTAGGTTTATTACACCTATCATATTCAACTTCCTCAATAAATTTATCATTGTCCGTCTCGAAAAAGGATTTATTTGAAGAGTTATAAAACTTAAAAATCTTTGACCTTTCTGAGTATCCAACAAAATAACAGTTTATAATTATTGAGTCCAATTTTCTTTCATTAGGCTTATATGGCCTAGCTTCAATTGGACACCCCAAATATGAAGATGCCTAATACTAGGCTTCTTCTCATTCCATAATTCATATAGGGTTTTAGCTACTGCTTTGCTTGTTACTCTATTAAGGATGTAAACTGCAGTCTTTAAGGCTTCTCCCCAAAGTGATTCTAGTAATGAAGAATGATTTATCATACTTCTAACCATATCCATAAGGGTCCGATTTCATCTCTCAACTACACCATTTTGATTTGGAGTCCCTAGCATGGTGTATTGTGGAATGATGCCATATTCTGCTAAATATTTGGCAAAAGGGCCTGAATGTTGTTCACCTGATCTATCATATCTGCTATAGTATTCACCGCCATGGTTAGATTTGATAGCTTTTATTTTCTTTCCAAGTTGATTTTCAACTTCAGACTTAAAAATTTTGAATACATCAAGTGATTGTGACTTCTCATAAATCAAGTATAAGTACCCATAATGAGAATAATCATCTGTGAAAGTAATAAAATACTGTTGACCATTCTAACTAGCTGTAGGGAATGGACCATAAATATTAGAATGAATTAATCCCAAGATGTTTAAACTCCTATTTGCACTAACTTTCTTGATATTTATTTATTTTCTTTTGATACATTCTATACAGAGTTTATCATATGAAAAATCAAGAGAATCAAGAATTCCTTCTGGCACAAGTCTTTCAATTCTATGTTTAGAAATATGTTCTAAATGCTTGTGTCATAACATATATGAATTCTCATTCATTAATTTTTACTTTGTACCAAAACTGCTTGCATGCAATGTTTTATTAATTTGTGAATTATAAATGTCTAATTTATATTGATTATTAACCAAAGAATCAGTACCAATAATATTTGAATACTGAAAGAGATTAAATTTTTTATTTCTAAATGAACAAGAATAACTAGATTTATCTAAACAAGAAATAGAAATTAAATTTCATCTAAACGAAGGCACATAAAAAGTCTCATGTAAATTCAAAATAAAACCTAATTCTAGATATAATCTATATAAACATATTGCTTCAACATGAGCTTTATTATCATTTCCCACATAGATGAATCTTTTAGCATCAGTTGACATTCATCTTCTTAGAGAACCCTGCACAGTCACACTTATGTGGGCAGTTGCACCTATATCTATCCACTAAGTGTGATTTGGTACAAAGGATAAATTAACTTTAGAATAAATAAAGTTGAGAAGTTTACCCTTTTTCACCAGCCAATTTGCATATTTGGGATAATTCTTCTTCATATGATCAACCTTCTTGCAAAAGAAATAAGTAACAATATTATCTTATTTCTGTTACACCTTATGATGTGAAGTGCCTTTGTCTACAACTCCTTTACATTTATAAGTCCTTTTTTCTTTTAGTAATAATGCCACGAGAGAAAGTAGCTAAGTGAGCACTTTCTATTTTATCATATTTCAATCTCTCTTCCTCTTGCACACATTGAGCAATGAGCTCACTAAGAGTCCATTTTTTCTTTTAAGTATTATAACTTATCTTAAAAGGACTAAATTGTGTAAGAAGAGAGATCAAAACTAAGTGCATAAGAATGTCATCAGACATCTCTAATTTTAGTGCTCTTAATATAGTAATAAAATTAGACATCTCCATAATGTACTCTCTTATGTTTCTATGCTTTTATATCGCATTGAAACGAGTTTACTAAGAATAATACTCATTTCAACCTTTTTAGAACTAACAAAATGGTCAGCTATTTGGTTTAAAAACTTTTTAGCACATTCCTCTTCAGACATTGCACTTCTTATGATTCCTGTAATGGAATGATTTATGATCATAAGACTTATGTGGTTAGAACGCTCCCACTTTTCAAAGTTAGTCATTTGTTCAATAGTGCTTTCTACAGTAAGGGCGAGAAGATGTTCAATTCGGATCGCATAGTCAAGATTCATACACTCAAGAACAATTGTGATATGCTCTTTCCATTTCTTAAAATTAGTGTCATTGAGCACTAGAATGTTATTCAACTTGACAGATATAGAAGAAATATTAGTTGAACAGAACAAAAAATACTCATAATTAATAACATTATTATTTTCTTATGCATATATATTGTAAATAAAATATCAACAAAATACATGCTTGAAATGAAATGCTCAATAAGATGGACACATATAAGATACCTAGCACAATATTATAATTTAGTCTTTGGATAGAAATAATAATTTGTAAATGATACCCTTAAAATTACAGTCAACAAATAATAATAATAAAATCTGCCAACTATATATCTATCTTTAGATTGATAAATTATATGCATGATTAATACAAATTTATCACATATTTATAATTACACAAAATCTTGCCAAAAAATAATCTTTTTTGGGCAGATTATTTTTCGCATAGGTTTAAATATAATCCTTATGTAATATGCATATATTTTAATAGAGCTCATTTTGGTGGCATATTATTTCAATCTAAATTATTTTGAATAATGAATATCAACTATGTCATTCTAGTAATTATTTCAATATACTAACTTCAAATAATTTGACAATAATATAAACTTTAATAATTGTTCTAATCAAAATAATTATTTTGAGTTTATATTAATTAATTTAATTATATTTTGCAATAAGAATTAATAAATTTAATTAAGAGACTTGGGACCAGAAGTATTAAATATAATAATGGATAAGTTTGCCTTCAAGTAGTTATATAGAAATATTTATAAAATACATAAAAGTAGTATTTAATATTTCTAATGTTATTATCAAATGTTAAAGAGACATTTCATTGAAATGTTTAATATAAAGATATAATTGTTCTAAATGAAATGTGTTATACAGAATATTTCATAATTATAATCTAAAACGTTTCCATTTTAACTGTTATCTTTATAACTCTATAGTAAAATGTTTTATTTTTTAAAAGCATTAAATACAATATTTATAACTATCTTAACATAATAAAATGTTTTATTTTATAAAAGCATTAAATGCTATATTTATAACTATCTTAATGCAATAAAAAGAAACATTTAAGATGCACCATAAGTAATTAACATTAATTGCTCATAAAACCAAACAAATGCAAAATTTATCTTTACGGGATTTAAAGCATTGATTTAAAAAAATGGTTTATCTTCTTTTATTTTTTTTAAATACAATAATAAGAAAAATAATTATAAGCATTAACCATAATCTTATAAAATTCTCAAAATAAAAAAAATGAAAGATGAAGCATGCTTGAATCAAATTCATATGACCGAATATGAATTTTATTTCTTAAATTAAAATCATAATGGTGAGAATAAACATATTGATCACATAAATAAAAATTGAAATTGTGATCAAAGTATAAAGTAAATATTAGTTATATTATTTTACTTGAAATCAACAATATAAAAGCCATCTAAAGGATATCGATACTTCATGCACATGGCCAAATTATTTGCTCAAAAAATTTTAAATCATGTACTTTGATCTAAAATTTTCAAATAATCAGTACAAAATATTAAGTGGAAAAATTATTTCTCAACGATTCAAAATGATAACCGCTCTGATATTACTCGTTGGAAACATATAAAGATAGAATAAATTTATCTTTCCTAGATCTCATGTCAAATCATCAAGAATAATTAATCGAAAGCATATTTGAATCCATGGAAGAGATATTGCGAGAATTTTGGCCTTTCACTTCTAAAAGGGTGTTCGAGAGAGAGAGAGAGAGAGAGAACCTTCTTTTCACTCAAGATGGGATGTGAGGAAAATAAGAACTGACCCTTTAGAATGGAGACCATGACCCTAACGCATAATGTATAATTAAATTCATATGTGAGTCCACATTCAAAAATTCCTAATAATACAACCCAATATTCATAGTACAACAAATATAAATTAAAAAATAATATAAATTATGTTGATAAAAGAATTAATATTTATAATAAAATAGTAAATGACTTCCATGTTGTTGTGAAAGAAATCTACACATAAGCAATCTTTATAGAGTTATATGTAATCATGTGTAAATTTCATAATTTTTTAAATCAAGTATATATAATGTGTTATGTTATATACACTTTATAGTCACTACTATAAATAATCATCAAACAATATATGCAATAACTACTTTAAATTACTTACACTAAAATTTTATGTGGATTACATTACTATTGACTTAGAGAACTTATATATAGTATCAAATAACTCTAACTACTTTAACAATATAAGGAAGCACTTCTATAATGAACTCATCTTTTTTTGTTTTTTTTTTGTTTTTTGGCAAAGTATATGCTAAGGTATAGGAGAGATCTCATGCAATAGTATGATTCTTATAGGAATTATTGGCATGTATCATGTTATGAACTTTATTCTAATTCATTAAAAAATGAGTTCTACATTAACTTATGAGTTAAAAAATTACTCATGTATAATAACATGAATGAGGGCTCTTTAAGTCACATGAATGATTTTTTTCTCCTTAGTTTTGCATAGATTATTTCTTTTTTTGTATTGATTTAATACTTTATCTAATACAATAATACCAAATTTATCAGCCTTTGGGTACTGCTAAGTTTGCTTCCTTACTTAAAAATATAAAGAATTAATTTTCTATAAAAATAAAAATAAAAAATAGCATAAATAATATTTATTTTTTTACAATTTTAATAAAAAACATATTTCTTACCTTACTATCTAATATATTATGAACATAATTAACTTCTAGAACCATGTTACACTTCTACTCTCCATCAATAAGAGAAAATTAAAACTTGTGCATGGATCTATAAGCTTTTATCTCTTCCCTAATGGATATTTGAAATATCTAGTTAAACACTTCTTATTCATCTTTATTTATTTTAAATCATTTTAATGATGTATCACTCACATACAATTAATCTATTGATGTACCATTTCTTACCTTCTTAATATCCTTATATTACATAGTGGTTAGTGAGTCATCCCATATGTCCTCCACTTCTTTCTAGAGCTTCTAATCCATCTCATTTTTCTTTGTACCACATCCTTAACCTCAATTATGTGAATGGTAGATTATTTTTCTTCTTTCACTCATGATCTTCAATATATATAAAATCATATAAAGTTTGCTCAAAATATTCAATTTCTACTTTACTTTTATTTAATTATTATTCAATTGAATTTGGCTATCCTCCTTAACTTCTATAAAATAGAAAAAAAAAACTAGTTTAAACCTTCATAAGAAGTCGTGGCTTGACTAGTTGCTAATTGTGCTTCCATAATCCTTTTTTGCTTTCTCCTTAAAAATGGAGATACTCACTTTCTTCTTTATAATTATTCTATGATGAGATGAATAAGACTATACAAAATAGTTTATAGAAGTCATCCTCATCAATTTTGTGCTCCGACATAAGATACATAATTACCTAAAATAAATAAATTGGCAGTTAGTTATCTAACAAATCAATAAAATTATTTTTATTAATTTGAGATGGTGACAAATTTTACATCCTTATACACCAACAATCGTAAAAATTATTTTCTCTTGAGCATATTCTTATTGTTTTAGTTTAACATCTTCAATACTCTCTCCCTTAAGAACACAACATATTTTTTTCTCAATTGTAGGATGGCTTCGTAAGCTTAATATTGTAATGATATGAAATATATAATAATAGTGTGCTGAGTTAAGGATTTCTTGCCTTATAATATATTATATCTTTAATCAATCTCTCAATATCCTCCCCCATGATATTTTACCCCATGATTATCCAAAGAAAATTTCTCATATTCAACCATTCCAAGATTTTTTTTATAAAAAACTATTTTATGGTTGTTATGGTTGAGAAATATATTGTCTACAAAGAAGCATAACTTAAGTTTTTGGACATCATCCTTCTCAATGCATTTCAAAAATTTCCTTCTTCAAATCAAAATTTTTAAAGATTTTATATCTATAAAGGTAGTCATTTAAGTGCTGTGATGTTTATTTTTAGATGATGTGTATGTGGGGCGAGGGGGACACCATGCAGATCTGAGAGTGTACTTATTGAGGTGATTGGGTATAACATCAAAGAATAGTGCACTATCTTGAAAGATAGAAATCACTACCCTATGATGGACCTAATCACTTAATAAGAACTCCTAAGGCATGATGGGTCTTCAAATGTATCAGATATTTTCCCCCCTACTTTACATGAATGAATAAAGTAGAGTTTATTTAAATCGGGTTCTAAAGTTCTCTATGGGGGCAAGCCCCCATAGTTAATTATATCCTAAGGAAGGTGAGTTCCTTAAGAATACTCTCGATTAAAGTAGGCAATTATTATCTCCAAAGATTTTAAAGATAGAACTATCAATAAATTGGCTATGTTTGGAAAATCTAGTGAAATAGATCAAAATGAGAGGCTTACTATCGAAGCCAAAAGGAGATGAGTAGAGGATGCTCATGATACTAGGAAATCTAGTGAGCATCCAAAACTATCCTATGGTTGAGCTTTATATATTTGAAATTGAGGAGAATTATGTATTTGAGTTAAAATTTTATTAGAAAACTAGGACTTATGATTCCACAAAATAAGATTATGAAAATGCCTAAGAGGTGAGGATTTATGCTTATAGCCCAAGGAGAAACAACAATCTCAGATCCTAAATCTAGGGAGCTTTAGCGAGGACCAAAGTACGACCTAAATCTAAGTGAACATGGGTATATTATTTACCTCCACAAGAGAGGGTAAACCACACAACTGCTGAACTCATAACTGCCTAGAGTGGTAGCCAGCTAACTCCTCTTATATTTTAAAACCATGTGGTCAAGTCATATGTTTTGCAAGATGGTTAGATTGTTATTATTTAGAAAGAAACCAAAGTCATTAAACCCACCCTCTAAGAGACTAGATCATGAGTGGTATGAATAATGACTTAGTCTAATGCAAATTTTATTTGATTTTATTTGATTTTGGACTCTTTATTTTGATATAGGCTATAGGATTTTATATTCCTAAATGCATGATGAAATAGGATTATTAGCTAAATCAGATAGAAAGAGGTGTTTTATACCACAAGGGAGACCCTCAAAGGTCAAGTCTTCCCCTATCGTGCAAAGATGAAAACCCTCTCTTAGAAAGAGTGAAATATTATGATATGCAAGATGTTAAGATACAACATTCAGCTAAGGGGTTTCTAAATCTTTTAATTATATTGATTTAATACCTAGGCTTTAAATGAGGTTATGAGTTGTTTTAAAAAATTTAGTTATGAGTTGTGATGAGGGTAAAAAGTTTATTTTTTTCTAAGTGCCTAAGCGGATCCAAGCCACACATTAAATCATCACACATGAAGAAATTAGAAAAATACATGCCATTTCTATTGCACAATATAAAGAGATTATCAAACAATTTATAAACTCAACATGAAAAATAATAGTCGGTATGTCTGCACTGATAACCCAAAAGAAAAATGGGTAGTGGTCTACTTATAACCCGATAAATGAAAGAATAATTACAAATTATAAATGATAAGTGTTATGGGGGTCTTCATGTCTTCATGTCTTCATATCTTCATGTCTTTGCAACATTTCTTCATTTGATTTACCTCATTTGATTTTGGTAGGCTTCTAGGCATTGCATGGCACCCCAAGAAAATCTAACTACACCTGTAAAATAAGTATTAGCTAAACACACCATACAACTCAAGCAACTATATATATAATTTAGACTTAGCACCTTGCACATTGGTAACCACGTCCACCAGTCCTAATGTAGATCATGCTTAGGGGTTAAGCAACTTGCAAAAGTGAGTATTTATATTTATTTTAAGCACCCCTTAAGTATAATCTCCTACAAAAAATATGATTAGGTTAATCATGACCTATCATCCAGTCTATAAAGTATACATCCTAACATCTAGTTTACAATAATTCTGTGATATTTATTTTTTGAGATGTGTGTACGGAGATCACCACGTAGATCTGAGTGTGTACTTATTAAGGTGATCGGGTATGACATCATGAAATGGTGCACGTGGTGAAAATTTTATATACTCCTGTTGTTGATCTCAATTTTAGGATGAGCTCTCAACACCTTCATCGTAGACATATGAATTTTATTAGATTTTAAGAGTTCCTTAGTCTTAAGGAACATCTAGTGATTAGGTGGACACTCAACCTAGCCTTAGAGACTTAGAAAAGTTAGCCATAGGAATAGGTCATGCTTTAGGGGTGTTAGAAAAATTTGCCTAGCTAGAACCAAATTCCTCACTTCCTTCCATCAAGTCAAACTTAAACAAATTCTAACTTAATTTATTTTCTCCAAACTCAAATCAATTCCAAATGATTGAAATCCATGTCCAATTCTAAATGATTGAAGCTTATGATTGAAATTCCAAGTTCAAAATATTTCTTAAGTTCTTTGATTCCCTTTTAAGGACTTAGCCCAAATCAAGTTCAAGTCACTTCAAATTCAAGAAATTTTCTCACAACTCATTTATATTCTCATTTATATTCACATATATAAATGAAATATAAATGAAATATAAATTCAAATCAACCAAACTAAATCCAAAATTCAATTCCAAATCAAAAATTTTTCCTAAGTCACTTTGATTCCCTCTTAGGGACTTAGCCTAAATCAAGTTCAAATCACTTTATATTTTCATATATATGCACATATATAAATGAAATATAAATTCAAACAACCAAAACCAACTCCAAAAATTAAACTCAAATTCAATCAAAATTCAACCTAAGCCTTTCAAGTCAAAATCTTGAACTTAGCCAAAATCAAATTCAAATCATGCCAAACTCTTGATTTTTCTTCTTCATGATTTAATCAACCCTACAATCATGAATCCATATATAAACACAAACTTCAATCATCAAACCAAAACTCAATTCAAAAATCAAACCCAAGTCAAACTCATGTTCACCCTTTTGAACTTGAAATTGTCAAATAAATCAAAACCCATTTGACTTCAAACCACTTGCAAATGGATTTATATTTCAATCATGAGTCCATATGTGAGTTCAATCAAACTCAAATCAAGCTTTGACCAAACCATTTGACCTACTTAGGCTCACGTGACCCAAAGTGACCTAAAGTACCATTATGAGCTAAATTCTAATCCTAACCAAATTGAAATGAACTAAGCCCATCTAAGCCTCTCATCATGATCAATAATCATCATAAGATGATCAATCACTCAAATTGGGTCAAACCAAGTCAAACCTAAGGGTTGCCAAGTCAACACTTAGCCAAAATGAAACCTAAACTAGCCAAAATCTACTCTAGGACAAATTGATTGAAACCATTGATCAAAACTCATTCATGACCAATGTTTGAACTTGACCAAGTCAACATTTTAGCCTAACCTAGCCCAATTGGGTTCTTGACCCAAGTTGACCCAACTTGACCTAAAAAGTAAAAATATTTGAAATCTTGATCTAAGCCAAATTGATTGAATCAATGGGTAAGTTCATTCCAAAATTATTGTTGAAGTTGACCAAATCTACAATTGGAAAATTATACCTAACCTAGCCCAATTGACCTTGAACCCAACTTGACCTAAAGGGTCATATTGAACCAAAATCAAATTAAACCAAAATTAATTAGAAATAAAGATACCAATCCAGTCCATATGACCAACCAAACATAAACCTACCCCATGATCTAACCCAAATAGGTCAAATGGGTCAAATTGGTCAACTTATTGGCCTAAATGAACTTAATTGAACCAAAACCAAATATAAACCAAATTGAATCAAACCAAAGCCACCAAAGCATTTCAAATGGTCATATGAACTTAACCCAGCCCTTGGTTTGACCCAATTTGACCAATTGGTCAACTTGATCCTAGTTGACCCATTTTGACCTAAATGGGTCAACATGAGCCAATCATATCAAACCAACTCTAAATTCAATGAAACCCGGCCTAACCCATTTTTTAATCATACCAAACATATTCAAATTGAAACTCAAGCCAAATGACCATTTTATCGCTAGGCCCATAGGGTAAATTTTGGCCAAATTCACATGAAACTTGGTCAAATCCTCTTCATGACCACTTGACACCCTCTTAGAGGACCAACTGGACACTAGGGAATGTGGTGCACCTAACCCAATGAGTTTGGGTCAGCCCAACCTAGCCTATGGTCAAAACCGACCACTTGCTTGAACATGGCCACATGGAATCCCTCCTTCACTTGATTTAAGCACATGGGAGCTCCACTACTCCTCCTTAGGCCAAATTGAATGCAAGGGCACCTCTAACAGCCTAACAAACCCACTCAAGGTGGCCAATTGGATCAAAATGGCAAGAGAAGGCTCGGCTATCCAATTACTCTAGAGGGAGATATACTCCCCCTAGTTTCACTTGAATATCATTCGACCCTATTCGATTGAATCATAGGAACTTAGAGCAAGCCATTGCTAGTGTTCCTAAGCTTCCTAGAGTGAGTTAGAATTTCCATCTTCTTGATTTTTCTAGACTAAAAATAGTGGAGCTCATGTAAAAATCCAACTTACTCCACACTCAATACCAAGCCAATTCCTCCTCTGAGCTTCATCAAAGGATCAAATCAAATTCACCCAAGCCTTTTTTAAAGCTCTAAAGGCAAGGGAGGTGCACTTCAACTAAGATCGATCTCAAGTGGAGGTGGAGTTGGCCTCTATAAGGATCTACCCAATTTCAACACCTAAAAACTTCAGTGATGCTTCGTCTCCACTAGACAAAGCTTCTCTAAGGGAATCGAGCATTGGTGATAGCCTCTGGCAAGGTAATCCATGAAATCGAGCTTAAATTAGATATGATCTAGTCCATTATGAAGTAAAGTTTTATCTCATGAAAATCTAGCCGTTGGATGTGATCTCCCTTGCATGGTGATGGTGTGGGTTGAATTTGGATTCAATCTGAGCTCAATTGAGCTCAGATCTTCCCTTAGAAGATGGACGGTGTCCATCTCCCATAGGGAAGATCAGGGGTGAATCACGGGCCGTCCATCTACCCATTTTGGATGGACGGTCGTGATTAAAACACATAGGATCCGTCGTTTAATCTTTTAGAATCGTGGATCTAATCTTAGCCATCCAATCCTTGATCAGACTAACAGGGAGAAAGATTGTAGCACAGCCACTGATGCGACGCTATAATGTGATAACTTAAATAGTGAATCTTGTCGCACCACGTGGAAAGCACGTGCCGGGTCAGCCACCACCTAGCGTCGACGGGATTAACTATATAATTAGGGATTTAAATTATCTAATTAAGCATGAAAACTTCAAATATTCATATATAAGTGTAGAAAAGTTAAAAAAATGTGAAATAAATTGCATATGAAAGGTATTTACATCTAGAATATTATAAAATTAATTTCAATGAATTTTGAATAGTGTTATTTTCTGGATTTGGGTTTTATTAGGAATTTTATTTTACTAATTACTCTCTAATTACCTTACTAATTAATTCCAAACTTCTTATGTATGATTAGTTGGATAACTTATACCTCCCCTAATTTTCTTGGGATTTATTAATGGTTTAATTTGGTGAATTTCTAGATTAATTTTTAATTACCCTCTTAATGTAATTAAGCCTAACTAAGTATGTAATCAGTTGTTTAATCCCTTGATTGAGCTAATTAAGGTTTGTTTAAATGAATAGAAGGTTTAGGGAATAATTTTGGGATATATTCCTTAAGCTATTCCTTAGACCCCCCTCTTTCTTCCTTAATCCAAACTTAATTAAGGATTAATTCACTAATTACCTACCTAATTAATTTGAGAAAATTCTAAGACCTTCAAGAACTTAACCAATTCATCTTGGGTAGATGCTTAGGTGTTAAATAACCTAAGTATATTAAGTAAATCAAAATCCCACTCACATGTGTGAGAGGGGTTATGTAATTATTTAACTTAAACTCCTTAGCTTAATTAATCATTAATCATGAGCCAAATGCATTAGATCCTTTTCTTCTTAGGTGTATTGCTGATTTAAATTCCTTGTGTGGTTTTATGTCATATCATTGGCTCATAATTATTTGATTAAGTATGCTATGGTGGTGTAGGTAAGGGGTAATTAACACACTTAATTTACACCTTAACCTAAATAAAATATAAAAATTACCTAATGATCCTAAGAACAAACCAAATTAATTCACATATGGGGAAAATGGGTTAAGACCAGAAAACATTCTTTCACATTTCCCAAATTAAACATAAAGCAAATTCAAAATAAAAATCACATTAAGCAAACTATGATTGACTTTGAACATTCTTATTTCAAAGGATTGTCTTTAGGAATTAATTAGGGTGAATAAATTTACATTGCTTTCATCTCTTTATTTCTTTCCTAGCATGCTAAATGTGTATGTTATATGAAATTCATGCATTCATACATTTTGAAAATGAAAATTAAAATGAGAATATTTCTAAATCCAAAACTATTTTCTAAATCTATAACTTAAGGATTTGGCTAAACTAAAAAATATGAATGGATATTATCACTATTAAATCCAAAACTATTTTCTAAATCTATAAATAAAATACTTAAAACTAAAAGTGTGCTACTTATAATTATTTATAAGCTTGCATGTGGATATAAATATGAAGATGTACATAGTGTGGCTTTCCTTCTCTTTTCTTTTAACATAGTTTTGAATAGGATTTGGCAAAGTGTATAGTTCATTTGAAAAGAACACAACACTTGCCTAACCCCATTCCTATCCATTTCTATGCTATTACCTAAGAAGGACATCCACACTTGTACATATAAATTGCATAAACAAAATAAACAAACAAATACAAACTTTTTGCACCTTTCTTTCTCCATTCATTTCTTTTGTACATGTGTTTGTATTTAAGGAAAGTGGTATATTAGTCTAGACAATCACAGAGTTGCGAGGCTTTAAGTAGCTCTAAGTAGGTCTTGTACCTTACACCCCTGGTGCTAATAATGATGTCGTACCCACTTATGCCTTTCATATATACATATGTGCATGTGAATAATGGATAAAAGAAACCCCTCTTTTCTACTTAATGAAAATCATGCATCACAAAACATTTCAATTTTCTTAAGTAATATTTCTTAGCATTCATCATAAAAAGTGCTTAACATTTTCATTTGTATGTATAGATATGTTTAGGATCCATCCATATGCATGTTATACGTGTTGGGAAAGAAATGAAGTGATGTGTGTTTTGTGATATTAGTTCACTTTACTTAATCTTAAAATGCATTTATTTTGGATAGGTATGTTTAGGAAAGATCTAAACTTAGAATTAATTCAAACACATAATAAAACTTTTACTAAACAAAATCAAATATAAATCCACTTTAGAAATTACAAGGCAGGGAAAGAAAGAGAAGTTCTCTTCTCTTTTCCCTCTCTTTATAACTTAGTAATTAATTGTAGGATTCAATTAAATCAAAATAAATCACCAAATAAAATCAACTCAAATCAACTAAGGACTTAAATGGAACCACCCATCTAAGTTGAACATTTTCACACATAGAAAATCTAAGCCTTAAAGCCATAGCTAAGCATATCACACAAACCTTAAATAGCACACATTAGGTTAAGTCACCACTTCTAGCTTTAGGTTAGGGCGGTGCATGGATTGATGTTTGGTCTTATTTTATGATGTATTATTTTTAGTCTAGATGTTAGGGGGTATGTGCATAGAATGAATTGTAGGCTAATTTAGTCTAATCATTATCTTCTACATGGGATTGCGCTTAAGAGATATTGTAATAAAAATATAACTGCTTTTGCTGTGCAGGTGCTTATACCCCTAAGCATAATCCAATAAGCCGAGTGGACTTGGTTATCTATGTGTAGGGTGCTAAGTCCAATATACATGCTTGGCAATTGTATGATTTATTTAGTTAATCTCTATTTTATAGGTGTTAGTTAGATTTAATTTTCCTCTTCATATAATTTATTCAAATTAGGATTTTAGAATGAATGTTATGGGGGATTAGGATGAGCATTGGTCATAAGATTACATCTTATGTACCATGTGAAGATTTTGGAGCAACCACCTTCCAACCATCCAAAAGAAAGAACCAAAAGAAGAAAGAAGAAAGAAGAAAGAAGAAAGAAGAAAGAAGAAAAAAAAAATGAAGACCCCCATAACATGAATTTTCTTACTTGATTATAATTAATTCATTTGTAATCCGGGTTATATAAGGGTAGAGCTCGACTACCTGATTTGTTCTTCGAGTTTGTGTGGTGGTGCCAGATCATAAATGATATTTTATTCTTTTGTGTTAGCTTTATAAAATGGTTGATATGTTATTTAGTTTGTACATTAAGATGGCATGTTTTTCTAGTTTCTTCCTTGCTTGATGTATGACTTGGATGACGATTAGACTCTTAAGAAAAAATAATCTTCTACCAAATTAAATAACTCAAAATTAAAAATAAATAACTTATAACCTCACCTAAAGCTTAGGCTAAAAATCAAGATAAAATAATTAGCAACCCCTTAGTTGGATGAGTATTTCTTTTCTAACATCATGCATCAAAGCATATTATTTCACTCTTGATTGGAGGGCTTCTACCTTTGCCAGAGAACTTGGTTTGACTTTTGAGAGCCATGGTGGAAACACACCTCTCCCTTCTTACAGATTTTGGCCCATAATCTAATTTCTTATGCATTAAGCATATGAGTCCTATTAGCCTGAGTCAAATGATTGTTCAAAAATAAAAGTAAAATGTAATGTATTTTGCATTAGTTCCATATCATTTTTCATGCCCTAACATGATCTAGTCTCCTAGAGAGTGAGTTTAAGGACTTAGTCTCTTTCTAAAATAAATAATAAGCTAGCTATCTTGCACAAAGCATACGACTTGCCTATATGAATTTAAAACTGTAGGAGGAGTTAGTTGGCCACACCCCGTGTGTAAAGTCCAACAGGGTGGTTTATCCTCTCATGGAGGTAAACCAAATTTTTCACCTTAGATTTAGGTCCCTGCCAGCTCAAAGCTTCTGGGTTGCTTCTCCCCTTTACAAAGCATAGCCTTGTACCATGGAATTGTAAGCCATAACATTCTAATAAAAATTCAACTCAATAAATTAATTCAAATTTCCAAAATGTAAAACCTAACTATAAAGTAGTTTGGGATGCTTACTAGGCTTCTTAGTATCTTAAGTATCCCCTACTTATTTTCATTTGGCTTTGATAAGAACTCTCTCCTCTAGGTCTATCCCACTTGACTTTCTAAAAATAAACCAATCGATTGATAGTCCTACCTATTGAAATCTTTTGATACAATGATCATTTACCTTAATCGAGAGAATTCTTAAGGAATCTCATTCCTTAGGATGTAATTAACTATGGAAGCTTGCCTCCATAGGGAACTTAATGAACCTGATTTAAAATAAACCCTACTTTACTTTTCCATGTAAAGTAGGGGAAGAATCTCTGGTATATATGCAGACCCATTGTCCTTAGGAGTCTTTATTGATGTGATTATGTCCATTGTAGGGTGGTGACTTCTATCTTTCGAGATGGTATACCTCTCCTCAATGTCATACCATATCACCCTAATAAGAACATCTGTAGATCTATGTGGTATATAAATGCAAAAGAGTACATTTCTATCTTCAGTTTATTCTGCATAGATTGAAGATGGAAGTATACATCTTTAGAAATGATTTAAATATTTCATCACAGATTTTTTTAGCGACTCCGCTGGGGATGATTCCTTTCTCCATCTTTGATAAATGATCGTTGTCTCCAAGTATCGATAGTGGGTTTGTACTTTTGTATGAATCCAAGACTATTTTTCTTTCCGTTGGCACTTAGCTTATTTCATCCTTAAGTTAAGCTAGCCAACATCTTTAGGTTTTAGGACCTCACCCTGTGTTGGCATTAAAACCCTCGTTAGGTTCCCAATGGGTGAAAAATAAAAGCTTAATAAAAAAGAATTAATTAAAGACTTCCTCCTTACTATTTTTATGGTAAGAAAAGGTTCATTCCAAAATAATAAAGAAAAAATAAATCCTTCATGAAAATCTTGCTTTTCAAAAAGTACTCTTTCAAAATGCACATAATAAAATGTTTTGCACAAAAAGTTTTTCTAAATCACCTTCATCTAACAATCTTCATGATTGTTATATGTAGGATCTTGTTTACAAAAATAAGATTTCAACAATTATATTTTTTAAAAGCACAAATGAACCCCTTCATTCAATTCATTTTGATGAAGACTTCATTTTCAAAAATAAAATTCCAACAATCATGTTTTCAAAAGCATAAAAATTTGAAGATGGGCCTTTCCATTCAATACATCCAAATGTGTTGGATGGATGTTACATCTTCAAGCAAACCACAATTTTGAAATTTCACTCAACACATTCCACATGTGTTAGGTTAGAATTCTCATATTTTCAAAAAGCACATATGAAACCTCTCCATTCAATATACCCATATTTATTGAATGGAGGTTTCCTTTCCAAAAAAAAACCAAAAATAAACTTTCAAAAAGCACATATGAATATCTCCATTCAATATACCCAAATTTATTGAATGAAAATTTTATTTCCAAATAAAATGAATTTATTTTGAAATGCCACTTAGCATATTCCAGATATGATTAGGTTGGAATTTCCTCTTTCAAAAAGTAATAATTACACATGAAAATACATATTTAAAAATGAAACATAATTGATTTCCATCTTACATACCCAAATTCATTAAATGGAAATCTCTCTTTTGAAAATCGACAAAAACAAAAATTTTCAAAACATATTTAGAACTTCATTCTAGCATACCCCATTTGCTGAAATGAGTCTCCCTTTTCCAAAAATAAAATTTAAAACACATTTTAGAATTTCATTTAACATACTCAAATTTGCTAAGTGAAATGTCCATTCCACAAGAATTTTTTCAAAAAAATACTTTTGGAACTTCATTTTTTAGTATACTATATTTGCTAAAGTGAAGTATCCATTTTCAAAACAAAATCAAAACACAAAACTTTAAAAACAAAATTTTGGAATTTCATTTAGCATACTCAAATTTGCTAAGTAAAATCTCCATTTCACAAAAATTTCAAAACACATTGGAACTTCATTTTAGCATACCATATTTATTAAAGTGAAGTCTCCAATTTCAAGCAAGGTCCAAAACAAAACAAACACATTAGGACTCTCTTAGCATACTTAAATTTGCTAAGGATCATACTTTTCAAAAAAAAATTGAAAACAGAAGAAACACATTAAGACTCTCTTAGCATACTTAAATTTTTTAAGGATCCTACTTTTCAAAAACAAATTAAAAATAAAAGAAACACATTAGGACTCTCTTAGCATACTTAAATTTTCTAAGGATCCTACTTTTCAAAATCAAATCAAAAATAGAAGAAACACATTAGGTCTCCCTTAGCATACTCAAATTTGCTAAGGATCCTATTTTTCAAAATCAAAATCTTTTAAAATAAAAAAACACATTAGGATTTTATTAGCATACTCAAATTTGCAAAGAAACCTATTTTCAAAAAATTTTCAAAAACAAAACACACTTGGATTTTCCTTATCTAGCATACCCAAATTTTCTAAATGAGATTTCAAATTTTCTTTTCAAACCATAAATGATTCATAAAACAAAGAAAACAGAGAAGCAAAAGAATAAATTGTTTTCAAACATCTCACTTAGCATACCCAAATTTGCTAAGTGAGTAAATTTCAAAAACCACAAATCTCAAATCAAAAATCAAATTGACCTTTTACTTTAACATACCCAATTTTGTGAAATGAAGGGTCGTCAAAATTAAAATTCAAACATGAACCTATGGAAGAATCTTTCAAAAATATCTGAACCCATTTTCAACAAATCCAAATTTCTTGAAAGTGGATTCTACATAAAAAAATCCTCTTTTCAATCAAATCTCAAAATCTATTTTAAATCATTTGAACCCAACTTAACATTTCTAAGATGTTGGTATGGGTTCAAATTCTAAATTCAAAACTCAAAATCAATAGAAATCTGATTCAAGTTTATTTTTAACATTGTAGACTCTTGTTCAACGACAATTTTAGTTTCAATCTCAGTTTAGTTTTCAGTTGATAGAAATGGCAGTGCCCAAATATGTGTTTACCTTTTCCAACGGAATGGATCTGGCCCTGGATCAGGCCAGCCTTCCCTGCTCTAACTACACCCATCTCATCCACTTTAGATGAGGGTTTGAGGGGGCAAGGATTACCTTTGAGGGCACTCCCCTCACCACTATTATTAGAGCACAAGACCGGCGTGATCATTGATTGACATGCCGATTCTAATATTCCCTCACCAAGAGAAAGGGGGACAATGCGGAGTTCAGTTCTACACCATGTTGGTAGAGCCGTGGACAATCTGAGTCTAGAGCTCAATTTGATTTGAGATATGTTATCTCCCATAGCATGGGGAAGCATCTTCGACAGGAAAGGGCTAGGGAGGCCCATGCCTTAGTTCATATCACTAGTCGGGAGAGGCGGAGGTTTAGTCGGTAGTCAACAACCTCTGCACTCATTGATTTTCTTGATCAGTCTACCCGTGTCAATCATGCAAACAATATTCTGTTTACAGGGACTACTCATCACAGGAGGAGAGATCCTGTCCCCAGAGAGTCAGTGGTGTCACCACCACACCGCTTTACCCCCCGTCTGTCATCTCAGATCCATGTTTTAGCCTCTCCAGTTCTGCCAAAGGCCATGAAGGCCACATTTGGGGAGAAGAGGACCCCGTTGGTGATTCGGCTATGACCAAGGGACCCCACACCATCCACAAAGCCTATTGTGGCGAGAACAAGTTCTCGTGCTTGACCTTTTGCCCTAGTAGTGGTGCGGAAGGAATGGCAACCCCGAAGCATAGTGGTTGTCCCTTCACCACCACCACCGTAGCAGGACATAGAGATGGTTACAGCTGTTGTAGAGGTAGAAGGTGACAACCCAGTTGCACCTATGATGATAGATCCTCTTAGGAGTGTCACTCCATATAGAGGTGACAGTCAGGAGTGTATTTCTTCCGAGTACAACCCTCACAGGGTTGATTCTCTAGCAGCAGGTGAGGTCCGGTGCCTCACAGTGCATGATGTTGATCCCACCACAGGTCAGCCAAAATCATTTGTGCCAATCCTGATAGATCGTTCTCCAGATGACATATTAGCTCATTATTTCATGGAGAAGAAAGAGATCCTAGGATATGACTAGTCAGATGAGGATAAGATGAGCTTTGATCCCAACAAAGATGATTTATTGGGAGACTCAAAAGGGGTTTGTATGGTAGATACAAGAGGATCCCTCCTTAGAGAGCAGCAGACTATGGAAGGTGATAAGGCTGAGCAGGAAGACACAGTCCACTCGGTCCAACACCTCCTAGCATGAATAAAGCAGAAAGATGAAAAGATAGATTGGATGGAGAAGAGGCTCAAGGAATTGTCAGCAGCTGTCTTAGCATTATGGAATCAAGCCCCAACAACTTATCTTACCACAGCTAAGACTAGTCAGCCAGAGTTGGTGCATGTCTTAGACCCAGCCAAGATTTTACCTCCAGTAGAGTAAGGTAGCACCAGTATGTATAGGAAGGTAGTGGATAGTATCTCCATATAAAAGAAAGATATCAAGTCCATGGTTGAGCAGTAAGTGAAGGAAGCATTGGTTCAAGCCCAAAAAGGATCATCAGCTCCAAAGGGTAGATCCTACCTGGAGGAATTTGATGCAATCCAATATCCTAAGGGTTTCATGCCACCTTCCTCCAAGAGTTTTGATGGCAGCGGGAACCTGAGGGAGCATATTGCGCATTTCAGAGCTAGTTGTTGCAATGCTAGTGGCAGTGATGCTTTATTCTTCCATCTCTTCATCAATAGCTTTGCAAGGATAGCTTTTGATTGGTATGCTAAACTTTTCAATAGTTCATTAATGACTTTTGCTGAGTTGGAGCAACTCTTTATCAAGAGGATTGCTGGAGCTCAACAAAGGGTCACTATTGACATTCTTGTTATAGCTCAACAAAATCCTGGTGAGTCCCTCGTTGATTACATTCTCAGATGATGTAATTTGAGTATGAAATGAAAATTACAACTGTCTGAACAACACGCCATTGAGATTCTGCTTAAGAATATCCATGGCTCGATTGCCTTCATGCTTAAAGGTTTCACCATCTAATCCTTTGAGAAATTAATCAACAAGATGGCTAGCTTGCAAGGAGAAGCCAAACAGTTACCTTCTCCAGATCTACCAACAAAGCAAAAGCCATAGAAGGTATATGAGAAGAAGCCCAGGGCAATGATAATAGTGGATAAGGGGAAACAACTGGCCATAGAGCAATTTGGGAGACCTCGTGCTCCACAGCCATCGCTTCCACCTCCTCTACCACCACCGAGGCTTCCCTACCGACTGCCACAAAAGCCTCCATGGTCTACACCGCCTCCTCCTTAGCCACATCATCAGTAGCAACAGTACACATACCTGCCGCTAGGTAGCTATGGTCCACCTACTCTTTTGGATAAACTTAATAAGCCTTATTCATTTAAGAGGGAGGTAATCATGAAGATCTTTAAGAATCTCTTAAAGAAGCCTGATTTTCAGCTACCTGAACCTAGGAGATCGGAGGAAGTGGGCAAAAGCCAGGATCCTAACTTTTACCCTACCATCGTATGCTAGGTCATGTTTTGGAAGATTGCCTTACATTTAAGAATTGGCTTGAACATAGATTCAAGACCGGTGCTATAGTCATCCCAAAGGAATACTATGTGGAACAATCATTTAGTTCCATTAGGGTAATCCATGGAGATACTTGTGATCCTTCTAAAATCAAAGAAGGTTGGGATATCTCCTTATCCAAAACCTCTAAGAAAATTATATTGAAGATCAAGAAACTCTCCATGCAGGTGCCTGAGTCAGCTCAAACCTCCAACATCAAGGAAGGTTTGCAAGTTGCTAGAGCCAACTTAAGGAAAGGGGGAGCTCAGCAGCAGCAACAACAACATGTGCCAACCTGGGATAGCCCAGTAGTGCAACCACTAATCGAGTCCAGCTTTCAGTCTACCATTGTAGCTACCACATTAGCGATTACCGCTACTTTAGCTAGTTCTTCTTATTCTAGTAGACATCTTATATCGATGGATGAGGCCATCAAATTCCTCACCCCTCTTACTTTACTTGATTTCTGCTTTGTACCTCTTATCAAATCTAATAAATTAAAGAATAAAGCTAGCTTGAATTACATCTGTGTCACTTCTGATGGGTTATCTAAATCTATTCCTAATAACTCTTCAAGTCTAAACAACAACTATAACAATTCTGATCTTTCTCTTTCGGACTCAGAGTTAGATTTTCCTACTCTGAATGCTACAGGTTCACTTCTTGAGATAGACTTGGAATCATCTGATTCCAAGGGTCTCATAGGAGAAGCTATAGGTGAGCTTGATGTGCAGGTAGAACCTTCCATTACCTTGCCAGAAGCGATCACCGAAGTCAACCTCCGTAGTGGCAAGGTTCTACCTTCTAGGGAAACACCTCAAGATAGAGGGAAACAAGTCATTGGTTCAGAGGATCGAGAAGCCCCTCCACAGGATACTCCACCCTCAGATATGATTATGGAGGATCAACCCAAGGTGGACTACAATGCCCTCTCTCACCTAAGGAAGTTGCCATCTAAGCTAAGAATATACGATGCCCTTGTCTTATCCAAAGAGATGAGGGAATCATTAATCAAGGCTCTCCTTGATCCTGAGATATGCTTAGCTCAGTTGATCGCTATTAGTGAGAAGGCACATTATTCCAGAGAAGCTCAGGGGATCACTTTCACAGATGAAGACCTTCTTCTAGGGTACATGGAGCACAACCGTCCCCTCTACATTACAGTTGACATGGATAGATTCAGACTTGCTAGAGTTCTCATTGATCTAGGTGCATCGGTGAATATTATGAGTCTAAAGACCCTTTCCTATTTGAGGATCGACATCTCCACACTCTGAGGAGGTTGGATGATGTTGAGAGGATTCAATGAACAAGGCGAGAGGGCTTTAGGTTCTATAGTGTTACCTTTGGAGATAGGTGACTAGAAGACTGAAGCAAATTTTATATCATTGATTCGAATACTTCATTCATCGCTTTGGACGGTAGGACTTAGATATGTCAGAACAAGATAATTCCATTCTCCCTCCATCAGTGCATCAAGTTCAAGAAGAATGGGATTGAGTATTATGTCAAAGGAGGTGAAAAGTCATTTTCAGTTAGAGAGGTTGAGATATATGAAGATGCGCCCTACTATCTTCCTCAAAACACCCTTTCTCATGAACTTGGACAAAACTCAAATTCAAAAGAAAAAGAAAATGAAGAAAAAAAAGCAAAAGGAAAATAAAATGAAGAAAGAAAAAAAAAAAAATAAATAAAAGAAAAATCCAAGTGAACAAGAAATGAAAATTGAAGAAGAAATAGAGCCACATATCACATTCCACCAACAGCTCATTCCTTCATATAAACATGTGGGTAGGATGACTCAACCTCCACCATGCAGAGGTAGAGGCAGAAACAGAGGCAGTTCCAGAGGTGGAAGACTCCCTAGTTGACCATCAGCCAACAAAGGTTATGTTCCAGTTCATAGGAGTACCCCTACTATTCACATAAACTTGGAATCCAGTTCAGAGGATGAGTCTAATGTGAATAGCATACCAGCCAACCCCCTCTCAGTGGGTTTCATTAGAGGTTATACTTGAGCTAGACAGTGATGAAGGCTGGGCCTCCAAACAAAGCAAAGTATTCGAATTAGATGTATGTAAAACTATCAGGCAGCAGTTGGGAACCTTAGCTCTAACCTCACTTTCAACCCAAAAAGTTAAAGGTTTAGTAGTTAAGAAAGCCCCTAAGTCTTCCAGTGATATGAAGTCGAAGAGATTCTTTTTAGAATCATCCTCCTCAAGTCTAAAGTTGATGTAGGACTTGAGAAGAATTCATATAAATAATTAATGGAATTACCGTTTGAATTTTACTCACTTTGTGTTCATAATAATATACGGAAAGGTTTGGTCCCTCATACATGATCCAAGCATAGGTCAGAGTATTTTGAGAAGCTGTTGAATAATACAGGCAGGGAAGCACAATCAAGTGCAAGACTAGGATTCGATATAATGGTTCGGTCGATGATGATGATTACTGCTTAGTTGTTACCAATCATTTAGAGTCTGATATGTTCTTTTCACACAACAATAACTCTTATGAGAATGTGTGTTTAGAAACCTCAAATGATCCAGATGACTTCCAAATCAGAGATGCACCACCAAAATTTGATGAAGAGATTCATTCAACAATCGACAAGCTTAAAGAAATCAACCTTGGGACATAAGAAAATCCATGACCGACATACATCAGTTCGATACTCAATGAAGAAGAAACCAATGACTTAGTTAGGCTACTGGCTGAGTTTAAGGACTGCTTTACATGAAGTTATGAAGAGATGCCTAGATTATCTCCTAACGTAGCAGTCCACAAGCTAACAATAGATCCTAGCACTAACCCTATCAAGCAAGCTCTTAGATGTATGCGATTATAAATAAAAAAAAGATCATTTCTGAAGTCAAGAAACTGATCGATACTGCTTTCATCAGGGCAGAAAAATACCCTACTTGGTTAGCCAGTGTCGTCCTAGTTAAGAAGCAGAATGGCCAAATTAGCATATGCGTCAATTTCAGAACAAGGTATTTTTTTAAGGATGAGTTTCTTTTTCATATATTAGAATTGATGGTGAACATCGCCTCATCTCATGCAATTTTTTCCTTCATGGATGAGTCATCTGACTATAACCAAATCAAGATGGCTCCTGAGGATGAAAGAAACACTATTTTTTGAACCCCAATTAGAAATTATTGTTATAGGGTCATGCCTTTCGGTCTTAAAAATGCTGGTGCTACATACCAACGGGCCATGACTCAGATCTGCAATGAACTCATCCATCATCACATTCAATGCTACATTGATGATCTAGTAGTCAAAAGTAGAGAAAAGGAAGACCATCTCTTTGACTTGAGAGTAGTTTTTGAACGGTTAATATAATATAACCTCAAAATGAATCCCCTAAAGTGTGCATTCAGAGTAGCTTCAGGGAAATTCCTTTGTTATCCGACACTGGGGAATAGAAATAGATCTGAAAAATATCAAAGCTATCTTAGAAATGCCACCTCCTAAGAGTTTAACTCAGCTCAGACCTTTCCAAGGACGGTTGGTGTATCTATGATGCTTTATCTCCAACCTATCGGGGAGATGCAAGCCATTTTTAGCACTTGTAAAAAAGGATGTCAAGTTCAAGTGGTATGATAAGTAATAGCATGCCTTTGAAGATATCAAGCATTATTTGGTGAAGCCATCAGTTCTAGCGCCCTTATTTTGGGCAGGCCACTCATCCTCTACACTACTGTATTGGGCAACTCTCTCATCACTTTGCTGGCCCAAGTTAATGACGAAGGGAAGGAGAGTGCTCTCTACTTCCTCAGCCGTCATCTAATTCCCGCTAAAGTAAACTATCCACCTATTGAGAAACATTTCCTAGCTTTGATCTTTGCATCCCAAAAGTTATGACACTATATTCTTTCTCATAAGGTGAACTTGATTTCTAGAACCAATCCACTACAGTATCTCATGACACGGCCAACACTATCCAGACATTTGGCACAATGGTCCATGATTCTCTCACATCTTGATATCACATTCATACCCCTTCGTGCGGTAAAAGGACAAGCACTAGCAGATTTCTTAGCAGCACATCCATTTCACGCTGATTCTCCACTTAGTGATGATCTCCTTGATGAAAAAATCATGAACTTAGGGGAGGTTGACAACCAACGATGGGAAATGTATTTTGATGGTGCAACTTTTCATAAAGGGGAAGGCACCAATGATCTCTTCCGGAAAGGCGGGGTAGGAATAGTTCTCTAACTCCAGTGTGATGATGAGATTCTCATACTATCTTTCCAACAACAACAAAGCGAGTATGAGGCTTTGATTGTAGTCTGGAGTTAGCCATCACTGTCAGTGTCAAGAGCATCAACATCTTTGGGGATTCTTAGTTGGTCAAATCAAATTGTCGGGTCCTAAGGTTCTCAAACCCAAGCTTATTACCGAGTATACCATGAAGCGTTGCCCAAATCCTTGAAGTCACCATCTACAAGATTCCCAGTAGAGAAATAGTAGATGCTTTGGCCAAACTTGCCAAAGAATTGGCATGTCCAGAAGATGAGTCCATTCCAATAAGGGTCCAAAATAGATAAGTCTTGTACCTTATTAATGCTGACCTCATTGAGAGACTTTCTCTTAAAAGGGAGGTAGCCATTGCCTATAAGAAAAAGGAGCTGGATTGGAGGCAACCGTTCATAGACTATTTGAACACCGACAAACTACCTCAAGAAAAGTCACAAGCCCATCAGATGAAATAGAGAGCTCTCTCCTATGCTCTCATTGATAGCACCCTATACCGATGATCCTTTGACCAGATATGGTTACGTTGTTTAGATAAACATGAAGCCCGTGACATTATAACTGGGGTACATTCAGGTCTATGTGGAGCACATCAATCCGGTCTAAAGATGAAGATAAAGATCAAGAGACTAGGTTACTATTGGCCTTCGATGATTACAGATTGTGGATGTATCTACAAAATGCCATCAGTGTTAGGTACACGGTGTGGTCCTACATCAACCACCTCCTATACCCTACATTGGCTTCATGGACATTTGAGTGTTAGGGTACCGACATTATGGGTCCGATCGATGCTTCTTCTTCCAAGGGTCATCGATTCATCCTAGCTGCCACCGACTACTTTTCTAAGTGGGTGGAGGCAATCCCACTCAGAGAGGTCACAACTTAGCATGTGCTTTAATTTTTCAAGAACCATATCGTATATAGGTTCGGGGTGCTTCGATGAATTATATCTGATAATCATACTACATTCAAAAGCTCCAAGACCAACAGCTTTGCCAGAAGACATGGTTCTAGATTGAAGATACTCCACCATTTACTACCCTAGAGCAAATGGCTTAGCAGAAGCATTCAACAAAGCTCTCATCCAAATATTAAAGAAGACTCTTGATGATAATAAGCAGTAGTGGAATGAGCAGTTGGTTGAAACCTTGTGGGCTTACCACACCACATACCAAATGCCAACTCAATCTACCTTATTTTTCTTAGTGTATGGGTCTGAAGCCGTTCTACCTTTAGAAGTTCAACTCCCATTACTAAGGATTGCATTTGGGTAACAAGATCACAAGATCACTATAAAGGAGAACGCAAAGTTATGGTTAGAAGAACTCGAAGGTTTGGAGGAGAGTCTCCTACGGGCGTGGAAGAACCTTGAGTTGTACAAGGACAAAATAATTTAAGCTCACAACAAGCTGGTCTGCCCTAGGTTTTTCCCAGTTGGAGAACTTGTGTTAGTCATAAGGAGACCAATTGTTGCCCATCAAAAGATGGGAGGCATGTTTGAACCCACTTGGGAAGGCCCTTATGTCATAGAGAAGGCCTACTAAGGAGGATCTTTTCATCTTATTGATTATAAAGGGGAACACCTGATGCTTCCAATTAATGAACTCTATTTGAAGAAATATTACCTATAAAAATTATGTTTGAAAAAAATTCTATCAATCAATTAAAATCTGATTCCATTTTATCAAAATCTTCTCTTCTTTTGAAGCATTATTTGCTTATCTTACGAATCCACCACAACATGTTTAGGGTAGGTGTAAGAGTCCCTTGGCGGCATCCTATCCTTCTTTCATAACACAAACACAATCAAACACATTTCCCGACGCTATTAGAATAGGTGTGAGAGAACCTAAGGGACATCCTATATTAATTAGCACAACTAAGTTAGGTATAAGAGAACCTGAGAGGAATTTTTTTCCCTTTAATACGTGCATAAAAATAAACACAAATCTTTTATCTCGGGCTACTTTGATGTGGGAGCAAGCCCCTGTGGCACTCACTCATTAGCTGCTCTAGGTCGGGTTTACATGCTTCCTCGCTAGTATGTTACCCCAATAGTCACTTATTTGGAAGATGTGAGTCCCCGCGCTTTCTTCCTAACTTGACCATTATAAACCAAGGAGCGCCTTGTTAGTTTGGTAGACTTCACTGCCCAGCCAGTAAGTTACCTCGTGTTGATTTTATTTAAGAAGATGTGAGTCCCCGTGCTTTCTTCTTGAACTACTCATCATAATCTAACTAGGTCAAGTATATTTGAGGTTTAGGATAAGTCCCCTAGAGGCTCCTTTCCTCTTGACTACATTTGAGTCAATGTAAGTTCCCTACTGGCATTCACTCAGTAGTCACCCTAGGTCGGATAGCATCTATCGAGCTGAAGACAGACTATCCCGAAAATCAGTTCTGTTATAGGAGGATGTGAGTCCCTAAGCTTTCTTCCTAAGCTAATTATTACAAACTTACAGGCACTTTAGGTTGGTTGATGTTCGCTATGGTGACAACGATTCACTTGGTGGATACATCACTCTTGGCAGATGTGTGTCCCCATGCTTTCTCCTTGAGTTGGACACTAAATACCTATTTGACATATGACTAGCCATGTCATCTTCTCCAGGATTTTGGATTAAGCCCTTAGCTGCCCCTCTCCCTACGGGAATTCTATTTAGATCACATCCTTTGTGACCCCATTTAAACACTACCCAGGTTACTTTTGCATTGGACAGTCCCCCTTTCCAAGTAGCCACCCCTATAGTTGGAGAATTTACTCAGTGGATGCATAGATTCTCCCTTGGTTCAGTAAATCTGAGATAGGTCTAGGCTTATATAAGCTCCTTCTTTGTTTGATCCCTTGCAAACCAACAGGGTCCACATTAAAATAAAATAAATAAATAAATAATTAATTCACATGTTGATTAGAAATTCAAGCTCCTAAAGGGCCCCTTTTCCCAGGCAGACATCCTATCTTTAGGTCAATGTCAGTAGAACTCCCTATAGGAATTGCCTGACTACCTGAGTTGAGATAAATCCTCGGGTCGATACTCACTCCTAGTCGCTATTAGGTTAGGTTCCATCTATTTTCCACAAGCGGGTTACCCTAACAGTCATTCCGCTTTGGAAGGTGTAAGACTATGACACATTTTTCTAGCATGACTGTTACAACCGACTAGGTTAGTTGATTTATTGCCCAAAGCAATCGATCACCCTTGGTATTTTGTAGTGGAATATGAGTCCGAGCTTTCTTCCCTAGAATTGATCATTGCAAACCGGGCACTCCTTTGGTCGATAGTTCTCCCATCTACTCCCTTTGGTTCAAGAATGAGATAGGTCTAGGCTGATATAAGCTCCTTCTCAGTGTGATCCATCACAAACCAACAAAATCCATCAAAATAAATTTAAGGAATGAAATTAATCTTTGACTATCTTTGAGCTGATTTAAGTCCCCCAGCGACATTCACTCAATAGTCAGCCCTAGGTCAGGTTTGATTTGTTGCCCAAAATAACCGATCACCCCAGTGGTTCCTTGTTTTAGAAGAAGTGAGTCCTTGCGCTTTCTTCCTAACTTGACCATTGCACACTGAAAGCATTCCCTTTGGTTAGTTAGTCCTACTATGTGGTTAGTAGACTACCCCCTTTGGATTGGTTAATCTGAGTTAGGCCTAGGCCTCCATGGCTCGTACTCAGTGCGATCCATCGCAAACCAATATGGTCCATTTCGAAAACCAAAATTAAAAATCTTAAACAAATTCAACTTTCCTCCCTCAGGGGAGTGAAACATCCAAAATCAAAATAATTAATCAATCCAAATCAAATATTTTTCTTCTCCTTAATGAGATGAAAATATTTCTAGCTCTCTAGTGGATCCATAGTTCTAATCCCTCAGCGAATTTCACAACCCCTCCCTTGTGGATGACTTGAACTTGCCTCCCTAGTGGAGAGTTCATTTGTCTATCCCCGATAGAGTCAAAATGAACACAATTAAATAAATAAAAAATTGAAACAAATTCAACCCTCTTTCCTAGCGAAACTTAATTAAACAAATCAAATTTCTCCCAAGTGAGACTCAAATCAAATCAAACATCTCATCCATTTATAAATGACTTGAACCTGCTTCCCTAGTGGAAGGTTCACGTACTCTATCCCTAGTGGATTCCTCCTTCTCTCTCTTATGTCCTTGACATAAGTAGAGACACTAAGCTCTAGATTCTTTCTACACCGTTGGGGAGTAGATTACTCAAGTTCATCGCTGTTGTTGATCGTTTCGGTCAACACCAATACATGCGGTGTTCCTTGTCAGTCATTCCACACCTATTGGGCGCCCTTTGTTGACCTCATTTTTAGGATGAGCTCTTAACCCCTTCATCTTAGACATAGGATTTATCTTAGGCTTTAAGAGTTCCTTAATCTTAAGACACATCTAGTGATTAGGTGGACACTCAACCAAGCCCAGAGGCTTAAAAGAGTTAGCCATAGGAATAGGCCATGCCTTAGGGGTGTTAGGAAAATTTTTCTACCCTATAGCTTGTACCAAATTCCTCACTTCCTTCCTTTAAGTCAAAATTAAATAAATTCTAACTTAACTAATTTTCTCCAAACTCAAATTAATTCCAAATGATTGAAGCTTATGGTTGAAATTCCAAGTTCAAAATATTTCCTAAGTCCTTCGATTCCCTTTTAAGGACTTAGCCCAAATCAAGTTGAAGGCACTTCAAATTCAAGAAATTTTCTCACAACCCATTTATATTCTCATTTATATTCACATATATAAAGGAAATATAAATTCAAATCAACCAAACTAAATCCAAATAAAAAATCTTTCCTAAGTCACTTTGATTCCCTCTTAAGGACTTAGCCTAAATCAAGTTCAAATCATTTTAAATCCATGAAATTTTCTCATAACGCATTTATATTTTCATTTATATGCACATATATAAATGAAATATAAATTCAAACAACCAAAACCAACACCAGAAATCAAACTCAAATTCAATCAAAATCGAACCTAAGCTTTTCAAGTCAAAATCTTGAACTTAGCCAAATCAAATTCAAATCAAGCCAAACTCTTGATTTTTTTTCTTCATGATTCAATCAACCCTACAATTATGCATCCAAATATAAATACAAACTTCAATCATCAAACCAAAACTCAATTCAAAAATTAAATCCAAGTCAAACTCATGTTCACCCTTTTGAACTTGAAATTATCAAATGAATCAAAACCCATTTGACTTCAAACCACTTGCAAAAAGATTTATATTTCAATCATGAGCCCATATGAGTTCATTCAAACTCAAGTCAAGCTTTGACCAAACCATTTGACCTACTTAGGCTCACTTAATCCAAAGTGACCTAAAGTACCCTTATGAGCCAAATTTTAATCCTAACCAAATTGGATTGAACTAAGCCCGCCTAAGCCTCTCATCATGATCAACAATCATCATAAGATGATCAATCACTTAAATTAGGTCAAACCAAGTCAAACCTAACAGTTGATTAAGTCATCACTTAGCCAAAATGAAATCTAAACTATCCTAAATCCACTATTGGCCAAATTGATTGAAACCTTTGATCAAAACTCATTCATGACCAATGTTTGAACTTGACCAAGTCAACATTTGAGCCTAACCTAGCCCAATTGGCCACTTGACTCAAGTTGACCCAACTTGACCTAAAAGTCAAAATGTGTCAAAACTTGATCTAAGCCAAATTGATTGAAACCAATGGATCAAGTTCATTCCAAAATGATTGTTGAACTTGACCAAAGCCAATTGGCAACAACAACCAAGCTGACTTGAACCCAACTTGACCTAAAGGGTCATATTGAGCCAAAATAAAATTAAACCAAAATTGATTGGAAATAAATATTCCAATCCATTCCATATGACCAACCAAACATAAACCAACCCATGATCTAACCCAAATAGGTCAGATATGTCAAATTTCTCAACTTGACCCATTTGACCTAAATGAATTAAATTGAACTAAAACTAAATATGAACCAAATTGAATCAAACCAAAGCCACCAAAATATTTCAAATGGTCATATGAACTTGACCCAACTCTTTGTTTGACCCAATTTGACCAATTGGTCAACTTGACCCAAGTTGACCCATTTTGACCTAAATGGGTTAACATGAACCAAATCATATTAAACCAACTCCAAATTCAATGAAACTTGGCCTAACCTATTTTTTTAATCATACCAGACATATTCAAATTGAAACCCAAGCCAAATGATCATTTTACCCTTAGGCCATAGGGTAAATTTTTCCCAAATTAATATGGAACCTGGTCAAATCCTCTTTATGACCACTTGACACTCTCTTAGTGGACCAAGTGGACACTAAGGAATGTGGTGCACATAACCCAATGGGTTTGGGTCAGCCCAACCTAGCCTAAGGTCCAACCACTTGCTTGAACATGGTCACATGGAATCCCTCCACTTGATTTAAGCACATGGGAGCTCCACTACTCCACTCCTTAGACCAAACCGAATGCAAGGACACCTCTAATAGCCTAGCAAACCCACTCAAGGTGGTCAATTGGATCAAAATGGCAAGAGATGGCTATTTCACTGAATCTGAACTATTGAAGAAGAAGGAACTGAGCAAGCCATTGCTAGTGCTCCCAACCTTCCTAAAGTGAGTTAGAATTTCCATCTTCTCGATTTTCCTAGACTAAAAATAGGGGAGCTCAAGTGAAAATCCAACTTACTCCACACTCAATACCAAGCCAATTCCTCCTCTGAGCTTCATCTGAAGATCAAATTGAATTGACCCAAGCTTTTTTTTAAGCTCCAAAGGCAAGGGAGGTGCTACTTCAACCAAAGACCGAGCTCAAGTGGAGGTGGAGTTGGCCTCTAGAAGGATCTACCCAATTTCAACACCTCAAAACTTCAACAAAGATTTGTCTCCACTAGACGAAGCTTCTCCAAGGGAATCAAGTGCCGGTGATAGCCTCCAGCAAGGTAAGCCATGAAACTGAGCTTAAATAAGATATGGTCTTGTCCTTTGTGAAGTAAAATTTTATCTCATGAAAATCTAGCCATTGGATGTGATCTCCCTTGTATGGTGATGGTGTGGGTTCAATTTGAATTCAATTCAAGCTCAATCGAGCTTGAATCTTCCCTTAGAAGATGGACGGTGTCCATCTCCCACAAGAATGACCAGGGGTGAATCAAGGGTCGTCCATCCATGCATTTTGGATGGGCGGTCGTGATTAAAACACATAGGATCCATCGTTTAATCCTTTAGAACCACTGATCTATTCTCAACCGTCTGATCCTTGATCAGATGGATAGGGAGAAAGCGCATAGTGCCGCCATTGACGTGGTGCTACAATGTGATAACTTAAATAGCGAGTCCCATCGTACCACATGGAAAGCGCATGCTGCATCAACCTGCATGTGGCGCCGATGGGATTAACTATATTATTAGGGATTTAAATATCTAATTAAGCATAGAAACTTCAAATATTCATATCTAATGTAGAAAAATAAAAAAAATTTTGAAATAAATTGCATATGAAAAGTATTTACATCTAGAATATTATAAAATTAATTTCATTGGATTTTTAATAGTGTTATTTTTTTAAATTTGGATTTTAATAAAAATTTTATTTTTCCAATTACTCTCTAATTACCTCACTGATTAATTCAAAACTTCTTGCGTATGATTAGTGGGTTGACTTCTACCTCTCCTAATTTTCTTGGGATTTATTGATGGTATAATTGGGGGAATTTCTAGATTAATTTCTAGTTACCCTCTTAATGTAATTAAGCTTAATTAAGTGTGTAATTAGTGGTTTAATCCCTTGATTGAGCTAATTAAGGTTTGTTTTAATAAATAGGAGGTTTAGGGAATAATTTTGGGATATATTCCTTAAGCTATTCCTTAGACCCCCTCTTTCTTCCTTAATCCAAACTTAATTAAGGATTAATTCACTAATTACTTACCTAATTAATTTGAAAAAATTTTAAGACCTTCTAGAACTTAACCAATTCATCTTGGGTAGATGCTTAAGTGTTCAATAACCTAAGTACATTATGGAACTCAAAATCCCACTCACATGTGTGAGAGGGGTTATGAAATTACTTAACTTAAATCTCTTAGCTTAATTAATCATTAATCATGAGCCAAATGCATTAGCCCCTTTTCTTCTTAGGTGCATTGTTGATTTCAATTTCTTGTGTGGTTTTATGTCATATCATTGGCATATAATTATTTGATTTAGTATGCTAAGGTGGTGTAGGTAAGGGGTAATTAACACACTTAATTCACACCTTAACCTAAATAAAATATAAAAATCACCTCATGATCCTAAGAACAAACTAAATTAATTTACATATAGAAAAAATGGGTTAGGACCAGAAAACATTCTTTGACATTTCCTAAATCAAACATAAAGCAAATTCAAAACAAAAATCACATTAAACAAACTTTGATTCACTTTGAACTTTCTTATTTGATAGGATTGTCTTTAGGAATTAATTAGGATGAATGAATTTACATTGCTTTCATCACTTTATTTCTTTCATAGCATGCTAAATGTGTATGTTATATGAAATTCATGCATTCATACCTTTTGAAAATGAAAATTAAAGTGAAAATATTTCTTTATGTCAAATTACATGTTTTGGCTAAAGTAAAAAATATGAATGACTATTATCACCACTAAATCCAAAACTATCTTAAAAATAAATCAAACACCCAAAACTAAAACTGTGCTACTTATAATTATTTATAAGCTTGTATGTGGATATAAATATGAAGATGTGCATAGTGTGGCTGTGCTTCTCTTTTCTTTTAGCATAGTTTTGAATAGGATTTAGCAAAGTGTATAGTTCATTTGAAAAGAACACAATACTTGCCTAACCCAATTCTTATCCATTCCTATGCTATTACCTAAGAAGGACATCCACACTTGTACATATAAATTGCATAAACAAAACAAATAAATAAATACAATTTTTTTGCACCTTTCTTTCTCCATTCATTTCTTTTATACATGTGTTTGTATTTAAGGAAAGTGGTATATTAGTTTGGACAACTTTGAGTTTTAAGTAGCTAAGTCTGTACTTACAACCCTGGTGCTAGCAATGATGCCGTACTCACTTATGCCTTTCATACATGCACATGTGCATGTGAATAATGGATAAAAGAAACCCCTTTTTCCTACTTGATGAAAATCATGCATCATAAAGCATTATAATTTTCTTTAGTAATATTTCTAAGAATTCATCATAAAGAGTGATAAACATTTCCATTTGTATGTATAGATATGCTTAGGATCCATCCATATGCACGTTATACATGTTGGAAAAGAAATGAAGTGATGTGAGTTTTATGATATTAGTTCACTTTACTTAATTTTAAAATGCCTTTCTTTTGGATAAGTTTGTTTAGGGAAGATCTAAACTTATGATTAATTAAAACACATAATAAAATATTTACTAAACAAAAATCAAATATGAATCCACTTTAGAAATTACTTAAGGAAGGGAAGGAAAGAGAAGTTCTCTTCTCCTTTTCCTCTCTTTATAACTTAGTAATTAATTATAGGATTCACTTAAACCAAAATAAATCACCAAATAAAATCAACCCAAATCAACTAAGCACTTAAATGGAACTACCCATCTAAGTTGAACATTTTCACACTTAGAAAATTTAAGCATTAAAGCCATAGCTAAGCATACCGCACAAACCTTAAATAGCACACACATTAGGTTTGGCCACCACTTCTAGCTTTAGGTTAGGGCAGTGCGTGGCTTGATGTTTGATTTTATTTTTTGATGTATTATTTCTAGTCTAGATGTTAGGGTGTATGTGCGTAGAATGAATGAATGATGATGATTCTAAATATTATATTATTGGATTGTTTAAGTTATAATAAAAATGTAATTGATTTTACTGTGCAGGTGCTTATACCCCTAAGCATAATCCTATAGGTGAGGTGGACTTGGTTACCCATATATGGGGTGCTAAGTGCAATATACATGCTTAAGAATTATATGGCTTGTTTAGCTAATCTCTATTTTGCAGGTGTCAGTTAGATTTACTTTTTATCTTCATGTAATTTTTACAAATTATGATTTTGGAATGAATGTTATGGGGGATTAGGATGAGCATTGGTCATAAGATTACATCTTATGTACCATGTGAAGCTTTTGGAGCAACCACATTTCAACCATCCAAAAGAAGGAACCAAAAGAAGAAAGAAGAAAGAAGAAAGAAGAAAGAAGAAAAGGAAAAAAAAATGAAGACCCCCATAACATGAATTTCCTTACTTGATTATAATTAATTCATTTATAATCTGAGTTGAATAAGAGTAGAGCTCGGCTACCCAATTTGTTCTCGGGTTTGTGCGATGGTGCCCGACCACAAATAGAATTTTATTCTTTTGTACGCTTTATAAAATGTTTGATGTCTTATTTAGCTTGTGCATTAAGATGGCATGCTTTCCTAGTTTCTTCCATGCTTGATGTATGGCCTAGATGATGATTAGGCTCTTAGGTAAAAATAAATCTTCTACCAATTTAATAACTCAAAATTAAAAATAAGTAACTCATAATCTCACCTAAAGCTTAGGCTAAAAATCAAGATAAAAGAATTAGCAACACATTAGCTCGATGAGTATTTCTTTTCTAACATCATGCATAAAAGCATATTATTTCACTCTTGCTTAGAGGGCTTCCATCTTTGCTAGAGAGCTTGGCTTGACTTTTGAGAGTCATGGTGGAAACACACCTCCCCCTTCTCACTGATTTTGACCCATAATCTAATTTCTCATGCATTAGGCATATGAATCTTATAATCCTGAGTTAAATGATTGTCTAAAAGTAAAAGTAAAATGTAATGTGTTTTGCATTAGATCTAGGTCATTTTTTATGCCCTTACATGATCTAATCTATATGGGAGTGAGTTTAAGGACTTAGTCTCTTTATAAAATAAATAATAGCCTAGCTATCTTACATAAAGCATATGACTTGCCTACAAGAACTTAAAACCATAGGGGGAGTTAGTTGGTGGCCTCCCACAGGTGATTGTAAGTCCAACAGTCGGGTGGTTTATCCTCTCTTGTGTAGGTAAACCAAATACCCATTTTAGCCTTAGATTTAGGTCGTGCTTATGGGCCCTCGCAAAAGCTCCTTAGATTTAGGTTCTGAGATTTCTTTGCCTCTTTTGAGGGCCATAAGTATAAATTCTCACCTCTGAGGTATTTCCATAGCTTTGTACTATGGAATTGTAAGCCCTAGCATTCTAATAAAAATTTAACTCAAACAAATTAATTCAAATTTCCAAATTGCAAAGTCCAATCATAGGGTAGTTTGGAATGCTTACTAGACTTCTTAGTATCTTAAGCATCCCCTACTTGTTTCCATTTGGCTTCGATAAGAACTCCCTCCTCTTGATCAATCCTAGTTGGCTTTATAAAAATAAACTAATCAACTGATAGTCCTACTTCTTGAAATCTTTGGAGAGAATGATCATTTACCTTAATCGAGAGTATTCCTAAGGAACCTCATTCCTTAGGATGTAATTAATTATGGAGGCTTTTCTCCATAGAGAATTTAATGAACCTAATTTTAAATAAACCCTACTTTACTTTTCCATGAAAGTGGGAATCTCATTGTTCTTAAGAGTCCTTATTGAGGTGATTAGGTCCATTGTAGGGTGGTGACTTCTATCTTTTGAGATATTACACCTCTTCTTAATGTCGTACCTAATCACCCTAGGAAGAACATCTGTGGATCTACATTGTGTCTAAATGCAAAAGAGTAGATTTATATCTTCATTTTATTCTGCATAAATTGAAGATAGAAGTATGCATCTTTAGAAATAATTTAAATATTTCACCACACATGCCTTCATCTATCCCCCCTTTTGGAAAAGAGGATAAATGAAAATACAAATATATAAAATATGCCTTGTTGGGATGCAACGCATATTTACAGATATTCTTATTAGGGTGATCAGGTACGATATTAAGGAGAGGTGTACTATCTTGAAAGATAGAACTCACCACCCTATAATGGACCTAATCACTTTAATAAGGACTCCAAGGACTATGGGTCTTCGGAATGTACTAGAGATTCTTCCCCTATTTTACATAGAAAAATAAAGTAGGGTTTATTTTAAATCATGTTCGTTAAGTTCCCTACAAGGGCAAGCCCTTATTGTTAATTACATCATAAGGAATAAGATTCCTTACGAATACTTTTGATTAAGGTAAATGATCATTGTCTCCAAAGATTTTGAAAGGTAGGACTATCAATTGATTGGTTTATTTTTTTAAAAAGTCAAGTGGGGTCGATCAAGAGGAGGGAGTTTTTATCAAAACCAAATGAAGATAAGTAGGGGATGTTTAGAATACTAGAAGGCCTAGTAAGCATCCCAAACTATCCTATGGTTGGACTTTGCATTTTTGAAATTGAATTGATTTATTTGAGTTAAATTTTTATTAGAAAGTTAGGGCTTATAATTCCATGATACAAGGTCATGAAAAATCCCTAAGAGGTGAGGATTTATGCTCGTAGCTCACAAAGGGAAGTAGCAACCTCTGAACCTAAATTTAGGGAGGTTTGGTGAGGGCCAAAAGCATGACCTAAATCTAAGGTAAAAATGAGTTTGATTTACCTCCATAAGAGAGGATAAACCACCCGATTGTTGGACTTACAATCGCCTCGGGGTGGCCGCAAGCTCTCCTTCCATTTTTGATTAATTGATGAGATGGGATGAGTTTGTTAGGTTGTTAGGTCTTGTACATGGTTCAATTTGGCCAGAGAGAGGTAGTGGAGGAGTGTCATGTGCTTGAAATGGGAGGAGGAACGATTCCCATGTGCTCATGTCAAGTAAGGTGGTCAGTTTAACCATTGGGTTGGGTTAGGTTGACCCAAACCCATTGGGTCATGTGTACCATCCTCATTAGTGACCATTGGTCCACTAAGAGGATGCCAAGTGTCCATGAAAAAGAATTGACTAAATTCTAAGTGGTTTTGATTTTAGGTTACCCTATGGCCTAGGGGTAAAATGATCATTTGGCTTGGATTTCAATTCTAATATGTTTGGTATGATTGAAAAATGGGTTAAGCCAAGTTTCAATGAATTTGGAATTGATTTGATATGATTTGGCTCATGTTGACCCATTTAGGTCAAAATGGGTCAACTTGGGTTAAGTTGATGAATTGGCAAAATTGGGCCAAACCAAGGGTTGGGTCAAGTTCATATGACCATTTGAAATATTTTGGTATCATTGGTTTGGTTCAATTTGATTTATATTGAATTTGGTTCATTTGATTTCATTTGGGTCAAATGGATCAAGTTGACCAATTTGACCCATTTGACCTATTTGGGTTATGTCATGGGTTGGTTTAGGTTTAATTAGTCATATGAAATGTATTGGTATCTTTGTTTCCAATCAATTTTGATTTAATTTGATTTTGGCTCAATTTGACCTTTTAGGTCAAGTTGGGTTTAAGGTCAATTGGGCTAGGTTGGGTCTAGTTGGCCAATTGGGGCTTTGGTCAAGTTCAACAAGTAATTTGGAATGAACTTGACCCATTGGTTTTAATCAATTTGGATTAGATCCAGTTTTGACACATTTTAACTTTTTAGGTTAAGTTGGGTCAACTTGGGTCAAGTGGCCAATTAGCCTAGGTTAGGCTCAAATGATGACTTGGTCAAGTTTAAACATTAATCATGAATGAGTTTTCATCAATGGTTTCAATTAATTTGGCCTATGGTAGATTTTGGCTAGTTTATGTTTTATTTTGGCTAAGTGTTGACTTGGTCAACCTTTAAGTTTGACTTGGTTTGACCCAATTTGAGTGATTTATCATCTCATGATAATTGTTGCTCACAATGTGAGGCTTAGGTGAGCTTAGTTCAATCCAATTTGGGTAGGATTAGAATTTGGCTCAAAAGGGATACTTTAGGTCACTTTGGGTCAAGTGAACCTAAGTGGGTCAATTGACTTGATCAGGGCTTGAATCAAGTTTGATTGAACTCATATATGGACTTATGATTGAAATATAAATCCATTTGCAAGTAGTTTGAAGTCAAATGGGTTTCGATTCATTTGACAATTTCAAGTTCAAAGGGGTGAACTTGAGTTTAACTTAGGTTTGATTTTTTTTTTTGAATTTAGTTTTGGTTGGAAGATTGAAGTTTATGTTTATATTTGGATTCATGATTAAAGGATTGATTGAATCATGAAAAAAAATCAAGAGTTTGGCTTGATTTGAATTTGATTTGGCTAAGTTCAAGAATTTGACTTGAAAGGCTTAGGTTGAATTTTGGGTTGAATTTGAGTTTGAGTTTTGAATTGATTTTTGGTTTGATGATGGAAGTTTGTATTTATATTTATATTTATTATTGAAGGATTGTTTGAATCATGAAGAAAAATCAAGAGTTTGGCTTGATTTGAATTTGATTTGGCTAAGTTCAAGATTTTGACTTAAAAGGCTTAGGTTGAATTTTGATTAAATTTTAGTTTGAGTTTGAATTGATTTTTGAATATTTGAATTTATATTTCATTTATATTTATGAATATAAATGAGAATATAAATGAGTTATGAGATAATTTCTTGAATTTGAATTGATTTGGAGTTAATTTTAGGCTAAGTCCATGAGATAGAATCAATGTGACCCAGGAAGAATTTTAGGATTTGGATTTCAATCATAAGCTTTAATCATTTGGAATTGATTTGGGTTTGAGAAAAAAAATAAGTTGGAATTGATTTAAGTTGTCATGTTGATTTTATTTGGAGTTTGGAGTTGACTTAGACTTGATTTGGAATTTGACTTGGAAGAAGGAAGTGAGGATTTGGTTCAAGCTATAGGGTAGGCAAATTTTCCTAACGCCCCTAAGGCATGACCTATTCTAATGGCTTGCTCTTCTAAGTCTCTAGGGTTAGGTCGAGTGTCCAACTAATCACTAAATGTGTCTTAAGACTAAGAAACTCTTAAAGTCTAAGAGAAGTCCTATTTCTAAGATAGAGGGGTTGAGAGCTCATCATAAGAATCAGGTCAACAGTGGACTATCTCAAAAGATAGAAATCACCACCCTATAATGGACCTAATCACCTAATAAGGACTCATAAGGCATGATGGGCCTTCGAATATACTAGAGATTTTTCCTTACTTTACATGGATGAATAAAGTAGGGTTTATTTAAATCGGGTTCTAAAGTTCCCTAGGGGGCAAGCCCCCATAGTTAATTACATCCTAAGAAAAGTGAGTTCCTTAGGAATACTCTTGATTAAAGTAGTAAATTATTCCAAAGATTTTAAAGATAGGACTATCAATAATTAGCTATGTTTGGAAAATCAAGTGGGATAGATAAAAAAGGGAGACTTATTATCGAAGCCAAAGGGAGATGAATAGGGAATGCTCATGATACTATGAGGCCTAATGAGCATTCCAATCTATCATATGATTGAGCTTTATATGTTTGAAATTGAAGATATTGATTTTATTAAAATTGACATTTTATTAGAAAGCTAGGACTTATAATTCCACAACACAAGATTGTGGAAATGCCTAAAAGATGAGAATTTATACTTGTAGCCCGAAGGAAACATCTATCTCTGATCCTAAATCTAGGGATCTTTAGCAAGAATCAAAACACACCCTAAATCTAAGCGAAGATATGAATATGGTTTACCTCAACAAGAGATGATAAACCACATGACTGCTAGACTTACAACTGCCTGGAGAGGCAGCTAGTTAACTCCTCTAATGATTTAAATTCATGTGATCAAGTCATAAGTTTTTGTAAGATGGTTAGTTTGTTATTATTAGAAAGAAAGCTAAGGTCCTTAAACCCACTCCCTAAGAGACTAGTGCATGAGTGGTATGAACAATGACTTAGTCTAATGTAAACCATTTCAATTTTTATTTGATTTTGGACTCTTCATTTTGACAAAGGCTTTGGGATTTTCGTATGCCTAAATGCATGTTGAAATGAGTTATGGGCTAAATCAAGAGAGAAGAGGGTGAATCCTTGTTTGTAGGAGTTGCTCTCATAGGTCAAGCGATTCCTATGCGTGTAAGAATGGGGCTCTCATTTTACAAGAGTGGTAGAAGATGCATGTATGATATTAGACATACAATATTCAACTAAGGGGTTGCTAAATCTTTTAATTATCTTGATTTAATGCCTAGGCTTTATGGTGAGGATATGTGTTGTAGAAAATTTTAGTTTTGAGTTATAGTTGGGTAAAAATTTTTTTTCCCTGAGAGACTAATCTCATCCAAGCCATACAACAAATACCAATAATAAAGAAACTATAAAAGGCATGCCAATTCTAATGTACAAGCTAAACAAAAAATCAAACAATTTTATAACTAGTGCAAAGAATAAAAGGCCGGTGCAGTCGGGTATCGCCATGCAACATGAAAAGAAAAAATGGGTAGCTGAGCTCTACCTTTATACAACCCGTATTACAAAAGAATAATTATAATTAAGGATGAATACATGCTATGGTGGTCTTCATCTTCATTATAATCTTCATGTCTTCTTTCCTCCTCTTTGCTTCTTTAGTTTGGCTCACTTCAAGGCATCACATGGCACACAAGACATAGTCTTTCTAGCCAATGCTCATCCCGATTCCCCCCATAGCATTAATCCTAATTCCTAATTGCAAAATTATATTGAAATGAAAAATAAATCTAACTGCACCTGCAAAATAAAGGTTAGATAAACATACATTCCACTAATGCAATTATATTTATAATTTAGGCTTAGCACCCCGCACATGGGTAACAAAGCCCACCTATCCTAACTTGGATTATGCTTAAAGGCTTAAGCAACCTGCAAAGAGAGCATTTATATTTATTTTTTCACGACCCCTTAAGCATAATCTCCTACAAGAGACATAATTAGGCTAATAATGGCCTAACATCCAGTCTATTAAATATACACCCTAACATCCAGTCTAAAATAATACATCAAGAAATAAAATATACATCAAACTATGCACCGTCCTAACCTAAAGCTAGAAGTGGTGACTTAATCTAATATGTGTGTGTTAAGGTTTGTGTGGTATGTCCTAACTAGGATTTAGAGTTAAAATATTTTAAGTGTAGAAAGATTCAATTTAAAGGGTTATTTCACTTTAAGTGGTTTAATTGATTTGCAAATTTTACTTAATGTTTATTTTATTTCATTTGGCCTACACAAAATAACTAAGTATTATAAAGAGAAGAAAAGAGAAGATCACTCTCTTTTATCCCTACTTTAAGCTATATTTAAAGCAAATTAATTAATCAATTCTTTTTAGTGAATGACTTATTCTATATTTTAATTAGCCCTAGGTTTAGGTTCATTTTAAATAAACTCATTTAATGAAAAAGGCATCTCAAGATTAGTTGGAATGAACTACCATCATATGACACATGTTTGCTTATTTCTTTCCATCATATATAGCATGCATATGGTTAAGTCCTAAATATACTGTTAACCTCACTTTTGGAGTGAGCTCTCAACTTTCTTATCAGAGATCTAGGACTCTTATAGACACTAAGAGTTCCTTAGTCTTAAGACACTTCTAGTGATTAGGTGAACATTTAACCTAACCTTAAAGACATAGAAGAGTTAGTCATAGGCATAGGTTGTGCCTTAAGGATTTAGGAGGACTTGCCTACCATATAGCCTAAACCCAAATCCTTACTTCCTTCTTCCAAACTAAACCTCAAATTCAAATCTAAATTTCAAAATCAAATCCAACTATCAAATGATTGAAACCCATGAATAAATTCAAACTCCAAATCCCTTCCTAAGCCCTTTAATTTTATCTTATGGACTTAGCCTTAACCAAATTCAAATCAAACCTAATCTAATTGATCTTCTTAATTATCAAATTCAAATCAAAATTCCAAACCATAAATCAATTCCAAACTCCAAATGATTGAAACCTAAATCAAATCAAATTCCCAATTTTAGCTATTTTAGCCAAATTCTTAAACTTGGCTAAATGTTACCCAAACCAATTCAAAACACATGAATTCCTTCATGATTCAATCATTCCTACAATCATTGACCTAAATATAAACATAAATCATCATTATCAAACCAAACCCAAGTCATCCCAAGTCAAGTCTATGTTGACCTTGTTGGCTTGAAATTATCATATGAACCAAAACTCATTTGGCTCCAAACCAATTGTAATTGAATTTATATGTCAATCTCAAATCTATATATAAACTTAACTAAATTAAACTCAACTCAAAATCAAGCCAACTAAACCCAATTGGCTCACTTGACCCAAAGTGATCATTTTAACCTACATGAACCAAAATCAAATTAAATCCAAATCAAAGTGAGTTAAGCTAATACAAACTTCATGTCATGATTGTTGATCATCCTAGGTTAATCAATTGTCATGAATTGGGTCAAACCAAGTCAACCTAACCCATTGACCAAGTCAACCATTTAACCCATATGAACCCAAACTAGCCAAATTGTAACTTAAACTAAATTGATTGCAACTAATAGCTCTAGTTCATTCCAAATTGATTATTGAACGTGACAGAAGCCTCAATTGAGCTCAATTTGACCAATTGGTCAACCTAACCCAACTTAGCCCAAATTAACTTTAAGGGTCAAATCAACCTAAAACCCAATTTAATCTAAATTGAACTTAACCAGAGCCTACAATATACTCCAAATGATCAACTAAACTCAAACCAAGCCATGATTCAAGCCAATTTGGTCAATTGGGTCAAATTGGTCAACTTAGCCTAAATTAGCCTAAAGGATCAAATTGGCCAAATTCAAAATTAAATCTAAATTAAACTAAATTGATTGAAACCAATTGAACCAATATACTCCAAATGATCATTTAATCTTAGCCCAACCCTTGGTTTGACCCAATTTGACCAATTGGTCAACCTAACTCATTTTGAACTAATTTGGCCCAAATGGGTCAAATTGTCCCAAATTAAATCAAATGAACTCCAAATGACATGAAATTTGATCCAACTCACTTTGATTCATTTCAAATTTGTTCAAATCAAATTTAATGCCAAATGACCACTTTATCCTTGGGTCAAGGGTATCTTATGAGAAAAGACACTTGCCCAAGTGGTCATTTCTCTTCCTTGATCACTTGGCACTCATCCATTGGTCCACATAGGCACCAAGGACACTGATCATCTGACCCATCAGGTGGTTGGGGTAGCCATTACACATGGGGAGGTGAGTTCACCTCACCTCCACCGTTGGCTTGACATGAAGGGCTCCCACCTCCCCTTGCTAGGACATCCATTTGTCCTTCATGGTAGAAACTTTCCATGTCTAAGCCAACCAAAATGTGCCACATAGGATGATTCCCTTTCATTCTCAACCACCTCAAGCCAAATAACAACATTTGAGAGCCAAAAATCAAATAAAATGAGGGAATTTTCGGCCACTTTTGAAACAAAGGCATTAGAGGCTGAAAAACTTCTCCTCCCACTCTCATTTCCATCCCTTAGAGTTCTCAAACTAACCAGCAATCATTCCCACTTGATTTTGGGGTGAAAAATACCAAAAAAATAAGTAGATTTCAATGAGGAAGCGGTGGCGATTGGAGAAGACATCATTCTGAAGTGAAGGCGAAAGTCTAGGCTCATTCAAGGCTTCTTCCCCCACTCAAAAGCATGCTCTGATCATCACTGCCACTAAAAATTATCTCCGGTGAGGTAATCTTCAAAAAAAATCCATTGCCGGCCTTAAGATTTCTTATTTTTTGTGATGTTTTTCGTGTGATTTTAGGATTTTTCCTTAGATTTTTTTTGCATTCTTTATTTTATACAATCATAATACAAAATAAAAGTTTTTCAGTGTGAATCGTCTTGAAAATGAGCTCATTTGGATGAAATTTTGTTGAGAATTTCAAAAAAAATCTTGGGTGAATAGCATTTTTCACCCTTCTCTCCCATCGGACACATAGCAACCGTCCGATCCCATGATTCATGGGATCAGACAGCTCAGATCACGTCAGACCTGCATCTTTCAGACCCCCAGATCACACGATCCACCTTTGAATCCCGTAGATCAGATTTGGACCGTCCAACCCACATTCGGACGGTACAGATCGAGTCGCGTGTCGCTCTCCAGCTTCCACATTTTCGCCGCATGCCATGCGCCCGCGTAGCCACGTCGTGTGCCACTCAACACCGTGCATCCAATCAAATGGCATCGTGTTATCACATCAATGCCTCGTGCGGTGCTGACTCGGTTAAGTGGGAAAATCCATATTTTCTAATTTTTAAAAATTATCTAAAACACCTAAAACTTCACAAAAATTGCTAGAAAATAAAATACTTAATGAAAAATTACAAATAAGGGCTAGTTAGATTCATCTTTCTGAGAGGAATTTAATAAACCCAAAATCCCAAAATTTTACTAGATAATTTGAGCTTAATTTAAGTTTTGGTGAAAATCAAATTTCATTAATTAAACTAAAAATACACTTCAGATTAAGTTGAAATTTTTGGAGATTGAAGTTGAAGCTAAAATCTACCTACCATAAAATTTTCAAATTACAATCACTTCTGGATTGAAAGATATTGAATTTTGAAATTCAAATAATTGATTTTAATAATATAATTTAACAAACTTCATGAAAATTATCTTAATCAATTGAAATTTAAAAAAATCATAACGAATTCTAAAAAAATCCAAAAATTATAAATAAATACTCATTTTAAAGGTATTTTAGAGGAGATTAATTTAAAACTAATTATAATTAACTTTGAACAATAATTAAGGCTTAATTTGAGTTTAATTGAAAACTTAATTGGCTTAATTACTCCATAATTACCCAAGTAATTAATCCCAAACATTTTGAGTTTGATTAATGTGATGATTTCTACCTCCCATAATTTTCTTGAGATTTATTGCTTGGTTAATTAGAAAAATTTCTTGTCTTAGCCTTAATTAATCTATTAATTAATTAGGTGATTAATTAACATCCTAAATAGTAAGAAAATCATTCATTAAGCTTGTTAATCATTATGAGAGAGTGAACAGACACAGGGAAAGAGATTGAATCCTCTTTCTCATTCTTTTCCCTAAGTTCACTTCACTTGACTCGAAATCAATTAATTTGGGATTATTTAATGGTTTAATTCATTAATTAAATGGATTAATTAATTAAATTGAAATCACAATCATTCCAGAACTTTTTTAATTTAATCTTGGGTAGCTCTTTGGGTGTTCAATAACTCAAAGGGGGAGACAATGAAATTATGGTTAGCTCACATGTGTGAGAAATCCATAAAAGTAGTTAAGTGATATCCCTTAAGCTTAATTAACTATTAATCATGAGTCAATTGCATTAGACCCATTTCATTTCTTAGGAGCATTATAAATTTACTTTTCATGTGGTTGCATATCATATTTGCTCATTATTAATTAGCTAATTAACTTAAGGAGATGTAGGTAAGGGTTAATTAATTATCTTAATTCATACGCCAACCTAATTAAACCATAAAATCAACCTAATTATTTCTTCCTCAAACCAAAATTAACTCATACATGGGGAATGGGATTAGGACCAGCAAACCTCTTTCACTTTTCTTAACTCAAATCAAACATAATGATGAAATAACATTAAATAACTTTGGTTTATTTTAAATGGCTTTATTTAGTATGATTGTCCTTAAGAATTAATTAGCATGAATGAGATTATGTGCTTATGTTCCTGTATTTCATCCCAATTATGTTAAATGTTGCTTGCCATATGTAATCATGCATTCATTTCTTTTAAAATTAACTAAATGAAATGGTTTCTTTTATGTCTAATTGCATGTGTTGGTTTAAATCAAATTGGTGTGGCTATTATCACTATTAAATCAAAAGTTATTTTTTAAAAGCCTATAAATCAATTATTATAAATGAAGTGATGTTAATTACAAGTATCTATAAGTTTGCATGTGTTGATAATATAAGATATGCAATATGAAGCTCTCTTTTCTTATCTTACATTAATTCACATAGGATTTACAAATGTATAGTTCATTTGAAAAGAAATCAATTGTCTAAATATATTCCTATGCATTTCTATGCTAAGACTTAGGAAGAATTTCATATCACATATGTAAATCATATAATCAAATCAAATATGACTTCTTGCATGACTTCTTCTTCTTGTTGTTGTGGTTCTTTTTATATATTCATCTTTATCTGAGAAAAGTGATATATTAGTCTGGACACCTCGAGGCTGTGAGGCTTTAAGTATCCCTAAGTAGGTCTTGTACCTTACACCCATGGTGCAGAAAATAATGGCATTGTACTCACTTAAAGCTTTTATATATGTGTATGTGTGATGTGGCCAATGAATAAGAATCATAAGTCAAACAAATCAAACACAACTTTTGCATGAGTTTCCTCTCCTTATAGTTTCTTATGCATCTATATGTATCTAAGAAAAGTGGTATATTAGTCTGGATACCTCAGGGCTGCAAGACTTTAAGTAGCCCTAAGTAGGTCATGTACCTTACGCCCTTGGTGCAGAAAATAATGGCGATGTACTCACTTAAAACTTTTATACATGTGAATGTGTATCTAGCTAATAGATGAAAAATCCCTCTTTTCTATTAAAAATGCATGCAAACATAATTCAATCAAATGAAATATTTCAATTCCAAACAAACTTCTTTGCATTCATCATTCAAGTATGCTAAAAATATAAATTTCATGTATAGGTATGCTTAGGATTTACTCATATGCATGATAGACATGATAGAAAAAAATGAATAAACATATCTCATGTGATAGTAATTCATTCTAATTAATCTTAAGATATCTTTCTTATTGAATAAGGTCATTTAGAGTGAACCTAAACTTAGGATTGATTAAAACATATAATAATCCATTCACTAAAGGAAATTAATTAATTAACTTGCTTTAGAAGTGACTTAAGGTAGGGATGAAAGAAAGATTCCCTCTCTTTTTCTTTATATAACACTTAGTTGCTAAGTGTAGGCTATATGAAATAAAAGAAAATACTAAGTAAAATATTCAAATCAATTAAATCACTTAAAAAATCAACTCCTTTATAAATTAAATCCCTCACACTTAGGAAATTATAACTCTAAGGCCTAGTTAGAACATTCCACACAAGCTTTAATTCACACACATTAGACTAAGTCACCATTTCTAGCTTTATGTTAGGATGGTGAATGGTTTGATGTATGTTTGGTTTTGTGATGTATTATTTTAGACTGGATGCTAAGGTGTATGTGCTTAGTCTGGATGTTAGGCCAACATTAGAGTAATCATTTTTTTACTGGCGGTTGTGCTTAAGAGGCTGTCATAATAAAAATATAAATGCTTTTGTTGTGCATGTTGCTTAGCCCCCAAGTTAGGACAGGTGGGCTTGGTTACCCATGTGTGGGGTGCTAAGCCCAAACTTTTCACATAACTTCTTGGGTTGTATGGTGTGTTTAGCTAACATTTATTTTGCAGGTGTAGCTAAATTTATTTTCCTTCTTTTAATGTAATTTTGCATTAGGATTAGGATGAATGTTATGGGTGATTTAGGATGAACATTGGTTAAAAGACTAAGTCTTAAGTGCCATGTGATTCCTTTGGAGCAAGCATATCCAAATAAAGCTAAAAGGAAAAAAGGAATGGAGCAAATCAAATGAAGAAATGAAAGATAGAGAAATGAAGAATGAAGAATGAAGACTCCCATAACATTCATTATTCTAAATTATAATTATTTTCTTGTAATCTGGGTTGTATAAGGGTAGAGCTTGGCTACCCAAATTTTTTTTTCGGGTTGTACGACGGTACCTGACCACATCGACCTTTTATTCTTTTGCGATAGCTTTATAAAAAAAATATTTGATATTTTGTCATTAAAAAATTATGCCTTTTCATAGTTTGTTTATGATTGGTGATTGTTGTATGGCCTGGATGCGATTAAGCTCTTAGAATAAAAATAAAATTTCTATCCCACTAATAACGCATAACTAAACTTTTAAAATAACTTATAATCTCATATAAAAGCTTAGGTATTAAATCAAGATAATAAAAAATTTAGCAACTCCTTTAGCTGGATGTTGTATGTTTAATATCATGCATAACCATCTTGTTTTGCTCTTGTTAAGAGAGGGCTTTCATCTTTGCCAGATAGAATGGGCTTGACCTTTAAGAGCCTATGATGGAAGTACACCTCTTTCCCTTTTTGATTTGGCCCATAATCAATTTCTCATGCATTTAGGCATACAAAATCCCATAGCCTGTGTCAAAATAAAGAATCCCAAATTAAATGCAATTTGATAAAAATTTATATTAGATTTAAGTCATTATTCATACCCCTCATGCTCTAATCTCTTAGGAGTGGGTTTAATGGCTTAGTTCTTTTCTAAATAATAATAACCTGGCCATCTTCCAAAAAGCATATGACTTGCCCACATAAATTTGAAGCATTGGAGTTAGCTGGCTGCCACTCCAGGCGGTAATAAGTCCAGCAGTCGGGTGGTTTACTCTCTCTTATGGAGGTAAACTATATACCCATTTTCTCCTTAGATTTAGGTCATGCTTTGGCCCTCGCAAAAACTCCCTAGATTTAGGATCAGAGGTTGTTGTTTCTCTTTGCGGGCTACAAGCATAAATCTTCACCTCTTAGGCATTTTCATAATCTTATATTATAGAATTATAAGTCCTAGATTTCTAATAAAATTTTAAATCGAATAAATAAATATCCTTAATTTCACATATATAAATCCCAACCATAGGATAGATTGGAGTGCTCACTAGGTTTCCTAGTATTATGAGCACTCCCCACTTATCTCCTTCGACGTCGATAATAACTCTTCCCTTTTAATCTGTCCCACTTGATAATAACTCTTCCCTTTTGATCTGTCCCACTTGATTTCCAAAATATAACCAATCCTTTCATAGTAATATCTTTGAATTCTTTAGAGATAATAATTGTATTAGCTCTCTCTTTTGATTATTGAACACCCCAAAGAGCTACCTAAGAGTTAATTAGAGAAAGAGGATTCAATCAAATTAAATAAGTTCATTAATTATCTAATTAAATCTTAATTATCCTTAATCAACAATATGAAATGGACTTAGGAAAAGAGACAAAGAAGGGAGCCTAACTCTCAATCCCTAAATCTTTTTAATTAGTTAATTAAAGCTCACGTATGGTTTAGATTTTGATTAATTTTTTTAATTAATTAATTAATGGGTTTTAATTAATTATTTATTTAAGAGGGAATGGAGAAGACTTAGAGAAACGATTAGAAGAGGGGGTCCCAATCCATTTCCCTACACTTCATCACCATTAACAGAGGTTAATAAGCTTAATTGATTGAGTAATTTAATGTTCATTTGCTTAATTATCATTAAATAAGAGAGGAGAGCAATTAAGGCTTAATTCATTGATTTCCCTAATTAATTATCCAATAAATCCCAAAAAAAATAGGAGAGGCAAAGGTCATCCCCCAAACATCCCTAAAAAGTTTGAAATTAATTAGATAATTAATCAAAGAGTAATTAAGCTAACTAAAATTTTAATTAAATCTTAATTAAAAAATTATTATTTAAAATTAATTAATAATAATTTTAATGAATTTGCCTTTAAAATACCTTTAAATGAGCCATCATTTATATTTTTTGATTTTTCCTACAATTAGTTATGAATTTTAAAAGTTTCACCATTAAAATAGATTAATTATCCTAATTAACCACCCTAATCCCGTCGGAGCCACGTGGAGGCTGATGCGGTGTGCTTTTCATCTGGCACGATAGGATTAGTTATTTAAGTTATCACGTCGAATGCTGATGCAGACGGTGGCAGAATGCGCTTTCTATGTGTGATGTTCGATCAGACGGCTCATTTTGACCTTTAAATGAGCTAGGGATTAGGCTGATGCAGACAGACATGATTAAATGTGTGGTTTCAAAGGAGAAAAGAGGGGTTCTAAGCATGATCAGATCAGGAACATCCATTTCGATCACATGAAATGGTCGGTTCGTGATCTGTCTCATCTCGAGCGGCGAGCGACGGATACCATCCGTGATCGTCGCTTGATCCAAGCTCACCCAAGCTTGGATGGAGATCAAATTGATCCCACACCTTCAAAAAAGCACAATAAACACATCTAATGGTGGAGATCACACAAGATACAAGTTTTCTTCACATAGGACCAACCCATTTTGAGCTAGGGATCAATTTTAATGGCATACCTCATTGGAGCTTGTGATCGATGGTCCAATGATTGAGAAAGCTTCGTTTGGTAAAAATGAAGTCCTGTTGAGATGCACAAGCTTTGATTTGGTGTGATTTTCTTGGAAGACCAACCCACGACACGTAAGCAATCGATCTTGATCAAACTCCACCCTCCGACCATCGAGAAGCTTTGGAAATGATTAATTTCATCTTGTCTAGGTCCAAGGATGGTGTGTGCAAAGTTTATTGCACTTTTATTGCAAAATAGGAAAACGAGAATCAATGGTATGCTACCATATTTTAGTTTTATGTAAAACCAAGCATGGGGATTTTGAGAAGCTCTAGAAATGCAAGGGGAGGCTATAGGATCTCTCTCCTTAGCTGCTAGGGTTGAATCGAGTGTGAGTGTTTGTGCTTGAGTTAGAATGAGGGGGGTATACCCCATCCTTCCTTGGCTTGGATGGCAGTGATGATTTCAAAGTTTTGATTAAATAGTTGTGATGGGGATTTCAGTTTGGGGAGAGAATCACTCCACTTGGTCTCACATGAATGCAGGAAGGGTGGGAGGTGGCTACCATGGGAGTAGCGGATGTCCTTGGTGGTTTGAAATGCTCTAATGGGAATGGGGAGGTAATTTCACCTCCCCATGAGTCATGGCCAACCCAACCACCCTTGGGTCAAGTTAGCCATGGTCCTTGATGCCTAAGTGGACTTATGAATGGGTGTCAAGTGGCCAAGAGGAGGAAATGACTAAAAGTGCTAGTGTCTTATCTCATAGGATGCCCTAGACCTAAGGGAAAAGTGGTCATTTGGCTATGGGTTTGATTTAGGCAGATTTGAAATGGGTCAAAAGTGGGTTACCCCAAATTTTAGGTGGTTTGGAGATTATTTGACTTGATTTGGTTTGATTTGACCAATTTAAGTCAAATTAGGTTATGTTGGGTCAAGTTGATCGATTGGTCAAATTGGGTCAAACCATGGGTTGGGTCAAGTTTAGATGACTATTTAGAGAATATTGGTGTCATTGGTTTGGTTTACTTTGCTTTTAATTTGATTATGGATCATTTGGGTTCATATAGGTCAAATGGGTTAAGTTGACCAATTTGACCAATTTGACCAAATTGGGTTAGGTTAAGTGTTGAGTCAAGTTCAATTGGCTAATTAAAAATTATTGTGACTTTAGTTTAGTTTAATTTGAAATTAATTTGGATTTTGGCTAATTTGATCCTTCAGGTCAATTTGGACTAAGTTAGGTTAGGCTGACCAATTGGTCAAATTGGGCTCAATAATGGCTTTGGTCAAGTTCAATAATCAATTTGGAATGAACTTGAATCATTAGTTGCAATCAATTTGGGTTGGATTTTGATTTTACCTATTTTAGCTTTTTAAGATAATTTGGGTCAACTTAGGTCAAATGGGCAATTGGACTTGGTTTGGCTCAATTGAGGGTTTGGTCATGTTCAATCATTGATTATGAATTAGTTTGAATCAAAGGTTTTAGTCAATTTGGCTTATGGTGTGTTTTGGCTAGTTTAAGTTTCATGTGGGCTAAAGGTTGACTTGGTTTGACCCAATTCAAGATAATTGATTAACCTAGGATCATTGTTGATCATGATATGAGGTTTGGATGGGCTCAGTTCAATCCAATTTGGGTTGGATTAGAACTTGGCTCAAAAAGGTCTTTTAGGTCACTTTAGGTCAAGTAGACCTAAATGGGTCAATTGGCTTGATCATGGCTTGATTCAAGTTTAGTTGTATTGATAAATGGATTTGAGATGAAAAGTTAAATCCAATTGCAAATGGTTTGAAGCCATATGGATTTTGGTTCATATGATAATTTCAAGTCAAAAGGGCTAACTTGCATTTGACTTAAGTTAGCTTGGATTTGGTTTGATAATAGTATTTTATGTTTATATTTGCAATAATGATTGAAGGAATGATTGAATCATGAAGAAATACATGGGTTTTGAATTGATTTGGGTATCATTTAGCCAAGTTCAAGAAATTGGCTAAAAAAAGGCTTTAATTGGATTTTTGATTTGATTTGGGATTGGTTTTGGCTATTTGGATTTAGATTTCAGTTATATTTGGAAATATAAATGAAGATATAAATGAGTTAGGAGAAAATTACTTGAGTTTGGGATGATTTGGGAGCAAATTTAACCAAACTTAAGGATGCAGGTCAAAAGGGCTTAAGTGGAGAATTGATTTAGTTTGATTTATTTTTGGTCATTGGAGGGTAGGTTTCATTTATATTTGTGAATATAAATAAGAAAGAATTTATTTATAAAAAAAAATCAATTGAGTTTGGGATAGTTTGGATTGATATTTGACTAAGCTTATGAGAGTGGTTCATAAGACTTAGGAGGGAAATTTGGTCTTGGATTTAATTTGAGATTGATTTGTTTGGTTTAGAATTGATTTATAATTTGATATTTGATTTGAAATTAAATTAATATTTGAGAAAATGAATTGAATTGGGTTGATTTGAATTTAGTTAAGGCTAAGTCCATAAGATAAAATCAAAGGGCTTAGGAAGGGTTTTGTCATTTGGATTTGATCATGGGATTGAATCATTTTACTTAGAATTAAATTTATGATTTGGAGTTTGAATTGATACTTGAATTTGAGGTTTGGTTTAAGAAGGAAAGCATGGGTTGGGTTTAGGCCATAGGGTAGGCAAGTTTTCCTAAGTCCCTAAGGAATATCCTATTCATATGACTAAACCTTTTAAGTCTCTAGGCTTAGGTTAATTATTCACCTAATCACTAGAAGTGTCTTAAGACTAAGGAGCTCTTAGTGTCTATAATAGTCCTAGATCTATGATGAGGAAGTTGAGAACTCACTCCAAAAGTGAGGTCAACAAAAGGACCCCCAATAGGTGTGGTGTAAGTGATAAGGCACATCAAAAACGTCCAAAGGATCGCAAGTGCTAATGAAAATGATCTATCCCTAAACCCAAGATGTAGACAGAATCAAGATCTTAGTGCAATGCAACTCAACTTATGCCAACGGCATAAGAGGGGAAGAAAGGATCCATTGAGGGATCAAGTATGTGAACCTTCCACTAGGAAAGCATGTTCATATTATCCATAGAGAGGACAAGGGTTTGAGTTGGTTTGATATGATTTGGGGAGAAAAGATCTGCTGGAGACGAGTGCATGAACCTTCCACTAAGGAAGCAGGTTCATATTATCCACTGGGGACAGGGTTTTGATTTAGTTTGATTTTATGAGGGCTCTACTGGAGAGAGAATATGATTTGCATCTTACTAGGGTGAAATTTGATTTAATTTAATTGATGGGCATCCACTAGGGATGAGAATTTGGTTTGATCATGATTTGATGCTCCACTGGGGAGAAGATATGATTTGGTTTTGAGCACGCATCTATTGGAGATATGAGCTCAGATCCACTAGGGATAAGATAGATTTAATTTGGACTCCATTAGAGGGAGGATGATTGATTTGATGAAATGGATTTTGTTGGTGTGCGATGGATCTACTAAGAAAGAGATAATATCATCCTAGACCTATCATAGATTTACAAATTCAAAGGGATAGTCTACCGACTGCGGGGTAGAGCTGACCAACCTAAAGGATGCCTTTCGGTGTGTAATGGTCAATCCAGGAAGAAAGCTTGTAGACTTATAACTTCCTGAACAAGGAACCATTGGTGTGATTAGTTGATAGCGCAACGGATAGAACCCGACCTAAGGCGACTATTTGAGCGAATGCTGATGTGGACTCATATTGACTCAAGAATAGCCATGATCAATTTAATTTGGGATGGTCCCTATCAGTGTGCGATGGATCTACTAAGAAGGGGTAATATCAAACTAGACTTTTCTTAGATTTATAAATCCAATGGGATAGTCTACTAGCCATCAGGTAGGACTAACCAACCGAAAGGATGAATTTTGGTATGCATTGGTCAAATTAGGAAGAAATATTATAGACTTACAACTTCCTAAACAAAGAACCACTAGGGTGATCGGTTGATAGCACAACAAATCAAACTCGACCTAAGGCAACTATTTGAGCGAATGTCATAGTAGACTCATATTGAATCAAGAATAGACAAGATCAATTTCATTTTGGAAGGAACCTGTCGATGTGCGATGGATCTACTAAGAAGGAGCTAATATCAGCCTGGACCTGTCTTAGATTTACAAATCCAAACGGATAGTCTACCAGCCATTTGGTAGAACTAACCAACTTAAGGGATGCCTTTCGGTGTGCAATGGCCAAGTCAAGAGGGAAGCTTGTAGACTTATAACTTCCTAAACAAGAAATCACTGGGGTGATCGGTTGATAGCACTATAAATCGGACCTGACCTAAGGTGACTATTTGAGTGAATACTGCTGTGGAATCACATCGACTCAAGAATAGTCATAATTAATTTAATTTTGGATGGACCTTATCGATGTGTGATGAATCTATTAAAAAGGAGCTAATATTAGCCTAAATTTATCTTAGATTTACAAATCCAAAGGTATAGTCTACCAGCAATGAGGTAGAGCTAACCAACCTAAGGGGTGCCTTTTGGTATGCAATGGTTAAGTCAGGGAGATAGCTTGTAAACTTACAACTTCTCAAACAAGGAACCACTAGGGTGATTAGTTAATAGCATAACAAATCAAAGTTGACCAAAGGCTACCCATCGGTGTGCAACGGTCGTGCTAGAGAGAATGCGTGATAAACTTATATCTCCCAAAGTAAGGATGACCGTCGAGGCGACCTGTTGGTAGCACAATAAGTCAAACCCCACCTAAGGGTGACTACTGATAGAGTGATGACCCCGAGACTTATCTTAACTCAAAAGTAGTCATGCAATTATTATAGGGAGTTTTGCTAGCACTGCCCTAAAGATAGGATGCCAGCTTGGGACAGGTGCAACTGGGGGTTTTGCTCCTAGTCCACAAGCGAAGATATATATATTTGTTTTGTTTATATACATGGACCCTATTGATGTGCGAGGGACCACACTGATAAGGAGCTTATATCAGCCTAGTCCTATCTCAGACTTATTGGACCAAGGGAGAATCTGCATATCCTCTAGAAAAATTCTCCAACCACAGGGGTGGCTACTAAGACAGGGGGACTATCCAATCCAAAAGTAACCCGGGTAGTGTCTAAATGGAGTCGCTAAGGATGTGATCCAAATAGAGTGCCCACAGGGGAGGTGCCATTAGGGGATTTATCTATAACCCTATAAAATAAAGCTTATAGGTATACGATGGCCAACCCAAGGAGAAAACATAGCAGTCTTATATCTGCAAAGAGTGGTGTATCCATCGGGTGGGTCGCTGTTAGCATAGCGAATACTAACCAACCTAAGGTGCCCGGCAGTGTGTGACAATCAGTCTAGAGAGAAGGTGTGTAGACTTACATCTCCCTAAAGTGAAATTAATTATCAGGATAGTTTATCATCGGCTCAACAGGGGCTATCCAACCTAGAGCTAATGGCTGTAGTTAATAAGAAAGTGTAGCAAACTTAAATCTTCCATAGTAGGGATCAATTGCTGGTGCGACCCATTGATGGCACAATAGATCAACCTGACCTAAGGGTGACTACTAAGTAGGGAGTCACAAAGAAGGACTGGACCCAGACTTGAAGTAGTCAGGAGGAAAGGAGCCACTAGGGGACTTACCCTAGTCCTCGACTCGACCAAGTCAGTTCACGATTGCTAGTCTAAGAAGAAGGCATATCAGACTTACATCCTCTTTAATGAAGCTGACTTAAGGGTAGATTATCGACTGCAGGGTAAGATCTAGCATGCTAACAAGGTGCTCATTGGTGTGCATCAGTTAAATCAGGAAAGAAAGCATAGCAGGCTGACATCTTCCTGAATAAGGGACCACTGGGGTGACACACTAGCAAGGTAGCATGTCAGCCCGACCTAGAGCAGCTAATGAGTGAGTGCCACAAGGGGCTTTCTCCCACATCAAAATAGCCTGAGATAAAAGATATATATTTATTTTATATGTGGTTATGAGTAGTTTATGCTGGTGTTATTTCACTAAAGGATAAGATGTCGCTTGAGTTCTTACACCTACCCTAAACACATTATGGCGTATTCACAAACAAAGATATTCCTCAACACGGAAGAGATAGAATTTGAGATGAAAGAAATTTTATTGATGATTGATTTGGAAATAAGATTTATGGATAATATTTCTTTAGGTAAAGCCCATTGATTGGAAGCATATGGCGCTCTCCCTTACAATATATAAGCTAATAAGATCCTCCTTAGTAGGCCTTCTCTATGGCAAAAGGACCTTTCCAAATGGGTTCAAACTTACCTCCCATCTTGCGACGGGCAACAATTGGTCTCTTTAGAACTAAAATAAGCTCTCCTAGTTGAAAAGCTCTAGGACAGACCAACTTATTGTAAGCTTGAATCCTTTTGCCTTTGTATAACTCGAGGTTCTGGCATGTCCGTAGGCATTTCTCTTTCAAACCTTCGAGCTCTTCTAATCGCAACTTGGCGTTCTATTTTTTGTGATCCTACTACCCACAGCTATCCTTAACGATGAGAGTTGGACTTCTAATAGTAGAACTGCTTCATACTCATACACTAAGAAGAAAGGGTTAAATTGAGTTGGAGTTTTGTATGTGGTGTGGTAAGCTCACAAGGCTTCAACTCACTGTTCATGCCACTGTTGCTTGTTGTTGTTGAGTATTTTCTTTAATATTTCAATGAGAGTTTTATTAAAGGCTTATGCTAAATAATTTTCTCTTGGGTAATAGATGGTAAAATATCTCCAATCTATGTTACGTCTCCAGAAAAAAAAGCTATTGATTTTAGTACTCTTGAATGCAGTACCATTATCAGATATAATTTGTCGAGGCACCCCGAACCTATATATGATATGGTTCCTAAAAATTAGAGCACATGCTGAGTTATGACCTCTTTGAGTGGGATTGCCTCTACCCACTTGGAAAAGTAGTCTGTGGCAGCTAGAATGAACCGATGACCCTTAGAAAAAAGAGGATCGATCAGACCCACTATGTCGATACCCCAACACTCAAATGACCATGAGGCCAATGTAAGATGTATAATGTTAGGTGGTTGGTGTAAGACCACACCGTGCACCTGACATTGGTGGCATCTCCTAGCTATGTCCATGCAATCTATGATCATCAAAGGCCAGTAGTAGCATAGCCTTTTGATCTTGGATTTTATCTTTGGACCAGATTTATGCACTCCGTACAAACCTGAGTGTACCTAGGTCACGATATTATGGGCTTCGTGTTTGTCCAGACAGTGTAACCACATATGATCAAAGGATCATCGGTACAAAGTGCCATCCACAAGAGCGTATGAAAGGGCTCTCTGCTTCACCTAATGTGCTAGTGACTTCTCTTGAGGTAGTTTACCTATATTTAGATAATCCATGAATGGTTGCCTCTAATCTGACTCATCATCCTTTTTGGCAACGATAACCTCCCCTTCAAGAGAGAGTTTCTTGATGAGTTCAACATCAACAAGGGATAAGACTTGCTTATTTTGGACCCTTATTGGTATGTACTCATCTTTCAGACATGTCAACTCTTTGGAAAGCTTGTCTAATGCATCTACTACTGCATTCTCTCCTTGAGGGATCTTGTAGATAGTAACCTCTAGGATTTGAGCCAATAGCTTCATAGTGTACTTATGGTAATGATGAATCTTAGGCTTTAAAACTTTATAAAACCCAATAATTTGATTGATAACTAATTGAGAATCCCTGAAGATATTGATACTCTAGATGCATAGTGTAATGGCTAACTCCAGACCAATAATGAGAGCCTTATATTTAGCTTTATTGTTGGTGCATGGATTGGACAGATGATATAAGAATCTCATCACATCGCAGTCCAAAGTTAGGAGAACTATTCCTATCCCTATCTTTCATGGGATAGTAGACTGTGGTTTTTCTCCCTTTTGAAAGAAAGCCGCACCAAAAAAATACATCTCCCAATGGTGAATGCTAGTGTCCCCCTAAGTTCATAATTTGTTCATCGGGGAGGTCATCACTAAGCAGGGAATCAGCAAGAAGTGGGTGTACTGCTAAGAAATCTGCTAGTGCTTATCTTTTCACCACACAAAGGGGTGCAAAAGTGATGTCAAACTGTGATAAAAGCATGGACCAATGCGGCAACAATCTGGATAGCATTGGCCGTGTCATGAGATATTATAGTCGATTGATCTTGCATATTAGATTCACCTTATAAGAAAGCATGTAGTGCCGTAGCTTTTGGGATGCAAAGATTAAAGCTAAGAAGTGCTTATCAATGGGTGGGTAATTTTCCTCAGCAGGGATTCGAAGATGACTGAGGTGGTAGAGTGCATTTTATTTCCCTTCATCATTGGTTTGAGCCAACAAAGCACTAAGGGAGTCATCTAATGTGATAGTATATCATATCAATAGTTTTCCTGGGATAGGGGCTGTGAGAACTAGCAGCGTCATCAGGTAGTGCTTGATGTCTTCGAAGGCATGTTGGCACTTGTCATCCCACTTGAACTTGGCATCTTTTTTGACAAGTGCTAAAAATGGTTGGCATCTTCCTGACAAGTTGGAAATGAAGTGTCTTAGATACGCCAACTACCCTGGGAATGATTTAAATTAAGTTAGACTCTTAGGGGTGGCATTTCTAATATCGCTTTGATCTTCTCCGGATCAATTTATATTCCATGGTGCTGGACAACAAACCCAAAGAATTTTTCTGAAGTTACTCCAAATGCACACTTCAGAGGATTCATTTTAAGTTTAAATTGCCTTAATCGTTCAAAAACTACTCTCAAGTTAAAGAGATGGTCTTCCTTTTCTTTTCTTTTGACTACAAGATCATCAACATAACATTCAACCTAATGATGAATGAGTTCATTGAAGATCTGAGTCATGGCCCGTTGGTATGTAGCTGTGGTGAAAATTTTTTTTATCTTCATCTATCTTTTGAAAAGTAAATGAAGTCAAAAAAATATACTTTGTTGGACACCACGTAGATCAGTAGATGATCTCATTAGGGTAATCAAGTACGGTATTAAGGAATGATGTACTATCTCGAGAGACAGAAGTCACCATTCTACAAAGGACCTAGTCACCTAATGAGAACTCCTAAGGACAATGAGTCTTCGAATGTACTAGAGATTCTTCCTCTACTTTATATGAAAAAGTAAAGCAGGGTTTATTTTAAATTAGGTTCGTTAAGTTCCCTATGGAGGCAAGCCCCCATAGTTAATTACATCCTAAGGAATGAGATCCCTTAAGAATATTCTCTATTAATGTAAATATTCATTGTCTCCAAATATTTCAAAGATAGGACTATCAATAAATTAGATTATTTTTAGAAGATCAAGTAGGATTGATCAAAAGGAGGGAGTTATTATCGAAACCAAAAGGAGATAAGTAGGAGATGCTCACGGTGCTAGGAAATCTAGCAAGCATCCCAAACTAACCTATGGTTGGGCTTTAAATTTTTGAAATTTGAAGAGAGTTAATTATTTGAGTTAAATTTTTGTTAGAAATGTAGGGTTTACAATTCCACAACAAAAGATCATAGAAATGCCTAAGAGGTGAGGATTTATTTTTATAGCCCACAAAAAGGAAATAACAACCTCTGAACCTAAATCTAGGGAGTTTGGCGAGAGCCAAGGCACAACATAAATCTAAGATGAAAATGGGTATTTAGTTTACCTCCATAAGAGAGGATAAACCTCCTGACTATTGGAATTACAACCGCTTAGGGGTGGCTGCCAACTAACTCCTCCTACGATTTTAAATATATGTAAGCAAGTCTTTTGAATTTGCAAGATAGCTAGTCTGTTATTTATTTAGAAAGAGACTAAGTCCTTAAACACACTCACTAAGAGACTAGATCATGTAGGGCATGAATAATGACTTAAATTTGATGCAAATGTTTGTTAAGTTTTATTTTCATTTTTTACACAATTCTTTTGACACGGGCTATGGGATTCATATGCCTAATGCTTGAGAAATTGGTTATGGGCCAAAATCAGCAAGAACGAGGTGTGTTTCTACCATGGCTCTCAAAGGTCAAGCCACGTTTCCTGGCAAAAGTAAAAGTCCTCCATTAGCAAGAGTGAAGTAATATGCTTTTTATGCATGATGTGAGACATACAACATCCAACTAAGGGGTTGCTAAATCTTTTATCTTGATTTATATCCTAGGCTTTAGGTGAGGTTATGAGTTATTTATTTTTAATTTTGATTTGATAAATTTGATAGAAAATTCATTTTTTAGGAGCTTAATCGCATCCAGGCCATTCATCAATTAATGAAGAAACTAAGAAAAATATGCCATATTAATGCACAAGCTAAATAAACATCAAATAATTTTATAAAGCTAGCGTAAAAGAATAAAAGGCCGATGTGGTTGGGTACCACTGCACAAATTCGAAAAGAAATGGGTAGCTGAGGTTTACCCTAATACAACCTGAACTACAAATGAATTAATTACAATCAAAAGGAATTCATGTTATAGGGGTCTTCATTCTTCATTTCTTTCCTTCTTTCTTTCTTCTTTCTTTATTTCTTTTGGTTGGTTGGGATGTGGTTGCTCCAAGGCTTTACATGGTACATAAGACATAGTCTTATGACCAATGTTCATCCTAATCCCCAATAACATTCATTCCAATTCTTAATTGCAAAATTACATGAAAATGGGAAATTTAAAATCTAACTAAAACCTGTAAAATATATATTAGCTAAACAAACCACACAATCCCAAGAATTTATTTGAATAAATTAGACTTAGCACCCCACACATGGGTAACCAAGTCCACCTATCCTAATTTGGATTATGCTTAGGGGTATTAGCAACCTGCACATCAAAAATATTTATTATTTTTATTACAGCACCCCTAAAGCACAATCCCTTGCAGAAGATAATGATTAAAATAAGATCGCCCTATCATCCAGTCTACGTACATACACCCTAACATCTAGTCTAAAACATTACATCATAAAATAAAATCAGGCATCAAACCATACACCGCCCTAACATAGAGCTAAAAATGGTGACTTAAATTGATGTGTGTGCCATTAAAAGCTTGTATGGCATGTCTTAGCTAGGCTTTAAGGTTAGAATTTTCTAAGTGTGAAGGATTCAACTTAGAGGGTGGTTTCATTTAAATGATTTAGTTGATTTGGTTGATTTTATTTGATGATTTGATTTGGTTTGAATGAACCTACACTTAATTACTAAGTGTTGTAAAGAGAGAAAAATAGAAGAGAACTTCTCTTTCCTCCCTACCTTAAGTAATTTCTAAGGTAGATTTATTAGTGATTTTTCTTTAGTGAATATTTTATTATGTGTTTTAATTAATCCTAAGTTAATATTAGCTCTAAATAAACCTATTCAATAAGAAAGAAATTTTAAGATTAATTAAGGTGAATTACTATCACAAAACACACAACCATTTACTTCTTTCCAACATGTGTATCATGCACATGAATAAATCCTCAGCATATCTATACATGTAATACAAATATTTAGCATAGCTTAATGATGAATGCTAAGAGATGTTGCTTAAGAAAATTTAGATGTTTAATGATGCATGATTTTGTTATGTAGAAAAGAGAGGGATTCTTTTAACCATTAGTCAAATGCATATTTACATGTATGAAAGACATAAGTGAGTACGATGCCATTGTTTTCTACACCTAGGGTCTAAGGTACAAGACCTTCTTAGGACTACTTAAAGTCTCACAACCTCGGGATATCCAGACTAATATACCACTTTTCTTAAATACATGTGCATGTACAAAAAAAGAAAATAAATGGATGAAGAATCATGCAAAAGGTTTATGTTTATTTGTTTGATTTGGTTATGCAATTTACATGTGTAAATGTGAGGATCCTTCTTAATTCATAACATAGAAATGAATAGGAATAGATTAAAACAAATGTTATGTTCTTTTCAATTGAACTATACACTTTGCAAATCCTATACAAACCTATGTTAAGAAAAGAGAAGGAAATCACATAAAGCAGATTTTAAGCTAAAATCACATGCTAGCTTATAAGTATTTATAAGTGGCATAATTCTATTTATAATCTTTGATTTGTATGTTTTGAAAATAATTTTTGATTTAATAGTGATAATAGCCATTCATATTCTTACTTTAGTCAAAACATGCAATTTGACATAAAGGAAACATTTCTTTTATTTTTGATTTTTCAAAAGACATGAATGCATGATTTCATATGGCATATAACATTTAGCATGCTTGGAAAGAAATAAAGTGATGTAAGCATGTAACTTCATTCATCCTAATTAATTCCTAAAGATAATCTTATGAAATAAGAACACTTAAAATGAATCAAAATTTCTTTAAAGGGATTTTTATTTTTGTTTTGAGTTTGATTTGATTTAAGAAATGTAAAATGATTTGCTAGTCCTAGCCCATTTTCCCCATGTGTGAATTGATTTAGTTTAATTTTTAGAACCATTACGTTGATTTTATGTTTTGTTTAGGTTAAGGTGTAAATTAAGTCCATTAATTACCCTTTACCTACACCACTTTAACATAATTAACCTAATAATTATGAGCTAACATATGATATGCAACCACATAGAAATTGAATTAGCAATGCACCTAAGAAATAAAGGGGCATAATGCAATTGGCTCATAATTATTGGTTAATTAAGCTAAAGGGTTTCATTATGTACTTTCATAACCTTCCCACACATGTGAGTTGGAAATGATTTCCTTAATTTTACCTTAGGCTTTTGAAAACCTAAGGATCTACCCAGTAAAAGATTGATTAAGTTTAGATTGATTTTGAAAGATTGATTAAGCTAATTAAGTAGATCATTAGTAGATTAATCCTTAATTATGTTTGGATTAAGGAAGAAAGGGGGTTTATGGATTAACTTAGGGAAAATACCCCAAACCCATTCCATAAACCTCCTCTTCACTTAAAAAATATTTAATTATTTTAATTAAGGGATTAAGTCACTGTTCACATGCGTAATTGCTCTTAATTATATTAAGAGGATAATTAGGGATTCATTAATTGATTTTTCTAATTAACTCAATAATAAATTCCAAGAAAATTAGGAGAGGCAGAGATCACCCCACTAAATATATCTAAGAAATTTGGAATTAATTACTGAAGTAATTAAAGAATAATTAAGGTTATTGAGTTTTAATTAAACCATAATTAAGGAAAATTCACTATTCAAAATCAATTAGAAATAAATTTATATTATTCATTACTGGACTATCTTTAAAATGAAGTTGAGTTTACATTTTTTTTTTGATTTTTCTATATTTAATTATTATTTTAGAAAGTTTGGGTGATTAAGGGATATTTAAGTAGCCCTAATTATATAATTAATCTTGTCAGTGCCACGTGGGCTGCTGACGCGGCACGTGCTTTCCACGTGGCATGGCAGGAATCATTAGTTAAGCTATTGAATCGGTTGTTGCGTCAGCCGGTGGTGCTACGCTCTTTCTCCTGGGCCATCCGATCAAGGATCAGATGGCCAGGATAAAATCATGGATCTAAGGAAATAATCATCGGATCTATGCATTTTAATTAGAACCGTCCATCCAAAACATGTGGAATGGACAGTTCATGATTTATTTTTGCCTTTGCTTGTGAGAGATAGAGGTTGTCTGCCCTCCATGGCTTGATCCGAGTTCACTTGAGCTCATATATGTCTAGGATTCAACCCACACCATCTAGAAGCAAGGAGAAGAGCATCCAACAGTTGAAATTAAATGGGATTTTAATTCCCTTCTCAAAGGACAAAGGATTTTTCTACTTAAGCTCGATTTTGAGGCATACTTCACCGGAGGCTATCACCAGCGCTTCCAACCATTAAGGTAGCTCCGTCTAGTGGAGACGAAACCCGTTGAAGGTTTCAACCATTGAGATGAAGTAGATCTTCCAATTGACCAAAGCTCCCTTCATTGGCTTGCAGCTTTGGTCTAGGTCACCCTTCCAGTGGCTTGGATGCTTGGGAAAAGGTTTGGATGAGCTTGACTTGCCTCCCTGATGGTGCTTGCAAAAGCAATTGGACTTTGGTGGAGTGATGAGTGAGTTGTAAATTTCTCCTACCTCCCCTATTTTTGGCTTAAGCAAAACCAAGAAGAGAGAAATGGCATAAGCTTAGGAATGCTTATAGAAGCTTGTCGATGCTTGCCTTTGATCCTATGAGCTCAATCGAATGCAAGAGAGATGAATTGAATGAAAATGAGGGGGAGTATATCTCCCCCTACTTAGATTGGACGGCTGAAGCTTGCCTTGCCATTTTGATCAAATTACCCTGATTGAATAAGTTGTTTTTGGTTGTTATAAGCTCAAAGTGGTTCAGTTTTAGTAGATGAGTGGAAGTGCGGAGGTGCACATGGGTTAAAATGAGTGTGGGAGGTGATCCATGTGGAGAATTTTGAGTGGAGTGGTCAGTTTTATTCTTGGGTTGGGTTTGGCTGACCCAAACCCATTGGTTCATGTGCACCACCCTCTTTGGTGTCCAAATGGTGCACTAAGAGGATGTCAAGTGGCCATGAAAAGAATTTGACCAAATTCCAAATGGATTTGGCCATAGGTTACCCTTTGACCCAAGGGTAAAATGGTCATTTGGCTTTAATTTTGTTTTGAAAAGATTTAAAATGATTGAAAAATGGATTGTACCAATTTTCAATGAATTTGGAGTTTAGTTGAAATGATTTAGCTCAAGTTGACCCATTTAGGTCAAAATGGGTCAAGTTGACCAATTGGTCAAATTAGGTCAAACCATGGGTTTGGTCAAGTTCATATGACCATTTGAAGTGTTTTGGAATCATTGGTTTAGTTAAATTTGGTTTATATTTGGTTTTGGTTCATTTGAATGTATTTAGGTCAAATAGTTCAAGTTGACCAATTTGACCCATTTGACCCAATTGGGTTAGGTCATGGGCTGGTTTAAACTTGGTTGATCATCTGAAATATTTTTGTAAGCTTTAGTTTCAATTAATTTTTGCTCGATTAAGTTTTAAGTTGATTTGACCTTTTAGGTCAAGTTGGGTTCATGGTGAATTGGGCTAGGTTGGATCTAGTTGGCCAATTGAGGCTTTGATCAAGTTCAACAAGTGATTTTGAATAAATTTGACCCATTGATTATAATCAATTTAGTTTACATCAAGATTTGACACATTTTGATTTTTTTGGTCAGCTTGGGTCAAGTGGCCAATTGGGCTAGGTTTGACTCAAATGATGACTTGGTCAAGTTTACTCATTGATCATGGATTGGTTTTGATAAATGGTTTAAATCAATTTGTCCTATGGTGGATTTTGGTTAGTTTAGGTTTCATTTGGGCTAAGTATTGACTTAGTCAAAGGCTAGGTTTGACTTGGTTTGACCCAATTTGAGTGATTGATCATCTTATGATGATTGTTGCTCACAATGTGAGGCTTAGATGGGCTTAGTTCAATTCAATTTAGGTAGGATTAGAAATTGGCTCAAAAAGTGCTTTAGTTCACTTTAGGTCAAGTGAGCCTAAATGGGTTAATTGACCTAATCAAGGCTTGATTCAATTTTGATTGAACTCACATATGGACTTATGATTGAAATATAAATCCAATTGCAAGTGATTTGAAGTCAAATTTGTTTTGATTCACTTGATAATTCCAAGTTCAAAAGGGTGAACATGGATTTGATTTAGGTTAGTTTGATTTGATTTGATTTGATTTGATGATTGAAGTTTATGTTTGTATTTGGTTTGTGATTGAAGGATTGATTATTGGAAGAGAAAATCCAAAGGTTTGGATTGATTTGAGTTTGGTTTGAGCTAAGTTCAAGAATTTGACTTGAAAGAGTTTAGGTTGGATTTAGGTTAGATTTGGATTTGAGCTTTGAATTTGGTTTTGGGTATTTAAATTTTTGTTTCACTTATATTTGTGAATATAAATGAGAATATAAATGTCTTATGAGAAAATCTTTTGAATTTGGAATTATTTGGATTTGATTTGAGCTAAGTCCATAAGATGAAATCAAAATGGCTTAGGAAAGATTTTTGGATTTAGAATTGATCATGGATTTCAATCATTTGAGATTTGATTAATGATTTGAGTTTTGGAATTGATTTAAGGTTTGAAAAATTCAATTAAAGTGAAATTGATTTAAGGTTTGATTTGGAATTGATTTGAATTTGAGGTTGATTTGAATTCGAAGTTGATTTGAATTTGAAGTTGGTTTGAATTTGAGTTTGACCTAAAAGAAGGAAGTAATGATTTGGTTCAAGCTAACACCCCTAAAGCATGACCTATTCTTATGGATAACTCTTCTAAGTCTCTAAGGTTAGGTTAAGTATTCACCTAATCACTAGAAGTGTCTTAAGACTAAGGAACTCTTAGTGTCTGAGAGGAATCTTATGTCTAAGATCGAGAGGTTGAGTGCACATTCTAAAAATGAAGTCAACAGTAGCACGAGCATTTTTAAGTCCAAAAGGCATGACTCTATAACAATAAATTCTGATCAAGATTCAAAAAGTAGTATTTGGTTGTAGCCAGATGAGCCATCCATGAAAGAGAAGACTATATGAGATGAGGCAATGTCCACCATCAGTTCTAGGATTGGTAGTGGAAATTCATCTTTAGGACAAGCCTTATTTAGATCCCTAAAATCTATGCGTATATAAATTTGGCCATTCTTTTCTTAACTGGGAAGACATTAGCCAACCAGTTAGAGTATTTTTCTTCCTCAATAAAACCAATATCAATCAATTTCATGACTTCAAAAATGACATGTTGTTTAATGTCTAATCACATGCGTCTAGGAGCTTGCTTGATAGAGATAGCATTAAGTTCTATTGCTAGTTTACGAACTACTATGTCAGTAGATAAACGAGGGATTTCTTCATAACTCTATGCGAAGCAATCCTTAAACTAAGCTAATAGCCTAACTAAGTCATTGGTTTCTTCTTCGTTCAATAAGAAATTGAAGTATGTCAGACATGGATTATCTTCTATCCTTAACCTGATATGTTTAAGTTCATCAATGGTTGATCTGATCACTTTTTTGAACTCTGGCCGTGCATCCTTGACTTCAAAGTCATTTGGATCATCTGAAGTTTCTAAACACACCTCCTCGTATGAGTTAACATCATTTGACAAGAACCTATCAGCTTCCAAATGGTTGGTGATGAATAGGCAATGGTTGTCATCATCGACTAGACTCACTGTACTGAATCCTAGTCTTGGTCTTGATTGAGGATGTATTCTTTGGTTATCTCATAGCCTTTCAAAGTAGTCTAACTTGTGTTTAGACCAAGTATGTGGGATTAATCCCTATTTTTCTACGTTAAGAGCATAAGGCGAGTACAAATCAAAAGATAATTGAATTTGATCTTTATATGAATCATCCTCAAGTTCTACATCAGCTTCCTAACTTGAGGATGGCACTCCCAACAAAAATCTCTTTAGCTTGACATCTGTAGATGACTTGGGGTCTCCTTAACTACCAAACCATTAACTTTCTGAGAGAAAAGTTTGGTTAGAACTAAGGTTCCCAACTACTGTCTGACTGTTCTACATAGTATTAACTCGGATAAATTCATGCTTTGTTTAGAAACTTGATCTTCATGCTGTTTGACTCAAATACCACCTCCAAAGGGACCCGCTAAGAGGGGTTGATTGGCATGCTAACCATATGAGATTCATCCTCTGAATTGGATTCCAAATCAATATGGATAGCAGGGGTACTCCTATGAGCTGGAACATAGCTCCCATTGGCTGGCCACCAATAATGAGGTCTTCCACCTCTGGAAATGCCTCTGGATCTACCTGGTGGAGGTCAAGTCATCCTACCCATGTGTTCGTATGGAGGAATGAATTGTGGGTGGAATCTAACTTCAGGCTCTACCTCTTTCACACTATCTATTTCTCGCTCACTTGTATTTTCATTTTTATTTTCTTTTTCTTTTTTTATTTTTTTCTTTTTCTTCTTGTTTTTCTTTTTCTTTTGTTTTTAAGCATTGACCAAGTTCACGAGAATATACTTTCTGATTCTGAGAAAGATAGTAGGTCACATCCTCATATATCTTGACCTCTCTAATTGAAAATGGTTTTAAGTCTTCTTTGACACAGTATTTGATTCCACCCCTTTGAAATTTGATGCACTGATGTAGGGACGATGGAACAATCTTATTTTTATATATCCAAGGCCTACCGAGCAAAGCAATGAAATATGTATCTGAATCAATTATGTTGAACTTAGCTTCTGTCTTCCAATTGTCTATCTCTAATGGCAACACTATGGAGGGTAAAGCCCTCTCTCCTTGCTCATTAAATTCTCTCAACATCATCCGATCTCTTCAGAGTTCAGAGATGTCAATCCTCAAGTAGCATGGGTCTTTAGACTCATACTGTTCACGGATGCACCCGGATCAACTAATACCCTGGAGAATCTGAATCTGCCCATATCCACTGTGATGTAGAGGGGACGGTAATGATCGATTATCCTGAAAAGAAGGCCTAAAGCCCTCTCTCCATGGTCTTCTCTTGAATAATATTTCTCCTATCCAATAGTGGTTATCTAAGCTAAGCATATCTCTGGGTCAAGAAGAGCCTTGACTAGAGATTCCCTCATCTTTTTGGATAAGACAAGGGGGTCATGTATGCTTAACTTAGTTGGAAACTTTCTACGATGTGCTAGAATGTTGAAATCAACTTTGACTTGACCATCCACAAGCATATCCATGGGTGGAGCATCCTATGGAGAGGATATCTGCTCACTGGAACTAATAACTTGTTTACCCTTATCGAGAGGTGCTACCCTAGGAGGTAAAACTTTGCCACTATGTAGATTGACTTTAGTGACTTCTTGGAATGAAAAACTTGTGGAAGGTTCTACCTTCTCATCAGGTATAGCTACAGCTTCTCCTATAGGATCCTCAGAGTCAGTTGACTCCAAGTCAATCTCAAGAGGTGAACCCGATTGATTTAGAAAAGGAAAGTCTGATTCTGAATCAGAAGAGAGTGGATCAAAATGACTTGAGCTACCATTATTATTTTCTAGACTTAGAGAGTTTTCAAGAAGAATAAAATCTAAAGTGTCATAAATGGACAAGATGTAAGTGAAAGCTTTCTTCATTGATTTCTTTTTAGGTTGAGGTACATGATAGAAATCTAATAAAGTAAGCGGGGTAAGGGATTTAATGCCCTTGTTCACTAATACAACACTCATGCTAACAGAAGAGATAGTGGAGGAAGAAGTAGTAGCTGCAACTATGGATGGAATGCTGGACTCAGACGGTGGTTGTGCTACTAAACTATCCTGGGCAAGTAAGGTGGACTACTACTGCTGCTGCTAGGTTGTCACCTTCTTCAAGTTGTCTTTGGCAACTTGCAAACTTTCCTTAGTGTTGGAGGTTTGAGCTGCCTCAGGCACCTATAAAGAGAGTTTATTAATTTTAGAAACTACTTTTTTAGAGGTTTGAGATAAGGTAATATCCCAACCTTCTTTTTTCTTAAGAGGATCACATGTATCCCCTTTCCTTTGATTGCTTTAATTGTTGTTGCTTGATTTTATCTTTTGATCTTGAGTCGGAACCCACATTTCATCAATTTTGGCTACGTTGAATGGGGTTTGAATTGCATAGAGAGATTTGTAGAATTGGAGGAGAAGCTTTTGCCTTAATGTTCACTTGAGTTGTTGATTTTGGTTTGTCTTTTTGAATTAGAACCCTCATTTAACAAATTTAAGTATGCTAAATGGGGTTCTATTGGAGAGATTTACAATGTGAAGAGAGACTTTGCCATAAGATTTTGATTTAAAACCCATACTCAACCATTTTAAGTAGGTTGGTCGTGGTTCGAATATTTAGGGAGACCTTTGAAGATATTTATATTGTGTGTCTTGTTTGAAAATTTTTATTTGAAAAACCTTTACTTATCAAATTTAGGTATGCTAAGAAGAGGTTTTGATTTTGTATTTAGAAATTCTTGTGAAAAATCTTTGCTTATGATGATTGATTATGTGTGTGATATATGTTGATGTGATTTGAAAATGGGTCTTCTTACTTAACAAATTTGGTATGTTAAGTAGAGACCAAATGTGTTTGCTATGTTTTTGAGAATAAGACTCTCACTTAAAAAATTTGGTATATTAAATGAGAGCCAAATATGATTGTGATTTGTATTTTAAAAATGAGACTATCACTTAACAAATGTGGTATGTTAAGTGAAATTCAAATGTGATATGATTTGCTTTTTTGAAATGAGACTTTGTCTTGAATTATTTTCATTCTTCATCTAATATTTCTGAGAAAAAAAATAAATGAGGAACAAAAATAAAACAAACACTTCTTGTGTTGGACACCATGCAAATCCGTAGATGTTCTTATTAGGGTGATCAAGTACGACATTGAGGAATGATGTACTATCTCGAGAGACAGAAGTCACCATCATACAATGGACCTAATCACCTTAATAAGAACTCCTAAGGACTATGGATCATTGGGATGTACCAGAGATTATTCCCCTACTTTACATGAAAAAGTAAAACATGATTTATTTTAAATCGAGTTTGTTAAGTTTCCTATGGAGGTAAACCCCCATAGTTAATTACATCCCAAGGAATGAGATTCCTTAAGAATACTCTTGATTAAGGTAAATGATCATTATTTCTAAAGATTTCAAAGGTAGGATTATCAATCAATTGGTTTATTTTTAGAAGATTAAGTGGGATTGATCAAGAAGAGGGAGTTATTATCAAAACCAAAGGAAGTAAGTAGGAGATGCTTATGATACTAGGAAGCTCAGTAAGCATCCCAAACTATCCTATGGTTGGGCTTTATATTTTTGAAATATGAGTGATTTATTTGTTTGAGTTGCATTTTTATTAGTAATCTAGGTCTTATAATAACATGACACAAGATCATGAAAATGCCTAAGAGGTGAGGATTTATGCTTATAGCCCACAAAGGGAAGTAGTAACCTCTGAACCTAAATCTAGGGAGCTTTGACGAGGGCCAATACATGACCTAAATCTAAGATAAAAATGGGCATTTAGTTTACCTCCATAAGAGAGGATAAATCACCCGACTGTTAGACTTACAACCGCCTTAGGGTGGCTGTCATCTAACTCCTTCTACAATTTTAAATACATGTAGACAAGTCATATGCTTTTGTAAGATAGATAAATTATTATTTATTTAGAAAGAGACTAAGTCCTTAAACACACTCCCTAAGAGACTAGATCATGTAAGGCATGATTAAAGACTTAAATCTAATGCAATTTTTATTTTTGGACAATTCATTTGACACAGGCTATGTGATTCATATGCCTATGCATGAGAAATTAGATTATGGGCCAAAATCATCAAGAAAGGAGGTGTGTTTTCACCATGGCTCTCAAAGGTCAAGCCAAGTTCCCTGACAAAGGTGGAAGCCCTCCATAAGAAGAGTGAAAGAAAATACTTTTTATGCATGATGTGAAAACATACAACATCCAGCTAAGGAGCTGCTAATTCTTTTATCTGAATTTATAACCTAGGCTTTAGGTGAGGTTATGAGTTGTTTATTTTTAATTTGAGTTGATTAGTTGAATAGAAAATTTATTTTCCTAAGAGCCTAAATCACATCCAGGCTATTTATCAATCAATGAAGAAACTAAGAAAATATGTCATCTTAATGCACGAGCTAAACAGACATCAAATAATTTATAAAGCTTGTACAAAAGAATTAAAGGCCTTTTGTGGTAGGTCTCCACCACACAAACCTGAAAAACAAAATTGGGTAGCCGAGCTCTACCCTTATACAACCCGGATTTATAAATGAATTAATTATAATAAAAAAGAAATTCATGTTATGGGGGTCTTCATTCTTCATTTCTTCATTATTCTTTTCTTCTTTTCTTCTTTTCTTTCTTCTTTCTTCTTTCTTCTTTTGGTTGGTTGGAATGTGGTTGCTCTAAAGGCTTCATTATAGTCTTATGACCAATGTTCATGATAATCCCCCATAATATTCATTCTAAATCCTAATTGTAAAATTACATGAAAATAGGAAAAATAAATCTAACTAAACCTGTAAAATAGAGATTAGCTAAATAAACCTCACAAGCCCAAGCATGTATATGAATAAATTGAACTTAGCACCCCACACATGAGTAACTAAGTCTGCTTGGCCTAGTTTTGGATTATGCTTAGGGGTATAAGCAACCTGCACAGCAAAAGTATTTATATTTTTATTACATCACCCCTTAAGCACAATCCCCTATAGAAGATAATAGTTAGACTAAGGTTGCCCTTCCATTCAGTCTACATATATACACCCTAACATCCAGACTAAAATATTATATCACAAAATAAAATCAGGCATCAAACCATGCACTGCCCTAATATAGGACTAAAAATGGTGACTTAGCCTAATGTGTGTGTCATTTAAGGCTTGTGTGGTATGTCTTCGCTAGGCTTTAATGTTAGAATTTTCTAAGTGTGAAAGGGTTCAACTTTGATGGTGGTTTCATTTAAGTGATTTAATTGATTTGGTTAATTTTATTTTGTGATTTGATTTGGTTTGAATGAACCTACACTTAATTACTAAGTGTTGTAAAGAAAGAAAAAAAGAATAGAACTTATCTTTCCTCCCTACCTTAAGTAATTTCTAAGGTAGATTCATTAATGATTTTTATTTAGTGAATATTTTATTATGTGTTTTAATTAATCTTAATTTTATATTTGCTCTTAATAAACCTATTCAAATAAGAAAGGCATTTTAAGATTAATTTTAAGTGAATTACTATCACAAAACACACAACACTTTATTTCTTTCCAACATGTGTAACATGCATATAGATGAATCCTAAGCATATTTATACATGCAAATAGAGATGTTTAGCATACCTTAATGATAAATGCTAAGGGATACTGCTTAAGAAAATTTGAAATGTTTAATGTATGAATGTTTTTTTATGTAGAAAAGAAAGGGATTCTTTTATCCATTATTTATATGCACATTTACATGTATGAAAGACATAAGTGGGTACGACGCTATTATTTTCTACACCATGGGTCTAAAGTATAAGACCTTCTTAGGGCTACTTAAGGCCTCACAACCTTGGGATGTCCAGACTAATATACCACATTTCTTAAATGCATGTGCATGTACAAAAAGAAATGAATGGAAAAAAGAATCATGCAAAAGGTTTATGTTTGTTTGTTTGATTTGTTGGTTGTTTAATTTATATGTGTAAATGTAAAGATCTTTCTTAAATGATAACATAGGAATGAATAGGAATAGATTTAAGCAAGTGTTGTGTTCTTTTAAAATGAACTGTACACTTTGCAAATCCTATTCAAACTATGTTAAAAGAGAAGAGAAGGAAAAGTCACATAATGCACATCTTATTTTATACTCACATGCAATCTTCTAAGTAATTATAAGTAGCACACCTTTCATTTGTGATCTTTATTTTATTTATTTTGAAAATAATTTTGGATTTAGTAGTGATAATAGCCATTCATATTCTCACTTTAGCCAAAACATGCAATTTGATATAAAGAAATTATTTCATTTTAATTTTATTTTTAAAAAGTCATGAATGCATGATTTCATATGACATACACCACTTAGCATGCTTGGAAAGAAATAAAGTGATGCAAGCATGCAATTTTATTCACCCTATTTAATTCCTAAAGACAATCCTATGGAATAAGATCATTTAAAGTGAATCAAAGTTGTTTAATGAAATTTTATTTTAATTTTTGAGTTTGATTTGAGTTTTCAGAAATGTGAAAGGTTTGCTGGTCCTAACCTATCTCCCACATGTGTTTGTTGATTTAGTTTAATTTTTAAAACCATTAAGTTGATTTTATGTTTTATTTAGGTTAAGGTGTGAATTACGTTCATTAATTACCCCTTACCTACACCTCCTTAACATAATTATTCAAATAATTGTGAGCCAACATATGATATGCAATCACATTGAAATTGAATCAGCAATGCTCTTAAGAAAGAAAGGGGGCTAATGCAATTGACTCATAATTAATGATTAATTAAGCTAAAGGTTTTAATTAAGTACTTTCATAGCCCTTCCCACACATGTGGGTTGGAAATGATTTCCTTAAGCTTACTTAGGTTATTGAACACCTATGTATCAACCCAAGAAAGGATTGATTAAGTGATTAAGTTTTTGGATTAATTTATGATTTTGAGTTTGGTTAATCAAGCTATTTAATGAAATGATTAAATCATTAATCAATTTATAAATTAATTAAGTTTTCATTCAATTGAAATAGATTTAGGGGAAAAGATTTGGAAAAGGCATCCTAATCTCATTCCCTAAGTCTATCCACTATTCCAAGATGATTAACAAATAATTAATGAATTTATTATCATTTAATGAGTTAATTAATCATTTAATTGATTAAGAGAGTGATTAGAGATGAAACAAGCAATTACCCTAATAATAAATTCCAAGAAAATCATGAGAGGCAGAGGTAATCCCACTAATTAACCTTAAGGAGTTTAGAATTAATTATTGAAATAATTAAAGAGTAATTAACATAATTATATCCCCAATAAAACTAAAATTAAGCAAATGTTACTATTCAAAGTCAATTAAACTTAATTTTATATTATTCCCCTTTGAATTATCTTTAAAATGAAGTTTAGTTTGCATTTTTTTGGATTTTTCTACATTTAGTTATGTATTTTTAAAGTTTCTATGATTATTGCTTAATTAATAGTCCAATTATATAACTAATCTCGTTGGAGCCATGTGGACCGCTAACGCGATGCACGCTTTCCACATGGCATGACGGGATTGGTTATTTAAGTTATCAAATCGACTGCACAGTCAGTCGGCGATGCTACGCATTTTCTCCATAGACCGTACGATCAAAGATCGGACGGTCAGAATCAAACTCACAATTCTAAAGGGATTAATCATCTGATCTAGTTTGTTTAATCAGGAACGTCCATCCAAAACACATGGGATGGACGGTCCCATTCATCCCCACCTACGGAGCGATGACATCCGTCCCAGGCTTGATGAGCTCACTTGGCTTAGTGAGAATTGAACACACCATCTAAGAGCAAAGAGAAAGACATCTAATGGTGGAATTCACTTGGGATTAAAGTTCCCTGCATAAAGGACCAAATAATTCTATACCTAAGCTCGATTTTGAAGCATACCTCACCGGAGGCTATCACCGGCGCTCCCAACCATCGAGGTAGTTTCGTCTAGTAAAGACGAAGCCCTGCTGAAGGTTTGAAGGCTTAAGGTGGAATGGATCTTCATATTGCCCAAACTCCTCTTCAAAGGCTTGCGGCTTTAGTGTAGCTCCTCCTTCCCGTGGCTTGATTACTTAGGATTTGATTTGGGTGAGCTCAATTGGATTCTCTGATGGTGCTTGCAAGAGGAATTAGCTTTTGGTGGAGTGATGAATGGGTTGGAATTTCTTCCTACCTCCCCTATTTTTGGCTTAAGAAAATTGAGAATGGAGAACTGGGAAGAGCTTGGTGATTGCTTGAGAGAGCTTGGGGAGCTTGCCTTCGGTCTCTCTAGTTCAATCGAGTGCAAGTGATGTGAAATGGGGTGGAATTAGGGGGACTATATCTCCCCCTACAAGGATCGGATGGCCATGAGCTATCCTTCCATTTTTGATCAATTGATCAGATTGATTGGGTTTGTTAGGCTGTTAGAAGATTCACATGATTCGGCTTTGGTAGAGGAGAGTAGTGGAGGAGTTTCCCAAGTGATAAATGAGTGTGGGAGTGATTCCATGCGGAGAATTTCCCATTGGATGGTAAGTTTTGGCTGATCCAAACCCATTGGGTCATGTGGTCCACCCTCATTAATGTCCATTTGGTCCACTAAGAGGGTTCCAAGTGGACATGAAAAGGATTTGAATAAATTCCAAGTGGAATTGGCCATAGGTTACCCCTTGACCTAGGGGTAAAATGGTCATTTGGCTTTGATTTCAAATTAGGCAGATTTGGAATAGTTTGAAATTGGGTTGGTCCAAATTTCAAAGAATTTAGTCTTGATTTGATATCATTTGGCTCATGTTGACCCATTTAGGTCAAAATGGATCAACTTGGGCCAAGTTAATCAATTGGTCAAATTAGGTCAAACCAAGAGTTGGGTCAAGTTCATATGACAATTTGAAATGTTTTGGTATCATTGGTTTGGTTCAATTTAGTTTATATTTTATTTTGGTTCATTTGAATTCATTTAGGTCAAATGGGTTAAGTTGACCAGTTTGACCCATTTGATCCAATTGGGTTAGGTCATGGGTTGGTTTAGGTTTGGTTGGTCATTTGAAATATTTTGCAAGCTTTGGTTTCAATCAATTTTGATTTGATTTAATTTTGGCTTGATTTGACCTTTTAGGTCAAGTTGGGTTCATGGTCAATTAGGCTAGGTTGGGTCTAGTTAGTCAATTGAGGCTTTGGTCAAGTTCAACAAGTGATTTAGAATGAACTTGACCCATTAGTTTCAATCAATTTATCTTAAAATAAGATTTGACGCATTTTAACTTTTTAGGTCAAGTTGGGTCAATTTGGGTCAAGTGGCTAATTGGGCTAGGTTAAGCTCAAATGATGACTTGGTCAAGTCCAATCATTATCATGAATTGGTTTTGATCAATGATTTCAATCAATTTGGCCTATTGTAGATTTTGGCTAGTTTAAGTTTCATTTAGGTCAAATGTTGACTTGGTCAAAGGCTAAGTTTGACTTGGTTTGACCCAATTTGAGTGACTGATCATCTTATGATGATTGTTGCTCATAATGTGAGGCTTAGATGGGATTAGTTCAATCCAATTTAGGTAAGATTAGAATTTGGCTCAAAAGGGTACTTTAGGTCACTTTGGGTCAAGTGAGCCTAAGTGGGTCAATTGACTTGATCAAGGCTTGATTCAAGTTTGATTGAACTCACATGTGGACTTATTATTGAAATATAAATCCATTTGCAAGTGGTTTGGAGTCAAATGGGTTTTAATTTATTTGATAATTTCAAGTTCAGAGGTTGAACATGGGTTTGATTTGGGTTTGAGTTTTGAATTTAGTTTTGATTTGATGATTGAAGTTTGTATTTATATTTGGATTCATGATTGAAGGATTGATTGAATCGTGAAGAAAATCCAATGGTTTGAATTGATTTGAGCTTGATTTGGTTAAGTTCAAGAATTTGACTTGAAAGAGTTTAGGTTGGTTTTGGTTAGATTTGGATTTGGGTTTTGAATTTGGTTTTGGTTATTTATATTTCATTTATATATATATTAATATAAATGAGAATATAAATGAGTTATGAGAAAATATTTTGAATTTGAATTGATTTGGATTTGATTTAAGCTAAGTCCATAAGATGAAATCAAAGGGCTTAGGAAAGATTTTTGGGATTTAGAATTCAATCATGGGTTTCAATCATTTGAGATTTAATTCATGATTTTAGTTTTGGAATTGATTTAAGGTTTGAGAAAATCAATTATGTTGGAATTGATTTGAGTTTGGAGTTGATTTGGATTTGAAGTTGATTATGATTTGAGGTTGATTTAGATTTGAGGTTATTTTGAATTTGGAATTGATTCAACTTTGAAGCTTGACTTAAAGGAAGGAAGTAAGGATTCGGTTCAAGCTATAGGGTAGGAAAGTTTTCTTAACACCCCTAAGGCATGACCTATTCCTATGGCTAACTCTTCTAAGTCTCTGGGGTTGGGTTGAGTGTTCACCTAATCGCTAGAAGTGTCTTAAGACTAAGGGAACTCTTAGTGTCTAAGAGGAGTCCTATGTCTAAGATGGAGAGGTTGAGAGCTCATCCTAAAAATGAGGTCAACAAACTATCACTTAACAAATTAGGTATGTGGGGTGAAAATTTTCAATATGATTGAGATTTCTAAAAGAATGAGATATATACTTCCATCTTCACTCTATGCGGGATAAAATGAGAATGGAAATATACATCTCTTCTTTTTATGCATTTTGACACCATGTATATCTGTAGATGTTCTTATTGAGGGTGATCGAGTATGACATTGATGAGAGGTATACTCTCTCGAAAGATAGAAGTCACCACCCTACAATGGAACTAATCACCTCAACAAGGACTCCTAAGGACAATGGGTATACATGTGTACCAAAGATTCTCCCCCTACTTTATATGGAATAGTAAAGTAGGGTTTATTTTAAATTGGGTTCGTTAAGTTCCCTACAAGGGCTAGCCCCCATAGTTAATTACAACCTAAGAAATCAGATCCCTTACAAATACTCTCGATTAAGGTAAATGATCGTTGTCTCCAAAGATTTCAATTGGTAGGGCTATCAATCGATTAGTTTATTTTGGAAGATCAAATGGGATTGATCAAAGAGAGGGAGTTATTATTGAAGTCAAAGGAGGATAAGTAGGAGATGCCCACGATGCTAGAAAACCTAGCGAGCATCTCAAACTATCCTATGATTGCGCTTTACATTTTTGAAACTGATTTAAATTATTTGAGTTAAATTTTTTATTAGAAATTTAAGGCTTATGATTTCATAACACAAGATAATGGAAATGCCTAAGAGCTGAGGATTTATGATTATGGCCCATAAAGGGGAGAAGCAACCTCAGAACCTAAATCTAGGGAGCTTTAGAAAAGGCTAAAAGCATAACTTAAATCTAAGGAAAAAATGAGTATTTAGTTTGCCTCCAGAAGAGAGAACAAACCACCCAACTGCTTGTACTTATAACCTCCTGGGGGTGGCTGCCCACTAACTCCTCCTACAGTTTTAAATTCAGGTAAGCAAGTCATATGCTTTATGCAAAATAGCTAGGCTATTATTTATTTAGAAAGAGAGTAAGTCCTTAAACTCACTCCCTAAAGAGACTATATCATGTAAGGGCATGCTTCAAATGACCTAAATCTAATGTAAATCATATTACATTTTATCTTTCATTTTTGGACAATCATTTTGACTCAGGCTAATAGGATTCATATCCCTAATGCATGAGAAATGAAATTATTGGCCAAAATTAGTGAGAAGGGAGGAGGTATTTTTCCACCATGGTTCTCAAAGGTCAAGCCAAGTTTCTATGGCAAAGGTAGAAGCCCTCTAATCAAGAGTGAAAATAATATGCATTTATGCATGATGTTACAAAAGAAGTGCTCATCCAACTAAGGGGTTGCAAATTATTTTATCTTGATTTTAGCCTAAGCTTTAGGTGAGGTTATGAGTTCTTTATTTTTTATTTTGAATTGTTAAATTTGGTAGAAGATTTATTTTTTTCTAAGAGCCTAATCCACATTCAGGCCATACAAAAAGCAAGAAATAAATTAGAAAAAGGATGTCACTTAATGCACAAGCTAAACAAATCATTAGTCAATTTATAAAGTTAATCGCAAAAGAATAAGAGGCCATTATGGTTGAGTACCAATGCACAAACCCAAAAATAAATTGGGTAGCCAAGCTCTACCCTTATACAACCCGGATTACAAATGAATTAAATACAAATAAGCAAGGAACTCATTGTTATGGGGGTCTTCAAGCTTCATTTCTTCATTCTTCTTTTCTTCTTTCTTCTTCTTTTCTTCTTTTTTTCTTTGGTTCCTTCTTTTGGATGGTTGGAAGGTGGGTGCTCTAAAGGCTTCACATGGTGCATAACAATCATTCCAAAATATTATGACCAATGCTCATCCTAATCCCCATAACAATCATTCCAAAATTCAAAATGCAAAACTTACATAAAAAAGAAAAGTAAATCTAGCTAACACTTACAAAATAGAGATTAGCTAAACAAACCACACAAATCTCAAGCATGTATATTTAGACTTATCACCCCACACATGGGTGATTAAGTCCACCTGGCCTATTGGATTACGCTTAGGGGGTATAAGCACCTGCACACCAAAAGCATTTATATTTTTATTTATCACAACTCCCCTTAAGCAGAATCCCCTACAGAAGACAATAATTTAACTAAATTGTCCTATCAATCAATCTACATAAATTTACCCTAACATCTAGACTAAAACATATATCACAAAATAAAAGCAAACATCAAACCATGCACCGCCCTAACCTAAAGCTAGAAGTAGTGACTTAGCCTAATGTGTGTGCTTTAGTGGTTTGTGTGGTATGCTTAGCTATGGCTTTAAGTTAGAATTTTGTAAGTGTGAAGAATGTTCAACTTAGAGGATGGTTTTATTTAAGTGATTTAATTATTTTGGGTTGATTTTATTTTTATGTTTTGATTGGGTTCAAGTGAATCCTATAATTAATTACTAAGTTATAAGGAGAGGGAAAGAGAAGAGAACTTCTCTTTCCTTCTCTAACCAAAGTAATTTCTAAAGTGGATTGATGTTTTAGTTTTGTTTAGTGAATATTTTATCATATATTTTAATTAATCCTAAGTTTAGATGAACTCTAAACAAACCTATTCATGAAGAAAGGCATTTTAAGATTAAGTAAAATGAACTAAATTCACAAAATATACATCACTTCATTTCTTTCCCAACATATATAGCATGCATATGAATGAGTCCTAAACATATCTATACATACAAATGAGAATGTTTAGCACACTTTATGATTCATTCTAAGTAATGTTTAGCACACTTTATGATGCACTCTATATATACATCACTTTATGATGCATGATTTTCATTAAATACCAAAGGAGTTTCTTATCCAATTTTCACATGCACACATGAATGTATGAAAGGCATAAGTGAGTATGATGCCAATGTTAACCAGGGGTGTAAGGTACAGAACTTAGTACTTAAAGCCTCATAACCTCAGGGTTGTCCAAACTAATATACCACTTTCCTTAAATACAAGCATGTGTACAAAAGAAATGAATGGAAAAGAAAGAATGCAAAAGTTTGTGTTGGTTGATTTATTTTTATTTATACAATTTATATGTACAAGCATAGGTATCCCTCTTAAGTAATAGCATAGGAATGAATAGGATATGGAGTTAGGCAAGTGTTAGGTTCTTTTCAAATGAACTATACACTTTGTCAAATCCTATTCAAAACTATACTAAAAGAGAGGAGAAGGAAAACCTACACTAAGCACATCCTTATATTTTACTCACATGAAAACTTATAAGTAAGATATAAGTAACACACTTTTAGTTTTGATAATTGATTCATATTTTTTGAAAATAATTTGGATTTAATAGTGATATTAGTCACTCATATTCTTACTTGTGCCAACACATGCAATTTGACATAAAGGAAATATTTTCATTTTAAATTTGATTTTTGAAAAGCATGAATGTATGAAATAATATGACGCACATATTTAGCATGTTGGAGAAAAACTAAAGTAATGAAAGCATGTAAACACATTCACCTTAATTAATTCCTAAAGACAATCTTATGAAATAAGAAAGTTTAAAACAAATCAAAGTTTATTTAATATGATTTTTGTTTGATTTTGAATTTGATTTAATTTTGAAAATATGAAGTGAGTTTGCTGTTCCTAACCCATTCCCACATGTGTTTGATATTTTTGTTCAATTTTTAGGTGATTAGATGCATGCTATATTTTGATTAGGTTAAGGTATGAATTAAGCATGTTTAATTACCCTTACCACCACCCTTAGCATAGTTAATCAAATAATTATGACCAATGAGATGACATAAAATCTCATAGGGAATTTAAATTTGCAATGCACCTAGGAAGAAAGTAGCCTAATGCAATTTGGCTCATGTTTAATGATTAATTAAGCTAAGGGGTTTAACTTAAGTAAATTCAAAACACCCCTCACACATATGAGTTGAATTTTGATTTCCTTAATTGAACTTAAGCACTTGAACACCTAAGCATCTACCCCAAGTAGATTAATTGAGTTATGGAAAGTTTTAGAATTTTAAGAAATTAATTAAGAGGGTAATTAGTGAATTAACCTTTAATTAAGAGAGGATTAAGAAAGAAAAAGGGGGTTTAGAGAATAGCTTAGGGGAATTGCCCCAAAATTATTCCCTAAACCTCCCATTCATTGAAACAGACCATAATCGACTTCAACAAAGGATTAAACCACTAATAAAACCCTTAATTAACCTTAATTATATTAAGGGGATAATTAGGAAATGAATTAGCAATTTTCTCAATTAAGCTACCAATAAATCCCAAGAAAAGTAGGGGAGGAAGAAATCATCCCCCAAAATATACTCAAGAAGTTTGAGAATGATCAATGGATTAATTTGGGAGTAATTAGCAAATTAAGATTTCTAACAAAACCCAAAATCAGAGAAAGACACTTTTCAAAATCTATTAAAACCAATTTTAGAATGTTCTAGGTTGAATTATATTTCAATGGCAATTTACCTCATATTTTTATAATTTTTCTAGGTGTAGATATAAATTTTAGAAATTTAGGTAATTAATTAGGACTTTTTTAAACCTTAATTAATTCCTTAATCCCTACGACGTGACACACAAGCACTGATGCAGCTTACCTTTACACGCGTCATCCCCTGGTTGGCATTTTAAAATGTCACATTATAGTGCTGCATGGTGGCAGCACTACGCGCTTTCGTCTCAGCCATCTGATCAAGGATCAGACGGTTGAGATTAAAGTCGTGGATCAGAGGGGATAAAATGAATTATAAAATGTGATTTAATTTTGGTCGTCCATCCAAAATGCATGGATGGATGGCCAGAGATCCGTCCCTGCCAATGCTAGTGATCCATGGAGACCGTCCATGTTCTAGGCCTTGATCCAAGCTCGAATTGGGATGAAATTTTGCACACACCATCTAAAACTAATGACAAGCACATTTAACGGTTGAAATTTCATGACATTAACATTTCTTTCACAAAGCTCCACACCACATTGAGTTTAGTGATAAAAAAATGTCTAACATCGCTAGAGGTGATCACCGACACTCGATTCCCTTGGAGGAGCTTTGTTTGGTTGAGATGAAGCTTTGGTGAAAGTTTTAGCTCTTGAGGTTAAGTGGATAGCTCTATGGACCAACTCCTCCTCCTAGTGAGCTCAATTTTGATTGAAGTGGATCTTCACTTACCTTTGGAGCATGGGAAAGGGCTTGGGCAAACTCGACTTGATCCACTGACGGAGTGTGCAAAGGGAATTGACTTGGTTTGGTGTATGGAGAAAGTTGGAAAATCCTTGGAGCTCCCCTATTTTTGCTTAAGGGAATCCGAGAAATGACAACTTCAATCTTCCTCTGGAGAGCTTAGGATCACTTGCAAATGGCTCCTATGATTCTCTCTTACTCAATCGATAATGGCTCTATTGGAATTCAAGTGAATTAGGGGGAGTATATCTCCCCCTTAGGTAATCAGACGACCGAAGTTTCACTTGCCATTTTTATCTAATTACCAAGATTAAAAAGGTTGTTTGAGCTGTTAGAGGCATGCACATGGTCGATTTGGCTAGAGGAGTGGAATGGTAACTCCCCATATGCTCAAATTGAGTGGGAGCATGATTCCCATGTGGCCAATTTGAGCCATGTGCTCAGTTTTGGCCTTAGGCTAGGTTGGGATGACCTAAACCCATTAGGTTGGGTGCACCACCCTCCATAGGGTTCACTTGACCTATTAGGAGAGTATCAAGTAGGTATGAAGAGGAATTGACCAAATTCCCCCTGGATTTGCCCAAAATTTGTTCTATAGCCTAGGGGTAAATGATCATTTGGCTGATTTTTAAATTTGTATATGTTGGGTATATTGAGAAAATAGGTTTGGCCAAGTTTCATTGGATTTAGAGTTCATTTGGTATGATTTGGCTCATGTTGACCCATTCAGGTCAAAATGGGTCAACTTGGGTCAAGTTGACCAATTGGTCAAATTAGGTCAGGTTCATATGACCATTTGAAATGTTTTGGTGGCTTTATTTTTATTCAATTTGGTTTAGTTTGAATTTAGTTCATATGACTTCATTTAGGTCAAATGAGCCAAGTTGACCAATTTGACCTATTTGACCTTTTTGAGCTAGGTCATGGTAGGTTTAGGTTTGGTTAGTCATATGAAGTGGATCGATATCTTTGTTTCAAATCAATTTTGGTTAAGTTTAAATTTGGCTCAACATGACCCTTTAGGTTAAGTTGGGTTCAAGGTCAATTAGGCTAGGTTAGGTCTAGTTGGCCAATTGAGACTTTGGTCAAATTAAACAAGTGATTTGGAATGAACTTGACCCATTGGTTTCAATCAATTTGGCTTAGATCAAGTTTTGACACATTTTGACTTTTTAGGTCAAGTTGGGGTCAAGTGGCCAATTGGGCTAGGTTAGGCTCAAATGTTGGCTTGGTCAAGTTCAAGCAATGGTCATGAATGAACTTAGATCAATGGTTTCAATCAATTTGGCCTATGGTAGATTTTGGCTATGTTGGGTTTCATTTTGGCTAAGTGTTGACTTGGTCAACTCTTAGGTTTGACTTAGTTTGACCTAATTTGATTGATTGATCATCTCATGATGATTGTTGATCAAGATGAGAGGCATAGGTGAGTTTGATTCAATCCAATTTGGTTCGGGTTAGAATTTGGTTCATAAGGGTACTTTAGGTCACTTTGGGTCAAGTGAGCCTAAGTGGGTCAAATGGCTTAGTCAAAGCTTGATTTAAGTTTTATTTAACTTGTATATGGACCTATGATTGAAATATAAATTCATTTGCAAGTAGTTTGAAGTCAAATGGGTTTTGATTCATTTGACAATTTCAAGTTCAAAGGGAGAACATGAAATGGATTTTGGCTTGATTTTTGAATTGAGTTTTGATTAAGTGATTGAAGTTTGTATTTATATTTGGATTCATGATTGTAGGGTTGATTGAATCATTAAGGAAAATCAAGAGTTTGGCTTGATTTGAAGTTGATTTGGCTAAGTTCAAGATTTTGACTTGAAAGGCTTAGGTTGGATTTGGAATGGATTTGAGTTTGATTTTCGTAATTGGTTTTGATTTTTCTAATTTATATTTCATTTATATATGTGAATATAATTGAGAATATAAATGGGTCATGAGAAAATTTCATGAATTTGAAGTGATTTGATCATGATCTAAGCTAAATCCTTAAGAGAAAATTTAAAGGACTTAGAAAATTTTAGAGTTTGGAGCTTGAATTTTGAATTTGATTTGATTGGTTTGAATTTATATTTCATTTTTATATGTGAACATAAATGAGAATATAAATGAGTTATGAGAAAATCTCATGAGTTTGAATTGATTTGAAGATGATTTAGGCTAAGTCCTTAAGGTGGAAATTAAAGACTTAGAAAATTTTGGAATTTGGAATTTCAATTTGGAATTCAATCATAGATTTCAATCATGAGTTGATTTGAAGTTGGAGAAAATCAAATAAGATTGATTTGAAATTTGACTTGAAGGAAGGAAGGTGTGGAGTAGTTCAAGCTAAGGGTAGACAAATTTTCCTAACACCCCTAAGACATTACCTATTCCTATGGCTAACTCTTCTAAGTCTCTAGGGATAGGTTGAGTATCCACCTAAATACTAGATGTGTCTTAAGGCTAAGAGACTCTTAAAATCTAAGAGGAGTCCTATGTCTATGATGGAAGGGTTGAGAGCTCATTCTAAAAATAAGGTCAACAAAAATAACAAGGAATGGTGCATTATCTTGAAATATAGAAATCACCACCTTATAATGGACCTAAGCACCTAATAAGGACTCCTAAAGCATGATGTATCTTCGAATATACGAGAGATTTTTCCCCTACTTTACATAGATGCATAAAGTATGGTTTATTTAAACCAGGTTCTAAAGTTCTCTATGGGGGCGAGCCCACATAGTTAATTACATCCCAAGGAAGGTGAGTTCTTTAGGAATACTCTCGATTAAAGTAGGCAACTATTATCTCCAAAGATTTCAAAGATAGGATTATCAATAAATTGGCTATGTTTGGAAAATCAAGTGGGATAGATCAAAAGAAGAGACTTTTTATCAAAGATAAAGGAAGATAAATAAGAAATGCTCATGATACTAGGAGGCCTAGTGAGCATTTCAATCTATCATATGGTTGGGCTTTATATATTTGAAATTGAAGATATTGATTTTATTAAAGTTGACCTTTTATTAGAAAGCTAGGACTTATAATCCCATAACATAAGATTGTCGAAATGCCTAAGATGTGAGGATTTTTGCTTATAGCCCAAAGGAAACAGCTACCTCGGATCCTAAATCTAGGGAGCTTTAGTAAGAACCAAAGTATGACCTAAATCTAAGCGAAGATGGGTATATAGTTTTCCTCCATAAAAGAGGATAAACCACCAGACTGTTGGACTTACAACCGCCTCGAGTGGCAGCCAGCTAACTCCTTCTACGCTTTAAATTCATGTGGTCAAGTCATATGTTTTTGTAAGATGGTTAGGTTATTATTATTAAAAATAAAGATAAGATCCTTAAACCCACTTTCTAAGAGACTAGAGCATAAGTGGTATGAACAATGACTTAGCCTAATGTAAATCTTTTCAATTTTTATTTGATTTTGAACTCTTCATTTTGACAAAGGCTTTGGGATTTTTGTATGCCTAAATGTATGTTGAAATGAGTTATGGGCTAAATCAAGAGAGAAGAGGGTGAGGCCATGTCAGTAGGAGTTGCTCTCATAGGTCAAGCGGTTCCCATGTGTGCAAGAATGGGGGCTCTCATTTTATAAGAGTGGTAGAAGATGTATGTATGATATTAGACATACAATATTTAGCTAAGGGGTTGCTAAATCTTTTAATTATCTTGATTTAATGTCTGGGCTTTATGGTGAGGTTATGAGTTTTAGAAAATTTTTGTTATGAGTTGCAGTTGGGTAGAAAATTTATTTTTTTTCTTAGAGCCTAATCATATCAAGGCTATACAACAAATATCAATCATAAAGAAACTATGAAAAGGCATGCAATTCAAATGGACAAACTAAACAAAATAGCAAATAATTTTATAACTAGCATACAAGAATAAAAGGAGGTGCGATGGGAACCCGCAATCTAAAAGAAAAGGGGTAGCCAGCTCTACTACCCTAGATTACAAAAGAATAATTACAATTAAGGATGAATACATGCTATGGGGGTCTTCATCTTCATTCTAATCTTTATGTCTTCTTTCCTCCTCTTTGGTTCTTTGGTTTGGCTTTGAAGCATCACATGGAAGACAAGACATATTCTTTCTAGCTAATGCTCATCCAATCCCCCCATAATTCTAATTCCTAATTGTAAAATTACATTGAAATGGAAAAAAAAATCTAACTACACCTGCAAAACAAAGGTTAGCTAAACAAACATTCCACCCAAGCAATTATATTTTTAATTTAGGCTTAACACCCTGCACATGGGTAACTAAGCCCGCTTGTCCAAACTTGGATTATGCTTAGGGGCTTAAGAAACTTGCAAAGTGAGTATTTATATTTATTTTTCAATGGCCCCTTATGCAAAATCCCCTACAAGAAACATAATTAGGTAAATAACGGCCTAACATCCAGTCTACGAAACATACACCCTAACATCCAATATAAAATAATACATCACGAAACAAAATATTTAAACCATGCACCATCCTAACCTAAAGCTAAAAGTTGTGACTTAATCTAATGTGTGTGTATTAAGTCTTGCGTAGTATGTCCTAACTAGGCTTTAGAGTTAAAATTTTTTAAGTGTAAAAAGATTAAATTTAAAGGGTGGTTTCACTTTAAGTGGTTTAATTGATTTACAAATTTTACTTAATATTTTCTTTTGTTTCATTTGACCTACACAAAATAACTAAGTGTAATAAAGAGAAGAAAAGAGAGGATCACTCTCTTTTATCCCTACCTTAAGCCTTATTTAAAGCGAAATAATTAATCAATTCTTTTTAGTGGATGGTTTATTCTATATTTTAATTAGTCCTAGGTTTAGGTTCATTTTAATTAAACTCATTTAATGAGAAATGCATCTCAAGATTAGTTGGAATGAACTACCATCATATGATACATGTTTGCTTATTTTTTTCCATCATATATAACATGCATATGGTTAAGTCCTAAACATGCCTATATAGGTAATTTATATTTTAGCATACTTGAATGATGAATGTAAGAAAATGTATTTGGAATTGACATTTTATTTGGTTGAATTATTTTATCATATTAATTTAAAGCTCTATCTAAATTCTTATGCAAAAGCATAAGCAAAGAGCTTTAAGTTACATAATTAATCAATTCAACCACTTGAACAAAGTATGAATGCATGTTTCTTTTTAATAGAAAATGGGATTTTCATTCATTAGCCAAATGTACACACAAATGTATAAGAGTTTTAAGCAAGTATGTCGCCATTGTTCTACACGAAGGGAGTGAGGTAGGAACCTCCTTAGGGCTACTTAAAGTCGTTACATCCTTGGGATGTCTAGACTAATATACACGCTATCCTCAGATACATTTGGATGTATAATCAACTATAAGAATGAGAATCATGTAAAAGTATAATTGATTTGATTAAATTATAGTTTTCATCCACTAGTTGTATCACACCTACATATATATATATATATATATATATATAAGAATTTTAAGTAGGTACAGTGCCATTATTTTGCACTAATGGAGTGAGGTAGGAACCTCCTTAGGGCTACTTAAAGCCGTGCGTCCCCGGGATGTCTAGACTAATATACCCATTATTCTTAAATATATATATGAATATGTAAGCAACTATAGAAATGAAAACTATACAAAAGTTGGATTCAATTTAATTGATTTATTTATGTAAATGAATTAAAGCTTTATCTAAATCCTAATGTCAAAGATGCATAAGAATGAAATCAAGCAAGTATGTCATAATTGTTCTGCACCAAAGGGGTGAGGTAAGAACCTCCTTAGGGCTACTTCAAGCCGTGCATCCCTTGGATGTCCAGACTAATATACCTACTAATATTCTTACTTTTTCAAATCAACATATGAATATAAGAAAGAAACTTCACTTCATACACTAGGTTTATATTCACATGCACCTCCTATACATGTATAATTAAAGTCAGAACACATATTCTTATTTATTAAGAAGCTTTTGAAAATATGTTTGAGATTTAGTAGTGATAATAGCCACACATATTTTTAATTAAGTTAACACATGCAAATTGACATAAAGGAAATCATTTTTTATTTGATCAATTTTAAAAGAAATGAATGCATAAACCAAATGACATACAATACTTTAATATGATTAGAAAGAAATAAAGAAACACAAGTATACAATCTTATTCAATCCAACTAATTCATAAAGATAATCACATTAAACAAGCTTATTTAAAATAAACCAAATTTGTTAAAGCCACTTTTGATTTCATGTTTGATTTGATTTATGAAATGTGGAAGAGGTTTGGTAGTCCTAATCCTATTTCCATGTGTGTGAGTTAATTTGATTTAATGAAGAGCAATTAGGTTGATTTTATGAATTGGTTAAGTTAAGCATGGATTAAATCAAGTAATTAACCCTTACCTATGTCACCTTAAGGTAATTAATTAAATAATTATGAGCTAATACGATATGCTCCTATGAAATGAAAGGAGCCTAATATAATTAGCTCATAATTATTAATTGATTAAGCTTAAGGATCTCACTTAATTACTCTTATGATTTTCTCACACGTGTGAGCTAAGAATAATTTTATTAGCTCTCTCTTTAGGTTATTGAACACCCAAAGAGCTACTCAAGAGTTAATTAGAGAGAAGGATTCAATTAAATTATTTAAGTTCATTAATTATCTAATTAAATCTTAATTATCCTTAATCAACCATATGAAATGGACTTGGGAAGGGACGAGAAGAAGCCTAAGTCTGATCCCCAAATCCTTTCAGTGCCAATTAAATTTCAAGTATGATTTGGATTTTGATTAAATAAATTAATTAATTAATGGATTTTAATTAATTAATTATTTAAGAGGGAATGGAGAAGACGTAGAGAAACGATTGGAAGAGGGGGTCCCAATCCATTTCCCTACACATCATCACCATTAACAAAGGTTAATAAGCTTAATTGATTGATTAATTTACTGTTCATTTGCTTAATTTTCATTAATTAAGAAATGAGAGCAATTAAGGCTTAATCCATTGATTTTCCTAATTAATTGCCTAATAAATCTCAAGAAAAATAGGGGAGGCAGAGATCATCCCCCCAAATATCTCTAGAAAGTTTGAAATTAATTGGATAATTAGTCAGAGAGTAATTAAGGACACATAAGAATGAAATCAAACAGGTACGTCGCCATTATTCCACACCAAGGGAGTGAGATAAGAACCTCCTTAGGGCTACTTAAAGCCGTGCATCCCCAAGATGTCCAGACTAATATACCCATTAACATTCAAACTTATGCAAATTAACATATGAATGTAAGAAAGAGATTTCATTCCATACACTAAGCTTTTATCATTGTGGTGTTTATTTTTAGTTATGTGTAAGTATGTGATGTGTGTGTGTATATGGGGGGGGACCACGTAGATCTGAGAATGTACTTATTTAGGTGATCAGGTACGACATCAAGGAATAGTGCACCATCTCAAAAGATAGAAATCACTATCCTATGATGGACACCTAATAAAGACTCCTAAGGCATGATGGGTCTTCAAATGTACCAAAGATTTTTTCCTTCTTTACATGGATGAATAAAGTAGGGTTTATTTAAATCAGGTTCTAAAGTTTCCTATGGGGGCAAGCCCCCATAGTTAATTACATCCTAAGGAAGGTGAGTTTCTTAGGAATACTCTCGATTAAAGTAAGCAATTATTATCTCTAAAGAATTCAAAGATAGGACTATCAATAAATTAGCAATGTTTGGAAGATCAAATGGGATAAATCGAAAGGAGAGATTTATTATTGAGACCAAAAAGAGATGAGTAGGGGATGCTCATGATACTAAAAAATCTAGTGAGCATCTCAAACTATCATATAGTTGGGCTTTATATGTTTGAAATTAAGAAGAATTATATACTTGAGTTGAAATTTTATTAAAAATCTAGGACTTATAATTTCACAATACAAGATTGTGAAAATTCCTAAGAGGTGAAGATTTCTTGTAGCCTTAAAGGGAAAGAGAAACCTCAGATCCTAAATCTAGGGAGCTTTAGCGATGGCCAAAACACGACCTATATCTAAGAAAAAGTGGGTATATGGTTTACCTCCACAAGAGAGGGTAAACCACCTGACTGCTAGACTTATAACTGCCTGGAGTTGCAGCCACCTAACTCCTCTTATGTTTAAAACCATGTGGTCAAGTCATATGTTTTGCAAGACAGCTAGGTTATTTTTAGTTAGAAAGAAACTAAAGTCCTTAAACCCACTCTCTAAGAGACTAGAGCATGAGTGGTATGAATAATGACTTAGTCTAATGCAAATTTTATCAAATTTTATTTAATTTTTGGACTCTTTATTTTGAAATAGGCTATAGAGTTTTGTATGCCTAAGTGCATGATGAAATGAGTTATGGGTTAAATCAAAAGAGAAAGTGGTATTTTCCATCATAGGCTCTCAAAGGTCCAGCCTTTTCCCTACCTAACAAAGATGGAAACCTTCTCTTAGCAAGAGTGAAATAAAATGACACCCCAAGATTAAACCTTCTGGACAATGTTCATCATTAACTCCCATAACACTTAACCAAATTATTAATGCACAAGTACATTAATAGAATAGAAAAGTAAATCTAACTACACCTGCAAAATAAGTTTTAGCTAACCACACCATACAACCTAAGCAATTATATGAATAATTTAGACTTAGCACCTGCACATGGGTAACCAAGTCCACATGTCCAAATATAGATTATGATTAGGGGTTAAGCTACCTGCAAAAAAGAGCATTTTTATTTATTTTAAGCACCCTTTAAGCATAATCTCTTGCATAAAATATGATTAGGCTAATAACGGCCTAACATCCAGTCTACAAAATATACACCTTAACATCTAGTCTACAACTATACACCAAAAAAAGCATACATCAAACCATACACTACCCTAACATAAAGCTAGAAGTGGTGATTTAATCTAATGTGTATATTAAGGCTTGTGTGGTATGTCCTAACTAGGCTTTAGAGTTAAGATTTTCTAAGTATGAAGGGCATTTAATTATAAAGAGTGGTTTCACTTTAAATGGTTCAACTGATTTGCAAATTTCACTTAATATTTTTTTTTGTTTCATTTGACCTACACTAAATAACTAAGTGTTATGAAGAGAAAGATAAAAAGGATCACTCTCTTTTATCCCTACCTTAAGTCACATCTAAAGTAAATTAGTTAATCAATTCCCTTTAGTGAATGGCTTATTATATATTTTAATTGGTCCTAATATTTGGGTTCACTTTAAATAAACTCATTCAATAAGAAAGGCATCTTAAGATTAGTTGGAATGAATTACTATCACATAACACATGTTTGTTCATTTCTTTTCATCATGTATATCATGCATATGATTAAATCCTAAGCATAGCTATGCGTGCAATTTGTATCTTAGCACACTTAAATGATGAATGCGAGTAAATGTATTTGGAATTAATATTTCATTTGGTTGAATGATTTTTTCATATTAATTTAAAGCTTTATCAAAATTCTTATACAAAAACATAAGGAAAGAACCTTAAATCAAATGACTAATCAACTCAACTAATTAAATAAAGTATGAATGCGTGTCTTTTTAATAGAAAAAGGGGGGTTTTCATTGATTAGCTAAGTAGACATTCATATATATAAAAGGTTTAAGCAAGTATGTCGCCATTGTTCTGCACTACGGGAACGAGGTAGGAACCTCGTTATGGCTACTTAAAGCCTTGCATCCCTGGGATGTCTAGACTAATATACCCGCTATCCTTAGATACATATGGATGTATAAACAACTACAAGAATAGAAAGCCATGCAAAAAAATTGTATTTTGATTTGATTTATTTATTTTGTGTAAATGAATTAAAGCTCTATATAAATTCTGATGTTCAAATGCATAAGAATGAAATAAAATAGGTACGTCACCATTATTTTGCACCAAGGGAATGAGGTAGGAACCTCCTTATGGCTACTTAAAGCTATGCGTACCTGGGATGTCCAAACTAATATACCCGTTAACATTCATGCTTATGCAAATCAACACATGAATGTAAGGAAGAGACTTTATTTCATACACTAAATTTATATTCACTTTCATTTCCTATGTATATATAACTAAAGTTACAATATATATGTATATTCAGTCATTAATAAACTTTTGAAAATATATTTGAGATTTAATAGTGATACTAGCCACACATATTTTTAATTAAACCAACACATGCAAATTAACATAAAGGAAATCATTTTTTTTATTTGATTAATTTGAAAGACATGAATGCATGAGTATAAGTGGCTTACAATATTTTTAGCATGCATGGAAGGGAATAAAATAACACAAGTATGTGATTTCATTCAATCCAACTAAGTCCTAAGGACAATCATATTAAACAAACTCATTTAAGATGAACCAAAGTTCCTTAAAGCCATTTTTGATCTTTATGTTTGGTTTGAATTAAGGAATGTGAAAGAGGTTTTCTAATCCTAATCCCATCCCCCGTGTGTGAGTTAATTTGGTTTAATGAAGAGCAATTAGATTAATTTTATGTCTTAGTTAGATTGAGGTACGAATTAAGTCCATTAATTAACCCTTACCTACATCACCTTAAGCTAATTAACTAAATAATGATGATCCAATATGAGATGCAACCACATAAAAAAGAAATTGATAATGCTCCTAAGAAATGAAAGGGCCCTAATGCAATTGGCTTATAAATAATAGTTAATTAAGCCTAAAGAGCTCATTTAATCCTAATCCCATCCCCCTAAACATTTTTGGAAATTTTGAAATTAAATAGACAACTAATTTGAGAGTAATTAGACTAATCAAGTTTTAAATTAAACCTTAATTAAGCAAAAGTTACTATTCTAAATTAATCAATCATAATTTTGATGGATTCTACCCTGAAATATCTTTAAAATTAGCCCTTATTTGTATTTTTTGAATTTTTCTATGATTAGTTATGATTTTTGGAAGTTTCAACCTTAAAAAATAGATTAATTAAGCCTAATTAAAGCCTTAATCCCATCGCCATGTGGCGACCGACGCGGCATGCTTTCCATGTGGCATGATGGGATTGGCCACTTAAGTTGTCACATCTGCCACTGACTTAGATTGCGATGGATGTGCTATCCCAATGGACCGTCTGATCTAACATCAAATGACCATGAATCGATCTGCGATAAAGGAAGGTAATTAGGGGATCTAACGCACGATTTTATCATGGCCATCCATTCTGATCATGCAAAACAGGCGACCCATGATCATCCTCTTTCATGAGCGGTGAAAGACGGATGTCATCCATCTTTCGATGATTAAGCTCACCCGAAATTGATTTCTAAATCATCCCACCTTCTGGGAAGGGAGACGACACATCCAAGCAATACGTAACTGAACGAAGTACAGATCACTTCACAAAGGACCAAACAATTTTCACTAGGGAGCTCAGTTTTGCAAAATTATCTCACTAGAGCTAATGTCTGGCAGTTTGAACGATTGAGAAAGCTTTGTCTGGTTGAGATGAATCCCTACTAAGCTACATAAGCCTTGATTTGGTGTAGAGCTCTCGCTCAACCAAGCCATGCACGTAGGAGCCTTGACTTCTTTCAAACTCTGGCCTCCGGTGGTCGGGAAGGCTCAGGGATGATTCGGTTGGCTTCGACGAAGTGTGTGAATGGTGTGGGTGCAAGGAATTGAGATTTGGTTGAGTGAAGAAGGATTATTGCACGGGAGAAGCTTATCCTATTTTAGCTTTGCTCGGGGAAGAGGAAAGGTAGATCGAGGAAGCTTGGGGAGGCTCTTAGGAAGTCTCTAGGATTTCAAAAAAGTCTTAGGGAAGTCTCACGAATCAAAATGTGTTGATTCTCGCTTGGATTGGGGGAGTATACCCCAAAATTGAGCTTGATTGACGAATGGGATTGTTTCTAGAAATTCAGTCGATTCATCATCGCATGCATGTCGGAGTCATCGCCATCGGTGCCAAGTGGCTCACCATGAGCAGCCGAAGCCATGCCAGGCCACCCAAGGGAAGATTTGGCAGGCTTGGGTGCTTGCTTCTCCCTTGTGTCCATGGTGGGTTTGATCATGAGAGGGGAGGGGGGAAGGAAAGATTACCTTTGGTCCATGGCAAGTGCTAAGTGCATACAGAGTGGGCTAAGGTGTCTTAAGAATGCCTCATTTGGCAAGTGGAGGGCTGCTATGGGAAAGATAAATTAGATTTTGCCACTTATGGCAAGAATCCTATGCAAAGAGGTTTGCACATTGTCCAATTCCCTTGGATTGGGTCCCACCAAGGTTGGTTTAGGGATTGGGTTAGGTCAGCCACCAAGGTTCCATAGGTTGGTTTGGCATCATTTGGTCAAAAATGGGTTCATTTTGGGTTAGGTTGGGTTAGGTTGACCAATTGATCAAATTTGGTCAAACCAAGGCTTGGGTTAAGTTCATATGATGATTTGGGATGTTTTGGTTCAATTGGTTTTAAGTAATTTGACTTATTTGGATTCAAAAGAGTCAAATGGGTCAAGTTAACCAATTTGACCAAATTTGGTTGGGTTAGGTATTGAGTCAAGTTCAATTGGTTGATTGAAAGTAATTGTAGGCTTTGGTTTGGTTTAATTTGGATTTAATTTGAATTTTGGCCAATTTGACCCTTTAGGCTAATTTGGGCTAGGTTGGGTTAAGTTGACCAATTGGTCAAATTAGACTCAATCATGGCATTGGTTAAGTTCAATAAGTGATTTGGAATGAACTTGAGTAATTGGTTGCAATCAATTTGATTTAAATCATAATTTGACCCATTTTGGCTTTCTAGGCCAATTTGGGTCAACTTGGGTCAAATGACTAATTGGGCTTGGTTTGACTCAAATGAGGGTTTGGTCATGTTCAATCATTGATCATGAATAAGTTTGGGTCAATGGCTTCATTCAACTTGGCATATGACAGGTTTTGGCTAGTTTGGGTTTCATTTAGGCTAAAGGTTGACTTGGTCAAAGGACCAAGTTGACTTGGTTTAACCCAATTCAAGGTAGTTGATCACCCTAAGATGATTGTTGATCATGATATGAGGTTTTAAAGGGCTTAGTTCAATCTAATTTGGGTTGGATTAGAACTTGGCTCAAAAAAAGTCTTTATATCATTTTGGGTCAAGTGGACCTAAATGGATCAATTGGTTAGGTTTTGGCCCATTTCAAGTTTAATTGAACTCACATATGAGCCTAGGATGAAAATATAAATCCAATTATAATTGATTTGGAGTCAAATGAATTTTGGTTCATATGATAATTTTAAGGCAGAAGAGCTCGACATGGGCTTGACTTGGATTGACTTGGGTTTGGTTTGATAATCTTAGTTTGTGTATATATTTAGAACAATGATTGAAGAAATGATTGAATCATGAGGAAATCCAAAGGTTTTGAATTGATTTGGGTATCATTTAGCCAAGTTCAAGAATTTGGCTAAAAAGGCCAAAATTAGGAATTTGATTTGATTTGGGTTTGGTTTTGGCCACATGGATTTATATTTCCTTTATATTTGTTAATATAAATGGTTCATAAGAAAATCACTTGGATTTGGAGTGATTTGGAAGCAAATTTGACCAAATTGGGGGATGTAAATCAAAAGGGCTTAAGTAGGGAATTGATTTGGTTTGATTTATTTTTGGTTTGATTTGAATGGTTCGAATTTAGATTTCATTTATATTTGTGAATATAAATGAAGGAATTATTGATTTATAAAGAAATTAATTGAGTTTGGGTTGATTTGGATTAAGATTTGGTTAAGCTTATGGAGGTTGGTCCATATGGCTTAAGAAAGGTCTTAATTTGGTTTGATTTAGTTTGATTTGATTTGAATGGTTTGAATTTAGATTTCACTTACATTTGTAAATATAAATGAAGAAATGATTAATTTATAAAGAAATTAACCAAATTTGATTTGGTTTGAAGGAGGTTTTGGATAAGCATATGAAGGTGATTCATATGGCTTAGGAAGTGATTTTGGAGTTTGAATTTAATCATGGGTTTCAATCATTTGGAGTTGAATTTTATTTGGAATTTGGGTTGATATTTAATTTAAGATATAATTTGATATTTGAGAAAATCAATTGAATTAGGGTTGATTTGAATTTGGCTAAGGCTAAGTCCATAAGATAAAATCAAAGGGTTTAGGAAGGGATTTGGAATTTGAATTTAATCATGGGTTTCAATCATTTGATTTGAGATTGGATTTATGATCTTGGATTTGAATTTGAGGTTTGGTTTGGAAGAAGGAAGCAAGGAATGGGTTTAAGGTTATAGGGTAGGCAAGTCTTCATAAATCCCTAACGCATAACCTCTTCCTATGGTTAACCTTTCTAAGTCTCTAGGCTTAAGTTAAGTGTTCACCTAATCACTAGAAGTGTCTTAAGACTAAGGAGCTCTTAGTGTCTACAAGAGTCCTAGATCTATGATGAGGAAGTTGAGATCTCACTCCCAAAAGTGAGGTCAATAATCATTCATTAATAAGCTTTTGAAAATACATTGGAGATTTAATAGTGATAATAGTCACACATATTTCTAATTAAGTCAGCACATGCAAATTGACATAAAAGAAATTTTTTTATTTAATTAATTTGAAAGAAATTAATGCATGGATACAAGTGGAATACAACATTTTAACATGATTGGAAGGAAATAAAAAAAATACAATCATGTAATTTCATTTAATCCAACTAAGTCCTAAGGGAAATCATAATAAACAAACTCATTTAAAATAAACCAAAGTTTCTTAAAGCCATTTTGATCTTTATGTTTGATTTGATTTAAGAAGTGTGAAAAAGGTTTGCTAATCTTAATCTCATTCCCCACATATGTGAGTTAATTTGATTTAATGAAAAGTAATTAGGTTAACTTTATGGCTTAATTAGGTTGAAGTATGAATTAAATCAATTAATTAACCCTTACCTACATCACCTTAAGCTAATTTACTAGATAATGATGAGCCAACATGAGATGCAACTACATGAAAAGTAAATTAGCAATGCTCCTAAAAAATAAAAGGGGCCTAATATAATTGGCTCATAATTAATAGTTAATTAAGCTTAAGGGACTCATTTAATTACTTTTATAATTTTCTCACACAAGTGAGCTAACCATAATTTCATTAGCTCTCTCTTTAGGTTATTGAACACCCAAAGAGCTACCCAAAAAGTTAATTAAGGTTAGGAATGAATGGATTTTAAATTAATTTAATTTAGCCCTCAATTAGTTAATTAAATCCTATGATTATTTCTTTTAATTAGAATGATAAAATTAACTTAGGGGAAAGAGATCAAGGAATAGGCCTCAATCCCAATCCCTAAGTCATTTGAAACATCCAATGAGGCTCTGAAATAATTAGATATCCTTTCTCTTTTAATTGATTAATTAAGTGGATAATTAATCACTTAAGCTATAATTAATTTGAAACAAATGAGGAGGCTTAATGAAATGGTTATAAGGAGTGAACCCAAACCACTTTCCTAAGGCTTCACATTGTTAACAAAGGAAAATAAGCTTAATTAATTAATTAATCCACTATTCATTTGATTAATTATCACTAATTAAGTTGAGAGAGCAATTAAAGCTTAATCAATTAATTTCCCTCATTAACCATCCAATAAATTCCAAGAAAAATAGGAGAGGTAGAGGTCATCGCCTTAAACTTCTCTAAAAAGTTTGAAATTAATTAGATAATTAATCAAGTAAGTAGGCTAATTAATTTTTAATTAAACCTTAATTAAGAAAAATTATCGTTCAAAGTTAATTAATAATAATTTTCTTGGATTCTCCTTTGAAATATCATTAAAACAAACCCTCACTTGTATATTTTGTGTTTTTCTAAGATTAGTTATAATTTTAGGAAGTTTCAGCCTTAAAAATTAATTAAAACAACCCTAATTAACCCTTAATCCTGTAAGCGCTACGTGACTGCTGACATAGCGCGCGCTTTTCACATGACACGATGAGATAGGTTATTTAAGTTGTCAAATTGGGAGGCTGACTTGGATTGCGGTGAACGTGCTTTCCCGTAGACCGTCCGATCTAAGACCGGATGCCCATGATCAGATCCCACAATTAAGGAGAAAATAGAGAGGTATTCTACACGATTCGATCATGACTGTCCATTCTAATCACGCGGAACGGATGGCCCATGGTCCATCTTCCTATGAGCGATGTCCATCTTCCTACGAGCGATGAATGACGGATCCCATCTGCCATAGATCGCTCAATCTGAGCTCAGCCAAACTCGGATCCACTCCAAACTCAACCACACCTTCACGCAAAGGATCCATAAGGATCCAATGGCTATGATGGGCTCAAATGAAAATTCACACTGAAATGGATCAACACATTTTTATTCAAGGCTCAGTTTTGGAAAATTACCTCACTGGAGCTTGTGACCGGTGGTTCCAACGATTGAGGAATCTTCGTTTGGTAGGAACGAAGCCCTATTGAGCAGCACGAGCTTTGATTTGAGGTAGATTACTCTATGGACCAAGCTCCTCCTATTTAACATTCGGTCTTGATCGAAGAATGGCTTCTGGTGGCTTGGAAGCTTGGGAAATAGTTTGGTGTTGCTCGACGAGATGTGGTGATGGTGTGTGTGAGTTTAATTGGAGTTTGATGGAGTGGGGATGAAATATGAATCGGAAGCACCCTCCCCTATTTTAATTTAGCATGGGAGAGAGGAACTCTGATCGAGGGAGACTTGAGAAGGTTTGAAAATACTCTGAGAGATTTTGTTTCTCACTTGGGGCCTTAGAGAGTGCAAATGGTCATAATTACCACTCGAATTGAGGGAGTATACCCCAAAATTGAGTGTGATGGATGGATGAGATCCATCCCTAAAATTCCATGGATTCACTGCCATCGAGGCATCAGAGGGGTCATTGTCAGCTCCACACGGCTCGCCACGAGTAGAGGAGGCTATGGCAGGGAGCTCAAGGCAAGATATGGAAGGATTGAGTTGGGTTGGTCCTTTGGGTGCTCGGTTTGGCTTGAGAGGGGAGGAAGTGAACTCCCTTTGGTCCATGGCTGATCCTAGCTATTCTAGGGTGGCTAGGAAGCTTAAATGCACCCTATTTGGCACTTGGATGGCTGCCTTGGTGATGGGAGAGTGGACCTTGTCTCTTATGGCAAGGATCTAATGCAAATGATCTTGTCCAATGGTCAACTCCCTTGGGTTGAGTCCCACTTGGATTTGAGCTAGTTTGGGAATGATGTAGGGCTGGTTTGGGTCAGGTTTGGCCAGCTCCTGGGGTCTCATGGGTCGATTTGAGGTGGTTTGGCTTCATATGGTCAAATAGGTTCAAATGGGTTGAGTTGGGCTGGGTTGACCAATTGGTCAAATTGGATCAAACCAAGGCTTGAGTTAGGTTCAAATAATATTTTGAAGAGTTTTGGTTCAAGTGATTTGATTAATTTGGCTTAGGTTTTATTTTGGCTCATTTAATTCAAATAAGTCAAATGGGCTAAATTGATCAATTTGACCAAATTGGGTTGGGTTAGGTGTTGGTTCATGTTCAATTGGTTAATTGAAAATGAGTGTAGGCTATGGTTTGGTTTGATTTGAGTTTAATTTGAATTTTGACCAATTTTACCTTTTAGGTAAATTTGGGCTAGGTTGGGTCAAGTTGACCAATTGATCAAATTGGGCTCAATAATGGCTTTGGTCAAGTTCAATAAATGATTTGGAATGAACTTGAGCCATTGGTTGCAATTAATTTGGGTTAAATCATGATTTGACTCATTTTGGCTATTTAGGCCAATTTGGGTCAACTTAGGTCAAATGGCCAATTGGACTTGGTTTAGCTCAATTGAGGGTTTGGTAATGTTCAATCATTGATTATAAATTTGTTTGAATCAATAGTTTCAATCAATTTGGTATATGGTGATTTTTAGCTAGTTTGGGTTTCATTTGGGCAAAAGGTTGACTTGGTCAAAGGACTAAGTTGGCTTGATTTGACCCAATTCAAGGTAGTTGATCACCCTAGGATGATTGCTGATCATGATATGAGGTTTGGATGGGCTTAGTTCGATCCAATTTGGGTTGGATTAGAACTTGCCTCAAAAAGATTATTTAGGTCACCTTGGGTCAACTGGACCTAAATAGATCAATTGGTTTGGTTTTTGCTTGATTCAAGTTTAGTTGAACTCACATATGAGCCTAGGATTGAAATATAAATCCAATTACAATTGGTTTGGAGTCAAATATATTTTGGTTCATATGACAATTTCAAGTCAAAAGGGGTCAACACATGCTTGACTTGAGTTGACTTGGATTTGGTTTGATAATTGTAATTTATGTTTATATTTGGGTAAGTGATTGAAGGAATGATTGAACTATGAATAAATCCAAGGGTTTAATTGAGTTAATATTGTTAAATCTTATTTGAATCAACTTTGGACCATAATTAAACTTTGATTATTATTCAAATACTATTCAAATCATATTCATAATAAGATTTGAAAAAAAATTCAAACAAGATTCAAATGTGGGTAAACTATGTTAGTTGAATGTCACATTGAATATTAGGTTTAGGATTTTCAGTGGAAAATATATTTCAAACATAAATAGAAAAACATAAAACATTACTAATCTTTAGCTTCAACCAAAGCTAGAGATAACAAATTTATATTGAACCTTATTGTAGATTGCCACACATGCTCAAAGATCACAAGAGACAAAGAAGTTCACATAACTTTTCAATTACTATTTTTAATTTTATTTTTATAATACTAAGAGTATTTTGATGCAAAGTAAATTTTAAGAATTATTTTCTAATAAAATAAACAACGAGCGTATTTCTCTAAATTTTAATATTAAAGAGCACATTAAGTCAGAATTTTCAATAAAAATACCTAAGTGCATAGTAGTGCCAAAAATGCATTAATTATGGGTGAAGGATTTTAGTCATTGAAGAAACTACATGAATATTTAAAATTTATACTTTACTTAATTGTGAGCCTATCAAAGGCATTATAATTATAACTATTGTTTACACAATAATTTTGTTGTTAAGTTTGATGCAATTATATGATAGCACGTATAATAGTCTCGGGTTAGGTTTATTGTTATGGTCTCTATGTTGACTATAAAAAAATGTAAAAAAATCATAATAGAATGGACCTAACACAAAGTGTTAATAAAGACATCACATTTAAATAACAATAACACTGAAGAAATATGAAAAGCACATTTCAGTGATTAGGGTTAAAAATTTATATTCATGCATTTTTTCTTAAGATATTTAGACATTTGATAATTTTTTTAATTCATTAACACCTTGGAATATTTTGTGATTATAATGTAATGTTATAAAAGAAATAACCTAATCTAAGATTATAATAGTATGAGAGAAGATGACGATCATTTGTAATTTAAAATAGAGTAATAGAGCTAAATCCATGAGGAAAAGTACTTTAGCTCTCAGCATCAGGTAAAATAATGTACGGGTAAAAATTATAAGATCTAATACATGAGTTAGATAGCTTGAGCTTGGGTCAAATTTATCTTAGGTCAATGCTTTTGCATGATATAATAAACTAGTAAGATTTGGATCAAATATATGAATAAATATACTTTTGTTATGTCTTAGAAAATTTATGATAATAAATAGATAATTTTATATCCGAGTATTGTATAAAAAATTTTCAATGAATAGATAATGAAAGGAGCACATCAGATACCAAATTTTTTCAAGAAAAATCCAAAAAAGATGAAATTATGAACTTTAATCAAGTTAAAATGATTCACTATGTAATTTACGCCGTAAAAAACTACCATCCTTTATAATTGGAAAAGATGGAATTATAGAGTTAGAACCATTTGTTTGGTCTGTTATAACTATGGTATAAATAGTAGAGGATAATGATGACAAGCACTTATAATAATTAGTTGTCAATAATCAAATGATGATAGTAGAGTGACACAGCTGAGTTACGATGACTAGAAGATGGAGGTTAGACAATGATGGTTAGTGGACAACTATCAGGTAATGGTGCTTGGATAATAGTTGTTAGGTGATAGCAGTTAGATGTCAATGGCTAGATGATCATAGTTGGGCAATGATTGTCATGCCACAATGGTCAGAAGATGGTGGTCTGCTATATGTGGTTAAGCAATGGTGATTACTGGTGATGATCGTTAACTTTGATCATCGAATAAAGCTCTAGAGTGCTTCAAATTTTTAAGTTCTCTCTAAACATGAAGTCTAGCTCCGCTCATATGGAGAATAGAGATATATTTATAATTTTTAAGAGTGATTTTTTATTATTTTAGCAAAATATTCAAACATCATCATGGATAGTTTATGTTAATTTCTTGGACCCCAGCATTAACACTACGATAGCCAGCGTAAAACTTATCGAAATAATCATGACATAAATCCTTTAAAATATTATATTAATATTAGGGCGTCCCCTCGAAGCAACTTGTTGTATGGCCTGAATACAATGAAAAAGTGTGCAGAGGCATGCGCAAATAAGCAAGGGGGTTCTCACATTATGGATGGATGCGGGCAAAGAAGTTAGTACATGAAACTAGAATTAGGTTACGAACTTGAAATATAGGTATTATTATAGGTAAATTAATAGAATTAATAGATATTATGGTTCATATGAAGATAAATATTTTATGTGTCCAAGAAACTAAATGGGTTGGAGAGAAGGCCAAAGAGATTGATAATTTAGGTTTCAAACTTTAGTATTCAGGTAGAAGTCAAATTAAAAATAGCATAGAATATTATAAATATTAATAGATGTAGAGATAGAGTTATAGCTTTAAAGATTATTATTGATACTAAGATTATCAATGTTATAAGTGTTTATGCTTCTTAAGTAGGTTTGGATATAGGCTCAAAAGAAAATTTTTGGAATGAATTAAAGAGATTAATACAAAAGATACCTCTTGAAGAAAAAGTATTTATTGGAGGAGATTTAAATGGACATATTGGTAGAATGGTAGAAGATTTTAAAAGTATTTATGGTGACTATGGATTTGGAGTGACTAATGATGAAGGTAGGACTATATTAGATTTTACTTTAGCTTATTATTTTATAGTTGCTAATACTTTATTTAAGAAAAAAATGAGCATGTTATTACTTATAAAAGTGGATATAGTAAAACAAAGATTGATTATTTTTTGATAAGAAAAATACGTCGTTTAGATTGTAAAGATTGTAAGATCATTCCAAGTGAAAGTTTAAGTACACAACATCAACTGTTAGTTTTAGATTTTAAGATGAAATATTGGAATATGAAAAAATAAATTAAATTATTATCTTAGAAATAGATGGAGGCACATAAAGAACATTAATAAAAATATTTTTAAGAGCAAGCTACATGACCTTAGAATTTGGGATGTTCATAAAAAAGCTAATGTTATGGGGAAAAAGTAACAAGTGAAATTAAGCAAGTTGCAAAAAATGTGCTTGGAGAATCAAAAAGAAAATCTTCTCTTAATAAAAATAGTTGGTAGTAGAGTCAAAATGTGCAAGAAAAGATAAAAAATAAGAAGCATTATTATAAAACTTGGTTTAGATGTAAAAACTTAGAGAATTTAGAAATATATAAAGTGGTTCGTAGGGATTCTAAGAAAGTAATATATTATACAAAAAATTTAATTTTTAATGATTTATATAATAGATTAGATACCAAAGAAGGTGGAAGTTATATGTATAAGTTAGCCAACCAAAGAGAAAGGAGAAGTAAAGATCTAGTTGAAGTGAGGTGTATTAATGATGGAAATCATAAAGTGCTTTTCTTAGAAAAGAATATTGAAAATAGGTGGATGATGTATTTTGATTAACTTTTTTATGAAAGATCTAAAAATACTATTAATTTTAGCAACTTTAATACCCCAAACAATATTAGAGAATTTTATTTTTATCATCGTATTAGTAAATTTGAGGTTAGAGAAGCTTTAAAGAAAATAAAAATATGAAAAAACAGTAGGACCTGATGATATTCCAATAAAAGTGTGAAAATATTTAGGGGATCAAAAATATTTTGGCATATAAATCTTTTTACTGTTATTTTAAAGACAAAAAAGATGTCAGATGAGTGGAGAAAGAGTTTGTTGGTTATTATATTTAAGAATAAAGGTGATGCACAAGAGTATGCAAATTATAGAGGAATTAAGTTAATGTGTCATACATTAAAATTATGGGAGAGAGTAATTGAACATAGGTTAAGATGTGATACAAAAGTTTCTTGCAATTAGTTTGGTTTCATGCCAAGTAGATCTATTATGGATGCTATACATTTGTTAAGAGGTTTGATGGAGAAGTATAGAGAAAGTAAGGAGGATCTACATATGATATTTATTGATTTAGAGAAAGCTTATGATAAAGTTTCAAGAGTTATTCTTTGGAGAGTTCTCAAAAAGAAAGGAGTTAATATTGGTTATATTTAAGTCATTAAGGATATGTATACTATAGCTGTTAATTGTGTCCGAACACAAGGAGGAATGACAAAATATTTTCCTATTTAAGTTGGATTACATCAAGGATCAGCTTTACGCCCTTATCTTTTTTGCTTTAGTTATGGATGTTCTTACTAGGCATTTATAGGAAGATGTACATTGGTGTATACTTTTTGCTGATGACATTCTTCTTGTTGATAAGACAAGAGAGGGAGTCCAAGAGAAACTTGAATTATGGAGGTCAACCTTAGAGTCTAAAGGTTTTCATTTAAGTAGATCTAAAATTCAATATATGGAGTGTAATTTTAGTCGTAGAAGTTCTAGTGGTAGTGTTGTGATATTAAGTGAATAAGTCATTAAAAAGAGTGAGCAATTCAGATATCTAGGCTCTATTGTTCAAAATGATGGTGAATTAGGTGAAGATGTTATTAGTAGAATTCAAGTTGGATGGTTGAAGTGAAGGAATGCATCTGGCCTGTTGTGTGATAGAAAAGTATCGCTTAAACTTAAAAGAAATTTTATAAGATGATGGTAAGACCTGCAATGATTTATGGTGCAGAATGTTGGCCAATTAAAGAGAAGCATAAGACTAAGTTAAGTGTTACAGAGATAAGGATGCTCAGGTGGATGAGTGGCTGTACTCTTAAAGATAAAATGTGAAATAAATATATTCGGGAAAAAGTTGGAGTAGCTCTAGTGGTAGATAAGATTAGAGAGAGTCGCCTTAGATGGTTTGGCCACATAAAGCATCGACAGTCCGATGACCTGGTTAGGAGAGTAGATGCATTAGATTTGTCTTATGTTAAGAAAGATAGAGGTAGAGAAAGACTTCGTTAAGATGTATAAAAATTGACCTTAGTATACTTGAATTAAATGAGAATTTGACATAATAGGACACAATGGATACGAAGGATTCATGTAGGCGACCCCACTTAGTGGGATTAAGGCTTGTTATTGTTGTTATTGTTATAGAATATTCATTTAAGTGCTTTAATGGACTTAAAATTGAATAATTTTGAGCTCATTAGATTTCTCTCATTGGGATTCTAATTGGATTATAATCACAAAAGCTTTTGGATCATTTGACCCTTTAATTAATATTCCAAAAATTTTAACGTTATTTTAAGTATTTGATTTAGGCTCATTCGAATTTGGATTAGACTATTTTATTTGTTGTTGGGTTCGTCTAGTCAGAATGTTTAATTTCACTATAAATTTGGTCAATTTAAAATTTTAACTTTAGAATTACATTAAAATTCATATTTTATTTGATAGATTTTTTTATTATTATTATTTCATATCAACTCCATTTACCGTCAATGGCAACAAAAAAAATTCACTCAGAGCCTTAGAGGCCATTAAATTCACTCTCGCGCATCCGTTCCGCAACAGTTTGGCACCGTCTGTGGGAAACCAATTCCCATTATTTCATCTTGTATGAAAACCAAGTTTCCCAACAAGATCAAAACCACCATCGAGGTGGAGCATTTCAAGCTTTTGAAGAGCGCAAGCGAAGAATGAAGATTCATCAAACTTTGTTCCTTCATATTTTGTTGGAAACTGGAGGGCAACTCTTAATCTCGAAAGATTATCCAAATCAATATTCTAGATATCTAATTGATTATCAGTTAGAGAAGCAAGTCAGCAATACCAATGAAAAATACCAAGATTAAGGAGCAACTTTGGCTACAACCACAAATGGATGCTTTGATTCGACCTCTTCCATACAGGTTAACGTCATCAAGTAATACTTCGACAAACAACCTCGGATGGGTCAAAAATCCTCAGCGGATTCAATTTGATCTCTTCCATACAAGTTAACGTCATCGAGCAAAGACTCTGACAAACAACCCTGATAGATCAAAACTTTGCACCTACTCCATGCGTGTTAACGCCATCGAGCAAAGACTCGACAAACAACTTAGATAGGTTAAAAGGTCCTTGGACTTCCCATGACCTTTTCATACGTTAACGCCATCGCAACACTAAAAAACAACCCTGATAGGTCAAAAATCCTTAGAATTTAATTCGACCTCTTCCATACAAGTTAACATCATCGGATAACACCCTGACAAACAACCTCAGATAGGTCAAAAATCCTTAGCGGATTCACCGAATTCTTCCATACGTGTTAATGTCATCTGATAACACCTCGATAAATCCTCGATAGTCAAAATCCTCGATTCAATTCAATCTCTTCCATACAGATTAACGTCATCGGGTAACACCCTGACAAACAACCTCTGATAGGTCAAAAATCCTCAGCGGATTCAATTCAACCTCTTCCACACAGGTTAACGTCATCGAGTAACACTCTGACAAACAACCTCGGATGGGTCAAAATCCTTAGCGGATTCAATTCGACCTCTTTCATACAGGTTAATGTCATCGGGTAACACCCTAACAAACAATCTCGAATAGGTCAAAAATCCTTAGTGGATTCAATTCAACCTCTTCCACACAGGTTAACGTCATCGAGTCACACTCTGACAAACAACCTCGGATAGGTCAAAAATCTTCAGCGGATTCAATTCAACCATATAGTTAACGCCATCGTAACACTCGACAAACAACCTCGATGGGTCAAAATCCTCGGATTCAATTCAACCTCTTCCATAGTTAACGCCATCGAAAGACTCATAAACAACTTCGATAGTCAAAATCCGGATTCAAAACTTCCATATTCCATGTTAACGCCATTTAACACTCGACAAACAACCTGATAGTCAAAATTCTCGCCGGATTAATTCAACCTCTTCCATAGTTAACTTCATTGAGTCACACTTCACAAACAACCTCGATAGGTCAAAGAAAACTACTAACCATCGCCGTAATCTCCGCCGGGACTACCATCACCGGTTATCTCTCGCTGATTATCGACGCTGCCGCCACTGCTGACTACTATCACTATCGCCGCTGACTACCCTCGGCCGCTAACCACTGCCCTGTGTCACTGTTGACTATCGCTGGCATCTTCGCCGGTTACTACATCTTTGTCATCTCGCTGACTACCGACGCTGCCTACCATCGATTACTTTGCTCGCCGCTGACTAATTTCATATTACCAACTATTGCTAATCACTGGCTGACTACTATCACTGACACCGGTCGAATTATCGCTGATAATTTTGCCGGTTACTACTATCGTTGCCATTCTCGCTTAACTACTGACGCTAGTTTTCCAATTGCTTGACTACTGCCGCTACAGCCGCTGACCACTTTGTCGGCCAACCACTATCGCCGCCACCGCATCGACTATCGCCGCCATCACCGCCGGCTACTACCATCATCAGGCTATCTCCGCCGGCTACCATTATCGCCACCGGCCATCTCGCTGACCATCGACGGCCGCCACTCATTATCACTGCTGACATCATCACCGACATCACCTCCAACCGCCGGTCGACGAGGGCGCACGCTTCGGAAAATTGAGCCAGATGAACTACTTGATCCTCCAACCTCCGGTCCGACGAGGTCGGGCTGACACCTCTTTCAAGAGAAAACTGAGCTCACAGATGAACTATGGGTCTTGATCGCCCGAACCGGCCGGTCCGACGAGGTCGCTTAACACCTCTTTCGAGGGAAAATAGAGCCTGCCAGATGAACTACGGGCCTTGATCGCCCAAACCCATTCGGTTCGACGATGACACCTTTTCGAGGGAAAACTGAGCCTCATTGTGATAAACTACGCATTGATCGCCTCCAAATGATCTTCTCTCAAGAAAAAGAGAAGGTGCCTTCTCCCTTGACCCTGGGTTTTATAGACTCTATAGGGGCAAAATGTCAAAATCATCAAAAGCGCCCAAACCGCTCAAAGCGTGAAATGGGTCAAACGGGCAAAATGGGCGTTTTCTCTGCGAAGCGCGCGGACCAGGCCCGGTGCTCGCGCCGCGGCCCACCGTTCGCTCACGTTTAGCCCAGCGCCCGACAGCTCACTGCGTCAGTTCACGACTTCTGCGGTGACCACGGACACGCTCTGGAACCGTCGACCCCATCGTTGGCCCAGCGTGACCGCTCAGGCCAGTTGCCAGCCCGTCCACTCCCCTCAGACCACCCACAGAGGCCCTCTGTAGACTTCTTCGCCAAACCCGCTCGCCACTTTCCATGCCCAAGGCGGTTCTTCATGGCCTGAGGCGTTCGATGCAGATGGTCCGTAATCTTGAAATCTCGCACCCGCGCATACCTACACACATCCGTAGCCTTGTATTTGCTTCCGTAGTCATAATTTTGTGCTCCCATGAAGATCTATTCTCTCAAAATATGTGGTTAATGGACCCTCAAATTTCATTGAAGAATTTGTTATTTTCAAGTATTTGACATATATATTTTTGGATGATTGAGATAATATCATCCAAAAATAGGGGGCAATTGATATGGCTCTTAAAATACTACTAGTCAAAGTCTATCTAAAAGCAAGCGATCCGAACCGGTCGAGATCAAGCACTTAAAATATCCTAAACTATGGGATGTTAAATTCTTAAATAACTCTCAAACATGGAGTGTTTATAATAAATCGGCGTCGATGAAATCTAGATCCCAGAAGATCTCATAATTCGACTTCATTTGAGCTTTAAAATACTTAAAATACATCAAATGATCAAAGGAATCATTTTGAGCCATCCGATGGAGAGGAGTGGCTTGGATTTTGCATGTATTTACTAAACGCCACCTCCAATCTATAAATAGCCTCATTCTTCATATGGGGGAAGCAAGAGAGAGGAGAGAGCTCTAAAGCTTGAAGATCCTCCAAGCACAATCGTGCCACCACTCGACGATCAACCACGGCCGCCGCTGATCCTCGCCGTCGTCAATCTCTGTCGGTCTCCATCATGACGACCTTCATCGTCAGTCGATGTCCCTCACTGCTCACCATCATCTGCTACCACTAGCAACTATTACTACCTGAACGTGATTATATAGTTGTTCCCTTCTCATATACAATTCTGTAATCCCATTATCGGAAAAAATTTTATACTCTGAAACAGATACATAGTGGAAGATTTTTGTTGGGCTAGGCCACGTGATTTTTTCCCTCTTTTCGAGATTTTTTCACGTAAAAATTTCTAGAGTTTTCTTATTCACTCTTTAAATACCTGTGTGCGTGCTGGATTTTATAACAAGGCTAAGGCGTAAACTTTCACTCTACCGCAACTAGGGGTGTGCATTATTTGGTTTTAACCAAAAAACCAAACCGAACCAAAGTTTTTGAGTAATTTGGTTCGGTTTTGAAGTTAGTAATTTGGATTTTGGTTTAATTAATAAAAACTTTGGTTTTTGATTTTTGGATCGGTTTGTTAAATTAAATTTTGGATGGAACCAAATAAACCAAAGTAATTATATGTAATACTGATATTAATTTATGTATAATAGCTTATCTATTATACACTTATTTTTATTTATTTTAAATACTTAGTAGGTACTTTTTTTGGAGGACCATTATCCAATTTTTCAAATATTTTTGTCTCATAATATGGTAATATGGTTCCATCAACTTTTAAGTTCAAAACATCATTCAGGTAAGTAAAAATTAGTTTTAAATATTTTTTTAACACATAAAATAGTTAATTACATTTTGATTATACAATAAAAATTATGCAAATAATTTTTAAATATAACCAACTTTGGTTTATCCAAAATCAAACCAAAATAATCAAACCAAATTATTATTCGGTTTGTTTGGTTTTACATTTTATTTGGTCGGTTTGGTTCAATATTTTTGAGAATCCAAAACCAATCGGTTTTAAAAATTTATCATCCAATCCATCCAAATCAACCAAACGCACACCCCTAACCGTAACTGGTTTTCTAGCATGCAATAATAATAATAATAATAATTATTATTATTATTATTATTATTATTATTATATTTTTATTTATATACTCATATTGAAAATATATTTATTATTATTTTAAAATAAAATAGTAATAAAAAAAAAGAAATCCCATTTATGTTGTCAGATCACTCGAAATCATGTATTTGTCGTTCGTTGTCGGAGCGTATTCTCCGGAAGCTTCACAAGAGTGTTATGGGAACACTTCCTACTTCTCTTTATGGTCTTTCGCCTTCTAATCTGGTGATTGCTAACTTAAATGGGGAATTTACATACTTTTCTTTTAAGAAGTAATGTATTTTAATAAAGATATATAAGTGTAGGTGAATATTATGTTTTAACATTTAACTTATAAAAAAAACTATTGTGAATGCAAGAGAAAGATACGGGGAAGAGAGAGAGAGAGAGAGAGAGAGAGAGAGAGAGTCACATATAGGAGGCTCCTATTGAGGGAATTTTGAGAGAGAGGAAGGGTGATTATTAGTTAGAATGTCGAAGGCCAATGATCGAAGCCCTCACTTAAGAAGTCAAGAATTGTGCTTCATGATGACAAGTCATATTCAAAAGTTAGTGAATAAAAGATTGATAATAGTAAACTAAGAATTATAAAGTAGATTGTTAATTTAATTTTGAAGATTATATATATATATATATATATATATATATATATATATATATATATATATATATATATATATATACTACACAATTTATACATTTATATAATTGATATCAATTTTTATATTTACTAGATAATATTTCTTTTTATGCAAGTAGATATATATTTCAATTTGAAAAAGCTAATAATAGCAATATTTTAGATATGATATTAAAGATTTAAATATTATTTATAAAAATATTAAAATTAGATATTAGATATTTAAATATATGAGAATTGCATGATATATGTAAAACTTTCATTTAATTTTTATAATATAAAAAACACATACAATCTCTTCTTATAAACACGCCAACTGGCTTTTAAAATTTTAATCAAACAAATCTGTTTTTGTCATTTTCTAATTATTTTAAAAAATAAAATATAATATAAAAAAATATCAAAAAATAATAATAATAATAATAATAATAATAATAATAATAATAATAATAATTGATATGGCTCTCAAAATACCTATCAAAATACAAATCTTGATGTCAGCGATATGATTTTGAAAAACCGTCGAGATCAAACTGAAATATCATCGAAATCTTTGGGACATCAATTAAATCTCAAAATAGCTCTCAAATATGGAGTGTTTATAGTCAAATCGGCGTCTCGACGAGCGGATCTAACGAGCCTAAGATCTCAATTCACTTCATTTGGGCATCCAAATGCTCAAAATACATCAAATGATCGAAGGAATCATCCCGAGCCGTCCGATCGAGGGGAGTGGTACGCTTTACGAATTTATAAGAATGCCTCCCATCTATAAAAAGACCTTCATTCCTCACATGAAAGGGAGGCCGTGAAAATGAAGTAAAGAAGAAGAGGAGGCAAGGAAGGAAGAGGAGAACCGCCAACTCACGATCGCCACCTCACCGCCGCGTCAGTGATCCTTGCCGTCAATTTGCCCAAGCAAGGAAGAAGAGGAAGAGTCCAGTAAGGAAGAAGAGGAAGAGTCCAGAACAAGGAAGAGGAAGAGTCCAAACAAGGAAGAAGAGGAGGACGGAAGAAAAGGAAGAGTCCGAGCAGGAAGAAGAGGAAAAGCCAGTGAGGAGGAAGAGAGCTCAAGCTTGAAGATCCTCAAGCAAGATCGCACCCAAAAAGGTCACACTCGTGGTCATCAACCAATCATTACTAATTGTACCATATATTCCCACCTAAGTTCTACCCATCTTCACCATCAAGAATTCTATTACGATCGTTGTTCATAGTTTTTTTCCCTCATATGCAATTCGAATCTTGTATCGAAGTCTCGACAAACATACATTGGAAGCTTTTTTTAGGCCGTGGTTTTTGCCCTCTTTTGAGGTTTTCCACATTAAAATTCAGGTGTCTCTTTTTTGCTCTTTAATTACCTGTATGTCTTTGGATTAATCGAAATTTCGTCTTTCTACCAACTGGTTTCTAACACGTAATAATAATAATACCTACCACAGCAGCCAAGCGTCCGTCCCCATTCCAGCCAGGTTCAGCAAGCAACTGACAAAATTTTTATCATTCTTATTTTTTGGGATAATTATTGTATATATATTTTAAGGCAAACTAAGCTTCAGACATCACACGTTACATATTTATGGGGAAAAGCCTAAGATCATGGAGAAAAAAAAAGTTAGGTTTGGACAGAAGGAATCTTAAAATTATTATATTCATTATAAAATACATACAACAAATAAATAAATGAATTTTATAGTTAAATGCATACCGCTGATAGAAGATCGAACTATCCGAACTGATTTGATCGGAGCTTAGGTTCACTCTGAACCGAGCCGTTCGATTTTTTATTTTTTGAAATGAGATTTAAGCTTCGCATTATAATTGCAATTGATTAGATAGAATTCGGTGTGATCCTAATACATGCAAGCCACTCATATATATATATATATTGTTGCATACTAGAAATTCAGTTGCGATAGAATAAAATTTTACGCCTTAGCCTTATTGAGAAATCCAGCACACACACAGATATTTGAAGAGAGGACGAGAAACTCTAGGATTTTATATAGAAAAACTCCGACAAAAGGGAAAAAATCATGGAGCCTCACCCAGTACAAATATTATACTATATATCTGTTTTGAAGTACAAAGTTTAAGTTTTCTAGATAATGGGATTACAAAGTTGTATGTGAGAAAGCCTGATAATGAAAATTCCAGAATCAGGTGATAATAGCTATGCAGGTGTAGTTGGGTTGTAACAGTGGTTAGTGACAGTGGGTGATAGTGAATGACAGATGTTGATGATGATCTGACTACTGTTATGTGGTGGTTACTGGTGGTGGTGACCGGTGACGGCGGTCGGTGGTGACCAACAATAGTGGCCGTGGCGGCAATCAGCAGTAATGGTTCAGCGGTGACCGCGGTGGTCGATAGAGGTGGACGGCTGCGTAATCAGCTGGCGAGCAACGGTAATTGGCCGATGCGATAGTTGGCAAAGATGGTGGCGATGACCAACAGTGATCCGAAGGCAGCGATGGTGGAATGGCGGGCCCGGTGGTGGTCGTGGCGATGACCGGGGCGATGGTCGGCAAAAACAATGATCGGTGGCGGTGGTCGACGGTGGAGGCGGCCGGTGGTGGTCAGCGGCGATGACCGACGGTGGTGGTCGGTGACCATCGACTGGTGGCATGATTATGCTTGGAGGTTCTTCTTCTCTCTCGTTTTAGTTTAGCCTCATCTATGAAGAATGACTATTTATAAATTGATAGCATTTCTGTAAATACATGCAAAATCCAAACCACTCCATCGGATGGCTCAAAATGATTCCCTTAATCATCCGGTGTATTTTAAGTATTTGAATGCTCAAATGAAGTCAGAATTAGAAGATCTTGGGCTTATTTGATCTCGCTCGTCAAGACACTCGATTTGATTTCCATATTTAGAAACCGATATCGCAAAGTTTTCAATTCTGATGGGTTAGTCTTGGCTTAGAATCAGTTGCTTTCGACATCGATTTGTGCTTGTAGTGAAATTTTCGTCTCATATCATTTATTTTTGGATGACATTATCTCTATCATCCAAAAATATATGCCAAATAATTGAAAATAATGACTTTTTTAATGAAATTAATGGGTTCATTAACCTTTATGTCACATATAGTTTGAGAGAATAGATCTTCATGGGTGCACAAAACTATGATCGCAGCGAGTCTGTGCAGTGCTCATAAAATAGTAGAATCAGGGCCCCTCGAACTAACGAACCGGTTGCCAGCCCATGGGCCAAACCCGACGGTGAGCAAAAAATTTGATATTTTTTTTAAAATGGCTGGAAAACACTAGCCATAATGAGAAGAGGTTGGCAAATGCTAGCCATAATGAGGAGAGAGAGTTTTTTTTAATTAAATGGATGATAAGCACTAGCCATAATGAAGAGAGGGGTGTTTTTTTTAATTAAATGGCTGGCAAACGCTAGCCATAATGAGGAGAGAAGGTTTTTTTTTATTTTTAATTTATTCTCTTTTCGCCTCTATAGTGGATCTATACAAACCCTCTTAAGGTTAATTAAGGAGACACAATTTTCTCTCATATGCTCTGATTTTCCCTCAAGAGAGGCGTCAACTATCCTCGTCGGATCGACCATGTTCGGAGATGATCAAGGCTCATAGTTCATACGACGAGGCTCCAGTTTTCCCTCAAAAGAGGCGTCAACTGTCCTCGTCGGACCAACCGGATTTGGAGGAGATCAAGACCCGTAGTTCATACGATGAGGCTCCGATTTTCCCTCAAGAGAGGCATCAACTGTCCTCGTCGGACCGACCAGGTTTGGAGGCGATCAAGACCCATAGTTCATACGATGAGGCTCAGGTTTTCTCTTGGGAGAAGCATCTACTGTCCTCGTCGGACCGACCAGGTTTGGAGGCGATCAAGACCACCCATAGTTCATACGATGAGGCTCAGGTTTTCTCTTGGGAGAAGCATCTACTGTCCTCGTCGGACCGACTGGGTTTGGAGGTGATCAAGACCCATAGTTCATACGGTGAGACTCTAATTTTCCCTCGAGGGAAGCGACAACTGTCATTATCGTACTGACTGAGTTTGGAGGGGATCAAGGCCCGTAGTTCATATGACGAGGCTCCGATTTTCCCTCGAGGGAGGCGTCAACTGTCCTCATTGAACCGACCAGGTTTGGAGGCGATCAAGTTTCGTATTTTATAGAAAATTGATTTTCTTGAAACTTGAATAGTTGACAACTGCCAAGATTGTGGGGAAGCATTAATTATGAATCATTCCACAGAAAACTCAAAAATTATGGCAGATAATTTCAGGATGTCATTCTTCATGATGTTATTTGATGCCGTTGACTTGCATGGAATGGGTAGAATTAAATTCGCTGAGGATTTTTGACCCATCCAAGCATGTTTATCAAATTGTTACTTGATGACATTAACCTGTATGAAAGAGGTCAAATCGAATTAGCTATGAATTTTTTACCCATCTAAGATTGTTTGTTAAAGTGTTACTTGATGACATTAACATGTATGGAAGAGGTTGAATTGAATATACTAAGGATTTTTTATCCATATGAGGTTGTCTGTCAAAGTGTTACTTAATAACGTTAACTTGTATGGAAGAGGTCGAATCAAATCCGCCAAAGATTTTTAACTCATCCGAGGTTATTTGTCAAAGTATTACTTGATGACGTTAACCTGTATGAAAGAAGTCGAATCGAATCCGCCAAAGATTTTTGACCCATCCGAGGTTGTTTTTCAAAGTAGTACTTGATGATAGTAACTTGTATGGAAGAGGTTAAATCGAATCTGCTGAAGATTTTTGACCCATCCGAGGTTATTTGTCAAAGTGTTACTTGATGACGTTAATGTGCATGGAAGAGGTTTAATCGAATATGCCAAGGATTTTTTACCCATCCTATGTTGTTGGTCAAAGATTACTTGATGACATTAATCTGTATGAAAGAGGTTGAATCGAATCCGTTGAAGTTTTTTGACCCATCTTAGGTTGTTTATCAAAGTGTAACTTGATGACGTTAACCTGTATGAAAGAGGTTGAATCGAATGTGATGAGAATTTCTGACCCATCCGAGGTTGTTTGTCAAAGTGTTACTTGGTGATGTTAACTTGTATGGAAGAGGTCGAATCGAATCCGCCAAAGATTTTTGACCCATCCGAGGTTGTTTGTCAAAGTATTACTTGATGACGTTAACATGTATGGAAGAGGTTGAATTGAATATGTTGAAGATTTTTGGCCCATCTGAGGTTGTTTGTCAAAGTGTTACTTGATGACGTTAACCTGTATAGAAGAGGTTGAATCAAATCTGCTGAAGTTTTTTGACCCATCTGAGATTGTTTGTCAAAGTATTACTTGATGACGTTAACCTGTATTAAAGAGGTCGAATCGAAACCGCCAAAGATTTTTGACCCATCCAAGGTTGTTTGTCAAAATATTACTTGATGATAATAACCTGTATGGAAGAGGTTGAATCGAATCCACTGAAGATTTTTGACCATTCTAAGATTATTTGTCAAAGTTTTACTTGATGACATTAACTTGCATGGAAGAAGTCGAATCAAATCCGCCAAGGATTTTTAACCCATCCAAGATTATTTGTCAAAGTATTACTTGATGACATTAACCTATATGGAAGATACTGAATCGAATCCGTTGAGAATTTTTGACCCATCCGAGGTTATTTGTCAAAGTGTTACTTAATAATATTAACCTGTATGAAAGAGGTCGAATCAAAACCGCCAAGGATTTTTGACCCATCTGAGGTTGTTTATCAAAGTATTACTTGATGACGTTAACCTGTATAGAAGAGGTCGACTTGAATCTGCTGAGGATTTTTGACTCATCCGAGGTTATTTGTCAAAGTATTACTTGATGACTTTAACCTATATGGAAGAGGTTGAATCGAATATACTGAGGATTTTTGACCCATCCGAGGTTGTTTATCAAAGTGCTACTTGATGATAATAACCTGTATGGAAGAGGTTGAATCGAATCCGCTGAGAATTTTTGACCCATCTGATGTTGTTTGTCAAAGTGTTACTTGATGACGTTATCCTGTATGGAAGAAGTCAAATCAAATCTGCCAAATATTTTTGACCCATCCGAGGTTGTTTGTCAAAGTGTTACTTGATGACGTTAACCTGTATGGAAGATGTCGAATTGAATTCGCTGAGAATTTTTGGTCCATCTAAGGTTGTTTATCAAAGTATTACTTGATGACGTTAACCTGTATTGAAGAGGTCTAATCGAATCTGCTGAAGATTTTTGACCCATCTGAGGTTGTTTGTTAGAGTGTTACTCGATGACGTTAACTTGTGTGGAGTAGGTGCAAAGTTATGACCTATCTGAGGTTGTTTGCCAAAGTATTACTTGATGATATTAACCTGTAAGGAAGAAGTTGAATCAAATCCGTTGAAGATTTTTGACCCATACGAGGTTGTTTGTCAGAGTGTTACTCTGTGACATTTAACTTATATGGAAGAAATCAATAGTTTTAACTCTTATCTGAGGTTATTTTGTCAATGTATGATATTAACTTGTGTGGAAGAGGTTAAACATTTTGATTCTTCTGAGATTATTTATCAGAGTATTAATCGATGATGTTAACCTGTGTGGAGTATGTACAAAGTTATGACCTTTCCGAGGTTATTTGTTAGAATATTACTCTGTGACATTTAACCTGTATGGAAGAAGTTAATAGTTTTAACTCTCATCCAAGGTTATTTTGTCAAAATATGATGTTCACTTGTGTGGAAGATGTTAAACATTTTGATTCTTGCAAGATTATTTGTCAGAGTATTACTCGATGATGTTAACTTGTGTGAAGTAGGTACAAAGTTATGACCTATTCGAAGTTGTTTGTTAGAGTGTTACTCGGTGACATTTAATCTGTGTGGAAGAAATCAATAGTTTTAACTCTCATTCGAGATTATTTTGTCAAAGTGTGATGTTAACTTGTGTGAAAGAGGTTAAACATTTTGATTCTTCCGAGATTATTTGTCAAAGTATTACTCGATGACGTTAACCTTTGTGAAATAGGTCAAATAAAAAAATTTGTTTGAGGGTGTAACCAAAGTTACTTTTTGACCTTTGCCTTACTTTCCACGAGCATAACTGGAGAATCATAATTTGCAAAGCTATCTCTTTATTTTCTTTTTGTTGGAATTGCTCCATATCATTGATTTGCTTCTCAAACTGATACTCAATTAGATATCCAGAATATTGATTTGGGCAATCTTTGAGATTAAGAGTTGCACCCCAGTTTCTAATAAAAGCTGAAGGATCAGAGTTTGATGAATCTTCATTCTTCTATGTGTTCCTTGAGAGTAAGATTTCCTTCACCATATAGGTGGTGTTGTTCTGAACATAAAGTCAAATTGTCAACCATTGTGAAGATGTTAAGTGAATGTTTCCCACAGACGACGCCAAACTATTGCGTGCTAGAAACCCAGTTGCAGTAGAATAAAACTTTACGCCTTAGCCTTGTTGAGAAATCCAACACACACATAGATATCTGAAGAGAGAACGAGAAACTCCATGATTTTTATATGAAAAAATCCTGTAAAGAGGGAAAAAATTATGGGGCCTAGCCCAATAAAAATGTTCCACTATATATATCTTTTGAAGTATAAAGTTTAAGTTTCCTCGATAATGGGATTACAGAGTTGTATGTGAGAAAGCCTGACAACGGAAATCCTAGAATCAGGTGACAATAGCTATGCAGCAGTAGTTGGGCTGTAACAGTGGTTAGTGACAGTCGGCGATAGTGAATGATGGCTGTCAATGATGATCTGGCGACTATCAAGTGGTGGTAGCTCGAGGTGGTGACCGATGATAGCGGTCGGTGGTGACCAATAATAAGTAGCGACGGTGGCACGGTGGTGGTCGCAAGGTCTTTCAGCGATGGTCGATAAGGTCAGCGGTGGTCGGCAATTAGAGGCTATGGTGGCCGACGGTGGTGGTCGATGGTGGTGGTCGGCAATGGTGACCAACGTCGGTAGTTGACGGCGGCAAGGACCGGCGGTGGTGGCCGACGGTGGGGGTTAGCGGTTGTTGGCGGCGATGACCGATGGCGGTGGTCGGCGACGATGAGGATCGATGGCGGGCCACGCAGCGGCCCGATGGTGGTTAGCGATGATTGGTGTGGTAGCCTACTGGCGGTGTCGGCCGTCGATTGGTAACGATTATGAGATTCTTCAAGCTTCAGAGCTCTCTCTTCTCTTTAGCTTAACCTCCCTTCATGTTAAGAATGAGAGGCTATTTATATATTAGAGGAGTTGCATTTCTGTAAATATATGCAAAATCCAAATCACTCCACAAGATGGCTCAAAATGATTCTCTTGATCATCTAATATATTTTAAGTATTTGAATGCTCTGATGAAGTTAAAATTAGGAGATCTTGGGCTTGTTAGATCCGGCTTGTCCAGACGCTCGATTTGACTATAAACACTTCATATTTAGGAGTCGACTGATATGTCAAAGTTTTCAATAAGCGTTTGATCTAGGTTAGTCTTGACTCAGAATTAGATTGATTTCGACATTAAGATTTGTGTTTCGACTAGTAGAATTTTCAGTGTTATATATATATATATATATATACAATATTTTTTATGTATATTCTAACTCGTTTGCCCGATATCTTGATTGCTCATATGAGAATCTAGGAGGGAGGGCTGAAAAACATAGAGGGCAAGCCAAGCATCATCATGCCAGCTTCTATAAGATAATTGTGTCATTTTTTAGCTCTAACATGATTTGATTAGATTTTACTACATATTAATTATATGTTATCAACAAATTTAAATGAAAATTAGTTTTCATCTTAATTATCATAAATTATTTGTTAATTTAGTCATTAGAAATCTTATAGATATTCTTGTTAATTTATTTTTCTAAAAATTAATCGTTATGGGTAATTTTTTAATTTTATTACTTGAGTAGTCGCATGTTTTACATGTATTGATTTTAAACTAATATTTCTCATGAAACTCTAATGTAATAATGATAATATATATATATATATATATAAGTGAGAAGAATTTATTATGTGTGGAGTCCAGACTGGATGTAAAACTACATGTGAACTCCAATAGCATAGTATTATCTAACGCTCATTTAATACGCAATTGTTGTATATTAGTTTTGAACTATTATATGTTGATATGGATTAATGTATATTGCCTGCACAACAATACACAATACCTATATATACATTAATACATAACATAATATAGTAATTCACAATCAATATATTGTAATTATATATTCAATGAGCATAATATGATATTATATTATTAGATTTTGGATATAGAGCAGCATGCAGACTTCGCTTGTAATACTTTCTCTAAAGTGAGAGAGATTTAAGAAACTTTTACGAGGACTACGCAACTTAGATTTGCATTGGAAATGAAATTGGAAGCAAGGATGAATGATGTCTTGTGAGTTTGGATTGTGACTCACAAGTAGGGTTTTTGAGATTGTTGCGTGCTAGAAAATCAGTTATGGTAGAATAAAAGTTTACGCCTTAGCCCTATAGTGAAATCTAGCACACACATAGATATTTGAAGAGTGAACAATAAACTCCATGATTCTTACTTGGAAAAACCCCTAAAGAGGGGGAAAAAACCATGGGGCCTAGCCCAGTAAAAATTTTTCACTATGTATCTATTTAGGATTACAAAGTTTTCCCGATAATGAGACTATAGAATTATATATGAGAAAGCCTGATAATAGGAATCCCATAATCAGGTAACAACAGCTATGCAGCAGTGGTTATGCTGTAACAGTTGTTGGTGAAAGTTGGTGATGGTGAACAACGACGGTCGACGGTGATGATGACCGGAGAAGATGGCCGGCAGTAGTCGGTGGTGGTCGATGACAACAATAATCAATGGTGGTGGCCGGCTGGCGCGTCAGCGGTAATGGGCGGTGGCGGTGACCGATGAGCGGTGGTTGATGCGATGATGATGCGATGATCGATGGTGGTGGCCGATGGTGGTTCGGCGGCGATCGAGGCGCGGTGGTGAAGCCGAGTGGCACGATTATGTTTGGAAGATCTTCAAGCCTTAGAGCTCTCTCTTCTCTTTAGCTTGGGCTCCCCTCATGTGAAGAATGAGGAGTTATTTATAGATTAGAGAGATGACATTTCTGTAAATACATACAAAATTCAAATCACTCCATCGGACGACTCAAATGATTCCCTTGATCATCTGATGTATTTTAAGTATTTGAATGCTCAAATAAAGTTAGAATCAAGAGATCTTGGGCTTGTTAGATTTGGCTCGTCAAGACGCTCAATTCGATTATAAACACTCTATATTTAAGAACTATTTATGGATTCAACTAATATTCCAAAGTTTTTAATGATATTTTAAGTGCTTGATATGGACTCGTTTCGACTTAGGATCAGTTTACTTTTGACATCAAGATTCATGCTTCGACTAGTAGAATTTCCAGTGTCATATCAGTCGCCTCCTATTTTTGGATGACATTATCTCTATCATCTAAAAATATATGCTAAATAATTGAAAATAATAAATTCTTCAATAAAATTTGCAGGTTTATTAACATTTGCATCACAAATAGTTTGAGAGAATAAATCTTCATGGGTACACAAGATTATGATCACGGAATCAGATGCAGGCTACGGGTGCATACGGGCACAAGGCTCTAGGGTCACGGGCCCTTGATGTTGATTTCGCCGCAGACGCCGTGGGCTCGTGAGGGCATGGTAGCGGCGTTAACTGCGCCGTGGCCTAAATCATACGATGAGCTTTTTTTTGGTTTTTTTCAATTTGTTTCCATTTCTTTCTACTTTTTATTTATTCCCTTTTTGCCCCTATAGTGGATCAATAAAAGCCCCCCTAGGGTCAAGTAAGGAGACACAACTCTCATATGCTCTAGTATTCTTCTGCATTGGATGAGAAATTATCTAGCAGAAGTTCAAGGGCTAGGGTAATAAATTTTTTTTCTTTCTTTTGTCAGTGAAGAAGAAAGTCATTCGCTTTGCTGATCAAGACCCGTAGCTCATATGGCGAGGCTCTGATTTTTTCTCGAGAGAGGCATCAACTATCCTCATTGGACCGACTAGGTATGGAGGCGATTAAATCCCATAGTTCATACGACGAGCCTCCGGTTTTCCCTCAAGAGAGGTGTCAACTGTCCTCGTTAGACCGACTGGGTTTAGAGGCGATCAAGACCCATAGTTCATACGGTGAACTCCGATTTTCTCTTGAGAGAGTAGTTAATTGTCCTTGTCAGACCGACCGGGCTTGGAGGTGATCAATACCCATAGTTCATACAGCGAGGCTCCAATTTTCCCTCGAGAGAGGCATCAACTGTCTTCGTCGGACCAATCGGGTTTGGAGGTGATCAAGACCCATAATTCATATGACGAGACTCCAGTTTTCCCTCGAGATATGCGTCAACTGTCCTCGTCGGATTGATCGGGTTTGAAGGCGATCAAGGCTTGTATTTTTTTACTTCTTCTTATAGGAAATTAAATTTCTTGAAACTCTAATGAATAGTTTAGCTGTTGACAACTGCCAAGGTGGCAAGGAAGCGTCAATTGGGAACCATCCCTCCAAAAACTCAGAAAATCTAGCAGGCAATTTTGGAGTATCATTAGAGAGAAATAGCTTTTTTTTCTTTTATTTAATCTCAAATGTATGCGTATATTTTTCGTCAGATCGTAGGCAAAAAATTTTATTCAAAATTGTCCGTGAGCAATAAAGTCAGGAAAGGATATGCCCAAGTATTGTGGTGAGTGAGTTGCTTCACACAATTCTCAGACCTTTGTCTTTCTCTCATCTTTTTTGTTTCATATTTATTATGTATTTTTGCAAGTTGATGGCCGAAAGAAAACTAATAGCGTAACAACTATAGATGATATATCATCCACTATCACAGCTGATAGTTTAATGGTGATTGTTGACTTCATTTTTAAGATGAGCTCTCAACCCCTTCCATCTTAAGCATATGACTCCTCTTAGACTTTAAGAGATCCTTAGTCCTAAGACACATCTAATGATTAGGTGGACACTTAACCTAGCTCTAGAGACTTAGAAGAGGTAGCCATAAGAATAGGTCATGCCTTAAGGGTGTTAGGAAAATTTGGCTACCCTATAGCTTGAACTGCATTCCTCACTTTCTTCCTTTAAGTCAAACTCCAAATCAAATCAAAATCAAATCAATTCCAACTTAATTGATTTACTCCAAACTCAAATCAATGCCACATGATTGAAACCCATGATTGAAACTTATGATGGAGGTTTATGATTGAAATTATAAATCTTCTCTAAGTCCTTTTATCCCCTCTTAAGGACTTAGCCTAAATAAAATCAAACCACCTTAAATTCATGAAATTTTCTCATAACTCATTTATATTCTCATTTATATTCACATATATAAATGAAATATAAATTCAAATCAATCAAACTAAATCCAAAATTTAATTCTAAGTTCAAAATATTTTTTAAGTCCTTAATTCCCTCTAAAGGACCTAGCCTAAATCAAATTCAAACCATCTTAAATTCATGAAATTTTCTCACAACCCATTTATATTCTCATATATAAAAGAAATATAAATTCAAATAAATCAAACTAAACCCAAAATTCAAATCCAAATTCAAAATCTTTCCTAAGTCACTTTGATTTTCTCTTAAGGACTTAGCTTAGATCATATTCAAATCACTTCAAATCTTTGGAATTTTCTCATAACCAATTTGTATTCTCATTTATATTGACATATATAAATGAAATATAAATTTAAACAACCAGAACTAACTTTAAAAATCAAACTCAAATTCAATCAAAAATTCAACCTAAGCCTTTTAAGTCAAAATCTTAAACGTAGTCAAATCAATTTCAAATCAAGCCAAACCCTTGATTTTTCTTCATTATTTAATCAATCCTTCAATCATGAATCCAAATATAAACACAAACTTCAATCATCAAATCAAAACTCAATTCAAAAATCAAACCTAAGTCAAACCCATGTTCACCCCTTTGAACTTGAAATTATCAAATGAATTAAAACTCATTTGACTTCAAATCACTTGCAAATGAATTTATATTTCAATCATAAGTCCATATGTGAGTTCAATCAAACTCAAATCAAGCTTTGACCAAGCTGTTTGACCCACTTAGGCTCACTTGACGCAAAGTGACCTAAAGTACCCTTATGAGCCAAATTCAAATCCTAACCAAATTAGATTGAACTAAGCCCACCCAAGCCTCTCATCATGATCAACAATCATCATGAGATGATCAATCACTCAAATTGGGTCAAACTAAGTCAAACCTAAGAGTTGACCAAGTCAACACTTAGCCAAAATGAAACCCAACATAGCCAAAATCCACCATAAGCCAAATTGATTGAAACTAATGATCTAAGTTCATTCATGATCAATGTTTGAACTTGACCAAGTCAACATTTAAGACTAACCTAACCCAATTGGCCACTTGACCCAAGTTGACCCAGCTTGACCTAAAAAGTCAAAATGTGTCAAAACTTAATCTAAGCCAAATTGATTGAAACCAATGGATCAAGTTTATTTCAAAATGATTGTTAAACTTGACCAAAGCCTCAATTGGCCAACTAGACCCAACCTAAGCCATTTGACCTCAAACCCAACTTGACCTAAAGGGTCAAATTAAGCCAAATTCAAACTTATTCAAATTGATTAGAAAAAAAAGAAACTAATCCATTTCATATGACTAACCAAACATGAACCAGCCCATGACCTAACCCAAATAGGTCAAATGAGTCAAATTAATCAACTTGACCCATTTGACCTAAATGAACTCAATTGAACCAAAACTAAATATAAACCAAATTGAATCAAACCAATGCCACCAAAACATTTCAAATGGTCATATGAACTTATCCCAACCCTTACAGTTTGACCAATTGGTCAACTTGACCCAAGTTGGCCCATTTTGACCTAAATGGGTCAACATGAGCCAAATCACATCAAGCCACCCCCAAATTCATAGAAAGTTGGCCTAACCCATTTTTCAAACATACCAAACATGGCCAAACTGAAATCAAGGTCAAATGACCATTTTACCCCTAGGCCATAGGGTATCCAAAAATCAAAACTACTTGGAATTTGGTCAATTCCTTTTCATGGACACTTGGCATCCTCTTAGTGGACCAAATAATCACTAATGAACCTAGTGTACATGACCTAATGGGTTTGGTAATCCAAACCCAACCCAAACCTGAAATCGACCACATCATTTGAAATTGAGCACATGGAATCCCTCCTCCACTCAATCAAAGCACATGGCCACCTCACCCACTCCTTCTCTGGCCAAAATTGAATTCAAGGACACCTCTAACAGCCTAACAAACCCATTGCATATGCTTAATTGGATCAAAATGGCATCTCCTTGCTCGGTCATCTGATTTCTTAAAGGGGAGATATACTCCCCCTAATTCAATTCAATCTTCATAGTGTCATACTCGATTGAGCTAAGGGAGGTCAGAGGAGCCATTGCCAAGTGATCCCAAGCTTCCTAGAGCCCATTTGAATTTCCCATTTTCGGATTTCTCCAAACCAAAAATAGGGAGCTCAAGTGGAAATTCAACTTACTCCATACTTCAAACCAACCTAATTTCTCCTTCGAGCACCCTCAGAGGATTAAGTCGAGTTCACCCAAGCTCTTTTCCAAGCTCCAAAGGCAAGGGGGGATCTACTTCGATCAAGACCGAGCTCAAGTGCAAGTGGAGGTGGCCTCTAGAAGCATCTACCCAATTTCAACACCTCCAAACTTCAACAAAGCTTCGTCTCCACTAGATGAAGCTTCTCCAAGAGAATTGAATGTCGGTGATCACCTCCAGAGAGGTTAGCCATTAAATCGAGCTTAAATTTAATATGGTTGGTCCTTTATGAAGTGAATTTTAATCTCATGCAAATCTAACCGTTAGATGTGTTGGCCTTTTTGCTTAGATGGTGTGGGTAAATTTTGGGATCAATCCGAGCTCAATCGAGCTTGAATCATCCCCTTGAAGATGGATGGTGTCCATCCTTCACAGAAAATTACAGGGATAGATCATGGGTCGTCCATCCGTGCATTTTGGATGGATAGTCATGATTAAGACGTGTAAGATCCATGTTTTAACTCTTTTGATCTGTGGCTTCAACCTCAGTCGTTCGATCCTTGATCGGATGGGTGAGGAGAAAGCATGTAGCATCGTCGATGACGCAACGCTATGATGTGACAACTTTATTATCGAATCCCATCTCATGGAAGCACGCCTCGTGACCCACATAACGGATTAAATATTTAATTAGGCTTATTTAATTATTAATTAACCATGAAAACTTCCTAAATTCATATCTAAGACTAGAATAATAAAAAATATATGAAATAAATTGCATTTGATAGATAATTGAATATAGAATATTTTAAAAATAATTTAAATGAATTTTTAATAGTATTTTTCTATGAATTTAGGTTTTATTAGGGATGTTATTTTGTTAATTACCCTCTAATTACTTCACTGATTAATCTCAAACTTCTTATACTTAATTAGTGGGATGACTCTTGTCTCCCCTAATTTTCTTGGGATTTATTGGTAGCTTAATTAGGGGAGTTGCTAGTTCATTCATTAATCACTCACTTAATGTAATTAAGCTTAACTAAGGGAATACTCAGTGGTTTAACTCTCTGATTGAGTCAATTAAGTTTTGATTGAGTGAATATGAGATTTAGGAAATAATTTTGGGATGTTTTCTTTAAGATATTCCTTAAACTTCCTTTTTTTCTTAATCTAATCTTAATTAGGGGTTAATTCATTAATTACCCCCTTAATTAATTTCATAAAATTCTAAAACTTTCCAAAACTCAATTAATATATCTTGGGTAGATGCTTAGCTGTTCAATAACCTAAGTATATTAAGAAATTAAAACCTAACTCACATGTGTGAGAGGGATTATGAAAGTACTTAAGTTAAATCCCTCAGTTTAATTAATCATTAATCATAAGCCAATTGCATTAAGCCCCTTTTCTTTCCTAGGAGCATTGCTGATTTAAATTCCTTATGTGATTTTATATTATCTCATTGGCTCATAATTATTTGATTAAGTATGCTAAGGTGGTGTAGGTAAAGGGTAATTAACACACTTAATTCATACCTTAACCTAACCAAAGCATAAAATTGATCTAATCACTTAAAAATTAAACTAAAACAATAAACATATGTGGGAATGGGTTAGGAACAAACTTCACATTTCTCAAAATTAAATTAAACTCAAAACAAAATCAAACCTTCTTCAAAAATAACTTGATTTATTTTAATCTTTCTTATTTCATAAGATTATCTTTAAGAATTAATTAGGGTGAATGTGCTTACATGCTTTCATCACTTTAGTTCTTTCCTCACATGCTAAATATGTATGTCATATGAATTTCATGTATTCATGCTTTTCAAAAATCAAATTCAAAATAAAATATTTTCTTTATGTCAAATTGCATGTTTTGGTTGAAGTAAAAAATATGAATGACTATTATCACTACTAAATACAAAACTATTTTTTAAAGTATATAAATCAAATACTTAAAACTGAAAGTGTGCTATTTATAATCATTTATGAGCTTGCATGTGGATATAAATATGAAGATGTGCATGGTGTAGCTCTCTTTCTCCTTTTTTTTTAGCATAGTTTTGAATAAAATTTGGCAAAGTGTATAGTTCATTTGAAAAGAACATAACACTTGTCTAACCCCATTCCTATCCATTTCTATGTTATTACCTAAGAAGAATAGCTCCACTTGTACATATAAATTGCAGAACTAAAATAAATCAACCAACACAAACTTTTTGCATCTTTCTTTTCCCTTCATTTTTTTTGTACATATGCTTGTATAAAAAGAAAGTGGTATATTAGTCTGGACAACTCCAGGATTACGAGCCTTTAATTAACCCTAAGTAGGTCTTGTACCTTACACCCCTAGTGCTAACAATGGTGTCATACTCACTTATGCCTTTCATACATACATGTGTGCATGTGAAAAATGGATAAGAAAACCTTTTTTCTACTTAATAAAAATCATGCATCATAAAGCATTCTAATTTTCTTAAGTAACTCACTTAGCATTCATCATAAAGTATGCTAAACATTACCATTTGTATGTATAGATATGCTAAGGATTCATTCATATGCATGTTATACATTTTGGGAAAGAAAATGAAGTAATGTGTATTTTGTGATCTTAATTCACTTTATTTAATCTTAAAATGTCTTTCATTTTGAATTGATTTGTTTAGAAAAAAAATATAAACTTAGGATTAATTACAATACATAATAAAACATTCACTAAATAAAATAAAATATGAATATACTTTAGAAGGAAAGAGAAGTTCTCTTCTCTTTTCCCTCTCTTTAAAACTTAAAAATTAATTGTAGGATTCACTTAAACCAAAATAAAATATATAATAAAATCAACCCAAATCAACTAAATAACTTAAACAAAACTACCTTTAAGTTAAACATCTTCATACTTAAAAAATCTAAACCGTAAAGCACTAGCTAAACATACCATACAAACCTTTTAAAGCACACACATTATGTTAAGTCACTGCTTCTAGCTTTAGGTTAGGGTGATGCATGGCTTGATATTTTATTTTATTTTGTGATGCATTATTTCTAGTCTAGATGTTAGGGTGTATTTGCATAGAATGAATGGTAGAATAATATAAATACTTTTGTTGTGCAGGTGCTTATACCCCTAAGCATAATCCAATATGTCATGTGGACTTGGTTACCCATGTGTAAGGTGCTAAGTCCAATATACATACTTGGGATTTGTATGGTTTATTTAGTTAATCTTTATTTTGCAGGTGTTAGTTAGATTTACTTTTCCTTTTCATGTAATTTTGCAAGTAGGATTTTTTTTTTGGAATGAATGTTATGGGAGGATTATGATAAGCATTGGTCATGAGATTACATCTTATGCATCATGTGAAGCCTTTGGAGTAACCACCTTCCAACCATCCAAAAAAAGGAACCAAAAGAAGAAAGAAGAAATAAAGAAATGAAGACTCCCATAACATGAATTTCCTTACTTGATTGTAAATTAATTCATGTGTAATTTGGGTTGTATAAGGGTAGAGCTCGGCTACCCAATTTATTTTTGGGTTTGTGTGATGGTGCCCGATCACAAATGGCCTTTTATTCTTTTGCGCTAGCTTTATAAAATGTTTGATATTTTATTTAGCTTGTGCATTAAGATGACATATTTTCCTAGTTTCTTCCTTGCTTTGATGTATGGCCTGGATGACGATTAGGCTCTTAGGAAAAATAAATCTTCTACCAAATTAATCAACTCAAAATTAAAAATAAATAACTCATAATCTCATTTAAAGCCTAAGTTAAAATCAAGATAAAGGAATTAGCAACCCCTTAGCTCGATGAGTATTTCTTTTATAACATCATGCATAAAAAAAATATTATTACACTCTTAATTGGAGGGCTTCCGCCTTTGCCAGAGAAACTTGGCTTGACCTTTAAGAGCCATAGTGGAAACAAACCTCCCCCTTCTCGCTAATTTTGGCCCATAATCTTACTTCTCATGCATTATGCATATGAATCTTATAAGCTTGAGTCAAATAATTGTCCAAAAATAAAAATAACATGTAATATATTTTGCATTAGATCTAAGTCATTTTTCATGCTCATACATAATCTAGTCTCTTAGGGAGTGAGTTTAAGGACTTAGTCTCTTTCTAAATAAATAACAGCCTAGCTATCTTGTATAAAGCATATGACTTGCCTACATGAATTTAATATCATAGGAGGAGTTAGTTGGCAGCCACCTCCAGGTGGTTGGAAGTCCAAGCAGTCAGGTGGTTTGTCCTCTCTTGTGGAGGCAAACCAAATACCTATTTTTGCCTTAGATTTAGGTCGTGCTTTTGGCCCTCACCAAAGCTCTCTAGATTTAGGTTCTGAGGTTGCTTCTTCCTTCTATGAGTCATAAGCATAAATCCATACCTCTTAGGCATTTCCATTACCTTGTATTGTAGAATTATAAGCCCTAAATTTCTAATAAAAATTCAACTCAAATAAATAATTCAATTTTAAAAATGTAAAGCCTAATTATAGGATAATTTGGGATGTTTACTAGGCTTCATAATATTTTAAACATCTCCTACTTATCTTTTTTTGACTTCGATAATAACTCCATTCTTTAATCCCATTTGATCTTCCAAAATAAAATAATTGATTGATAGTCCAACCTATTGAAATCTTTGGATACAACGATCATTTACCTTAATCAAGAGTATTCCTAAGAATCCTATTTCTTAAGAAGTAATTAACTATGGGGGCTTGCCCCTATAGGGAATTTAATGAACCAGTTTAAAATAAACCCTACTTTACTTTTTCATATAAAGTAGGGGAAGAATCTCTAGTACATATACAAGCTCATTGTCCTTAGGAGTCCTTGTTGAGATGATTAGATCCATTGTAGGGTGATGACTTCTATCTCTCGAGATAATATAACTCTCCTCAATGTATTACTTGATCACCCTCAATAAGAATATCTACGGATCTACATGGTGTCAAAATGCTTGAAAAGAAAAAAGTATATTTCTATCTTCATTTTATTTCACATAGAGTGAAGATGGAAATATATATTCTTTAGAAATTAAAAATTTCACCACAGTGCTCCGCAGGAAATTTCATTTCCCCAATGTGTTGGTAGCTATTGTTGCCAAAAAGTATGATCGAGCACGTTCTCCTCCGTCAGGATACTTTATTATTTTTGAGATGATTTTTTGTTGGCTCCCGAATTGATTGAGATCTTTAAAATATACGGTGTAGCTTTGTCCTAATTTTTATTTTGAGCTTTAGTGATCATCATTGGTTTGATTGTCTTCTTTAGAGAGCGTGGTGCGACCTTGAACATTAAATACTTATGCCGAATATATAGATTCACATGTGATGCCCAAGGACATATTTTTTATCGAGCTCGAAAGAATTAGATAGAATTTTCAGCACGGGATCCATCTAGAAATTAGACTAATGGGTTCTTTTTGTAAAAAATGAGTGGGGCCTCCCTAAGAGATGTCGAAGATTGAATGACCTTCAAGACCATTGCTGATTAAAGAGAATGAAATCCTAATAACTCTTAATATTTCAGATGTAGGAAGCTTGCAGCATGAGTTACATCACATTAGCAAGTATATAATTGAAGATAGAATATTCAAGGTTGGCCTTTTGATTCAGGCAGGGTGATCTCATGCTCTTCCACTGAAGAGATCAAGTAAAGGCGATGATAGGTCTCCTCATATTCACAGGATTCTTTCAAGAATCCTGTTACTAAATCATGATGATAACAATATTTCTTCTTTAAAGAAAAGAAACATACAAAATCTTCATCAAATCTTTGAGAAGATGTTCACTAGTTGGGAAGGCATTACTGCAGAGGCAGATGCCATTAGTAAGCAGTATCTTCTCTTATTTCTTTTCTCTTTCATTTTTTTTCGTGTAATATTTGTGATTTTTTAATTGTAGGTATCCCAAACATTTTGGCTTATGACTCATTTGGGTGTCGCTCTAGACGAGTGGAATACTAAATTTGTGAAGGTAAAATACTTGCAAGGTGAATATGAGCGAAAAATGAGTGCTAAGGCCAAAGAAGTGACAGCTCTGGAAGATCAGCTAACTGAGTGTAGAATTGAGCTAGCAAATATGTCAACTTCTCTTTCTCTCTGGTGTTAGGAGGTGGAGCGTACTCATGATGAGCTGATTGAGGTGAGGGCAGAGACTCACCAAAAAGGGAAAATACTCAAGGCATTTGAGGTGGAGAAGAAATCTCTTGAATTAGAGAAGAAAGTATTACAGGATCATCTTCTCTGAGAAGGAACTTATAATATCAGAAACGGAAGCGAAGGAACTTATAATATCAGAAACGGAAGCAAATGAAGTCTCCTTGAAGGCAGTGGAAGACTTTAAAAACTCTCTAGCTTATAGCGATTATATCGAGGATCATATCTAAGAAGCTCGTAATCATATTCTTGATGTTGAAGTGAAGGACTTGGAGCGCCAATGTTTGGAGGAAGGCTTCATTCAATGATTCTTAAAAGGAATCCGCTTAGTACATCACAAAATTGGAGCTAATATTGAGAATCTTTCCAATGACAAGTATCAAGACCCTTGCCGATTCGGAGGGATTGAGAGTGAGTTTAAGGAGCATCTTCCAGGGTGAGGCGTTGATATCATGTAGTATCACTTGAGGATGCATTTCTTTCCCTTTTATCTATATATTGTTATTTATTATTATTATTTTTTATATCCAGAATTTTAATTCTTTCTTATGTCATCATATTAGAGCTATCAATGACATTAATAAACTAAAAATTTTGGGTGATTTGCTCTCATTTTGTTTTGACTTATCCGAGATGATTGGTCGAAATATTATTCGACAACACTAACCTATATGGAAGAGATCGTTGGAAGTCCACCAAGGACTTTTTGGCCTATCCTAGATATTAGTCAAAATATTATTTGATGTCTTACCTGTATGGAAGAGGCCGTGGAATGTCCACCAAGGACTTTTTGCCCTATCCTAGGTATTAGTCAAAGTGTTACTTGACTTCTTACCTGTATGGAAGAGACCGTGGAATGTCCACCAAAGACTTTTTTACATATCCTATGCATTAGTCAAAGTGTTACTGGACTTCTTACCCGTATAGAAGAGATTTGATCAAATCCCCTTGGGATTGATCATGCCCCGACTGAGACACAATGTGAGTTGTGCATTTCTCAAGTGGGAAGATTAAATGTAGAAACAAGCCTGAAAGAAAGGGGCATAAACTCATTACTTTGATAACATCAGCGATACAATCATAAGATAATTTTAACAAAGATATGAGTTGAAGAGGAAATGATAAATAAGATAAAATAAAAGTTGAAATATTTATGCAGTAGGAATTACTGATAATACTTTCGGAGATTCTCCGTGTTCTAAGTTTGAGGCAAGGTTTTTTCCTCTGGATCCTTGAGCTTAAATGTTCTTGGCTTGATTATAGCTGTAACCACATAAGGGTCATCCCAAAGAGGTGAGAGCTTATTGTGTTGAGGAACTTTGCCCGCAGCTTTAAGACTTAACAGGACCAAATCACTGATAGAGATGGGATGGGGTTTCACTCTTCTGTTAAAGTGACAAGTTACCCTTTAGTGGTAGGAAGCAATATGAAGTAGGGTCATGTCATGAGTTTCGGGGAGTAGGTCCAAGTTTTGTCAGAGTTTTTCTTCATTACTATTATGATTGAATGATTGAACTCTTAAACTTGGAATCTCGATATCTACTAGTATAATAGCTTATGTGCCGAAACACAAAATATATGGTGTCTCACAAGTCAAAGTTCGCGATGTAGTGCGGTAAGCCCAAAGAACATTAGAGAGCTCCTCAACCCATTGCCCCCCAGCCTTCTCGAAATTCATTTTTAACCCTTTGAGTATAGTCCTGTTGGTAGCTTGATTCATCCATTAGTTTGAGAATGGGCTATGCATTAGCTTGAATGTGAAGATCTTTATAAAAAGACGTGAAAACTTTTTCAATAAATTGGGTTCCATTATTAGTGATGATCTTTACAGGAAAATCGAATCGACATATTATATTTTTCTAAATAAATTATTTAGCATTTGTCTCCATGATTTTAGAGAGTGGTTCAACATCCACCCATTTAGTGAAGTAGTCGACAACTAAAATGATAAACTTTCGTTGCCCTGACACTACTAGAAAAGGTCGCATGATATCAATTCCCTATTGAGCAAAAGGCCATAGACTTTGAAGGGATATGAGCTCTTTATGTGGTGTATAAGAGAGGTTAGAGTGCAATTGACAACTCGCATATTTTTTGTAAAATCCAAGGCATCTTGCCTCATCGTAGGCCAATAGAACCCTTGCCTCATAATTTTAAGGGCTAATGCCCTTCATCCTAGGTGTTCTCCATATATCCCAGAGTGAACCTCTCTTAATGCATAATCGGCCTGTAATGGTGAGAGGCATTTAAGGTGTGACTTAGAGAAAGCTCATTTGCATAATTCACCTTTAATAATAATAAAGTTTGCAGCTTATTTTTGGAGATGAGTTGCAGTAGTTGGGTCTTCAAAAAGGGTCCCTTCTTATAGAAAGGATAAGATGGGGTCCATCCACGAAGGTTCCTTCATCTCATTAATTGCTTGTATTACCCATGACCCTTGGATACTAGAAAAATATATCTTCTCAATACACATTCTCTTAAATAGATCTCTCGTAGCAGAGGTAACGAGCTTAGCAAAAGAATCAGCTCGAGTGTTCTTCTCTCGAAGTATATGAATGATTTGATGTGTCTTGATATGGGCAAGAAGTGGCCTCACCAAACTGAGGTATTATGTTAGTTAAGGAATATAAGCATTAAAGTTTCCCTCAACTTGGAGGCGATAAGCTGAGAGTCAGTGTGGATCATTAAGTTTTGAGCTTCACAATCGATGAAAAGTCTCAACCCTACGATGAGAGCCTCATATTCAGCCATATTATTATTTACAGGGAATTTTAGGCGAAGTCCATACTCTAAGGTATCATGTTGGGGGGAAATAAGTTAGATTCCTACTCCGGCACTAACATTTCCTGAAGCTCCAACAACATAAAGGGTCCATTGTGGAGATGAAATGGGTGTAATAGATAGCTCATTTGGAGTAAGGACAGTGCATTCCACTATAAAGTCTATGAGTACTTGAGACTTTATGTATGGCCTAGGAAGAAAATGGATATCAAACTCTCCCAATTATACAGACCATTTGATTAACCTTCTAGATGCCTCTAGTTTCTATACAATGTCCCTCAATGGTAAATGAGTGTAAACACTGATGGTGTGAGCTTGAAAGTATGGATGTAATTTTTGTTCTAAGAAAACTAAAGCCAAAGATGTCTTATCTGCTATTGGATAACAACTTTCTATATTATAAGGAATTTTGCTAACATAGTAAATTGGTCATTGTATCGCATTTTTTCTTAAAAGCTGAGCTTATTGTGGAAGATGAGATATAATATTTCTTCTTGGATAGGCTTGGATAGTAAGGGTGGAGATGCTAAATATTCCCTTAGTTGCTCAAAAGTAGCTTGACATTCATCAGTCCACTGAAATTTATTATTTTTAGCTCCCTTTAGTATTTTAAAGAATGACAAGTATTTATCTCCAGAACGGGCTAAGAATTGAGATAAGGTAGCAATTCACCCATTCAAGCATTGAACTTCCTTGATATTCTTTGGAGGAGCCATATCTCTAAGCGCTCTGATTTTCTCAGGATTAGCTTCAATCCCGCGATGGGTGACCATGAACCCAAGAAATTTTCTCGATGTAATCCAAAAAGCACACTTGGTCGGGTTAAGTCGCATGTTATAATGTCGAAAAAGGTTAAAGCATATTTTTAAAAAGCATATTTTTAAGTCAGAAATATGTTATGATTCTTCAAAGCTTTTTACTAATATGTCATCCACATATACCTCCATTGTGTGGCCTAAGAGGTCTTTAAAAATCTTATTCATAAGGCATTGATAGGTAGTACCAGCATTTTTTAACCCGAACGACATAACTTGGCAACTATATAAACCTTTATATGTTTGAAATGATGTGGCTTCTTCATTTGTTGGGTCCATTTTTATTTGGTTGTAACCTGAGTAAGCATCCAAAAAAATTGAAGATTTGATGCCCAGATGTAGCATCAACCAATTGATCAATTCAGGGGAGGAAAAAACTATCTTTCCGACAAACTTTATTGAGATAAATGTAATCAATACACATTCTTTAAGTTCCATTTGCTTTCTTAACCATGATAATATTTGTTAGAAATATAGGGTAATTATACTTCTCGTATGAATCCCATTTCTAAGAGCTTGTTAACTTCTTGTTCAATAGCTTGGAGGCAATCAGATACAAAACTCCGCTTCTTTTGGATGATTGGTTTGAATGTTAGATCAATCTTGAGGGAGTGCATGATCACATTGGGGTTGACCCCAGGCATATATGTTAGACTCCAAGCAAAGATGTCTTGATTTTTGCATAAGAAGTCTATGTATTTTACCTTATGCTCGTCTAAGAGTAGAGACCCGACTTGCACTGTTTGCAAAGGTTGGTCATCTAACAATGAAACAAGGAGCAAATCTTCTATGGGCGAAGCTCTCTAGGGTACTTCTTCATCTTGAAAATTAAAATTCTCGATACTGAAGGTCACCGAAGGGCGTGGTTGAGCTTATCCGAGGTAACATAATTATGCTATCTGTGGATTTTCACATACCACTCCAACCCCAACGGGGGTTGGAAATTTCATCTTAAGATGAGATACCGAAGTAACAACTTCAAAAATTGATTGGAGCGACCTTCCGAAGATAGTGTTTTATGCTGAATCTGACTTGACCATCATAAATTGAATTGAATGAGTCACTTGTCGAGAAAATTCTCCGAGGACAACAGAAAAAGTGATTGCACACTCTACTCGCACATGGCGATTATCAAACTCATATAATGGTCCTGCAGCAGGCTGGAGCTTTTCCCTAACCAAGCCCATGCTAAGAAATGTAGAGTAAAATATGACATCGATAGAACTCCCATTATCAATCAAAATTCTCTTAACATTATAACATGGGTCACCGATCTCCGCATTAATGAAAAATGGATCTTGATGGTGAACTTGGACTCCTTCTAAGTCTTATTCATTAAAAGTGAGGGAATGATCAATATGAGATTTCTTTAACTATGGTTCTTCAAATGTGGTAATGAGGATTTGATTAGATAGTAGTAGTCCTCCTGCGATTGTTTTAATTTCTCTAACTATATAGCGACTATTTTGTTATTTTTATAATGATTGTCCTAGTTTCCCCCAGTCGGAGTTATGTTTTCCTAAGTTGATTGATTTTGCATAAATCGATGTAGATATCCTTGTTAAATGAGCCTCTCAATCTCTTTTTTGAGTTGTTTACACGCCTCAGGAGCATGTCCATGATTTCTATGTAAGTGACAATATTACTCTTCATTTTTTGAATTTGATTTCAGTGGATGTGGTCACTTAATGGTCTCTTCATCTTGAATGGCCATCAAGATATTAACACGAGATGTGTTCAATGGTGTGTATTCTTTTTCTTGTTGTGGTTCATGTCGTTGATATGAGGGCCATGGAGGGAGATCACGACTGTCTTGTTGCTTCTTTTGATGAGATTGTCGATCTGTGTTCCCTGGGCACTCTTACATTTTTATATAGATTGTTCAAATTATTTACAGTGGGCATTAATAGCCTCATCGACAGAAATTTATGCTTCCACACGATGAACCAAATCAGCATATGAGCTAACTGTAGCTCACATTAGTTACGAGTAGAAAGGCCTAAAATGGAGCCCTCCAAGGAAAACTCTTCTTAATAGTTCAGAGTCTACTCCAGGTATTTGACGAGCCTCTAAGGAGAACCTCTGAAAGTACTCCTTAAGTGATTCACCCTCATTTTGATGAACGCCTGATAGATAAGAAGAATCTTTAATGATCCTCCGATTTGTAATGAATTATTATACAAAAATCTTGGCGAGTTCGTCAAAGATATGAATGGATCCCCTTGAAAGGAAGTAGAACCAAGTACGAGCCTGACCCGTGAGGGTGACTAGAAAGACCTAACAAAGTAGTGTGTCAGGAGCTCGTTGGATATATATGATGGTCCTGTAATAGTCAATGTGTTCATATGGGTTAGTTGTCCCATCATAGGAGTCGATGCTCGGAAGCTTGAACCTTACGGGAATAAGATGTTGAAGAATAGCTTCAGTCAAAGGTGAAGAGTCCTAATAGCCACAATGAGAGGGAAGATGATTTCTATCTTTAAAGTGAAATTCTTCTTGCACTAAGCATTGCAATTTTGTATGTATAACATGACGGGTGGAATCAACAAGAAGAGAACGTGCCAAGCTACCAGTAATAATTGGTGGATTAGCAATTGGTTGAGTTACAAGTGAAGGATGAGTAGAAGTAGCGATGTCAAGGAGGTCAGCGTCATAGTCTGAAAGCGGATGAACTTCAGCATGATGGCGAGAAGGCCCCGTATTAGCATTTTGACCTCCTCTGGTTAACTATCGATCTTGGGAGAGATGTGTTTGCTGCAGTAGTGGCTGTCGAGTTTCTCGTAAAAGTTAGATTATCTCATTTTGAGACTCTTCCATTCGGCGAATACGATCTTCTAGAGAGATTCTTGTTGCACCTTCACTGATAGGGCCACACCTATCAGGGGGGAGTGAGGTAGAAGCTTGGCATCCTTGGTTCAAGGATTGGTTTCGAGAGTGACGAATGTTGGAGTGGGAGTTCCGTTGTTGCGAGCCGCCTGTTGACCATAATGCAGGTGTTCACAGAGATTGCGATTAGGGGGTTGTTTCCTACAAACGGTGTCAAATTATTGTGTGCTAGAAAACCAATTGCGGTAGAATAAAAGTTTACGCCTTAGCCTTATAATGAAATCCAGCACACACACAGATATTTGAAGAGTGAACAATAAACTCTATGATTTTCACGTGAAAAGACTCCTGAAGAGGGGGAAAAACTATAGAGCCTAGCCTAATAATAATCTTCTACTATGTATTTGTTTAGGAGTACAAAGTTTTTCCGATAATGAGATTATAAAATTGTATATGAAAAGCGATAAAGAATCAGAATTAATAACCTATCTATGATGGTTAATACTTGATTGTTGGCGGTAGTAAATGATGGTGAAACCAGCGGTGAGTCAGCGGAGATGGTCCAATGATGGCGTAGTGTGAGGCGATGGAGGTATCGATGCGATGTCGATGGTGGTGGCCAGCGGCACGGCATGGTCCTGACGGTGGTCAATGCGGTGACCGAATAATTAATCAGCCGGTGATAGCCATTAATGGTTAATGGCATATGATCGATGGTGGTGGCGCGGCGATGGCGGCGTGGTCAGCAGTGGCCGCGGTAATCGGCAGCAGCGACCGCAGTGACGACGGGGCGGCGATGGTCGGCGGCCCAGTGGTGACACGATTATGCTTGGAGGATCTTCAAGCTCTCTCTCACTTTCCTCATGAAGAATGATGAGCTATTTATAGATTAGAGGATGATGTTTGTAAATACATGCAAAATCAAACCACTCATCGGTAAAATAATTCCCTTGATCATCTGATGTATTTTAAGTATTTGAATACTCAAATGAAGTCAGAATCAAGAGATCTTATGCTTGTCAGACTTGACTCGTCAAGATGCTTGATTTGATCATAAACACTGCATATTTAAGAACTATTTAGAGATTCAATTGATATCTCAAAGTTTCCAATGATATTTTAAGTACTTGATCTGGACTAGTTTCGACTTAGGATTGGATTGCTTTTGGCATCAAGAATCATGCTTCGACAAGTGGAATTTTTAGTGCCATATCAGAGATAATGCATTTTTTAAATTTGGGTAAAACTAGAGAGGATTTTGGATCTTATGAAGGCATGGAGGCAATAGGGGAAGAGAGAATTTTGGAATTTGAGTGAAGTGAAGTGGGCAAATGACAAATGAAAAGATTTATTAAACTAGGTATGCTGATAGTAATTTATAATTTATAATTTCTTTATTACTTTATTTTTATTATATTTAATAATTCATTAATTTCTTAATAAATAAGTAAATAAAAAAATTATATATTTAAATTAATTAACTAATTAATATAATTAAAAAGCTAATATTAAGAATAATTAATGATTGATAATTAATTTTTAACTGTGATTGATATTACCTTGTAATTATATATTTCTTAAATTTTTATTGAAAGATTTACATAGATACCACACAAGTTTTATATATTTTCATATCTAATATCTAGTTTTATATTTACATTTATAACAATTCACCTACATGATATGAAAAAGTGTATTCACTTCTAAGAAGATAATACTAACCATATTTTTAATATTAGGTTAAATTTAAGTATTATACATATAAATATTAAAATCTAGGTATTAGATATATAAATATATAATAATTATGTGGTATGTATGTTAAAGCCCTATTTTTAATTTAGGGGATAGTGCAAAATGTTTAATATATCTATTAAAATTATTTAAATTTTAAGGGTGAATTATCAACTCCACCTACCCGTTAGATCTACCATTATTTTGGTGGATGATGATAGAGTATGTGTAAAAGAAATATTATGATAAGCACTAATTAATATACTTTATAAAAATTTTAAAAATTATTATCATGATATAAGCTTATCAAATTTAATCTTTCACAACTTTTTTTTTAAAAGTGGCAATTGCAAACATAATACTTAAAATTTAATAATTTATAAAATCAATACTCTATTGCATCCATTGCTCAAATTCTCACATAAATCTTGAAATTCATAGTAAAATTTCAATTTATTTATTTATTGTTATATTTAATATTTATGATATGTATAAATATATTATTTAATAGTTTGTACAAATAATATAAATATTAATTTTATAAATATATAAAATTTGAATGTTATGTATGTAATTTAAAAACAAATCATACATATGCTTTCGGGGGTTGAAAATACGTTAAATTTTAAGAATCGAAGGTGCCTATATTTAAAATGAGTTAAATAAAAAGTTCATCATAAAGCTAAAATAACCACTGGGTGACCATAAGCAAGCAAACTATAAACCTTCTAACCGCGAGGTCCTTTTGCCGCTCACCGTGATAGAAGTGGAACCGGGTGCGTAGCAATCCTCCTGCTCTCTCTCTCTCTCTCTCTCTCTCTCTCTCTCTTCGCTTCCCCTACGCCCTACTCGTTCACCTCTTGTCCCCTCCAGCATGGAGGTCCGCCGGAGGTTCCCTCCTCCTCCCTCCTCCTCACCCTCCTCTGCCGCCATCCTCCGCCCCTCTCCGGCGGTTCCTCTATCTTCCGGCGACCGCATTCAAGCCTCCGACGCCCTCCCCATACCTATCCGCCACACCAACCTCCTATTCTCCCTCCTATTCATCTTCTCCCTCTTCTTTCTCATGCGCCGTTGGCGTGACAAGGTCCGCGAATCAATTCCCCTCCACGTCGTTGATCTCTCTGAGCTCGTTTCCATCATCTCCGTCGTCGCATCCCTCATCTACCTCCTCAGTTTCTTCGGTATCGCTTTTGTTCAATCCATAGTCTCCTCTCACGAAGACGAGGTTGAAGATTTCATACCCGACGACAAAATGACTCCTGCTGCGGCCCCTTCGCCCGATCTGGCCGCGCCAGTGCTCGCAGGCACTGAGGATGAGGATGTTATTGCCGCCGTTGTTTCCGGAAAGATGCCGTCCTACTCCCTGGAGTCAGCGATCGGAGACTGTCGCCGCGCCGCTGAGATCAGGCGGGAGGCAGTAAGGAGGATCTCGGGAAGGGGTTTGGATGGACTTCCTCTTGAGGGGTTTGATTACGGGTCGATTCTTGGACAGTGCTGCGAGATGCCGGTAGGGTATGTCCAGCTGCCTGTGGGGATCGCCGGGCCGTTAATACTTGATGGAAGGGAGTACTATCTGCCGATGGCGACGACTGAGGGGTGTCTCGTGGCTAGCACAAACAGGGGGTGCAAGGCGATCGCGGAGTCAGGCGGCGCAGCCAGCGTTGTGCTTAGGGATGCAATGACAAGGGCGCCGGTGGTCAGGTTTTTGACTGCAGCGAGGGCCGCTGAGCTCAAGTTATTCTTGGAGGAGCCCGGTAATTTCGACACAATTTCCGTTGTTTTCAACAGGTAACTCATTTTGTCTTTTTATGATGTCAGTAATTGGTATTATTGCAGAGTAATATTGAATGAATTACTGATCATACGTCCAAGAAATATTTTTGAACCGCTCTTAATACACCATTCTGATATATTTATATTTCTAACATCTACATTTTCAAAATTTTAATATTACACTAAAAAGAACACTATCATTGATTTTTTTTTTTTAAATGCACCTTTTAGAACAAGTATTATTGTTTGTAAAGATCAAATTTTAAAATTTTAAATAGTAGATATGTTATCCTGCCTCTAATGCCTTTGTGTAACGAGCTAAATTGCTTCTTCAGATCTTGTTGACTATGTTGTTTGTCATATTGGCTTATTTCCCCAGTCAAAATGGAATTTAGCTTTCCAGATGTTTAATGGACGGAAAAGTCTGGTGACGTGTTTTTTTTTTTATATAGCTATATTTAAATTGGCCTTTTTTTTGTTTTTGTTTTGGGTGACTTATCATGTGTTCGGTCATGGATTTATGCCTAACGTTTTCTTTGTTTGCAATTGCCATGTCTTTTTTTTTTTTTTCCAGCTGTTCTTTTTCATTTATATATGGCGTCGAGTTCATTGTCAAATTTTGTCGCGCTTTAGCTGGAAGTTTTAGCTGGGCTGTCGTGCGCTGTGTCATCTAATTGAGGTTCTGTGGTTGGAGAAAAATTACGTCATGATCAAAATTTGGTCAAGATTGATTTTAAAATCTTTGAATTTATTTTTATAACTGTTGTTTTAACTTCATCTCAAAATAAAAATCTACACATTTTACAATCCATCCTATTTAAATTTGTCCATCATATCCTTACCTGAATTTTGTTCTCAATTATTTCTATTGAAATCTTGCAACGCCAGCATGCAGCTTAATTGTTTAATTTGTCATTGCACTTTGTGCATCGTAGTGCTTTTCTCTTGCCCATTCAATTATCTGTTTTTTTTATTTTTTTTTATTTTTTATCACTGCACAACCTTTCCCTGCCACGATTGTTATTTTCTCCTAGTCTTTGCCAAGCTTGTGTTTTTAGAGGCTGTTCGCTACAAGTAATATTTAACTCAAATAGAATTTAGTAAAACCTGGAAATTCAAATTTACTAATTCTTTAGAGGATTAATATTTAAAAATTATTTGACATGACAAGTATTAAAATTTATTAAATAATGATAAATTGTTTGACTATTTATTATAATTTATGATTTATGAGAGGGAGGAATACTTAAATCTATCAAATTCTGTCATTGGTGGGATATAATAAATCCTAGATTTAACCACTAGCAATGTTGACATCAGATATATCAAAAAAAAAAAAAAAAAAAAAAAAGAAAAAACCTTAAAATCTCTATAATTCTATTTGGTAGGATTTAAGCTAAGTCTTTGTCAAATATTACCGAAAATCAAAATTTTCTCCATCTATGCAGATCAAGCAGATTTGCAAGGCTTCAAGATATTCAATGTGCGCTTGCAGGGAGGAATCTTTATATAAGATTATCTTGCAGAACTGGAGATGCAATGGGGATGAATATGGTCTCGAAAGGTGTGCAAAATGTCTTGGACTACCTTCAAAATGATTTTCCAGACATGGATATTATTAGCCTCTCTGGTAAGCCTTGTTGTTTTTGATTGCATTTTTTCTCTAGATGCCATTAGGCTAAAACTCTTTTTCTTTTTAGGTGTAAGAAAGAATATCCATGAAAAATTTTGATTGAGCGTTTTTTGACCATTTGAAAGGGAACAATATGTTTTGTCCTTCAATTATGCTATACCAATTTATCACACATACATAAGAGAGAGGGAATACATACAAATAGAAGAAGAGGGAGAAGATAAACCACTTTTCCTTGCACATTTTTTTTACATTCATCTAAAATTTATAATGGAAAAACTTTAAGTTACTAAAGGATAAATATATGCTCTTTTTTATAAATCTTAATGACAGTTAGGCATTTTAAATTTGAATCTTTCGAATTGTGATTAATGGTGAAAGATATATGTGTGAGGATAAATACCTCCATCGTTTTAAATATTATACACTGATCAAGCATGAATTCAAAATAAAATTTGATAATTGATTTGTCTAAAATTAAAGCTTCAAGACTTGGCCTTGGGCTAGACAAACTTCAATAATCATATATTAATAGTCAAAATGATCTCTAGGATTTATTTTTTATCGATCAAAGGCGATGGTTGGCTGCTTGGCATCAATGTTGCTTCTCTAAGGAGCTTTGTGGGGTGCTTGTTCGTCTTGGTTTTGCCTCATTTGATTTACTCAACTTGATTTGAAATTCTAGATGTTTCTATGACCTCTAAAGACCTCCATCTCATGAATTATCAACAACATTGAATTGCTAATTGAAGAACATATACTATGACATGAAAAAGGCATATCATTGCTATTTTTTAGGTGCCTAAACTTTCATTATTAAGCCTTCCTAGAATCATGTTGACCTTCACATATCTTCTGCAGAGAATTATAAGGTGAATTCGATCGGATGCTTTAGAAAGCAAATCGTGAGATCGTCAAACATCGGAAATCTGACGATTGACGAACTTGTCATTCGTCAACGTCGAATTGGTCAAATATAAATATTGCATAATCCCAGATCAACCGTCGGATCGAGTATCGATATATGGGAAGGAAAGCAATGATGTCCAACCAATTTTCGTTCATCAAATTGATCACGCCTTTAGCTTCGAAACGTCGAAAACTATCAAATGAGATTGTTGCTAATTGGATGAGTCATGCGAATGAATGATGAGTAATGATGCCGTCGGTAAATACATTGTATGTCACCAAAATTAGCCTAAATGATCTCCGATCAACGAATGGACTTCACCATTGTGTTTTAGAAACGTCAGCCGTGATATAAATATTGCACCGATGATCAAGATCAGCGATCGAAGTCGTCGATCTTTACACGTATATCGAGATCAGGAGGCGCAGACGTAAATCAAATGATCTTAGTTCGCGAAATTGATTGCGCCGTTAGTTTTGCGAAAATCATCAAGTAAGATTGTTCGCCAATTGGACGAAATGCGCAAATGTCGGCGATTGGAAGCGGCGACGCATTTATAATGAAATTGATCCGATTTGACAGACTTAAATCAAAGCGGTCTCCGAGAAGCGTGCGTCATTACGTTGAAATATCGGAATAACCTCATATATATCAACCCTATGAGTTGTGTAAAGTTAAAGTCGATTAAGCAATAAAAATATTATTAAAAGCTTTAATTTAATCCTAACTAACCTAAATCTAACTTAAATCCCTAAATTCGGCTGGACTTAGTTCCTAAACCCAACCCAAGCTCTCCCTCTTCACGCATGAGGACGTGCAACCCGATCCCTTTCTCATTCCCTCAGTTCTCCCTCACGCGATCGAACCGCTCGGCCTCCTCTTCGATCGCCGAGCCTTTCTTCTTGTGCGGAGCTCAATCGAGCAACTCCCTCTTTCGTTCAAACACACGAAACCGACCCTATTCCTCCTCTTCTCCTCCAACGCTCCCTCTTTTTTTTCTTCCTTCAAAAAAAGCTCACTTGGTTTTCCTCTCCTCCCTCTGTTTTGCCTTCCATCATCCAAACAAGAACCCTTCTTCCCCTTCTCTCAACCACAGTAAGATTTTCATTCTTCTTCCTCTTCTTCCACTCTTCTTTCTCTTCTTCCGCGAAAACTTTCCAAAACCGAAAATCCCCTCTTCGATTTTCCATTATTCTCTCTAAATTGAATTTTCACACTTCTTCCTTTTCTTCCTCTTCTTCCTTCTCCATTTCTTCCCTCATCTTCTTCTAAACCGAAAAGTTTCTTCTTCCATTTATCTTATTTTCTCCCAATCTGAAATTTCTAATTCCTTTTCTTGGTGACAGGAGAACGTCGTTGAGCTCTTCTCTCGGTTCTCATCTCTCTCTCTTCCCTTTCTTTTGCCTTGTAGAGGAAACTCAGATCATTAGTAGGGTTCCTCTCGATTATTCTATATTTTCTTTTCTTCTTCACCTCATTCTAGGCTAAAAGAAAGAAATGATTCAAATGTGGAAATGTAATTGTATCATTGCAGTTGAAAGTGAGTGTGTAAACAAATTTGTGAACTTGTATATGCGAATGCTTGCCTTTTTGCAGGTTTACACCACTCGCTACGCTCATTAGGGCGTATCGAGTAAGCCAACATTTATTAGATGTCGCTCTCTTAGCCGAAATATTGTCGAAATTTCGTCAAATCTTTTGACTTAGAAAAAAAAATGGGAGAATAGAAAGAACTAGCTTAAGAGTGCTAAATAAAGAAATCTAAAGCTAAATTCAAATTAAAAGAATCAAACAAGAAAAAAAAGAACATACAACGAGTACAAAAGTAAAACATTGAATCAAAGAGAAAAGAGGTAAAAAATACTTACAAGAGTGGAGTTGAAAGTCCACTAAAAAAAAAAAATTAACCTTCCTCTTTCAAGCACTCCAACTCCTCAAACAAGTGCAATGAAATAGAAGCCCCTCCCCCCTGCTGGAACCCATCCTTATCTAAACTTAAACTTAATGTCGGGTGTGACGGGTTTGAGGGATGACACCTCACTGAGCTTTAATTGTAATTCTACATGGAATTGAAGCGGTAAAGTGAGTTCTCTTTTTTAAATTCCTCATGAAGATCTTAATGAAACTTGGGGAGACAAATGCCAAACTCATGAGAGACTTACAATAAATTTGAAATCTAGTTTCAGATAAATATGAAACTTGATCTGGAGTTGAGAATAAATTCATATTGGATTTACAATCCTTTTTTATGTGAACAAATCATATTTAATCTTTAATGAAGTAAAAATCTCAATTGAATATGAAATGACAAATGATTTGTGGTAAATTTGAATGTTCAATTTCAAATGCAGAACAACAATATGCAAGTAATTTGGTGGCTTTCTTACAAGCATAAATTCGATTAGGCAACTCATAGTGAATGTAACCTTTAAAAGGATCACTTTAATCATATATTTGAAGTTATTTTTAAAACACATGAGAATCATGATATATCTAAGTGTTTAGTTCTAAGATTAATAGTATTTAAATGAAATTTGTAAAAGGATTTACAATGTAATTAACTAGCTTGTCAATAGGTATATACAAATTCTTTCAATAATCACTCAAGTTACACTACGTGATACATTGAGTGAATCAGTAAAATTTCATATAAATTGAATTGGAGTTGTGATAAACTCAATGCTCATTTATAGGTGTAAAATCAGTTCTTTTTGGTTTAGAATAAAAGCTGAAAGTGACTAATTGGTAAAAACTTGAAAGTTCTTTAATAACTGCAAGCCAAATGATATTTGAGAATTGAAAAATTAACAAGCAATTTAAGTGTGAGTAATATTTTAAAATCAAAATACCTTCAAATGCCATCGGATTCGCAACACATCTTACAAGCGAATAGAAGGTATTAATTAAGGCATTAAATTACCAGACACACTTGAATGTTTAAACTTAGTGATTGAGAATCTTTGGCGAGTTGCTTTGTTTAGATGGGTGAGTCAGTTAACAAAACCTAAAATATTATAAAATTTCAACTTGAAATATCTAAGTAATTTAATGCGTGACGATAGATCGATCTCTGTTTGGAGCTAAACAAAGTTGACATGATCTAAAGTTCTCAAATATATTCGATTCAATCAATTAACTACCTCGATGATAGCTGTGTTAAATGATAATTTCATAGGAGGAATCTTGTCAAAATGTGATTAATTTCAAATCAAATCAAATATCAATCTTAAAACTTCTTAAATGAAATTTAATCATTAAAGTTTAAAACAAAACTTCAATCTATCCACCTTCCCATGATTGTTTGTGGTGATAAAAAACTTTATCACAAATAGCGATGTCAAATCAGTGTTCTACATGTTACTCTCAACCAATCTTTTTTCGAGGATGTGGCGTGTCCTCATTGCGTGGCGATCGGTCCATGAATGATGTAGTTCGTAGTCTTTGATCGGGTGGTTTGACTAATAAGACTCCATTATATTACGATCGCGATGTCAGCTATCTCTCCGATGGCTCTGCGCTTTAAGTTGTGAATCATATGGTATCTGAGGAACAAAACTGTAATGTAGATTGTCTCCTTAGATAAACATCACCCAGTCAAAATTTTTGGATGGCGTATAATGTTGTTGATAAGGATCATTCTTCGGGTTAGTCATTATCTCCTCTGATTAAGTAAACTAGGGACCGCGACAGCCCGGGATGATGGAACCAAGGGATCTAGGTCGAGCACATCATCATTCCATCAGCCATATGCTTTAAGCTAAAAATGATGAATTTCATAATCTCAAATCTTAAACTCCATATACATCTATTATACGTTATGCATTAAACGATCTAATGGCTAGCCTTAATCGAAAGTTCTCTCTCACTTATTGGGAGGGGTAATTAACTGTAGGGGCTTGCGCCTATAGGAAACCTAGAACCATATCTAAAATCTTCACCAAATGAAGATGAAATCTCTGGGTAGTGTTTTATCTAATATTCCATCTGTCTTCTGAAAATTTTACTAACATTTAAATCATACTTTCTTCAATTGTCGAGAGGTCGGTGGCGAATTTTCGGAGTCCATAGATTTTTGGCGACTCTCCTGGGGACATGATTCTCTTTCTATCTTTGACTAGTCATATATGTGCTATAGTAGCAATAAAATATTTAAAAATTCAAAATAAAAATGGTGATTTAAATGTGTAATAAATTCAAATTATTAATGCTGAGACTACATGTTAAATGAATTATTCTAGTATATCATTATTACACTATTATTTTGTTACGTAGTCAGATTTTGAAAGTATGAGGTGAAATAATAATTACTAATCCTCATCTTTTACTTTTACAGAATGGATCTACAGATCACTCATTTCACTTTGGAAGCATTGATGCAAAATCTCACTGACAAATCGTCAACACAGATGTTGGCTACCATTCAATTTGGTAGCTTTAATTTCTTAAGTATTGTATGACTCTTGAAATACGCCGTGATACACTCGTCAGGCTATCTTTGGAAGGCCTCAAGTTCAAACTTCTACTAGTCATACAACCAATTCGAATCAGTAATTAAGGAGTTCTCCCGACAGAGAACTTCAACTTTTAAAAGACTTGGTCAATCTGAAGCCCCCGTGATGAAAAGAATCGTCAGTGGGCAAACTATGTCTTTAATGCCTCATTGTATAATTGCTTCGCCAATTGAACCTTTCGTACTTAGAAAGCATGATCATGAAGCTTCCTCTCGAAGCAAACCAGAAGAGAAGAAGAAAAATGTTGAGAGGCAAAAATCTCCTTTCGATCTAGTGAGAAGCAATATTATGCCAAGTAAGTATTCCTACCCATAACAATTTTGACAATCTAAAGAGGGTAAAAAGGAATAGCTCTACTGGTGAGGTGAAGCAGACTTTTTGGACTCAATAATATCGAGCTCTACCACCACAGATCTACTAAAATACACAACGTTCTTAAAGTAACCAAGGAAAAAGGTTTGATGAAAAGAAAATTTCAAAGGCCTATAATAATTGAAAATACTAAAGCTCCACCAAGGAGGTTGTCATCTCTTATGGTAACCAGTCATCGAGCCAAGTATGCTTCGCATGGTGAGCATCGGAGCATGACACTTGGACCGCGTGTCCAGAATCACCTGCCGAAAGGTCCCGGCAAGAGGATAAGTAGATATGAAGGCCAAAGCCCCGTGATGAAATCCTGAAGAATGGAAGAGCTGTGATATTTGATACACATATTCAAAAATCCACCCCAAAAATAACTCATCAGAAGTGGATACTTAAAAGAAGGGATGTCGCTGATGGAAGACATGACGGTCGACACCCTAGAGAATGCTCTAGGGGATCTCATCATCGATTAGGTTCACCCCTATAAGAGAAGGTCGACTTTGATCGTAGTCCTTTAATGGAAGAAGTGTTTGTTCCGCACATTGAACCAGAGATCTACTAGAAATGTCGATAAAAAATTCATGTGCAAAAGAAGGTGATGAAGAGGACACTATGGAAGTAGAAGTCGTTTGTATGGTCAGAGATATAGATGATCAGCCATCCTATTGAAGATTGTTATGATCAATCTTATTATGGGGGCCGGTTCGGTGACGGTCATTGTGCCGATCACAGGATGTTAAAAATCGCTTAGGAGAACGTGGGAGACCGACAACCGGATGTTCAGCACGGAAGAGAACCGCAGTTCGATCAATCTACGGTCTGATCGAGCGGACTCACTCGGATCTAGCGCCTGCTGGGAATTCTAGCTCTCTCTCTCTTATAGCGATTGGTTTATGGATGGAAGAGGAGGGGAAGGCAGAGGACAATGGTATTTATCTAATAGTATAACTGTAACATTTTATAAATAACTGTAGCATTTTATAAATAATTTATTTATATTATACTTATAAATATCTAATAGTAATTATATTATTTAATTATTTAATGGTATTTATCTTTTAAATTTAGTTATATTATATTATATTATAATATATGATAAAATTTACTCAATTCAAATATAAAATATATCAAATATTTTTATAAAGTATTTTTTAATGGTTCTGCTATAGAGAGAGTTACAGTCATCTTAGAATCTATTTAAGATAGTTGCAATTATAAAATATAATAATAATAGAGCTACTGCAAAAAAAAATTAATGTTTGAAGAAACTATGATGGGTATATAAATTTTTTTATTTTATAAAAATTAAATTATAACTTTCTGATCGTCATCATAGATAGTCAAATCAGTTAAAAAATATAATTTTTAATCACAAATTTCTCAAAATATAATCAGAACTCGATATCTAAACAGCACCACGGCTACTACCACTTCAAATGAGACCTTAATGGTTAATTTATTTCTCTCAAATTACAAATATTGTATGATTATTTGATCATTTAAATCTCATTTAGATAATTTTATTATTTATTATATCATTCGGTTCGACCCCGGTTCGACCTTTAAACTTTAACTCTATTTTTTGGGTTACATGTAGGTATTTTCACAACCTTGGTTATGTCTTTGGTAGAAAGGAAGTATCGATGAGGTGAATTTATATTATCGATATAATTGTTACCCAAAGGAGAGTCTACAAGGATGATTACATCATCTTCCGTATCATCCATCAAAGACAAAAGAAGGAGAAATCGGTTTATATTGAAGAATGAGAAACAATAGTCTCAAAAAAAACCGTGAAAATGTTGAAATAGCTGAAAGGTGTTCCTAATGTTAAGTGGAAATCACCATTTGAACTTATATTGGACTTAAAAGAGATACCTAAACTAAGTATTTGGGCTTGTCAGCGGCATTTTGATAAAGCTACTTCATCACAGCACGATGAGCAGTCTACTAAATGCAGACCTCATAAATCAAAGAAGTCGGCTAAGAAAAAAAGAGATCAAGAAGAGAACAACTTAAAAGATTATTAACAATTTAGATGAGTATCATCAGCCGGCAAGATAACCATTTAGACTTGTAGACTTTATGCCTAAATTTCGCATTGTTGAATCGAATGAAGAAGATAATGGTGAATCTTGTACAGTAGAGACATACCGAATCATTTATGTGATATCAGATGTTCTTCAGCATCAGTTACTCTAAAATCACAAAGATAGTCAGACAGACTTAACCAACCCATCAGAATTCTTATCTGAAAGATAATAAGAGCCTGAAGAGTTAACATCTGAATTTTATTTAATGACTCAACATGAAGATAACAGTTTAGATGAAGATTTATATTTTCCTAATGGAGAAGAGTCAGACTCATCGATATCATCAGGTATGAAATGTATGAAGTTGAAAAGTCGTCTAACCCTTGTGGTCAATCATCCTCCAGAATAAGAAGTGAATTTGAAGAAACTACCTCTTCAGAGGAATTTGAGCAAGATAAGGTGATTCAAGTTCAGTTGAGAAGTGGTAAAGTCTTACCATCTTCATGATACCGTAGAGAGTGATAGCATCTCGATCAGCCAAATATTGATTGATCTAGGTTCTTCTATCAATCTTATGGATCTAAAGGTATTAAGAGGATTATCACTTGATATCCAACATCTTGGGAGTGATAAGTTGATGGTCCATGGTTTCAATGAGAAATGACAGAAAACCCTAGGTTCCTTTATTCGCCCGCTCAAGTTTTGAGATTTATATACATAAGCTAAATTTCATGTAATCGATGTTGATACATCATTTAGAGCTCTCTTGGGCCGATCATAGTTGCATGAGTATGGCAAGGTCCCATCAACTATGCATCAATGTATGAAATACTTGGAAGATGGAGAAGAGTTCAGAATTCCTGGCAACTTACAACCATTTTCCGTCTATAAAACAAAGATCTATGAAGATGCAAAATATTTTATCCCTAAAGAGCCTAAGCCAACAGAGCCTCTTGAGGCAGTAGCATCCACTTCAAGAACTAAAATGTAATTTCACAAGGTGAAAGAGCAGAAGCAAAAAGGAAAAAAGAAAGCAATGCCGACTCTTTCTAAAGCACTTGATTCTACATCTAAATTAAGAAGATCAGTTCTTCATTTGGGAAGTGACACACAAGAAGAAGAAAATATTCCTGTCAAACCTAAGGGAACTTATAAGCTTTCAAGAAAGACAAAGTATGAAATAAGTGATTCCGATTCAGACTATAATTTTGAATCTACTTATGGAAATAGAGTTCAGATAGTCGTATTAAGAAGGATAGCTCATTTGACAGAGTCAGATGACTCCCTCAAAATTATACCTGTCATTCAGCAATACTTCAAATAAATCACTCCACTAGAGGTTCATAATATTGAATAATTGATAACATTCTATATGCCGCCGTTGAGTGAGTGGTGGAACAGGAACTCTATTTTACAAATCTAAAGAGTCTTAGCCTCATAATTTTGATCGGGCTATTCAACATGAAAGTTTTGATGAGATAGTGCTAACAATAATACAATATATTATCCACAAAAATTGCGAAAAATGATGCATAAGCTTGGAATTCATATTGGGACTACTAAAAATAGAACTCAAATCTTTAACAGGATGTGGAGCTAAAGAAGTCCTCAAGCATCACGAAGAAGTGATGAGTTTATCACTAAAGATCTTGAGTTTATCCACAAATCTCATCAAAATAAAGTTTGTTATAATATAATAGAAGTTGAGATCGAAGCTAATAGCGAAGAAGAAGATGATTTCTATGAAATTCTTCTTACAAACGATGAAGGAGTAGAAGCCAAGCCTGCACCTGAAGAACTCGAAAATGGTGAACAAACAACTACTATGGATGAACTCAAAGAAATCAACTGAGGCGAGGATGATCTCGTCAACTTTTTCGGTGCCTTCCACGATGAGAAAATTGAAGAGCTAAAAATGTTACTTTACGAATTCAGGGATTGCTTTGCTTAGACATATTCTGAAATGCTAGGCTCATCCCTTGATGTAGCAGTTTGTAAACTTGCCATTAAACTAGATGCGACGCCTGTTAAGCAAGCTCCTGGACGAATGAGATTAGAGATTGAAGAACAGGTAATTGCAGAAATTAAGAAGTTGATTGAAGCAGGCTTAATCCGGGAGGAGAAGTATGCAGATTGGATAGCTTGTCCTCGTTAGGAAAAAGAACGGTCAAATCCGTCTCTGGATTGACTTCCGGGATCTAAATAAGACGTGCCCAAAAGATGACTTTCCGCTTCCAATATCATAACTACTAGTGGACAATACTTTCAACTATTACATGTTCTCATTCATGGATGGATCATCAGGATACAATCAAATCAAGATGACCTCTGAAGATGAAACACACATCATTATGATGCCAATTGGTATATCTTACGGTGCTTTTAGATTGAAAAATCTTTTACATAACAGCGTACACGTATTTTTGATGAGTTGATTCACGGAAGGTGGAATCTTATGTTGTGATTTGGCGGTGAAGAGCTTAAATCGTGAAAATCACTTTGAAGATTTGAGAATTATATTGGAGAGAATCAAAAAATATGATCTTAAGATGAATCCTCTAAAATGTGTATTCGGGATATCCTCCGGGAAATTCTTTGGGTATATTGTACGTCACAGAGGAATTGAAATTGATCTTGCTAAAATCAATGCAATTGTGGAGATGCCTCCACCGAAGAGTTTGTATCATTTCAGTTCTTCTTACAAGGCGACATTCATCCAGTCGATTTATATCATCTATCGAGGGTCATAATTTGTAAAGTTAATGAAGAATGATGCTCCATTCAAATGGAATAAGGAGTGTCAAGATGCCTTCAATAGTGTGGGCTCCGAAAATTCGCCATCGACCTCTTTAATGAAAAGAGTGTTTTAAAGTGTCAATGTAATTTTGAGAGATAAAATCTTATATGATACTAGATATTTATCGTTTGGTGATAACTTTAGACAGTTCTAGTTTTCATGAAGCATGGCTTATTAATTATCCCTCCAGGTAAGTGAGAGAACTTTCGATTAAAATTTGGTCGTTAGATGGGCGATATGGCGTATAGTGACATGTAGAGTTTCAAAATTTAGGTATGAAATTTATCATTTCAACTTAACCAAATGGTTGGGGAATGATGGCGTGCGTCTAGATCATGGTTCCATCGTCAGGAAGTTGTGGTCCTATTCTTAGGGAGGAGGTAGTCATTCGACTTGTGAAGGATCCTCATCAATACATGGGTTCGTCAAAGAAATTCTTGTAGGCGCGGTGATGTTTGTTTTGGAGTCTGTCTTAGGCGCGAGGTTGTTCACGCTTCATATTCCACCATGATTATGACTCAAGGCGTTGAGGAGCATCACAATTAATGTAATATAATAATTGAGTCGGTTGGCCAAACCATCAGATGGATCGGTGCTTGCTTTTCCCATTGGAGTCATTAGAGAAGGCAGGGGCCGCGTCACTTCTTGCGAGAGATTGATTGAGAGTGAATATAGCGAGCAGCGATTTGGCTTTTTAGAGTTTTCTTAATTTGTATGGCAAAATGCATTCGGAAGGTAGATAGATTGAGTTTGATTTAAGTTTTTAATGATAAAGTTTCATTTAAATAGTTTTTTAGAGATTGATATTTAATTTGAGTTAATTTGATTAGAAAATTGATTAATTTGAATATGTTTAAGAGCATTAGATCCTGTCAATTCTGTTTAGCTGCTAATAGAGGATTAGATCTATCAAGCAATTAGTTTTTTTGAATATTTTGATTTGAAACTCTTATTATAGATCTTTTAGGTTTTGTTAGCGGACGTCGTAAGACTAAATCGACTTGGCCTTTGAATTTAACCATTTACTTGATTAGAACATGCAGTGTATTTAAGAATTTAGGTAATTTTATATTTGAATTAAAGCTTTAAATTCCATTATTCTGTTTTTTGAGGAGAAATGCATATCTTATCGTCGTGAATTAGTTTCTCAGATATTTCATTGATTTAAAACTCTTATAGATTTTTAGGTTTGTTAATCCGGGACAGTCTGAGTGCAGGAAGCCCATTCTAAACACTTGAATTTAAGCATTATACGATTCGGGGCCCGGTGTATAAATAATTTTAGGTAATTTTATGTTTGAATTATGAGATTGATTTTGTATTTTCATTTTATTCGATTTAACTTTGCCTTTTGAGATATTAAAATTCTCTATGTAGAGCAATCTAAGTCTTTACATAACTTATAATTTACTTTAATTAATGATTTGATTTTGAAAATCATAGTTTAGAATGAAGTTTCTTAATTTTGATTGAAGAAGCATATGATTTTTGTAGAATTGGATTTAGTATCGCGCTGTACAAAAGAATTGTAGATCCGGGTGAAGAAGACATTTTGATTTAGATTGTAGTTTAAAACATTACTTTAGATCTGCCGGTCTGTTTTAGCTCTTGCGAGATTCTGATCTCGTATATGAGAGAATGAGCTTCAGATATTAAGCTAAATATAATAGACTTTTTTGCTTTGTGGCGGGGCAGATTCTGGAAATCGAGGCCTGCTGCATCTTGCATCTTGAACGTCAGCGATTAAACGGGCGCAATGGGGACATTGAGTTTTATAGGCTTAGATAATTTAATGCGTAAATCATTAACATTAAAATCATAATTAGAATGAATTTTTTTTATTTTTTGAATTGAAGGAAAGTTCCTTTATTTAAACATTTAATTTTAAGTCGTTACATGCTGCAAAAAATTATGATCGTTGAAGAAAGCGTTTGACTTAGATTGAGTAGTTTAACTTGGCTAATTTCTTGTTGAGTTTTGTAATTTTTCCTTGATTATGCTTTCGATTTATTGATTTTAATAAATTATGCGATTTTGATGTTTATGGTCTTATCATAGCGTAGTAATGCATTTATACATTAGTAAAGTTATTCATTTGGATTAATCCTTAGATTTTGAGTTTATTGCAAATTTATTATGAGTTTAGTACTAGTCTCCTTCCAATTCCAATTAAAGCGCATTTAATTTTGAGGAATTAACAAGAAAAGAGAATTCACTTTACCACTTTAATTTAAGCCATAGAGAATAGCTATTAAAGTCTGTGAGTTTAATATTAGTCTCCTCTAAATTTTACTTAGATTTTAAATAAATATTCTATTATTTCCAAATATTGTTTTAAAGACTTCCCCCTTTTTTTCTTATTTTATGCTTTTAGTTTAGAATTTGGGTTTACTCTTGGCGTTCTTAAATTGACTCATTTTACGCTTCCATTTTAAGTCAAAGATTTGGCGCAATTTTGGATCTTCCGTCATCTCTCTGGTGTGAGCATCGGGGTGTTTTGCACCTCGGTCACCATTGAAGCGTGGCAGTGGTGTCTTCGCGACGATTCACTAAATCGTGGCTTTGTTGAGGTGTCTTGAAAGAAGGCGATCTGATCTGATATATATTCATTCATCTTCTTCTTAAGTTAAATTCAATTTCGGCGACATTTTCTCAGGAGAGCGATATCCTCTGGTGGCTTTTCCTTCTTGCGTAGCGGCGGTGTCTTGTGATCACTGTTTTTTTAAATCGCCTCGCGACTGGAGATCTTGAGCCCTAAAGAAAGCAAGCATATATATATGTATTCACATTCACAAATCTCACATGTTTTGGCGCATCTTTCGATGCGCTGCAAGGCTCGACAAAGGAATTGGGTTGGGTATGTGATTGGAAATAGGATGCGGCGTTGAAAATCGAAAGAAGAATTTCCTTCTTGACGATGTTCTTCCGATTGCGGCAGAGCGGAGCTATGAGGCGCGGCATGAAAATCGAAGGAAGAATTCTCTGTGTGATGTTCTTACGATTTACAGAAAGCGGCAGGATAGGTAAAAGCGAGGATGAGGCGTCGAAAATCGAAGGAAGAATTCCTTCTTGTGATCATTCTTCCCAGATTTATGCCAAGCGGCTAAAGTGAGTGAGTGATCTGAAGTGAGTGAAGGAAGAATTATGATGATCTCTTCAGATTCCCCAAGCAGCAGAAATTTGGATGTGTTCTTGAGCTTGCGGGAAGGATTCATAAATGGGCGAATTCGGGTTGGATTATCACGAGACCAAAATAGTTTATATATTTGCGATTAATTTGGGCGAGGGGTTTGATAAATTTGCTTGAGCGGTGGTAAAAATTTATCTGAGCTGCGCGCCAGTTCCAGAACCGTGGCGGGCGGTGGTCTGAAATAAAAGGAGAAATTTGTGAGAGTTCGTGATTAGTTCAGGTAGTGAAGTCCTTGGCGATGGGAGTAAGCGAGTCTGACATTAGTCGCATAGTTCTAAAACAAGCAGATGGCAAACTGTACAGGCGGGCCGGGCCGGCAGTGTAACCTGGTGTGAGTTGTAAGAGGCTCTGATCTTGTAAACAGTCCACAGTTCTGCAGTGTGAATAGTTACCGGAAAAAATGGGAGGAGTTACCTTTTCAGTGAGAGAGGAATGTAGGAGAAAACAAAATTAGAAAATGAGGGAGAGTGAGGAGTGGGAGAGAATGAGGAAGTAGTTGAGGGAAATAGAGTGATTCTTTTCAATTTTTTTTAATTTCTTTTCAAAATTAAAAGAGAACAGTTGTTGCGTGAGAAGCAATTTAGAATTTCTTAATAATTTTGAATTTATTAAAAGCAGTTTAAATGTGGATTTAGCCGTGCCATAGTATATATATATTGATTTAGGATAATTTCATTGTTGATGCTTATAGCCTTGATGGTTTTCGCGTCAGGCCATAGTTAGTTGATCAATTGACTCAAGCAGCGTCGCCGCTTTTGGCTTCGATTTTAGCGAACTTGTCCGAGTGCGAATAGTCTGGCTAGATTTCAGCGTTTGAAGCGATGTGATTTAAGTGAGCGTAGATCGTTTGGTGGCGTCAGCGCCTCTTGACCTCGATATCTGGTATCGCGTTGGCGACTTCGAAGCGCTTGATGAGTTCTTCGTCAAGTCGTGTAATATTTATATCCGAACCAATTTCGATGTTTTGAACGCGATGGCGAAGTCTGTTTGTCGATCGAAGGTCATTTGAGTTGATTTGACGCGTCAGGTCGCGTTTACGATTTGTGTCTTGTCATCGCTAAATGCTCGATATTTACCGAATTCGTCCGAATTGGCCTTGGACGATCTCATTTGATAGATTTTGAATATTTGAACGTAATCAATTTTGCGAGCGGAGGTTTGACTTAGTCGCGACTTCTTATTTCCGATATCGATGTCGGCATTCGCTCGGCGTTTAATCGATTGGCGATTAGATTTTCTGATATTTATATTTCGATTTTGACATTTTGAAGCGATGGCGAGGTTAGTTCATCGATCGAGAGTCGTTTGATTATTTTGAGGGGCGTGCATTTTGAACCCGATTTGCCTTGTTGTCGACTTAAGTCAAGTCCAATTTGACTTGTAGACTTGACTTGACATATGAATCTTATGTGGAGGTCAACAAATAGCATTAAAAGTTATCTATTAAATCCAATCCTTGAAGGCCTACTTGGAAGCCCTCATCTTATACACAGAAAGAGTCCCTTAAAGCATTATCGACACAACACAAAAGAAAAGCAAAGAAAATGCTCTTTTATTATATCACCAAGGTCGATAAAAAAGTAGATACTCTCCGATAGAAGCATTGTTTGGCATTGATCTGCGCAAAAAACTCAGTCATTATATGTTATCTCATATGATTACCCTCATCTCGCGATCGACCGAAGTACTTAATGACAATATCACAGATAGGTCGCTTACAAGATGGGCAAGATTGCTTTTACAGATCACATAATGCTCCAGAAAAGGTCAAGTCTTAGCAGATTTTCTTGTTGCACATCTCATCCATGCGGACTCTTCTCTTAACAACAATTTGCCTAATGAGCAAATTATGCTCATTTTATTAAAGAGAAAAATCACAAATTTGAAAAATGTACTTTGATGGAGCCTCATCAATCAAACAAGTCCAACCTTTAAAATTCTCAAAGGCAAGAGCAGGAATCTACATCGTCTTCATAACACCAGAAGGAAGAATAATGAGACGATCATATGAGTTGATTGAGTCAAGAACTAATAATGAAGCTGAGTATGAAGCATTAGTGATGTGTCTTGAAGAAGCTATTTTCATAGGCATTCAAAACTTGCATATTTTTGAAAATTCTCAGCTTATTATAAATCAAGTACTTGGTATCATAAAATCAACAAGTTGATTTTCTACCATAAGTTCTTGAAATGAATGATACCAAATGTCACACTAACTCGAAGTCTCGATCCCAGAATAAGTTAATCGCAAGAAAATTAGCTAAAAAAATGACAAGTATGAATGGTGATTATGTCATGATTGACATATTTACTCGACGAGTTCTAGAGCCAGCAAAGTATCAATCCCCACAGGTAGAGGGGTTATTAAATTTGACCTAACAGGATGTGACTCAAGTTGCTTCTCATACTCCCAAAAATCAACAAGAAGTCAGAGAAATTTCGACATTATTTAAAAGCAACGAAGCTTTTATTGTAAGAGCCACATGATCGAGGCAACCCTTCATCGACAACTTTAAAGAAGGCAAATTGCCAAATAATAAATCACCCACCAAATCGAAAAAATGTTGCCTGCTTTCGCCAATACTTTATATCAGATACTTTGAACAAATGTGACTACGTCTAAATGTAGATGAAGCAAAGTGATGGTTGAAGTTCATGAAGGATTTTGTGGTGCACATCAGTCCCAAGATGACAAGATCAAAAGGACGGATTATTATCGGTCATCTATGGTGAGAGATCAGACAATCATGCTAAGAGTGAATGTCATACGAATAATATAATCCATCAACTTCCAAATCATTACCCCAACAATAAGATTCGCCATTCAATGTCAGTACATATATTGGATCAATTGATTCGCCATCACCGGACACCGCTTCATCCTAACAGGGACTGATTATTTCTCTAAGTGGGCTAAAGCTACTCCATTTAAAGATGTTACTGTTAACCGAGTGATCAACTTCTTCACGCATAATGTAGTCTATAGATTTGGAGTGTCACGCCGAATAATTTCTGATAATGACACAACTTTCAAAAGTGCAAAGATTTATAGATTCGTCGATTGACACAAAATTAATTAGCGATACTCTTCAAGATACAATCCAAGAGCAAATGGTTTGGCGGAGGCCTTCAAAAAGACATTAGTCAAGCTGCTCAAGAAGATTCTCACTGAAAACAAGAGAGAATGATATACTAAACTAATAGAGGCACTATGGGCATATCGAACCACCTACAAGATGTCGACTAAAGTCACTCCCTATTTATTGGTAAAAGTTCTTCCGTCAAGTTGAGTTGCCTTCACTTCGAGTAACCATCCAATATAATCTAACTGAAGATCAAAATGCTCGTCTGAGGATGGAGGAACTCGACGCGCTTGTTGAAATTAGATTGCAAGCTCATCAAAATTTGGAAGTTTATCGAGCAAAGATGTCCATGGCTTTTGACCATACGGTGCGATCTCGAACATTCCAAAAATGAGAATTGGTCTTGGTGTTGAGAAGATTAATTATTCATAATCGAAAATTCAATGACAAAATTGAGCCTAATTAGGAGGCTCTTTTGTCATTGAGAAAGTATATCAAGGAGGGGCATACCAGCTCATTAACCTAAGGTGAAAGACCAATGTTACCAATTAATGGCCAATACTTAAAAAAGTATTATACATGACGAATACATTCTCGAGATACAATAGAAATACCCTTGCAAGATAAGGGACATTTTTTTTTAGATTATCTATTTAGGTCGACATCGTGTTTCATACCGAGATCCCTAAATAAATATACTCACTCTATATATAAAAAAAAAATTTTTGTAAAAATTTTCCTGTTACACAGGAGACATTTTTAGATTTTTATATATAGCTGAAATCAATGTTACATGTTAAAACCCTTTTAAGAGCATATCAACTCAAATATTGATGTATTTGCGTAATTTTATCTTGAAAGTTCTTCTAAATGTGCTTTAGAATTCCCCCTGCAAGATAGGGAGTATTTTTATTTCATGTTAAGTTTATTTGAGTTGACGCCGTGTTATAAAACGAGATCCTCGAATACATTCTGATTTAGGTTGATATCGAGCTTTACACCGAAATCCCTGAATTTAACTATAACTATTATTGCTAAAGTTGCAGGCTCCTGTAGGAACAAAAAGAATTTATTTCTACGCATGAAATAACAGTCATAAATGTCAAAAATTTATCTTCCAGATTTATCAAATTCTTGAGATCAAGTCAGAAGAATTACTAATTTTGGAAGCTTCAATCAACTGAGTTGGAAAAATATTAATCTCTACATCCTGAAGTCTACGACATGTAGAGGTTCTAAAGGTCGAACTCAACCTGTTCTCCAAATCTAGCGACGCCTCCGCTTCAATGCTCACAAAGAAATTTCTCGTTGTCAACCACCTAAATGCTACATCATTGACGCTTCCTCACTCAACAAGTAAGAAAAGATCAGAATAAAAGTTCTCGCTCGCCCAATGATGATAGCTATTCAATCTCAATCAATCTAAGATTACAAGCAACCAGAATCCAAGAGATCTTTCCACTTGATCGATAGACCAAGACAATCTGAGAAAACAACTCTCAACTCAGAGCTGCCTCAAGTCAATCTTTATATTGCATGCAGAGTGATATTTCAATTTATTCTTAAATGATCTGATCATGCTCAAAGCACAGATCAAAGCCAATCTCTTCATTAAGTCCGTCAAAGCAAAAAGCACAGGACCGAGGGAACAATTAAATAGTTCATACAAAATCGATGACCGAACTAAAGGAATTTTGTAAGTTATTCAGTCTATTAAAGCACATATTACTAGGCTGATAACTCGACATTATAGATCCTATATAAGCCGGGAGGCTAGGTCATCTGTATGTACCGTTCAATGAATCCATCAAAGCAGCAAGCATAGGATCCATGGCGTACATACACTTCCTGACAAGTCAATATGGACAAATCAGGTCAATCCTTCATCAAGTCCGTCAAGCTTAAAGCTAGGATCGAAGGAATTCCAAATCTCAAAACAAGCAGACCAATTCCTCCATCAAACTCAACCAAGCACGAGGCTAGGGTTGGAGGAAACTCAAATCTGAAATGACAAAAAAAAAAAAAGATCTTCAACAAAGCTATTGAAGCAGAAAGTAGATGGTGTAAGAATTCTTATCTATCCGACAAGTCGATCGACAAATCTCAAGTATTTAGTATGTCCAAAATAAGGCATCATACTAATAAATCTTATCAAAGCTCGTAGTATTGCAATTAAAGTTGATCCAAGTGGCCACAAAGAGTCAACCAATTTTCATCAAACGTGACTCGCTCCATACGCGAATCATATTTGTTGGAAGGCATTTGTTGACCTGCACATATGCTACACAAGACGAATCGAGCTTATAAGGTGAATTCGATCGACTTTGGATGCTTTAGAGTACAAATCGGAGCTAAGATGCGTCAAACATCGCCGAAATCAGTTTAGATGGCCTCCGATTGATGAATGGATTTTGCCATTCCGTCCAGAACATCAAAATTGCTCAAAATATAAATATTGCATAATCTAAAGATCAACCGATCGTCGATCGATATCAATATGCGCCGCGAAGGAAGTGCGCGATGATGTCCAAACAACCTTAATAAAATTGATCACGCTTAGCAAACGCCGAAAACTACCAAATGATCCCCACGCCCATTCGGACGAGTGCAAAATGTCGAATGATCGGAAATGAGAGCGTACAAACCGAGGCTGAAATACACTGGACGTCGCCAAAATCAGCCCAAATGACCTTCGATCGACGAACGGACTTCGCCATTATGTTTAAAACGTTGAAACCGGTCAAGATATAAATATCAGACAACTTACCAACCGATCGCATCGAAGTCGCCACGCGCTACACGCATATCGGCGGCCGAACACCGATAAACCAAATGACATCCGCTCGCTAAATTGATTGGCCATTAGTTTCAAACGCCGAAATCTATCAAAGACTTTCTCACACTCACTTGCGAAGCAATGTCGATTGGAAGCGACGCTGATTTGTAGCCGAATCGCCCAATTGACACTTGAACCAAACGGCCCGATAAACGACGCTATCGTTTCGAACATCTAATAACCTCAATCAACATATATATCAACCCTATATCGAGGTCGGTGTAAAGTTTATATTAAAGTCGATTAAGCAATAGAAAATATTATTAAAAGCCTTAATTTAATCCTAACTAGCCTAAATCTAACTTAAATCAGAATGCCAGCTCTAGTTCCTAAACTCACCTAAGTTCTCTTCACGATGAGATTACTCTTTCATTCCTTCCTTTCTTCTCACGCTGATGAACCGCTTCTCCTCCTCTCCATGATTCTTTCTTTTCCATGTTCCTCCTTTTCTTTCCTTCTATCGACCAAACAAGTTTCTTTCTTCTTCTTCTTATCCTCAGAATCTAACATTCGATTTCTTCCAAATTATCTCTTCCTTCTTCTCCATTTCTTTCCATCTTATCTTCTTGTAACTTCCATTTCTCTTATTTTCTCCCAATCCGAAATTTTCAATTCTTTTTTAACTGAGAGGAACACCTCATTAGCGGTTCTTCTCCATCGATCTCACTCTCGACCTTTCTTTTGTGTACAGAGGCAACTCACATTAGCGGTTCCTCTCCGCAATTCCCCATTTATTTTCTTTTCTTCTTCACCTCATTCTAGGCTAATAGAAAGAAATGATTCAAATGTGGAAATGCAATTGTATCATTGCGGTTGAAAGTGAATGTGTAAACAAATGTGTGAACTTGTATATGTGACTTGTGTTTTGTAGTTTGAAGCCTGCCACGCCATTGTGGTGAGCTGAAGATGAATTCATATGTCACAAAGACACCCTCCACGCCACAGGCCAGCATCAGATGCCAACATCGGATGTCGCTCCTAATCGGATTTCAAATTTCATCAAATATTTTTACTTGAAAAAAAAGGGAGAATAAAATGAACTAGCTTAAGAGCGCTAAACAAAGAAACCTAAAGCTAAATTCAAATTAAAAGAATCAAACAAAAAAAAAAGAAGGGAAAGAAAAGAACATACAAAAAGTACAAAAGAAAAACATTGAATCAAAGAGAAAAGAGGTAAAAAGCACTTACAAAAGCGGAGTTGAAAGCCCACTAAAAAAAAAATTAACCTTCCTCTTTCAAGCACTCCAACTCCTCAAACAAGCTTATTTAAAGGAATTAAAGGAAATAATGTAGAACCCATCCTTATCTAAACTTAATAATTAGGTGTGACGACGGGTTTGAGGGATGACACTAAACTCACAAGCTTTAATTGTAATCAGTTTCAAAGTGAGTTCTCTTTTATTCAAATTCCTCAAATTTAGACAAGCCTTAATTGAAGCTTGGGAAGATAAATGCCAAACTCATAAGAGACTTACAATAAATTTGAAGTCTAGTTTTTAGATAAATATGAAACTTGATCTGGAGTTGAGAATAAATTCATATTAGATTTGAAATCCTTTTTTATGTGAACAAATTAGATTTAATCTCAAATGAAGTAAATATCTCAATTGAATATTAAATGAAAAATGGTTGGTGGTAAATTTGAATATTCAATTTCAAATGCAGAATAACAATGTGCAAGTAATTTGGTGGCTTTCTTACAAGCACAAATTTGATTAGGCAACTCATGATCACTCATGAATGTAGCCTTTAAAAGGATCACTTGAATCATATATTTGAAGTTATATTTAAAACACATGAGAATCATGATATATCTAAGTGTTTAGTTCTAAGATTAATGGTATTCAAATGAAATTTGTAAAAGAATTTACAATGTAATTAACTTGCTTGCCAATAGGTATGCACAAACTCTTTCAATAATCACTCAAGTTACATTACGTGATACATTGAGTGAATCAATAAAAATTCATATAATTTGAATTAGAGTTGTGATAAACTCAATACTCATTTATAGGTGTAAAATCAATTTTTTTTTGTTTAGAATAAAAGCTGAAAGTGACTAATTGGTAAAAACTTGAAAGTTATTTAATAATTACAAGCCAAATGATATTTGAGAATTGAAAAATTCAACAAGCAATTTAAGTGTGAGTAATATTTTAAAATCAAAACACCTTCAAACGCCACCGATTCAAACACATCGCAAAACGCAAGAGCGCTAATTAAGATTCTTAAATTACCGCATGGGCCCCGACACTTGAATGCTTAAACTTAATCGAGGAGGAGCTGAGCTTCTGGGCTTTTGTGATGGTTAACAAAACCTAAAAATCTTAAGAATTTTAACTTATTGAAATATCTAAGCAACTAATTCACGACAATGACTGATTTTTTGTTGGCTAAATAGAGATGGATCTAAAGTTCTCAAATATATTTGATTCAATCAATTAACTACCCCGATGATGGTTGTGTTAAATGATAATTTCAATCGGAGGGAATACTTCCATCAAAATGTGATTCTAATTTCAAATCAAATTAACTTAAATCAAATATCAATCTAAAAACTACTAAATGAAATTCAATCATTAAAGTTTTTAAAAGAAAACTCAATCTATCCATCTTCAGAATTTGTAGGTGACAAATTAAGAACTCTAAAGGAAATGTCAAAATCAAGATTCTACTATGTTCACTCTCAATCAATCTCGCCAAGAAGCGTGAATTGACTGACATGCTATTTACTTGAGTTCCACAGATGATAAGCTACAAACTGCGTCATCGGTTTGGCCATTAAGACTCCATTATATTACGATCATGATGCAGATGCTCCCAACGACTGCCTTCTTGTAATCATGTAGATACTTAATGTGACAAACAAATTTCTCTGCCGTAAGGTAGACTTAAGATTGTCCCCTTAAACAAACACCACTCTCAAGGATTTCTTGACGAACACACGTGTTCCGAGCATAAGGATCCTTTGGTCGGGTCGACTACCTCCTCCGATTAAGTAGAGGAGGGATAGGATGAACAACGGGATATGATCGTGCACGTCATCATTCCACCAACCATATGCTTTAAGCTAAAAATGATGAATTTCATAATTTCAAATTTTAAACTCCATATACTATTACTATATGCTATGCATTAAGCGATCTAATGACTAGTCTTAATCGAAAGTTCTTTATCACTTATTGGGAGGGGTAATTAATTATAGAGGCCATGCTTCATAGAAACCTCAGAACTAGATCTAAAGTCTTCACCAAACTAAGAAAAGTGTCTTATCTACTACTACATCTGTCTTCTGAAAATTTCACCGACATTTAAATCATACTTTCTTCATTTGTTGAGAGGTCGGTGGCGAATTTTCGGAGCCCACAAATCATTGTAGATGTTATGGGGCTATGATTGATGAGTGTGTGATATAAGATTGTTTTGAGGAGATGGATAATTTGATTCCAAGATTTTTGCTATTAGTGTCATTCTTCATATGCCTTAATTTTGATCTTTAAATTATCTTATAATTATTTTGGTCAATCCTTGAATTGAATTTTGTTAACTATGTTGGGTTCGTGGCGTAGCCAATTTGAAATCATTTATTGAGCTTGCTAAAAAGGAGAATTCATCTATGGTAGTTATGGTTGCCCAGCATTAGACCCTTGTCATTTATCGATGATTGTTTACCTGATTTAGCCTTTTGACCTAGCCAAGTCGATTAGGTTATCTAATAATGGGATCAATTAGTCTTTGATTAGGTGAGGGTATAATTTGGTACGTCTATTATTAATAATAACAAATACTATTTTGATATAATTCTAAAGAAGGATTGAAATAACCTTACAAAAAGTCAGAAAGTATAAATAAATCTCACTTCTTGTCATTGTTTACATTTTGAACTCCAAAGTTTGTATAGAATTCCAAAACTTTGATTGTTTATTGAAGTTTCAATCGATCATTTTGATATTCTTATCTCTTATCATTTCTTATTGAATCTAATCATTTGACCACATGTTTTTTTTTTTTTTTGAATTTTTCTCCAATTTAGGGTGTCATACCCCTCCTTTTTGAACTATTTTTAATGTACTCCGTAGTTGCCACACGCGTGCCCTCCAAATTGGCCACCTTATAACAACAAGGGACATTTTTTATTTATTTTTCATTTATTGTTTGTACATTTCACAAATGATTGATTTGGTTAGATCATTACCAGGGAGAACAACATTTTACCTAAAAACTGATGGCATAGTCATCATTTTTTAGTTGCCTTTAAATTGATCTCTAAATCTTTTAGAGATTATTTGGGACTTAAATTTAATCCCAATTCACGAGCCATTTGGTGCACTGGATTTCTTTTGTTGAGGCAAATATTTTGATACCAAAGGGTATAGTTTGTTGTCCTTTGTAGACCCTAAGTTTTTTTATCTAAGCCTTCGTAGGTATTCTTCTGGTCAATCTAATCATTGAAATCGTGATATGTTACTCCATTTGATTTGTTGCATTGGGTGGTTTGAAATGGTACATTAATTCACTAATTAGTGCTTCATTATTGGTGGCCAGCATCATTTGACTATCATCATTAGTTGCCCTATTTGAACTTGGCTTGATTGGGTTAGTGAAGAGCTTGAGAGTGTGCCCATTCTTTGGTTTTACCCATAATTTGTTGGATGAGATTTATTTTAGTGTAGATAAGAGTTAAAATCCAAGATCTTGACAATAGTTTTTAAGCCCTTTACTATGCATTGAACTAGTTGGTAACCATACTATTGCATGCATTATTGATTAAAATAGAGAATATTCTAATATAATTCTAGATAAGGATTAGTGTACCCTTCTCCAAATTTATATATAGACCATAGTTTTTCCCATTTTTTTACATTTTAAACTCCAATGATTCTTGATAATTTCAAAGTTCTTCTAGTTTTTCATTTTGGTTACCCATAATTTGTTGGATGAGATTTATTTTAATATAGACAGAGTTCAAATCCAAGATCTCGATAATAGCTTTTAAGGCCTTTACTAGGCATTGAACTAGTTACCGGTAACCATACTAGTGCACACATTATTTATTAAAACAGAGAATATTCTAATATAATTCTAGATAAGGATTAGCGTACCCTTCTCCAAATTTATATATAGACCATAGTTTTTCCCCTTTTTTTCACATTTTAAACATCAAAGATACTAGATAATTTCAAAGTTCTTCTAGTTTTCCATTTTGGTTATCCTAAATTGTTTAGTAATCTTATGAATTCATTCATCAGACTTGGTGTTCTCAGTTTGATCGCCCTTGTGATTTTTTGATCTAGGGTTCTTTTATTTCTATTATAATATGTCTATATTCCTCATCATGGAATTCTTGAATTCTTTGTCCCAATGTTCTTCGTTTTGGTGATCCCAACATTTTCTTTTTGGAGCACTTGAATTCTACCAGTGCAACCACTTTCAGGAGAAGAATTGTTCTTCATCATCCTCCATCATTTTTCACGCCAATGCCTTTGGATTTCCTTCCATAACAATAGATAGTTTCCAATTGTAATTCAAGATTTAATTAAGTTGTAATTGATATTAGTGTATGTCTGTGTATGTATGTATATGCACGTCTCTGAATTCACTTTTTTGTTTGTCTTTGTAATCATGAAATTAGGTCTGTTGATCAAACTAGTATGTTTTGATTTATATGAGCTTTTTCTTGGCTTGCTTACTAAAGGGTTGTTTAGTTAGCTGAATTTGGATTGTAGTGTAAATTAAATTCTCGTATTTTGAATTTACCTTTATTCTGTCAAAGTGAATCACATGTCACTGGCCTCTGCTGCCCTCCACTCCCCATGACAAGCCGCTGCCAGCCCGCCATTGTTGCTAGCTGCCCATCTATCGCCACCACTGTTCGCTACCTACCACTCGTAGCTGAAGCCGCTTGCCGGCCAATACCGCAGTCACCACATATTACCTACTAGCCACCATCATTACTCACCACTGTCACCAACCGGTCACCATCGCAACCTACCTCCAACTGCTAAATACCATTATGGCCACCATTTTGTATTACATTACTTTGCTTAATCAAATTAATTAAAAAGAAACTACTATATTTATAGAAATTTCAACCAACAAATAGTTAAGTATTTTAGAAACATTACTTTTAGTTTACATTATATTCTTTTTATATTGCATTTCAATTTCAGTCAATCAAACAGCCCCTTACTTTGAGAATTTACTTGAGATCTCCTGGAATCGGAGTTAATCATTTTCTTTACTTATGATACACAGCCGCTCAACTGATATGGTTAAACTTGCAATCGATAGCAACAACTTCAAGTTGAATATTATTACCCCAGCATGAACAAATCTTTCATTAGGACTATTGACATCCCTGTGGTACTACCTGCCTAATTTTACTTGAATGCATTCTTTAATTACAACAGGCAACTTTTGTTCGGATAAGAAGCCCGCTGCTGTTAATTGGATCATGGGTAGAGGAAAATCTGTGGTCTGCGAGGCAGTCATCAAAGAAGAAGTGGTCAAGAAGGTTCTGAAGACGTCTGTGTCTGCTCTCGTAGAGGTGAATACGATCAAGAACCTTGTTGGTTCAGCTGTAGCAGGAGCCCTTGGAGGGTTCAATGCTCATGCCAGCAACATAGTATCGGCCATCTTCATCGCCACAGGACAGGACCCCGCCCAGAATGTGGAGAGTTCTCACTGCATCACCATGATGGAAGCAGTGAACGATGGGAAAGATCTTCATATTTCCGTTACTATGCCATCCATTGAGGTAATCATGCTTCTAACTTTCTCTTCAAAATTATATTTTTTGGGGGGGTCTATTTGGACAGTTGTAATGATATCAAAACACAATAGTGGAGCTGCTATAGAAGAAGCTGTTATTTAAGAAGCTACAATGGGTGCTATAAATCTCTTTTATTTTTAGAAGTTAGGCTGCAAATTTTTCGCAGTCATCACACTCTACTAGGTAAAGTTAGAAAACTCAGCTTTCACATCATAAATTTTCAAAACACAATTCCCAAACGACACTAGTGATGTGATTTGGATCACATCACAGGCAGAATACCATCCTAAATGCAGCCTTTCTCTTCACAATTGCTTTTTTTTTTTTGAATTTACAGGTGGGAACTGTTGGTGGTGGGACTCACCTGGCATCTCAATCAGCTTGTCTTGATCTCCTTGGGGTGAAGGGTGCGAGCATGGAGTCTCCCGGAGCAAATGCCCAGCTCCTCGCCACCATTGTTGCAGGCTCGGTGCTTGCTGGGGAGTTGTCTCTCATGTCAGCCCTTGCAGCTGGTCAGCTTGTGAAGAGCCACATGAAGTACAACAGATCTTGTAAAGATGTCTCCAAAGCTGCATCCACTTGAAGATAACAAAACACCATGCAGATAGCTATTAATAAATACTCTGGAGAGAGTAGTAGGCAAGGTTTGTGCTTCCCAAAAGAAATTTATGGAATGTCATATTGTTGTTTTATTTATGCAGCTATGCTTGAATATGTGGATATGGGATATAAGCTTTTTGGGGATGCTTAGATTCTTAATATTTCTAGTAGTACTCTCATTATTATGAGAGCCATAATAGCTAAATGTTTGCATGCATTGGAAGATACAAATTCAAAGGTTGCTTCAATTATTTCTTTACCTATATTGGAGCATTATAATCTAGAAAAAAAATAGAAAAAAAAAATAAGCTCCATTATTGTAAGAAAATTTCTTGAATAAGTTTAAGCATAAGATGATGGAAAAAAATTTATATTATTAGATTAATCATGTTTATATTGCATAGTCTAACTCAAATGGAGGTTGTGCCACTGTAAGTTTTGGGGCCAAGAGATGACAATCATAAACATGTAAAAATGTATTAGTTGCATATTCTGGTTCGATTATGCTGCTTCAGAGTGCAACATTTGTACTACGTAAGTCTATCACGAGTATTTGGTTCAAGCTGTATGAGTCTAATGAAATTGAATGTCTTTAAGTTCTCCAATAATTTTAGAGCTTAGAGTTTCCATATTTGAGAGGAGGCATGACGGATATCCATTTTTATTATAATATTTAAGTAAATCGAGAAGAATTATTAATTTGACTTTATATACCCCTGCTTTAAGGACATGTGAATTTCTACTAATCACATGTAACAACTTCTTTAGAATGAGACAACTTCTTGAGAATGAGATTGGTATCTATATGACCTTGATTTATGCCATCTCAGAAGGTGCGCCTCTCTTTGTGTTGTGTTTTGTACTTCACATATACAATACACGTGCAAGTCATTAATTCAAGACTTTTCAATTAAAAGAATAAGCTTTCGATCAATAAGCTAAAATGATTTGCGCTGTGTACTATACTTCAAGTATTGTGATTAAGGATTTGTACGAGGCAAGTTTCCTTCATAGAATTTGTGCACCAATCATAAGAAGAGATATTAGGTCTAGTGTTTTACAAGAACTCAAGAAAATCTCAAGTTGTCGTTTCATATTGACAGCCTATAGAGTTTCCTGAAGGATAGATAGTTTTAGGAGTGCATGTGAAAAAGAAACTTTGACAAGTTTTTCTTATTTATAGTTTAAATTAAGGAGTGACATAGAGCATTATTTAAAACTGTTATAGATAATTTAATTTCATACCTCAAAAAAAAAAAAATTGTTGACAGTGCTGCTATAGCCGAAGGGATAGGCTCTCGCCAAAAATTTTGTCAAAATTAAATTTATTTTAAAATAAGTGTAATATATATCTAACTTCTATTAGATTAAAATTTAAACAATTATTTTCTCACAGTCTGACTTAAAAAAAAAGCTATTTTTAAAATAATAGCATAAAATTGTGACCAATTTTTTTGTAAAATTTTGACTAAAAAAGCCAAAACCATAAGCTCCGTTAAATAAAGTCTTATATTAACAACATTTTAAAAAATAAATGAAGACTGTTTGAGAGTAAAGAAGACGTTTTGAACTAGATTAGAGGTACTGAATTAGAAGACCGAATGACTCATAAGATTCCTGTTTGATTCATGTTGTGGTTTCTGAAAGATGAGAGATCGAATGACTCTTCCAAAATGGTGAAATCTTCGGTTAAATGGAGCCAAATTTAGTTTACTTAGACACTTGTTCGATTTTAAGCGTGAACAGTCAGATTATGCAGTTAACTCGATTGATTCCTAATAATAAAAAAATTATAGAGCGCAGTCTGCGTTAGAATTTGTGACTTGAATTCTGTTTAGGAATCAATATCCGTAGGAGTTTACAGAGAATGGAACTGGGGGTGAGGTGAGGAGAAAACAACCTTTAAAGAGAAGCATTCATCAAAGAAAAATAATATTCATGATTCCGTCATCTCGGCCATCGCGTCCTCCTACTTCCGAGAGAGGTAATCTAACCCGACCGAATGATCCTTATCGCAATATGGATTACGCCCAAGAAATTCTTGTAGACGCAGTAGTGTTTGTCTGCAGACGTAGACTACCTAAATGATGGTTATTTGCCTTATCAAACTCAAAGAGCAAAGCATCGAGCCTATGGTTGATCGTAATATAGCCTTATCGACCAAACCACCGATCGACTGGGCAGAATCGCATTATATATGAGCCTACCGGTGCTTGATTAGGGACACCACCACATTTTACTTGTCGAGATTGATTGAGTGAAAACAACATGTAGGCATTTGATCAATTCTTTAGCGAGTTTCTTAAATTATCATCTTTGACAAACAGATGCGGAAGATGGATAAATTGAGTTTTGCTCTAAGCTTTTATTGATTGAGTTTCGTTTAAACCATTTTTTAGATTGATATTTAATTTGAGTTAATTTGATTTAAAAAATTGATTAATTTGAGTATGTTTAAGAGCTTTAGATCACATGCTATGTTGCTGTATGAGATTAGATCTACTATCACCGATAGTAATCAGCTGATATTTTTGAGTTGAAATTTTATAGACTTTTAGGTTTTGTTAACCTCAACCTTAAGACTAAACCTAAGAACCCTCGAAGATCCTCAAACACTGAATTTAAACATTCAACATAGTGGGGCCCATGGTGTATTTTACTTAACGCCTTGTTCGCTTGCGATTTCTAATCCCCAAGACGTTGTAAATTGTTCTTAATATCTTATTAGATTTTTTTAGATTAATATTTAATTGATTTCAATTTAGTCTACGCAGCCTTTTCAGACATTAAATATCAAAAGAAATCTCTATGTCGCCTTCTATCCGAGCACATGCAGGTATTTATAGCTTCGATAATTTCATCCGATAAATAAAATCACTAACATTAAAAATCATAATTAGAATGAAATTTCTTTTATTTTTGGATTGAAGTAAAGTTCTTTCATTCGCAAGAACATTTAATTTAGGTCGATTGCCTACTTATGCAAAAAGAATCAGATCAGAATACATTATTTTGGAGCTATAAATTCAAAAGACAGTTTAATTTGTTATCTTAAAAGAAGATTTATCCCTCAGAGTTACTTCTATGAATCAATAAAGTGTAATATTTAAGTTGATTTCTCCTCTTTTTGAAGGTTCCTCATTTAACTTATTTCTTATTTTCACAGATAAGATTATCTGTTTCTCTATCTTCTTTTTTTTTTTATTTTTTTTATAAAACATTCTTAGATATTTCAAGCTTATAAGTAGATCGACCCATATTATAAATATAGATATATTTTCACTTTTCAATTCAACCTTCAAATCCATAGGATCCCTCCACGCAAATGCTTACTTTTAATTAGGTATTAAAGCTAAAACTTTAAATATCAAAATTTTAAGTGTCTGCATTGAAGTTAGTTATGCTACAACGCATATAGGAGACTTATTCAAACTCTCCTACATTTGTTTTTCCCCTTTTTTAAAGTGGGTCCTTCACTATCCCCTCTAATTTTTATAAATAAGGCCAAGAGGGAATCTTACATTCCATTCCATTTATTTGAATTGTTGGAGTATTTGAAAGAAAGTGGTTAAAAAATTTTACTGGGCTTTCAACTCTGCTTAGATAGATTTTATAAGTGTTTTTTACCTCTCTTTTTTGTTTTACTTTTGTGTTTGTCGTATGTTATTTTCCCTTCTATTTTTTTTGTTTGGAGTTTTTTTAATTTGAATTTTGGCTTTAGGTTACCTTGCTTAACGTTCTTAAGTCGATTATTTTAATTTTCATTTTTTTTCTAAATCAAAAGATTTTGGCGAAATTTTAGCATTTCGACTAATGAATGCTAACAACGCCGACTTACTCAGATGTCCAATGAGATAATGAGGCTGACATCGAATGATTTTTCATCTCTTCGCGCCCTAATGAGCACGACAAGGCTTTTAAACTCGTAAAGAAACACACGTATATATATCCACATCACATATTGATCTCACATATTCTGACTCATTTTTTCTGTGCGTTGCAATGATCAGAATTGGCGGTGCCGAAATCCAAGAGAGGAACTCACCTAATGATGATGTTCCTCTCCGGTTACGGTGAAGGAAAAGGTTGAAAAGAGAGGTAGAAATGGGTAATGTCGGAAACTGAGAGAGCCGCGAATGATGTTCCTCTTCTCAAGAAAACGTAGAAGCGATGAAAGGCTTGAAAACGAAGAAGAACCCACCTAATGACGGTGTTCATCTCCAGTTGTGGCAAAGCGGGTTTGGAACTTCAGATTAGAGAAATGGGAGAATTTTAGAATTGAGAAAATGAGGAAATTTGAAAGTGGATTTCCAGTTTTGGTGGAAATGAGGGAAATCAAAGGAATTTCGGATTGAGGATAAGGTAAAAAGGAGAAATTCGAATTTGTAAAGGTGAGAGAAAATGAGATTTCAGATTTGTGAGGGTGAGGGGAAAATGAGATTTCGATTTTGCAATTGAGAGGGAAAGAGAGAAAATCAAGAAGAGAAAAAAAGGAAGAGAAAGGAGAAGGAAGAGGAAGAAGGAGAAATAAGAGAAAGGAGAAGGAGGAGTTACCTTCTCGGTTTGGAAGAAAGGGGGAAATCGTGAGAGCGAAGTGGGTTCCTCTTTTTCAATTTTGAGGGAGCAGCTCACTTGTGGCTTGCGGTTGGGAAGAAGAAGGGAAGAAGAGGGAACGGTTGGAGTGTGGATCGTTCGAACGGATGAGCAGGAGCCCCTTCGGCCTTCGGATCGCGCGTGATGGGAGGAGTTTGCTCGCGTGGGTCCGTGCGGTTCCTTGACCGAACGAATGGAAGAGGTAGTTCGTTCGGTTTCTGCGTGCGTGAAGAGAAGACCCGTGCATGAAGGGAAGCGGGTTCGGCTCAGGTTAGGACCATGAGGGAGAACCGGCTTAGTCGAATAGAAATAGGGGTTTAGGTTAGAATTAGGGAATTAAATTGACTTTTAAATTGAGTAATCAACTTTATTGTAAATTTTGCATCGACATAATTAGATAATTAATATATATCGATTCAAGGTTATTCCGATGTTTCAAATACAACACCCAATCAAGGCCATTTTGGTTAAAGTCAACGCCAAATTAAGATAAATTTCAAACAAAATGCGTCGCCACTTTAAACAACTCAATTTTCATGCAAACTGTCTTGAGCGAATAAATTTTACTTGATAGATTTTGATATTTCGTAGGTAATGCACAATCAATTTCACGAACGAGCGCCGTTTGGTTTACGGTCCGACTTGACATACATCTGCCGATGACTCATTGATCGGCCGATTGTGTAATATTTATATTTTAACCAGTTTCAACATTTTGAATGTGATGGCGAAGTCAGTTCGTCGATTGGAGATCATTTGTGTTACTTTTGGTGACATCCTGTCACTTACAATCATTCAAAATTTGCACAGACTCATCTGAATTGAGCTTGGACAGTCTCATTTGAAAGTTTTTAATATTTTGAAGCTAACAGTATGATCAATTTCAAGAGGTCGCTCGTATCATCATACTTTCTCGACTCGATATACGCTCGACATCGATACTCGATCGTCGACGGCTGTTTCTCTTAGATTATGTAACATTTATATTTTGACCAATTTTGACGTTCTGAACGTGACGGTGAAGTCCGTTCATCGATTGAAGATTATTTCGACCATTTTTGGTGACGTCCAGTGCATTTTGAGCCTCAATTTACGCACTGCCACTTCTGAAGTCCGTCGAATTTGACTCGTGGGCTTGGCCCGACTTATGACACATATGTGGAGGTCAACAAATGCCCCCCAACAAATGTGGTTCGAGCATGAAACGATCCGCGTTTGTTGAAATCTGGTTAACTCTTTTTTTGACTTTCTTCGCTTTCTCTTTTTTTGTTTCTCTTTTTTTTCTTACCACTTCTTAGTATAACTCCTTTTTTGTTGGATTCTTATGTGTCATTTCTCTAATTATTTGACAGGAGAATGTTCCATTGGAGGAGACCTGATGATCTATCATCTACTGAGTCTAGTGGGGAGGCTATTTGATCAGAGATTGACAAGCATGATCCTCATGGAGATTTTGATATTAGGGATAGGATTGAGCAGCACACCGATATATTACGAGGACGTGATTTTTACCAAGGTTTCTTCGCTCGCTCTTCCATACTTTTTGACTGTACTTCAAATTCTTTTGCCTTTGAGGATCTTGCAGATTGGGTAGCTACCATTAAGCTAAAGTACGGGGACTACAATCCTTTGGATAAAGACAGAGTGAGTTTTGGATATTGTGATGTCTTACGCTTGAAGCGACGCGGACGCCTAAACTTATGAGCCACCATCAGCTATAGTCGGACTCATTAGACCTGCTTCAAGATTCCTCCATTGGCAGGATTCCTACTCTTCTACATGGATATGTCACGGTATATTTTACTGTGCTTACGAGATACTTTCTGGGTATTTATGAGGCAGTATATGTGTCTTTATTTGATTTTGGGGGTATGCCTTCTTCTTGTGCTCGTGGAGTAGCGGAGTTCTAGGATACTAGTAGCAACACTTGTTGGATTGGCCCGGAGGAGTTGACAGTTACCCTTTTGGACTTATAGGCTGTGTCAAGTCTTTCTGTATTTGGTTACCGCTACGAGGAATGTGTTCCATCGGACGAGGAGTTATTTCGCAAGCAGCTTTTAAATGATTATGATCAACGAGGTAGGCTAGCTATGCCTTCTGTTTATATTGATCTTCTGAACCATTATCACCAGACTTTCAAAGCATCAGGATGTTCTAGATGATCATGAGCTGCATTGCCTATGAGTACATGAATTTGGAGCTTCTTACAGGATTATGCTCTATCTGAAGAAACTGTAGCACTACATGAACCTTTCTGATTGGATGTGTCTGATGACAGTTACTTATCTGAGGAGACTACGGAGCTTACTTTACCAACAGGGAGGACTTCTCCGGCTATACAGGGATTGGACGAGGATTTGTTCTTAGCAGGATTTATAGTGGCATGGCTTTTCATTTTCGTACTCCCCATTACAGAGGGCTTAGTTTGCCTAGGTGCTTTATTAGCAGCCAGCATGATCTCTCGAGGTGAGCGAGTTTCTCTTGCCCCAACAGTGTTAGACAAGATTTATAGGATATTGGGAGTGATTTTTGGGGCAGGTTCTCTAAAGCTGTAAGATGTGACTCTGCCTTGGCAGTACTTATATGCTTGGGTTCATCTCCATATACATAGTATCTTTGCTTGTTTTGAGTATCCAGCATTCTTTTTAGAACGAAGATATCTTATAGTCTTGTAGTTATATCGAGCATCCTCTACTTTGGAGATGGAGAGGATTCACATGCTCTTCTTTGCTCCTCATTTAGTCTGAGATCGATTTTTGTTGTTTCACCAGTCGGATATACTCAACTTACCATCCGACTTGATAAGGGTTGCTCTTATTGACATTCTTGATGAGAATGACAGATATTCCTTGCTTTATGGTCATCATACATTGAAAGTAGCTGAGTACCATTTCAGTATACATCCAAGATGGTTATGTTATCGATTTGAACAGTCAGTTGTTATAGAGGGCTATCAGCCCAACCGAGTTGCACGACAGTTCAGTTTCTTCCATTTGACTGCTCGTGATGGTAGACCATTCATCCCTGGTGTAGTGGATTTTAGGAGGATCAGGACGATTCCCCTTGATACACGTTACTTTGCTGCTTCAGTTGTTTGGCAACATTTATTGAGGCTTGGTACTGGTGCTTACTTTCGGATAGTTCCTCTTCAGGGTCACACAGGGGTTAGTTATACCTACCTTTCCTGGGAACGACTGTCTTTTGGTCTCTTTCTGGAGCATGGTTCTAGGAGATATGAATGCAAGATGAGGTCTTTGAGAGTTCCTCGAGATCAGAGGACCCATCATCGGTTACCATTGGCAGAAGATAACAATGCTAGAGGTATAATCACTATCCTCCTCTCTTTCAAGACCTCTGTCCTCTCTCCCTCTTTTTTTATCAAAATATACTAAATGTATCTGATACTCTAATTTGATTTTTGACAGATGCATCAGTTGGGGAGCAAGTTAGGGTTGAGGATACCACTTCTAAAGGAAGAGTTAAAGCTAGGAATTCTGCTCCTAGCTACACTGAGGTTTCTTCACTGGCTCGTAGACGTAGGTGTAGTCGACTTACAGAGCTTGTGCGAACTTCAGTTGATTGTTCCATGAATCCGCCTCCACAGTAGTTTATGACTTCTGATGAAGTGCCACAGGTGTTAGGTAGCACTGGAGATATTATTGAGGATTCTAGAGTTGAGCCGTTGCGCGTGCTGGCCTTTGATACTACCACTTTCGATTTTACTACTCCTTTTATGGAGCCACTTTTTTTACTAAGCTTGACTCCGCCCAGTGCCCTAGAGAGACTTCTGAGGTGAGGGATCTCATGCTTAGTGAGGCCTCTGTTGAGCCAGCACATAGCCCTAGAGCTTATCAGATAGTGAGGGTCCTCGAGGATTACGTCGCTTATGATGCACCAGTTTAGTCAAATTCATCATGTTTATGTACTTTCTCCCTCTCTTTATTCTTTAGTTGCACTTCTTTACATTTATTGCTCTACTTTATGCTGATTATTTTTATTTATTCCTTGCAGTGCTTGATGTAGGTTATGAGTTTGAGATCTACCATCGATATCCCTATAGGCCAAATCCACATGACAGGGGCGTGCAGGATTGCGGCTTGGTGTTTTTGAGGGATGTGATTTCTCGACTTACTTTGGACTCACCAGAGTCACTGGATAGCTTCACATCCTATATGAATACCATTTTGGATCTTTTAGCTCATACTGGCTTGGAGGAGCAGGTTCTCAGGTATCAGGAGACTCTTTGTATAGATGTAGAGTTCTTGATCCACCGAATGAGATCGCTCAGTATTGTCCGCTCTAGCACTTTATTGATAGAGCTTCAGAAGGTCGCCAGAGATGATGACCCGCATGCTATGTTTAGAGAGTGCTTTGAAATGACCGTGAGTTCAATAGATGCTTTTCCGAAGTTATCTGATTGACCGTCGGGATCGAGAGTCGCATGTTGAAAGCGTGATAGAGAGATCGCTATAGGCGAGCGGTGAGCAATACCGCTACCGCCTATGTCAATGAGCTATGGTAGGCCGGTCGATCGTGATGACGCTTTTTACCGAGAGTGAACAACAATCTTTAGACTTATTTACAGCCTGAGGCTAGCCCCGTGATGTACTTCTTTCTCTTTTTTATTTATTTTTCCATCAGTCATGTATTATCTTCTTGTATTAGTGAAATCAACATTCCTCTGTTACTCTTATGCTTCTTATCTTTGGGGGATTTGATGAAAAGATCAGCTTTGATTTATACTTTGGGCTTAATTTGTGTGTTGACTACAAAACTTGGATCATTTCAGCTTTAATTGCACTAGTTTACGGAGTTTTGATAGGATTTGTCATTAGTTTAATGAATCATTTTGAACATGCTAAGTGATGAGATTGACCGATTTATCAGAATTGACTTGTCGGATAGATAAGAGTTCTTACACCATATACTCTCTGCTTCAATAGTTTTGCAGAAGATCTCTTTCTTTTATGTCACTACAAATTTAAGTTTCCTCCAACCCTAACTTCATGTTTGATTGAATTTGTTGGAGGAATTGGTTTATTTGTTTTGATGAAAGGCTCCACTAGGGAGGTAGTTTATTTGTGCTTGCTTGGTCGAATTTGCAATTCCTTATATCCTACCTTTAAGCTTGATGGACTTGATGAAGGACTGACCTGATTTGTCCATATTGACTTGTCAGGAAATGTATGTATGTCGTGACTACTGTACTTGCTGCTTTGACAGATTCATTGAAGGGTACATAGGGATGACCCAACCTTCTGGCTTATATAGGGTCAATGTTGAGTTATTAGTCTAGCAATGTGTGCTTTAATAGACTGAATAATCACGAAATTTCTTTAATTTGGCTATCGACTTTGTATGAACTATGGAATTGCCTCCTCGATCCTGTGTTTTCTGCTTTGACGGACTTGATGAGGAGATTGGCTTTGATCTGTGCTTTGAGCTAGATCAGATTATTTGAGAATAAATTGAGATATCACCATGTAGGCAATATATAGATTGATTTGAGGCAGCTCTGAATTGATAATTTTTTTCAGATTATCTTGATCTATCGATCAAGTAGAAGATCTCTTGGATCTTGGTTGTTTATAATCACTAACCTGGATCTAGTTTGAATTAAATAGCTATCATTATTGGACTAACGAGCAAAGGCTCTTTCACTACGGCCTTTTATTACGGCTTGCTAAGTGAGGAGAACGTCAGCAACTCGACCACATTTGGGCTTGCTAAGTTCAACTTTTAGAGCCTGCTTGATTCTTTGACTTAAGCTGTAGTGGGTTGGTGGTTTTGTCATCAAACTAACGGAAGGGGGGCTCTTTCACTGTGGCATTTTCTTGTGGCTTGTTGAGTGAGGAGAGCGCCAGCAACTCAGTCATTTATGGGCTTGTTGAGTCTGACCTTTAGAACCCATCTGTGTCCTAGACTTCAGGATATAGAGGTTGATGTTTCTCCAACTTAATTGATTAAAGCTTTCAAAATCAGGAGTTCTTCTAACTTGATCTTCAAAATTTGGCAAATCTAGGAGATAAATTTTTGATATTTAGGGTTGTCTTTTCATTTGTAACAATAGATTCATTTTTGTTCCTGTAAGAACCTAAAACTTAACAATAATAATTAGGGATGTATTTAGGGATTTTGGCATAAAGCTCGATGTCAACCTGAATCAAAATATATTTGAGGATCTCGTCTTATAGCATGACGTTAACATAAACTAAAAATGCCCCCTATCTTGCAGGGAAAATTCTAAAGCACTTTTAGAAGAATTATTAAGAAGAAAATATGCAAATACATCAATATTTGAATTGATATGCTCTTAAGAGGATTTTAACATGCAACTTTGATTTCATCTATGTAAAGAAATCTAAAATGCACCCTGTGTAACAGGGGAATTTTCACAGAAAAAATTTTCATCTGCAGTGAATATGTTTATTTAGCGATCTCGGCATGAAGCATGATGTCGACCTAAATAGATATACTAAAAAATGTTTCCTGTCTTGTAGAGAGATTTCTATTATATTTTGGGAATGTATTTCTCATGTATAATACTTTTCAAGTATCGACCATTAATTGATGGCTTTGGTCTTTCACCATTTAGGTTAATGAGTTGGTATGTCCATCCTTAATACACTTTCTCAATAACAAAATGACCTTCCCAATTAGGCTCAAATTTGCCACCTCTTTTTTGATTAGGGATAATTGGTATTCTCAACACCATAACCAATTCTCCTTTTTGGAATGTTCGAGATTGCACTGTATGGTCAAAAACCCTGGACATCTTTGCTCGATAAACCTCCAAATTTTGATGAGCTTGCAATCTAACTTCATCAAGCACGTTGAGTTCCTCCATCCTTAAACAAGCATTTTGATCATCAATTAGATTGTATTGGATGGCTGTTCAAAGTAAAGGAAACTCAACTTCGAGCAACAAAACTACTTCAGTTTCAAATACCAATGAATAGGGAGTAGCTTTAGTTGGCATTTTATAGGTGGTTCGATACGCCCATAGTGGCTCTATTAGCTTGGTATGTCATTCTCTTTTATTTTTAGTGAGAATCTTCTTGAGCAGCTTGACTAATGTCTTGTTGAAGGCTTCCTCCAAATCATTTTCTCTTGGATTGTATATTGAAGAGTACCACCAATCAAATTTGTGTCGATCAACAAATCTATAAATCTTTGTACTTTTAAAAGTTGTGTCATTATCAAAAATTATTCGGCGCGGCACTCCAAATTTATAGACCACATTATGCATGAAGAAGTTGATCACTCGGTCAACAGTAACTTCTTTAAATGGAGTAGCTTCAACCCACTTAAAGAAATAGTCAATCGCTACTAAGATGAAGCGATGTCTAGCTGACGACGGTGGATCAATTGGTCTAATTACATTTATACTCCAGCATTCGAATGACCAAGATGCTATGTTGGGTGTAGTATATTTGGAGGCTGATTGATTATATTCTTATGTACTTAACATTCACGACACTTCTTAGTATGATTGATACAATCTCTCACCATAGATGGCCAATAATAGCCCATCCTTTTAATCTTTACTGCCATCTTGAGACCTGACTGATGTGCACCACAAAGTCCTTCATGAACTTCAACCATCACATTGCTACCTTCCTCGTTTAGGCATCGTAGCCACATTTGTTCAAAGGATCTATGATATAGAGTATTGTTGACGAAAGCATAGTGCAACATCCTCTTCTCAATTTGAACTATTAATGATTTATTATTTGGTAATTTGCCATCTTTGAAGTAAACGATGAAGGGTTTCCTCCAATCATATGGCTCTTCTACAATAAAGGCTTCACACTGCTTTTCTGAAGTAATGTCAGGCTTAGCTCTTCTAAGTATAATTTCATGTTGATTTTGGGGAGTATGAGAAGCAACCTAAGTTACATCCTGCTGTGTCAAATTTAGTAACCCCTCTACCTGCGAGGATTGATACTTTATTGGCTCTAAAACTCATCGAGTAAATATTTCGATCATGACATAATCACCATTCATACTTGCTATTTTCTTAGGTAATTTTGCTAAGCAATCGACTTTGCTATTCTCAGATCGAGAGACTCGAGTTAGTGTGATATTTGGTATCTGCTTTATTAGCTCAAGAACTCGCTTGTGATAGAAAGCTAACTCAAGCTTGTTGATTTTATAGATGTCAAGTACTTGATTTATAATAAGCTGAGAATCACCAAAAATATGCAAGTTTTGAATGCCTATGAAAATAGCTTCTTCAAGACCTGCAACTAATGCTTCGTACTCAACTTCATTATTAGTTCTTGGCTCAATCAACCCATATGATTGTCTCATTATCCATCCTTCTGGTGTTATGAAGATGATGTTGATTCCTGTTCTTGCCCTTGGGAATTTTAGAGGTTGGACTTGTTTGATCGATGAGGCTCCATCAAAGTACATTTTCTAAATTTGTGATTTTTCACTTTCATAAATGAGCATAATTTGCTCATCAGGAAAATTATCATTAAAAGAAGAGTTCGTAGGGATGAGATATGCAACTAGAAAAGTTATTAAGACTTGACCCTTTACTACTATCTACGAAACATATGTGATATCAAATTGTAGAAGCAATACTGCCCATCATGCCAAGAGACCTATCGACGCTGGTCTTGTCATCAAGTACTTCAGTGGATCGATCCTTGAGATGAGGGTAATCTTGTGAGATAACATATAGTGGTAGAGCTTTTAGACTGCAAAAATTAATGTCAAACAGTGTTTCTCCATCTGAGAGCATCTCATTTCTGCTTCTATTAAACTTCGATTGATATAATAGAGAGCATTCTCTATTCTTTCTTCATTATGTTATACCAATAATGCTCCAAGAGACTCTTCTAATGCAACTGTATATAGAATGAGAGGCTTCCCAAGAGTAGGTGCTATAAGGATTGGTGGATTTAACAGGTAGCTTTTAATGCTATTGAAAGCTTCTTGGCACTCCTTGTCCCATTTGAATGAAACATCCTTCTTTATCAACTTTATAAATGGTTGACAACATCCTGATAGGTTTGATATAAATCGACGGATGAATGCAAGCTGTCCTTGTAAAGAACGGAGCTGACGCAAACTCTTCGATGGAGGCATCTCCATAATTGCCTTGGTTTTAGCATGATCAATTTCAATTCCTCTATGACGTATAATATACCCAAGGAATTTTTTGGAGGATACCTCAAATGCACATTTTAGAGGATTCATCTTGAGATCATATTTTCTAATTCTCTCCAATACAATTCTCAAGTCTTCAAAGTAATTTTCATGATTTAAGCTTTTCACCACCAAATCGTCAACATAACATTCTATATCCTAGTGAATCAGCTCATCAAAAATACACGTCATGGCTCTTTGGTATGTAGCTCGAGTATTTTTCAAACCAAAGAGTATGATTGTGTAGCAATAGATGCCAATAAGTGTTCTGAATGATGTATGTCTTTCATCTTCAGGTGCCATTTTGATTTGGTTGTACCCCGATGATCCATCCATGAATAAGAACATGGCGTAGTTGAAAGTATTGTCCACTAGTAGTTCTGATATTGGAAACAGAAAGTCATCTTTTAAGCACACTTTATTTAGGTCCTAGAAGTCAATGCAGAGACGGATTTTGTCCTTCTTCTTCATAACTGGAATAATGTTAGCTATCCAATCTGCATACTTCTCCTCCCAGATGAAGCCTGCTTCAATGAGCTTCTTAGTTTTTATAATTATCTGTTCTTCAATCTCCAATCTCATTCGCCTAGGAGCTTACTTAACAGGCGTCACATCTGGTTTAATAACTAGTTTGTGAATTGCTACATCAGGGGATAAGCCTGGTATTTCAAAATATGTCCAGGCAAAGAAATCCTTGAATTCACAAAGTAGCATTTTTAGCTCTTCAACTTTCTCATCAAGCAGCTGGGCACTTACAAAAGTTGGACAGGGATCATCCTTAACTCTCAAGTTGATTTTTTTGAGTTCATCCATAGTAGCTATTTGTCCACCATATTTGAGTTCTTTGGGTGCAGGCTTAGCTTCTACTTCTTTGTCATTTTTAAAAATAATTTCATGGGAATGATCTTCTTCGTCACTATTAGTTCTGATCTTATCTTCTATTATATTATAATAGGCTTTATTTTGATGAGATTTGCAGGTGAACCCAAGACCTTTAGTGATAAACTTATCACTTCTTCATGATGTTTGAGAACTTCTTTGGCTCCACATCTTGTTAAAGATCTGAGTTCTATGTTTAGTAGTTTCAATGTGAATTCCAAGCTTATGCATCATTCTTCGCAACTTCTGTAGATAGTATATTAGTATTCTTGTTAGCACTATCTCATCATAATTTTTATGTTGAGTAGGCTGCACAAAGTTATGAGGCTGAGACTCTTTAGATTTGTAAAATAGAGTTCCTGTTCCTCCACTCTCAGTCAATGGTGGCACACAAAATGTTATCAATTCTTCAATATTATGAACCTCAAGTGGAGTGATTTCTTTGAAGTACTGCTGAGGGATGGGTATAATTTTGAAGGAGTCCTCTAACACTGCCAAATGAGATATCCTTCTAGATGCGACCCTCTAAACTCTATTTTTATAAGTAGATTCAAAGTCATAGTATGAATTTGAATCACTTATGTCATACTTCACCTATTTTGAAAGTTTATAAGTTCCATTGGGTTTGACAGGAGTGTCTTCTTCTTCTTCTGTCTCACTTCCCAAATGAGGAACTGATTTTCTTGATTTAGGGGTAGAATCAAGTGCTTTAGGGAGAGTTGGCATTGCTTTCTTTCTTCCTCTTTACTTCTGCTCTTTCACTTCATGAAGTTGCTTTTTAGTTCCTGAAGTAGATGCTACTGCCTCAAGAGGCTCTATTGGCTTAAGGTTTTTAGGGATGAAGTACTTTGCATCTTCATAAATCTTTGCTTCATAAACGGAGAATGGTTGTAGTTTACCAGAAATTCTAAATTCTACTCCTTCTTTTAGGTACTTCATACACTGATGCATAGTTAATGGGACCATGTCATACTCATGCAATCATGGTCAACCCAAGAGAGCTCTGAATGATGTATCGACATCGATTACATGAAACTTAGCTTCTGTATATAAATCCTGAAACTTGAGTAGGAGAATAAAATAGCCTAGGGTTTTCTGTCCTTTCTTATTGAAATCATGAACCATCAACTTATCTCTCCCAAGATGTTAGATATCAAGTGATAATCCTCTTAATACTTTTAGACTCAAAAGATTGATAGATGAACCTGAATCAATCAATATTCGGCTGATCAAGATGCCATCACTCTCTACTGTAACATATAGAGGATGATTATAATATGTCGTTCCCAACATAAGATCTTCTTCAGAAATGTAATTACTGTGAGATCTTGAGTTTGCAATGATTCAGTCATGCATTTCTTAGCAAAGTAAGCTTAATAACTTTCCAGATCTTTGAGATCCTGTATCAAAATTTCTTTGAGATCTTTTGACATTAAAGAGCCTCATACACACTCAATTATGCATAGATCTTTTTCAGATGTAATAGAATATTATAATCTATCTTTTCGCTTGATTTAGGCTTTATCCTAAGATTTTTAGGAATGATGTCTTCGTTGACTTCAATTTATTTGTCTTTATCTTTATTTAAATTTCCCTTCTTTATTGAAGGTGGTAAGACTTTACCACTTCTCAACTGAACTTGAATAACTTTGTCTTACTGAGATTCTTCTAAAGAGGTAATTTCTTCAAATTTCCTTCTTATTCTGGAGGATTGGCCGAAAGGGCTAGACTCATTTTCATACATTTCATATGCGATGATATCGATGAGTTTGACTCTTCTCCGTTGGGAAAACATAAATCTTCATATGAACTGTTATTGTCTTGTTGAGTCATTAAATAAAATTCAAACGTTAACTCCTCAGGCTCTTCTTGTTTTCTTGATAAGAATTTTGATGAGTTGGTCGAATCTGTCTGACTACCCTTATCATTTCAGAGTAATTGATGTTAAAGAATATCTGATATCAAATAAATGATTCAGCATGTCTCCATTGGACAAGATTCACCATTATTTTCTTCATTCGATTCATCAATGTGAAGTTTAGGCATAAAGTCTGCAAGCCTAAATGGTTGCCTTGCCGGCTGGTGATACTCTTATAAATTGTTAATGATCTTTTGAGTTGTAGTTCTCTTATTGATTTTCTTTTTCTTAGCCAACTTCTTTGATTTATGAGACCAGCATTTAGTAGATTGTTCCTTGTGTTGTGATGAAGTAGCCTTATCAAAATGCCACTGAGAAGGCCAAATATTTGGTTTATGCATCTCTTTTAAGTCCAATATAAGTTCAAGTGGTAATTTCCACTTAACACTAGGGACACCCTTCAGCTGTTTCAGCATTTTCATGATCTTTTTGGAGACTACTATTTTCCATTCTTCAATATGAATTGATTTCTCCTTCTTTTTATCTTTGATGGATGATACAGAAGAAGATGTAATCATCCTTGTAGACTCTCTTTTAGGGTTAACTAGAACACTGTCGGATAGTGTAAATTTACCTCGCCGATACTTTCTTTCTAGCCAATCTTTGAAAACATAATAATCTTCAATAGGATGACTGATCATCCGATGATAGGGACAATAATTTGGATTACTGACTTGATCAGCTTCTTTAGGCATTTTAATTTCTGGTAATTATAGACCAGCTTTAACTGTTTACCAAAATAATTTATCCATAATGTCTTTTCTAAAGGAATGTTCTTTGTTCATCTTTTCCTTAAGAGATGATTGCATTTGCTCATCATCTCTAGTTGCTTGTTTTGGACGCTCCCCACCACTTAGAAAAGTTTGAGGTTTGTCATTTCCTCCTAATACCAATTTTGGCTGTAGATTAGAATAGACAAGCTTCTTTCCCTTATCATCATTGTACATCGGTTGTTTTCCTTTATCCACATTATATATCACCCACTTTTCACCATTTGAACTATAGGAAGAGGCATGAGTTTCATTTCTTCTTGAGTCTGAAGGTTTGTTTCTCTTTACTTTATCTGCATAGACTTCAGACTTAGGGCGATTTAGCTTTTCAAATTTAGCCACCCTATCGAGCAAATCCTGAAATATTATAATCGACATCATACATAGAAATGGTGTCATTTTACCAACCATATTTCCCATTAGCAATTAGATCGCATGTTCTTCTTCTAATTGTTGCTCATATTTCATACTTATGTTATGCCAACGACTTATAAATTTCATTACTGATCGTCTTTTCTGCTTTTCAGCAAGGTAAGGTCAGCGATTGTTATTTTCTTAGTTGCACTAGTGAACCTCTTCACAAATATAGTCTCTAATTTAGTAAAAGTTTTAACCAAATCATTCAACAATTCTATGTACCACTCAAAAGTGGCTGAAGTCAGGCTACTGATGAACTGATGGAACAATAGCGCATCATTCCCTCCTGTGTTATCACAAATAGCCTTAAATTGGGCTAGATGTTGCATTGGATTACCAAGCCCACTGAAGGTATTAAATTTCAGCACTAAGTAACCTTTCGGGTACAACATTTGATCGTATCCATCTAGGTAAGGGGGACCCATACTCACCAACTTTTCAACCTGCTCTGAGGCTATGACTACCTTTATCTTTTCGCTAATTATTATTTCTAGCTGTGCAGTTGTTACCATTCCAGGTGTGCTAGCTAAATTTTGAATTATCGGCTGAAGAGGTAGTTGGTTAACTTCATTCCTTGCTTCATGTGTAACATGTACTATAGGAGCTTGAGGTACCAGAGTGACTGGTGGTATAGAGGTTACATTATTAGTTACATGTTGATTAGCAGACAAAATAGGTGTTGCACTTGATGTGATATTCTTCTGCCACATCTCAATCATGATATTCATTTACACCATCATGCCATTTATCTTGGTACCAAGCTATGCAATTTTCTTGTCTTTGACTTCCATTTGACGCTACATTTCTCTTTGCTCTCTAGTTAGCGCCACAACGTCAACAAGTATAGGCTCTTCTTCTTTTTCTTTTTCTTCTTCTATTTCTTGTTGTTGTTCTGCTCCTTGCATATTTTCAAGGTAAGAGCTTGACTGTCCTTCCCCTTGTGCAGTCATAGGGACAGTTGTTGCTTGGGCTGATCAATGACGTTGATTATAAAACTGTGTACCAGGCTAATTATTTCCTAGTTCAATCATATAAATAGCTTCAACACCCATGATCTCTTTCTCATTTCGAACCTCTTCTTCTTCATCTTCAGCAGAGATTGAAGATTCATCTTTTATTTTCTTCTATGAAGACTCTTCTTCATAGATGTCGAATTTAGGTTCAGGTTCCCTAGATTCATGTTGCTGTTGATGGTGCTGAGCAGAAAGTTCATTTATATCTCAGACCATATAGACGACTTCTACTTCCATAGTGTCCTCTTCATCACCTTCTTTTTCCACATGAATTTTTGATTGACATTTACAGTGGATCTCTGGTTCAATGTGCAGAATAAACACTTCTTCTATTAAAAGACTGCGATCAAAGTCAACTTTCTCTTATGAGTGTGAATCTGATCTATGATGGGATCCCCTAAAGGATTCTCCAAGGTGTCGACCATCATGTCTTTCATCAATGATATCCCTTCTTTTGGGTATCCACTTCTGATAAGTTATTTTTGAGGTGAATTTCTGAATATGTGTATCATATATCACACATCTTACATTTTTCAGGATTTCATTATGGGGCCTTGGCCTCCATATCTACTTATCCTTTCACTGGAACCTTTTGACAATGGATTCTTGGACATGCGGTCCAAGCATCATGCTCTAATGCTCACCGTGCAAAGTATAATGGGCTCGATGACTAGTTACTAGAAGAGATGACAACCTCCTTGGTGGAGCTTCAGTATTCTCAATCACCACAGGCCTCTGAAATCTTCTTTTTATTAAGCCTCTGTCCTCGGCTTCTTTGAGAACTTTGTGTATTATGGTAGACAATGTTTTAGGTTGTCCCCTCTGTGGTGGTGGAGCTTGACGTTGTTGGTTCCAGAAGGACTGTTTTACTTCACCAATAGAGCTATTCATTTTTACCCACTTTAGGTTGTCAAAGTTATTGTGGGTAGGAATACTTGCTTCTGGCGGCAGTATCACTTGTTCACTAGGTCGTTTAAAGGGAATTTACTAAGCCCTCAGCTCAATATTTCTTCTTCTTCTCTGCCTTCTAGTTAATTCGCTTCCTGATGAGGAAGCTTCATGATCATGCTTTCCAGGTACAGAAGGTTCAATCGACGGAGCAGTTATACCACGAGGCATTAAAGACATAGTTTGCCCATTGACGATTCATTTCATCATAAGGGCTTCAGATTGACCTAGCCTTTTGAAAACTAAAGTTCTCTGTTGGGAGAACTCCTTGACAGTAGTTATCTACTGAATTGATTGGCGAATGTTGCTGATAGGAGCTTCAGTAACTAGATGCCTTCCAACATGGCCTCAGACGAATGTACCACGGCTAGGTACTTCAAGAGTTGCCGCTACGATAGCCAGGAAATTCAAGCTACCAAATTAAATGGTCGCTCCAACATCTCTTGTGTTGATGACGACGTTGGCTAGGCAGATGTTTGCACCACGCCATAGCTGAATAGTGAAAGGAGTGCTTTGTATGTCCATTCTATAAAAGTGAAAGATGGGGATTAGTAATAATTAATTATTATTTCACCGAATACTTTCAAGATGTAGAGGTACTACAGAACAAATAATAGTGTAATAAAGATATACTATACAGAATGATTCATTCTACATAGAGCCTTATATTGAATTTATTACTCACTTAAATCACCATTTTTTGTTTTAAATTTTCAAAAATTTTATTGCTACTATAGCACATATATGACTAGCCAAAGATGAAAAGAGAATTCTATCCCCAGTGGAGTCACTAGAAATCTATGGGCTCCGAAAATTCGCCACTAACCTCTCGATAAATGGAATGAAGAGAGTGTGATTTAAGTGTTGGTGTAACTTTCAGAAGGTAGATGATATAGTAGATAAGACACTACCCAGAGATTTTGTCCTATTTGATGAGGACTTTAGATCTTATTCTAAGTTTCCTATAGGTACAAGCCCCTATAGTTAATTACCCCTCCTAATAAGTGAGAGTGAACTTTCGATTAAGGCTAGTCGTTAGGTCGCTTAATGCGTAGTGTATAGTAGCAGCATATGGAGTTTTAAAATTTAAAATTATGAAATTCATCATTTCAGCTTAAACCGGATGGTTGGGGGAATGATGATATACCTGATCTAGATCCTATGGTTCCATCATCCCTGGTTGTTGTGGTCCCTAGTCTACTTAGTCAGAGGAGGTAGTCGACCTAAACCTGACCGAAGGATCCTTATCAACAACACATGGATTACGTCATCCAAGAAATTCTTGTAGACCTAAGGTGGTATTTGTCTAAGGAGACAGGCGTAAATCTACCTTAGCTGATAGAGGGTTATTTGTCCTATCAAGTGTTGACCTCCATATATGTGTCATAAGTCTAGTCAAGCTCACAAGTCGAATTCGATGAACTTTGGAGGTGACAACGTGGAAATTGAGGCTCAAAATGCATTAGATATCACTAAAAATAGTCGAAACAACCTCTGATTGGTGAACGGACATCACCATTGTGTTCAGAGCATTGAAATTGATCAAAGAATAAATATTGCAAAATCTAACGAGAAATGATTAAGCCCTCGAGCTATCAATGTATCGATGCACATATTGGAGTTAGGAAGCTACGATAATGTTTGAACGATCTCCGTCCATAAAATTGATCACACCGTTAGCTCTGAAATATCAAAATCTATCAAATGAGACTATCTGCGCTCAATTCAGATGAGTCTGAGCGAACATCGAGTGGTCAGAAGTAATAATGCACATTTTTTAAACTGAAAGTGAGCCAATTCGATGCTGAAGTCACTCAAATGACCTTCGTTCATGAAACGGATTATGCCATTGCGTCCGGAATATCAAAATTATTTAGAATAGATATCTAATTTGACTAAGATTATCGTGCTTAAAATTTCATCAAAATTTGCACGCATTTTGAGATAAATACATCTAAATATCTTCTAATTATACCTAGTCAATACATTGGAACTCGCAGCTTCCCATTACAATGCTTTTCCACCCCATTCAACCAATAATAAGCTGCCACATCATCTCTCATGCTACCACCTCTCATTTAGCCACATCACCTTTCATATACTTTCCTATTTTTTAAAATCTGTCCATTTCCTCCAAAGAAAAATAGAAAAAAAAAAGGGAGACACGTAAAAAAGGAACTCCTCTCGGTTCCGAACGATAATATTCCCGAGAAAATATTATGTTGAGTCCGCGTAGCTTTACGTCGGACTAATCCAATGGCGTGTCCGGTATTTTTTCCCCATTTTAGCGGTTGAGAATGCGACGGGCGGTCTTTAGCGATGGCGTATTCACGGCGCCATTTACACTTCCCGACGACCCAGTGTCATTTAAAAGCGAGAAGAAGAACGAGATGATCTGTCGTTCGACATTCCTTACCCAAACGGTTTAATGATTTCTTCGTGAAGGATTTTTTCTCGCTTAGCTCGTTCTCGATCGGCGCTCTCTCCGCGATGATATAGCAAATCAAAAATTAAGGTATTGTAGGTGACTACATGAGGTATTTACACATGCATTCCCAAACTTGAATGAATTTAGGGTTTACTCTGTTCTTCTCACTGTCCACTGAAAGATTGGTTGTTTTTTATATGTTATTTTATATATGTACTCTCTATACCTCTCTCGAGGGTACATAGCATTTAGGGCTTTTTTTCTAGTTTCTTTAGCCTGTTTCTTGAGATTATATTCATTACATTCAAATGTAAGCAATTTGGAGGTCGTTTAGATAGTTTAGAGTTTTTTGGCATCTGTACTCTTGTACCTCTCTTGAGTCTGAGATCATTTAGAACTACTTTTTTCAGTTTATCTTACCTTCTTCTTGAGATTAGATTTAGGGCATTCCAATGGAAGCAATATGAAGGCTGTTTGGATGATTTCTGGGGGTATTTTGCATCTGTACTCTCTGTACCTCTCAAGGGTACAGATCATTTAGGGCAAACTTTTTTTAGTTTATCTTGCATTCTTCTTGAGATTATATTTAGGGCATTCCAATGGAAGTAATTTGATGGCTGCTTGGATGATTTCTAGGAGTTTTTTTGCATCTGTACTCTGTACCTCTCCAGTCTGAGATAATTTAGAGTGACTTTTTTAGTTTCTTTTGGCCTAATTATTGAGATTATATTTAGGGTATTCCAATGGAAGCAATTTGAAGGCTATTTGGATGGTTTCTGGGGGGTATTTTACATCTGTACTCTCTGTATCTCTTTGGAGGGTACAGATTATTTATGGCCTTTTTTCCAGTTTATTTTGCCTGTTTATTGAGATTATATTTAGGGTATTACAATGGAAGCAATTTGATGGTTGCTTGGATGGTTTATTTGGGTTATTTTGCATCTATACTCTCTGTACCTCTTTGGAGGGTACAGAGCATTTAGGGACTTCTTTTTCCAGTTTATTTTGTCTGTTTCTTGAGATTATGTTTAGAGCACTCCAATGGAAGCAATTTGATGGCTGCTTGAATGATTTCTGGGTATTTTTTTTGCATCTGTACTCTCTGTATCTCTTTGGAGGGTACAGAGCATTTAGGGACTTCTTTTTCCAGTTTATTTTATTTCTTGAGATAATATTCATTACATTACAATGAAAGTGGGGGCTGGATGGTTTGGGGGGGGGGGTATTTTTTGCATCTGTACTCTGTACCTCTCAGAGTCTGATTATTTATAACCTTTTCCAGTTTATTTTGCCTGATTCTAGAGATAATATTCATTACATTACAATGGAAGTAATTTGAAAGCTGTTTGGATGATTTATGGGGGGTATTTTATATCTATACTCTTTGTATCTCTTTGGAGGGTACAGATCATTTATGTCATTTTTTCCAGTTTATTTTGCCTGTTTCTTGAGATTATGTTTAGGGCATTCCAATGGAAGTAATTTAATGGCTGTTTGGATAGTTTATTTGGGGTATTTTGCATCTGTACTCTCTGTACCTCTTTGGAGGGTACATAGCATTTAGAGACTTCTTTTTCCAATTTATTTTGCCTACTTATTTTGATTATTTTCATTATATTCCAATGGATGCAATTTGATGGCTGCTTAGATGATTTCTAGGTGTTTTGTTGCATTTATACTCTTTGTACCTCTTTAGAGGGTACAGAGCATTTAGAGACTTCTTTTTCTAGTTTATTTTATCTGTTTCTTGAGATAATATTCATTACATTACAATGGAAGCAATCTGGGAGCTGTTTGGATAATTTCTGGGAGGTATTTTACATTTGTACTCTCTATACCTCTTTGGAGGGTACAGATCATTTATGGCCTTTTTTCTAATTTATTTTGCCTGATTCTAAAGATAATGTTCATTACATTACAATGGAAGCAATTTGAAAGCTGTTTAGATGGTTTCTGGGGGGTATTTTGCATCTGTACTCTCTGTACCTCTTTAGAGGGTACAGATCATTTATGGCATTTTTCTTAATTTATTTTGTCTGATTCTAGAGATAATGTTCATTACATTATAATGAAAGCAATTTGAAAGCTGTTTGGATGATTTTTGTGGGTATTTTATATCTGTACTCTCTGTACCTCTTTGGAGGGTACAGATCATTTATGTCCTTTTTTTCCAGTTTATTTTGCCTATTTATTGATATTATGTTTAGGGCATTCCATAGAAGCAATTTGATGGCTGTTTGGATGATTTATTTGGGATATTTTATATCTGTACTCTCTATACCTCTTTGGAGGGTACAGAGCATTTAGGGACTTCTTTTTCCAGTTTATTTTGTCTGTTTCTTTAGATAATATTCATTACATTACAATGAAAGCAATGAGGCTGCGATTTAGGTATTTTTGCTGTACTCTACCTCTCCTTTGGTCATTTATAACATTTTCCCAGTTTATTTTGCCTGATTCTAGAGATAATATTCATTACATTACAATGAAAGCAATTTGAAAGCTGTTTGGATGGTTTTTGGGGGGTATTTTGTATCTGTACTCTCTGTATCTCTTTGGAGGGTACAGATCATTTAGGAATAATTTGGAAGTTATTCGCTTGGTTTTGATGGGTGATTTGCATCTGTACTCATTACCTACTGACTTTTCTTTTTGAAGTTTACCATGCCTGGGAAAAGGATAACTTTGAGATCGCCTACCATAAGAAGCGTGTTCAATAATATTGCGATGTTTTCTTGATGAAACCGATATTTTAAAGAGGCTTCATCTCCATCAATTCATTAGACTCCACAGAATTAAGCAAGACTCGGTTGCCATTACATCGATCCTGTCTTGCTGGGACATAGAAAAGTAAGCTTTCTTGTTGGGTGGACAGTGCATTCTTTCACCCCCGATGAAGTTACAGTGATGATAGGGATGCCAAACAGAGGGGAGAAGGTCTTATGGCAAATCTGTTGTCAGCAGTTCATGACTACAAGAATCAACTTGAGAATTGGATGGCTCGTTGCACAGTACATTTGTGCATTGTACATATTTTATTTTGTCAAATCTATTTTTTATATATCACAATTACAGGATGACATCGAAATTGATTGCCTACGCCGATGACATAAATAGATTTGTTGACTACTACTGGGTAGAGGCCATTTGGGACTTTCTAATTTCCCAATTTGATGTTATTACATCAAAGATTCAGACCCAGAGGGCAGCCGGTTACATGAGTGGCTTTGTAACTCTTATGATGGTATGTTCTATATCTCCAGGATTGTGTAATTTAATGCGTTGAAGTTTACTGTTTAAAATATTCATTGTAGATATGGTCGGCTGAGCACATATGCTTCATAAGCCCGTCATTTCCATCTGCAAAGCCACGTATGCTGTGATGGGCAAAAATAGAGTTTCCAAATAATGCTTTCACTGGTTCGGGAGGACACCAGGTGACATATAATAATATCACTTAGTTCATATAAGAATGTCTTTATTTATGTTTTATGTCTTCACATTTTCTTATCGGTTTATCAGTGCGCCTTTCATTGAGGACATATTAGAAGAGGAGAACGGCTCCTTGAGTGTCCCCCCAAGAATCTACACATGTCGAGCAAGTCTCATTTTAAGTCCAATTAGTGCAGCCCCTAGTCTCCATATGTCTCTCCTCGATATTCTCCCCCGTCCAGTGTATCTAGCCTGCCCTCACTACTACCCCCACAACAAACTTTGCGGTGGAGAGGATACTTGTAGGTTTCAGGGACTTGAAAGATACAATATCGTCTTTTCATGCAACAATGACGGAGATGATGGATGGGCTTGATTTGCGGGTTGCTGCTATCAAGGAAGTTCTTGCCAGCGTGGTCCACCCCAAGTGTGGGGGAGGTTCCTGTGGGGGTCACCACAGGGAAACTCTTGAGGAGGCTACCACAGAGCTTCCACGTGGAGGGTACCCTGGGAGGCTATCACTTGGAAAGCCCCTGAGGAAGGTACCGTAGAGGAAGCTCTTGTGGAGGCTACCACAGGAGCTTCCACTATGGAGTTGGATACTTCCAACGGGGAAGCCCATGTGGAATTGATCGTAGGTGAAGTTCTTGTGGAGGCCGCCACTACACATGATGATGCTCAGAAATGTTTGAATTGGTGTCGTGAAAGCTCGACAGATAAGGAAGAGGAAAGCTATTAGTTCCCCCTTCACACACACTTACAGGAAGTCACGAGCAAGAATAAGTGATGTGGTGGCCTCCACTCAAGATGAGAAGCCGACAGCAGAGGTATTAAGTTACTTTATTTTAAATTTGAGATAATAGAAATAGATTTCACTAAATATTTTTATAGGTTTGCAAAGATGAGCCAGTAAAGGTCGATTACTTACAGACTGATATTGTTATGGTGGAGGAGCATCAATCGAAGGTATGAAAAATACTTAGTAGATCGATCCTTAATTCATAGTGAATCTAGCTCTTCATCACTAACTTTCATCATCAGTAATTTTCTTGTAGCCATCAGAGGCACTTCATGTTATTGAGTTCTCATCCAGAGTTATTTTTCCTAAGCCGATGCTCGATCTTATTAACACGTCATGCTCCCGATTCGAGGACAAGTAAGTCAATCCTCAATCAGCTCCTTCATACATAAAATAACCTATTCGTTTAATTAAGATCACTCTAAAATATTTATCACTTACAGGGGTGATATAGTATTTGCGGTTGAGAATATCATTATTGCACGAGGGCAAATCAATGAGTTGCTGACAGATCAATATCTCTCAGATGCACACATTGATGCCTTCGCGTTCTTCGGCAGTATTCGCTCGTAGGGTTGTATGTCCCCTATTTGTACATTTCATGCTTGCATTGGGTATGTTACCCCACAGGAATGTTGGGTATTATGATTCAATTCTTGTTTGTTTAGATAAAAGCTATAATCTATAATCGTTCTCTTCTTTTCCTGTAGAGTTACTTCAGGTACGGCCTAAAGACGGAAAGCAAAATGTTTATCCAACATATCACCGACAGATGTCGAGGAGTAATCTTCGCCAGTTATAGATAATCGACTCTGGACACTCCGGTTGGGCATATGAAGTCGAGCTGGTTTATGACTCATTATCCAAACCAACCCATAAGAGCATTCTTCCTGAGATTGTAAGAACAGTTTTCAAATTTGGTTCCTCGTAACTTTTTTTTTTTGGACCAACTTGTTGAGATTATGTTCTGGCTATTCAGATCAAATTACTTATTGAAGATGCTGGCCAATCTTTTGCGAGCGATCCCAGAAAATGGCCAATTGAAATGGTGAGTGGGATACCAGTCCAAGAAAATAGTGTCGACTGCGAAATATTTGTCTACAAATACATGGAGGCAAAAATAAACCTCGATGGGTGGTAGACCACCAGGATTGGCCAAAGAAGATGAATATATTTAGGGCTGAGTTCTCTTATGCTATATTTTGTTTGGGACTTAAAAATCCAAATTGAGAATAATAAGATTTAGTTTGATATAAGATTTTGTATAATGCATCGGTTTGGTGGCTTCGAAGACTTAGCTATTTTTGTTGAAGTGAATGGATCGTTTATGGATCTGGGATGATATTTTACTCTGCTTTTTGTAACTTTTTTCTCTCATTTCATATAGTTTGATTTCGATATTTTTTATTGATGATATTTTACTCAATCATATTTTTATCTTATGGATTTGGTTTTGAGGCTATATTCTTGAAAGAAATCGCATTTAAAATCATTTTATGGTATGGTCATTTGTTATGAGCGAATGCATAAAATTAATATGCATATGCATAAAATAAATGTTATCCAATAGAATGCATAAAATTAATGCATAAAATTAAATTAGGGATTCTCGCCATTAGGGATTAACTTTTTTTAAAAGTTTCATTGAAAATTATTATGGTTGGTGTAAGTAAATTTTGATTGTAAAATAATAATATTTTAAGTTTAATTTTAACTCATATGTATTAAAATATGATTATAATTGTTGTTAGCTATTTTTTTATTATGAAAATAAAGCAGTTAAAAAATTAACTCATATGTATTCTTAGTATGCTCATGCTCGAGTGAAATGAAGTTCAACATTAACTTGAACCTTATCAGACTGACTTGTCTATTTATTTAGATGAAACAAAAATAAAATAAGTTAATCTATTATAAAATATAGTATTTTTTTTGTCTCATTGCAATATGAAAAATTTAATTCTGTTATAATTGTAATGAAACTTATTCGAAAGAGATAACTTATAGCATTTAATTATATAATAATTATTTTCAATTACTGAACAGTGTAAATACAATAGATTAAGATGCTTTTTAAATTTGTCACCACATTATGAGATTAAATTTGCCAACTTAATTTTCGGACTAGATAGTCCCTAAATGCTCTGTACCCTCCAAAGAGATACAGAGAGTACAGATGCAAAAAAAAACAATCAGAAATCATCCAAGTAGTCATCAAATTGTTTCCATTGGAATGCCCTAAACATAATCTCAAGAAACAGGCAAAATAAACTTGACCTGGGAGTCCCTAAATGCTTTGTACCCTCCAAAGAGGTACAGAGAGTACATATATAAAAAAAATATCCAGAAATTATCCAAGCAGCCATCAAATTGCTTCCATTAGAATGCTCTAAATATAATCTCAGAAAACAGGCAAAATAAACTGAAAAAGTCCTAAATGCTCAGTACCCTCAAAGTGCAGAGTGCAAATAACATCCAGAAATCATATAAGCAGCCATCTAATTGCTTCCATTGGAATGCCCTAAACATAATCTTAATAAAAAGGGAAAATAAACTGAGAAAAAGATCACAAATGATCTGTACCCTCCAAAGAGGTACAGAGAGTACAAATACAAAATATCCCCCAAAAACCATCCAAATAGCTTTCAAATTGCTTCCATTATAATGTAATGAATATTATCTAAAGAAATAGGTAAAATAAATTGGAAAAAGAAGTCCCTAAATGCTATGTACCCTCCAAAGAGGTACAGAGAATACAGATGCAAAAAAAACACCCAGAAATCATTCAAGCAGCCATCAAATTACTTCAATTGGAGTGCCCTAAACATAATCTCAAGAAACAAGCAAAATAAACTGGAAAAAGAAGTCCCTAAATGCTCTGTACTCTCCAAAGAGGTACAGAGAGTACAGATGCAAAATACCCCAAATAAACCATCCAAGCAGCCATCAAATTGCTTCCATTGTAATGCCCTAAACATAATCTCAATAAACAGGTTAAATAAATTGGAAAAAAGGTCATAAATAATCTGTACCCTCCAAAGAGGTACAGAGAGTACATATACAAAATACTCCCTAGAAACCATCCAAACAGCCTTCAAATTACTTCCATTGTAATGTAATGAACATTATCTCTAGAATCAGATAAAATAAACTGAAAAAAGGCCATAAATGATCTGTACCCTTAGAAGGGTATAGATGCAATACTCCCGAAACCATCCAAGCGGCTCATTGCTTTGTTATAATGTAATGAATATTATCTCAAAGACAAAATAAAGCGGAAAAAAGTCCTAAATACATACCCTATAAAAGGTACAGGAGATGCAACAAAACTCCAAAATCATCCAAGCGACCATCAAATTGCTTCCATTTGAGTGCAAACATAATCTCAAGAACAGGCAAAATAAAGAAAAAAAAGACTCAAATGATCGTACCCTCAAAGAGGTACCAGTCTGAATACAAAAACACCCATAAATCATCCAAATAGCTTTCAAATTGCACGACGGAATATAATGAACATTATTTCTCGCAAAATAAATTAAAAGGCAATAAATGATCTGACTCGGAGAGGCATGATGCAAAACATATTTGCACATATTTATTGCTATCAATGATTACAAGGTCCTCATGGGGATTAACTTAATCCTATTGCTTAAGAGCTATAAATAGTCCAATGAGAAAATCCCCTTATCTGATCTAAACATCTTGGTGTGTATCTAAGTTAAAGAGAGTCATCTTTGGGACTCTAAAGCATTATAGAAAAGATTGTACAGTCAAAGAACACAAAACTGGATAATGTCATGCATCAAAATGTTTTCCTAAAATAATATCCATCATCAGCTTAGTGTACCCTTCAGCCGACTGATTGATTGTGGAGCTCGAGTTAAATTCCTGCATGTAGAACATCATATTAGTTGATGATTTCTTACAGTATCGATGTGTGATATTTTGTGCGTACCTCTGAAAAATACTCTGGCATAACAGAGAAAGGTGATGCAACTTGTGATGAAACACGTTCAGCAACACTATCAGACTATACTTTGGTTTCTGCAACAAAAAAGTAGAAGGGTTTGAAGATTAACAGCAATATTTAAAATACTAAAAACTAATATGCAAATAGAAAATTACTCTTGGCTTTCTTGGATCTCTCCCAATATCCCTTAAGCCTTGAGTTGGAAACACCATTTGGACGTTGCTTAACTGGATCCTTTAAGATGTCTTTTCCCTTGTCTATTGTGGTTGACTTCTTCTTCTTAACTGTTTTATCAGCTGGAGGAGAATTTCCACTTATTATAGAGTCGACATCATCATATAGTTTTTTTAGGGATCCAAGCATATAGTCCTCAGCTCTCTTATTGCTCTGTGCCCTGATGCTTATTTGATATGCATATCGACTTATGTGATTCTGGAAAATAATGCCAGTAGCATTTCCATCTGTGCTTGCCACATCTCTTAATTTTTTGTATACACTATCAATATAAAAATCCCTCTTTACTCTGGTAGACCATCGCATGAGAAGATACTTGTGAATGCGCAACATCTTCGACTAAGAACTCGAACTGATGGGCATAAAGTAATCCCATAATTTCAAATTTTTTTGCAAGTACAAGTTACTTCTAGGGTAGTCCTATCAAAATGCACAGTCCATATTTTGGATGCATTTTATTCTCTAAGTTTCTCACCAAATACTCCATGGTGCTGTCATCTGACTTAGTTACTGATAGGCCTCCAACTCCATGCAAAAATTCCTCTTCAAACATAGTGTAAACCTTTCTTGTATAAAACATAGCGACTTATTTTAGAATTGGGTAGTCTTCAACGAGAACAATCGATGCTACACTTAAAGTCTTATCATGTTCATTCTGATGTCATGTCTCCATAACCTTTTTCGACCCCAAGAAATAATCTATGAGCGAACTTGTTGGTTTAGATATTCCGTGACATACATTGTTTGTGGACTCACTACGTTGCGTTGACAAGATGCCCATGCTAATGAGTCCTTGCGTGGACCACTTGGATCTAATCTTATAAAGCTCGAATACAAGCATGATCATGCAAATTGCCTTCTTCTAGCATGGCAGATCAAGCTTCTTTAAACTCTTTCTCTGAGTCACACTTACTCATGCATTTATAAAATAGCCCTTGTACTATCTTAATACTATTAAAGCAATGAACCTTGGAAGGAGCTTTCTTTGAAATATGCCATTGGCACAACCTATGATGAGTATGCGGCAATGCAATTTTGATAGCTCTCGCCATAGCCTGATCTTGATCAGTGAATATTGTTATAGGATGTTTGTCACTCATCAACCGAAAAAATATTTGGAATAGCCATGAGAATGACTCAATTGTCTCTTCTGATAAAAAGGCTACTCCAAATAATACATTTTGCCAGTGATGATTCACTCCAACAAGAGGGGCACAAATAAGATTATATTTATTGAGTCGATAGCTTGTATAAAAAATTATCACATCCCCAAAATAATCATATTCTATCCTAGACATGCCATTGCTCCAAAAAAAAACTTACTAAGCAATCTGACTCATCAACTTGTACATCTCATGCAAACATCCCATCCGCTGCTTGCCTTTCTTTAAACAACTATATTAATGCATTACTGTCACCATTCACAATCCTCGATCTTTTCTCTTTCTAAATAAAATTGAAAGCATCTCTTTTTGTGAACCCGATATTCTCTACGCTGCCAACTTCCTTAGTTAGATAGCTGAATGCATCAGTTGCTTTAATTCCAGCCTCTGTCATTGTCTTCAACACGGATGCCTTCTCATCGCTAATGCATCTGTGTGATTTGAGAAGATGTAGGTCGGCAAAGAATGATTATGACTTTCGTATATTTTTAATCGTCCAATTCCCCTCCAAATTAACAGAGAATCTAATCATGGCCGGACAACCAGTTCTTGTATCAACTTTCTAGAATTTTGTTAAGCCATTTAGACTGGCAGACTTCTTCCGACCAGCTTTTGCACATAGAAAATCTTTTGATTTCAATTTCTTTGAGTTTGGCCAATAACTAGTATGGTCCTTCCGAACACTGAAGCCAATTTGATGTGCATAGTCACAGTACAGTGCATACGCCTCCGTTTCATTCTAAACAGTTAAGGAGTTTCCCCAAATTTGGGTCATTAGACATCACGACTTCATCATCGTTCAGCTCATTGACCGCATTCATCTAGCCAAACAGATACAAAAATATGTTACAAAATACAGATGCAAAAAATCATCCAAAAATCATCCAAACAGCCATCAAATTGCTTCCATTAGAATATAATGAACATAATCAAAAGAAACATGCAAAATAAACTAGAAAAAGAAGTCCCTAAATGCTCTATACCCTCCAAAGAGGTACAGAGAGTACAGATGTAAAATATCCCAAATAAACCATTCAAGTAGCCATCAAATTGCTTCCATTGGAATGCCCTAAATATAATCTCAAGAAAGAGGCAAAATAAACTGGAAAAAGGTCATAAATGATATGTACCCTCCAAAGAGGTACAGAGAGTACAGATACAAAATACCCCCAGAAACCATCTAAACAGCCTCCAAATGCTTCCATTAGAATGCCCTAAACATAATCAAAAGAAGTAGGCAAAATAAACTAGCAAAAGAAGTCCCTTAATGCTCTATACCCTCCAAAGAGGTACAGATGCAAAAAAATACCCATAAATCATCCAAGCAGCCATCAAATTGCTTCCATTGGAATGCTCTAAACATAATCTCAAGAAATAAGCAAAATAAACTGGAAAAAAAGGTCATAAATGATATGTACCATCCAAAGAGGTACAAAGAGTACAGATGCAAAATACCGCCCAGAAACCATCCAAACAGCCTCCAAATGCTTCCATTGAAATGCCCTAAATATAATCAAAATAAGTAGGCAATATAAACTGGCAAAAGAAGTCCCTTAATGCTTTGTACCCTCCAAAGAGGTACAGAGAGTATAGATGCAAAAAAACTCCCAGAAATCATCCAAGCAGCCATCAAATTGCTTCTATTAGAATACCCTAAATATAATCTCAAGAAACAGGCAAAATAAACTGGAAAAAAGGCCATAAATGCTCAGACCTCAAAGAGGTACAGTACAATGTAAAATACTCCCGAAATGATCCAAAGCGACCTCCAAATGCTTCCATTGGAATGCCGTAAACATAATCAAAAGAAGTAGGCAAAATAAACTGGAAAAAGAAGTCTTAATACTCAGACTCTCCAAAGTGCAGAGTCTGAGATGCAAAAAAAGTTCACAAATCATCCGGCGGTCATCAAATTACTTCCATTGTAATGTAATGAACATTATCTCAAGCAGTAAAATAAACGAAAAGAAGTCACAAATGCTCGTACCCTCCAAAGAGGTAGAGGATGATCAAAATAACACTAAAAAGTAAAAATTTAACAAAAAAGCATCCAAATTGCTTCTAATAGAATGTAATAAACATATTCTCTTTAGACAGACCAGAAATATCACTAACAAACCGTAGAAAAAATGCACGAGAAACATTACCGATAAATTTCTATTTAATACATCCTCAGCTAAATTGGTCATTATTTTCTCAACGTTCTCTATCTTCATGGTTCTTTTGTAAAAAGAAAATGAAATTTTTTATTTCTCTTCTGAGCTCATTTTGCCTGAAAAAACTAACCCTAAACCCTAAATCTATATATATATTTCTTTTAAATTTCTCCCACGTATTTCAACGATGTTACGGGCCAGGTCGGGCCAGGGGAAGTGTAAATGGTGTCGTGAATACGCTATCCCTTTATAGCGCCGTCCGTTCAGTTACTGCTTCGTTAACCGCTAAAATGGGGAAAAAAATATTGGATATGCGTCGATCATGGATTGGAGTCCGCACGTAAAGCTACGTGCGGAATCCGGACGTGATATTTTCTCTCCCTCTTGGGCTGTATCTCTTCCACTCTTGCTCTTTCTCTCTCGTGATTCTCCATATGGAAGCTCCAATCGCACGAGCCCGTCTCCCTACTGCAAACCGAGCAAAGAACACTCTATCTGTCCCTCTAGGTCATGGGAGCAGCCCCTGACTTCCCTCTTCTCTTGGTTGAAACATCGAATTGTGGCCGGCGACCAAAGGGCTCAATTCCTGAACACTTGTGGCGGCGGCCGGCCAATTCATTTTCCTCCTCCATCTCTTATGAGTAGATCCTAGCAAACCAGTCACTTTTTCTCCCCGACTTTGGCTACCAACTATTTGTACTTCCGCTCCCCTCAACCCGCTCATAACCACCGCGTCACATTCCCATGGTGCTTGACTCTTTTTTGGTGGGCCAAGCCAAAGCCTCCGGTGCGCCAAAGCGGGTTTGACTTTTTGGCATTAATCTAGAGCAACCGCATGATGCTGGTGATGATACTGATGGTGCCGATGGGTTGTTTCAGCTTCAACTATGGGCTCCACTCCCTTCTCCAGAGCTCCAGCATGGCGGCAGCGGCGGCGGCGGTGTTCGGTCGTCTTCTTCTTCATCCTCGTTCCGTGGAGGAAAAGATGGGGTTATTATTAATTCCCCGTCATTGGATCTCGACATGTGACCGGCGTTATATGAGATAATTAATTATTTCTTTCTAGCTAGTCTACTTGCTTACAGTTTATTCGCTTTCGAAAAAGATTATTACTTAATATGATTTTGAGTATTTGTTGTGGAAGAAATGAATGAATAGAAGAATGTAACTAGTTAGATCACTTTCTCTTCCATGAATCCTTTATTTCAACTGGGTTGATTAAAGGAGAAGAGTAAGATGGCTGACTGTTATCTTCTTGAGGAAATATATCATTTTATTTGTGATGATAAGAGCCATGAATGCTCGCAGTTGAGTTAGTCATCTACTTCCAATGTTAAGAAGAGATCAAGATCATTTTACCTGATGTGAAAGAGAAAAAAGTTTGTTTATAAGTTCAAGGGCATAGAATCATGGCAGCGGATGACACAAAGCCTCGATTTAATTATTCGCATTCTGAGGTGGTTGAAGCTTTTGAGATCCACAGCTTACCGCAATCGTGATTCTTTTCGGTAAAGATAAAGCTCACCAAATTGTCAAAATAAGTATTTGTACGTGCTCTTTGTAGTGCGGCGAGGAAACTTGTATCTCTTTTCATACAGGTGTTTGAAGAATATGCTCAAAGGGGTTAGAAGACCATGGCCGTAGTGTCGAAGACCGAGATTATCTTTCAGTAACGGAAGGTCGAATAAATGATCATCCCATGTGGGACGACGCCAGAAAGCCAAATTTTGAACCCGAGAGTTAAACTAGAACAAATTAAAGTTTTTACGAGCTTAAATTGAACTTATTTGAAAATGATAAGTTAAAAAATAAACCTACATATATGCTCTTTTTATGCAGGTGTTTGAAGACACTGTTATGCTCAGTAGAGCTGGCAGGTTAGAAGACCACGACCGTATTATCGCAAGACATTGACCGTTATGCTCAGTAGAGCTGACGGGAAGGCTGAATAGCCCCCGATGCAGACCCCTATACGAGGAAGACGCCGGGAGGCTACCAAAATTCAAACTGATAGAGGACTTAATTAATTTAATACAAAATGAACTCGAAATTCAAAATTAAAATTTGAACTAAGATCACATGTGTTGAAGACCTTGTTATGCTCGAAAATAGCAAGAAGACCACTGTAATATCATAAGACATTGGTATGTGCTCGGTGAGTTGATAGGAATAAACCTCGATGCACCCTATCGGGATGATGTCGGGTGGCTATCAAATTTTGGGTTAATGGGTGACTTAGACAAGAAGAAATAAAAGTGTCGACAAGCTTAAATTGAGCTTATTTGAAAATGATAAATTAAAAAAAATAAACTTACATATAAAATTCTAAAAGTCTTTAAATAAGAATGATCTTAGAGGGGACTCGAAGACTTGTTGACGATTATAAATAAAACTTTTAATAAACTTGAGGGTTTGTCTCCTAACGAGAACAAAATTCAAGTAAAACCTCCAGTGATCTTGATAGTTGCCTACGAGCTTTTCAGTGATCACGAGTTAAGCTCCATTGAAACTTAAAGAGCTCAATGAGCTAAGAACTAGATGTCAATAAATAAATATTAATCTAAATAATTGAATGAGATCTGAAATGCCAAACGCCACCGGATTCACAATATATCATACAAGCGAATAGAAGGGGTTAATTAAGGCATTCTTAGATACACCTGCATGTGCTCAGACATAGAGATTTAAAGTGTAAATTTTAATGTCTGAAAAAGTTGCGCAGGCTAAATTAGAATCAATTAAATATTAATCTAAAAAATCTAATAAGATATTAGATCAATTTACAACGTCTTCTATGCCACCGGATTCGCAACATATCATACAAGAGAAAATAAGGCGTTAATTAAGGCATTCTTAGATACACCTGCATGTGCTCAGACATAGAGATTTAAAGTGTAAATTTTAATGCGAAAAGTGTCGCATTAGAATCAATTAAATATTAATCTAAAAAATCTAATAAGATATTATATCAATTTACAACGTCTTCTATGCCATCAGATTCGCAATATATTATATAAGAGAACATAAGGCGTTAATTAAGGCATTCTTAGATACACGTGCAAGTGCTCGGACATAAAGATTTAAAGTGCAAATTTTAATATTTAAAATAGCTTTGCAGGCTAAATTGGAATCAATTAAATATTAATCTGAAAATTTTAATAAGATATTAGATCAATCTATAACATCTTCTACACACCATTATCGCAACATATCATTTTAATAGAAGACGTTAATTAAAGATTCAATTAAACTCTTGCACATATTATAAAGTATGATTAAAACTCAAATTTAATACCTCAAAAGTGTGCAAGCATTCTTAAATAACCCGCATGAGCCCTGACACTGTGCTAAATGCTTAAACTTAGTGTTTAAGGATGTTGTGCAGGTTGATTCCCAGTTTAGTCTTAGGACTGGGTCCGGGTTAACAAAACCTAAAAATCTATTATACGAATTTCAACTTAGTTAAATATCTGAGAAGCTAATTCTATCATTTGGCAGTATAACGACTATCTCCTAACCCCAATGATAGTTGAGTTGATTTAAGATATCAACTAGAGGGGTAACTATTATCAAAATATTTATGATATTATATTCAATATTCTCAAATTCAAAATCTTCAAAATATAAATCTAGGTCTGATCTTCTATTATTAAATTAATAGAGTCGGCAAGATCTAAAATAATAAATTAAATGATTTAAACACCTGCATGGGCCCCGATACTATGCTGAATGCTTAAATTTAATGTCGAGGATCTTGCGGGTTGATTCCGATTTAGTCGAGAGTGCGTTAACAAAACCTAAAAATATATTATAAGAATTTTAACTTAGTAAAATATCTGATAATCTAATTCTGATATGTGACAGTAGATCTGATCCTCTATTAGGAGCTAAACAGAGTTGACATGATCTAAAGTTCTTAAATATATTTGATTCAATCAATTAACCCCCTCGATGATGGCTGTGTTAAATAAAAATTTTAACCAGAGGGGATACTTCAATCAAAATATGATTATAATTTCAAAATAAATTAACTTAGATTGAATATCAATATAAATGCAAAATTTAAAATATCATTAAGCTACAAATGCTTAAATGAAACTCAATTTTTTAAAAACTTAAAGCTAAAAATTAATCCACCTTTCATAATTGTTTGTTGAAGGTGACAAATTAAGAAAACTCTAGCTCACTAAAGAGCCAAAGTCAAATCAAGTATACAACTATGTTTACTCTCAAACAATCTTATGTCAGCAAGGACGTGGCCCGTGTCTTCTAACTGCGTGGCTTGGCCAGTAGACTCCACATGATGCAGTTACGACCAGAGTCCTCTAATCGAGTGGTTGTCGCCAAATGGAACTATTATATTACGGTCACGACTGTAGCTCGTATAATCCCCAATGGCTCTACCCTTTGAGTTGTGAACCATAGTGTATACTTGACTAGGAAAAAATCCCTATGTTAGCTAAGGTAGACTTAAGCTTGTCTCCTTAGACAAACTCCACTCTAGGTCTACAAGGACACCTTGGACGACGTAACCCATGTGTTGCTGATAAGGATCCTTCGATCATGTTAGGTTGACTACCTCCTCTGACTAAGTAGACTAGGGACCACGACAGCCCAAGATGACGGAACCATGAGATCTAGATCGGTCGCGTCATCATTCTCCCAACCATCCTCTTTAAGTTAAATATAATGAATTTCATAAATCTCAATTTTAAAACTCCACATGCTACTATTATACGCTACGCACTAAGCGATCTAACAACTAGCCTTAATCGAAAGTTCTCTCTTAGCATTGAGGGGGGTAATTAACTATGGGTGCTTGCGCTTATAGGAAACCTGGAACCAAATCTAAAGTCCTCATAAAATGAGGGCGACATCTCTGGGTAGTTTCTTATCTACTATTTCATCTGCCTTCTAAAAATTACACTGACACTTTAAACACTCTTTGCATCGAGAGGTTAGTGGTGAATTTTCGGAGCCCACATCAAGTATACCTTATGATTCACAACTCAAAGGGCTGAGCCATTGGGGAGCATACGGGTTACAGTCGTGATCATAATATAATGGAGCCTTACTAGCCAAACCACCTGATCAGAAGACTTTGGTCGTAACTATATCATCTGTGGAGCCTACTAACCAAGCCACAAAGTTAGAGGACACGAGTCACATCCTTACTAGCAAGAGATTTATTAAGAGTGAACATAGTACAATACTTGATTTGACATTAGCTCCTTTGTGAGCTAGAGCTTTCTTAATTTATCATCTTCGATAAATAATTGCAGAATGTGGATAGATTGAGTTTTGCTCTAAGCTTTTAATGATTGAGTTTCATTTAAATAGTTTTTTAGATTGATATTTAATTTTAGTTAATTTGATTTAAAAAAATTAATTAATTTGAGTATGTTTAAGAGCTTTAGATCCTGTCAACTCTGTTTAGCTGCTAATAGAGAATTAGATCTACTATCTCCTAACAGAATCAGTTTCTCATATATTTTACTGAGTTGAAATTTTTATAATAGATTTTTAGGATTTGTTAACGCGGACCAAGTCCTAAGAATAAATTGGGAAGCAACTCGCACAACATCCTCACTTGAATTTAAATATTCAACATATTATCGGAGCCCATGTGGGTGTATTTTAAGAATGCCTTAATTAATGTCTTCTGTTCTCTTGTACGATGTGTTACGAATCCAGTGGCGTTGAAGATGTTGTAAATTAATCTTAATATTTTATTTGATTTTTTAGATTAATATTTAATTGATTCAAATTCAGCCTGCACAGCCTTTTCAGACACTAAAATTTGCACTTTAAATCTCTATGTCTGAGCACATGTAAGTATTTATAGCTTCGATAATTTCATCTAATTAATGAAATCATTGACATTACAAATCATAATTAGAATAAAATTTCTTTTATTTTTGGATTGAAGGAAAGTTCCTTCATTCATGCAACATTTAATTTAGTATTGCTTTCTGTCTACTTGTACAAAGAATTATAGATCATGTGGCGTTAGGTGTTTTGGAGCTATAAATTCAAAAGGCAGTTTAATTTATTTTTTAAAAGAAGATTTATCTCTCTGAGTTACTTTTGTGAATCAATAAAGTATAATATTTGAGTTGATTTTTTCTCTTTTTGAAAGTTCCTTATTTGACTTGTTTCTTATTTTCAAAAATAAGATTATGGGTTTCTGTATTTTATTTTATTTTATTTTATGAAACATCCTTAGATATTTCAAGCTTACAAGTAGATCGGCCCATATTATAAATATAGATATATTTTCTCTTTCAATTCAACCTTCAAATCCATAGGATCCCTCCACGCAAATGCTTGCTTTTAATTAGGTATTAAAGCTAAAACTTCAAATATCAAAATTTTAAGTGCTTGCATTGAAGTTAGTTATACTATGACGCACATAGAAGACTTATTCAAACTCTCCTACATTTATTTTTTTCCCTTTTTTTTGAAAGTGGGTCATTCACTACGCTCTCTAATTTTTATAAATAAGGCCAAGAGGGAGTCATACATTCCATTCCATTTGTTTGAGGAGTTGGAGTATTTAAAAGAGAAGGGTTAAAAAAATTTAGTGAGCTTTCAACTCAGATAGATTTTATAAGTGTTTTTTACCTCTCTTTTTTTGTTTTACTTTTGTGTTTGTTGTATGTTATTTTTCCTCCCTTTTTTTTTATTTGTAGTTTTTTTAATTTGAATTTTGGCTTTAGGTTTCCTTGCTTAATGTTCTTAAGTCGATTCTTTTATTTTTTTTTTTTCATTTTTTTTCTAAGTCGCAAGATTTTGGCGAAATTTTGGCAACGTTTTGACTATGGGGAGAGACATCTAACAGATGTTGGCTTACTCTATGCCTAATGAAGCGGAGTGTCTTGAACCGCGAACGATTTTCATCTTATCGCGCCTTAATGAACATGACGAGGCCTTCAAACTTGCAAAGAAATACAAGCATAAATATCCACATCACACATTGATCCCACATGTTCTAACTCATTTCTTCTATGCATTGCAATGTTCAAAATTGGCGATGTCGGAATCCAAGAGAGGAACCCGCCTAATGACGATGTTCCTCTTTGGTTACGATAAAGAAAAAGGTCAGAAAGAGAGGTAGAAATGGGTAATGTCAGAAACCAGGAGAGGATCTCGCCTAATGATGGTGTTCCTCTCCGGTTGCGATAAAATGGAATTGAAAAGGGCGATGGAAAGGGGCGATGCCGGAAAATGGAAGAAGAACCTGCCTACTGAGGGTGTTCTTCTTCGGTTGCGGCAAAGCGGGTTTGGAACTTTGGATTAGGGAAATGGGAGAATTTTTGGATTAAGAAAATGAGGGAATTTGAAAGTGGATTTTCGATTTTGGTGAAAATGACGGGAAAATAAAGGAATTTCTGAATGAGGGTAAGGTAAAGAGGAGAAATACGGATTTGTAAGGGTGAGAGAAAATGGGATTTCAAATTTGTGAGGGTGAGGGGAAAATGAGATTTCGATTTTGTAATTGAGAGGGAAAGAGAGAAAATCAAGAAGAGAAGAAGAGGAAAAGAAAGGAGAAGGAAGAGGAAGAAGGAATAAGAAGAAATAAGAGAAAGGGGAAGGATGAGTTACCTTCTTGGTTTGGAAGAAAGGGGGAAATTGTAAGAGTGAAGTGGGTTCTTCTTCCAATTTTTAGCATCACCCCTTTCCATCAACCTTTCCAATTTCATTTTGCCACAACGGGAGATGAACACTGTCATTAGGCAGGCTCCTCTCCTGGTTTCCAGAATTACCCATTTCTATCTCTCTTTCTAACCTTTCCCTTCACCGTAACCGAAGAGGAACATTGTCATTAGGTGGTTCCTCTCTTGGATTCCGGTATTGCCAATTCCAAACATTGCAACGCACAAAAGAAATATGTCAAAACATATGGGATCAATGTGCGATGTGGATATATATATATATATGCTTGTGTTTCTTTGTAGGTTTGAAGGCCTCGTCGTGCTTATTAGGGCATGACGAGATGAAAAATAGGCTGCGGTGTCGCAAGAGACCCCTCGCTATACTCATTAGGGCGTACCGAGTAAACCAACATCCGTTAGATGTTGCTCTCCCTAGCCGAAATGCTATCGAAATTTTGCCAAAAAGCTTGTGACTTAGAAAAAAATAAAAAATAAAAGAATCAACTTAAGAACGTTAAGCAAGGAAACCTAAAGCCAAAATTCAAATTAAAAAACTCCAATCAAAAAAAGGGGGAGGGAAAATAACATATAACAAACACAAAAGTAAAAAAAAAGAGGTGAAAAGTACTTACAAAATCTATCTAAGTATAGTTGATAGCCCACTAATTTTTTTTAACCCTTCTCTTTCAATTACTCCAACTCTTCAAACAAATGGAATGGAATGTAAGACCCCATCTTGGCCTTATTTATAGAAATTAGAGGGGGGTAGTGAAGGACCCACTTTCCAAAAAAAGAAGAAAAATGAATGTATGAGAGTTTGAATAAGTCTCCTATGCGCGTCATAACATAACTAACTTCAATGCAAGCACTTAAAATTTTGATATTTGAAGTTTTAGCTTTAATACCTAATTAAAAGCAAGCATTTGCGTGGAGGGATCCTATGGATTTGAAGGTTGAATTGAAAAGAGAAAAGATATCTATATTTATAATATGAGTCGATCTACTTGTAAGCTTGAAATATCTAAGGATGTTTCATTAAAAAAAAGATACAAAAACCCATAATCTTATTTGTGAAACTAAGAAACAAGTCAAATGAGGAACCTTCAAAAAGAGGAGAAATCAACTTAAATATTACACTCTATTGATTCACAGAAGTAACTCCGATGGGTAAATCTTCTTTTAAAATAACAAATTAAACTTTCTTTTGAATTTATAGCTCCAAAATACGTAACGCCACATGATCTACAATTTTTTGTACGAGCAAACAGAAGACGATACTAAATTAAATGCTGCACAAATGAATGAACTTTTCTTCAATCCAAAAATAAAAGAAATTTCATTCTAACTATGATTTTTAATGTTAGCGATTTCATTAATTAGATGAAACTATTGAAGCTATAAATACATGCAGTGCTCGGACATAGAGATTTAAAGTGCAAATTTTAATATCTAAAAAAAGCTGCACATGTTAAATTAGAATAAATTAAATATTAATCTGAAAAATCTAATAAGATATTAAGATCAATTTACAATGTCTTCAACTCCACATTAATTAAGAAAATATTAATTAAAGGAATCTTTGGTTGCTTTCTCAAGTTTAACAAAATCTAAAAATCTATTATAAAATTTTCAATACAGTAAAATATCTAAGAAACTAATTCTATTAGGTGATAGTAGATCTAATCCTTTATTAGCAGCTAAACAGAATTGACGGGATCTAAAGCTCTTAAACATACTCAATTTAATCAATTTTTAAATCAATTAACTCAAATTAAGTATCAATCTAAAAAATTGTTTAAATGAAACTCAGTTATTAAAAGCTTAGAGCAAAACTCAATCTGTCCACCTTTCGTAACTATTTGTCAAAGATAACAAATTAAGAAAACTCTAGCTCACAAAGGAGCCAATGTTAAATCAAGTGTTCTACTATGTTCACTCTCAATCAATCTCTTGCTAGTAAGGGCAGCGTGTCCTCTAGCTGTGCTTGGCTGGCTCCAGATGATGCGGTATGACCGAGTCCTATCGTGGTTTTGGCTAGTAAGGTTCTATTATATTACGATCATGACCGTAGCCCGTATGCTCCCTAATGGCTCTGCCTTTTGAGTTGTAGATCATATGATATATTTGATAGGGCAAACTACCCTCTGTCAGCTAAGGTAGACTTATGTCTATCTCTTTAGGCAATCACCACCCCAGGTCTATAAGGATTTCTTGGATGACGTAACCCATGTGTTGCTAATAAGGATCCTTCAGTTAGGTTGGGTTAATTACCTCCTCTGACTAAGTAGACTAGGGACCACGACGACCAGGGATGACGGAACCATGAGATCTAGATCAGACACGTCATCATTCCCCCAACCATCCGGTTTAACTTGAAATGATGAATTTCATAATTTTAAATTCTAAAACTGCATATGCTGCTACCATACGTTACACATTAAGCGATCTAATAATTAGCCTTAATCGAAAGTTCTCTCTCACTTATTGGGAAGGGTAATTAACTATAGGGGCTTACGCCTATAGGAAACTTGAAACTAGATCAAAAGTCCTCACCAAATGAGGACAAAATCTCTGGGTAGTCTCTTATCTACTATCTCATCTGCCTTTTGAAAGTTACATCGACACTTAAATCACACTCTCTTAATTCCATTTGTCGAGAGGTCGGTGACGAATTTTCGGAGCTCACACCCATGAAGTTAGAAGGTAGAAGTTTTTGATAGGAAAAAATTAGGTAGATCTCATGGTGAGCAATTATAGACCTTGAAATTGAAAATTTTCTTAATGAGCTACAAAATAAACAAGTAGGTATTAATAAATAAATAATTTTGTCCCACTTTAATAAAATTTTTTTCCAATACTTAAAATATAAAAAATATTTAGAAATAAATATTTGACATAATAAGTTTGCACACTCTTAAGAAATAAATTGATTCTACCTATTTCCTTCAAAACATATATATATATATATATATATATATATATATATATATATATATATATATATATATATATATAATAATTTTAGCTATCTTGACAATAATATAGAAGACCTAATCTTATCACTTTATAAATAGTGAAAATTATTCAGTTAGATCATTCAATATAGAAGACCTAATCTCTTGCACGTCAATAAATTAATTTGAAGAAGAAAAATGAAGCATTTGGTACTGTTGTTTCGCTCTTCCCAAATTAAAAGGCAGTGCTCCACCCAAATTCCAGTCAAATATTACTGTTTCAGCAAGTAAAATAAATGCTAGGTGGCCCTCTTATGGCCAACTAAGTCTTCTACTATGACTTAGAAAGCTACAAACTTCCCTCCTTAACGGCTAATCTTTTCTCTTCCTTCCCCTATCGCAACAATTAATCTGTATCCATTCCTTCAACTGCTGCATTATTGCAGAAGGCATTAAATTTCAATGAATTGGCTCTTCAACCTCTCTAAAAACTTAATAATAATAATAATCAGTCCCTCTCAAAACATTAAAGAGACGATGAGAGAAGCACCCAAAAAATGTGCTCTACTCCCTCATTCCATTTAAGGGTTTATTATTCAGGAATGCATTTGAGAGTATTCTAATTTTCATGACAAGGATCAATCTGCTTGGCATAGTAGTCAGGGGTTCTTTCCCATTGTCGCATCTCACATTCAAGAAAAAAATATTGATATATATATATATATATATATATATATATATATATATATATATATATATAAACTACCTATTTTACTCATTTAACAGATAAAACTTTATTATTACCTGAATAGGCAAAGACATACCAGGCTTACGGAATGAAAAAAAAATGAGTTACGCTGCTTACGTATCTGGTGTAATAAAATTTTATGTGTTAAATGAGTAAAATAGGTAAAAACTCCAAAAATATTATGTGTAGTATCCTGATACATTCGGACATCAATCAGGTGCAGACATCTATATTTAATTTATATTTTGTCATGTATCTGCATTTAATTTGATATCCGGATATAAAACTGCATCCAAATATTCCTTGTAATTCTCTCTCCACATTCAAAGCATACTTTGTGTGTGAGTTTTCCTTAAATGGCTCTACCGGTCAAAAAAAAAGTTATGAAATAAATTGTCAATCTATTGTGAAAAAAAATGTAATATAGTTTCAAAATAATATTTGAAGATAATTTTTCGAAACAAAATTTTCACAAATCAACTAACTATTTTCGCTAAAATTTCACAAATTAACTTATTTACAGATTTATAAGATCATCACATAACAACTTGATTCTTACTCCATCTATACAAGCAAAACCTTTTTTTTAAAATGAAAATATTATGAACAAATTAAAACAACGGATTAAATAAAAAAAGGGACACAACCTTATTATGATCAATTATCATCATAATAAACTTGAAGCCCAAAGTTAATATCAACCCTATGAATCAAAGAACAAAGAACCAACTGCCATCTTTATAAGAATATTTTTTTATGTAAATACTTGTAATTAAGTGTTCATCCTCAGTTATTTTGGATCGATATTTGTGTTCTATTTACAGAACACATAATTCAACAAGGAAATAAATGACGATGAACGCTTTAAGCAATAAATTTCTCAAACCGCCTCACCATCACCGGCAGCCACCACTGCTGTTGCTGTCTTCTTCAACTGCGCCACCTCCTACTATCTTGGACGAATCATTCACAGAACAAGATGTTTTTCTAATGAACTCCAAGCATTCGGCAATGGCTTCCGCATAAAAAGAGTTAGACCTTCTGCAAGCCCTTAACCTGCAATCTACCCTTTTCGACCCGCCCATGCCATCTTCGTTTCTCTTCCTCCCCAAAAACCTGTTCTTCATCCTTTTCAGGCACCGACACAAGAGGTCGAAGGCGGTCAAAAACCGGAGCCGAACCCGAAGAACGCAGAGCCTGCAGGGGAAACCTCTACTCCGGCGACTTCTCCTGCTAAGCTTCGTATAGCTCGAATGAAACTCCATAAGTTTAGAAAGGCTAAGTTTTGGGAGATCTATACAAGAATTAAAAGAATGGTTTTTATTTTGTAGGTGAAGAAGGAACGTACGTAGATGTTGGGTAGGTTTGAACTGTTTTCTGAGTCTGGAGAGGAGAGGGGATTTGAAATTTTGAAGAAATGAGCTAAACGCTGGAAATATAATAAGGTTGGACGGTTTGAAGGATAAAGTTGAAGGGTATCTTTCCTTCGAAAAAGTCTCTCCTGTCCGGCTCTTTCCACGCTTTCATAATTATCCAGGGCTCCACAGTTCTAAGAGATTGCCTATATATATATTAAAGAATTGAAAGAGAGGAGATGAAATTGAATTAGTTTTTATTTGGCTGTCTGAGCGAGGAGAAATTGGGTGAAAAATATAATTTTCTTTTTGTATTTAGTTTGAATGAATACTTAAACTAAAGAATTAATATAACTTTATGTTGTTCACAGTTCGATTTTATTTCTACTAATGTAGTTGATTTAAATAAGAAACAAAATAAAATACCATCTGTTCTAATTTCTTTGATAAAAATTATTATTATTTCACTCAAATCAAAGAATCAAAATATAATTATCAGGTAAACAAAAATACCTTTCAGCTTGGTTCCTCCAAACCAAACATGCTTATTCAACTATCGATAAGTCTCAAAAAAATTTATTGTTTGCGAACTGTTTATGTTTGACTCATTTAGCAGCTTGTGTTCAAATCATTCGTTAAGAAAAAGAGCTGAACAAGAACATATATTTAAGCTTAATTTATAAATGAACTCAATATGAATAACTCTCTGTTCAATTATTTTTGACTCTTTTTAGTTTAAAATAAAAAAATTATATATATATATATATATATATATATATATATATATCTCAACATATTTAGTGCAACAAATATGGCATTATGGTTTTGTAGAATGGAGCTTAATGTTTAAGTTTGAATTCTACTTCAAATATTTTATAGTTCATTTTTGTTGATTTTGTTCGGCAAAATAAGACGAACACGAGTCAATTCGAACAAATCGAGCAATATCAAGTCGAACACGAATAAACATTTAATAGGCCTACTTCGAATGTGAGGTAATTTTGAACAAGAGCTAATATAAATGAGCTGAAAATGAATAAAAGTTTAGCTCACTCAAACTCACCTCTTGATATCCTGACACTGAGCATATTTGTCATACATACAAATTTATAGCTCAAAATATTCTACAATCGTTTACTTTACAAAATTATTTTGCAGGATTTTTTTTCATACGAATCTCTCGTACTAATTTGTTATTCTTCAAAGATTTGATGAAAAACTAATTAATTGAAGCGCATCTCACCTGCTAGCTTTAGTCATCAAAAATAAACAAATCAGCACATTATCTTAATGCAATGATAACATCATCACAAGAAATTAACTATGACTCATCAGCCTCACAAATATATATATATATATATATATATATATATATATATATATATATATATATATATATATATATATATATATATATATTCAACGGTTGACTTTTAATGAATTGATGAGGCAAGGCACTAAAATTTTGACTTTTGTCTGGCTCTCGTACGCTGCCGGATTAATTGATGAACGACACAACTAACTCTTCGATAAATAATTAATTTATATTATTAGTTAATTGCTTCAATATTAATGATCGTATTATATAAGGAGTATTTTTCAAAATTGACTGCGAAAAGGTCTCATGAATAAAAATTGTATTCCAATAAATAGTTTGATGTATATTAAAAAATAAAAAGAAATTAACAGCTAAGTGATTACACCGAATTTCTGACGGCCTGTTCGGATTCTCATTGGCGTGTGCGCTTTAAACCCACAGTGTATATTTGTGCGTGTTGATTTCGAGTAAGAGCAATGTCTCCTAAATAGCTATTAGGCTCTAAAGTATGTATCAAAAAATTATAATAAATAGGCTAAATTTTTAAAATAGGCTTAATACAAATCTTAGTTAGCGCTAGTCGTCCGTTCAACGAACGACTGACTTTTTTTTATTTATTTATTTTTTTAAAACTGGGGCAATTTTCGTATTTTGCGCTTATCGAAATTATATGATGTCATAATTAAGCAAAATTAGTATCGTTGGAATCGTAACGAAATTTTCTACAACTTTCATGTTGGTTGAAACTTAAAATTGTAGACACGCTGAAGCTTTTAACGCCAAGAAAACCGCTGAAATTTTGGAGAAATATCGTATTTTGCCAGCGGAGTCATACGTCGAATAAAAAAACTTGAAATCTTTGAAATCGTAACGAATTTTCTACAACTTTCATGTTGGTTGAAATTTACGATTATGGTCCGATATACAGAAATTTTTGCGAATCCGTGCAAAAATTATTGCGCTGAGCCGAAATAAACTATAGAGCAGCTTTCGTACTTTGGAGCAGCTTTCATACTTCATCTCATAATATTCTCATCCTATTATATAAATAAATAAATATATAAATATATATATATATATATATATATATTAATAAGAAATAAAAAATATTTTAGTCTCTCTTACTTCATTGAATCTTTATACATGATATGACCCTGAAAATTCTACTAGTCGAAGCACGAATCTTGATGTTGAAAGCAATCTGATTCTGAATCAAAACTAACCGAGATCAAGCGCTTATTATCAAATCGACTCTTAAACATAGAGTGTTTATAGTCAAATCGAGCGTCTCGATGAGCCGGATCTAACAAGCCCAAGATTTCTGACTTCATTTGAGCATTCAAATGCTTAAAATACATCAAATAATCAAAGAAATCATTTTGAGTTGTCCGATAGAGAAGAGTGGTTCGGATTTTGCATGTATTTACAGAGACGTCACTCCTCCAATATACAAATAGCCCCTCATTCTTCATATGAGGGGAGGCCAAGCTAAAGAGTGGAGAGAGCTCTAAAGCTTGAAAATCTTTCAAGCATAATCATACCACCACTCGACGGTCGTCGACCACCCCCGTCGGCCGCCAACCACCGCCACCGTCAGCTGCCACTGCCGGTCATCACCGTCATCGGTCATCACCGTCGCCGGTCACCGCCGCCGACTACCGTCGCCGGTCACCATCGCCGACCACCGCCGCGAGGGCGACCATCTCCGGTTATCTCCCGCAATCATTGCTGCTGGCGGTTCTTGATTACCGCTCATGCTTGCCACCACCATCAATCATCATTAACCACTATCAGATTACCATCACCACGTTGCTGACACCGCTACCATAGCTGCGGTCGCGCTGCTGACATCTTCCCATCTTCGAGGTCATCCCCGCTGACTATCGCATCGGTCCGCTGCTGACCACCATCGCTGGTTGTCTTGCCGATTACTACCGCCATCGCTGCTACTACCAATCATCATTGTCAACCACTGTTGTTGGTCACTATCGCGCTGCCGTCACCGCTGCTGACCATCGCTGCCGCCGTTATCGCCGGCCATCTCCGCAATCATACTGCACCGCCATCGCTGGCCATCGACCCTCCGTCACCATCATCAACTACTAGAATCATAACCTAACCATGGTTATATAGCTATTGTTACTTGATTCTGAGATTCCCTTTATCAGCCCTTCTCATATACAATTATATAATCCCGTTATCGGGAAACTTTTGTACTCTAAAACAGATACATAGTAGAAGATTTTTACTGGGCTAGGCCCCATGAATTTTTCCCTTTTTTTGAGATTTTTTCACGTAAAAATTCTGGAGTTTTATTATTAATTCTTCAATCATCTGTGTGTGTTCTGGACTTCGCAACAAAGCTAAAGCGTAAACTTTTACTCTACTGCAATTGGTTTTCTAGCACACAACAGTTTGACGCCGTATGTGAAAAACTGATTCCCATTATTTCATCTTGTATGGCGACCAAGTTTTCCAACAAAATCAAAACCACCATCGAGGTGGAGCATTTCAAGCTTTTAAGGAGTGCAAGCGAAGAATGAAGATTCATCAAACTTCGTTCCTTCATATTTTGTCAAAAACTGGGGGGCAACTCTTAATCTTAGAAGATCACCCATGTTAATATGTTAAGCATCTAATCGATTACCATCCCAAGAAATAAGTCAAAGTTGGAGGATATTTCAACATTGAGAAGAGATATAGCTTCGCAAATTATGATTTTTCAATCATACTCATAGAAAAATAAGACCAAGGTTAAGGAGCAACTTTGGCTACAACCACAAATAGATGTTTTGATTCGACCACTTTCATACAGATTAACCTCATCAAGTAATACTTTGACAAACAACCTCGGATAGGTCAAAAATCCTCAGCGGATTCAATTCGATCTCTTCCATACAGGTTAACATCATCGAGCAAAGACTCTAACAAATAATTTCGGATAGGTCAAAACTTCGCACCTACTCCACACAGGTTAACGTCATCGAGTAACACTCTCACAAACAACCTCGAATAGGTCAAAAATCCTCAGCGGATCTAATTTGACATCTTCTATACAGGTTAACGTCATTGGGTAACACTCTGACAAACAACCTCGAATAGGTCAAAAATCCTCAGCGGATTCAATTTAACCTCTTCCACACAGGTTAACGTCATCAAGTAACACTCTGACAAACAACCTCGGACAGGTCAAAAATCTTCAGCGGATCCAATTCGACATCTTCCATACAGGTTAACATTATCGGGTAACACTCTGACAAACAACCTCGGATAGGTCAAAATCCTCGGATTCAATTGACCTCTTCCATACGCATTGTCGGTAACACTCGACAAACAACCTCGGATGGGTCAAAAAAATCCTCGGATTCAATTAATTCTTCAAGTTAATGTCATCAAGTAACACTTTGACGAACAACCTCGGATGGGTCAAAAATCTTCAGCGAATTCGATTCTATCACATCTATGCAAGTTAATGGCATTAAGTAACATCATAGAGAATGATACTCTGAAATTATCTATCAGACTTTCTGAGTTGCTCGAATGATGGTTCCTAATTGATGTTTTCCTATCATCTTGGCAGTTGTCAACTGTTGAACCATCCATTGAAGTTTCAAGAAATCCAATTTAAGAAGTAGAACTGCGACTGCCAGGCCATTATCGACGATCATCACTGAACTATCCGCCATTATCCTCACTATTAACGCAGCCGCTATTGCACTATTGCTGCCGGTTATCACACCACTCCGCTGGTCCAATACCGCTGGTCATATTGCTACCATGCCGGCTATTACACGGTTATCACTGCGCATACCGCTGCTGATTGCTGCTGGTCGCATCGACCATCACCGCTATTACCATTCGCCGGTTGCTGGTACCGCCGCCGGCTATTACTGCCATTATCACGTTGCCGGTCAGATTACTGCGTTAATCACTACTCGCTAATTCATTGCTGCGCTCTCGCTGGTTCGTCGGCTGCTAACTATCGCCGCCACCGTGATGTATTACTAGGTTATCACGCCGCTGATTACCGTTGACCATGCTGACCATCTCCGGCTACTAACATCCTTAGTATCCCACTGATACTGACGCTGCACTAATTGCTACGGTTCATTGTTGCTGACCACCATCGGCGCTAACATCGCTGGCGCTCCACCGCTCCATTGCCGATCTCCACATCACCACCATCGACTGTTGTTATTACCGTGTTGTCGGTTATCATCGCTGACCGCCGTGGCGTTTGAGACAACGTAGCATGGCGATCGCTTAAACCCGGCTGGTCCAACGAGGTTGGGCTGACGATCTTTCGAGGAAAACCAGATCCACGACGATTTGGGCCTGATCTCCAAACCCGGCCGGTCCGACGAGGCGCTTAACGCCTTTCGAGGAAAAATCCACACCAGATGTATGGGCCTGATTGCCTCCAAACCCGTCGACCGGCGAGGCCGCCGACGATCTTTCAAGAGAAAATCGGAACCATGATGTATGTGGCCTGGCTCATCCAACGACCTTCTCCTAAGAAGAAGAGGAACACCGAGTATACGAGGTGTGTACCATCTCTTTATTCTACGGTTTTAGAGACCTATAGGCAAAAGTTAAAATCTAACAAATTGGCTTAAACGCTCAAAACAATGAAAACTGCAGAAAACAGACAAAAATGGACGAAAAAATCCTCATCGGAGGTTATGCGCCTGCGCGCTTAGCCCGCTGCATCGCTACGCTCGCTCAGCCAGCCGCGCGTCGCGGCTCGCCGGCCCATATGATGCTGCAGCACCGTAAGTACCCAAATGAGTCCATAATCCCGAAACCTTGTCGGTGTTGCATATCTGTGGCTCACTCGCTTCACGTGATCATAATTGTGCTCGAAGATCTTATCTCAAAATGTATGATTAATGGACCCGCAAATTTGATTGAAGAATTTGCTATTTTAAGTATTTGGATATATTTTGGATGATTGAGATAATGTCATCCAAAAATAGGGAGCAACCGATATAACAAAATTCTACTACAATCGCACGGATCTTGATTTCAAAAGCAATCTAATTCTGAATCAAGACTAACTCAGATCAAACACTTATTATCAAACAGACTCTTAAACATAGAGTGTTTATAGTCAAATCGAGCATCTCTAAGAGCTGGATCTAACAAGCACAAGATCTCATAATTCTGATTTCATTTGAGCATTAAAATGCTTAAAATACATCAAATGATCAAAGGAATCATTTTGAGTCGTCCGATGAAGAGGAGTGGTTCGATTTTGCATGCTGAGACGCTACTCCTCCAATCTATAAATAGCCTCATTCTTTATAGGAGGAGGCTGCTAAAGTGAGGAGAGAGCTAAAGCTTGAAAATCCTCCAAGCAAAATCATCACCATCAACGACGCTGACACCACCTCGGCCGAACCACCGCCGCTGCCACCGCTATCGCCTTTCCACCGGCCACGGCCGGCTATCATCGCGGGCCATTACACCGCTGACTACTGCCGGTTCCCATCGCTGACATCAGATGCCGCACCACCGACCATCACCATTATCTCGCTGATCAGCGCTACCGCTTAATCATGCCGCCGGTTGCATCGCTGACTACCGCTGCGTCGCCATTTGCCACTCACAATCATCATTGTATCAACCACTATCGCCGGTCACTATCGCCTCACCGCAGCCGTTCACTACCGCTGACCACTGCCGCCGGTTGCCGCATAATTATCGCCGCCGACTATCTTGGCGGTCATCTCATGATATGCCGCCGTATTGCTGACTACCACCAACTTGCTGCCGGCCACCACCAGCAATCATCATTGTTATCAACCACTGCAGGCTACCATTGCCGATCATTACCGTCGCTGCCAAATCACCGCCATCTCCGATCATATCACCGCTGATGCCATCGTTTGCCGCTAACCTCCTGTTTCACCATCATCATTACCACTAAGAATCTTATAATCTAACATGATTATATAATTGTTGCATGATCGGATTTTCATCGCTCTTCATATAATTTTGTAATCCGTATCGGGAAACTTTTGTACTTTGAAATGTATACATAGTAGAAAATTTTAATGAAGTTAAAGCGTGATTTTTCTCTTCTTTTGAGATTTTTCACATAAAAATTCTGGAGTTTTATTATTAATTCTTCAAACATCTATGTGTGTGCTGGACTCCGCAACAAAGCTAAGACGTAAACTTTTACTCTACCACAACTGATTTTCTAGCACGCAACAATACATGACATATTTATCTTATTAATCATTAAAGATTAATCATTTGCGTTATTATAACATCATCCTTAAAGAGATTAAAATATTTTTTTAACTAATCATGTCATAATTAGCATTTACAATGAAGAAAGAAAGCTCATATAATTATAGTAATAGTTAATAGAAAAAAATTAGAATAATTGTGCTATAATTAATCGAAAAAAAATATATTAAAAAGTACTTGTAATAAGAGAACTGCTGTGCATCGGGCTACAATCGTAAATTTCAACCAACATGAAAGTTGTAGAAAATTTCGTTATGATTCCAACGATACCAAGTTCATTCCTTCATACTCAAAAGCGTAAATACGACAAATGCTTCAAATTTCATTTCATTGCTTTTGCACGATTCACAAAAAACACAGACGCACAATCTTAAATTTTGACCAACTTGAAAGTTGTAAAATTTTGAACATTCGACATTATATGACTGAGAAAAATAAAGCTACCCCAATTTTTTTTTAAAAAATAAAATAAAAGAGCCACTTTGAATGACCACGCCGTCCGTTCAACAGATGACTAGGCCTATTTTGTTAAAAAAAAAATTTTGTGCCTAAACTGCTAATTAAGATTAGGATTAAGCCTATTTTAAAAATTTTGCCTTAAAAATATATTTATTTTATTCTAAAGATTAATGATTAAGCTATTATTTTTAATTCAAAAGTTATTTTTGTGTGTTTGATTATAGCATTTTATACTTGTAATAAAATTAGCAAAAAATTTAAAGGACCTGCCTATGAAATCATATTCCTTAATTAAATGAGTATCATATTACATAAACTGTTTATAATATTATTACTTAGATTAGATCTTTTATTCATTGAAAATGCTCCTTGTGAATTCCTTACTGAGGTAGGACTCTTATCTTTCTCATTGAATGATACAACATAGGCAACACCTCATCACAAGAAGTTAGTGTTACAAGAAAATAGAGTAATATCAATTACAATGAATGTGAAGAATATTTAATTAGATTAAGAATTTAATTCTCCTTCATTGTGATTGCCCAACTTTCTTTGTTGCTTATGTTACATCACTAAGTCATTGATTCCTTTTTATTAAGACGGAAAGCTTTCATAATCACCATAACCTATAAAGCACAGTACAATCTTCTTCTCAAACCTTGATCTCACCTATACACGTTTAATTGTACATTTCAAATGAAGCACTCGATAATGATAGTGATGATGTAATATATATGTTTTTGAAAATTACTATAAATTTAATGTGTATAGTATTGATTGTCATAAACTGTTGACTCAAGAAATATATATTATTTTTTAAACACTTTTAAACATGCAAATATTATCTTCTTATCTTATTTAATATAATTTTTTAATTAAATTAGTTGCTCTTGTTATCTTTTATTATGCATGTGTCAAATTTAAACAACTGAATTATAATTAAAAGATTGAGATACACAAGACTATTCTTGTTCAAATAGTTTAAATCCTAGCATGCAATAAACTTAAACGAAATTGCATTATTCTTAGTGTAATTAAATCTTATATTATATGTGCTAAGAAATTATCATAAAATTTTGGCCACACAATCACTTAAACAAGCACAAGTTTCTTATGTGAAAATAGAGTTCAAAATTGAATATTAAATTTTACAAGTTTTAAAAGACAACATAAAAATAAGTAACACACTAGTAAATAATTAAAAGTACACTAATACAATATTTCCACTTTCTTTTCCACCAAGCGGTATCATATATATCCATTTTTGGAGATCCAAACCCTACTTTAGAGCTTCATAAATTATAAAAAGTCTCTCAAATCCTCTAAAATTTATTTTAGGGGTTGATCATGTCATGTTAAGCTTATATGTACATAAATTCAAACTAAGCAGGTCAAGATATGCCTTAACTCGATCTTTTTGTGTTGCAACCTATATTCATACTTTATATAAAAATAAATAAATTTGATAAAACAAATTTTTAATTATACATATATAGTATATATATATACTAACGAGTAGCAAGTCATCCAAGGTAGGTATATTTTATCCCATTATAGACAAATGTAATCAATTTTTATTATTGTTAATTTTATTAAATTAGTAATTATAAAGCACTATAAGAGTAGAATATTTATTAACTTATGATAGTCATCTATGGCAGTCCATCAACCCTGGCGTGATTAATTAAAAAAATCACCCTTCATATAATGGCTTTTAAGGTAGGTAGGCAGACTGAAGAAGCTGGCAAAAAAAAGCGTGCGTTAGCTTCCAAAACTCCACACGCGTGTGGCTGAATGACCACTTATCCTGATGTAGGTAAAGGCCTCGGGAAAACAGACGCGTGCGGGCACACGTCCGAGGAACCTTTCACTGCCTCCTTTTGTTTCTTCTCCGTTCCCGTGAACAAATTGAAGAAAACTCAATCGACTTGCTTTCCAAGCAATTAACGATAGATTACCTACGAATTTGGAAATCGTGTTGCTGTTTGAAACTGTGATTGAATTAGGAGGGAAGATTAAAGTTAATTAACCTAAGGAAAAATTAAAGAATAGAAGTTTAGTGAGTTTAATTAGAGAAGTTCATGTTTTCCTTCTTAACTATCTTAAAGAAAGTCCATGGATGGGTGGAACTTTTTTTAAAAAGATTATTTCTTTATTCTTGGAATGTTCTTTTGTTAAATGTGTTTTTTGTTTTGCTATATTATTTAATAATAATTACTACATATTAGAAAATTTATTGTGATAGAGATGAATTATGTGTGTGTGTATTATTAGTCAAGGATTACAAAGTGTTTTCTTCTAATGCCTAGAGAATATATTTATACAATGTAGTATAGTCATAGTCTTAATTATCGAAGGCATCTATAGTGGTATAAGTCGAAAGGTGTCAGAATTTCTGTCGATGATAAGTTATGAAAATCATTTGTGGGGAACATCAAAAGTTGAGAGAAAGTAGATGATTTACTTAGTTATTTTCTTGATATGTATGAGGACAAGTGATTAGAAGGACAAACATTAGATCTTTTTGGTTGATAGACATCAGACATCAATTATTAACAAGCATTGAACATCAATCAACAATGAATGTTTGAAGATAGAAGATGGAAGACGATTGGCTTATTTATTCTATTGATAAGAGAAGAAATAAGATGATCGAAAAGACAAGCAATAGATGCAAATGGCTAACAAACATTAATTATTGGTCCTTAATAGTCGTAGGATCATGGCACACTAGAAATGTTAGAATTTAGGTGATAATGAATTGTTGACTTAATTGTTCTCTTGAGTATAAGGAGATAATGAGAACAAGAATATGAGTATATGGGATTGATGGCTATACATTTTTGGTCATTGATGGTGTTGATTGCTGGTGAGCTAGTAACACCTAAAGTTATGTGACAGCAAGTGATTTGCTTAGTTGTTATCCTAATATAAAGGGATGCCTAATAATAGAGAAGACAAGCATTAGGTGCTAGTGATTAATAATTACATATATTAGTTACTTCCAAACTCTAAGTGATGTAGAATATCATGAGGATCCAGAAATTAGAGCTCAAGGTTTATTTACAGGATCTCAAGCTAAAGCCCAAGAAAATTCAAGAAAGAAGAAGGCTTAGCCTATTAGCCTGCTAAGGCCCACTTTATGATTTCATCTTTTTTTTGTTATGTAACTTCAATTTTCTTTTAGAAACTCCATGTTTGAAATTTTGCATTTAAAAATTCAAAGCATGACATGTGAGGTGGTTGAATCTACATAAAATAATAGCATATGAAATGAGTGGATGACATAAAATAATGAGACAATTTAATGCTTCATATTAATGTGGCACCCACATTTCCCTCAATATTTTGAATTCTTTTCTTTTGAAAGATGCTTGTAATGGCTATAAATATCCCCTCTTACTAGAACGAAAGAGATCTTTTGGTAATTACAAATTATTGAGTTATTCTTGTGGTATGAGAGCTTGGTTGCCAAACCTTGGCAATCCTTTGTGGGAGCGCTAGTTATCCAACATATATTCTTCCCTTACCTCCAATACCCACGTTCTCTTAATCTCATCAAAAGATAGAATGCCTACCTCCATCAAATTTGGTATCAGAGCGAAGCCTGGAAGGAGAAAATTTGGTCAAAAGTTCACTTCAACAAAGGGAGCATCTCAAGTGCTGGACTTGTCTTCAAATTTGTGAGTTTTTCGTGGACTTATGAAGTTAATTAATTTTCTTTTATATGATAGTTTAAATATATATTAGTAGCTTAGAAAGATATATATTGCTTATAAGTTTATGGTGATAGCATAAAATTTTAATTAGTAAGCTCCATTATCTATTTAGTCATTTTTTCAGTGTGAACTTACGAACTAAAAAAAAAAATTAAAGAGTACCTTAGTGAGATAGTGCTTCACTCTAAAAATAACCTAGCCATTAGTGCAAATCAAAATCTAATTACTTGTTTTAGTATCTTTGTTATTGTTTATGATTAATTTTAGAAATTTCTTTGATTAACTTATAATAACTTATTTTCTTAAGAAAAAAAGAGGCTTCATAAATTTGTGCATTTTTTCATTGCATTAAAAAAATAAAAAAAAATGCATGCATAATAATATAAGTGTGTTAAACTTGATGATTTTGGAAGCTAAATAGAACTTTGTCAAAAAGACTTAAACTGTCTAAGGAGAGCTTGGGATTTAAGTGGGATTTAGAAATTTTCTTTTTTGTTCCTTAAAAAAAAATCTCATGGCACCAAAATCTATCTCTTAATATAAAGTTAAAATTTGACTATATTAGTTGATGCCTTAGATCTTAGGATCTATGACAATGAATTAAAAACTCAACAAATATAAGAAGAAAGTAAGAATCAAATGCAAGAACTTAAACATTAAATACAAACTCTTATAGCTCATCTACTAAATAATAAAGTACCAACTCCCCCTCCAATGTCTGCTCAGACTATGCCAATAGGGATAGATGAAGAAGATTCATATCCAAATCATAGAGAAAATCAACCACTTAGAAGACCATGAATTGCTAAAAATGGTGGAAGGAGAGAAAATTATTTTAAACTATAGAAGACTCTAATGATACATCTCGAAGAGTTCAAGTAGAATCCCCAACTTATTATGGTACACATGACCCAAATAAATTTCTCGATTGGTTAGTTAAAATAGATGACTTCTTTGATTAGTATAAAATGGATGATTACCAAAGGGTTATTTTTGCTAAAATAAAATTGATAGGGCATGCTAAAATTTATTGGACAAATACTTTAGCTAAAGAACAAAGATTAGGAAGGACAAATCTCACTTGGATAGAAATGAAAGAAATGTTAAGAACAAAGTACTGTCTTAGACATCATGATAAGAAGCTACATAGTCAATTATTAACTTTGAGATAAAGTAATTATCTTGTAACTAAATACTTGAATACTTTTGAAGATCTAGTTTCTAGAACTAATTGTACTGATAATGGTTAGAAATTAGCCAATAAATTTATTATTAAGCTTAGGACTGACATTAGAAATGAAGTTGAATTATTTGACCCACAATTAGGGCTGTCAAAAAAGCTCATTGTTCGTGAACAGCTCATGTTTGGCTCGTTATGTTGCTCGTGTTTGGCTTATTCATTAACTAAACGAGTCGAACATGAACATACATTTCAAGCTCGATATATAAACGAGAATACTTAACAATCATTTGTTCGATTCATTGATCTTCAAATAAAAAATTATAAGATATTATATTATATTATTATTATTATTATTTATTACTATTATTATTATTATTATTATTTTATTATTATTTTATTTATTACTATTATTTATTACTATTATTATTATTATTATTATTATTATTATTATTATTATTATTATTATTATTATTATTATTATTATTATTATTATTATTATTATTATTATTATTATTATTATTATTATTATTATTATTATTATTATTATTATTATTATTATTATTATTATTATTATTATTATTATTATATATATACAACATTTGCAAGTAAGCATACTTGGTTAAAACTTTTATAAAAAGATTAGTGCAATCCTCCTCATATGTATATCAAAAAAGCTCGTTATTCATTGTAGTTATGTATGAATGAGAACATAACAGACATTTCAAGCTCGAGATATAACCAAATTTAACATAACAAGAGTTATGTTGAAGCTCGAATTCGTTTTACCCTACCCACAATCTTTAGAGGAAGCATTTCATTATGCATTATTGGTTGAATAACAAAAGAAATCTGCCTACTTCTCTAAAATGAAAAGTCAAGTACCTTCCATTTCATCTCATAGATCTATTGTTAGACCCGGCAATCCAAACGGCCCGACCCCTTTGCCTAAAACTTTAATTGAATGGAGCTCTACGAACACTGGGGAAGTAATATGTTTTAAATGTCATAAAAAGGGTCATATGCAAAATCAATGTAAAGCTCAAATCTTATTTTTATAAGAAGTTGAAAATCTAATAGATGATAATCTAGAAGAAGTTTATGATGACACCTCATTATTTGATGAAGAATTGGAATTAACTGATGACCCTCATATTAATGTGATGAGATGTCTTACTACAAATAAAAATGAGGTAGAATATTGGAGGTAAAAGAACATTTTTAGCATGTATATTTTATGTAATGAAAAGAAATTTAGGTTAGTTATAGATGGAGGGAGTGTTATGAATGTCATTTCAACACACACCTTAACTCGAGCCAACCTAAAATCTAAACCTCACCATGAACCATTTCATATTAGTTGGGTAAATCATACATCTCTTCCCATCACCAATCGATGTTTAGTTCCAATTAAAATAGGAAGCTATAATGATCAAATTTGGTATGATGTTCTCCCTATGGACATTGCTTATATTCTCTTAGGATGACCTTGGCTGTATGATATGAATGTTATTCACTATGGTAGAGAAAATACTTATATTTTTAAATATAATAATAAGACTATTAAACTCCTACCAATAAAGCTAGTAGAAAAAAAATACTCTCCATAAAACCACACAAAATAACTTCTGATTTGCAACCTAAGCTTCTATTGAAGAAAAATATCAAACTTCAATTAATTATCATAGAACATCTTACTATAAGGCTTAATACTATCATTTTTTATTCTTACTTTAAAACATCTACTCTTCCTTCTTTGACCCCGAAGATAGAAACAATAGGTTTTGAAGCTTTACGAAAAGAATTTTTTGATCTATTTCTTCTTCACATATTACATGTAAAAGAAGTCATACCAGACTCTAATGAGACTCACATACCTACTATGGCCTCTTCAATTCTTTATGATTTTAAAGATATTGCACCCAATGAGCTTCTTGATGAGCTACCTCCTCTAAGAGACATTCAACATGCTATTGAGTTCTTACTCGGTTCTCAACTTCCTAATCTTCCACATTATAGGATGAACCCTACCGAGCATGTTGAGATTAAAAGACAAGTTGAGGAATTATTAAAAAAGGGTTTTATTCGAGAGAGTCTTAGCCCTTGTGCAATCCCAACATTATTAGCTCCAAAGAAAGATGGAACATGTTGAATGTGTGTTGATAGTCAAACAATAAATAAAATTACTATCCAATATAGGTTTCCTATTCCCCAATTAAATGATATGTTAAATTTAATTTCAGGGCAATTTTTTTTTTCAAATATTGATCTAAAAAGTGGATATCATCAAATTCAGATTAGATCAGGAGATAAATGGAAGACAGATTTTAAGATCTCTGATGGACTTTATGAATGGTTTGTCATGCCCTTTGGACTTTCAAATGCTCCTAGCACATTTTAAATCATATATAGGTAAATTTTTGGTAGTGTATTTTGATGATATTCTGATTTTTAGTCCAAGTGAAAATGAACATCTACAATACCCACAAAAAGTCTTTGAACTACTTAGACAAGAGAAATTATACCTTAATTTAAAAAAAAGTGTTTTTTTTGCAAGCTGAGGTAATCCTTTTAGGCTTTATTATATCTACTACTGGACTTAAACATGATCCTTCTAAAGTGAAAGCAATCTTAGATTAGTCATCACCTAAAAGTTTTACTAAAGTTAAAAGCTTCCATGGTTTAGCCACTTTTTATCATAGATTTATCAAGAATTTTAGTATCGTTGTTGCTTCGATAACTTATATACTAAAATCAGATAAATTTTGTTAAACTCCTAATGCATAAAATGTCTTAGAGCAAATTAAAGTTCTTATCACTTCTGTACCAATCCTTATGCTTCCTGATTTTTCTAAAGCCTTTGAAGTGACATGTGATGGTTCATGAATTGGGATAGGTGAAATTTGAAGTCAAGAGAATCATCCTATAACATTCTTTAGTGAAAAGTTAAGTGAAGTCAAACAACGATATTCCACTTATGATAGAGAGTTTTATGTTGTAATTCAATCCTTAAGGCATTAGTGACAATATCTCTTACATAGATAATTTATACTTAATTCTGATCATCAAGCCTTAAAATTTATTAATACTCAACGAAAATTAAGTCATAGGCATGCAAAATGGGTTGAATTTTACAAGACTACTCTTTTGTACTAAAGCATAAGTCTGGAATTGAGAATAAACCTGCTGATGCTTTATCCAGGGTAAAAATAATGATTTTCTCTTTAGAATTGAGAATCTCAAGATTTGATAGAATTAAAGATGATTATATTATGTACCCTGACTTTTACCTAATTTATCTTGACCACCTATATAAACCAATAACTTTACAAGGAACATTCTTGATAACAAATGGATATTTCTATAAAAAAAATAATTATGTATTCCTCTTAGAGAATTCCTTACCATTGAGCTATATGCTCGGGGTGTAGCTGGTCATTTTGGAAAGGATATGACCATATGTTTATTAGAAACTAGATTTTATTGACCTTCATTAAAATGAGATGTTCAAAAATTAGTGGCTCAATGTTTAATTTGTAAACAGGTTAAAACTATCAAATAAAGGTCTAGAGAATACATTTCCTTACCTATTTCTTATAGGCCTTGGGAAGACCTATCAATGAATTTTATTCTAAGATTACCTAAGACTACTCGAGGACATGATAGTATTTTTGTTGTAGTGGATATGTTCTCATAAATGGCTCATTTCTTACCTTGTTCAAAAACAAATGATGCTTTTTATATAGCCAAATTATTTTATAAGAAAATAGTGAGAGTTCATGGTCTCCCTTTAACCATTATTTCTGACAGAGATGTTAAGTTTGCCTTATATTTTTAAAAAATATTATAGAAATTATTAGGTACCAAATTAAAATTTTCTTCTGCTTTTCACCCACAAACTAATGGACAAAATGAAATAGTTAATCGTACCTTAGGAAATTTGCTTAGATGCTTGGTAGGTAAAAGTTTAGAAAATTGGGATTTATATTTACCAACCTCAGAATTTTCCTATAATAGTACTATTTCTATAACTGCAAAAAAAATCACCATTTGAGATAGTCTATGGTCAAAACCCACGACGATCAATAGATGTAGCAAACCTACCATCTCTTTTATTTTCTGATACAGCATTCTCATTTGCTAAAGAATTTCAAAGCCTCCATGAAGATATAAGAAAGCAAATTACTAGAAGTAATGAAAACTATGCATCTAAGACAAATCATAATCATTCAACAAAAGAATATAAAGAAGGTGATTAAGTATTGATTTGCATTCGGCTGTTATCAAACCACTAGATATAAGAAATTATATGCACGAGCTTGTGGTCCATTTAAAATTATTAAGAAAATTGGAACTAATGCTCATCATCTTGATTTGCCTGCTGATATGCTCATTCATCCAGTTATTAATATTGAAGATATTCTATTATATGAAGGAATTATTACACCTCCACTTATTCAATCTAACTCTTTAGCAAGAGATATAACACGGTACTTGCAAAAACCCTCTTCCTTTGAAGTTGACTATATTATCAATGAGGAAGCACCCATTGATCGAGCTTCTGAACATCATTTTCTAGTTCATTAGAAGAATAAGCCACCAGGTGAAGACACACAGTTGACCTGTACTGATTTGGAGACTTTAGCCCCACAATTAGTAAAAAAACTTCTTAGATTTCAATTTTAAGGAGTAGAGTTCAATTGAGCCCAGGGGAGTTGATGTAGAATATCATGAGGATATAAAAATTAAAGCTCAAGGTTCATTTACAAGATCTCAAGCTAAAGCCCAAGAAAATTCAAAAAAGAAGAAGGCTTAGCCCATTGGCCTGCTAAGGCCCACTTTATGATTTCATCTTTTTTATTTATATAATTTTAATTTGTTTCTAGAAACTTCATGTTTAAAATTTTTTATTTAAAAATTCAAAGCACGACATGTGAGGTGGTTGAATCCACATAAAAGAATAGCATGTGAAATGGGTGGATGACATAAAATAATGAGGCAATTTAATACTTCACATTAATGTGACCACCCACCTTTCCCTCCATGTTTTGAATTCTTTTATTTTGAAAGATACTTGTAATGACTATAAATAACCCCTCTTACTAGAATAAAAGAGATCTTTTGACAATTACAAATTATTAAATTATTCTTGTGATTTGAGAGCTTGGTGGTCAAACCTTGACAATCCTTGGTGGGAGCGCTAGTTATCAAACATATATTCTTGTCTCACCTCCAATACCCATATTCTCTCAATCTCATCAAAATATAGAATGCCCAGCTCCATCAATAAGAGATATTCAATTAGAATGTCAAATATTAGCTGATAAATGGTCATCAACTTTATATTTTGCTTTATATAAAGGGCGATCAAATATTAGAGGTCAATGATTAACAACCATTAGATATTAGATATCAATTGTTAGCATAAATCAGAAATCATGTGATTTAGGATATTTGGTTTTGTTGTTGTTATGATGAAAAGTGAGTAATTGGGATGATAAGTATCAAACTTTAACAACTATGAAATATTAAATGTCAAGACCTAACATATAATAGACATTGACACATGACAAAATTCTAACAATGATAGTTGGTAAGCATCAAAAGATGGGTGATGATGATTGATAGTGTAAGTCATCAACACATGATGCAATAAATCAAAATCAATCATGACAAACATTGATAAATGGGTTGTGATGGTTATCAACATCATTTGATGATGGGTGTTGGGGGATAATTGCAATCCAACTACTATAGTCATTAGATGAAGACTGACAATATTTGTTGGTATTAGATAGTGCTATGTGATGGAGGGCTTGTGGTAGCAATCATCAAAGAACATGTGATAACAATTGTTAAGGTTAATTAATGGCAAGTGATGGCATATGGGTGATAACAAATAACTATCATTAATTTTGGTCAACAACGAATAATTACCTTTGACATCAATTGATAGCTGATAATTATCTTCGATGTTGAATGGTTATCATCAACATCATTGATGATAATGATGATAGATGATAGTATAAGAAGTTAGTAGTTAACAAGTAGTTAGCTCTGTTGTCCTCATGGCCAGAATGAATATTAAGTGCCTAAATTAAGTAAAGGACAACTCTAAATAAATGAAATCCTAAAGGTTGACAAAACGGGCTCTAGATGATGATTAAAATTTTTAAATTTTGTAAATATGAAACTTTTGTGTTCCAATATCTACCTCATAAGTGCAAGAATAAGACATAATAAGAAGATTTTAGATTTGGTATTATGTTCATTTCTAGACACTCCATTTGGTGGCCAAAATAGGCAACCCTTGATTATTTTTTGTTTTATGAATTTTTAAATATTTTATTAAATTTGAAATTAAGCAATCTTAGACTCAACAATATTGAAACATTGATTTTAATCATAAACATGCAAAATTCAAAAGGTCAAATGCCTCATTAAGTTCTTAATAATATTTATAAATACTTAATTTATATGCATTTGAACTCAAAATTTTTCCTTTTTTTTTCTTTGATATTGTTAAGTTCATCCAATCAAATTGCATCATCTTTGTCATGATCTTAAAATAGAGTTTGAATCTTTTTGAAACTTTTTATCTAAACATTTGAATACTTTAAAATATATAAATTATATCTAAATTTATGCTTAATTAGATGAATTTGTTTATTGTATATCAATAATAATATTAACAAAAGTTCATAAGCATTTATTTATTTAATTTAAAGAATTCAATTACTCCCAAAATAAATGTAAAGACATAAGCATGCCAAAATGTTTTTTTTAAAAACTAAATTACCGCGATAAAGAATAACCTCTCGAGTTTATTGAACTAAACTAATCAAATTTGTCCAAAATAATTCATATTTGGTTCAAACCTTGACTTAAAAAAGCTTCAAAGATGATTTGGAAAGTGAACGTAACCTTGTTGTGGGCAGGCATCGAATAGACGTAACAGCGTGTTAAGGAGAGTAGTTCGCGGAGCATAGTAGGGAAGAAATGGAGCTGAGTGAAGACATCGACATAAGCGGTGGCATGTGAAGGAGAAGAGTTTGAAGGGTGAAGGCGCCGATGCGAGAAGCAGCGCATGAACGAGGGGAAGAGTTCACGGAGCTCGCTGGGAGAGACATGGAACTGGCGGAAGGCATATATCGACGTAGGGTGAAGACGTCGGCGTCAATGGCAGCTCGTGAAGAAAAGTAGAACTTCGTTGAACTCGTTAGGCTTAATTTTTAAATTAATTCTTAATAAAAACGTAATTAGCTAATTGATCCTTAAAAAAAAAATTTAAAATAGTCATTCCAGTCAGTACTGACTTAAACAGTCAGCGGCGCCTGACCGACTGCCAAATTTTTTTTTTTAAAAAAATAAAATTTCTTTTGTTTTTTGCGTGATTCGGAGAGAGAGAAAACACTAGGGAGAGAGAGAACGGGGAGAGAGAGGCATGCGGTTTTATTTTTATTAATTTTTTAATTGATATAATTATTTAAAATATTCAAAATATATAATTAAATATATTTTTTATAAAATATTTAATAATTAAATATTTATATATTTAGTTATTAATTAATTAATTTATATATATATCATTTAATATATAATTTAAAAATATTTTAATTATATATATAAATTTATAAATTTATTTAATATTTTTTTATTAATTAATATAATTATTTAAAATATAAATAAATAATTTTAATAAATAAATAAAGAAAGGAATAAATTATATAAATATTTTTAAATATAAAAAAATAAATAAATAAATAATTTTAATAACTAAATAAAGAAAAGAATAAATATATAATAAATAAAATATATATATATATATATATATATATATATATATAAATAACTAAATATTTTATAAATATATAAATAACTAAATATTTATATAATTTAAAATTATTTATTTATTTATTTAACTAATTATATATTTTAAATAAATAAATATTTTTAAATAAATAAATAACTAATTAAAATATATATATATATATATATATATATGTATATATATATATATATATATATATATAAATAACTAATTATTTATTTCTATATTTTTAATATTTTTATTTATATAACTAAAAATATTTATATAATTTAATAATATAGAATATATATATATATTATATATATATATATATATATATATATATAATTACTTTATTTATATAATTTATAAAATATTTATATAATTTATTCCTTTATTTATTTATTAAAAATTATTTATTTATATATTTTAAATATTTTTAAATTATTTATATAACTTAAAAATATTTATATAATTTAAATATATAAATAACTAAATAAATAAATAAATAAATAAAAAAGGAGCAAAAGTTATAACTTAAAATATAATTATTTAAAATATTTAAAATATATAATTTAAATATAATTATTTAAAATATTAAATAATTTATATATATATATATTTATATATATATAATTAATATATAATTTAAAATATTTTTAATATATATAAATTTATAAATTTATTTAATATTTTTTTATTAATTAATATAATTATTTAAAATATATAATTTTTATTAATTTTTTTAATATATAAATTAAAAATATTTAAAATATATAAATAAATAATTTTAATAAATAAATAAAGAAAGGAATAAATTATATAAATATTTTTAGTTATATAAATAATTTAAAATATTTAAAATATATAAATAAATAATTTTTAATAAATAAATACAAAAAAAAATAAATTATATAAATATTTTTATAAATTATATAAATAATTTAATTATATATATATATATATATATATATTATATATATATATATATATATTTTTTTATTTTTATTTAGTTATTTATATATTTAAATTATATAAATATTTTTTAAGTTATATAAATAATTTAAAATATGAAAAATATAGAAATTAATTGGTTATATATATATATGTATATATATAATTAGTTATTTATTTTTTAAAAATATTCTACAAAAATTAAAATTATTCTATATATATATATATATATTTATATAATTAAAAATTTTTTATTTAATTAATTATATATTTTTAAATAAATAAATATTTTAAATAAATAAATAACTAATTAAAAATATATATGTATATATATGTATATATATTATGTATGTATAATATATATATATATATATTATTATATATATATATATGTATATATATATATAATATATGTATATATATATATAACTAATTATATTTATATATTTTAAATATTTTTAAATTATTTATATAACTTTAAAATATTTATATAATTTAAATATATAAATAACTAAATAAATAAATAAATAAATATATATATATATTACTTTATTTATATAATTTATAAAATATTTATATAATTTATTCCTTTATTTATTTATTTATATATTTTAAATATTTTTAAATTATTTATATAACTTAAAAAATATTTATATAATTTAAATATATAAATAACTATATATATATATACATATAAATAAAATTACTTTATTTATATAATTTATAAAATATTTATATAATTTATTCCTTTTTTATTTATTAAAAATTATTTATTTATATATTTTAAATATTTTAAATTATTTATATAACTTAAAATATTTATATAATTTATTCCTTTCTTTATTTATTTATTTAAAATTATTTATTTATATATTTTAAATATTTTTAATTTATATATTAAAAAAATTAATAAAATTATATATTTTAAATAATTATATTAATTAATAAAAAAATATTAAATAAATTTATAAATTTATATATATAATTAAAAAATTTTTAAATTATATATTAAATTATATATATAAATAAATAAATAAATAACTAAATATATAAATATTTAGTTATTAAATATTTTATAAAAATATATTTAAATTATATATTTTAAATATTTTAAATAATTATATTAATTAAAAAATTCAAAAAAATAAAACCGCATGCCTCTCTCTCTCCCCGTTCTCTCTCTCCGATTCTTTCTAAAATCACGCAAAAAACAAAAAAATTCCATTTTTTTTAAAAAAAATTTTTAGTCACTGGCTTGAAGAATAATTATTTTTAAATTTTTTTTTTTAAAGGTCAATTAGCTAATTACATTTTTATTAAAGGTTAATTTAAAAATTAAGCCAACTCGTTAGACAAAATGCATTGCCAGACCAGCTTGTGGAAGTCTGTTCCTTTGTTTCCAACAAAAGTTTGAACTAGTTTCAAATAAAAATTTATACTCGAATTAGATCGAACTAATTTCATTTATAATAAACTTCAATAAGTACTCTTCCAATATGAAAGAGGATAATTTCATTTTGAATTTTTAATCATTTCTCTTTTAAAAACAAACATCAGAGAAAATTCTGCTGTACTGTAAGGCATATCAAATCAAATTATTTACACACACATATATATATATATATATATATATATAAAAACTTTTTTCACCTTGTTTGTATACAAATTTAGTGAGAATAGACGTGTATCTGTGGCTAGTTTTAGCACTTTATGCAAACCACTGTATGAACAGAAAATGATTTCCATCTACTGAATCACGATGAGATACTCTCATAGATTCACACTAATTCAACGTTCCGAATATTTAGACTAAATAGAATGCTCGCAAAGTCATATTTATAGTTTAAGTGGCAAGCACAATACGTAATTGAAAATTTTAAATAGGTCGGTGTTAGAGGTGTTTTGACCATCATGACATGACAGATGGAGGTTTATTTGGAGAAATTTTTTATAATTTTGTTTTTCAAAAAATATTACAATTTTATTTATTTATATTTTTTGTCTTTAAAAAAATTAATGAGAAATATATTTTTACAATCAGATACATTTAAAATATAATCACTTTAAAATTAATATGCTATTATATATATATATATATATATATATATATATATATATATATATATATATATATATATATATATATATATATAAATTCACAACTGTGTTTAAAAATTTATTTTTTAATAAACTTTTATAGCCGCCTTAAAAAAAGCTCTCACTAATAACAGATAAAAGCATCAGCGGCAACTGAGACTCTATAATAAGCAGACTATATGAACTTTGGAGTGGATCTGGTTCTGCATCAAGAGACTAAAAATTTATTAAACTTAATCCTATTAAACTATAATAGGTATTAGTAGCCTTGGTCAGATGGTTGATTTCTCAAAAAAAAATAATAATAATAAATAAAACAAAATACTTTGACATTTATAACTGAATTGCAGTGATTTCATTTAACATTAGAATTCATTTGGAAGTCAATCAAATCAAAATGAGCTCATTTGAACAATTATTCCATCAAATTGAATTATATTTGATTTGATCACTGTAATTTGCCTCTAAATTCATAACCTTGAAAATTTTGCTTGATTATATACTTTAAGGGATTGTTTGGGATCAATTTTAATTTGTTTTTTTTATATTATATTTTAAAATATGTGCTTAGTGTATTTCTTTTTTTTAAATAAATCTCATTATTTTTTAAAATATATTTTAGATGCTTTGAATATTTTAAAAATAACTGATATGACACTTAAAATATTAATTAGCGAATCTTGATGTTAAAGTAACGATCGAAGTTGAAACTGGTCGAGATCGAGCTCTTAAATTATCCTTGGAAACTTTGGGATATCAGTTAAATCCTTAAATAGCTCTCAAATATGAAGTGTTTATAGTTCGAAGCGTCTCAGACGGTTCAACAAGCCAAAGATCTTACAATTATGATTTCATTTGAGCATTCAAATGCACGAAATACATCATATGATCAAGGGATCATTTTGAACCGTCCAGATGAAGTGGAGTAGTGCGGGTTTTGCATGTATTCTGAGGCACTCCCAATCTATAAATAGCCTCATTCCTCATATGAGGCCAACGAGAGAGGAGAGCTCTAAAGATCCTCCAAACCGCGATGCAACTCGAGCGTCAACCATTGCCGTATGCATCGCACGTGATCCTCATCGTCGTTAATCTGTGTCACCATGACTTACCGGGGATTGTTCCGCGTTTCGCCGATGATTGTTCCCGCGTTTATGTAATTTTACATTTTCACTGATTGCCGCATAGTTCATCATCTACTAGCAACTGTTATGACCTGATTCGTTGTCACATAGCTATTGTCCATTTCTCAAATACAATTCTGTAACCCCGGTATCGGGAAGATCTTGTGCTCTGAAACAGACACATAGTGGAAGCTTTTCTTGCTAAGTATGGTTTTTTTTTTAAGGTTTTTCCGTAAAATTCGGAGTTTTATTGTTTCTTTAAATCTTGTGTGTGTCTTTGGACTCCCAAGAAGCTAGGAATACTTTTACTCTACCTCAACTGGTTTTCTAGCACGCAACAATAACTATCATCATCAAATATATTTATTTAAAATCATAATATAAATAAATTAATATAAAAATAGCAAAATAAAATAAAATTAACCTAAATAAGATAAAAGTATTTTAATGAATGAACAACTGCAATGATTGTAGTGAGCTTGGAAGAGTTTTTTTTTTAAAAAATTTTCACCCACTGCATATCCTAAGTTCGAATGCACTAATATTTGCACTTTGATGCTCATCATTTCCAAGAAAAAAAAATCAATAATTCTATGATTGGATATGGAGTAAAATGCAATAAAGTGTGCAAAGACTATAGGGTGATGTTGTCTAATGATTGGCTTACAAAATAAAAGAATTGATTGTTGTCTACGGATAGATAGTTCTAACAATTTAGTTTTATGGTTTTAAAATACGCCTTTTACTAGCTTAGATGGACGTATATTTCAAAGAATATAATAACTCTTATGTACACATTTTTATAAGATGGGAATACTCTTAGAAAGATTCATATTATCAAGACACTACTCTTCCTTAAGCTAAAGATAGTGATTATTTTAAATTCAAGAAATTTTCAAATTTTTGATGTAATCTCTGCCTTTCACATGTCCCTTGCAATAATAATAAGATAAGAACAAATACATAAAGTCACATAAGAGGGAGCTCTAAATGATGTGTCTTAAGGAGTCTATATTGAACAAGCCCTTTTCAAGGCATTTCTTGTGAATTTTTCTTGAGAGATTATTTCAAGAAACTATGTCAGTATCTTCTTCAACTTATTTCAGTAATCAATTTGACTCTATTAATAAGCATATTTTTCTCAAATAAAAAATTATTCAAGACTTGAATTTTCTCAGACAAGCTTGTTGCATGAGTTTTAGTGCAACATTTATGACAAAATCTTGCAAGATTTGAAGTATTGTCATCTATAAAGTGTAATTAATGCAATACGATGTTGTAACCCACCGCCTTTAGCTCGGTTGGTGAGGGCGAGCGCGGCTAGGTACTCTTCAGCCTGTATTTGATTCTCCTTCAGAGTGGGGTGCACTATTTTTGCGGGTGAAAAGCGGGCCTGCATGGGCTCGGGGTTGCCGACTCACCGGGATTAGTCGTCAGTCACGCACATAGTGGGTGAGATTAGGGGTGGATATCTCGTTACTAAGAAAAAAAAATACGACGTTGTCTTTTCTGAATTAGAAGTACGTGATTGAGTGTGAAATGCCATAGCAAGATGTCCCACCTTTGCAAGTCAAAGATCATGGATTCATCATTATCTCATACATGAAAAGATGATGCATCACCCTCTAACTCATCAATCTGTACAAACTGATGAATCAAAGCATTATTCTTAACTATTAAAATCCCATCGATGGGTTATTCTAGAGTTTTTAAGTCTAGTCCACCTACACGGCAACAAACTCCCAAACATTCTTCAAGTAGTTATTGCTTCCTAGTGTCATTTAGTGATTGCCTTACATCTTAAAATGGCCCACTAAGGTTAGTTATCATATTAAAAAGATTCACTTTTACACTTACATCATTATCTCCCTCTAATCTCCTATATAACCCATTGATATGGCTCTCAAAATACCACTAGTCAAAGTACAAATCTTGATGTCGAAAGCGATATGATTTTGAGTCAAAATCGATCGAGATCAAGCACTTGAAATATCATTGGAATATTTGGGACATCAATTAAATCTCAAAACAGCTCTCAAATATAGAGTGTTTATAGTCAAATCGAGCGTCTCGACGAGCCGGATCTAACGAGCCTAAGATCTCATAATTCCGACTTCATTTGGACATCCAAATGCTCAAAATACATCAAATGATCGAAGGAATCATCCTGAGCCGTCCGATCGAGAGTGTGCGGGCTTTACATGAATTTGAATCTTCCTCCATAAATATCTCATTCATTCCTCAGAGGAGGGGAGAGGCCAAGTGAAGAACAAATGGAGCCAGGGGAAGAGGAGCTGAAACAAGTGAAGAAGAGGAGAACCCGGCTACTGTCCTCCACCACCGCCGTCATGATCCTGCCGCCGTCAATCACACAAACAAGGAAGAAGAGGAAGAGTCCAAGCAAGGAAGAAGAGGAAGAGCCCGCAAGGAAGAAGAAGAAGAGTCCAAGCAAGGAAGAAAAGGAAAGAGTCAGCGAGGAAGAAGGAAAAGCCAAGTGAGGAAGAGAGATCTGAAGCTTGAAGATCCTCCAAGCAAGATCGCACCAAGCAAGATTGCACTCTCGGCCATCAACCATCGCCACCCAGTCACTAATTGTAACTGTATTCCCCGAAGTTACCGCATCTCCACCATCGATGCATTACAACTGATCATTGTTACAGTTGTTATTCCTCTCTCATATGCAATTGTAATCTGTTATCGGGAAGATTTTGTACTAAACAGATACATAGTGGAAGCTTTTATCTTGGGCTAGGCCAGTGGTTTTCCCTCTTTCGAGGTTTTCCATGTTAAAAATTCAGGTGTCTCTTGTTCTCTTTAATTACCGTGTGTGTCTTTGGACTTCACATAAGGCTAAAGTAAACTTTCACTCCGGTTTTCTAGCACTCAACACCCATTATTACTTTTCTTTATCTTCCCACTTGGTGTGATTATATAAAAGTTATATTTCTTCTCTTGGATATAATCTCTCCATATAACTATTTTTTATTTTCCTGTCCTTTGATACATTCTCATGATAGTTTTATAAATGCTAACAAATTTCTCAATTATAATCTAATTATTTAGATGTTGTGCTCTAACTAGTAAAGCAGTGGATGTAGGTCTGTAATCAAGTCACTAAAATCTATATCTCCTTCTTTTATGTTATTTTTTCTTTTAATTCCTCATAAGAAAGTAACTTCAACATTACGCTTGAATCAACAACATTAAAGTGATTCATATTGAAATCAGTAATATTTATGTCAAGGCTCAAGTCTCTATTATTTATGTTGTATGTAATCTCCATGCTAGAAGAGAGTTTTGGGAAAACTTGTGCAACTTATCTACAAATCTTATGCTATATAGCTTATTGTAGAAGAATTCAACATAATACTTAATGGTGGTGAATATAAATAAAGATGGCGTCCTAATTGCATGTGAATCCACAATGCAATGATTGGAAACAATGTGTAAAATCCTAAAACAAAAAAGAAGTTGACATCATTGACCTCCATATATGTGTCATAAGTCGAGTCAAGCCTACAAGTCAAATTCGACGGGTTTCGTAAGTGACAGTGCACAAATCAGGGTTCAAAATACACTGGACGTTACCGAAAATGCTCAAAAAGACCTCTGATCGACAAACAGACTTTGTCGTCACGTTCAAAACATCAAAATTGATCGGAATATAATATTACATAATCTAATGATCAACCGATCAGGCGATCGAGCCATCAATGTTCTGACACGTATATCAGAGTCGAGAAGCTGTGACGATATCCAAACAATCTCCGTTCATGAAATTGATATGCCGTTAGCTTCAAAACACCTAAAACTACCAAATAAGACTGTCCACGCTCAATTCAGACGAGTCTGTGCAAATGTCGATTGATCGGAAATGACAACGTGTCAATCGAGGTTGAAATGCAGTGGGCGTCGCCAAAATTAACCCAATTGACCTCTGATCGATGAACGGACTTTGCCATCGCATTCAGAACATCGAAACTGATCAGAATATAAATATTGAACAACTTGATGATCAACCGAGCAAGCGATCGAGTTGTCAACGTTCTATCGATATCGGTCGAGGCGACGCCTAAATGGTATGTTGTTGATTACGCCGTTAGTTTTAAAACGTCAAAATCTATCAAGTAAAACTGTCTGCACTCAATTCGGACAAGTTTGCATGAAAGTCGAGCGGTCGGAAATGATAACGCACATTTTGAGCTGAAATTGACCCAATTTGACACCGACTTGAACCAAATGGCCTCCGATCGCGAAACGGATCGCACTATTGAATCTGGAATGTTGAATTTGCTTAGAAATGATATTCATATTATGCAAAGTTGAGTTTAACAGTGATACACTTTTTTTAAAAAATTAAGTTCATATCAAATAAAATCTAAATCGGCAAATAAAAAAGGGAGAATTTTATCTTATTTCCTCGGTGAACCGATCCGCCTCTTCCCCTTCACGCACGGAAACCACTCCCGCTCGTCCGTTCGAACGCCAACCGCTCTCGCTTTTTCATTTTCCCACACCCTTGTTCGGTTTTCATAGGAACCGAAGGAAATCGAAGCGGCAAAAAAACATGAACTTTTCGGCAAGCAAAACCGTAAGCCAAGCATCCCGTACTCTCTTTCTCCCACTCTCGATTTTTCTCCCCCCGTCCGCCTCCATTCAAACCTCCAACGACGCATCAAACCAACTGAATGCGAAGAACTACAATCTTATTCCACTGTTGTTTCGCATAGAGAGGAAGGCAATGGATCGGTTAACGTGGAAGCAATCGCCAATCTCTTGGAGTCCTTCTTGAACGATCGCTTCCATGCCGTCGGAGTTGCGTTATCACCAAATTAATCTGGTATCCTGCGCGCCGTCATGGATTTGGAATCCTGATTTTTGGATTCTGGGAATGCGCTGAAGAGGGTTGAATTCAATAAGAATCCATTGGGCGTTGTTGCGTTGCCGGTGAGCTCGGATGGTGATTGGGAAAACACGCATGGCTCGTCCTTCGTTCTCCTCGCCGACATCTTCGTTCCAGAGAACAAACGGGTCTTCTAGTTTGTTTTCTGATCCTGTCCGCCGGCCCCGAGATGTGATGCTGAATGATTTCGCTAAAATAGGAAAGCTCTTCAATGCAAAAAAAATCTATTATTTGATTGGTGCAACAACTCACTTCGTAACTCCAAAACTTTGCATGAAAATTTAGCGGAGTAGTTTGAGTCCAAATGTCATGAAAGTGAGATGAGAGTAACATAAAAGATAAGAAAGAAAAATTTTCAGCATTAAAGATGGAAGAGATACAATATCTTCAGAGTCTCTTGCAGAAGGTTGAAGAACAAAACAGTAACATGGAAACTCAAATACTATCACTCAAGAGGAGTATTGACCAATCAAATATTTGAATGGTGAATATATATACATATATGCTTGCATTTTTTCCTCATATTTCAAGACCCCGCTAATGTCCATGAGAGAGAGTAGTGGGCGAGAAAATACAATGTAATACATATATTTCTTTTCAGAGGTTTGATCCCGCTAATGCCAATGAGGGCGTAGTGGGTGCGAGAAAATGCGAATGTGAAAATACATATATGCTTGCATTTCTTTCTGCAGGTTTTAAGACCCCTCTAATGCCTATGAGGGTGTAGTGGGTGCGAGGAAATGTTAATGTAAAAATACATATATGCTTGTATTTTTTTCTACAGGTTTCAAGACCTCGCTATTGCTCATGAGGGCGTAGTGGGTGCGAAGACAACTGCGGTGTCGCAAGACACTGCTCGCTATACTCATGAGGGCGAACCGAGTAAGCCAACATCCGTTGGATGTCGCTCCCCCTAGACGAAATGCTACCGAAATTTTGTATAATTTCTAGACTTAAAAAATTCGCAAGACACCACTCGCCACATGCTCATGAGGTGTCAGAAAGAAAGTCAAACACTCAGATCACCCTCATACGGGATGATGAGGGGCTAAACTAAAATTCAAGACTTAAACAAATTCAAATAAAAATTACCTAAACTTAAGTCAAACAAAAAGGATATATAATAAATATGAAGATAAATATTAAATCTAAGAGAAATAGGGAGAGAGCATTTAAAGAGAATTTTGGAAAGAATAGAACACTCATTTAAAATGCAATTAAAATTTGGGGAGACTAATATTAAACTCGTAAACTCTAATTGTGATTCTCTATTGCTTAAATTGAAGCGGTAAAGTGAGTTCTCTTTTCTTGTAAATTTCTCAAAATTAAACAAACTTTAATTAGAATTTGGGGAGACTAATACTAAACTCATAACAAACTTGCAATAAACTTAAAACCTATAAAATTTGATATGGAGTTAAGGATGAATCCAAATTGGGTTTAATAACTCTTATATGAATATAAATGTGATTATTATGCTAGCTAATAAGCATGAGTAAGACTAAAGTAATAAACACTGAAATTGGCATAACTTATCAAAAGTGATGAAATTGAATATAATCAAGTTGAGAGAATTATAAAAACTCAATAAGTAAACAAAGTGCAAGTAATATTTTAAACTACAATCTAAATCAAAATGCTTTCTTCCCCACCGGATCTGTAATTCTTTATTCAAGCAGACAGAATGTGACACTAAACTAAGGCTTCGTTTCGGAGAGCTTTTTTAGTGCGTTTTGCTTTTGAGAGCTTGAATTTTTAATTTTGATACCCGTTTGAATAGTGTGCTTTTTGAAACTGAGTTTTAGCTCCATCTCACTGAAAACTCCGTTTTAGCCCCTTTTCAAAAAGCCAAAGATAAATAGCTTTTCAGAGAGCACTTTTAAACGAGCTTTTCAGGAATCCAAAAGGCTTAGTCAAACGGAGCCTAAATATTGCACGAATGAAAGAGCTTTCCTTCAATACAAAAATTAAAGAATTTCATTTCTAAATTATGATTTTCAAAAGCAATGAAATCACTAATTAGGCGAAATTATCTAAGCTATAAATACCTGCATGTGCTTGGACATAGTGATTTAAAGTGCAAATTTTAATGTCTGAAATGGCTGTGCAGGCTAAATGGGAATCAATTAAATATTAATCTGAAAAATATAATAATATATTAGATCAATTTACAACGTCTTCCATTCCACGGGATCTGAAACTCTTGATACAAGTAGACAGAAGACGATATTAAATCAAAATCTACAAAAATCATAGGGCTTCCTTCAATCAAAAATTAAAAAATTTTATTCTAATTATGATTTTCAAAATAAACGAAATCACTAATTAGGTGAAATTATCTAAGCTATAAACACTCTATGTGCTCGAACATGGAGATTTAAAATGTGAATTTTAATATCTGAAAAAGCTGTGCAGGCTAAATTGGAATCAATTAAATATTAATGTAAAAAATCTAATAAGATATTATATCAATTTATAACATCTTCCACGTCACCAGATTCGTAACACTTTTCACAAGCAAACATAAAGCATTAATTAGGGTATTCACAAATACACCCGCATGTGCCCCGACAATACACTGAATGTTTAGATTCAAGTGTCTGAGGATGCTGCGCGGGTTGCTTCTCAGTTTAGTCTTAGGACTGGGTCCGTGTTAACAAAACTTAAAAACCTATAATAAAAATTTCAAATCAGTGAAATATCTAAGAAATTAATTCTGTCAGGTGACAGTAGGTCTAATCCTCTGTTAGCAGCTAAACATAGTTGATAGGATCTAAAGTTCTTAAACATATTCAAATTAATCAATTTTTTAAATCAAATTAAGTAACAATCTGAAACTGCTTAAATAGAATTCTATCATTAAAAAAAATGTAAATCAAATTCAATCTATTAAACTTCTGTAACTATTTTTTAGGGGTGACAAATTAAGAAAACTCTAGCTCACAAAGGAGCCAATATCAAATCAAGTGTTCTACTATGTTCACTCTCAATCAATCTCTTGTCAGTAAGGATATGGCCCGTGTCCTCTGACTGCATGGCTTGGCCAATAGGCTCCACAGATGAAACAATTACGACCAGAGTCCTCTGATCGGGTGGTTTGGCCAGTCAGGCTCTATTATATTATGATCACGATCGTAGCTCATATGCTCCCCAATGGCTCTGTCATTTGAGTTGTGAATCATAGGGTATACTTGATAAGATAAACAACCCTTTGTCAGCTATGGTAGACTTAAGCCTGTTTTCTTAGACAAACACCACCCCAAGTCTACAAAGATTTCTTGGACAACGTAACACATGTGTTGCTGATAAGAATCCTTCGATCAGGTTTGGTCGACTACCTCCTTTGACTAAGTAGACTAGGGACCACGATGGCTTGGGATGACGGAACCATAGAATCTAGATCGAACACGTCATCATTCCCCCAACCATTCGGTTTAAGCTGAAATGATAAATTTCATATTCTAAATTCTAAAACTCCATATACTGCTACTATACACTATGCATTAAGCGATATAATGACTAACCTTAATCGAAAGTTCTCTCTCACTTATTGAGAGGGGTAATTAACTATAGGGGCTTGCGCCTATAGAAAACCTGGAACTAGATCTAAAGTCCTCACAAAATGAGGGTGAAATCTCTAGGTAGTTTCTTATCTACTATTCCATCTGCCTTCTGAAAATTACACTGACACTTAAAATCAAACCCTCTTCAATTCAATAATTATCGAGAGGTAGGTGGCGAATTTTCAGAACCCGCATATTTCTGACGACTCCATTGGGGATAGGATTCTCTTTCCATCTTTGCTAGTCAAATTTGAGTTATAGCAGTAAAGTATGATAAAAATTGAAATGTAAAATAAATTATCAATGAAAGTAAAAGTAAGCCAATTATGTCATTATGACTAATCTGCTTGTTCTTTGTATCAATGGATCTTCAGAACACACCGTTCATCATGCAGCTAGGACGCGGAGCCATCATTCATCTAGCTAATGCTGTTATAGATATTGAGGATGTGGGAGCTACCATTTATATTGATAGTGTAGACTTCTCAGTCATTACTGCTGCAAATAATCTTCTACCTGAAGCACATGCATATTGTACACACCAACCTGTGCATGGGAGGAGAATGACCGGAATGATCATTGCAGTTGTCGAGGTTCCTCAAGAGAGAGCCTATGTATTCCAAGGATTGGGTCATTCTGAGGTGCCAGTCCTCAAAAGAACCATCACTGACAGAAAGTTTTAATCATTTCTGTGAATGCGACTATTCTGCTAATTGGACATTTCACACTATGAAGGCATAATGCTCAAGTTGGTGAAAAAAAATAGCTCTACTGTTGATATCAAACAATCATTCTGGGAGCAACAATACTAAGATATAACCCCACAAAGGAGGCATCCTGAGACTTTGTCCTCTAGAGTGCATAGGGTGCTGAAAGTTATTAAGGAGAAGGGTCTTATGAAGAAAAAGTACCAATGCTCGATTATCAAAAAAAATGAGAAAGCTTCACCTAAAAGGCTACTCTTAGTGGGTAATGCTCAAGATTGTTCTAAGCAATTACTGTACGATAAACATCGGGGCGTAACACCTGAACCACATGTCCAGGAATCCACCGCCGAAAGGTCCTGGCAAAAAGGAAAATAAATATGGAGGTCAAAGCCTCAAGAAGAAGTAGCGACGTAGAAGCTTCTTCATCTGGAAGCAAGCTAACTCAGAAGCAACAAAGAAAAAGAAATACTGAACTGCGTGCTCAACAGCCATTATTCAAGCAAAATATTGTACAATCATATGTGAACCAGAAGTGAATGTTCCAATCCATAACAAGTTTGACAACCTAAAATGGATAAAGCGGAGTAGCTCTATTGGTCAAATCAAACAATCTCTCTAGACCCAATAATATCAGGTTCCAACTTCTCGAGTGAGGAAACTCGAAGCTGTATAAATAAAAGTGCATCAGGTTCTCAAAGTTATTAAGGAAAAATGACTGCTGAAAATAAAAGATCAAAGTCCTGTCATGAGGGAGGCTAAAGTTTCTCCTCCAAGGAGACCTCCTCCTACAACTCCGACAAGATGTTGACTAATTCAAGTCTCGCACAGTGAGCATCAAGATGTGACACTTGGACCATAGGTCCAAGAATCTACGGTCGAGAGGTCCCGGTATAAAGGTGAGCAAATTTGGAGGCCAAAATCTCGAAGTGAAATTGTCTTACAGAAAGACAACAGTGTGACATCTGAACTATACTCCCATAAAATCCACTCCTTATGCCAAAGTATTTAGAGCTAGAGCAGTCTTGCCACTTAAAGTTGAATTACTTTCACTCCGAGTAGCCATTCAACATAATCTCACTCAAGATGAGAATGTATGTCTACAAATGGGAGAGTTTGATGAGCTTGATGAGGTTAGGCTCTAAGCTCAACAAAATTTAGTGGTCAGTCGAGCAAGGATGTCCAAAGCATTCGATCATACAGTGTATTCTCAAACTTTTTAAGAAGGAGAATTAATTTTGAGAAGACCAATTATTCACAGTCGAAAATTTGGTGACAAATTTGAGCCTAATTGACAAGGCCCTTTTGTCATTAAGAAAGTGTATCAAGGAGGGGCCTACCAACTCATCGACCTAAAGAGTGAAAGACTAATACCGCCAATTAATGGTCGATATCTGAAAAAGTATTATACATGATGACTACATTCTCGAGGTACAATAGAAATCCCCTTGCAAAACATGAGGTATTTCTTTAGTATATCTATTTAGGTCGACATCATGCTTCATGCCGAGATCCCTAAATAAATATACTCACTCAAGATGAAAAAAAACATTTCCGTGAAAATTTCCCTATTACATAGGGGGCATTTTTAGATTTATATAAATAAATGAAATCAATGTTACATATTAAAACACTCTTAAGAGCACATTAATTCAAATATTGATGTATTTGCATAATTTTACCTTGAAGGTTTTTCTAAATGTTCTTTAGAATTCCCCCTGCAAGACAAGAGGCATTTTTAGTTTATCAAGTTTATGTGAGTTGACATTGTGCTATAAGACGAGATCTTTGAATATATTCTGATTCAGGTTAACATCGAGCTTTAAGCTGAAATCCATGAATATACTCATAATTGTTGCTATTAAGTTGCAGGTTCTTACAGGAACAAAAAAAATATATATTTCTACGCATGACAAGACAACCCTAAATGTCAAAAATTTATCTCCCAAATTTTCCAAATTCTGGAGATCAAGTCAGAAAAAGCTCCCAAATTTGGAAGCTTCAATCAATTAAGTTAGAGAAACATCAACATCTATATCCTAAAGTCTAGGACACAGATAGGTTCTAAAGATCAAACTCAACAAGCCCATAAATGGTTGAGTTGTTGGCGCTCTCCTCACTCAACAAGCTGTAAGAAAAGGTCATAGTGAAAGAGCCCCCGTTTGTCAGTCTGATGATAAAACCACCAACCCACTACAGCTGAAGTCAAAGACTCGAGTTGGTTCTAAAGGTCTAACTCAACAAGCCCAAATATGGCTGAGTTGCTGACGCTCTCCTCACTCAACAAGCTGTAAGAAAATGCCGCAGTGAAAGAGCCCCTGCTTGTCAGTTCAGTGATGATAGATGTTCAATCTCAAATCAAATCTAGCTTAGTGATTGCAAGCAATCAGGATCCAAGAGATCTTTCTACTTGATCATGGTCAAGGCAATCGGCAGCTTAATTGAGCCCAAATCAATCTTTATATTGTCTACGAGATGATATTTCAATCAATTCTCAAATGATCTGAGCAAGCTTAAAGCACAGATCAAAGTCAATCTCCTTATCAAATCCGTGAAAGCAGAAAGCACAGGACCGAGGAAGCATTTTCATAGTTTATACTAAGCCGATGGCCGAACTAAAGAAATTTCTGTTAATGCACACGTTGCTAGACTAATAACTCAACATTAACTCTATATAAGCCAGAAGGCTGGGTCATCTATATACACCCTTCAATGAATCCGTCAAAGTAGCAAGCACAGGATTTATGGTGTAAAATAAACTTCCTTATAAGTCAATATGAACAAATCAGGTCATTCCTTCATCAAGTCTGTCAAGCTTAAAGCTAAGACAGAAGAAATTTTAAATCCGACCAAGCACGGATAAACCAATTCCCAAGTGGAATCCTTCATCAAAATAAATAAACTAATTCCTCCATCAAACCCAACCAAGCACGAAGCTAGGGTTAGAAGAAACTCAAATCTGCAATGACATAAAAGAAAGAGATTTTCAACAAAGCCATTGAAGCAGAAAGTAGATGGTGTAAGAACTATTATCTATTTGACACATCGATTCTGATAAATCAATCAATCTCATCATTTAGCATGTCCTAAATAAGGCATCATACTAATGACAATCATATCAAAGCTCCATAACCTATCGCAATCGAAACTAAAATGATTCAAGTTCTATGGCCAGCCCAAAGGGTCAACCATCTTTCAACAAATGTGACTCGCTCTATGTGTGATGCGTGAATCACATTTGTTAGGGGCATTTGTTGACCTCCATATATGTGTCATAAGTCGAGTTAAGCCTACAATTTGAATTCGACGGGCGTCGAAAGTGACAGTGGGCAAATCGGGACTCAAAATGCACTTGACGTCATCAAAAATAGTCAAAATGATCTCTGATCGATGAACAAACTTCATCGTTGCATTCAGAACATTGAAATTGATCAAAATATAAATATTACATAATCTAATGATCAATCGATCAGGGGTTCGAGCTATCAATATGCTGACACGCATATCGGAGTCGGGAAGCTATGAGATATCCAAATAATCTCCGTTCATGAAATTGATATGTCGTTAGCTTTGAAACACAAAAAACTACCAAATAAGACTGTTCACGCTCAATTCGGACGAGTCTATGCAAATGTCAAATGATCGAAAATGACAGCGCATAAATCGAGGTTGAAATGCACTGAACATCGCCAAAATCAACCGGAATGACCTCTGATCGATGAACGAACTTTGCATCACATTCAGAATGTCGAAACTACTCAGAATATAAATATTGCGCATCTTGATGATCGACCGAGCAAGCTATCGAGTCGTCAATGCATCTGTACGTATATCGAGGTCAAGAGGCACTGATGTAAACCAACGACCTCTGTTCATGAAATTGATTGCGCCGTTAATTTCGAAACATCGAAATCTATCAAGCAAGAGTGTCTGCACTCAATTCGAACAAGTTTGTACGAAAGTCGAGCGATTGGAAATGATAACGCACATTTTGAGCTGAAATTTACCCAATTTGACGTCAACTTGAATCAAATGGCCTCCGATCACGAAATAGATCACGCCATTGAATCTGGAATATTGAATTTACTTAGAAATGATATTCATATTATGCAAAGTTGAGGTCAACAGAGATACACATTTTTTTTTAAATTAAGTTTATATCAAATAAAATTTAAATCCGCGAAATAAAAAAGGGAGAATTTTATTTTATTTCCTAACTCAACCAATCCCGCCTCTTCCCCTTCACGCACGGAACCCACTCCCGCTCATCCGTTCGAACGCCAACCGCTCTAGCCTTTTCATTTTCCCACACTCTCGTTTGATTTTCATAGGAACCGAAGGAAATCGAAGCGGCAAAATAACATGAACTTTTCTGATTGGCAAGCAAAATCGTAAGTTTCTCCCACTCTCGATTTTTCTCCCCCCGTCTGCCTCCATTCAAACCTTCACCGATGCATCAAACCAACTGAATGCGAAGAACTGCAATCTTATTCCACTGTTGTTTCGCATAGAGAAGAAGGAAATGGATCGGTTAACGTGGAAGCAATCGCCAATCTCTTGTAGTCCTTCTTGAACGATTGCTTCTATGCCGTCGGAGTTGCGTTATCACCAAATTAATCTGGTATCCTCGCGCCGTCATGGATTTGGAATCCTGATTTTTGGATTCTCGGAATGCGCTGAAGAGGGTTGAATTCAATAAGAATCCGTCGGGCGTTGTTGCGTTGCCGGTGAGCTCGGATGGTGATTGGGAAAATACGCAGGGCTTGTCCTTCGTTCTCCTCGCCGACGTCTTCATTCCTGAGAACAAACGGGTCTTCTAGTTTGTTTTCTGATCCCGTCCGCTGGCCCCATGATGTGATGCTAAATGATTTCGCTAAAATAGGAAAGCTCTTCAATGCAAAAAAAAATCTATTGTTTGTGTTCCAGATCTAGACTCGAAATATAAGATTGCACTTCTTGCTTCAAAGCAGGTGTGGCTACGGAGCATTGTCTGGTGGATGTATTGCATGACTGGCAGGATGGAAGGCTTCTTGTGGATATAAGTTGTGTAATAAGCAATCAGATAGAGCTCCAAACAATCACATTACACATTTCCTCAAGAGACGTGAAATTCCATATTATTATCTGCCAACAGATGAAGGAAACAAAAGGAGTTATGGCAAAGATATAATTAACATTCATCATGGGCTTCTTCCATCATTCAAGGGTAGCAATCGTGTCAGGCAGGCTTATAATCATGGGGTTAAGTTGATTGGTGCAACAACTCACTTCGTAACTCCAAAACTTTGCATGAAAATTTAGCGGAGTAGTTTGAGTCCAAATGTCATGAAAGTGAGATGAGAGTAACATAAAAGATATCAAAGAGAAAGTGTCAGCATTAAAGATGGAAGAGATATAATACCTTCAGAGTCTCTTGCAGAAGGTTGAAGAACAAAACAGTAACATGGAAACTCAAATACAATCACTCAAGAGGAGTCTTGACCAATCAAATATTTGAATGGTGAATATATATACATATATGTTTGCATTTATTTTAGCAGGTTTCAAAACCCCGCTAATGCCCATGAGGGCGTAGTGGGTGCGAGAAAATGCGAATGTGAAAATACATATATACTTGCATTTCTTTCTGCAAGTTTCAAGGCTCCGCTAATGCCCATGAGGGTGTAGTGGGTGCGAGAAAATGTGAATGTGAAAATACATATATGCTTGTATTTCTTTCTGCAGGTTTCAAGACCTCGCTAATGCCCATGAGGGCGTAGTGGGTGCGCGAAAATGTGAATGTGAAAATACATATATAGTTGCATTTCTTTCTGCAGGTTTCAAGACCCCGCTAATGCCCATGAGGTTATAGTGTGTGCGAAGATAGCTGGGGTGTCGCAAGACACCGCTCACTATGCGCATGAGGGCGTATCGAGTAAGCCAACATCCGTTAAATGTCGTTCCCCTAGACGAAATGTTGCCGAAATTTTATCTAATTTTTAGACTTAGAAAAAAAAGGGGGGATGAATATATATTGCATTATATGTCTTTTTTCAAGTTTGAAGGCCTCGTCGTGCTCATAAGGGTATGACGAGATAAAAAAACGGCTGCGGTGTCACAAAACACCACTCGCTACGCTCATGAAAGCGTACTGAGAAAGCCAAACCACTCCCGATGCAACCCCCTACACAGGGATGACGTCGGGAGGCTGCCAAAATTTAAACTAAAATTCAAGACTTAAACAAATTCAAATAGAAATTACCTAAACTTAAGTCAAACAAAAGGATATATGATAAATGTGAAGATAAATATTAAATCTAAGAGAAATAAGCGGAGAGCATTTAAAGAGAATTTTGGAATGAATAGAACACTCATTTAAAATGCAAGTAAAATTTGGGGAGGTTAATATTAAACTCACAAACTCTAATTGTGATTCTCTATAGTTTAAATTAAAGTGGTAAAGTGAGTTCTCTTTTCTTGTAAATTTCTCAAAATTAAATAAACTTTAATTGGAATTTGGGTAGACTAATCCTAAACTTAAAACAAATTTACTATAAACTTAAAGCTTATAAAATTTGATATGGAGTTAAGTATGAATCCAAATTTGGTTTAATAACTTTTATACGAATATGGAGGTGATTACTATCCTAGCTAATAAGCATGAGTAGGGCTAAAATAATAAACACTGAAATCGGCATAACTTATCAAAAGTGATGTAAATTGAAAATAATCAAATTGAGAGAATTATAAAAACTCAACAAGTAAACTAAGTGCAAGTAATATTTTAAACTGCAATTTAAATCAAAATATTTTCTTCGCCACTGGATCTGCAATTCTTTGTACAAGCAGACAGAAGGCGACACTAAATTAAATGTTGCACGAATGAAAGAGCTTTCCTTCAATATAAAAATTAAGAAATTTCATTTCTAAATTATGATTTTCAAAAGCAATGAAATCACTAATTAGATGAAATTTTCTAAGCTATAAACACCTGCATGTGCTCGGACATAGAGATTTAAAGTATAAATTTTAATATCTAAAAAGGCTGTGCAGGCTAAATGGGAATCAATTAAATATTAATCTGAAAAATTTAATAAGATATTAGATCAATTTATAATGTTTTCCATGCCACCAGATCTCTTCCATGCTACCGGATCTGCAACTCTTAAAACAAGCAGATAAAATGTGATACTAAATCAAAATCTACAAAAATTATAGGGATTCCTTCAATAAAAAATTAAGGAATTTTTTTCTAATTATTATTTTAAAATCAACAAAACTACTAATTAGGTGAAATTATCTAAGCTATAAACACCTACATGTGCTCGGACATGGAGATTTAAAATGTGAATTTTAATGTCTGAAAAAGCTGCGTAGGCTAAATTGGAATCAATTGAATATTAATCTGAAAAATCTAATAAGATATCATATCAATTTATTACATCTTCTACGCTACCAGATTCGTAACACTTTGTACAAATGAACAGAAGACATTAATTAGGGCATTCACAAATACACCTGCATGTGCCCCGACACTACGCTGAATGTTTAGATTCAAGTGTCTGAGGATGCTACGTGGGTTGCTTCCTGGTTTAGTCTTGGGGAGTGCAGGTTAACAAAACCTAAAACTTATAACAAGAGTTTCAAATCGGTGAAATATAGAAACTAATTTTGTCGTGATCTAATCCTCGTTGCTAAGCGAGTTGACATATCTAAAGCTCTTAAATATATTCAAATTAATCAATTTTTCAAATCAAGTTAAGTAGCAATCTAAAATTGCTTAAATGAAATTCTATCATTAAAAAAATATAAATCAAATTCATTCTATCCGCCTTCCGTAACTATTTATCAGGGGTGACAAATTAAAAAAACTCTAGCTCACAAATGAGTCATTGTCAAATCAAGTATTCTACTATGTTCACTCTCAATCAATCTCTTGCTAGTAAGGACGTGACTGTCCTCATTTGGCTTGGGCCAATAGGCTCCGCTGATTACGACAGGCCTCGATCGGGTGGTTTGGCCATTCAGGCTCCATTATATTACGATCACGATTGTAGCCCATATGCTCCCCAATTAGGGGTGTGCATTATTTGGTTTTAACCAAAAAAACAAAACCGAACCAAAGTTTTTGAGTAATTTGGTTTGGTTTTGAACTAAATAATTTGGATTTTGGTTTTAATTAATGAAAACTTTGGTTTTTGGTTTTCGGATTGGTTTGTTAAATAAAATTTTGGATGGAATCAAATAAACCAAAGTAATTATATGATATACGACATTATTAATTTATATATTATAGGCTTATAGTAAGAATTATAAATATAAACTACTATTGCTTGTTCATTATACAATAAAATATTATGCAAATAATTTTAAAATATAACAAGCTTTGATTTATCCAAAACCAAACTAAAATAGTCGAACCAAATTGTTATTCAGTTTGTTTGGTTTTACATTTTATTTGGTCAGTTTGGTTCAATATTTTTAGGAATCCAAAACCAATTGGTTTTAAAAATTTATCATATAATCCATCCAAATCAACCAAACGCATACCCCTATCCCCAATGGCTCTGCCCTTTGAGTTGTGAATCATAGGGTATACTTGACAGGGCAAACATCCCTTTATTAGCTAAGGTAGGCTTAAGCTTGTCTCCTTAGATAAACATCACCCTAGGTCTACAAAGATTTCTTAGATGACGTAACTCATGTGCTGCTGATAAGGATCATTCGGTCAGGTTGGGTTACCTCCTCATTAAGTAGACTAGATTGATGTTGGGATGGGAACCATGGGATCTAGATCGACGCACGTCATCATTCCCCAACCATGGTTTAAAATTTGAAATGATGAATTTCATAATCTAAACTCCATATCTACTCCATTTACTATACGTGTATGAAGCGATCTAATGAATAGCCTTAATCGAAAGTTCTCTCTCACTTATTGAGAGGGATAATTAACTATAGGGGCTTGTGCCTATAAGAAACATGGAACCAGATCTAAAGTCCTCACAAAATGAGGGCGAAATCTCTGGGTAGTATCTTATCTACTATTCAATCTGCTTTCTGAAAATTATACTGACACTTAAAATCAAACCCTCTTCAATTCAATAATTGTCGAGAGGTCGGCGGCAAATTTTCGGAGCCCACAAACATCCTAACTCAAAAGTGATTAAAGAAGTATTTGACACTTTTTTTACATGTAGTCTACAAAGATCTATGTTTTATTAACAAACTATTCACTTAGGGTAATGGTAAAGGTAAATATTGAACAAAATTTTGTGCTCTTTGCATTGGGTTGAAATCTTTTGATGTAACTAGTGTTAAACATATAAATATGGCTACCCTCAACCATACATCATGGTTCATAAAAATTTTCAAACTCAAACCTTCAAGTCATCCATCATTAAAATTCCAAAACAAGTGGATGAAGCATCATGTTATTGACCTCCCTGCACGTTGCATCAGTCGAGCCGAGCTCACAAGACAAATTCGATAGACTTCGGATGCAACAGCTCACAAGTCGAAGCTATAATGCATCGGACATCACCAAAATCAATTGAAACGATCTTCAGTCAATGAACAGACTTCCCCATCACATTCAGAATATTGAAATTGATGAAAATATACATATTGTACAATTCGACTGTGAACCTATCAAGAAGAAGATCCGTCGACGCGTCTACATGTATATCGAGGTCGAGTAGCCGTGATAATGCCCAAACGATCTCCATTTGTAAAATTGATTATGCTGTTGACGTCAAAACATCAAAAACTTTCAAATGAAATCATCCGACCTCAATTCGAACAAGTCTGCACAAATATCAAAAGTGATAAAGCGCTTTTTTGAACTGAAATTGATCTGATTTGGCATTGACTTGAACAAAATGGTCTCCGATCGTGAAACAGACCATGCTGTTGCGCCCGGAATATCAGAATAACATAAGATCGACATATATTTTGCTTGTGTAATAATCTCCGTACAAAAATCTGAATTATAGCTAATTAAATAAGAAAAATCCTATAAATACTCCTCTAATTCTAACCTTAACCACAAGAGACAGCCCCAAATCGACACTTTCTTCCGCACGAATCGAGCTTCTCTCCCGTCTCCCACACTTGAGCATCTATGGTGCCCGTCCTTGCTGCCTCCCACGAATGTCCACGCCGCTCCCGTTCATCCCGTCGTTCTCGTGTAGCGACCCTCACATTCAGACCTCTTACCTATCGTGACCACATAAAGCGTCCCTGCTCCCTTGTGCTCAGCGGCTTGCACGTGTGCCCTGACCATGCTGCTACTACGGCCCATCGCGTAATGCACATATCCATCCCTTACGACCAAAGTCTATGTTGAAATATAAGTACTCTTACGCATCTTTCTTGACACGACAAAAAAAGCTATGATTGTTTACGAGTATATAAGTACGCACACACGTCATTCTTGGCTTGGCGGGAAAATCTGTGTTATATGTAAGTACCTCAGAGACCCATACATGTTTTTCTTGGCATGGTGGGTAGGCATATTCAGCCATGGTGTTTATACTACCCATACATACCTTTCATGGCATGGTGGGCAGGCCCAACATACCCGAGGCAGCTCCTACATGGAGACGATGCTAAGATGCTATCGAAATGGTGCCAAATTTTTACACTACCAAGAGACTTAAAGAGCTTAACATAAATTCAACCATAATTATAAAATTACTATTTAAACTAACATTGCAAGTGTATAAATACTAGTACATGCATTTCTTGGCATGACGGAGAAATATGAGTTACATGCAGGTGCTTCAGAGACTCATACATGCCTTTCTTGGCATGGTGAGATGACGCATTTAACCGTGGTGTTTACACCACCCATACATGCCTTTCTTGGCATGGCGGGCAAGCCCAGCTCTCATTGTATATATACGAGGATGATGTCACGAGGCTGCCAAAATATTGTCAAAATTTTATCTAAAATCTTAAACTTGCAAGGAAACTCAGTCGAAATAAGTAACATTATTCAAATCCATAAACTTAAATGAATATTGAATTAAATAATCTGCATGGGCCCTGATACTATGCTAAATGCTTAAACTTAGTGTTTGAGGATGTTGGGCGGGTTGATTCTCAGTTGGGTCTTAGGACCGGATCCAGGTTAACATAACCTAAAAATTTAATAATATTATTATAAGAATTCCAACTTAGTAAAATATCTGAGAAGCTAATTCTGTCATATGACAGTAAATCCAATCCTCTATTATTAAATTAATAACGTCAATAGAATCTGGAATAGAAAAATAATACATTTTTCTTAATGATGGTTGAGTTGATTGAAGATGTCAACCAGATGGGTCATTATTATCAAAATATAAGATATTTATTATTATATAAAATATATCAAATAAATATCATATAAAATATATCAGCGGAGAATTTCCATCAAATATATTTGAAATTTCAAATCAAATTAATATAAATTAAATATTAATCTAAATAAAAATTTGATGAATTATTAACCTCAAAATGACTAAATGAAAATTATTCAATTTTTAAAAACTTAAAGCTAAAATCTAACCCACATTCCACAATTGTTTATTGAAGGCGACCAATTAAGAAAAATTCTAGCTCACAAAGAAGCCAAAATCAAATCAAGTGTTCTATTATGTTCAGTCTCAATCAATCTCATATTAGTAAGGACTTGACCCGTATCCTTTGACTGCGTGGGTTGGTCAGTAGATTTCACATATGATGTAGTTACGATCAAAGTCATCTGACCAGGTGGCTGCCGCCAAATGACACCATTATATTACGGTCATGACTATAAGTCGTATGCTCCCCAATGACTCCGTACCTTGAGTTGTGAACTATATGGTGCACTTGATAGGGCAAAAAATTATTTGTTAGCTAAGGTGGATTTAAACTTATCTCCTTAGGCAAATACCACCCTAGGTCTACAAAGTTTTCTTGGACGCACAACTCATGGCTTATATCAAGGATCATTCGGTCAGGTTGGGTCGACTACCTCCAATGACTAAGTAGACTAGGGACCACGATAGCCCGAGATGACGAAACCATGAAATCTTTATTGGGCACGTCATCATTCCACCAACCATCCGCTTCAAGTTAAAGGATGATGAATATCATAAAGCTAAATTATGAAACTCCACATACTGCTACTATATGCTATGCATTTAGCGATTCAACGACTAGTCATAATCGAAAGTTCTCTCTCAGTGTTAGGAGAGGTAATTAACTATAGGTGCTTGCGCCTATAGGAAACCTATAACCATATCTAAAGTCCTCACAAAATGATGGTGAATATCTAGGTAGTGTCTTATCTACTATTCCATCTCCCTTATGAAATTTTAATCAACATTAAATCACACTCTCTTCATCGAAAGGTCGGTGACGAATTTTCGGAGCCCACACATGTCTTCTCAAACCCTGCCAAAAAGAGATGGTCTGCACTATTCTTTGAAAGTGAGCTCTTTTCTCTTTAGCTAATACATAAGAGATTAAAATTGGCTCAAAAACATTGGAATAAGAAACCATTTGGAAACCTCTTTTAAAAGTTAAAGGAATTTTAAGGTTATATGCAATTCTAAAATTATAACTTCTACAAAAAAAACAAAAAAAAACTCCTTTGAATCCTTCCTTAAATATCATTCCTCTTGTGTCAAAAACCATGACTAGTTCTTTATTCTTAAATTTGTGGCTGAGGAAGATAACAAAATATTTATAGAATTACTAATAGAGAATGATTTGAGGAATAAAATTCTTTTGGGATGAATGCTAAAGGTACCATAGGCCTAGTCAGATTTATAATCATATTCTATCAAATTTGTTGGGAAATCCTTAAAACAAGATACCATAGATAGCATCACAAATTTGTTTCAATTATTTAGTATCCCATAATTTTTGCACTTCAACCTCTATAGTTCTTATCTCGAAGATCGATAGCCTTAAGCATTGGAATGATTTTAGATCAACTAGCCCTAATGACCTTCAATTCATCTTATTGGCATCAACTATGATTTCATATATATCTATGGATTACAAAATACAGAGAGTTGAATATTGTCTTGCATCAAAATGTTTATATTGTTCATAGTTAAAAATAAGGCTGCATTTATTTTTTTAAGTCAAGTTGTCTTCAAAATTGATATAAAAATATAACCATTACAAAAAAAAAATTAAATATACCCTTAAATAAGGTTGATTATGAATGTCTAACTAGTTAGATACTGCCTTGAAGTAACTTCATCTAAATATTAATTAGTCTACTTAAGTTTATGTAAATCTTAATTGAACTTTATATTTATCAAATAAACATAGATTCAAGAATACAATACAAGTTTATACACTATATTCAATTTTTTCCAAATATTATTCCCTAAGTTCTATATGGTCTCAGAGTTTGAAATCTCCAATTAACTTATGCTACCTATTAATTCCACAATCAATAAAATCATCAACACTATCACTGTTGTCAACTTATTCTCCACTAACGTACATCAATTTAATTACAAAACTCTCAATCAAATTCATGCCAAATAGTCACCCATCATGAAGAGATTAAGATCAATCATTATTTCAAGGATACATTCATTTTGATTATATGAATGATGATAAGCTGCAATGTATTCATATAATCACTCAAGGATGCTTCAAAATCCTAATTAAACATAATTAAATCTTGCAATCTAACAGCCTTAAACATGCAAATGATATTTTAAATTTATTATAGCTTGCCTAAGAATTCAACGGTTTTAAGGAAACAATAAATTCTAATAATTCAAAAAGTATATCAAAATAATATGAATAAATTTTAATTAATATAAAATTTCAAAATTTTAAACTTTTTTTAGGATGTATATAATATTATACCCATTTTAAAATGAATATAAAATTTTAAGTCTCGTCTCCATTTTATATCCTCAAACGAAAAATTTTCCTCTAATACATTCACTAATCTGATCGAAATTATGAACGTGAACTAGGTTGGGCTCCCGCTAAGGAGAAAATATTACGTCCGGAGTCCGCACGTAGCTTTACGTGCGGACTCCAATCCAAGGATGACATGTGTCCCAATTTTTTTCCTTGTTTTACCGATTAACGGAGCAGCGATATAACAGACGGCTTTCCCTGGCCCGACCCGGCCCGTAAACGTCGATGGCGTATTAACGGACGGCGTTGTAAATACATTTCCCCTGGCCCGACCCGCTCCGTTAGCGTCGTTTGAATGCGTGGGAGGAATTTAAAAGAACTATATAAACAGATTTAGGATTCAGGGTTAGTTTTTTCCAAGCGAAACGAGCTGAGAAGAGATACAGAAAATCTCATTTCCTTTTTACAAAAGAACCATAAAGACGGAGAACGTTGAGGAAATAACAACCATTTTAGCTGAGGATGTATTAAATACAAATTCATCGGTAATGCTTCTCGTGCATTTTTTTCTACGATTTATTAGTGATATTCTTATTCTATTTGAAGAGAATATGTTCATTACTTCCAATTAGAAGCAATTTGGATGTTTTTTTGTCGAATATTTAATTTTGAGTGTTATTTTGCATATGTACCCTGTGTACCTCTTTGGAGGGTACAGATCAATTTTGACCTTTTTTCACATATTTTTTTCCAAACTTCTTATGATTATATTTAGAACATTGCAAAGGAAGCATTTGGAGATTGTTTGGGTGATTTTGGGTGGGTTTAGTGCATCTGTACCCTATGTACCTCTTTGGAGGGTACAGACCTTTTTTGATCTTCTTTTTCAGTTTTTTTTTGCCAACTCCTTATGATTATGTATAGGGCATTGCAAAGGAAGCATTTGATGGCGTTTGTGATTTCGGATGGTTTAGTGCATCACTGTACCTCTTTGGAGAGTACAGATCAATTTTGACCTTTTTTCACATATTTTTTTCCCAACTTCTTATGATTATGTTTAGAACATTGCAAAGGAAGCATTTGATGGCAGTTTGGGTGGTTTCTGGGTGGTTTAGTGCATCTGTACCATGTGTACCTCTTTGGAGGGTACAGACCTTTTTTGAACTTCTTTTCCAGTTTTTTTTTGCCAACTCCTTATGATTATGTTTAGGGCATTATAATGGAAGCATTTGATGGCAGTTTGGGTGGTTTCTGGGTGGTTTAGTGGATCTGTACCCTGTGTACCTCTTTGGAGGTACGACCTCTTTGATCTTTTTTTTTATTTTGCCAACTCCTTATGATTATGTATAGAGGATTATAATGGAAGCATTTGATGGCAGTTTGGGTGATTTTGGGTGGGTATTTTGCATTTGTACCCTGTGTACCTCTTTGGAGGGTACAGATCAATTTTGACCTATTTTTATAGTTCTTTCTGGCCAACTCCTTATGATTATGTATAGAGCATTATAATGGAAGCATTTGATGACAGTTTGGGTAGTTTTGGGTGGGTATTTTGCATCTGTACCCTGTGTACCTCTTTGGAGGGTACAGACCATTTTGACCTTTTTTCCCAATTTTTTTGCCAACTCTTTATGATTATGTATAGGGCATTGCAAAGGAAGCATTTGATGGCAGTTTGGGTGGTTTCTGGGTGGTTTAGTGCATCTGTACCCTATGTACCTCTTTGGAGGGTACAGACCATTTTTTATCTTTTTTCCATTTTTTTTACTCCTTATGATTATGTTTAGAGCATTATAATGGAAGCATTTGATGTCAGTTTGGGTGATTTTGGGTGGGTATTTTGCATCTGTATCCTGTGTACCTCTTTGGAGTCTGAGACCTTTTGATCTTCTTTTCCGCTTTTTTTGCCAACTCCTTATGATTATATTTAGAGCATTATAATGGAAGCATTTGATGTCAGTTTGGGTGATTTTAGGTGAGTATTTTGCATCTGTACCCTGTGTACCTCTTTGGAGGGTACAGACCTTTTTTGATCTTCTTTTCTAGTTTTTTTTTTGTCAACTCCTTATGATTATGTATAGGGAATTGAAAAGGAAGCATTTGACGGTAGTTTGGGTGGTTTCTAGATGGTTTAGTGCATCTGTACCCTGTGTACCTCTTTGGAGGGTACAGATCAATTTTAACCTTTTTTTCACATATTTTTTTCCCAACTTCTTATGATTATGTTTAGAACATTGCAAAGGAAGCATTTGATGGCAGATTGGGTGATTTCTGGGTAGTTTAGTGCATCTGTACCATGTGTACCTCTTTGGAGAATGCGATCTTTTGAACTTCTTTTCCGCTTTTTTGCCAACTCCTTATGATTATGTTTAGGGCATTATAATGGAAGCATTTGATGGCGTTTGGGGTGGTTTGGGTGGTTTAGTGCATCTACTGTACCTCTGGAGTACGGACCTCTTTTGATCTTTTTTTACAGTTTTTTCTGGCCAACTCCTTATGATTATGTATAGAAAATTATAATGGAAGCATTTGATGGTAATTTGGGTGGTTTCTGGGTGGTTAATTTTCCATCTATATTTTCTAACATATTTTTGTATCTGTTCTACCAGGTAAGTGCAGTTAATGACCCATATTTGGAGAAACTCACGCACCACCTTGTTGAATGAAACGGAGGCATATGTTTGTCGTGACTATGCACATCAAATTGGCTTGTTGGAAGGACCATACTAGTTATTGGCCAAACTCAAAGAAATTGAAATCAAAAGATTTCTATGTGCAAAAGGTGAAGAAGTTCACTCTAAATAGCTTGACAAAATTCGAAAGTTGATACAAGTTGTCCAACCATGATTAGATTCTCTGTTGATTTGGAGAATTGGGCGATTAAAAATATAGAAAGTCATAATCATTCTTTGGAGCCACGACTACATCTTCTCGATCACGGATGCATTAGCGATGAAAAGGCGTCGTGTTGAAGACAATGTGAGGTATTAGAGCAACGATGCATTACTATCTAGCGAGGAAGTTGGCGGTAGAATATCGGGTTCACCAAAGAGATGCTTTCAATTTTATTGAAGAAAAAAGATCGAGGATTGCAAATGGTGATGGTAATGCATTAATCATTGTTTAAGGAAGCAAGCATCGGATGGGATGTTTGCATGGGATGTGCAAGTTGATGAGTCGGATTGCTTAGTAAGTTTTTTTTTGTAATGGCATGTCTAGGATAGAATATGATTATTTTTGGGAATGTGATAATTTTTTATACAAGTATCATCAATAAATATAATCTCGTTTGTGCCCTCTTGTTGGAGTGAATCATCACCGGCAAAATGTATTATTTGGAGTAGCCTTTTTTCGAAGAGACAATTGAGTCATTCTCATGGCTATTCCAAACTTTTCTTCATTGATGAATGATAGACATCCTATAACAATAGATCAAGATCGGTATGGCGAGCTATTGAAATTGTATTACATACTCATCATAGGTTGTATGGCATATTTCAAAGAAAGCTCCTTCCAAGGTTCATTGCTTTAATAGTAATAAGATAGTACAAGGCATATTTTATAAATGCATGTGTAAGTGTGACTCAGAAGAAGAGTTTAAAGAGGCTTGGTATGCCATGCTAGAAGAAGGCAATTTGCATGATCATGCTTGGTTGTCTGAGCTTTATAAGATTAGATCCAAGTGGTCCACTGCATTCAGCAAGGACTCATTCTGCATGGGCATCTTGTCAACACAACGTATTGAGTCCACGAATAATGTATATCATGGAATATCTAAACCAACAAGTTCACTCACAGATTATTTCTTGGGGTTGGAAAAGGTTATGGAGACATGGCTTCGGAATGAACATGACGAAGACTTCAAATAATAGTCTCATCGATTGTTCACTGTTAAGACCATCAATTCTAAAACAAGCTGCTATGTTTTATACAAGAAAGGTTTACACTATGTTTGAAGAGGAATTTTGCATGGGGTTGGGGCTATCGGTAACTAAGTGGATCACCATGGAATATTTGGTAAGAAACTTAGAGAATAAAAATGCATCCAAAACATGGGCTGTGTATTTCGATAGGACTACCCTAGAAGTGACTTGCACTTGCAATAAATTTGAGATGATGGGATTACTTTGTGCCCATTGTATTAGAGTTCTTAGTCAGGAAGATGTTGTGCGCATTCCGGACAAGTATCTTCTGATGCGATGGTCTACTAGAAAAGAGGGATATTTACAATGATAGTGCATACAAAATTAAGAGATGTGGCATAGATGGAAATGCTTACGGAATTATTTTTGAACCACATAAGTCGATATGCATATCAAATAAGCGTCGACACGGAAATAAGAGGCGAGGGATATGCTTGGATCCCTAGAAAAACTATATGATGATGTCGACTCTATAATAAGGAATTCCCCTCCAAGCGATAAGCGGTTAGGAAGAAGAAGTTAACCACGACGGATAAGGAAAAGACATCTTAAAAGATCCAGTTAAGCAACGTCAAAGGGTGTTTCCAACTCAAGGCTTAAGAGATATTGGGAGAGATCCAAGAAAGCCAAGAGTAATTTTCTACTTGTATTACTTTTGGTATTTTAAATATTCTTAATCTTCAAACCCTTCTACTTTTTTTTTGGTTGCAGAAACCAAACTACAGTCTGATAGCGTGGCTGAATGTGCTTCCTCACAAGTTGCATCACCTTTCTCTGCTATGCCAAAGTGTTTTTTACACATAATATCACACATCGATGTTGTAAGAAAGTATCAACTAATATGATGTTCTACATGCAGGAATTTAACTCGAGCTCCACAATGAAACAATCGTCTGAAGGGTACACTAAGCTGATGATGGATATTATCTCAGGAAAATATTTTGATACATGACATTATCCAGTTTTGACTGTATTTAGCTAGGAGATTTTGACACTGGTGTGTTTGTAGCTCTTTAAGCAATTGTGATTGAGTTAATCCCCTGCTATGAAAATTGTAATCATTGGACAGTATCAATAAATATGTACTAATAATAGATCAATTTTGACTTTTTTTTCCAGTTTTGTTTGCCAACTCCTTATGATTATGTTTAGAACATTATAATGGAAGCATTTCATGGCAGTTTGGGTGATTTCTGGATGATTTAGTGCATCTGTACTTTCTACCTCTTTGGAGGTATGACCATTTTGACCCTTTTTCCATTTTTTTTCAACTCCTTATGATTATGTTTATAGCATTAAAATGGAAGCATTTGATGGCGTTTGGGTAGTTTAGTGGTTTAGTGCATCATGCGTGTACCTCTTTGGAGGTACATACCATTTTGACCCTTTTTCCGCTTTTTTGTCAACTCTTTATGATTATATTTAGAGCATTAAAATGGAAGCATTTGATGGCGTTTGGGTAGTTTCAGGTGGTTTAGTGCATCGTACTGTGTACCTCTTTGGAGGATACCATTTTGACCCTTTTTCCAGTTTTTTTTGCCATCTCCTTATGATTATGTTTAGAACATTATAATCGAAGCATTTGATGGCGGTTGGGTGGTTCGGATGGTTTAGTGCATCGTACTCTGACCTCTTTGGAGGTGAGACCATTTTGACCTTTTTTTGCAGTTTTTTTTCAACTCCTTATGATTATGTATAGGGCATTGCAAAGGAAGCATTTGATGGCAGTTTGGGTGATTTTGGGTGGGTATTTTGCATCTGTATCCTGTGTACCTCTTTGGAGGGTACAGACCATTTTTTACCCTTTTTTTCCAGTTTTTTTTTTGCCAACTCCTTAGGATTATGTTTAGAACATTATAATGGAAGCATTTGATGTCAGTTTGGGTGATTCTGGGTGGGTATTTTGCATCGTACCTGTGTACCTCTTTGGAGAACAGACCTCTTTTGATCTTTTCCTTTTTTGCCAACTCCTTATGATTATGTATAGAGCATTATAATGGAAGCATTTGATGGCAGTTTTGGGTGGGTATTTTGTATTTGTACCCTGTGTACCTCTTTGGAGGGTACAGATCATTTTTGATATTTTTTCACATGTTTTTTTGCCAACTCCTTATGATTATGTATAGGGCATTGCAAAGGAAGCATTTGATGGCAGTTTGGGTGGTTTCTGGGTGGTTTAGTGCATCTGTACCCTGTGTACCTCTTTGGAGGGTACAGACATTTTTTTAATCTTTTTTTGCTGGTTTTTTTTCCCAACTCCTTATGATTATGTATAGAGCATTGCAAAGGATATATTTGATGACAGTTTGGGTGGTTTCTGGGTGGTTTAGTGCATCTGTACCATATGTACCTCTTTGGAGGGTACAGACCTTTTTTGATCTTTTTTTTGCGTTTTTTTTCCCAACTCCTTATGATTATGTATAGAGCATTGCAAAGGATATATTATAATCTATTATAAAAAATTGGACTCATGTCGAATAAATTAAGCCTCTAAAGGCGATAAATTAATAAAAAATTTATTATATATAACTTCTTCAAATCATTGAACTATCTAAAATTTAAAATATATATGCACATGAATAATAGAAATTCTCAATATTTTGAGTTACCATAAAATGAAGTTTTCTTAAACTTCGAATAGATTCATAAGAGGCTTAATTTATATAATTGTTCAAATCAATGATTTGATTTTGATTTAACTCAAGAAAAAGCCCCATAAAATGTATTAATCATTAACATCACCGGTCAATATCAATCCTAATGTGACAAAGCATAAATTCAGAGCTCATAAATATGTTCAAAGTGAGAAAACAGTATGACATTTTAAGCACAACTAAGCGACAATCTATCCTAGTAAATAGAATTACTAATCAACATTTACCTCATCGAAATATAAAAAATATATATAACAAACCACACTACTTCATTAAATCATCGTATAACTACACTACATATCAACTAAATATATTTAAGTCATTAATCATAAAACAAACATGAGCCATTTCAGAGGCGAAAACCTAAGCATTTATTTTGAAAAGTTATTTTTTATAGATCCATCTCATAGGGCTGAACAGAATTATCAATCATCACTATCAAATACAAATAGATCCATATCATATGTGAAAATATATAATGCGAATCACTATTCATGATAAGGAAATGCTCCATATTCAAGGAAAATATACAATGCGAATCACACTTTATGGCGGAAATCACTCTTTGTGCATTCACCTCCATGCCAATCATCTTCTTCTTCTCTCTATTGTGTGACTTGCACGAGGAGAAGGCGGCAGGAGCAGTAGAGAGGATGAGTTCCCTCACATTTATCTCTTCACAGTACTTGAAGAAGAGCTCTTGGAATTAGCTTTGGGAGCTTCACTGATTAGATGCATGCTTATGAGGCTTCAAAGCGAATAAAATATCATCCCGGTCCATGCACTTCAACTATATGATATGAGAGAGGAGTTAAACAAAGCAGTAAAATATCATCCAAGGTCTATGCACTTCAAAAAAAAAATCATCTTCAAAGCCACTAAGATTTAAACAAAATCTATATCGGACAAAATAATATTGATCTCACTTCACAGGATTTTAAGTCCCAAACAAAATGTAGCGTGGCGAACTCATAAATATATTCATTATCTTTGGCCAATCGTTGGTCTACATCCTGGAGGTTTTGATTCTTTGCCTCCATGTATTTGCAGACAAACATTCAGCGACTATTTTCTTGGGTGGTATCCCACTCACTATGTCGATTGGCCATTTCCTTGGATTGCCAAAAGCACACTTGACATCTTCAACAAGTAATTTGATCTAAATAGAGAAAAAAATTTCAATAAGTTGGATCGGGAAAAAAAGGTAAAGATGAAATTTGAAAAGCAGTTCTTACAATCTCAAGAAGAATGCTCTTATGGGTTGGTTTGGGCAATGAGTCATAAAAATACCGCCTCGATTTAATATGTCCAACCAAGAGTGTCAGTCGATTATCTATAACGGCAGATTGCTTCGATACAGCCCGCAGTCATGATGATATCTTTTTGAATCTTGCTTTCATCGTACACACAGCATAACTCTGCAGGAGAAAGAAGAGAACGATTACACATTACAGCTTTCATCTAAGCAAACAAGAACTGAATCATAATACCGAACATTCCTGTGGGGTAACATACCCAATGAAAGCATGAAATGTATAAATATGGTTCATACAGCCCCGGGCAGAGCGAGCATTTCTCGGCTAGTAGGAAGGCGAATGCATCAATGTGTGCATCTGAGAGATATTGATCCGTCGACTCATCGATCGCCTCGTGCAATAATGATATTCCACCGTGAATCTTGTATCACCCCGCAATTAATAAATATTTTAAAGTGATCTCGAACGAGCAGTAGGTTATTTTCATTATGAAGGACGGCGAAGCTTGACTTACTTGTCCCCGAGCGACGCGGCGATGTCGATCGAGCATTGGCCAAAATAGCCCGGATGAGAACTTCGATAACATGAAGTGCCTCGATGCACGCAGCGAATGCTAAGCTAGCGATGAAGAGCATTATGAATAAATCCTCAATCTATTGAGATGATGCATACCTCTGACTGATGCTCCTCCACCACGACGATGGCAGTCTGTTGGTCATCGACCTCTATTGGGTCATCTTTGCTAACCTATAAAACAATTTAGTGATGACGAGCTAGGCTAAATATGACTTTGGATCGAGAGGCTGAGATTATTAATACCTCGGTCTGATGCTCCTCCACCACAACAGTAGCAGCCTGTGGGTCATCGACCCTTCAGTAGTCCCGATAGTAGTCCCGTTTTAAGTCCAATTACTGAAGCCCCCACTGACTCTCCCTATATCTCTCCTCGATATTCTCCCCCGTCTAGTGTTTCTAGCCTGCCCTCTGCCAGTACCCCCACAGCAGACTTCGCGGTGGAGAGGATGTTTGCAGGCTTGAAGGACACAGAGAGGCATGTCGTCTTTCCATACAACAATAGCGGGAGGTTGGATGGGCTTGATTTGTGGGTTCTTTGCTCGAGGATGTTCTATCCAGCGTGGGGTCCTACCACCCCAAATCAGGGAGGTTCCTGGGTCACCAGGAAAACTCTTGGGAGGCTACCAGGGAGCTTCCCACGTGGATGGTACCCAGGGAGACTACGCGTGTCGACCCCGAGGAGGGTACAATGGGAAGCTCTTGTGGAGGCTACCACGGAGATTCCATTCTTGAGTTGGATACTTCAAAGGGAAGCCAGCGTGGAATTGGCCGTGGAGAAGTTCTTGTGGAGGCCACCACTACACATGATGCTCAAACACGTGATTGGCGACATTGGCGTGGTGTTAAAGCTCGTGAGATAAGAAAGAGGAAAATTGTTTCTTCCCCTTTCACACACACTTACAAGAAGTCTCAAGCAAGAACAAATGATGTGGTGGCCTCCACTCAAGCTGTAGAGCCGGCAGCAGAGGTATTAAGATACTTTCTTTTAAATTTGAGATAATAGAAATAGTCTTTCACTAAGTTTTTGTATAGGTTAGCACAGATGATGCAAGAAAGGTCGATGACCCACAGTACTCTTGTTGTGGTGGAGGAGCATCGGGGCAGTATTAAGTTACTTTCTTTTAAATTTGAGATAATAGAAATAGTCTTTCACTAAATTTTTGTATAGGTTATACAGATGATGCAATAAAGGTCGATGACCCACAGTACTTCTTGTTGTGGTGGAGGAGCATCGGGCAGAGGTATTAATAATCGACCTCTCGATCCAAAGTCATATTTAGCCTAGCGTCATCACTAAATTGTTTTATAGGTTAGCAAAGATGAGCCAATAGAGATTCGATGACCCAGTTGCCATTGTTGTGGTGGAGAAGCATCGATCGGTATGCATCATCTCGGTAGATCGAGGATTTATTCATAGTGATAGCTCTTCATCAGCTTTTGTCATCGATAATTTCGTTGCGGGCATCGAGGCACTTCATGTTGTCGAGTTCTCATCCGGGGCTTTTTTTGCCTACTTAATGCTCGATCTGTGGCAAACCATTCTCCGGTTCAGAACAATAAATAAACCTGCGCCGGTCTTCACTTTAAAATAATTATTGATTTCGGGTCGATGAGTTCTTGAATCAATATCTCGATACACATTGATGCGCGCTTCCTGCTGCTTGCTCGCCTTGGCCTTGCAGATGCATTGTACATTTGCATTGGGTATGTTACCCACAGAATGTTGATACGATTGATTCTTGTTTGCCATGAAAGTGTGCGTTCTCTTCTTTCTCTGCGAGTTATGCAGTGCACGAAGATGGAAAGCAAGATGTTCATCCAAAGACATATCATGGTGGGAGTTAATCTTAATGCCGGTTATAGATAATCGACTGGACACTCTTTGGACATATTAAATCGAGCTGTATTTTATGACTCATTGCCCAAACCAACCCAAGAGCATTCTTCCGAGATTGTAAGCTGTTTTCAAATGGTTCATCTTTACTTTTTTTTTCCTCATCCAACTTATTGAAATTTTTTTTTGCCTATTTAGATCAAATTACTTGTTGAAGATGCTGGGCAGGCTTTTGCAGCGATCCAAGGAAATGGCCAATCGACATAGTGAGTGGGATACCTCAAGAAAATAGTGTCTGAATGTTTGTGCAAATACATGGAGGCGTGTCGAAACCTCCGATTTGGGTAGACCAACAGATTGGCCAAAGATAATGAATATATTTAGAGAGTTCTACGCTACATTTTGTTTGGGACTTAAAATCCGAAGTGAGAACAATATTTTTTGCGATATAGGATTTTGTTTAATGCATCTAGTAGGTGGCTTTGAAACGAGCTTTTTTTTTTTTTGAAGTGCATAGACACGGGATGATATTTTACTGCTTTGTTTAACTTCTCTCTCTCATCTCATATAGTTGAAGTGCATGGACACGGGATGATATTTTATTCTTTGAAGACTTGTTGAAGTGCATGCATCATCGGTGAAGCTCCCAAAGCTAATTCCAAGAGCTCTTCTTCAAGTCGTGAAGAGATAAATGTGAGGGAACTCATCCTCTCTCTGCTTCTGCTTTTCCTCGTGCAAGTCACACATAGAGAAGAAGAAGATGACTTGGCATGGAGGTGAATGCAATAAAAGTGATTTCCATAAAGTGTGATTCGCATTGTATATTTTCCTTGAATATGGAGCATTTCCTTGTCATGAATAGTGAGTGCATTGTATATTTTCACATATGATATGGATCTATTTGTATTTGATAGTGATGATTGATAATTCCCAGGTTCAGCTCCTATGCGATGGATCTATAAAAAATAACTTTTCAAAATAAATGTTTACGTTTTTCGCTACTGGAAATGGATATGTTGTTTGTTTTATGATTAATGACTGTTAAATATCTTTAGTTGATATGTAGTGTAGTTATATCTGTGATGATTTAATGAAGTAGTGTGGTTTGTTACAGCTATATATTTTTTTTTATATTTCTGATTGTGAGGTAAATGTTGATTAGTAATTCTATTTACTAGGATAGATTGTTGCTTAGTTGTGCTTAACATGTCGTACTTTATTCTTTGAACATATTTATGAGCTCAATTTATGCTTTGTCACATTAGGATTGGTATTAGTGAAGTTAATGATTAATACATTTTGGAGTGGGGCTTTTTTTTATTAAATCAAAATCGTTGATCAACAATTATACAAATTAAACCTCTTATGAATCTAGAGTTTAAGAAAACTTCATTTTATGGTAACTCAAAATATTGAGAATTTCTATTATTCATGTGCATATATATTTTAAATTTTAAATATTAGTTCAATGATTTGAAGAAGTTATATATAATAAATTTTTTTATTAATTTATTGGCTTTAGAGGCTTAATTTATTCGATTACGATTAAGAATTGTTTATAATAGATTATAATATATCCTTTGTAAAAAAAGATCAAAGAGGTGCATACCCTCAAAGAGGTACATGGTGAATGCAAAACACCCAAAATCACCCAATGACATCAATGCTTCCATTATAATGTTCTAAACATAATCCAGGAGTTGGCAAAAAAATGGAAAAAAATGTCAAAATTGATGTACCCTCAAAGAGGTACACATAATATCTAAATACCCACCCAAAACCACCCAAAATGCCATCAAATGCTTCATTTGCAATGCTATACGTAATCATGAGTTGGAAAAAAATGGAAAAAGGTCAAAAATGGTACCCTCAGAGGTACAGGAGGTACAGCACTAAACCACCAACCATCAAAATGCCATCAAATGCTTCCTATGCAATGTTAAACATAATCATAAGGAGTTGGCAAAAAAATAAAAAGAGGTCAAAAGATCTGTACCCTCCAAAGTGAGGAGGGTACAAATACAAAATACCCAAACCACCCAATGCTTCATTTGTAATATCGTAATCATAAGGAGTTGGAAAAAAACATGTGAAAAAGGTCAAAATTGATCTGTACCCTCCAAAGAGGTACACATCTGGAATCTGCAAAATACCCAAAACCACCCAAATGCCATCAAATGCTTCCTATACAATGCCCAAACATAATCATAAGGAGTTGGCAAAAAGAGGTCAAAAAATTCTGTACCTCTCAAAGAGGTACAGTGCAAATGCAAAATACCCACCACCCAAGCAAGCGCCATCAAATGCTTCCTTTCAATGTTTTAATAATCATAAGGAGGTGGCAAAAAAAGCGGAAAAAGAGGTCAAAAGGTCTACCCTCAAAGAGTACAGGTCTGAATGCACTAAACCCGAAACCACCCAAAATGCCATCAAATGCTTCCTATGCAATGTTCTAAACATAATCATAAGGAGTTGGCAAAAAAAAACTGGAAAAAGGTCAAAATTGATCTGTACCCTCCAAAGAGGTACACAGAGTACAGATGCACTAAACCACCCAGAATCTAAACCGTCAAATGCTTCCTTTGCTCTAAACATAATCATAAGGAGGTGGCAAAAAAAACTGGAAAAAGAGGTCAAAAGGTGTACCCTCAAAGAGGTACATCTGCACTAAACCACCCGAAACCACGCCATCAAATGCTTCCTTTGCAATGTTCTAAACATAATCATAAGAAATTGGCAAAAAACATGTGAAAAAATATCAAAATGATCTCCTCAAAGAGGTACAGGTACAAATGCAAAATACCCACCCAAAAAACCCAAGCCCAACAAATGCTTCTATTATAATGCTACATAATCATAAGGAGTTGGCAAAAAAATTATAAAAAAGATCAAAGAGGTTGTACCCTCCAAAGAGGTACAATTCTGAGATGTACTAAACCACCCAGAAACCACCCAAACTGCCATCAAATGCTTCCTTTGCAATGCCCTATACATAATCATAAGGAGTTGGCAAAAAAAATGGAAAAAAAATGTCAAGATTGATCTATTATTGGTACATATTTATGATCGTCAATGATTACAATTTCCACAAGAGGATTAACTCATTCACTATTGCTTAAAGAGCTACAAACAGTGTCAAAATCTCCTTCTAAACCAATCAAAGCGGATAATGTCATGTATCAAAATGTTTTCTGAGATAATATCCATCATCTTAGTGTACCCTTGATTGTTTCATTGTGGAGCTCGAGTTAAATTCTGCATGTAGAATATATTAGTTGATACTTTTTTACAGATCGTGATATTATGCTCGTACCTCGAAAAAATACTTTGGCATAGCGAGAGAAAGGTGATGCAACTTGTGAGGAAGCACCTTGACCTTATCGGGCGTAGTTTGGTTTCGCAAAAAAAAAAGTAGAAGGGTTTGAAGATTAACGATATTTAAAATACCAAAAGTAATACATAGTAGAAAATTACTCTTGGCTTTCTTGGATCTCTCCCAATATCCCTTAAGCCTTGAGTTGGAAACACCCTTTTGTTGCTTAACTGGATCTTTTAAGATGTCTTTTCCCTTATCTCATCGTGGTTAACTTCTTCTTCTAGCTTGCTTTGTCGGTTGGAATTCCACTTATTATAGAGTCGACATCATCATATAGTTTTCTAGGGATCCAAGCATAGTCCTCGACTCTCTTATTACCACGTCTTGGCAGCTTATTTGATATGCATATCGACTTATGTGGTTCCAAAAAATAATGCCAGAAGCATTTCCATCTATGCTTGCCACATCTCTTAATTTTCTGTATGCACTATCATTGTAAATATCCCTCTTTACTCTAGTAGACCATCGCATCAGAAGATACTTATCCAGAATGCGCACAACATCTTCGACTAAGAACTCGATACAATGGGCACAAAGTAATCCCATCATCTCAAATTTTTGCAACTACAAGTCACTTCTAGGGTAGTCCTGTCGAAATACACCCATGTTTTGGATGCATTTTATTCTCTAAGTTTCTTACCAAATACTCCATGGTCTTGTCATCGACTTAGTAGCGACCCCAACCCCATGCAAAATTCCTCTTCAAACATGTAACCTTTCTTGTATAAAACATAGCGACTTGTTTTAGAATTGGGTAGTCTTAACAATGAGAATAATCGATGGTACACTTGAAGTCTTAGTCATGTTCATTCCATGTCTCCATAACCTTTTCCAACCCCAAGAAACAATCTGAGCGAACTTGTTGGTTTAGATATTCCATGGCATACATTGTTCGTGGACTCACTACGCGTTACAAGATGCCCATGCAGAATGAGTCCTTCGAATCGGACCACTTGGATCTAATCTTATAAAGCTTAGACAACCAAGCATGATCATGCAAATTGCCTTCTTCTAGCATGGCATACCAAGCCTCTTTAAACTCTTCCTCTGAGTCACACTTACTCATGCATTTATAAAATAGGCCTTGTACTATCTTATTACTATTAAAGCAATGAACCTTGGAAGGAACTTTCTTTGAAATATGCCATTGGCACAACCTATGATGAGTATGTGACAATACAATTTCAATGGCTCTCGCCATAGCCTGATCTTGATCAGTGAATATTGTTATAGGATGTCTGTCATTCATCAACCAAAGAAAAGTTTGGAATAGCCATGAGAATGATTGTCTCTTCGATAAAAGGCTACTCCAAATAATACATTTTGCCGTGATGATTCACTCCAACAAGAGGGGCACAAACGAGATTATATTTATTGAGTCGATAGCTTGTATCAAAAATTATCACATCCCCAAAACAATCATATTCTATCCTAGACATGTCATTACAAAAAAAAAAAACTTACTAAGCAATCCGACTCATCAACTTGCACATCCCAAAGCAAACATCCCATGCTTGCTCTCAAACAACGTATTAATGCATTACCATCACCATTTGCAATCCTCGATTTTCTCTTTGAATAAAATTGAAAGCATCTCTTTTGGTGAACCCGATATTCTCGCGCTTCAACTTCCTGGGTTAGATAGGCAATGCATCGTTGCTCTAATACCGACCTCTCATTTGTCTTCAACACGGGCCTTTTCATAATCTGCGTGTGATCGAGAAGATGTAGGTCAAGCTCGCAAAGAATGATTATGACTTTTGTATGTTTTTTAATCGTCAATTCCCTCCAAATCAACAGAGAATCTAATCATGTTTGGACATCCGGTTCTATCAACCTTCGGAATTTTGTCATTTATTTAGGCGGCTTCTTACCGACTTTTGCACATAGAAAATCTTTTGATTTCAATTTCTTTGAGTTTGGCGATGCTAGTATGGTCCTTCCAACGAAGCCAATTTGATGTGCATAGTCACATGTGCATATGCCTCCGTTTCATTCAACAAGTGCAGGAGTTTCTCCAAATATGGGTCATTGACTGCATTTACCTGGCAGAACAGATACAAAAATATGTTAGAAAATATGGATGGAAAATACCCACCCAAAAATCAACCAAAATGCCATCAAATGCTTCCTTTGCAATGCCCTATACAAAATCATAAGGAGTTGGTAAAAAAAATGGGAAAAAAAGGTCAAAATGGTGCGTAAAGAGGTACACATGCATCTAAACCACCCGAAACCACCAAAGCGTCATCAAATGCTTCCATTATAATGCCTAAACATAATCATAAGAGTTGGTAAAAAAATGGAAAAAAAGGTCAAAAGAGGTCAAAAGAGTGCACCCTCAAAGAGGTACACAGTCTGGTACTGCACTAAACCACCAATTACCCAAAATGCCATCAAATGCTTCCTTTGCAATGCTATACATAATCATAATGAGTTGGCAAAAAAATTGGGAAAAAGGTAAAATGGTACCCTCAAAGAGGTACAGGTCTGAATGAACTAAACCACCGAAACCACCCAAACGCCATCAAATGCTTCCTTTGCAATGCCCTATACATAATCATAAGGAGTTGGCAAAAAAAACTATCAAAAGGTCAAAATTGTACCCTCAAAGAGGTACAGTCTGATGCACTAAATCACCCGTCTAAGCAACGCCATCAAATGCTTTCTTTTGCAATGCCCTATACATAATCATAAGGAGTTGGCAAAAAAAAGATCAAAAGGTCAAAATTGATATGTACCCTCCAAAGGTACGATCTGATGCAAAATACCCACCCAAAATCACCCAAACTGACATCAAATGCTTCATTTGCAATGCACTATACATAATCATAATGAGTTGGCAAAAAAAATGGGAAAAAGAGGTCAACAGAGGTCAAAAGAGGTCTGTACCCTCAAAGAGGTACAGTGATGCACTAAACCAGAAATCACCCAAAGCATCAAATGCTTCCTTTGCAATGCTAAACATAATCATAAGGAGTTGGCAAAAAAAGCTGAAAAGAAGATAAAAAAGGTTTGTACCCTCAAAGAGGTACACAGTCTGATGCACTAAACCACCCGAAAACCCAATTCATCAAATGCTTCCTTTGCAATGCACACATAATCATAAGGAGTTGGCAAAAAAATTGGGAAAAAATGTCAAAATGGTGCAGTACCCTCAAAGAGGTACACATGGTCTGGCAAAACCCCCAAAATCACCCAAACCCGACATCAAATGCTTCCATTATAATGTTCTAAACATAATCTAAGGAGTTGGCAAAAAAACGGAAAAAAGGGTAAAAATTGTACCCTCAAAGAGGTACCAGTGGTACTCATGCACTAAACCACAGAAAAATCAAATGCTTCCTCTTGATGCACTACACATAATCATAAAGAGTTGGCAAAAAAATTGGGAAAAAAAGGTCAAAATGGTCAGTATCCTCCAAAGAGGTACATCTGATGCAAAACACCCACCCAAAATCACCAGACATCAAATGCTTCCATTATAATGTTCTAAACATAATCCAGGAGTTGGCAAAAAAAACGGAAAAGGGTAAAAATGGTCGTACCCTCCAAAGAGGTACACAGTCTGAGATCACTAAACCACCCGCCATCAAATGCTTCCTTTGCAATGCACTACACATAATCATAAGGAGTTGGCAAAAAAAATTGGGAAAAAAGGTCAAAAATGGTACCCAAAGAGGTACACACGTATACAAAACCCAAAATCACCCAAAGACATCAAATGCTTCCATTATAATGTTCTAAACATAATCCAAGGAGTTGGCAAAAAACACGGAAAAAGGGTAAAAAAAGGTATGTACCCTCCAAAGAGGTACAGTCTGATCTAAACCACCCAAAATCAAATGTTTCCTTTCTATACATCATCATCATAAGGAGTTGGCAAAAAATGGGAAAAAATGTCAAAATGGTACCCTCAAAGAGGTACATGGAGATGCACTAAACCACCCGAAATCACCCAACGCCATCAAATGCTTCCTTTGCATGCCTAAACATAATCATAAGGAGTTGGCAAAAAGAAGATCAAAAGATCGTACCCTCCAAAGAGGTACCTGAGATCTGATGCACTAAACCACCGAAACCACCCAACCGCCATCAAATGCTTCCTTGCAATGACTACACATAATCATAAGGAGTTGGCAAAAAATTGGGAAAAAGGTCAAAATGGTCACCCCAAAGAATGCTGATCAAATAACACTCAAAATTAAATATTCGACAAAAAAAACATCCAAATTCTTTAATTGGAAGTAATGAACATATTCTCTTCGATAGGAATATCACTAATAAACCGTAGAAAAAAATGCACGAGAAGCATTACCGATGGATTTGTATTTAATCTTCTAAAATGGTTGTTATTTCAGCGTTCCATCTTCAGTGGTTCTTTGTAAAGGAAATGAGAATTTCGTATCTCTTCTCATTTCGTTTCTTGGAAAAACTAACCTCATCTAAACATATAGTTCTTTTAAATACCTCCGCGTTCGAGCGCTTGCGGGCGGGTCGCCGGGAAATGTATTTGGCCGTCATTATCGTCATCGGCGTTCTGCGGGTGGTGGAAATGTATTCTGGCCGTCATACGTCGATCGGCGTTCTGGCCGGTCGGAGAAAGCCGTCAGTTCTCGGCTCCGTTAATCGGTAAAAGCGGAGAAAAAAAAGCGACAGCGTCGTCAGGTGAATTAGTCGGACTCGACTCGGACGTAATATTTTTCCCTTCTCTGCTGCATTGGTTCCAATCTCAACACAAAATCAATCCCAACGCTATCTATATCTTTTATTAGAAGTCGTCGGGGGGCCGTGGCGGCGGCTGGGTTAAAGAGGTATTGGGGAACGGCGATGAGGGAGCTGAATCTTGCAATGATGATCGAGAACAAGGTGGCTGAGGCAATGGAGGTTTGTAATGGAGAGGAAGGCATGGAATCGGATGGCTGTGTGGCCTGGGACGAGGTGGAAGAGGTAAGTAGTGCGATGGCCGATCTCCGCCGCCGGCTTGCTCATTCCGCCGTCGATCCTCTCGAGCCCTTCTGCCTGCAGAATCCCGATGCTGAGGAATGCCGCGTCTATGGCGACTGAAGGTGGATAGAAGCAGAATCATCTCCCGGATGCTGCTGTAGCCATTTAATGTAATTGACTAAATTCATTTCTCCTTTTCTTTGATTTTCCTTTCCCACGTAGGATTTTTTTACAAATCAAATCATTGATCGAAATGTGCAATCTTTGTGTCTATATGCTATGATGAACGGGCAAGGATGATTTAATGGTTTGCATGCTACATTTAGAAAAAAAAAACTCACTTTTTTGTGTGCATATGTAGCTCTTCAAAGAGAATAAGCGTCGGAATGTATTGAATTTTCTGCTTGTATATAACTAGCGACATTAGATGGGTGTGCTATCCTGCGGTATTATTGCTCATATATGGGGTAGAAAGAAATTTGTTCATAGCTAATCATGCTGGCAAGCTCTATTAATTACAGTCTACTTGCTGTAAACATCAACACATCATGAGTTAATTGGATTTATTCTCTGTGTTTTTTTCATATTTGTAGAGCAATACAAGTTCAAGATTTTGTTGCAACAAAGAATTAATTAAAAATTCCTTAAATAGTAAATTGTATTATTTAAATTATCCTATTTTTTGGAATTATAATTGAGATAAATAGTATTAGAAGACCATGTGATTGGTCTTGGAGGTATACACGACCATATCCTCTAAAGAAGAGTTACCGCAATTGCTATACATAAACACATGGCAAATGCTGGTATTGAAATTTGAATCAATTCAAAAAGTTTAAAAAAAAAAAGTATCGATTGGATCTTGTTTAGAATTAATAGATTTCTAATCTTCCAAAATCGATTGCTTAAATTATTGCTTTTTTACATATAATAACCACAAAAATCATATCTTAAAATGATCTGACTTTGTCATTGTCTCCCTTTTATGAGCAGCCATAGTCATCCTATGTGGAAGGTGGCGATTATGCCTTCATTCCACATGATGTGGCAGGAATGCCATCCTCTCCACAAAATTCTCAAGAATGGTGATGAGATGAGCAAAATCTTTGCTTCTCTTCCCTTTTCTTTAATTAAACCTTAAGCAATATTTTCTCTCTTCTATTTACTCTTTGTTTCACCCATAGCCATAAGGATGTCTACCTCCATCTACAACTGTCTTTCATTTTGTCATCTTCATATCCCAATTTCTCTTGTCACCGTTAAAGAAGGAGAAACCACTTCTAACAAGCTTGGGTTTTTCTCTTATCCATTGTGTTTCCAAGAACACTAACCAACCCACACCACCAATAATCTTGATCCTCTTTCTTTGTGCTGTTCACCCTTTGTTTGTCCTTGTCTTTCTTATCTTTATGTTTCTCTATGTTATTTTCTTTCTCCACTTCTTCGTCTCATTCTATTTCCTTCTTTTTGTGCCTCCTTCCCATCTCCAGTCCATTTCTATGCCTCTCTCTCTCTCTCTCTCTCTCTCTCTCTTTCTTCTTCCCTCCCTCTCTTTCTTTCTCTTTAAGGTGAAGACACGAAAGAGATAGAACATCTATAGATGTGAGGCAAGGCATGTGCCTAATGGCATGACACTCACCTAAGCATGCCTTGATAATGCCCAAACCTCCCAATGTTGTTCTTGATGCCTTCAACCATCTTGATGACATTATCATCACCCTCAATATCATCTTTAAATGCCTCAGCGACATTATCATCATCAAACCCTTTTCTTCATCAAAGTTTAGAATAAATTATGTTGTAACTATGTATAATTTAAAACTTTGAAGCATAATTTTATATAGTTATTAGTAATACAAATTTTATAAGCTATGCTGCTTACCCACACCAAACCTAAAGCTTGACATTAAATCCTTTCACTGACCATCACATGAAAATCTTATTCCACCACTAGTCATCATGCTCAATGGCTTCGACCCCATTGATTACATCATTCATCACCTCATCTTCAATGAATCAATGGCATTGATGATATCATCATATAAAAAATTTTGCAACTATGAATTAGGGCCACATCATCATAATTCTTTTCGAATTTATTTAAATTGGACATTTTTGGTCAACACATAAGTTGTGGCCTCACGAGTGCTAAGTTGACAAGTTATATTTCTTGTTTAACCCAATACAATATGTATGGCACACCAAAATGGTGGCAATCTAAAATTGATATTTCATTCATGAAAGAGGGGAGTTGTCTACATGTCATTGATTAGACTACATCTACCTATTGGCCCCTCAACGGTCTATCAATTTAGCTCTAAACCAAAGCCTAAAGTAATTTAAAATTATCCCATGCTAATTTGTACTATTTAAGGCATTTATTGTGATGGTTCACTTTGCAAAACCTAAATTTAATTCATGATTATGCATTTATTCATACATACATACATACGTTTAGGATTGATACATTTACTCATAGTAGTACATTGCACCTTGGCGCATAGTTGATCATCAGCCTGCCACTATGGTTTTGTAGGCCTGCTCAAGCTGATGGATTGATTGAGGAAAAGGGGGCTAGGTGTTGCTATGCATCGACCACATGCCATCTAGCTTCGACTAAGGCGTCAGAATGATGAAAAATTAAAGCTTGGCAGAATCTGTACCTTAGAAGTTGTACTTTGGCTTTATAAATTTATCTGTAAATTTTTTGGCTGAGACCTCGCACATAGTCAGCTGACTTGGGGCTAAGGCACTATGTTTATAAAATTTTAAAGACGTTTTAGGCTCTGCCTTAAATAATTGCATGATTTTTCTTCAAAACCTCGTAGGCTTCAAACAAATTAGCAAAGAGTAATATTTTGTTTGGTAGCTTAGAGCGATGACTATATGTTGCTGAAATCTTTAGAACTTTCCATGGACCTTCTCTAATTGAAACTTTGGTTCAATTTCATATAACTACTGCAACATTTTTTCTAAACTCTGCACATAAAACAAAGATGATTGAAGCAAGGTTCTGTTCTGCCAGTCTAGAGCTAAGGCTCTATGCTATCAATACTCAGCAAGTTAATGTCCTACTTTAGCAGATGATTCGATTAGGTGGTGCAGATCTTCTATTGGCCAATCTCTCAATTACATGATATTCATATCAAAACTCTGATTGACCTAACACCCTAAAGTTTCTGTTTCATGCTGCCATAATCTTCAAACGTTAGTCTTGGTTCTTGAAATTGTTTAGATATGTAAACACTTCTAATGAGCTGATATTTTAACCTTAACCCAGATTTGGCCTTCTCAGACAGATAAAGCTGGCGGATGCTATTTGAAGCAAGGCCAAAAGCTCTTGAGCTGATCAAGACGTGCGCTATGATTAACACATCCTCTGTCATTTAATTTTGAAGGAAGCTCCTTGAATAAGGTAACCCATAATTGATATCAAAGATGTCTTCACATCATAACTAAGTCATCATGATAGCTGGAGATTGGATAATTTGTTAAATCCTAATCTATGGAATGATGGGATCTTAACAGGGTTAATGTAGAAGCAAGTCTTTCTAAATGCTTAAGAACTTCCTTAATTTTGTGTGTTCTCCTAGATGAAAAAAAGGTAATTAACTTAAGGGTTTATACCTGTAAGAAGTTTCAATCCCCAATAAATGCAATTTACACCAATTATTAGCATTACATTTTAACATATTATTATTATTATTGCGTGTTAGAAAACCAGTTGCGGTAGAGCAAAAGTTTATTCTAAACTTTGGAAAGTCCAAAGATACTTATTTAAAGCGAAACATAAAACTCCAGGATGTTTTTTTACGTGGAAAACCTCAAAAGAGGAAAAAAACAGCCCGATAAAAGCTTTCACTATGTGTTTGTTTGAGTACAAGATCTTCCGATCGGATTAATGTATAGAAATGAACAATTCTAGTAATAAACGATATTATTGGCGACGATAATGTTGGACGGCGATTTGGCGTTGATGACCGATAGTCGTCGGTGATGATGATCGGCAACAATGGTCGAACGGCGAAGATCGCTGGCGGTGATGGGCGGCGGTGGTTAATGAAGTGGCGGACGATTGTCTTGGATGATCTTTGAGCTCTCTCTCTCTTGCGCTCCTTCTCCTTGGCCTCCTCCTTATGAGAAATGAGAGGCTTTTTTATAGATTGGAGTGGCGTCTGTACATGCAAAACCCACTTCATCGAACGGCTCAAGATGATTCCCTCAATCATATGATGTATTTTGTGTATTTGAATGCTCAAATGAAGTCAGAATTGTAAGATCTTTGGCTTGTTGGGCGGCCTCGGACGATTTACTATAAACACTCCATATTTGAGAGCTTTTAAGAATTTAAGATGTCTCAAAGTTTTGATATTTTAAGTGCTTGATCTCGGTTTCAATTTACATCGCTTGCTTTCAAGATTCGTGCTTAGAAGAATTTTAGGGTCATATTAGTTGCTCTATTTTGGATGACATTATCTCAATCATCCAAAATATATATGAAAAAATAGCAAATTCTTCAATAAAAGGATCCATTAACTACACATTTTGAGAGAATAAATCTTTCAGAGTACAATATTATAACTTAAGGCATGCGGGGCGAAATGCGTGTAAGTATCTTGTAGGTAGATTTGAGTTACGGATCCATCCTGGGTCGCAGAGGAGCTTCATGGAGGCTTCCGGCCTAGCGGTGGGCCGCTGATTCGGCCCGGTCGTAGCTGATGCCTCAGCCCGTGAGCGCGCGGTATATCTGAAACGGTGGATCGCGTCCTTATTCTGATCTGGTGCGGGTCATGAAGCGGGCGTCATGATGAGCGCGGGGAAGAGTCGGCTATGGTCTGCCGAATTTGGCTGGTAGCGGTTCGCGGCCGAACGGAACAGTTGTGACCGTGGCGGCGATTCGGCAGACCGCATCTGTGGCAGCGGTTAAGACCATGGGGCGGGCCAGTCGACCGTGGCCGGCGGTTCTGAATTGCATCTGACGCGGCCCGTGATTGCGCCATGGGCGTATCGACATGGGCCGGATTCGGCTGGCTGCTTGACAGAGCAGACTGGCGACAGCTGAAGCCGGCAGAGGCCCCACGCCCGAATGACGGTTTTGGTTTGCGGTTTCAGCTGATTTTGAGCGGTTTTACCCTTTGCCCCAGAAGGTATATAAAACCCTCCCAGAGAAGGCACCTTCTCTTCTTGAGAGAGAAGGTCATTTGGGCGATCACAGTAGTTCATGCAAGGCTCATTCCCTCGAAGAGGTGTTAACTGTCGGACCGAAGGATTGAGGCGATCAAGACCATATTCCTCAATAGAGCTCCAGTTTTCCCTCGAAGAGCGGCGTCCTTGACCGGACCGGTCAGGCGATCCGGAAGCGAGGTTATGTCTCGGCGATGGTCGGGCCATTGGTCGGCGATGACTCGATAGTAGTCGGCCGAGATAACCAGCGATGTCGGATGGCGGACCGACGGCGTGGTATAGCGCAAGGGTGGTCAAGCAACCGGCGAAATGCGCAGATTAGCATGATCGATCGCGAGAACGCCGGTGATATGCCGGCGGATAACAATGGTATGGCCACAGTAATCAGCAACGGTCAACAAATGCATGGCGCGGCAAGTGGTCCGAAGAGTGTTACGATGTGGCGCGATGGCAACCAGTAGTTGGCAGTGCGGCTACAATAATATGAGAATTGTCAGCGGCAACAATGGCGATGTCGGCAGTGAATGGCTGTCGATGTCGATGGATAACCGGCGATGATGGTAATTATGGCGGAGATTGCCCCGATGGTGCAGCGATGGCAACGACGGCTAGCGGTGGCCAGCGGCAGTGTCCAGCTGGCGGTGCAACATGACGGTCAAGCGGTGGCGGCAACGGTAGTGGCACGGTGACCGGCAGCAATGTCAGGTGACCGGCAACCATGGTCAGCGGCCAAACGAGTCGGCGGTTCGACAATAATTCAATGGCGATGAGCAACATACGGCTGGCCACCTGATTGGTACCGGGGTGGTAGTCAAAATAGCAACTGAGTGGATTGAGCATATTGCAAAAAGCGTGAAATGTTTACTAACTATTTCTTTTCTCATTCTTTCAAATATAGCCTCGATATCTCAAAATGTTGTTCTATAGAAGTAAAACTACTATTCCAAGTATGAAAGTTGTTGTACTTAGATTGGTGATACTCTTTTAGTACCACTTCCCTAGTCTTAGAACCTGGTTTGTAGCTCATTAAAACTAAAGCCTCCTACTCCTTATCCAAGTATTTAAGAAAAAATGAGGCAAGTACATCATCTTTAATTCACTTCAGCTAAAATTGAATTAAAGAAACTAAAATTAGAAGTTCAAGAAATTAAAGGCGAGCAAATGAATGGTCGTCTAATGGATCTTGAAATTAATCAGAAGACGCCCAATTCATTTGAAAACATAAAAGCCGATTCTAATCAAGAACCAGGTTTCTTACAAAATATTCAAAAGGCAATATACCAAAAATGGTATATTTCCATTAAATTAATTATAAATGAAGAATTTATTTTACCAAATTTAACTGCTCTAATTGATAGTGGAGCAGATTTAAATTGACAAGAAGGAATAATTCCTTCTAAATATTTTGAAAAAATAAGCTGGTTAAAGGCGACGGTGGATCTTCTGATTAAGTATAAATTATCATCTATGGTCATGGGTCAGATGATGTTTGCATTCAAATGCCTTTTATTTTAGTCAAAAATTTGACACAATACATTATTTTGGGAACTCCATTTCTTCTTAAAATAATGTCTATCACTAGAATTGATGATACGAGAATTCAGTATTTTCTTTGGGATAAAGAAATCACATTCCATTTTATCACCAATCCTAAAGAAATTATCATAAATGAAATGAATAGGCTTAATAATAAGTCTATGCATATAAATTATTTATAAGAAGAAATTGCTAGTTTAACTATTAAACAACAAATTTCTTCCCCAAACTTGAAAGCAAAAATTCAAAATTGCCACCAAGAATTCCAAAAGGAAGTCTGTGGTAACAACCCAATTACTTTCTTGGAAAGAAAGACTCATGTAGTGGATCTCTCGTACATTGATCATTTCAATGAACGTGACATTCCCACTAAGGCTCGCCCTTATCAGATGAACGAGCACTACCTTACTTTATACAAAGAAGAGATTGCTGATTTATTAAAGAAAGGAATAATTTGGCAATCCTACTCCCCTTGGAGCTGTACTGCATTCTATGTTATGAATTCGGCTGAAAAGGAAAGAGGGAGACCGCGACTTGTAATTAATTACAAGCCATTAAACGAAGTTTTAAAATGGATCAGATATCCAATTCCTAATATAAGGAATTTATTAAATAGATTGCATAATATAAAAATATTTTCTAAATTTGATTTAAAATTAGGATATTGGCAAATCCAGATAAAAGAATCGGATCGTTATAAAACAGCATTTACGGTGCCCTTCAGACATTACGAATGGAACGTAATGCCCTTTGGTTTAAAAAATGCACATTCTGAATTTCAATATATCATAAATAATATATTTAAGGATTATTTTAAATATATTTTAGTCTATATTAATGATGTTCCTATGTTCTTAAATACTATTGATGAACACTTCAACCATCTAAAATATTTAAATGGTTAATTTTAAAAAATGGGTTAGTTATTTCAGAGCCAAAAATCAAATTATTTCAAACTAAAATAAGATTTTTAAGACATAATATATCCAATGCTTCTATTATACCAATTAATAGAAGTATTGAATTTACTAAGAAATTTCTTGATATCATTTTAGATAAAAACCAGCTACATCGGTTCTTAGGAGCTCTCAATTATGTAGTTGATTTCTATCAAAGTCTTGCCAAAATGGTGGATGATAAACCTTTAGAATTAGCGGCCTTCAGAAAAATAAGTTCTGATCTACAAATTCTAAAAGAATTTATTACTATAATTAAATAACTTAATTATAGTAACAGTATACTTCAAATTATTATTGAACATCTTTTTAGCTTAGAATCTAAAATTGATCAGGTGCTTAAATAAAAGGGTCCTGAAACTAGTAGAGTTTTAGAAAAAGCCCCTATCAGTTCAAATTCTATTATTAGACCTTTTATTCAGCCACCTCCTAAACTTCCTCTTAAGTTTGGACCTTCTTCTGAAGACATTCAGAATTTGATTCTAAATTTAAAAAATAAGTATGTCGGAGCTCTTGAGGATATCAGCCAGTCGGAAGAAGATTCCAACGAATCCTCAGCCGAATCTGATAATCAAACCAATATCCGAAATATAGCTCTGATACCATGATGGGGTAACTCCCTGGGGAGGGGAAGGATGTTAGAGATTTTTTGTTGCATTTCACCATAATTTGGATGAACCAGTACTTTGTTCATTCCTCCCATGGCTTTATCCCATCTCGCAAATAATGGCCATAAATCCGCTATGTGGACGCTTGAAAGGGTTATAAGTCTATTTTTTGTTGAATGCGATAATTCTCTGGAGGTTTATACTTAGTTTGTTTTATCCTTATGTGATAATTTGTTTCAAATTCTCCCTGCATCATCTTCCTCTCTCCCTTTCTCCCTCTTTTTGGTTATATGGCTTCTACTTCTTCTAAAGTAACTTATAATCTAATGATTATGAGAAATAATAATTTAATCAAGAACTATGAAATGGTATAGTTCCCCTTGAATGAAGAAGACCTAAATAGATTGTCTCTCCCCAAAATTGATAAAACTATCATTTATCAATTTGAAACTTTTGATTTTAAGGAAAAATCTTCAGTGAAAACTATAGAATAAACCATTACTGTAGATCAAATGGACAAAACCATTTATCTACTAACATTTGAATATCTGCATAAATATATGCAAGACTTTAAATATATTCATATAGGAATGATAGAAAGATTCAAACCTTTAACCCTTAAAAGTCTAAATGCTTCTATTTTAGCAGTTCTAAGAGAATGCCTTCACGGGCTCAATCCCTAATGAGCTGACTACCGCCACGCCGCTTTACTTCAACAGCTTTCCAAATATTATTCCCTAAGTTCTATATGGTCTCAGAGTTTGAAATCTCCAATTAACTTATGCTACCTATTAATTTCACAATCAATTAAATCTTCAACACTATCACTGTTATCAACTCATTCTCCATTAATGTTCATCAATTTAACTACAATACTCTCAATTAAATTCATGCCTAACAGTCACCCATCATGGTGAGATCAATATCAATCATTATTTCAAAGATACATTCATTTTGATTATATGAATGATGATAAGCTGCAACGTATTCATATAATCACTCAAGGATGCTTCAAAATCCTAATTAAACCTAATTAAATCTTGCAATCTAACAGCCTTAAACATGCAAATGATATTTTAAATTTATTATAGCTTGCCTAAGAATTCAACGATTTAAGGAAACAATAAATTCTAATAATTCAAAAAGTATATCAAAATAATATGAATAAATTTTAATTAATATAAAATTTCAAAATTTTAAACTTTTTTTAGGATGTATATAATACTATACCCATTTTAAAACGAATATAAAATTTTAAGTCTCGTCTCCATTTTATATCCTCAAACGAAATGCATTCACTAATCTGATCGGAATTATGAACGTGAACTAGGTTGGGCTCCCGCTAGTTGTGTGTGTGTGTGTGTGTGTGTGTGTGTGTGTGTGTGAGAGAGAGAGAGAGAGAGAGAGAGAGGCGAGAGAGCAATTTCATTTTTTAAAAAAATTTACGTTTATAGTACACAAATTTTATATATTTATATATCAAATATCTAAAGTTTAATATCTATAAATATAATATATTTTCTATACTTCAAAAGTTGAATTTTACTTTAAAAAAATTAAGAAAAAGAGTATTTTATTGTAATAATAAAAATTTAAGTGTTTTATATGTAAATATTTATATTTAAGGGTTAGATATATAAATATAGAAGAATTGTATGCTATGTATGTAAATGCTCTTTTTCTTTAATCTTTTAAAAAATCTTAATTTTAAATAATTCATTTAATTACTATTTTTTCTTAATTAAAATATTATGTTAAAATTAATTTTAATTTAATATTATTAACTATTTATTAATATGTAATTATAAATTAATTATAAATTATGATTATTAATTAGATTTAAGTAATTTTAGTTAATATAATAGTTGATAGTCTTTAATTTAATTTCACTTTATTTAAACTGATTTAATAAAATATTATTTAATATTAACTTATAAGTTATTAAAATTAAATTATAATTTAGTATATATAATTATAATTATTATAAATTTAATTATTAATTAATTGAAAATTTGAAATAATTCGTACGAATTTTATCTCTTCACATGCCTTAATATAATTTTATTCCTAAGATATTAATCTACTAATAGAAATTAATAGCTATAAATTTTAATTAATTAATAATTAATATTAATACATAATATTTTTAATTAATATTGATACTATTAATTGATTAATTAATATATATTTAAGCTAATTTTAATTGTACACTATTAATGACTTATTGATTAAAAAATTTTTTTTAAATTCTAACAGATTTATATTTTTAAATAATTTATCAAACATCTTTTAGAATTTAATAAAATTTAATTAATCAGTTATCAAATATTTTTCAGAATTTAATAATTCAGTATTTGTTAAATTTCAGATGTACTGAATTTACTAATCCTAATTTAAATAAATCAAATCCGTTATCAAACACCCGCTAAGAGAGAACTTCGATGGCCTGCCTCTGCTCACTTTCCTGGAACCACTCATGTCCTCTTCTCTGCCGCAGTGGTTCCATTCTCAACACAAAATCAATCCCAACGCTATCTATATCTTTTATTAGAAGTCGTCGGGGGGCCGTGGCGGCGGCTGGGTTAAAGAGGTATTGGGGAACGGCGATGAGGGAGCTGAATCTTGCAATGATGATCGAGAACAAGGTGGCTGAGGCAATGGAGGTTTGTAATGGAGAGGAAGGCATGGAATCGGATGGCTGCCGTGTGGCCTGGGACGAGGTGGAAGAGGTAAGTAGTGCGATGGCCGATCTCCGCCGCCGGCTTGCTCATTCCGCCGTCGACCCTCTCGAGCCCTTCTGCCTGCAGAATCCCGATGCTTAGGAATGCCGCGTCTATGGCGACTGAAGGTGGATATAAGCAGAATCATCTCCCGGATGCTGCTGTAGCCATGTAATGTAATTGACTAAATTCATTTCGCCTTCTCTTTGATTTTCCTTTCCCACGATGGATTTTTTTAGAAATCAAATCATTGATCGAAATGTGCAATCTTTGTGTCTATATGCTATGATGAACGGGCAAGGATGATTTAATGGTTTGCATGCTACATTTAGAAAAAAAACTCACTTTTTGTGTGCATATGTAGCTCTTCAAAGAGAATAAGCGTCGGAATGTATTGAATTTTCTGCTTGTATATAACTAGCGACATTAGATGGGTGTGCTATCCTGCGGTATTATTGCTCATATATGGGGTAGAAAGAAATTTGTTCATAGCTAATCATGCTGGCAAGCTCTATTAATTACTCTACAGTCTACTTGCTGTAAACATCAACACATCATGAGTTAATTGGATTTATTCTCTGTGTTTTTTCATATTTGTAGAGCAATACAAGTTCAAGATTTTGTTGCAACAAAGAATTAATTAAAAATTCCTTAAATAGTAAATTGTATTATTTAAATTATCCTATTTTTTGGAATTATAATTGAGATAAATAGTATTAGAAGACCATGTGATTGGTCTTGGAGGTATACACGACCATATCCTCTAAAGAAAGAGTTATCGCAATTGCTATACATAAACACATGGAAAAATCTGGTATTGAAATTTGAATCAATTCAAAAAGTTTTTAAAAAAAAGTATCGATTGGATCTTGTTTAGAATTAATAGATTTCTAATCTTCCAAAATCGATTGCTTAAATTATTGCTTTTTTACATATAATAACCACAAAAATCATATCTTAAAATGATCTGACTTTGCCCTTTTATGAGCAGCCATAGTCATCCTATGTGGAAGGTGGCGATTATGCCTTCATTCCACATGATGTGGCAGGAATGCCATCCTCTCCACAAAATTCTCAAGAATGGTGATAAGATGAGCAAAATCTTTGCTTCTCTTCCCTTTTCTTTAATTAAACCTTAAGCTTAATATTTTCTCTCTTCTATTTACTCTTTGTTTCAACCGCTTCATAGCCATAAGGATGTCTACCTCCATCTACAACTGTCTTTCATTTTGTCATCTTCATATCCCAATTTCTCTTGTCACCGTTAAAGAAGGAGAAACCACTTCTAACAAGCTTGGGTTTTTCTCTTATCCATTGGAAACATCTTTATGTTTCTCTATGTTATTTTCTTTCTCCACTTCTTCGTCTCATTCTATTTCCTTCTTTTTGTGCCTCCTTCCCATCTCCAGTCCATTTATATGCCTCTCTCTCTCTCTCTCTCTCTCTTTCTTCTTCCCTCCCTCTCTTTCTTTCTCTTTAAGGTGAAGACGCGAAAAAGATAGAACATCTATAGATGTGAGGCAAGGCATGTGCCTAATGGCATGACACTCACCTAAGCATGCCTTGATAATGCCCAAACCTCCCAATGTTGTTCTTGATGCCTTCAACCATCTTGATGACATTATCATCACCCTCAATATCATCTTTAAATGCCTCAGCGACATTATCATCATCAAACCCTTTTTCTTCATCAAAGTTTAGAATAAATTATGTTGTAACTATGTATAATTTAAAACTTTGAAGCATAATTTTTTATATAGTTATTAGTAATACAAATTTTATAAGCTATGCTACTTACCCACACCAAACCTAAAGCTTGACATTAAATCCTTTCACTGACCATCACATGAAAATCTTATTCCACCACTAGTCATCATGCTCAATGACGCCTTCGACCACCCCATTGATTACATCATTATCACCTCATCTTCAATGAATCAATGGCATTGATGATATCATCATATAAAAAAATTTTTGCAACTATGAATTAGGGCCACATCATCATAATTCTTTTCGAATTTATTTAAATTGGACATTTTTGGTCAACACATAAGTTGTGGCCTCACGAGTGCTAAGTTGACAAGTTATATTTCTTGTTTAACCCAATACAATATGTATGGCACACCAAAATGGTGGCAATCTAAAATTGATATTTCATTCATGAAAGAGGGGAGTTGTCTACATGTCATTGATTAGACTACATCTACCTATTGGCCCCTCACCGGCCTATCAATTTAGCTCTAAACCAAAGCCTAAACTAATTTAAAATTATCCCATGCTAATTTGTATTATTTAAGGCATTTATTGTGATGGTTCACTTTGCAAAACCTCAATTTAATTCATGCTTATGCATTTATTCATACATACATACATACGTTTAGGATTGATACATTTACTCATAGTAGTACATTGCACCTTGGCGCATAGTTGATCATCAGCCTGCCACTATGGTTTTGTAGGCCTGCTCAAGCTGATGGATTGATTGAGGAAAAGGGGGCTAGGTGTTGCTATGCATCGACCACATGCCATCTAGCTTCGACTAAGGCGTCAGAATGATGAAAAATTAAAGCTTACCTTAGAAGTTGTACTTTGGCTTTATAAATTTATCTGTAAATTTTTTGGCTGAGACCTCGCACATAGTCAGCTGACTTGGGGCTAAGGCACTATGTTTATAAAATTTTAAAGACGTTTTAGGCTCTGCCTTAAATAATATGTTTCAATTGCATGATTTTTCTTCAAAACCTCGTAGGCTTCAAACAAATTAGCAAAGAGTAATATTTTGTTTGGTAGCTTAGAGCGATGACTATATGTTGCTGAAATCTTTAGAACTTTCCATGGACCTTCTCTAATTGAAACTTTGGTTCAATTTCATATAACTACTGTAACATTTTTTCTAAACCCTGCACATAAAACAAAGATGATTGAAGCAAGGTTCTGTTCTGCCAGTCTAGAGCTAAGGCTCTATGCTATCAATACTCAGCAAGTTAATGTCCTACTTTAGCAGATGATTCGATTAGGTGGTGCAGATCTTCTATTGGCCAATCTCTCAATTACATGATATTCATATCAAAACTCTGATTGACCTAACACCCTAAAGTTTCTGTTCATGCTGCCATAATCTTCAAGCGTTAGTCTTGGTTCTTGAAATTGTTTAGATATGTAAACACTTCTAATGAGCTGATATTTTAACCTTAACCCAGATTTGGCCTTCTCAGACAGATAAAGCTGGCGGATGCTATTTGAAGCAAGGCCAAAAGCTCTTGAGCTGATCAAGACGTGCGCTATGATTAACACATCCTCTGTCATTTAATTTTGAAGGAAGCTCCTTGAATAAGGTAACCTAATTGATATCAAAGATGTCTTCACATCATAACTAAGTCATCATGATAGCTGGAGATTGGATAATTTGTTAAATCCTAATCTATGGAATGATGGGATCTTAACAGGGTTAATGTAGAAGCAAGTCTTTCTAAATGCTTAAGAACTTCCTTAATTTTGTGTGTTCTCCTAGATGAAAAAAAGGTAATTAACTTAAGGGTTTATACCTGTAAGAAGTTTCAATCCCCAATAAATGCAATTTACACCAATTATTAGCATTACATTTTAACATATTATTATTATTGTTGCGTTAGAAACCAAGTAGAGCAAAGTTTTAGCTTTGGAAAGTCCAAAGACACACACGGTATTTAAAGAGCGAACAATAAAACTCCGGATGTTTTACGGAAAACCTCAAAAGAGGGAAAAACCAGCTGCCTGAAAAAAAGCTTTCACTATGTGTTTGTTTGAGTACAAGATCTTCCGACACCGGATTACGAATTGTATATGAGAAATGGGCAAGGCTAGAATAGACAATGTGACGACGATGTTGACGACGGTTAACGATGACGTTGACGTTGATGACCGACGATAGGGTCGATGGTGAATCGGCAACAATGGTCGACGACGGCCGGTGATGGCGGCCGATGGCGGCGGTGGTACGACGTCAGAGTGGCGACGATTGTGCTTAGATGATCTTTAGAGCTCTCTCTCTCTCTTGCCCTTCTCCTTTACTTGGCCTCCCTCATAGAAAGAGGCTTTTTATAGATTGGAGGAGTGGCGTCTCTGTAAATACATGCAAAACCCGTACTACTCCACTTCATCGGACGGCTCAAGATGATTCCCTCGATCATATGATGTATTTTGTGTATTTGAATGCACAAATGAAGTCAGAATTGTAAGATCTTTGGCTTGTTGGAACCGGCTCGTCGAGACGCTCGATTTGACTATAAACACTCCATATTTAAGAGCTTTTTAGGAATTTAACTGATGTCTCAAAGTTTCCAATGATATTTTTGATCTCGACCGCCACTGACTCTTTCGGCATCAAGATTTGTTTCACTGAGGAATTTTAGGGTCATATCAGTTGCCCTTCTATTTTTGGATTACATTTTCTCAATCATCTAAAAATATATGTCAAATACTTAAAAATAGCAAATTCTTCAAAAAAAAAAAATTTGAGGATTCATTAACTACACATTTTGAGAGATAAATCTTCATGAGTACAATATTATAACTAACTGTTGGTCGCAAATGCGTGTAAGTATCTGCGATTTCGAGGTTACGGATCCATCTGTGGCGAACAGAGCTCATGGCGCCACATGGCCAATGGGCATATGCTACATACAAGACATGGCTACGGGGGCGGCCATGGTCAGCCGGCAAGCCACGCGACAAGTGGCCTTCATGGATCTGACTCTGCGAGACGGTAATCCAGTCGGCGGATGCGCTGGCTTCCGATCGGATACGGTCAGCGGAAGATCTGGGTCGCTGAACTACGGAATGGGCTGGCTGAGTCAGGCTGGGTAACATGGTCAGGTATACCATGGGTTGAATCTGGCTTCATGGTCGCAGTCATACCATGAAGCCACGTACGGAGGCACGTCGGCGGTACGCCATGACCGGAGCGGCAAATGCGGGTGGCGACACGCCACGCCACTTGACGCTGGTCGGTATGCCATGGACCAGCGACTTCGAGGCGTCATGGGCCGCATGGGCACGAGCTGGCCGCTGGATGGCATAAGCATGGTCTGGATGCCCACGGGTCCGAATGACGGTTTTGACGGCTTTCAGAAGCTTTTAGGCGTTTTACCCTTTTGCCCCTAGAGTCTATAAAATCCCTCAGGTTAAGGAGAAGGCACCTTCTCTTCGTCTTAAGAGAAGGTCATTTGGAGGCGATCAAGACCGGTAGTTCATACCAGTGCTCCAGTTTCCCTCGAAAGAGGTGTTAACCTCACGGACCGAGGGATTGAGGCGATCAAGACCCGCAGCTCATACAAGCAACCGCTTTTCCCTCGAAAGAGGTGTTAACTAACCTCGTCGACCGACCGGATCGGAGGCGATTAAGACCGTAGTTCATACCGGCAGTTCTAGTTTTCCTCGAAGAGCCCGACCGCCCTGTCGGACCGGGTTCGGAGGCGATCACCGGAGACGAGGGTTGACGAAGATGCTCGACGATGGTGGCACGACATTGGTCGCAACGGTGACTGGCGATGGCCGACGATCGCCGACGGAGTGGTGACAATGTTCGACGATGGTCGGCGGCAAGGATGACAGCGGTAGCGGCTGATCGGTTACGCCGTTGGTGGTCGACGGGGTGGTCGGCAATGAACACGACCGGTGAATGACGGTGGAGATCAGCGAGTACGGATAGCGGTGGTGACCGGCGAGATCACGGCGATGGTCGGCGGCAGACCGCCACGGGTCGGCGGCAGCGGACCGAACACGAAGTCAGCACGGCGGACCGGCTACGGGTTGGTCGACGGGTCAGAACCGGCAATCTAATGATGGTGGCGATCGGCGCTCAAGCCGGATGACCGACGGCGGTGGTGACCGGCGAGATTGCCGGCGATGGTCGGCGGCGGTGACCGGCGACGGTAGTCAGCGGAGGTGACCGGCTGATGGTTGGCGACGACAGTGGTCAGCGCAACCGCGCACGTCGACGATGGCGACTGACGTCGGTAATGGGGATGACCGGCGACGATGGTGGTGACCGGCGAATTGCCGCAATGTGGCGGCAGAAACCGACGAGCCGACCAAGCGACCGATCTGATGGTAGCGGTGAAGGGTGGTCGGCAGAATCGGCGACGGTAATGACAGGGCATGGCGGCGCCGACGGAGATCTTTGACCTATCCGAGGTTATTTATCAGAGTGTGACTTGATGACGTTAACCTGTGTGGAAGAGGTTGAATAATTCGCCGGAGATTTTGACCCATCCGGGTTGTTGTCGAGTGTGACCACGACGTTAACTGTGGAAGAGGTTGCATCAATCCGGGATTTTGACCCATCCGGGTTGTTTGTCGAGTGTTACCCGGCGATGTTAACTGTATAGAAGAGGTCGAATTGAATTGAAGATTTTGACCTATCGAGGTTGTTTGTCGGGTGTTACCCGATGACGTTAACTGTATGGAAGAGGTTGAATTAATCCGGCCGAGGATTTTAACCTATCCGGTTGTTTGTCGGTGTTACCGATGACGCAACTGTATGGAAGAGGTTGAATTGAATCCGCTGAGGATTTTGACCCATCCGAGGTTTTTTGTCAGAGTGTTACCCGATGACGTTAACCTGTGTGGAAGAGGTTGAATTGAATCCGCTGAGGATTTTGACCCATTCGAGGTTGTTTGTCAGAGTGTTACCCGATGACGTTAACCTGTATGGAAGAGGTTGAATTAATCCGAGGATTTTGACCCATCCGAGGTTGTTTGTCAGAGTGTTATCCGATGACGTTAACTGTGGAAGAGGCATAATCGGCGATTTTGACACTCGAGGTTGTTTGTTAGAGTGTTACCCGGCGACGCAACCTATGTGGAAGGGTTGAATCGAGGATTTTGACCCATCAAGGTTGTTTGTCGAGTGTTACTGGCGACGCTAACTGTGGAAGGGGTTGAATTGAATCCGCCGGGATTTTGACCTATCCGAGGTTGTTTGTCGAGTGTTATCCGGCGACGTTAACCTGTGGAAGAGGTTGCATCCGCCGAGATTTTGACCCATCCGGGTTGTTTGTCGAGTGTTACCCGATGACGCAACCTGTATGGAAGAGGTCGAATCAATTGAGGATTTTGACCTATCCGAGGTTGTTTGTCGGTGTTACCCAGACGCAACTCGTGGAAGAGGTTGAATCAATCGAGGATTTTGACCCATCCGAGGTTGTTTGTCAGAGTCTTTGCTCGATGACTAACTGTATGGAAGAGGTCGTAGGAAGTCCACCAAGGACCTTTTGACCTATCTTAGGTTGTTTGTCAGAGTCTTTGCTCGATGACGTTAACCTGCGTGGAAGAGGTCGTAGGAAGTCCACCAAGGACCTTTTGACCGATCCTAGGTTGTTTGTCAGAGTCTTTGCTTGATGACGTTAACCTATGTGAAAGAGGTCGAATTGAGTCCGTTAAGGATTTTTGACCTATCCGAGGTTGTTTGTCAGGGTGTTACCCGATAACGTTAACCTGTATGAAAGAGGTTGAATTGAAGCCGAGGATTTTGACCCGCCCGTTGTTTGTCAGGTGTTACCCGGCGACGTTAACTGGAAGAGGTCGTAGGAAGTCCACCAAGGACCTTTTGACCCATCTAGGTTGTTTGTCGAGTCTTTGCTCACGACGCTAACTGTATGGAAGAGGTCGATTAAAACATCCATTTGTGGTTGTAGCCAAAGTTGCTCCTTAACCTTGGCCTTGTTTTTCCATGAGTATGATTGGAAAATCATAGTTTGCAAAGCTATATCTCTTCTCAATGTTGAAATATCCTCCTACTTTAACTTGTTTCTTGGGATGATAATTAATTAGATGCTTAGCATACATCTTGAGATTAAGAGTTGCCCCAGTTCAGAATCGAAGGAACAAAGTTTGATGAATCTTCATTCTTCGCCATGCTCTTTAAAGTTTGAAATGATCCACCTCGATGGTGGTTTTGATCTTGTTGGAAACTTATTGCCACAAGATGAAATAATGGAATCGCTTCCCACGACGGCCAAGTCATTGTTAGAAAACCAGTTGCGGTAGAGCAAAAGTTTACGCCTTAGCTTCTTTGGAAAGTCCAGCACACACACAGGTATTTAAAGAGCGAACAATAAAACTCCAGATGTTTTTACGTGGAAAACCTCAAAAAGAGGGAAAACCACGCCTAGCCCAAGAAAAAAAGCTTCTACTATGTGTTTGTTTGAGTACAAGATCTTCCGACACGGATTACAATTGTATATGAGATACGCGTTAGTAAGAATGTTGGACGATGTTGGACGACGAAGTTAACGACGATGTTGACGCTGATGACCGACGATAGGCGGCGTGGTGATCAACAATGGTCGACGACGGCGATCGTGCGGCGGCCGATGGCGGCCGTGGCGAGGTGGTTGACGAGCCGAGTGGCGACGATTGTGCTTAGATGATCTTTAGAGCTCTCTCCTCTGCTTGCCCCCTTCTCCTTCACTTGGCCTCCCCTCATATGAGAAATGAGGGCTTTTATAGATTGGAGGAGTGGCGTCTCTGTAAATACATGCAAAACCCGTACTACTCCATTTCATCGGACGGCTCAAGATGATTCTCTCGATCATATGATGTATTTTGTGTATTTGAATGCTCAAATGAAGTCAGAATTGTAAGATCTTTGGCTTGTTGGAACCGCCGAGACGCCGATTTGACTATAAACACTCCATATTTGAGAGCTTTTGGAATTTAACCGATGTCTCAAAGTTTCAATGATATTTTAAGTCTCACCGCCAATTCGATCCTTGTTTTCTGCATCAAGATGCGTTTCATTGAGGAATTTTAGGGTTATATCAATTATTAACTATATTTATAATTTTATTAATTTTAGGTAATATAATTTTATTTTTAGATCTTTTATATTATAATTATATTTTTATTTTAACTTATATTTATATGTTTATATTTAAATTATAAATTTCTTTTTAAAATATTTAAACGCATATATTGATCTTTATATATCATATATACTTATATACATATTAATAATTAATATTAATTAAATTTATAAGATATTTAGTCTAACATTAATATTAAGTATCACATAAAACAATAATTAAGATTTCTCTCAAACTTTAATTAATTATAATTTTTTTTGTGAAAACTAGAACTTAATGATTATATATTTATATATATATATATTTATTTTTTATGAAACAAAATAAAAGTATCATAAATCTTATATAAAAATATGATTTATATTTAAATTTTTTAATATTTAAATTATAAAAATGATAATAAATTTAATATTATTCTTAAATATCAATAAATGCTAATAATTTTTTTGTCATTAAATTTTGATGATTAGCTTGCTCATCCTGAAAAAGTGACTGATTCCGCTCCTGCAATTAGTTAATGTGATGATTACCACCTCACAATCTTATATAATATTCATCATCTTTAAAATTAGTTTACAAGTGATATTCCTATTTTTAAAACGCCTCTCTTTATAGAACAGCTCATGCGTTGAACAGTCATATCGCCTGAGAGAACCTTAGGTTTTTGATAACAATGATTGTTACTATACTTGTTTCTCAGGATCTTCCCATCATGATTATCTATAAAGTTGACAGGTGCAGTCAAATTTGGGATATAGAAGAGATGCATACATAATGGTCAAAGCAACAGACCTATAGAAGAGTAATTGCTGTCTAATTTCTTCCAACTTTACAAACAATTAGACTCCTAGATCTGCTCTTTCAATTGCAAAAAATTAGGCAATTCGGCATTTCTTGTTTAAGATAAGCATGCAACTTCATTTTCTGATGGCAATTTCAACAAAAGAAGAAATTTCGAGAGCTTGAATTTGCTATAACTAATCATATTTAATATATCGTTTCGGCAAAAAACACGAAGGAAAACATGAAAATGTAATATCTCCTTCACTTAAAGAATGTTTTCTACTTCTTACAAAGAGTTAGCAATTGAAACTAGCCAAAAAAAAAAAGTGTTGCGTTGTGCTTTAGGCAGAGTAAGACGTCTGGTTGAAATTACTCGAGGAATAAATCAAAATAGAATATTTGCCGATTAAGTCAACATTCATGGTTACTCTGATCGCTTTCCACACGTTGCAATTATATTCCATTAATCTGCCAGCATCCCCACCTGTCTCTAAGGTCTTGTTTTGCTTGAATGTAACTAAAAGGTTACCGGAATTTACTTAGAAAATGTGAATATATGCATTTTTCTATAGACAAATTCCTAGCCATTACTTGTGTAAAACAGGAAGAAGAAGACATGGAGTCATTGTTGTGACTCTCATGCCTCCCTCGCATGAAATAAAAACTCAATTTCTTCTCAACTTATTGCATGCTAGAAAATCAATTATGATAGAACGAAAATTTACATCTTAGCTTTATTGAGAAATTCAGCATGCACACAGATACTTGAAAAAAGAATAAGAAATTCAAGAATTTTTATGTGGAAAAATCCCAGGAAGAGGGGAAACAAATCAAAGGGTCTAGCTCAGTAAGAAAATGTTACATTATATATATGCTTTGGAGTACAAAGTTTAAGTCTTTCCGAATTACAAAATTGTATATGAAAAATCCTGATAATGAGAATTCCATAATCAAGTTACAACAGCGATGCAGCGATAGTTGGGTTATAACGGTTATTAGTGACAGTCGGCGACGGCAATAAACGGCGATCGACGACAACGATGGTGATGACGAACTTCAAAGTTCTAGCTCACTCTCTGCTTTCTCCCGAGTTCTCTTCTAGCTCCTTCCCCTTCATGACAAGAATGTGGTCCTATTTACAGGATTCTAAGAGGGGCATTTTGATCATTGTAGCCAAAATCCCAAAACACTCCATCGGACAGTGCGTATTGATTCATTTGATCATAGATAATTTTTTTGGTGATTTGATCATTCAAATGACATTCGATCTAAGTGATATTTGACTCATTGGATTTGTCTCGTCGAGCCGCTCGATTCGACTATAAGCATGTCAAATTTGGAAGTCATTTGATCATCTAATTAGTATCTCAAAGTTTCTATATGTCTTGGGCTTGATTTTTATTTGTCGATGACTTACTTAGCATTGTTGAACTGCCTCAATCAATCTGATTTGTAGATTTGTTAGAAAAATTCTTGAGAGTAAAGTTTACGCTTTAAATTTTGAAATCCAGCACACACACACACGTATTTAAAGAGTGAACAAGAAAACTCAAGAAATTTTAAAGTGAAAAACTCGAAAAGAGGGGAAAAACTACGGGGCCTAGCCCAGTAAAAGGCTTCCACTATATATTTATTTTGGAGTACAAGTTTTCTCGATAACAGGATTACATAATTGTATATGAGAAGGGCTGACAATGGGAATCCCAAAATCAGACAACAACAGTCATATAATCACGCTTCAAGTCCTAATAGTAGATGATGGTAAACATCGGGAACGAAAGATGAAGGTCGCCATGATGGAGACCGACAGAGATTGACGATGGCGAGGATCAACGGCAAATGACAATGGCGGGTGGACAACCGCTGAGTGGTGGTAGAGGATTGTGTTTAGAGCTCTCTCTCTCTCACGACCACCCCTCATATGAAGAATGAGAGCCTATTTATAGGTTGGAGAAGTGGCGTCTCTGTAAATACATGCAAAATCCGAACCACTCCTCTCCATCGGATGGCTCAAAACGATTCCTTTGATCATTTGATGTATTTTAAGTATTTGAATGCTCAAATGAAGTCAGAATTATGAGATCTTGAGCTTAGATCGACTCATCGGATTTGACTTTATAAACACTCCATGTTTGAGAGCTATTTAGGGATTTAACTGATATCCCAAAGTTTCCAATGATATTTTAAGTGCTTGATCTCGACTAGTCTTGATTTAGAATCATATTGCTTTCGACATCAAGATTCATGCTTTAACTAGTAAAAACTTCAGGGTCATATCAGTTGCCCCCCTATTTTTGGATGATATTATCTCAATCATCAAAATATATATATATATGCCGAATACTTGAAAATAGTAGATTCTTCAATGAAATTTGCGGGTCCATTAATCATACATTTTGAAAGAACAGATCTTCATGGGAGCACAAGATTATGATCACGGAAGCGGGTGCAGGGCCGCGGATGTGTGCAAGTACACGCGGGTGCAAGATTTTGGAGTTATGGACCCATTTGGACACTTATGGCTCCCAGGGAGTTCATGGCCCCGTGCGATGACGGGTCAAAAGCGTGGGTCGCATGTTGGCTGGTCGCATGGGTGACGCGGACCACTGCCGGTCGCATACTGTTGAATCAGGCAGCCAATGAGTCGAGGGGCTAGAACTGACGGGCGATGGCGTGCAGGAGCTGGTTGCTGGTGGGCTAAACGCAGTCGGCAGAGCGAGAGTGGCCACGCGACAGGGAAAAGCGGCTCTTATCCTGATTGCACTGGCTTAAAACGTCCGCTGCCTGCTTCGCCCCATTTTCAAATTTTGAACGGGACAATTTTTTTTTTACCTTTTTCCCTATAGGTCTATAAAACCCCATACAGGAGAAGGCACACTCATATGGAGTGTCCCTCTTCGAGGAGAGGTGCTCGGAGGCGATCGCCCGTAGCTCATAATGACAGTTCTCTCGAAGAGGTGTCAACTGACCTCGTCGGACCGACCGTTCGGCGATCAAGACCCGTAGTTCATCTGCAGGCTCCGATTTTCCCTCGAAAGAGGTGTCAACTGACCTCGTCGGACCGACCGGGTTTGGAGGTGATGATCGACGACGATAACCAGCGACGGTGATGACGGGCGGTGGCGGCCGGCGTCAACAGTCGGCGGGGATGGCCGACGATGATGGTGGTGACCAGCAGAGATTGTCGGCGATGGTCGCCGGCGGTGACCGGCGACGGTAATCGATCGCGTGACAGACGGTGGTTGGCACCGACGGGTGGTCGCGATGCAATCGGCGACGGTAAATGACTGGCAGACCGCGCAGTGGTACGGGATGACCGGCGACGATGGTGGTGACCAGCAGAGATTGTCAGCGATGGTCGACGGCGGTGACCGACGACGGCGGTTGGCGGCCGACGGGGGTGGTCGGTAGCGAATCGGCACGGTGGCCGACGGTATGACGCATCAGAATACGGGGATGACCAGCGATGATGGTGGTGACCAGCGGAGATTGTCGGTGATGGTCGGCGACGATGGTCGACGGTGGTGACCGGCATGGCGACCGGCGACGCGGCGTGGCCAGCGACCGCGACGGTGGTTGGTGCGAGATCTTTGACCTATCAAGGTTGTTTGTCGAGTGTGACTCAATGACGTTAACTGTAAGCGGAAGAATCAATCCGCCGAGAATTTTGACATATCTCGAGGTTGTTTGTCGAGTGTTACCGACGTTAACGTATAGAAGATGTTAAATTGAATCTGGCGAGATTTTGACCCATCCGAGGTTGTTGTCGAGTGTTACCACGACGCTTAACGTATGGAAGAGGTTGAATTGAATCCGGGATATTTGACATATCCGGTTGTTTGTCGAGTGTTACTTGGATGACGTTAACTATATGGAAGAGGTCAAATTGAATCCAGGATTTTGACCTATCGAGGTTGTTTATCGAGTGTTACCGACAACTGTATGGAAGAGGTCGAATTGAATCGCCGTAATTTTTGACTTCGAGGTTGTTTGTTAGAGTGTTACCGATAACATTAACTTGTATGGAAGAGAATTGAATCCGCCGAGGATTTTAACCTATCCGGGGTTGTTTGTCGAGTGTTACCCACGCGTTAACTTGTATGGAAGAGGCCGTGGGAAGTCCACCAAGGACCTTTTGACTATCGTTATTATTTGTCGAGTCTTTGCCGATGACGTTAACCTGTGTGGAAGAGGTTGAATTGAATCCGTTGAGAATTTTTGACCTATCCAAGGTTGTTTGTTAGAGTGTTACCCGATGACGTTAACATGTGTGAAAGAGGCCGTGGGAAGTCCACCAAGGACCTTTTGACCTATCCTAGATTATTTGTCAGAGTCTTACCCAATGATGTTAATCTGTATGGAAGAGGTCGAATTGAATCCGCCGAGGATTTTTGGCCTATCCAAGGTTGTTTATCAGAGTGTTACCCAATGACGTTAACCTGTATGGAAGAGGTTGAATTGAATTCGCTGAGAATTTTTACCTATCCGAGGTTGTTTGCCAGAGTGTTACCCGATGACGTTAACCTGTGTGAAAGAGGCCATGAGAAGTCCACCAAGGACCTTTTGACCTATCCTAGGTTATTTGTGAGAGTGTTACCCGATGACGTTAACCTATGTGGAAGAGGTTGAATTGAATCCGCTGAGGATTTTTGACTCATCCGAGGTTGTTTGTCAGAGTGTTACCCGATGACGTTAACCTGTATGGAAATGGTCGAATTGAATTCGCTGAGGATTTTTGACCCATCTAGGGTTGTTTGTCATAGTATTACCCGATGACGTTAACCTATATAGAAGAGGTTGAATTGAATCCGATGAGGATTTTTGACCTATCCGAGGTTGTTTGTCAGTGTGTGACTCGATAACGTTAACCTGTATGGAAGAGGTCGAATCAAAACATCCGCTTGTGGTTGTAGCTAAAGTTGCTCCTTAACCTTGGTCTTATTTTTCCATGAGTATGATTGGAAAATCATAATTGGCAAAGCTATATCTCTTCTCGATGTTGAATTATCCTCCAACTTTGACTTGTTTTTTGGGATGATAATCGATTAGATGCTTAACATATTAACATGGACAATCTTCTGAGATTAAGAGTTGCCCCTAGTGGCAAAATCAAGAAAGCGAAGTTTGATGAATCTTCATTCTTCGCTTGCTCTCCTTAAAAGCTTGAAATGCTCCACTGGATGGTTTTGATCTTGGAAACTTGGTCGCCATACAAGATGAAATAATGGGAATTAGTTTCCACGACGGCAAATCAGAAGGCTAGAAAACCGCAGGTAGAGTAAAGTTTACGCTTAAATTTTGTGAAATCCATCACACACAGGTATTTAAAGAGTGAACAAGAAAACTCCAGAAATTTTAACGTGGAAAACCTCGAAAAGAGGGAAAAAATCATGGAGCCTAGCCCAGTAAAAAGCTTCTACTATATATTTGTTTTGGAGTACAAGTTTTCCCGATAACAGGATTACATAATTGTATATGAGAAGGGCTGACAATGGGAATTCCAAAATCGACAACAACAAATATATACCACGCTCAAGTCGCACAAGCAGTGGTAGCAAATGATAATGAACATCGGAGAACAGCCACTGACGATGAAGGTCATCATGATGGAGACCGACGGAGATTGACGGCGAGCTCGGGCCGGCAATGGCGATGGTCGACAACCGCCGAGTGGCACGATTGTGTTTGGATGATTTTCAAGCTTTAGAGCTCTCT